>LR994581.1:0-2400000 GCA_905187575.2 Celastrina argiolus | reverse complement strand
ATTTGAATTCGTTGACGTCATCTAGTAGCGTTATATTTGCGCGGTGTTTTTCCTAATGTTTTGGTCAGTGTGCTCAGTGCGAGTTTTGTCACACAACGTGAAAAAGTTTACTACATCATTACATCCAATTAGTTATTTTTTGTATTACGACAGGTGCTTAGCTTAGAGCGTTGTTTTTATGTCGTAAAAAATGTGGCTTACTTTTTCACGCCTAGCATTGTCAAATTGTCACACGTAGCACACCGAAACATTAGTAATATCAGTCTATAATGTTTAATAAAAGTAGGGCATAGAGTAATTAGTTACCGATTTTTACCCGACTTAGACTAAGCTAAAAGGAAGAGTGATGATTTTGTATATTATGTATTTGTGTATGTATGTAATATGTATATGTTTGTTCCCGCGCAGCATCTAAACTACTGGTCTGATTTTAATAAATGAGCCGAATATAGTGTGAAGAGAATGACGCGTAGAGCATTTCATGTTTTGTCACCTCATATAAATTACTTACCATAACGCGACAAATCACGATTAAAGATGTGCACAAAACAGATGAGTTTCGTAAAAAATTTAATAAATATGTATATAGTTAAATAATAACCTGATATTTTATTATTATTATTATAAGAAAATATATTATATTCAGATGGAAAATCAGAAATGCATAGGTACAAACATGGTCAAGGTAGAGCCGTGGTCGCTCCTGCTATTGACATTAATCATTATTGCAACGGCAGACGAATTAAGCTTTTAAAGCAGTAGTTTTTTTTCTACCATATTTTGATGTGAGACGCTTAGATTTTATTAGCAGGCCCGACCACGGCTCTATCTTGACCATTTTTGTACCTATGCATTTCTGGTTTTCTATTCGAATACTTATCTATTTTCTTGTTTCACCTTTTTTAGGCGTCTTTTTTAATGCTAAGTCTGGATATTGGCACTAGGGGCTGTGTTGCAATGCTAAATACAAATTATTGTAACTTTTTCACGTCGAGTAGTGATAAAAACTAGCACTTACTCACATATAATATTTATGATAGATGTATATCTATTATCTACTACCTAGAGTAACATAATAGAGTAAGTCATTAGATATATTGTTTATCGATGTCCACGTGAGAGTTACATATGAAGTGTGTCAATATCCGAGTCACGTGAATACAGCGCTGCGCTGCCAAGTTGCTGGGGACGCTTATACATGTGTAACCAGTAGTTACAGATATATAAGCGTCCCCAGCAACTTGTGTTACGTCCACACCCCCTGGAATAGTTTGTGGACCGTCAAGAGAACACTGATTGCACTTGTATATTATGTTTATATTCTCCACAATGAGCCTCACATCTTACCTAAAAACTCTACAGATGTCTAGAGCTTGGCTCTTGAATCTCGACCCGGCGGCCCTGGGTTCGATTCCCCCGTGGGTCAACGAAAAATGTTGCTACCAAGTTTTGTTAGGACATTGCTGATCACCTGATTGTCTGGCAAGAATGATCCCAAGGCAATGTAAAATGCGCCAGTTCTCTCGCCAGTCGTGTCGGTTATCCGTCCCGCTGGGTTATTAGAGTAATAGGAGGAGTGTCCTTGTGAATTGCGCTCACACTCCGGCACTTTAAAATGACTCCTGCGTCGCTGGCCTGGTTTCAACAAAATCGGACACCGACATCGAATTCGATGATTAAGATGTTCATTGTTCACACCATTTCTGTAGACCTGAGACAATACAGAGCATGCGAGGTAGGTACGGGATCGATGCCCGGTAGGACATAAAGCCTAGACACCTAGCTACTGTGTATTATATGTATTTTTCTTAATTTCACTAGCTACTGTGTACTATATATATTTTTCTTAATTGCATTTTTCTTAATTTCATTAGGCTAAATAACAAATGAGACAGAACTTTGTCATGTGAAGTTACAAAATGTCATAGCGAAAGTCTTTGTATTGGTTGTCGCTAGAAAGTGCAACTTTCTGTTAATTTTTCAGTGTCGAACACACATTATTTTATATTTAAACTAAAGACGAACGTATTCTTCAATGGAGAATGTTACTAGGTATAAATGTAGGGCTTGTATCTGTACGAATACACTCGTTTTTGTTTCATTGAAAAATACCAAGTATTAATGATTTTACAGACATTTGAAATTCTTGAAAATTTAGAGACGTCGATGACGTCACATCGCATCGAGAATTTGAAATTAAAAATTTTCAAAATTACGCGACGTAGCGTAATACTGTTGACTCATAATTTTATTATATTTATACAATAGATTAATTTAATTTAAAAAACCTTATATTAATGAATTTACAGACATTTAATTTTCTTTTCTTTTTTTTTAAATAATATCTATGGACGCTCCACACCAAGTCAATCTGGCCCCATGCTAAGTATCCGAAGAACTTGTGTTACAGGTACCAGACAACGAAAATATATTTAAAACTTTTATACTATACACAAATTTAATACACACCCATGACTTAGGAACCTTGAAAACTTTTTGTTCCCTTAGCGGGATTCGAACCCGCGACCTCTCGCTCGAGCACTAACGCGCTAATAATAAAGTAATCCACAGAATATCAGGGACTGTGGTAACCCTCAGTCATTAACCTGTGGACTCCTATTCAGCGATTTGAGCATTACACTACCTACCTATCCCTTAGCATTTTTTTGATGTTTACCGTACTTTTGTATTGTTGCTTTACTTTTTTTTTGTAATCCTTGTCACATGATGGTCTGTGTAAACTTTTTTTTTTTTGTTAATGTTGTGTTTTATTTGTATGTTGACGACCTCCGTAGCGCAGTGGTTCAGCGCGTTGGTGCTCGACCGAGAGGTTGCGGGTTCGAATCCCGCCGAGGGAACAAAAAGTTTTCGATGTTCCTGGGTCATGGATGTGTATTTAATTTGTGTATTAAAATAATAAAAATCTTAAATATGTGTATTGTGTACATAGTATAAAAAGTATTAAATATATATTTCCGTTGTCTGGTACCTGTAACACAAGTTCTTCGGATACTTAGCACAGGGCCAGATTGACGTGGTGTGAAGCGTCTATATATGTTATGTTAAAAAAAAAAAAAAAAGTTAAAATGTGTGTGTGTATTTCTTTATTTTTATTTGTTTTAAGTGTAACGTAGTGTAATGTCCAAATGTGTTTGTGAATAAACGTTTATTATTATTAATCTTTATATCGTTGGTCGGTTTCGGAGTTCCAGTCGCACGGAAGTGCGTCAGACTAGTTCGCAAAAAAGGCAACACAATGAGCACTCACACGAAATGACCGTGCGACGTTCCGACCCTACTGTGTACTGTGTAGTCGCGAGTTAGGGAATAGGGACGCGAGCTATTTCTGTTACCAAGGTTTCTAACTCCCGCTGGCGTTAAACAGAACAATTATAATAATAATAATAATAATAATAGACGTTTATTCAAAACACATTTGTACATTACACAACGTTACATTTATAGACAAGTAACAAGCAAAATAAGCACACACAATATTTTAAACACAAAAACATTTTAAACAGACTGATAAGCGACAAAAAAGAGAAAACAATAAACGAAGACAAACAATGAGAAAGAAACACACTTAACATAGCTATATATTTTTTTTACTGAGAGCTAAGGGATGTCATAGGTAGGTGGTGTAATGCACAAACCGCTGAAAAGGATTCCACTCAGGTTATGGTTATGTTATTATAGTTTTGTTTGTTTGTATTTTCGGTACCTGATGGGTAACGCCTAGCTCTAAACCACTAGATTGGTTCGATTGCCGCGTGGGAACAACAAAAAAATTTTGTTTTCAAGTTTGGTTATGCATTATCCTAACCAAACTTGAAAACAAAATTTTTTTGTTCTTTTTTTTGCTGTTCACATGATTGTCTGACAAAAAAGATGATCCATGCGTCGGATGGGCATGTAAAATATCGGTCTTGCGCCAGTCGTGTCGGTTATCCGTCCCACTGGGCTACGAGAGTGAAGGAAGAGAGTGCTTCTGTGTATTGCGCACACACTTAGGCACTATAAAATAACTCCCGCGTAGTTTCTGCGCGCCTGGCTTCAATGTAACCTGCCACCGGCGCCGATATCGGTGTGGGAGGTATTATTATTATTACCTGAAGGGTAAATACGGGGCCCTATTGCTAAGACTTCGCTGTTGTTACAATGTTTGTCTAGCTGTATCTCAAGAACCGCGAATGACAGTTGAATTTTTCAGTGATGAATACTCTCTAATATTAAAAACATAGTAAAGTAAATATTTAGAGGGGGCTCCTGCCTCCTTTATCAGCTTTTTGTACGGAACTCTTATTATTGTCGCAGGATTAAGTTATCTTTAAGTGTTGTCTACTAAACTCTCTTACCAAAAGGTGAAAATTATATCTATAGAAACTCGAACTGTGTTTATCTGTAAACTGATAGACATATTTTAGATAAAAACAACTAGACTACTTAGAGTTAAGAAAAACAATGTAATCACGTAAGTGGCATCTCGCCTTTGATGATAATAAATATCTTTAAACCTAACCTAACGACTATAGCATCTCTATAAGGATTTGGTTATTTAATTAGATTAGAGATTGGCAATTATGTCCATTTCAATTTTATCAACTTATCTAAAAAACAATTCGGTTATCAAAATGCAATCAGTCTAGTCATTGTCAAGGTTTTGATTACCGTATACGGTGTACGTAGTTACTACCTATGATTGTGTCTGATAATACTGGCATAACAGCAAATCGTACTATAACATTTTAATAATTGATCTATCTAGTTAATGCATATTAATATAAATAATTAACTTTATTTATACTTGGTTGACAAGGAAAATTATTAAATTTTATAGTAGTTAGTGTTTCTAATTAAAAACATATTATTATTAGTCCATTATCAACTTTAATTTAATCTCGTTAATAATTGAATAATATGTAAACAACGTTAATCGGACTTTGATCCTACAGTATATTTTTTGTGCCTAATATCCTATTTGGTTCTTTAAAAATATGTGAAAAAACTTGTATCTTTTGATGAAACTTCTAACAATTTGTGTTTAAGTTTGTTTCCATTTAGTTTTTATGAACCAGATTGTGAAATTTAAAAATATTTCTTTATTGTTACAGTTACTTGGTGTCAGGTGATGCCGATGGAAAGTGCTACATTTGGGACTGGAAGACTACAAAACTGTACAAGAAGTGGAAAGCTCATGACGGTGTCTGCATAACGTCCCTCTGGCATCCCCACGAGCCCAGCAAGCTGCTCACAGCCGGCTGGGATGGGGTCATAAAATATTGGGATTAAATCATAAGATATAATTTAAGATATACATTTAATTTCCCCTAACAATTACACCATTTACCCTAAATAGACCAACAAAATAAACATTATATAAAACAACATATATGTCATATTATTTGCCCCCAAATTTTTCTAATAAATAAATAATCAGCTTATGCTGCAATTTTTGGGTACTGCAGTGGTTCTTGGTAGCCAACGTCCACCTTGTACTCCATGCTGCACTCCCGGCAGGTGCCGTTCCTCATGAACTCGTTGAAACTTATATTGTTTTCATGGAATGATTCAATAAGCGCAGTGATTAGGCTATCTATCATCTCAGGAGTGTGGTACGGGCCGGGGGCGAATCTGAGGCGCTCCTCGCCCCTTGCGACGGTGGGATAGTTTATAGCTTGGACATAGTGGCCTCGATTCATGAGAGACTCTGCAACCAGGGCCACTTTATCTGCCCCTGTAATAGGCACAGGGACAATGTGGCTCACAGATGGCAGTTGAGGCAGCCCGGCTATCAGTAATGATAGTTTCAGGTAACGAACAATAGCTTGGTGTTTGGCTCTCAAATTTCGCCCCTCTTCACTTGCCAGAAGCCTTATGGCAGCTAAGGATCCAGCCAAAACCGGAGGCGGTAAAGCAGTGGTAAAAATAAATCCTGGAGCCAAGGACCTCACAGTGTCTATCAGTAGGGATGACCCAGCAATGTATCCTCCCACATTACCAAAAGCTTTCCCAAGGGTTCCAGACACAATGTCTATATGGTCTTCTATTCCACGCTCCTCCCCAATCCCAGCACCATGCTTTCCGTAAAGACCCACAGCATGGACCTCGTCTACAAAAGTAAGGGCTCCATACTCGTGAGCGATGTCACACATCTCCTCCAGGGGGCAAATGGCTCCACTCATAGAGTGTACAGTCTCAAAAACGACTAGTTTCGGTACTCCCTCGGGCGAGGCAGCCAGCAGCTCCTTCAAGTGGCTTGGATCGTTGTGTCTAAAGATATGCTTTTGTGCTCTGCTGTTTCGGATTCCCTGTATCATAGATGCGTGGTTGCCGGCATCGGAATAGACAATGCAACCAGGCAGTAGCTTAGCTAAGGTGGAAAGTGTTGCATCATTTGCAACAAAACAAGAACTAAAAATTAAAGCAGCAGGCTTCTTGTGAAGCTTAGCTAATTCATATTCGAGTTTTTCAGTCATTTGTGAGTTACCAGCAATGTTCCGGGTTCCTCCGGCACCTGTTCCGTATGACTTGATGGCGGAAATAGCAGCATCTTTCACCACCGAATGACGCGACGCCCCGAGGTAGTCGTTGGCGCACCACACGGTCACGCGGCGGTTCTCGACGCCCTCCAGCGCTTGAGGATAAGCGCCGTCGGCGGCCAGACGCGAGACCTTGCGGAAGATGCGGTACGAATAATCCTTTTTCTTGGCATTGATTTGATCGTTGAAGAAATTCTCGTACTTGTAGGGCGGCGCGGCTTCCTTGATGTCCTCTGTCATCTCCTTGGGTGCGTCCGAGATGATCGGGTTGTTCTGGATGAAGGGACATTTCGTCTCGTCGACGCCGAGGGAACGGAAACCCCGAGAAATGATAGGGCAGAAGTTTCCGTATTGCTTCATCAGAACCCCTCCATAGTTTCGGACGAAGGCTTGATTCATCGATCCCACGAACGGACAGGGCATTTTATATAATCAATGTCGAGCACTTGGAAGCAGAATATATTACAGGAACACTGCTGGTACAGTTAAATAATAAATTACTTGGTTTATTTGCCGTCAACGTTGACTCGCACTGTAGCCGAACGTCTTGGGGATTAATATTCAACTGGTGTTATAATACTCGAAAACTTTCATTTATAAAGTGTGTGTCGTCATATCGATCAGACTTGCACCAACGTTATTGATAACTTCGACTGGGTCAGGCAGCTGGCACTTGACATTCCACGTAAATTTTGACATTGACATTGACAGTGGTCGCGTAGTTGCTATTATAAAAAAAAATATGCATAGACTAAGAAGAATCTTTTTATTTAGTTTACTTGTAAAATAAATCAATTTAATTTTTCTATTACTGAATACGGAATTTATAATAAGTGTGTATTATCTTTTGCATATTTACTTTCATATTATAATTATTGTATATGTAGCATTTAAGTAGTATTTTACCGTCATAAAAATATGAATAGTTTTTGCTTTAACTAAAAAAAGAAGATACAAATGTCAATTTGCTGTCAATTCAATTTGACAATTATTTTATCTATGGTAAAAAGTTAGATTACACAGGTCTGCGAAAAAAACATTTTTGTCAACTGCATGAGATATTTTTACTGAATTATATGTTTTAAAGTAGGCTGATTTCAAAAGTGATGCCCATTTTTTCCTATCACATAAGGTTTTTTTGCAAATTCAAACACAAAAAAATTGTTAAAGCACTCCTTTATTTAAAGTTTTTAAACAATTAGTATCTTTTTTAAAAGCAATCGAATAATTTTTTTGATACATATACTTATTCATGTTCTTTATGAAACCTCTTCTTCTTTTCCTTCATGATTTGACGAGTCCTTTCCGTTTTCCATCTTCAGTTTCTCGCTTAAGCAGCCAACAGTAGTCAGCAAGCATAGAGACATCCCATCGCCCTTGGTACCTTCTCTCGAAATCACGGACATCTCGTTGAAATCGCTCCCCCTGCTCTTCACTGTAAGCTCCCAGGTTTTCGGGAAAATAGTCTATGTGAGAGAGTGAGAAATGAACCTTCAAACTCATCTTGCAGCCTTGAGCTTCGTATGTTGCTAGCATCCGTTGCACAATGGTTTTATAGTTAGGATCCTTAGTATTTCCCAAAAACTTTCGTAGTTACTACGTCCTTGAACGATACCCAAGCTTCTTTTTCCTTCTCATTCATAGTTTCCACAAATGAAGGGTCCGTTAAAAGTTTTCTTATGTCGGGGCCGGTGAAAACTCCCTCTTTCAACTTTGCTTCTGACAGCTTCGGGAATTTCGTACATAAATATTTGAAACACTTCTTCTCCATCCTTTTGCAGCGATTTGACAAATTGTTTCATCAGCACCAATTTGATATGGAGAGGGCGCAACAAAATCTTCGCTGGTGGAACCAAGGTAGTGTTTATAACATTTTTCTCTCCAGGTTTTAAAGTTTCTCGGGATGGCCAATCACTGTTTTTCCAGTGCTGTTCTCTGGCTCTACTATCCCACAAGCATAAGAAGCATGGGCATTTGGCATAGCCTGCCTGTTGACCCAAAAGCATTGTCAATATTTTGAAGTCCCCACAAATCATCCATTGATGGTCTGTTCACTTGAATATCAGTATATCTACCGAGAGCTTTTCTTTGTTTGAAGCGATGTATGTACGTTATTTGACTTATCTCAACATGTTAAAACATTCCCAGTCTCCCCAACAGCTCAGTTTGTTTTTCTACGTTATCAAATAAAAATCATATAGTTTTATTACCAATGAACATAGCTACTGCAATATGCATAAAAACTTATGTGATATAATCATTTGAGTGTTCTTTCTGTTTTTGGGAGGTCAAAATCTGTAAGAAAATGTAAAAAAATCCTATGCAGTTTTTTTGTCGCAGACCTGTGTTATTTTTATAATTTCCGATTTTCATAAAATAAAATTTTTTATTGTTCTAAATGAAAAATTCTTGCTAGTGCATTAGAAGTATTGTTTTCTATTTTTATAGAACTACAGTATGTTTTCTCTAAATAATCAAGCTGAATTAAGAAAAGTGACGATTTCAAGTTTGATAACATGCATTTATCTTCCAAGCATTATTACCGTGATATCCTACAAAGATTTACTGTACACAGTTGGTAATGGATCCTCCTTCTACATATTAGTCCTTATCTTTATAGCAGAGCTGCTAAAATCGTTCTATTTGTCTTCTGGCGAAGATGCGCCGAAGAGGAAAGGTAGTAAGAACAGAGCTGGTGATATCATGAAAGCTGCTGTTTACCTACTTGGTGTTATGTTCTGTTTCTTCGTGGGAATTATACTATTCGGAGCACCATTCTTGGACAGCCATGAGGAGACTTTGATGTTATCAAGTTTGCTCACACTGCTAACAGTTTTTCCATTGATAGCCCACACGGGCATAGAGCCGGCGATGCAGTTGTTATTTGGAGTCAAGAATTACACAAGGGACACAGTAGTTTGTATGTTAGTGAATAATGCTTTGTGGGCAGTCGGTGGAGCTTGGTTGGGTGCAGTTGTGATTCCTCTGGATTGGAACAAACCGTGGCAGCAGTGGCCGGTACCATGTTACCTTGGAGCTGTCTGTGGCTACCTATTGGCTAATGTGCTGACAGTCTCCAAGGTTACCTTGATGTCTGCATCCACAAAATACCCAGTATTAAATTTTATAGTTAACTGTTTGGATAAACTACACATGTCCAAATAATTTTTTTGTAATTTGTTATAGTTTTGTAATAAATAAATTAATATAATACTTGTATTTTTGTACTGTAATGCATCATTTGAAAATATTTTAAATAAGGAAATAAAAGAATTATCCTACAGATATTATAAATGTGCAACTCATTCACTCAAAAACTATTGAACGGCTTTTGATGAAATTGGTTCATGGCAGTGTAGGCTCTGGGTTGACACATAGGCTTCTTAAAATATATGGTTCCTGTCAGATACTTTTTGCATGCTCAAAGTTGCAGGCAACATCCATATTTGTTTTCATTCTAAAGAATGGTATAAACTATAAACCATACCATTCTTTGACATAAAAGATCCACATATTAAAAAAATATATTGTAAGGAATCTTGTTATATTATTTGGTGCGCAATAAAACAAACCAATAGTAAATTAATAATTTTATTTGTGTTATATTTACACAGCTTATTTTTCAATGCTTTAATAAAATATGAAACTTAATAATTTGTCATCACAATAACTCTTAAATTACACACTTGTATCATGGTGTTCATACACTCCTTAACATGTATAGAATTTGCGACACATACTGAAATAACAATAGTCAACACATCTAAGGCCTGGCGCAGTGCAAAGTGAAACACAACACATTTTCAAATACTTTTCCACCTACTATCTAAATAGAGTCAGGTGTAAAATTTAGTTACAAAAACTAGGTACAGCAGAAGAAGCAGATACTATAGACTCACATTATGATTTAATAAGAACTTGTTACATTTCAAATGTTTATAGTATAGTTTTATTAAATTCAAAAAAGGAAAAAGATATTCTTTTATCAAGTACAAACTACATTTTTACACCTGACTTCTGTTTTAACAACCTAAGTATATGACAGACTTATAATATAGTATACAATACATAAACACTAGACAATAAAAAAATCTAGTCAAAATCTTAAAACAGAAATACAATCTGTAAATTGTCAAGAAATTGAAAACTCTTTCTGTTTAATTTTCACAAAATTTCAATTACTTCTCAGGCTTCTAAGATATCTATGGTGCTATTCCGTAAAACTTGTGTCAGCAATGTTTTCAAAAATATTTCTAGCTTTTTATCCAAATTGCAAACACTTCGATTATAAGGGGAGTATAAAATAAATATCATTTATATTGTTGTCATAATATGGAAACTTCATTAATTCGTGTATAATGAAAACTAACAAAATATTCCAAATTTATTGAAGCACAGAAACATTGCTTTTCTTCTTCTCTAAGTACTAAATGTTAAATCTCTAATATACAAACTTGCATTACAAACATATTTATCTAAGTATATAGTACGGTGGCACATAAAGGATTTAGATATGTTATAAAAATACCTTTTACAATGTTAAATAGCGATTAAATTCTTGATTCGTGCTTCTTTTTTTTATTTTTCTACTTATTTACAGTCTCCATTGGTGAAAAGTTCAAAAATATGAGAAAATATTATATATTTGTGTTTTTAAACATTTCACCTTAATTTGGCTTGGATTGCTCAACTGTTATTGTTCACGATAGTCGATGTGCAAAAAATACGTCTTTTTTTCACGCGCATTTTCTTGTACACACATTAACTAATGCATTGAAATCCTTAAATATCAATGGAACATTACAGTGATTAAATATGCCTTTAAAAGGCAATTTATTACAATTTCACATTGTGATAAACTAGAAGCAAACCATGTCGTACATGGTAGATATACGAACAACTACCTTTTAAAATGGCAGTGTTTTTACTATTGGCATTCATTTCTAATAGAAAAAAATGCAATCGGATGCAAAAAATAATACATTTTTAAAACTTGAATTGATGAAATAATGGTACCACATTAACATAACATTTAAATCTATAAGTAAGTATTACGGAAAGGCGATATTTTATATTGTATGAATTAGTAATCACTAAAATATAATGTAAACACCGATACACATCCAAATACTACAATTTATTGCAACAAGCTTACATTGTATTTAATGTAATAATGTGATAGGGTTTTAATTTTCATAAATTTAAATATAGAAAAGACTACAATTTTATAAAAAAAACTAACAAATTGAGTATTTTAAATTGCAATGAATGATGTAGGAGAGCGTACTAAAATATACTACACATTTGGAATTGGAAAACTTGCTTCTCCAAGGATGTTTTAACGGAAAACAGTAAAAAGTTACCCTGCAGGATACAAATGAATTTCAAACGGATTAGGCCTACAATATAATTAAAGCTGGGGTATCAAAATACGCTATACTAGTAACATGTAAATGATTTGCTTTATATAGTACTCACGTCCTTGTATTCCTATATAGTCTATAGTAAAGACCATTCAAATTAATAAAACAGGGTGTTAAATAGTCAATATATTGACAACGCCATCTATCGGCGAATATCGCGGCGTGAACACCGCGCAGTTTGGAGAAACGTGACGACATCAGGCAGCAATTGGAACCGGCTACACTCACTTGTATTGCCGAAACGTTAAAATGTATCATATTATTTGAATTTTTATAAATATATAATTTTATAATAAAATCGTTCATTTATCTCTCTTGCCCTCAACATATATGGAACAACTTGGCCCTCAAATAGGTAAATTAGTAAGCCTCAGATTATACTTTATGCAGATAGAGCGCACTCAACATCTAGATGTTGCCACTAAAGCAAATACAAAATCAAAATGAAAAATTCCCGAAAGTAAATCGTAGCTTTTCATTGACAAATAGTTGTCGCTTTTTTTTAACTTTACATAATCAGTAAGTAATGTGCCTTAATTTTCTGTGATTGATTTTAGCAAACCTTCGATCGCCGTTAATAGATGGCGCTGAACTATTCAGTGGATACTAAATGTTTGTAAAACACATTATGACGTTGATAACTAGAGTACAATGGCGCAACAATGACAGTAAATATAGTACTTAACTATAAATTATTGATATAATACGATAGTATAATAATCACAATTCACAATACATAACCATTACATACCCTCTCGGCTTCGCCGTCTAACAAACACTTCAATAATACACTGAATTTTCTATTGTTTTCAATAGCCAATTTATATTTCATGATATCATAATATTTATCACTTTACTTTATTTCTGTTTCACAATCCTATGATAAGCCTTGGATGTCTATTCACACGTTTTGTTCCTTTCATAGTGTTTTAATGTGACTGAGACAAGATACGTGAACAATCTATACATTATCACAAGATTATGAACCAGACCCTACAAGTAGCCTTCCGATCTATGCAAAGGTGACCCGAGCGAATAAGATTTGTGGGTTTGTATAGAGCTTTATATAAATTCATACTAAGCAATATAATATATACTAAGCATTTAGCTCCACGAATCCATTTCGGTGTCTCGTCGCATTTATCGAAAAGCTATCTTAAGTTGCATAAACATTATTTAATACAAGCTTAAGTCCCTATTTCACCAACGCTTGTTAGTGTTAACGGCGTGATATAATTTCCTTCTCTTTCCTTGACAGGAAATACGAAAGGGATAACATGATATTTAATGAAGTATTAACTTTAACACGTGTTGGTGAAATTGGCACTAAACATGTTTTAGGGGCCATTCATTTATTACGTAAAACGATTTCAGTAGTTCTGACAACCTGAATCTTACGTATTAAAGGAATAGCGCCTTGACAGATATTATTAGACATGTTATTTGTAACAGGCAGCGCGCGTAGCTTTGCAACCTTTTCATACATTTCAGCGACATATTCACTTTCATTCACTTATAAAATATAAAAATGCACCGCTTAAACTACGTTACGAACGACAATTTCAACAATATTATGATAAAGTTTAGAGAAGTCTTTGTATCATCTAAATTTCATAAGATCTGAATAGCTGTTGTATTGTAATCAAATACTTATTTTATACTTTGCATGGAAAAAATATTTTTTTACTTCGTAGATGATACAAAAATCCACTAAATACTATAATGACAAATTTTCAGCCAACTACAACGTAACACGCTTGGCATTATAACAATCTCCGGAAATATTAATTAGTACCCACGGCGTCTTGCAATTTAGCGCGTTCGACTGTAAAAATAATTTAAATAAACGTGACCCAATATTGGGTCACGCTTCAGTCATAATTGAAGACATGTCTTCATCCATGGATGAAGGCGTTATGTAGCAAAATTATGATTTTGGGAAAATTGAGTCCAAACTGTCACTTAAACATTTTAGAATACGTTGCAAAGTATTAAGTACATTAATCTAAAGATCCGTCTCTAGAATAAATATACTTAATACGTTACTACATATCCTAAAATGTTTAAGTGACTGTTTAAACTAAATTTTGTGGATAAAATGTTTTTGCGACATATCACCTTCATCGATTCATGACTTCAATTGTTTGTTAAAAAATTCAGTTGGAAAAATTTTTGCAGCTTAAATTTTTACGCCCTTACTAATAAAATATTATATTCTGGTTGAACGTAACAATATTTTGTCATCGTCTGTCAAGTGTCAATTCCAACAAGACAACATTGTATACCTTTTAATGTGTGAAATATTTTTATTAGAAAGGGAGTTGTAATACATAGTTTTAAAATTTGGAAACATCCCAGGAATAAATTTTGTTTTTAATATGTCGTCTTGTTTGCTCAAGTGGGTCTGTATATCGGCGTGTCGTGTGGCGGCCGCAGCGACTGCGCAGCTCTTACGTACTGTTCGTGTCGGGCTGGAAATAGTGTAGACCGTTTATCTGCAAAGTGACAAAATATAACTTAGTATAATTGAGTATCAATTATTATCTATACATATAATATAATAAATCTGTAGAGGAGTCGTGTCTGTACATTGAAGATATTTGAAAAAAAATATGATAGGGGACCTTTATTTACGCAATAGTACCCAAAACTATGATTTTTAAAATTTTTGTCTGTTTGTCTGTTTGTCTGTTTGTCTGTTTGTCTGTTTGTCTGTTTGTCTGTGGGTTTGTGCACGCTAATCTCAGAAACGGCTTATCCGATTAAGATGTACTTTTCACTAATATATTGCCGTAAGCTTCACTTAACATTTAGTGTTTGTTTTATGTAAATCGGTTCATAAATAAAAAAGTTATGACAATATTAAAAGATCATGTCGTTTTTGCTGGACGTTTGTAGGAAGCGCGCGCCGGGCCCGGGAGCCGTGCGCCGCCGCGCGCGCGCGTCGCTTCAAATTGTATTAGCAGCAAACGCACCGGGGCCGCGGGGGTGACTTTTATTTGTTAGTTTTAGGCTTGCTAGGTAGGAACAATCTAAGATTTTTTTTCTTGAGCTTATTACGAAAGTTATTTGCATAAAAATAGTTAGTACTTTTACTGTACAGTCCTTTGTGATAAGTAGGTACTGTATTATACATATTTGTTAGCGTAGGTTAGTAATAAGTAAATAAATAAAAACCGGCCAAGTGCGAGTTTGACTTGCACACCGAGAGTTCCATACAAACCTGATTGACATAGAATTTTGATTTGATAAGACCTAAGTATTTGTTATAAGTTTCAATTAAACACATTAATGACAAACGGTACTAAGTTTAAAATAATCAAATTTTTTTTATTATCTATATAATGTTACTAAAAACGTATGGTTTTAGACGGTGCTTGGTTTCAAATTTTATGATTTTGAGTTCACGGGAAGTACCCTTTAGGTTTTAATTCCCGAGTGTCGAAAATGACGAAATTTAGCGACATAAGCGACTGCTTTTGATTGCATTGGCTAAGAAGTCTGATTTTTTCACTGCTTCAAGGAACAGTAGTTCCCGAGTATTTTATATAATTTTCATCACAACACGCGTTTCTGAGTAAAAGGGTCTTGACAGACAGACGGACATTTCCAATGATCGTATAATATGTGTTTCGTTTTTTCCTTTTGAGGTACGGAATCGTAAAAACAGTTTTAAGATTTTCATAAATATATTGCTCTTTTTTTGTTTTTTCTATTTAATAAGATAGACGTTAAAACATCTCGATAGTTACTAAACTGTGTTACAGGGGAAAACTGTTGATACAACTCAATTCCAATCGAGATACCTTTTGAAATTCTAGCCTTTTGCGGCCTGCCCTGGATATGTGTTAACAGTGTGATTATTATGGGTTTTTTTGTCAAATATCATAATATTGATAGAGTATTCTCTTATACAAATCTATCTATACGCCAAATGCCGTACTTTTAATACAATTATAGCAAAGTTGAGTAGGTACCTACATTTATACAATACGTTATCCGAGAGTTATACTCAGCGTGCATCATTAGTAATGTATAATATTATTTTGCATTCTATATTATAGTTCTCATTCCGTCCGTTTAAATTCATACTACAACCTACTATTACTGTACATTTTTATAGTTTTCTTTGTCCAAATTATGTATTCGATAACTGCATAATACATAGAATTTTTACTAACATTTAAGTATTGTGTTTACAGTTAAACTAAAAAAGTTATGTCAATATATGTTAGATTTATGTTTTTCTTGATATTTTTATTTCTTAGTTTTTATCATGGACCGAATGGTTTTTATGTTAGGTACAACTTAGGTTTGTTTTCTTTCTTTTGGGACTTTCTATATTTTGCTACTTTTCTGTATAAAATCAGTTAGTACTTTAACAGTGAAGTGATTTATAATCAGTACCTACATGTTTGGTTATTAATAAATAAAAAAACCGGGCAAGTGCGAGTCGGTGCGTAAGCACCGAAAAGACCGCAAAATTTTGCGGCGCGCTGTCTTAATATCATTGTCGCCACACCAGCAGAGTCGGCGTGGAAACGATCATCGTCTGCAGTCGCTGCGGCGCAAAATCCATACAAATCTTAGTACTAGATGTTCGTCGTGTATGTGAGCGTACTATCAAGTAGTCCCGTTCGCATTATAGTAATTGTACACGGTCGTTTGTCAAGCTGGTAGTAGGAATTGTCAACATAAAGTAGTTTTTTAAATACCTCAACGACAGTTTTTATAACTAAAAATATTTTTAAAACAGATTTATTATAACACTGCCCTAAATCACTTTTCCACGCGTACGAAGTCGCGGGCACATCTATACATATAATAAATCTGTAGAGGAGTCGTGTCTGTACATTGAAGATATTTGAAAAAAAATATGATAGGGGACCTTTATTTACGCAATAGTACCCAAAACTATGATTTTTAAAATTTTTGTCTGTTTGTCTGTTTGTCTGTTTGTCTGTTTGTCTGTTTGTCTGTGGGTTTGTGCACGCTAATCTCAGAAACGGCTTATCCGATTAAGATGTACTTTTCACTAATATATTGCCGTAAGCTTCACTTAACATTTAGTGTTTGTTTTATGTAAATCGGTTCATAAATAAAAAAGTTATGACAATATTAAAAGATCATGTCGTTTTTGCTGGACGTTTGTAGGAAGCGCGCGCCGGGCCCGGGAGCCGTGCGCCGCCGCGCGCGCGCGTCGCTTCAAATTGTATTAGCAGCAAACGCACCGGGGCCGCGGGGGTGACTTTTATTTGTTAGTTTTAGGCTTGCTAGGTAGGAACAATCTAAGATTTTTTTTCTTGAGCTTATTACGAAAGTTATTTGCATAAAAATAGTTAGTACTTTTACTGTACAGTCCTTTGTGATAAGTAGGTACTGTATTATACATATTTGTTAGCGTAGGTTAGTAATAAGTAAATAAATAAAAACCGGCCAAGTGCGAGTTTGACTTGCACACCGAGAGTTCCATACAAACCTGATTGACATAGAATTTTGATTTGATAAGACCTAAGTATTTGTTATAAGTTTCAATTAAACACATTAATGACAAACGGTACTAAGTTTAAAATAATCAAATTTTTTTTATTATCTATATAATGTTACTAAAAACGTATGGTTTTAGACGGTGCTTGGTTTCAAATTTTATGATTTTGAGTTCACGGGAAGTACCCTTTAGGTTTTAATTCCCGAGTGTCGAAAATGACGAAATTTAGCGACATAAGCGACTGCTTTTGATTGCATTGGCTAAGAAGTCTGATTTTTTCACTGCTTCAAGGAACAGTAGTTCCCGAGTATTTTATATAATTTTCATCACAACACGCGTTTCTGAGTAAAAGGGTCTTGACAGACAGACGGACATTTCCAATGATCGTATAATATGTGTTTCGTTTTTTCCTTTTGAGGTACGGAATCGTAAAAACAGTTTTAAGATTTTCATAAATATATTGCTCTTTTTTTGTTTTTTCTATTTAATAAGATAGACGTTAAAACATCTCGATAGTTACTAAACTGTGTTACAGGGGAAAACTGTTGATACAACTCAATTCCAATCGAGATACCTTTTGAAATTCTAGCCTTTTGCGGCCTGCCCTGGATATGTGTTAACAGTGTGATTATTATGGGTTTTTTTGTCAAATATCATAATATTGATAGAGTATTCTCTTATACAAATCTATCTATACGCCAAATGCCGTACTTTTAATACAATTATAGCAAAGTTGAGTAGGTACCTACATTTATACAATACGTTATCCGAGAGTTATACTCAGCGTGCATCATTAGTAATGTATAATATTATTTTGCATTCTATATTATAGTTCTCATTCCGTCCGTTTAAATTCATACTACAACCTACTATTACTGTACATTTTTATAGTTTTCTTTGTCCAAATTATGTATTCGATAACTGCATAATACATAGAATTTTTACTAACATTTAAGTATTGTGTTTACAGTTAAACTAAAAAAGTTATGTCAATATATGTTAGATTTATGTTTTTCTTGATATTTTTATTTCTTAGTTTTTATCATGGACCGAATGGTTTTTATGTTAGGTACAACTTAGGTTTGTTTTCTTTCTTTTGGGACTTTCTATATTTTGCTACTTTTCTGTATAAAATCAGTTAGTACTTTAACAGTGAAGTGATTTATAATCAGTACCTACATGTTTGGTTATTAATAAATAAAAAAACCGGGCAAGTGCGAGTCGGTGCGTAAGCACCGAAAAGACCGCAAAATTTTGCGGCGCGCTGTCTTAATATCATTGTCGCCACACCAGCAGAGTCGGCGTGGAAACGATCATCGTCTGCAGTCGCTGCGGCGCAAAATCCATACAAATCTTAGTACTAGATGTTCGTCGTGTATGTGAGCGTACTATCAAGTAGTCCCGTTCGCATTATAGTAATTGTACACGGTCGTTTGTCAAGCTGGTAGTAGGAATTGTCAACATAAAGTAGTTTTTTAAATACCTCAACGACAGTTTTTATAACTAAAAATATTTTTAAAACAGATTTATTATAACACTGCCCTAAATCACTTTTCCACGCGTACGAAGTCGCGGGCACATCTATACATATAATAAATCTGTAGAGGAGTCGTGTCTGTACATTGAAGATATTTGAAAAAAAATATGATAGGGGACCTTTATTTACGCAATAGTACCCAAAACTATGATTTTTAAAATTTTTGTCTGTTTGTCTGTTTGTCTGTTTGTCTGTTTGTCTGTGGGTTTGTGCACGCTAATCTCAGAAACGGCTTATCCGATTAAGATGTACTTTTCACTAATATATTGCCGTAAGCTTCACTTAACATTTAGTGTTTGTTTTATGTAAATCGGTTCATAAATAAAAAAGTTATGACAATATTAAAAGATCATGTCGTTTTTGCTGGACGTTTGTAGGAAGCGCGCGCCGGGCCCGGGAGCCGTGCGCCGCCGCGCGCGCGCGTCGCTTCAAATTGTATTAGCAGCAAACGCACCGGGGCCGCGGGGGTGACTTTTATTTGTTAGTTTTAGGCTTGCTAGGTAGGAACAATCTAAGATTTTTTTTCTTGAGCTTATTACGAAAGTTATTTGCATAAAAATAGTTAGTACTTTTACTGTACAGTCCTTTGTGATAAGTAGGTACTGTATTATACATATTTGTTAGCGTAGGTTAGTAATAAGTAAATAAATAAAAACCGGCCAAGTGCGAGTTTGACTTGCACACCGAGAGTTCCATACAAACCTGATTGACATAGAATTTTGATTTGATAAGACCTAAGTATTTGTTATAAGTTTCAATTAAACACATTAATGACAAACGGTACTAAGTTTAAAATAATCAAATTTTTTTTATTATCTATATAATGTTACTAAAAACGTATGGTTTTAGACGGTGCTTGGTTTCAAATTTTATGATTTTGAGTTCACGGGAAGTACCCTTTAGGTTTTAATTCCCGAGTGTCGAAAATGACGAAATTTAGCGACATAAGCGACTGCTTTTGATTGCATTGGCTAAGAAGTCTGATTTTTTCACTGCTTCAAGGAACAGTAGTTCCCGAGTATTTTATATAATTTTCATCACAACACGCGTTTCTGAGTAAAAGGGTCTTGACAGACAGACGGACATTTCCAATGATCGTATAATATGTGTTTCGTTTTTTCCTTTTGAGGTACGGAATCGTAAAAACAGTTTTAAGATTTTCATAAATATATTGCTCTTTTTTTGTTTTTTCTATTTAATAAGATAGACGTTAAAACATCTCGATAGTTACTAAACTGTGTTACAGGGGAAAACTGTTGATACAACTCAATTCCAATCGAGATACCTTTTGAAATTCTAGCCTTTTGCGGCCTGCCCTGGATATAATAATAATAATAATAATATCTATGGACGCTTCACACCACGTCAATCTGGCCCTGTGCTAAGTATCCGAAGAACTTGTGTTACAGGTACCAGACAACGGAAATATATTTAATACTTTTATACTATACACATATTTAAGATTTTTATTATATTATACACAAATTTAATACACATCCATGACCCAGGAACATTGAAAACTTTTTGTTCCCTCGGCGGGATTCGAACCCGCGACCTTTCGTTCGAGCGCCAAGGCGCTCAACCAACTGCGCTACGGAGGTCGTCTAAATATGTGTTAACAGTGTGATTATTATGGGTTTTTTTGTCAAATATCATAATATTGATAGAGTATTCTCTTATACAAATCTATCTATACGCCAAATGCCGTACTTTTAATACAATTATAGCAAAGTTGAGTAGGTACCTACATTTATACAATACGTTATCCGAGAGTTATACTCAGCGTGCATCATTAGTAATGTATAATATTATTTTGCATTCTATATTATAGTTCTCATTCCGTCCGTTTAAATTCATACTACAACCTACTATTACTGTACATTTTTATAGTTTTCTTTGTCCAAATTATGTATTCGATAACTGCATAATACATAGAATTTTTACTAACATTTAAGTATTGTGTTTACAGTTAAACTAAAAAAGTTATGTCAATATATGTTAGATTTATGTTTTTCTTGATATTTTTATTTCTTAGTTTTTATCATGGACCGAATGGTTTTTATGTTAGGTACAACTTAGGTTTGTTTTCTTTCTTTTGGGACTTTCTATATTTTGCTACTTTTCTGTATAAAATCAGTTAGTACTTTAACAGTGAAGTGATTTATAATCAGTACCTACATGTTTGGTTATTAATAAATAAAAAAACCGGGCAAGTGCGAGTCGGTGCGTAAGCACCGAAAAGACCGCAAAATTTTGCGGCGCGCTGTCTTAATATCATTGTCGCCACACCAGCAGAGTCGGCGTGGAAACGATCATCGTCTGCAGTCGCTGCGGCGCAAAATCCATACAAATCTTAGTACTAGATGTTCGTCGTGTATGTGAGCGTACTATCAAGTAGTCCCGTTCGCATTATAGTAATTGTACACGGTCGTTTGTCAAGCTGGTAGTAGGAATTGTCAACATAAAGTAGTTTTTTAAATACCTCAACGACAGTTTTTATAACTAAAAATATTTTTAAAACAGATTTATTATAACACTGCCCTAAATCACTTTTCCACGCGTACGAAGTCGCGGGCACAGCTAGTACATATAATAAATCTGTAGAGGAGTCGTGTCTGTACATTGAAGATATTTGAAAAAAAATATGATAGGGGACCTTTATTTACGCAATAGTACCCAAAACTATGATTTTTGAAATTTTTGTCTGTTTGTCTGTTTGTCTGTGGGTTTGTGCACGCTAATCTCAGAAACGGCTTATCCGATTAAGATGTACTTTTCACTAATATATTGCGGCAAGCTTCACTTAACATTTAGTGTTTGTTTTATGTAAATCGGTTCATAAATAAAAAAGTTATGACAATATTAAAAGATCATGTCGTTTTTGCTGGACGTTTGTAGGAAGCGCGCGCCGGGCCCGGGAGCCGTGCGCAGCCGCGCGCGCGCGCCGCTTCAAATTGCATTAGCAGCAAACGCACCGGGGCCGCGGGGGTGACTTTTATTTGTTAGTTTTAGGCTTGCTAGGTAGGAACAATCTAAGATATTTTTTCTTGAGTTTATTACGGAAGTTATTTGTATAAAAATAGTTAGTACTTTTACTGTACAGTCCTTTGTGATAAGTAGGTACTGTATACATATTTGTTAGCGTAGGTTAGTAATAAGTAAATAAATAAAAACCGGCCAAGTGCGAGTTGGACTTGCACACCGAGAGTTTCATACAAACCTGATTGACATAGAATTTTGATTTGGTTACAGCTTGAATATATTAGAGACCTAAGTATTTGTTATAAGTTTCAATTAAACACATTCATGACAAACGGTACGAAGTTTAAAAAAATCAAAATATTTTTACTACTTATCTATATAATGTTACTAAAAACGTATGGTTTTAGACGTTGCTTGGTTTCAAATTTTATGATTTTGAGTTCACGGGAAGTACCCTTTAGGTTTTGATTCCCTTACGAGTGTCGAAAATGACGAAATTTAGCGACATAAGCGACTGCTTTTGATTGCATTGGCTAAGAAGTCTGATTTTTTCACTGCTTCAAGGAACAGTAGTTCCTGAGTATTTTATATAATTTTCATCACAACACGCGTTTCTGAGTAAAAGGGTCTTGACCGACAGACGGACATGGAAATGATCTTATAATATGTGTTTCGATTTTTCCTTTTGAGGTACGGAATCTTAAAAACAGTTTTAAGATTTTCATAAATATATTGCTCTTTTTTTTGTTTTTTCTATTTAATAAGATAGACGTTAAAAACATCTCGATAGTTACTAAACTGTGTTACAGGGGAAAACTGTTGATACAACTCGATTCCAATCGAGATACCTTTTGAAATTATAGCCTTTTGCGGCCTGCCCTGGATATGTGTTAACAGTGTGATTATTATGGGTTTTTTTGTCAAATATCATAATATTGATAGAGTATTCTCTTATACAAATCTATCTATACGCCAAATGCCGTACTTTTAATACAATTATTTATAGCAAAGTTGAGTAGGTACCTACATTTATACAATACGTTATCCGAGAGTTATACTCAGCGTGCATCATTAGCAATGTATAATATTATTTTGCATTCTATATTATAGTTCTCATTCCGTCCGTTTAAATTCATACTACAGCCTACTATTACTGTACATTTTTATAGTTTTCTTTGTCCAAATTATGTATTCGATAACTGCATAATATATAGAATTTTGATTAACATAAGTATTGTGTTTACAGTTAAACTAAAAAAGTTATGTCAATATAAGTTAGATTTATATTTGTCTTGATATTTTTATTTCTTAGTTTTTATCATGGACCGAATGGTTTTTATGTTAGGTACCTACAACTTACAGGTTTGTTTTCTTTCTTTTGGTACTTTCTATATTTTGCTACTTTTCTGTATAAAATCAGTTAGTAGGTACTTTAACAGTGAAGTGATTTATAATCAGTACCTACATGTTTGGTTATTAATAAATAAAAAAACCGGGCAAGTGCGAGTCGGACTTACGCACCGAAAAGACCGCAAAATTTTGCGGCGCGCTGTCTTAATATAATTGTCGCCACACCAGCAGCGTCGGCGTGGAAACGATCATCGTCTGCAGTCGCTGCGGCGCAAAATCCATACAAATCTTAGTACTAGATGTTCGTCGTGTATCTCTCTATCAAGTAGTCCCGTTCGCATTATAGTAATTGTACACGGTCGTTTGTCAAGCTGGTAGTAGGAATTGTCAACATAAAGTAGTTTTTTAAATACCTCGACGACAGTTTTTATAACTAAAAATATTTTTAAAACTGATTTATTATAACACTGCCCTAAATCACTTTTCCACGCGTACGAAGTCGCGGGCACAGCTAGTTAGGTATATGTATATGGTATAATATTATAACTTTCTATGTTTTATAGTTTATGGCTAGGCTACCGATTCAATTTTTTTTATGTACTGTCCGGTATCGTCGACAAAAATGTTATATGTATTCATGTGATACACTTCTCCACGCCTCTACATAGTCTACGACGGCCTGAGGCGTCTCGACGCACACGACTTACCGACAAATTGCAGTTTGGTGGGCTGCATGACTTAAAAATGTAACTTAAAAAAAGAAAGACTTTTATTATTATTATTATTACATATTTTGAAATCCTGATTTATAGTATTAATTGACCAGAAGCCTATCTGCACGTGAGTTTGCTTGTAGTCATGGCACACCTGTGGGTGTCACTTACTCGTAACCTAGGTCACTTACTCGTGACCTAGCAGTGTGTAACATAACCTGTGACCCCGCGGCGGGTCACAGTAACCCGTGACCCCGTAGCGAGCCACACAACGCAGGACCCGGTGGCGGGTCTCACTCACCGTCATGTCGTACTCCGTGACGAAGGCGGGCACCTCGAGCTGGTCGCGCGGCATGGCGGCGTACAGGAACTCCACGCCCGGCAGGTTGTGCACCTTCGCCTTGATCGCCGGCGCCATGAACGTCGTGAACCACCACGTCATCATCTGCGGAGCAGGCGCAATGTCAGGCGTGACCCACATAATATGGTGCACACACTTTTATAACGAACACTGACTGGAAATATCTTAGTTATTAGCAGTAAGTGTTCCTACAAATGATTAGCTAGATATTAAAGTAAATGTCTGGTAATTGTAGTAACGTTAGTAATGTTAATAAATAATAATATACAGGCTATAATATTAATGA
Source organism: Celastrina argiolus (assembly GCA_905187575.2). NCBI lineage: Eukaryota > Metazoa > Arthropoda > Insecta > Lepidoptera > Lycaenidae > Celastrina > Celastrina argiolus. The sequence goes on along the minus strand of LR994581.1, from coordinate 2,375,318 downwards.
GTGATAATACTTTAGGATGTGTATAGGTCCCGTATACATATAGAGGTTACTTAGAAATTACAAGCGCTGAAAGAGGTACTTTAAAAATATTATGGGAAATATAATGACGTTGGGGCATTTCTCACACAAACATGAAAGTGAAAAGTAAATCTTTCAGCGCTGGTACTGTCACAGTCTACTCTACATAGGAGGCACGTACACACCCTAAAGTATTATCATTAATTTATTTTACACCTTGTATAAATAGTTTATGAAACACTACTCTATTAGGTCGTGTGTGGCGGACTTCAGCAGCGTTCGTATGGGCAAAATTGTAGTAGCTACGCCTCTGTTTTCACTATTTACATATACATACTTTATATACTACGAGTATATCTATACTTAATATTATAAAGTTTAAATTATATTGGTTTGTTTGTCGTTTAATGCAACATGCAGCATTTTTAATGAGGAAGGGTACTAATTATCGTCATAATTAGGCCCGTATTAATAAAACAATACCAACGTCAGACAAGAATTGCGATCTATACTACTATAATAACTTACTTGTTGACTAGTTTAAGTTTTATTAATACGAGCCCAAATGCTAATTTCACCAACACGATGTTAAAGTTAATCCTTCATTAAATATCATGTTATCCTTCTCGTATTTCCTGTCGATTAATGAGAAGGCATGGTATTTTAACAAGCCGTTAACACTAACAAGCGTTGGTGAAATGAAGACCAATGAGGGGTCTACGACGCGCGTAGCACCGCTACGGCGTAGGGGAATCGCTACGAGACATGTAGAACCGAGGACGCCTAACTCGATTTAAGAAGACGTGACAATAATAATATAAGGCAAATTATATACTCAAATATTACTATTTGAGTATATAATTTGCCATTTATAAAAACTAATGATAACAAAACAAGTGGATAAAGTGTACGGTGTGTTTCAGCAATATTAAAGTTAATCCAATATTAAAATAATTCCTATCAATGAATGAGAATTGAGAAGGCGTGGTATTTTAATAAGCTGTTATCACTAACATTGCTTGGTGAAACACGCCCTTGTTAAACACGTGTTGCAGCTGTACAGTCTGTAATATTAATTAATGATAATACTTTGGTATGTGTGTAGGGTCCCGTATGCAAATTTTGTTGTGAAAGTACCAGCGCTGAAAGAGGTACTTTTTCAAATTATTGTACGGGATAATGTATGATGTTGGGGCAATTCTCATAAAAACATGAAAGTCAAAAGTACCTCTTTCAGCGCTGGTATTATCACAGAAAACTCTACATAGTAGGCACATACACACCCTAAAGTATTATCACTTAATTATTTTACACCTTTTGTATTATAATATAATGCAAAGCCAAATAATCAAAGAATTTATTACGCTAAGTAAGGACGTTCAATAAACGACTATGTTTATAACACAACAACACCCCTTTTTATAAACAAAAAACAATATTTATCTATAAAAATTCATTTTAACTACCATTAAAATAAAACAGTTAGTATTAAACTTTTGAAATTCTGACTTCAAAAGTTTGTCAATTTATATATTATTATAATACACCCGGTTCCTGAAAGGCTGATCAAATTGATCAATTGATCAAATCAGCTAATCTGAACGCTCATTGGTGAAAACAGTGACTGCGAAGTGATGTTCACCAATCAGCGATCAGATTAGCTGATTTGATCAATTGATCAATTTGATCAGCCTTTCAGGAACCGAGTGTATTATATATGAAATTGACGAACTTTTGAAGTCAGAATTTTAAAAATAATATTCTACTCACTTTAGTCCAAAACGTGGGATGCACAATGTAGAACGCTTTAAGATTCTTCTTATATCTGAAAAGGAGAAACAAAACATTTCAAATTTGCAACCATACCAAGACATGAATGGATGAAGGTGATATAAAGCACAATTCTGATTTCGAGAAAATTTAGTTCAAACATTTTAGAATATTATGTCAGTATCAATCTAAAGTACATTAATCTAAAGATCCGTCTCTAGATTCAATGTACTTAATACGTACATATCCTAAAATGTTAAAGTGACTCTACGTATTTTTTTTAAACATATCACCTTCATTCATGTGTTCAATTATAAATTCATGGTAGGTTCTGAAGACCTGTTCGAGAGTCACAGGTCTCAAGCCGGAGCTCGCGGGTTCTAATCCCGACAAGGAACTGTAAACGTTTCAATGTTTTTAGATCATCGACATGTATTTAATATGTAGGTAGGTATTATAAAAGTTTTAAATATGTGTCCGTTGTCTGGCCACCGTAACAAAGTTTACAAAAAAAGGTTTATAGTTAGTATTTTCAAACAGCCTTTATAAACCTCTTAACCTCCTGGGTCATGGATGTGCATTAAATTTGTGTATTATTATAATAAAAATCTTAAATATGTGTATAGTATAAAAATATTAAATATATTTCAGTTGTCTGGTACCTGTAACACAAGTTCTTCGGATACTTAGCATAGGGCTAGATTGACGTGGTGTAAAAAGGTCAATATATATTATTATTATTATTATTACTTGGCCGGCACATGTTGTTGAGCTACGCCCTCTCTACTTCAGGTATTATAACATTTCATTAAATACACACTTTGATCTGATAAGTGTTGTGCGCTGACTCACATTATCTCTAAGTGCGACGTTGACACTATAATGTGACATTTAAAATATATGTTTGATGATAATATACTTCAAGTGTGAGTGTAAAATAAGTTTTATGTGAAATAATACAGTTGGCAATAGAGTTTGTGCTGAGTATCCAAAGAACTTGTATTACAGGTACCAGACAACGGAAATATATTTAAAACTTTTATCTATGCACATATTTAAGATTTTTATTAATTAATACACAAATTTAATACACATCCATGACACAGGAACACAGATTTTTTTTTGTTCCTCCGGCGGGATTCGAACCCGCGACCATGCTCGAGTATAATATACAAGTTATGTCACTCATGATGTAAATTCTAATACGTAGTCAAAATATTAATAACTAGTTTTTTAGTGATAGGTTGTATTTAAATTATGTACGTAGTTGGTTTATAAAAAAAAACTTTTCGTTCAGTTGCATAGTTGGAGCTTTACTTTTTTTTATATTATTTTTTCTGTTGCTCAAGTTTTCTTAATAAAAAAAAATACTTCGTAACGGTTTAGAATGAAGTTGAGCACTGACACCAACGCCACCTACTGGATCCATTTGAGAATCTAAACCATCCTCGAAGCCACTTGAACATACACAAAAAATCATTCAAATCGCTTCACAAAAACACACGTACTGAATTTTTTTGAATTGAAAAAACAAAGTATTTGAATTATCTATACTAATATTATAAAGCAGAAGAGTTTGTTTGTTTGTTTAAACGCGCTAATCTCAGGAACTACTGGTCCGATTTGAAAAAATCTTTTTATGTTGGATAGTCCATTTATAGAGGAAGGCTTTAGGCTATATAACATTACGCTGCGACCAATAGGAGTGAAGCGTCAGTGAGAAATGTTGCAAAGACGGGGAATATTATTCACATTTGGAGACTTTCGTTGCGCGCGCTGCATAAACGGTTTAAGTCACTCAAAAACCACGCGAACGAAGTCGCAGGGCACAGCTAGTATAATACATAAAGATTACGCTTAAAACCGATTCGGTTAATTGGCGTTCGGTTAATCGGCGTTTTACTGTAATTACATTTTTTGTTTTTAATTTAACAAGACAATGACCAAAGTGAGAGTCGCGTGCGCCAATGCCGCGGCCATCAATCGTCATCACGGATCGCGTGCGAAGCGAACACCGGCCGAGGCGCAGGGAGATAAACAACGAAGCGGACATTGATCAATGCTTCGATCAAAGCAATTGAAGATGAATTCATGAAGGTGATATGTCGCAAAAAACCCAGAAAATTGAGTTTAAACTGTCACTTAAACTTTTTAGGATATCTATAAGTAACGTATTAACATTACAATACATTGACAAATACATTGATTCTAGAGACGGATCTTTAGATTAATGTATGTCTACTTAATACTTTACGACGTATTCGTACGACGACCTTCATACATTCATGTCTTCAATTATTATCTTAGGTTAGGTTAGTTGTGTTTGGATTTGGTTGTCCTTTTCACGCGCGCACGACGCGACGAAATAGTCCGCGCGTTGACAAAATCGCGATTATCCCCCGATTTCTGAAAGCCTGATCAATTCTATCAGCTAACATTTGAGTTAACAAGCCATTCTGAACGCCCATTGGTGAACGAGTGAGTGAAGTTGTTACGAGTAATGTACATCAATGAGTGTTCGGAATGGCTTGTTAATTCAAATGTCAGCTGATCGACGATTTGATCAGCCTTTCAGAAACCGGGGGTTAAACGATGTTTAATTATGATAATTGTGATACTGTGCAGCACACTATACTTAGAATTTATTTATTCGGAATATAAAAGGCTATTTTAACATCGCCGTGGTCGAGTGGTTTAAATCTTGTCTCTCGACCCGGAGGTCGTAAGTTCGATTACCACTAAAAATGTTGCAGGCTAATCACCAGATTGTCTGACAAAATAAATGATGATAGATGATGGTCGGATGGACATGTAAAAAGTCAGTCGTAGGTCTGTTGTCTCGCTAGCCGTGTCACGTAACCGTCCCAATAGGTTACGAGAGTATAATGAAAAGAGAGTGTCCTTGTGTATTGCTCACAAACTTGGCCATTATAAAAATTACTCTTGGCCTGGTTTCAACATAACTGACCACCGAGACCAAAATCGCTGTGGAGGTTTATTATTTAAGTTCGGAATTTAGCTAGGTTATTTTAATAAGGTATCCCATAATTAGTGCAACGCGTAGGCGTGGCCCCTATATGTGTCACGATGAGTCACGGTGAGTCACTATGAGTCTCGGTGCACTATGACATCCACATCTACTAACCGGCGCAGAGTGCACTCGCTAATATGGCTAATTGGCCTGTTACTCTACATTTTGATTTCAGAGACCTCTTACTAATTGGCCAACTTGGAAGCATACCTTGTTAGTATATCGACAATATTCGTTTTCACCCGACAACGTCTACAGAAAAGGTAATGAATTCGCCCTAAATAAAATAAACAAGTGTTCAAAAATTGTGTCTCATGAACATGAATTTACACCAAAACCAACAGTTAATCAGATATAGGTACAGTGTGTAAAAAGAACAGTCACTATAATTTTTAGATACGATTATTATAATACCTGTCGTCATTTTGATTTTTTTACAATTTCTAATTTTTTTGTCTTAAGAATAACAAAAAAGCAAAACAAAAAAAATACATATTTAGAATGAGAAAAGGTAGTAGAATCATACCCCAAAGTTATAGTGACTGCTCTTTTTACACTCGTTATAGACAATTGCTGTTTCCCGCCCGGAACATATGTCGTGACGTTACCGGGCCGTTAAGTGGTAAGATTCGCTTGATCAGGTCAGCGCCTGGAGACCTGGGAGACTCACTTGTAAGGCAGCACGGTGTACACCTCCTTGAGCCAGGAGAAGGGCGGGTGGTTGTTGGCGGAGGCCAGGGTGTGGAAGTACGCGATCACGTAGTCCCCGCGCACGATCGGGTCCAGCAGCTTGATCAGGTACAGCAGGGCCTGGAATGAGCAACACCAGTATGAGAGACAGGGATAAGAGAGTAATAGTCCTAGACTCTAGAGCGAGAAGGGCCGAATAGCTACTATAGACATGCCAGTTTTAAGCCAAAACAGTAAACAGGGTTCAAAACGGTGTGTTAAAGAGGGTCCGAATAGTGGCCGTAGCATGGCCCCAGAAATGCGTTTCGTGTACACAACAATAGACCTTATATGTACTGACTGACCGTATGGAGTATGAAAGATATATTTTATAAATCTGGGCCTTGGTTCAAGTTGCCATGGCTATTATCACTTACGAAGTTCGAAAAAAAATTTATACGAATTCGTGTATCATTTATCGAAGCTTATGTCAAATGACAACTTGACTAAAGAACAAGGCGTGAAAATAAGCGGAGGTGGCTTCTCCGCCTGAGAGAGAACTGAGAGCATAATGACAGATTTCTTTTACCAATCTTTCAATCAATCTTATCTGTTATTTGATCTATTCTTCCGTATATCATTACCATGGTGGTCCACGTCTTGTTTCTATGGATCGTATCGCGTTTCCACTCTCCCAGCAAATTAAATTGAGCTAGAAGCCCAAGCTAGGTCTTGGGAGTAAGGTATTGAAATCAAGCAACCTTGACAATCAGCGCGTGGTCTGCCCTGTCGCGTTTAGAAAACGTTTGAGAGGGTTATGAATTTCCCTTCAATTTTTATGTCTCAATTTACCCCACATTCCCCTTAGTATTGTTTTCCCCGGCCTTGCACGCTGCATGTGTGCGAATTAATTGGGTCAGTCGCAAATGGACGCCTTCGCATCGCCCACAGAGTTCGACGGGGATAGAAACGGCGGGAAAGAGTAATTAAACCCAAGTAAGACTCTACTTGTAGCTAGAAAATCTCATTACTGACCAATTTGTCGCATTCGTGGTCTAGTGGTTTAAAGCCTAGCTCTGGACTCGGAGGTCGTTGGTTCGAATCCCGCGTTGAAACAACAAAAAATGTTGTTTTTCAAGTTCGGTTAGGACAATGCAGGCTGATCACCTGATAGTCTGACAAGAAAGATGATAGTACATGCGTCAGATGGGCATGTAAAAAGTCGGTCCTGCGCCTGTTCTCTCGCCAGTCGTTTACCGTTCCACTGGGTTATGAGAGTAAAAGGAAGAGAAAGTGTCTTTGTGTATTGCGCACACACTTTAAAATAAGTCCTGCGTAGCTGACCTGGTTTCAATGAAATCGACTACCGACACCGAAAGTAGTGAGGGGAGCTATTATTATTATTATTCTTGTGTACACGAAACGCATTTCTACGGTGGCCATGCTATTACTATTTAGACCCTCTTTAACACACCATTTTGAACCCTATTTACTGTTTTGGCTTAAAACTGGCACGTCTATCTATAGTCGCTATTCGGCTACTGTCGTAAAATGGCTGAAAGGGTCCCGGCCTTATTGTTGCATGAGCGGGCGTGAGCCATAAAACAGTCATGGTTACTTCTAGGTGAGGACGACAAATCACTAGATGGATCAGTGAAAGTAGTTTATGTCATTTCTCGCTGTGAAGGCGCCCTGAGGTTTACTACATTTCAGTGACGAAGACTGGTTCTCCTTCAGAGGAAAACCCTAGGGTGTATGATAGGTAGGTATTGGTACAAAAAGGCAAGGGATAAATATAAGTGAAGTTATAAGAACTCTTGGCCACTGCTACACTTTGTATGGCATCCAATTGGTTACCATTGCTTGCCACAGAGGTTTATTTTCATTTTCAGTCGATTGATATGGTTGGGAGTACAAAAGTTACGATCAAACGATATAAAATACCAAAAGCCGTTGAGATCAAACTGATTCGATTCTCGATTGTGTCGGCAGTAAGCCTGCTGGGTGGTGAGAGGCTTTACAAGATCCTGGCAACGTTATTGCTAGTGTGATGGTGGTGTTTTATCGTTATTGCTTGCGAGTGTACGCATATGCAGTGTGGGAAGAAGGGAGGTGCTTTAAACACATGCCTATGCGTACACTCACTCATTTGCTTGCAGGTTGTCGTTATAATTTTTTCGCGGGATATTGCTAGACATAATATATTTCAATATTACGCTACTGAGAGAGTTGTATCGATGCCATACAAATTGTAGTTAATTTCTTCACGGGCAGAAGGTGTATCCGAAATAGGCAAACTTTACATCATACTGTGCTTTGTTCATAAGATGGTGTATCAAGTCACGAACTCACAGATGCACAACATAATTGGACGCTATGGTAGTGTGGCGATACCACTAGCGCTACAATCCTGCATCGCGCAATCGAAGTTTTTTAAGTCAGGCGCTATATATACGACATCTGAAAACCGACCGACCATACCATCTCGCTCGGTCGGAGATCTCCCTTCCACTCGTACTCCCACAGTAGCAAATCTTACCTTGTCAAGGTCGATGTCGGAGATGGGGAACCACTTGCCGATGAACACGACCACGGGCCTGCCCAGCCGGTCCACGCCGCTCTGGTATAGGCAGCCGATGCCCGACACCGAGCTCAGGTCCTCACTGCGTGCGCGCCGGAGCAGCCGCTCGTATCTGTGGACAAGAGACGCCATGTTGAAAATTAATGAAACTCTCATTGTACGCAAAGAGAAGCCTGCTCTCCACATATTAATTATTAGCCAATTCCCGTTAGGAGTAAAGAGAAGTCTGCTGATTAACGCCAGTTCCCTATGTATCATAATCAACATCGACGACTTTAGGACGTACGAGCCCAGCTTCCTTTCGCCTCCAGCTAAGAGTTCCATACATTTTATCATTTACTATATTAGTAGGCGAAAGGAAGCTGGGCTGACCGATCACGCGATCTCTAGGCCATCACCCTACATAAGAGAACACCAAAAACATCGGCCAGAATTACTGTTGTAAATGAGAAAAGTTTGATGATGGACAGATAGCTGATGACATGCACAAACTACGAAATGGATTTTGACGAAATTTGGTATGCTCAGGATGAACACATTAGAATTTGGGTGGAGCCACGGGAAAAAGCTACTGTGAGACAAATAATCACCATCAAGATCAGCCACTAAAGTCAGCGTAACTTAAAACTAGAGCACATATTAAACCTCAACGCGAGAGTTTTATGTACTTAGTCTTTCACAAATTATACAGCTGTAGTCATTGAATATCGTCATATTTGGCCTTTGCTCATTTTATTATTACTCATACCTACAAGTCTGATGCAATGACAAACTAAATACAGCAACACGCATCAACATTCTACTATTTTATATTACTAGCTGTCAGTGGCGAGGCTTATTCTCCCTCTGAGGGAAGCCCTAGGCTGTATAATACATTTTGGATGAGGATCATCCATAGACAAGGAATAGGTAAAGCCGATAGGAACGGAGTTACATGAACTTCACGCCACTGCTAGCTTCTGAGGGTGGATGATTTGACTCTTTCATCCAAATAATAGTGAACGGATTTGGATTTAAAAGTTTTGGTAGTAGCTGGTAAGTAGTTAAGGCTCCGGCTAATTAAAAATTAAAAAGCAGGCTATACGTGTAATTGACATATTTCATCCTGAAAACATATAGTGTTTGCGTAGTAAAAAAGCTAGCATGCTGTAAGTGTATTATATTTTTTTAATAAAAATAAAATTTAATTTATTCAAGAATAATATTCTTTTTTTTGTTTTTTTTATTAATTCGAATAAAATATTTTTTATTTAGTTTAGAATCACAAACCTATGAAAATCAACAAAATGATCCAATCCAATCTGAATCTGAAAATTTATGTTTTTCGAAGTCTTGACACTTCAAAGATTCATTACACGAAAAATATATTTCGACTTTTTGCCGTCATATACTATCGTTCGCCAATAAAAACACAAATATGATACACACTAAAAATAATTTCTCAAGGCAAACGATACACCAAACCGATTCCAATCATCGCAAAAACAACACATGCTGTTTGTTATGAATAAAAATTTCCCGAGAAAAATAGTTCTACGTCTTGTTAAACCAAGGTCAACATTTAAGTACAGTTCAAATACATAAAATAAACACAGATTTGTACAGGATCAATGATCTTGACAGGCGAAGGCTCTAAAGTTGCTCATAAATCTTTGTGTACACGCAATATTCTGCCGCATTGATAATGTTAGAGCAACGACTTGTAGTCTACAATATGCCTGAAATACGAAATGGGGATACAGAAAGGAAGAAAGAAAGAGAAAGAGAGAGAGACAGAGAGAGAAATAGAGAGAGACAGAGAGAGAGAGAGAGAGAGAGAAGGAGAGAAATTCAAAACGTTGCATGTGCGCAATCGTCTCAACTGTCAATAGCATTAGGTGTTCATAAATCTTTGTGTTCACGCTATATTTTGCCGCATTCAAAATGTTGACTTGGGGCCAACGACTTGTAGCCTACAATCCGCCAGAGATAGGGAAATAGAGAGAGAGAGAAAGAGAAAAGAGAGAGAGGAAGAGAAAAGAGAGAGGGAAAGAGTGAGCGAGAAATTGCCAAAGTTGACACGTAGTGCGTGCACAACAATGCAGCATTCTAAAAATTTGACTTGGAGCCAACGACTTGTAGCCTACAATCCGCCAGAGATAGGGAAAAAAAGAAATAAAAAAGAGAGAGAGAGAGCAATAAAAAGAGGGAGAAATTGCTACAGATAACGTGCGTGCACACGCCACATCATTAAAAATGTTGCATTAAAGTAATGTTCATCGTGTTTAGTCAATAGCAATTTCTATCTCTGGTTACAGTCGCGTTGGCCCCATTGGGTCACATCGTAACGCATAGACTATTCTTTACGATCGTTATAAACTAATATTATAAGATTATTTATATATTAATATTGATGTAATAAAATGGATATTAAGATAATAAAATTATTAGTTTATGGCGTATCATAAAGTACACAATATATTTCTGTGTCAGGGTTATCTAGATTCAGATTCAATTCGGTTGTAGAGTGTAATGTATGTGTACTTGATCTCAAAACTAGATTTTACGATTCACACACACTTATATAATATTTAAATTGAGCTGCACTGTTTAGAATAATATTATGATATACCTACATGATATTTATTAATATAATAATAATAATAATAATATATTCTATGGACGCTTCAAACCACGTCAATCTAGCCCTGTGCTAAGTATTCGAAGAACTTGTGTTACAGGTACCAGACAACGGAAATATATTTAATTCTTTTATACTATACACATATTTAAGATTTTTATTATATAATACACAAATTTAATACACATCCATGACCCAGGAACATTAAAAACTTTTTGTTCCCTCGGCGGGATTCGAACCCGCGACCTCTCGTTCGAGCACCAACGCGCTCAACCACTGCGCTACGGAGGTCGTCGTAGGTACCTTCTGTCTATTATATTATGTACCTTCTGCATACCAGTAGCTAGTATTAAAAATTTCGTTATTTTCGATCACATTCCTGTTTCTTAAAGGCCGTAATATTATGACCATTCGTAACTGTGTTCACCAACACGCAACCGTTAAAAACGCTAAGAATGATCACGCCATTTCGCAAATTTTAACATAGCTTTCTACTTGGGAACTACTCAAAATTGCTCCACAAGCATTAAATTTACTCGACATTTCGTTAAAGAAACAACATTTTGTGGTAAAAATTAGCGTTGCGGCAAAAATAACATCGAACGGAACACGCTAACTATAATCTTTAGGTTAGGTAATTTAATTAATTGAAAAAAAAACCGCGCTACGCTAGTGCATAAATAATAAATAACCGCCATATATGTGCACACTACACAGCCGACGTACTGTATGTTTAGCAAATTGATGCACTTCTTAGAAGAGAACGCGTCTTTAGTAGTAGCACAAAGTAGATAATATGTAGTAGCTATGACGTCTCAACATTGTATTTCTTAGGGGGGTTGCCTACACTAGCCACGGTTGGCAGGCGAATTGGCGAGCGCAGTGTTAAAATACAATGGTTGCTAAAAGGCTGCTGCATTTTTTTTATAATATAAATATCTATGGACACGTCACACCACGTCAAACTGGCTCCGTCTTGTGACAACGGAAATAAATTTAATCCATGCGTTGCATGGGCATGTAAAAAGTCAGCCCTACGCCTGTTCTCCTGCCAGTCGTGTCGGTTAACCGTCCCACTGGGCTACGAGAGTGAAGAAAGAGAGATTGCTTATGTGTATTGTGCACACACTTGGGCACTATAAAAATAACTCCTGCAGCTGGCCTAGTTTCAATGAAACCGGTCACATTCAATCAGATCAGAAATCCAAAGCAAAGTTATGAGAGTTCAATAAAACGACGAAACGTTTCGAGAAAAGTTAGGTTCGCTTGGCTCGTCTTGGCGGGGCACGACTGTGCCCCCAGATAGATATTATAATTAGTAAGTGCACAGTTGGTATGACTAATTTCAGTATGGCCGACAATCTCACTTGCTATGTATGACTCTAGCGACTGGCGTTTCCGAGTTATGCAGAATATTGTAGATAGAATTACACTGTTAGAATGCGAGAGCGATTCATTACACAAACACAAGCTCATACATATTCATACGTGACTTACAGTTACAAGACGACTAGACGCGTAATAATACCATAATAGTTCCCCACACCCATTTCAGGCCAGTTGTAGGAGTAATTTTATAGTGCCCAAGTGTGTGCGCAATACACAAGGACACTCGTCCTTTTGCTGTCATAACCCGGTGGGGCGGTTAACCGACACGACTGGCGAGAGAACAGGCGCAGGACTGCAAAAGTACAGAGTACCGACATTCAGTACTGCTGGTTCACATCAGTAAACACCAAAGCATGTACAGTCAAAAAAGGCAAAGTTTATTATTAGCCGCGGTAGTAAACACGTGGGCGTGTGCGTACGCTGGCGTGCGGCCAGCGCCGCGCCCGCACGCTACGCCGCGCAGCGTGACGTCACGAGCACGCCAAACACAACGCAGTACATTTAGCGCTGTGTTTTGGTATTTTTTTGTGTTTTTTACTACCTCTTTAACTGCTTCAGATTTACAATTTTGTTTTCAACTTTACTCTCGACAATTTTAGTATTTTTCAGCGATAAAACAATTATACGTTTACTGCTTTGTTTTGGAGCTTTTAACTATTTTGCTTTAATTTAACTACGTTTTAACGAACGTTTGAATGACATGGCATAACTAATAAAAATATACGCAAAATAATTATTTGTACGTTTTAAACGACATGTTGGTGTTTTGTTTTCGAGCTTTTAAACTACCATTAATTAAAACCTTCGTGATTTGAACCGCGCCAGTAGGGATATTTTTCAGTTCTATTTATATTTATAGTTCTATTTATATATAGCGTCGAAATTCGATAACGAGATTTTGTGTTAACTTCACCAAAACCTGTCAATCGTTTAAAGAGATTACAAGATATTCAAAGCTTGTTATCTCGTTAATTTGTCTTATTAATGAAATAGTATATATTTATGAATGAATGAATGACTTGACTACGGTCTATTGAATATAATTTATAGTTAAACGCTAGTTTTGTATCACAACTATCGCAAATTTCGATTACCCTGTTTACTATTGTTCACAACAAGACTGTTTGAACGTTATTTGTTTTTTTAACTTTACTTTCCGATTACATGATTCTACTTAGATACTAACTAGAAACTATTAATATTCAGGTATTTAAACTTAACATCTACCATTATTTAGTTATCCACAACATGAAGAAGGATTTTGTCATATTCTGTTGGGATTATTGGGATGGTATAATTATTTCAACAGCAGACGAAGATTATAGATTTGTTTAGCGGGTACGACCACGGCTCTACCATGACCATATCTGTACCTATGCATATCTGGATTTCAAATTGAATTATTTTCTTGTTTCAGCCTTTTTAGTCCCCTTTTTTGCGAAGTCGGGTTATACTTTTTTTAGACCCCTTTTTTGCGAAATCAGGTTATAGTTTTTTTTTTACTTTTATTTTTACACCCTGTATTAACAATCGATAGTTTTACGCGACTTTGTGACAATACAAAACGCTCTATACATAATTATTTTCAAATTCTTTCATTGTTTTAGCCAAACTATAAATTTTAAATAGACGTAACATAAAGCTATTTGTCGTCTTTAGCACAAGCGCAAAAATTTACGACCCTTAATAATTAACTATTTGTTCCTAGAAATGAACTAAGTAATTAACCCGTAAATCATACAAACACCGGATCTTACTAAATATAGACCCTTTTTTTTGGATCTTATAAGTTATAGGATAGGTGCTAGTCTGTGGAAGGCTGGATCTCCTTCCGAGGGAATCCCTAGCCTGAATAATAGGTAGGTATTTGGATAAGGGTCTTCAAAGGGCTTAGTGAAGCCAATAGAAATGGAGTAGTAGGATCCCCCACCACCTGGTACCATAATCCCGTCGCGTCAACTTCCACGGAAAGCTCGAAGGACCATACTCACTTGTCCTCCGGCGTCTCCGGGACCGGTGGCTGGTGACTGCCCAGGTCCGGCAGCTCCACCGTCATAGTGTCCATCGCCATTGTCACTCAAATGTATACACTATGTCCACACTGGCGCACACATGTAGAACACACTTACGGCACTGATTTTGAATCCACTTTTAGTTCTAGTTCAATAGACTTTGAATGTTCTTTCCGTTGAATGATCTTTGAGTTCAAGTCCAATATACTTTGAATGTTCTTTCAGTTCAAAACCAATACACTTTTAATCCTCTTTATTTGTTATTAAAATCGGCGCACTATATTATAATTATAAAGCGTAAAACCGAGTTCATTTACTTATAATTTATACTTGAACGAGAACAATAATAATTACGCAGTTTTTATTTTAATAATTCATTGTAATTGCAACATAAACGACCGTAGACATAATATACTCGTTGTTTACAATATGAATCACGTGAGTATTTACTATAGACTACATTAAATGATGATTTATTCATATCGAGGTCACGGTATAAATAGATAGGTATAACATTTACTATTGTGGTTTTGGGAATTACCGAAAATTTTGGAGATATTTTAAAATAATTGCTTCGATTATTGTTAGTAGTTTTATTTTAGTGAATAAAAACGAAAATATCAAAAAATATGGGAACAGGTATTCCCATATTTTCTGATATTTTCGTTTTTAAAGGGTCAGAGGCGACTTAACCTACAACCCAGTACTCAGTGGCTATATAATTTTTGAGGAATTATAAGTAGGAACTTTTAAATATCATATATTTTTGTACCAAGTTTTAGCATAAATAATCATACGAGTACATTTTGAGCTCTATGCAGTACCAGCATAGAATCTAAATAAAATAGATATCGAGAATCGTATACATCTCAACGGCTTTTGGTATTTTATTTGGTGGATTACTTTGAAACTAATCAAGAAAATCGTTAGATCGCAACTTTTCGTAGTCCCGACCATATCAATCGACTGAGAATCAAAATAAGCAAATGTTTATTTTTTCGGGAGTATATAGTAGGGAGATTTATTCGGGAGTACCTGAATCTGAATCAAAATTGAATCAGTTTGCTGAGTCCCTGGATTCTTCTTAATACACTATCTCTACTCTCCTAATACTTTTGAAGCGTAAAATTCGGACAGGGGTCAACCCTGACACGCTACGCTGAGCGTAGCCAACTCTATTGTAAACTGGTATCCGACGCAGTATGATGTAGAAACAAAATAAAAATATTTACAAGAAGAGAGGGCTGTGGAAAAAATAAAAAAGTTCTTTATAGGTTGGCAGTTTATTAATAGCTTCTTGTTCTAATAGGGTCAATCTAGTAATAGGTCGATAAGACTACATTATATTTTTTGAATTTGTTCCATATTACACTTATCGTGCTATTTTGAATCCCTGAATGTTTGTTCCATATCATATAATATGTAGATCATTTATCAACAATTCTTTCATAACAACTTTGTTTCATTCTTACTAATTAATATACTGAATCAAAAATAACTTTAAAACATTTTTTAAAACAAAATTATTATGACATAAATTAAGGCATTAAAAATTATAGGTAATCAAAAATTTTTTTTATAAAAATCAACTTAAAAATCGATTTTTATGGGACTGAGAAAAATCGATTATTAATTGATTGTTTTTTTAGTCAATGTCACATCCATAGCTTACTGTATCGAAACACATCGGATAACAATCACACCCAAACTTTACAATAATGACCTGCCATTTGTAATTTGGGTGTCGCGACCGGCGATACATTAAAACTAATTCGACTTCGAACCCACCACCTCACGCGAACGCTACATTACCCTTCACATTTCACAAAAACTACAAATAAACACTGCATAATGTGAAACATTGAACTTCCACTTTTTTGTTAGGTTAGGTTAGTGGGTTCGATGTCATAAAATAATGCCTCCCACACCGATTTCGGTGACGGCCAGGCCAGCTACGCAGGAGTCATTTTATAGTGCCCAAGTGAATGCGCAATACACAATGTACTCTCTCTTCCTTCACTCTCGTAGGCCTGGTGGGAAGATCAGGCGCAGGATTTTTACATGTCCATCCGATTCATGGATCAGACAAAGACAGCAATATTGAATAACATAAGTCCGCTTTTTAACCATACTTTTTTCGTGGGTCTAGTAGGGACTTTTTGTATGTCACTACATTTTACGCAACGACCATCTTGCTAGATTTAATAATATAAAAACTATACTACACAAATCGAATCACTGTCATAAAAATATTAATTGAAATTAAAATTAAAGTTAACTGTAATCACTTAGCTATCTAACTGTGAATCAGATAAATCTACGTTCCTATTTTCCTAATGATGTACTTAATAGCGACAATTATTATACATTAACGGTTTAATTAACGAAGTTACCGTTATGATAATTAATTAATAATGTATCGAGTCGATATTCGATAAACACTGAAGATTTTTACATTGTACCTAACCTCTGTGGTTCAGTGGTAAGCGACGCTCAAGCCACAGAATTCAAATCCCGTCGAAGAACCAAAAAGTTTTCTGAATCACAGATGTGTAATTAATATAGTTGCCTGTTCTATCATCAATGACAGCTTGGGCCTTACTACAAACTGATTGATTTTGATTCAGATTCAATCGTGCCGCGTCCTCCCGAATAAATTGACGTTTGTTTATTTTGATTCTCAGTTGATCGACATCAACATCAACATTGGTAGTACAAAAAGTTACGATCTAACGATTTTCTTTATTCCGGTTAGTTTCAAAGTAATCCACCAAATTAAATACCAAAAGCCGTTGAGATCGACCTGATTCGATTGTGTCGGGAGTAAGCCTGCTTAGCACGGGACCAGATAGACGTAGTGTGATAGCGACCATATAAGTATATTATTATATCATACTGCGTTTCATGTGACCCAATTGTAAACAAGCTTTGTTTACAATTGGGTCACATGAAACGTATGTATGAATGGCTACAATGCTTCTAACTAAAATGTCACTTATTCACATTGCAATAAAGAAAAACATTACCACATAAATTTCATCGAAGTTACTTTCTTTACATTTAAATCACATTGAATCAAAACGTTATACCCTATGGCAATAAGGTTTAAATTACGATGTATCGAGGCAATAAGTATCTCCGGAAGTACAATATAATCCGCAGGGCGAGGAGACAGGAGGCCGTACAAGTGCGTTCGGTCAGTGACGAGCGCTTCGTGCCGGTGCAGTGTGTAATATACATGAAAGCCTGACATTAAAGGCTAACCTTATACACCGCCTTGATACGTTGTGGGTCAATATTTACCCGACACCGCCGACGCCTAAATGAAGGGTAATGATTTTAGCAGTCTATACCCCAGTTTCTGAAAGGCTGATCAAATCGTCGATCAGATAAATGGATTCCGTTCTGAACTCTCATTGGTGAACATCACTCGCAAGTCGCAAAAATGTACGTGACACCATAGCGAATAAAATACTGGTCCGATTTTTCCTGAAAAAGGTCCTGAAAAAGTGTCCATAGATGCGCAGTAAAAATTGAGTCGTCGTCACCTATAGCTATGACGTCCACAACTGGTCAACCTCCCCCTAGTATGTAATTTGGGGTAGCCTATACCCGCCACGCTTGGGAGGCGTGTTGTCGAGAGCAGTGTTAAGATTTTACGTCTTTGAGTTTTAATGTTTTTATAAAAAATGTTTGGCTTCAAATAACTTTCAGTTAAAGGACCAATTGCACTAAACTGTGTTAAACGAATAATTTCAAGTTAACCACTATTTTGAAGTTAAATTACAGTTCATAAGCCAACATTTATACCTAGAATTATTGCACAAGTGGCCTAACATGCTAACTCAATGCAAGCATAAATGGTATTGAATCGCGTGAGTATTCTCGGTTATTTTCGTTCGAAGTTCATCTGAACGGCTCCGAGTTGGCTGGCGGCCAAAAACCACCAACTCCCCACCTCGACGTTGATACTATACGATACAATAGCAGTTTTATTATGCTCGATTAGCATGAGACTAGACAGATCTCTATTAAAAGCTTCTTATGTTAAGACCCAATTTAACCAGCTGGTCGAGATAATAGTGTAGCTTAGTTCGGATTTCACCAACGCGTTAGTGTTAACGGCTTGTTAAAATACCATACCTTCTCATTCATTGACAGGAAATACGAGAGGGATAACATGACATTTAATGAAGGATTTAACAAACACGTGGTTGACGAAACTGGGACTAGAGCCCGTATAAAGAAAACAATCTCAAACCCAATCTCACTTGAGAACCTATTTGACAGATAAAACAACGTTTCGTTAACACTGTTAAAAATGAAATGAAAAAAAAATTAAGTATGTCACATAAGTAAAGGTTACTTATGTTACATACTTTAATTTTTTTTTTTAAACGTAAAAATAAAGATTATAAAAATAAAATATAGATTATACTTTTTTAATATTTTTCTATAATTAATCTATATTATGAATATTACGGTTCAAAGAAATTAAAGTAAGTATGTAACATTCATAAAGTTGTTCACTTTTAAAAAACGAATGGTTGTTTTCCCTGTCAAATAGGTTCTCAAGAAGAGGTTGCGATTGAGATATTTTATTGATATTAGTACGTAAGATAAAGCGGTCAAATTAATTTTCCTACACTATCACACTAATGTGATCAAACTGAATGATTCTAAGAACGCGATAAGAGTAGGTACATCTGACATCTGTTCCTATTTCTTACGTCGTAGTAATTAAGGAAATTCCAAATAAATAACTGCTCTGAATCACCTTATTGATCTACCAGCGAGTAAACAAGCTACTTTAAACTTAATTACATACCTGCTTATGGAAAATTTACTATTTTGGGTGTATTTGTTTTTCACGGTCCGTTCTAGTTACCTCATTAATAAAATCATAGAAAGATTATTTTTATTGGCTCGCGGGCTCCAATACACACGAACGCACCGGTCGTTGACCTAACACCTGACCAGGGTTGATACTCATCTGTTTTGTGACTTTTATGTGAGATCTTTAATCGAGCGATTTCTCGCGTTATGGTAATTTATATGAGGTGCCAAAACAAAAAATGCTCTACGCGTCCTTCTCTTCACACTACATTCTGCTTGGTATATAATAATAATAATAGCTCCCCTCACCGATTTCGGCGTCGGTAGCCGATTTCATTGAAACCAGGCCAGCTACTCAGGAGTTATTTTATAGTGCCCAAGTGTGTGGGCAATACACAGAAGCACTCTCTCTTCCTTTTACTCTCATAACCCAGTGGGACGGTAAACCGACTAGCGAGAGAACAGGCGCAGGTCCGACTTTTTACATGCCCATCCGACGCATAGATCATCTTTCTTGGTAGACAATCAGGTGATCAGCCTGCATTGTTCTAACCAAACTTGAGAACAACTTTTTTGTTGTTTCAACGCGGGAGTCGAACCACGACCCCCGGGTCGTGAGCGAAGCTCTGAACCACTAGACTACGGAGGCGAACTAATAGATAGATTAGTAAATGAACAAGTGTGCAGCAGTGAACACCGGAACAGCAACTCGCGAGTCGACATTGAGCTCAATTACGCCGTGGTGACATTAGTCACGGGCCCGACATTACTCGCGTGCGTGACACTAGTGGCCAAATGTCATTTCCGTTAAAGAAGTCTCTTCGGCGCGCTTCGGTCGCGCGACGGAATGTTACGTTGACGGAATGTGACGGAACCTATCCTATGATCCTTAAGAGGAAACAC
The DNA here is from genome assembly GCA_905187575.2 of Celastrina argiolus. Lineage (NCBI taxonomy): Eukaryota > Metazoa > Arthropoda > Insecta > Lepidoptera > Lycaenidae > Celastrina > Celastrina argiolus. The sequence continues at coordinate 2,355,489 of LR994581.1, read as the reverse complement.
TACGATTTTTTTTCCATACAGAAATAGGGGTCTACGGGATTCCTGTTTCCTCCCTGGATAATGCTGCTAGAGTAACAATTTTTTTCCTGAATATTTATGGATATTGTTTGTACGTCCCTATTTTTCCTTTTTTAAATAAATTTATTATTTAAATAGATAAGGACGTTTAATTTAACGACTCTCCGCTATGTTTAAATATCTAGGAAACAGATTTGGCTACAATAAACAACAAAATCAAAAAATAGGAACCTAGCTCAATTCTTTTTTAGCTAATACAGAAAAAAATATTTAAATCGGTTAAGTTTTAGAGGAGGAAACAGGAATCCCCTAAACGTCGATTTCTAGTACTTTTAATAGGTAATTTCAGTCCAAGTTGCAGTTGTCTCTATCGCGCTAGTGCTGGCTAGCTAAGGCACTGCGAGACAGCAATAGATTTTATAAATACCTATTTTGTATTTCTCTCAACCGTGATGTTTCCTCTTAAAGACAAAAACCGGCCAAGTGCGTGTCGGAGTCGCGCCGAGGGTTCCGTACTTTTACGATATTATGTATAGCGTTGACATAGAATTTCGTTTTTTACAGCTTGAAGGTTTTAATACTTCTAAGCGTCCACGAGGAAAACAGTAATAAGTTTGAAAAATTCAAAAATATTTTTTATATGATGTAACTAAAAATATCCGATTTTTTTCTTTTATCTGTCCTCTATGATGTTGCTTTGTACCCAATTTTGAAGGTTCTGAGAGCGTCGGCTAAGAAGTAAAAAAAAATTCATAGCTCCAGGGACAGTAGACCTGAGTATTTGGTATGGATTCCAGCTTAATACCTCCACGTGATCCTGAGTTTAGTTGCTTGACAGTAACACAGACGAACAGGCAAAAAAGTGATTCTCTAATGGTCCCTTTTTCTATATATGGAATCGTAAAAAGGACAAAATTTAATGCTAGTATTTAAACTCAGTGTAGCCGCATCATAACAGTACTTTAGCTAAACGGTTCCAAAAGCATCTGGACTCGGTGACCTCAGTCGGTGTACAGATAAACTCACAGTTCGCATTAGCGAAATGAAAAATAAACGAGCGGCGAACCACTCTAAACACATTAGCACTTTGTTCCTGGATCTCTTCACTCTCGATGGTGTCGAGAATAAAAAAAAAAAACAGTTTAAAATGCCGTAGGATGCGTTAAATTTAAAAATACAAAAGTATGCATATAATTTCAGTGAAACACAGTATAAAACATATAGCAGGCTTACTTCATGATCTGGGGCCTTATTCTCCAAACTGATTTGATTTATATTCAGATACGATCATGCTGCGTACTTCCGAAAAAATTGACATTTGTTTATTTTGATTCTCAGTCGATTGATATGGTGGGGTGTACAAAAAGTTCACATTGCAAGAAAAGATGGTCATAACCTAGAACAGCTCCTGGTTACAGGCAAGATTGATGGTCGCCGCCCGAGAGGTCGATATCCAATGCGATTGTTGGACCAAGTACGCACTGCGCTTGACACCAAAATTCATGACGCTCTCCATACTGCCAAAGATCGCTATATGTGGCGCAAGATAGTCACAGATAAATTAATTCCGTGCGGGTATCACGACCCTCAGCAATGAGGAGTGCGACGTGAGGAGGAGACAAAAAGTTACGATCAAATAATTTTCTTTATCCTGATTAGTTTCAAAGTAATTCGCCAAATAAAGTACGAAAAACCACTGATATCGAACGGATTCGGTTCTCGATTGTGTCGGGAGTAAGCCCCCTGATACTGACACGATCGAGAATCGAATCAGTTCGAAAGGCTTTTGGTATATAATTCGATAAGACATTGAAACTAATCAGAATAAAGGAAATCGTTAGATCGTAACTTTTTCTGCTCCCGACCATATCAATCGACTGAGAATCAAAATAAACAAATCGGGAGCACGCGGCACGGTCCAATCTGAATTAAAATTGAATCAGTTTAAAGAGTAAGGCCCCAGGTCTAACTGAGAATCCTTTTTACATAAAACACTGTAAAATTATCCAATTTTACAGTTTAGCTAAAGTGTATAATGTACAAGTATAAGGTACTTGATTTAGTTCAAATATAATCTAAATGTAGAAAACAAATTAAATTCGACTTTTGTAATGTATTATGTGTTCCGTTGAATCTGAATTCTGAACGAGTTTGCATCAAACTAAACTACCACATCAAAATGTTCTGTGTTATCTTTGTTCCGATAGTTAGAATTTTACGGCGCTGAAGTGAGCAATAATATTGATAATTATGTAAATAAGCTTGCAGTGCATAACATGTTATCATTTCGCAAAACCCTTTTTTATAATCCGGCGAAAACCCGAAGAACTTGTTTTCAAGTGTGCCGCTTATTTTTGCTCGACTTGACAAGCACTCCCGTGCTCTCAGATTTAGCAGGATCTATGAGCACGAAAAGTTACATGTTTCTACGGAAAACAGAAGAAATTTTCCGCACATATTTTATATTCATTTTACAAGAATAAGACGGAAAAAGTTTCATTTACCTTGCAATTATTAATCGCGTGAACAGAAATAACTTTTCTATCAATATATAAGTGAGTCTGTTCAATAACAATTGTTGTAACGTGATTAGTAAACTACCCTATTTCTATGCAGGCCTACAATTCCGAGCCAAGAGCTAGTGTTGTGACAATTATATTTCGATATCACCATAAATCTCGTGACGCTGATCTAAAACCGTCTGACCTCATTCCTGCGGCACACTTTTTAATTGAAGTCGGTACTCGGTACGAACTATGAGCTTTATTTAACTTTATTCATATTTACGTAATAGGGATTATGTTTCGACGTTCTAAGCGATGTAACAAGATTAAACGCTGTTCTTTTAGACCAGATTAATAGCTCAAATCATAATGCTGAAACATTTTTAAAATCTTTGGGTATGAACGCCAAACGCCAATTTAACTATTCCTTCATTCAATTTTAAAAATATTTAAATTAATAATTTTGGCATAAACAAATCTTGTTATACACAATAAAGTGGTACTTGTTTGGGTACCGGAGTACGTTGTTGATTTGGTTTAGAGCTACTTTTACACAAAGAGTGATATCATTGTAGATCACTACCAAGTGTCAGTTGTTTACCATGATTTCCATTATGAAGCAATTAATCATCACCGACACTAAGGACAAAACTTAATTAGACACAAACACCAGTATTAGTAGTCCCAGGTATTGTCTCGCGTGGGAACATCACTACGAGGCGTCTTGCTAATATGGTTTATGTCGGTAGTTGGTACTTATTAGGTCTTATGTATTTATGCAACGCTAAAAATGTACGAGGATTGACTTGGTATATTGTACGTACGTAAGGATACAAGCTTAGACCAAATAAATAAAGTGCAGACATACTTAATTAAGCTTAGACAAATATCAAAGGCCATAATAATAAATCGATGCTTATATGTAAATTGTCACACGACTTCGTGCACGTGGAGTGGTGAAAAACCTCAGATTTTGAAACATTTTTCATTGGTGTTCAACTGTGCAATTCTCTAAGCAACCGGTTGAGGTTGTGCTCGTTGCTGTGATCACGAATCTCACCGCCGTCACATGGTCGGCTGCGATAGTTGTCATTGTTGTCAATAGCGTAACTAGGCAAAATTAAAAATTAAAAAAAGCCCCGACTTAGTCACGATTTCACCAACGCATGTTAGTGATAACGGGTTATTAAATTACCACGCCTACTCATTCATTGATAGGAATTACGAGAGGAACAGCACGATATTTAACGAAGGATTAACCAATTTCCACCAAACATAACTAAGAACACTCTCGACTTATATACCTTTCAAACAAAAAAAAACTCATTAAAATCGGATCATTCGTTTAGGAGCTACGATGCCACAGACAGCCACAATCTTAGAATCTTGGGGAATTGGCTGTCACGATTTCTGCGCTTAGAGAATGGCACTGCTTCTCCTACTGGTCCACCTGGCGGATGGCGAGAGACGATATATAGCCATATTATATAGCCTTCCTCGAAACTATAGTCGATCGACTGTCCAATACTGAGAGAATTTTTAAAATCGGACCATTAGTTCCTGAGATTATCGCGTTAAAACTCTTCAGCTATATAACATTATAGTATAGATGTCAAATTGTGTTACTACTATACTCAGACATTTAATGCTTACTTAATAATAGCTCTCCTCACCGATTTCGGTGTCGTTAGTTGATTTCATTGAAACCAGGCCAGCTATGCAGGAGAAATTTTATAGTGCCCAAGTGTGTGCGCAATACACAAAGACACTCTATCTCTTCCTTTTACTCTCATAACCCAGTGGGACGGTAAACCGACACGACTGGCGAGTGAGCACGCTTACTTAAGTAGAGATTATGACATATAGTTTATGATATATAATTTTCTGTCAAAACATTAACTTAGTAGCTTAGTAACTGACTCTGAAAGCGGCCGTCAAACAATATTTCCTTCCCTTCGTAACGCAACAGGAAAACCGGACTACGCCACCTCGGACTTGCGCACAAAGATATATCCGTCTCTATGTATATGTCGCAGTCATCTTATTGAATCTAGTTATTTAATTGAATCACTAGGCGGTTATATAATGGCGTCAAACAGCTCGTACAGATAGCAATGTGTTGATATATTTTTTGATTAATTTACTTTATTGTTCGTTTTATTTGTACTCATTCGGAAATTTCGAAGTTTAAAACTAAAATATTAAATGGCTGTCCTAGGCTCGGATTCTATAATTTGTTGGTTAAAACAGGATTCAATGAAAGCGCTAGTCATTCAATTAAATAGCGGATTCAATCAGATGACTGCGACATATACAACTAGGTATTATATACGTCCCTTTTTAACCGACTTCAAAAACGGAGAAGGTTTAATTACTCTGGGGTGTATGATCCGATTTGCGTGATTATTTTTTTATTCGACTCAGAATAGCTGCCACTTGGTTCAATAAAAATTTTAGATAGCTTGGTCTTGTAGTTTTTATTTTATGAACATATTTCACCAATTTGCAGAGGTGATACATATTTGACGATACATTTTTTATACATAGAAGATTTAATTTCAATACGGCTAATTTAGGAGTATATCACTTTCGCATTTATAAATTAATCTCGACACAAAAAGGAACTGGAAATTATAAATATGGTGTCTGTCAGTTTGTCTGTAGCATCGTAGCTACCAAACGGATTTATTTTTTTACTTTGACTTAGAGACACTAAAAATAAACTACGTTTAAAAAACCGACTTCAACAACTAAAAAGTATGAAAGAATACTTTTATAATGTAGTTACAATTAATGTTCTTTTTGGAGTCGGTGTCAGCTAAAAGAACAACATCCTAAAGTTGCTGACTTGAAACTCACCTTTGCTGACACCGACTTGTTTGGTTTTGGTTGACAGCGGAGTAGTCTTAATAAAAATATAGTTTTAACCCTTCGGCACCGAACCCTTAGGGGCTTTCGATTACAGTCTAATCATTAGACCCATCTCAATATAGAAACCACAGTTCTGCCCTTCAGATGGTTGTGTTGGATTTAAACAATTCCGTGTTTCTAATTAACTAATAATTACAAGCCTTATCCAAACTTTATAAAACGGATTACTTACTCGGTAAGATCGTTTATTCCTCAAAAAGTAATACAATCACATGAGGAAGAATGACATTAATAAGACCAAATTTGACAACGGCGCGGCGGCGATACAAAACAGTCATTATTGTAGCACAAGCAGGAACAATTATTGACAACTAAGTATTCGTATTATTATCGAGTGTCTACATACAAATCTCTTTCGATAACGTAGAAGACAAATTGCTAACTCCACAGGTCATTACAGTTTAAAACAATCGAATACATTAATACTCAATACAAATTTAATAATTGTATGAATATCAGTATTATTCTGACAAGTTATATATTATTTCACTCACAAAATACTGTGACGCAAAACAAAACAAATGAACGTAATTTTAATTTGAAACAGCACACGGCCAGGCACTTTGTTTTGTATTTTTTCTGATACCTCAAATATAATCCGAGTTGGATATTTAAACATTATAGTCGTTGGAAGGAAAATACTCAGTCCACGTCCAATTTCTTACACCCGAAAACATAAGCAGACACGAATCTCGCGCGTGTATTTCCCCCCAACAAACTCAAATGTTACGCTGCCGATTTCCATTTAATGATACGATAACTTACAACGTACGAAGGTAATTATAATATAGTGCACCGATCAGTAAACACACAATATAGTACACTCGTTAGCGACGCGTGCGCTCCGCGCGGAGGTACAGAGGGAACTGAGCGTAGGGGCGACGCGTCGAGATGCGCAGAATACGGACGTGAGGGGTGTGTTTGAAATTCAGGCAAGAATCGGTATGTTCTTGTGTACAGGCAAGAATGTTACCGATTCATGCCGGATCATGGGGAATTCTGAGAAGATTCTTTGAGTTTCAACTCCTAAAATAGATTTTAAACCCCCGACGCAAAAACGACGGGGCGTTATAACTTTCACGCTGTGTCTGTCTGTGGCATCGTAGCTCCCAAACAGATGATCCGATTTTAATGCGTTTTTTTTTGTTTGAAAGGTACTTATATCGGTCGAGAGGTAAGCTATGTTTGGTGGAATTCTGATCAGGTCTTCAAGGACATCAGGTCGTTTGTTAGGTGGTGGAATGTTACAGGCTAAGTCAGGATTTTTTTGTAATTTTTAATCAAGTTTGTAACTCCTAAGAATTTGCGCGATTCAGTAAAATTAGGATCAAGTCTCTAAAATTCAGATATTATAATGTATGTATATTCGTTACAAGGGTAAACTTTTGAAAAAAAGGCTGTTTTTAAAGTTTCAAAAATGGTGTACCTGATGACAAAGCCTGAAAGAATTATGTGATTCTTTATTTTAATATAAAATTGATCAAAACACAATTTCATGTAACCTACCTATTTCAACCGAGTTGCGTACATAACTAAAATTTATTCATAACTTATTAGTTATGCTACATTTTATTCGTGCTTTGAAAAATAAGAAAGTTCACAAAAGGATACAAAAACTCAACAGTTTTTAAGAAACTGCTGATCGCTTAAAATATGTATAAAAGCGCGGTTCTGGTAAAAAGAAGACTCACAAAAATGCTTCATACTCATAGAATCAGTAGTTTCTTGAAAACTATTCATTGTTATAATATTCCTTTTGTAAACAAACAATATATCCAATTTAAAAACTAGTAACGAACATTGCATTTCACTAGTGAAAGCTGACGGCTGACCAACGTTAGAAATTAATTACGTCTTCACATTAAAACTACGTCTTTGCTCAGCTATGTTTGGTCTTTAAATTACTTTTATTATATTACGCTGACGTACAGCATATCTCATTTTATGAAATTCATGAGATAAATAGATAAGATCACGAGACTGCGGCAAAAGATAATTCCTGTGATCATCATCATCTCGCTTCTTTTTGGCCACTTATTTATATTTTTTTAAACGGGACAACTTTATTTCGGGCCAAAACTACAAGTTCCTAACCTTACCATAAACCTTACCTTACCTTACCCTACTTTAGCATAAAAAATACAAAGGTCTAAAATGACCACGAGGAGTCAATCTTACCATGCTGGACTCGCGGGCTCCTTTTCTATACACACGAACGCACTGGTCGTTGACCCAACACTTGGCCAGGGTTGAAACTCATTTCTTTTGTGACTATCATGGAGATCTTTAATTGCGATTTCTCGCGTTTATTGTAAGTAATTTATATGAGGTGCCAAAACAAAAAATGCTTCAACCGTCATTCTCTTCACACTATATTCGGCTTGATGTATGATTTATGAACCATGAGACACGCTGTAAAGAGGAAATATTAATTTTGTTTAGTTTCGTTGCATTCAAATACTTATCATTCAATCAATCAATAATTTGTTCACGGACTGACTATGACACGGTACTATTGTATTGCTCCGTTCTTTTCTGACGTAATTTGGCACAGATATAATCCGCAGAGGAGGACATATTATGCGTATTTTTATAGCGACAATATGCACGGTTCCTGCAATTTCTCTCCTCGCGGGATGCTACATTCGCTCGCTTTCTCTTTTCATGGCAGGTGCTGTAGTATCTCTCCTCTTAAACGACTTCACACTCTGTCCTTGACTCTCTTGTCCTGACTCAATACTACTCGTACTTCATTGTCAATGCATACAATATTTAGAAGCGTCCTTATATATAGCACCCGTTAGCATCCAATGACAACGCCATATTATTAAATATATTTCCGTTGACTTATACATGTAACACCAGTTCTTCGGACAAACGGGGCTAGATTGACGTGATGTAAAGTGTCCATAGATATTAAAATTTTACAAAAGTATATAAGCTAAAAATAGGTAACCAACGACGTCATAACTCAAACATAATTAGAAAATGTTCCGTCGTTATTTAAAACATTTATATTGCGCGTAACTTAACACACTTACGACCAATAGCATATTTGTCTATAACTAGAAGTTAAGAATGTACTACTAAATATTTTTCACGTACTTATTACAGTAGGCACATATTATTACGTTTTAGAACCTAAGTGTTAAAAACGGCGGATAAAATGAAAAGGGGGTTATTTTCACTATTCTTCTTGGTAGTATAATTATATCATCCATGTTAATACATGGACGATCGTCAAAATATTTAAAATAACAAAATATTTTCAAATTGAAAAATTCTCAGACGCAACTACTAGTGAAAGCTAGTAATTTAATAATATTTTTACGATTGCATACATTTGCTTTATCCTCAGTATGCAGGGCGTAAATTGTGTCAATGACAAGTTCCCTCGAGACGCCGGCGACAAACCCTCGCCGCCCGCCCCCGCCCAAGCCAGGGCGGATCGATCGCCTGACCGGTCACCCAACTGGTCGAGACTAAAGACTTCAAAAGACACAGATTCGGTTGAGACACAGACTGAATATGAAATAGATAGTATATTCTCGAAATCATCGTAGGAACACTTTACTTAGTAATCCAGCGGTTTAGAGGCCAAGACCTCGCCTCCGTAGGACGTGGGTTCACGTTAAATCAACCAAAAATATCATTTTACGGACGTGTTTCACCAAACAATGTTAAAGTTAACGCCATGTTAAATATCATGTTATCCCTCTCGTATTTCCTGTCAACGAATGAGATAGCATGGTATTTTAACATGGCGTTAACTTTAACACTGCTTGGTGAAACACGGCTTAAGTCCCGATTTCACTAACGCTTGTTAGTGAAAACGGCTGTTAAAATGCCATGCCTGCCTACTCCTCCATTGACTGAAAATACGAGAGGGATACCATTATATTTAATGACGGATTAACTTCTACATGTATTCGTGATATTATCACTAAGTCTGGTTGAAACAATGCAGGCTCATCAATCCATACGTCTGATAGGCATGTAAAAATACGTCCCTGTTTCCTGATCTCGCGCCAGCCACGTCCCACACTAGGGTATGAGAGTTTTATTTCACGCACACCCGGGCATAATAAAAAGTATGATTTAATGTCGAAAAAATTGTCACTTGTAGGGAATAGACCCCGCCACCTCCGAGTCGAGGAACAAGCTGTAATCACCGGACACACGCAGACGTTCTTTATAAAAAAAAGTATACTCAATAATGCACTGTTTTAACCCAAAAAAAAACAAAGAAGTGTTTTTATAACATCTCTTTACTTTTGTTGAGGGTAAAAAACACGGGTATCCGGTTATAAGTTTGACGTGTCTGTGTGTCTGTCAGTCGCATCGTAGGTTCTGATTTATATTTTTTTAGTTTGAAAGTAGTCATCGCGTATGTTCATTGCTTTAATTCATCATCAGTTCGTTAACTGCTTGAAAATTTACGGTTACTTAAATTGTGTATTTTATAGTTCTTAAATTATTTGATGCCACATCTACACGTTTTTAACTCTATGGCCGCCCAGTCTCCCGCCCGCGTCACCGCTAGAGGACACAGAGCTGGCTGTTTGCTCTCTCGACCTTCCACTGGCCAAGTTCACTAACGCGAATATACAACGTGTAAAATATACGAGAGATTATATTTAAGGACGTGTATCGCTTATACAAGGTGTAAAATAAACGAGTGATAACACTTTAGGATGTGTATGTGCCTCCTATGTAGAGTAAACTGTGAAAGTACCTTCTCTAAAAGACTTACTTAGTTTGTATGAGAAATGGCCCAACATCATACATTTTCCCACGCAATAATTAAAAAAAAAGGTATCTCTTTCAGCGCTGGTACTTTCACAGTAAACTCTATATACGGGATATATACACACCCTAAAGTATTATCACTAATTAATATTATAGCCTGTATAGAGTTCACTGGAGGCAACACAATGGCAAAAGCGTTTTTTCTTACACAAAAAGGTGTCTAGTCTGACCCCTGTTCCTCCCTGGAAAATGCCACTAGAGTGAATTTTTTTTCCTAAATATGTTTGTATACATTAGTACGTCCCTATTTTTTCCTTTCTTTATAATTAATTATTACAAGAGATATATACTTTCAAAAACCCAAAAAAATATGGCCAGATTTTCGGCTGTGTTCAAACATCCAGGAAATAAACTGGAGTACATTTTATGATAAAATCGAAACAAAGGAACAATGCTTAAGATTTTTTTTCATTTATAATGCAAAAAGTACCTAAATCGGTTAAGTTTTGGAGGAGGAAACGGGGGTCTCCTAATCGACGATTTCTCGTACTTTTAGGGCGTGTTTCACCAAGCAATGTTAAAGTTAACGCCATGTTAAAATACCATGCCATCTCATTCATTGACAATACGAGAATTTCATTGGAAATACGAGAGGGATAGCTAGATATTTAACATGGCGTTAACTTTAACATTGCTTGGTGAAACACGCCCTTAATATGTTATTTCAGTTCAAGCTGCAGTTGTCTCTATCGCTTTGACAGCAGACATAATATACCAAATTTCGTTCAAAACGATCAAGTAGCTTCTGACCAGGGATGAAAAGAATATTAAATTTCGGATACGGATATTAAATTATTTCGGATGAACCGTATGTTTCGGAAAATTTCGGTTACGGATATTAAATTTTGGTTTCCTTTTTACATACAAACTTTTATTTTGGTTTCGGTTACGGACAACGTTTTATATCGGATATCCGATAGTTTCGGTTACGGACAACGTTTTATATCGGATATCCGATAGTTTCGGTTACGGACAACGTTTTATATCGGATATCCGATAGTTTCGGTTACGGACAACGTTTTATATCGGATATCCGATAGTTTCGGTTACGGACAACGTTTTATATCGGATATCCGATAGTTTCGGTTACGGACAACGTTTTATATCGGATATCCGATAGTTTCGGTTACGGACAACGTTTTATATCGGATATCCGATAGTTTCGGTTACGGACAACGTTTTATATCGGATATCCGATAGTTTCGGTTACGGACAACTTTTTATATCGGATATCCGATAGTTTCGGTTACGGTTGCGGAGCTCCCTAACATTCAACAACCCTAGCTTCTGAGCCTATTCATTTCAAACAAACAAACAATCAAATCTTTCCTAATTGTAATATTAGTATAGTTGATAATAACTGACCTCTTAAAACATAAAAACACATTTTTTTCTCGGAAGTTTAAATTGTCTTTAAATATTCTAGTTATAAAATGAGTAATAATATTTACTTCACAAACAAGCAATGTGAATAAACTTAAACGTTCAATTATAGTTGCTTGTAAAAAATCTTAACAAAACAAAGGAAATTAAACATTTATTTAGACACAGGGTTATGTGGTTTGACGGACATAGACACACAACTAAAGAAAATATTGTTATAAATTCCATTTTTTTTAAACGGTCATTACAAGAAGGACCTAGCACTTTGGTCCGATTCATATTATGATCCGTGAACAAAGAAAGGAGAATGCCGAAAACTGGGCTATTTTGCGTCACTCTTGCGTCTTAACCATTTATATATAAATATTCGTCTTTTGAAATATTATGTTATGTATATTAATTGTAGTTGTAAGCGAATGGGGGTTTAAAAGTTATAAAAAAAAAGTAACCATATTGAATTAGAAATTAGCGGAACCGCCATTTTGTATGTCAACTGCCAAATGATGCCAGTTTATTGCCAATACCAGTTTTTAAGTGAAATAGTAAGAATAGTGATATGAAATAAATGAAAGAAACCCACACCAACTCTATTTAACATAATGAACATTAGTCTAAGATTACTTTATAAAATAATGATAATAAAGTTTTTCTTTTTAATTGAAAGTAATAAGAAATATAATAAAGTTATTTTTTCTTTTTCTAAAACTATTTTAGGCTACATATTTTTTTTTACTGGCAGCCCTAACCATATGGTACTATTGACATTTGTGTGACGTGAATAATGAATTTGACTTTTTGATGGTGTGTGTGAAAGAAGTGTTTTCTTTAATTATTATTCAAAGTGTTCCAACAAAGTGTATTAAAAGTCTTACTTCAACGTTGAGTCGTGCAATCCTCCGTTGATTAATTTACTATAAGTGTATGTCGTTAGATATTGCAAATTACTTTTGATACTATATTTTACACTTTTGAATGCTTATGAATTTTGTAATCGACTTAACCTCAAAATTCGGAACATTTTAAATTCAGATTTCTCAAAACTCCCATCGAATATCTAAGTGATTTTTTAAAATATGAATCCTGAGTACATTTTCAATGTTTTACAGTTAATTTGGTTAAGACGCAACAATAGCCCAACTCTCATAGAAAAATCGGCATTGTCCTTTAATTCGATTTATTATAATGTATCATCCGATGTGTCATCGATAAATAAATAATCGACAAATATGTAGACTTGATTAGTCACATTTCCTATCATTATTAATTTTTATTTTAAACGTGATCTTATACGTTTATTAACACACTAGGGTCCTAGCGCCCAACACCAGTATGGAAATCAACTACAGTAACGAAAATTAGTTCACCATTAGAAACGAAAATTACCTCGACATTAGACTTGAGTACGCCTCCGTGGTCTAGTGGTTCAGTACTTCGCTCTCGACCCGGAGGTAGTGGGTTCAATTCCCGCTTTGGAACAACAAAAAATTTTGTTTTCAGGTTTGGTTAGGACAATGCAGGCTGATCACCTGCATGGCATGTAAAAAGTCGGTCCTGCGCCTGTTCTCTGTTCTCTCGCCAGTCGTGTCGGTTTACCATCCCACTGGGTTATGAGAGTAAAGGGAAGAGAGAAAGTGCTTTTGTGTATTGCGCACACACTTGGGCACTATAAAATAACTCCCGCGTAGCTGGCCTGGTTTCAATGAAATCGGCTATCGACACCGAAATCGGTGAGGGAAGCTATTATTATTAGCACTTGAAATTCAGCATTCCTGCAATTTCCGACAGATAATATACACATCTCATTCCGCCCGGAGTGGGCACGGCCCACCTGTTTGTAAACCGTTAATGGAACAGTTGACTTGGTCAATAAACACTCGACAAACGATCGCATTGAGGAATCCAGGAAGATTCGTCCACGAATAATGATAATAATAATTTTCTGAACCCTTCTTCATCTTTCACTAATTCACCACAATCGTAATTGGCCATGTAGCCTGAAATAAATGATTTTTTTTATAAATTTTTCATACAATATGCATCAGAATACTTGGCACACGTCCGTACCTGGATCATTTACCCGGCATAATGCCGAGACTTCTATTTCTTTAAAATATAATAATAATATCTATCGACACTTCACACGACGTCCATAGAACTTGTGTTACAGGTACCGGACAGCGGAATTATATCTAATACTTTTATACTATACACAGATTTAAGATTTTTATTATATTATACACAAATTTAATACACATCCATGACCCAGGAACATTGAAAACTTTTTGTTCCCTCGGCGGGATTCGAACCCGCGACGTCTACGGAGGTCGTCGATATAGAATAGACAGACAGACCCGAATATACCTATTGTATATACTTATTTAAAATTCTCAACTCGATGACGTAATTTTCCAACACTTTTATTCTACAAGGTGTTAGCGACCCGAGTTTTTAGATCTTAGAAACGACGAAACGAAAACCACCTCGACATCAACACTTGAAATTCTGGGGCCTTACTCTCCAAACTGATTTGATTTTGATTCAGATACGATCATGCCGCGTACTTCCTAATAAATTGCCATTTGTTTATTTTGATTCTTAGTCGATTAATATGGTCCGTAGTACAAAATGTTACGATCCAATTTTCTTTATCCTGATTAGTTTCAAAGTAATTCACCAATTAAATATGAAAAACCACTCATATCGAACGGATTCGGTTCTCGATTGTGTCGGGAACTCGGGAGTACCTAAGCCCGCTGCGGGCTTACGGGCTTACTACCGACACAATCAAGAACCGAATCCGTTCGATATCAGTGGTTTTTCATATTTAATTGGTGAATTACTTTGAAACTAATCAGGATAAAGAAAATGGTTAAATCGTAATCTCCGACAGGTAACATACACATATAAGTCCGTACGCAGTGGTTGGTGGGCGTTGTGTTCCACTAATGGAACCGTTGATTTGGTCAATAAACACTCGACAAAGAGATCTCAATGAGGAATTTGGGAATCATCCGCTAATATCGGTGTGGGAGTGCTCTTTGAGATGAATCAGATGCAGTTTGAGTAAGGCCAAGTCTATATTGGTAACGATACCTGCTCACGACCTTTTAGAAAGAAGATATTTGTTTTTATTTATTTATTACTTGCCGTCCCTAAAATACCTTAGACCCACAGTTATAATACGCTCGAGTTATTTTGCAGGTTCCGAATGACTCTGACGTAACATTTTTCGCGTTTTCTCCCATTTCAGACCTTTTAAAGTAACATGGCATTCAAATACATATTTAATGTGCGTGACCTCACAGTTACACTAACACAGAAACTGTCGGAATTTACAAAGGAGACGTTTTATTCGGGTTTCCACGCCTGCGGCAGTAAAATAAATTAAGACATGAATTTTTAACACGTCAATAGTCAATCTTACACTATTGTTACTACCTTTATTTTATTCTGATGAGATGTCGCGAGGCCTCACTTAGCGTAATACTTTGGTTCTATATCTACCCTGCCATTGAATTAAATACTCAATCTAATGATTAAATCAACTTCGTTCTATATGTATTATAAAATGAAGTTCTTAACGTCATCATCATCATTTCATCGACCTTCTATATGTATTATAGAAGCTTATCAAACCGTATAATTTATGACATAGAACACTAGTTCCATACGAGTATAATATAAATATCGCCCTCTATCCTAATAACATAATAAACGAGAATGTTTGTGAGTATAGATAACAGGATGTTTCTTAGACTTTCACGCAAAGACTTCTGAATGGATTTTGATGAAATTTGGTATGGTAACAGTTTACTTGCTGGATTAACACATAGGTTACTTTTCATAGCAGTAAAATCATTTAGCGCGTACGAAAAAGGGGAAAACATCTGGTCATCTAGCGATTTATTATTTCCTAAATAACAAGGGTTATCCAACAAAATTTCGTTTCTTCCGTTGTTTATTGTGAAATAGGGCGATCGCGTGCATAGAATGCTTGGATATTAACGATAACCTAACGCAATTAATTTTTATTAATCATATCACTAAAAATAAAACGAAAGGCCAAGAAAAGATCTTCATTACGTTCGAATTACAATATGAAATTTTGATAGGATATCAGCGTCACTTGTAAAGATATTTCTTATTTCACTGACAAATTTTCATAGTAAAATGTGTCTTTACCTAGTTTGGGCCTTTATGGTTTGATATCCAAAAATTAGAAGAAAATTTAGAGCATTGAGATTTAAACTCTGGACTAATACAATAGAGTAGAAAATCGAAAACAAGAGTGACGAGGAGTCAAATTTGACATTGTTTTTGACTCGATGCTCGATGATTTTCAATTCTATTGTATCAGCTTAGAATACTACATTGAGTGCTCTTAATTTTCTCCGGATGAGGCATATGAATCGTGCCCTATAGCAATGCTAATAAAAACTTAACGTCAAGCCAAGCTCTAGTTCAGAATATTTTGGCTCTGGAACAATGCAGGCTGATCACCCGATTGTCTGATTTTTTTTTTTCACAGACTGTCGTTTCTTCAGCGAATTCTAGTTCTAGGAACGACTGAATTATATCTAATCTATGGATATCCTAAGAAAGTTTTCAAGACAATAGTTACACAAGAGGACAATTAAAAGGCATATCAGTGTAATGCCTATCTCTAATACCTTTAGGCAGTTAGGTAAATTAGGGATTGTGTTGACCGTACAACTGTTTGACCTACAAGGGCACTTTGCGCTGATTTACTGTCGTTGGGCTGGGCGTCTTCGGAGGCAGGAGGGTGTGGCCCAATATTACGATAAGGGTTTTGCTATTAGGTACCTACATAGATTATAGTATACCGTGGAGATTATGGGAGTGATCTATAGTAATATAACTCGAACGCTCGAAATTAATAAATCAATCTTGATCCAATTTTAGCAATCTAAGATTTTAGCAATTTGAGTTCGAAAATGACACTTATTGCATGTTAATAATATGTCTAAACAAAATACGTCTATCTATATATCTCTTGACAGATTTTCAATCTTAAAGTGCAATCAAAATAGCGGATTACAATATGAGATTGAAAATCTATCAAGAAACGATCTAAAGATGGACGTATTTTGACAGATTGCATAATAATCACATGCACTAACTGCCATATTCGAACCAATATTCTTTAATCTGCTATCCGCCCTCCCAATCAAGATTGATTATTAATTTCCGGCGTAAGTGGACTGTAGGTGGGTGTTAAACGGAAGTCGGAACTATCATAACAAACGCATGCCATTAAAAAAAAGTATAGAGAATTGTAGTTCGTAGCAAAATATTTCTTAATGCATGATGATGAGGTCTTACGATGCGAGTTTGATCGTTGATGGAAGAAGAGAATCGTGCCTCTCGAAGACGATGCTTCCAACTTCCTGCCTTTTAGACAAAATGACTGACTCTTCCGTAGAATACTCATTTCACGTCAAATAGTTACCACCTATAACAATATCGTTACCGTGACACGACGTGAACAATGTTGGCGGGACGTGTCGGATATGAAGCGACGTGACAGCGTGTCAGACCAGATATTGTCATGATGCAGAGGAAATGAAAGCATTCGAGAGACGAGGCAACATGCCTTTGAGACAATACATCATAATGACAGAGATGGAAATTGGAAACCGAAGTATAGTGCTATCACACTATTGTGTTTCGACTGATCGATTGGTTGGCGCTCATTAGGGGCATGTGTTCAGTGGACAGCGATAGGCTGATTATGATGATCAATCTATTTCGGAAACCGAACAATTTTGAATATCATCTGTTTTTTAATGAAACAACTTTGTCTATTTATAAAAACAACAGGTACCTACCTATACTGTTATTATTATTAGAGGAATAAAAGAAGATAGAAGAAAACGTGGTAGAAGGAAAAAGTATTGGCTGGGTTGTATTAACGGAACATTCACTGGCTAATATAATAGGAATAAGCAGATGAATATAAATAAAAACATAGGATTTCTGGCTCAGTTATTGTTCAAACTACGCAGACGAAGTTTGAGTGCACCTACTAGTTCAAAGTAAACACTAGATCATTAACCAGGCTAGTCTATTAAAATTCTACTACCTATTGTTTTAGCATAATCAGATAATCTAACAGCAAATCTATAACTCTATACAAAGAAGTCATTTTATCAACAAATCTAGATTCTTATCTACTATTGTTATTCCCAGCCTCCGTAGAGGAAAGTATCATAGAAAATAACAAGGATCTATTTTTAATTGTACTGCACAACAAAGTAGTCAAGATGGCGAACGATTTCATAAACAATACGCAGTCTAGTACGTCACCCAATAAAATAAATAAAATTAAAAAGAACGTTTTAATTCCAAATGAAACTTAACAAGCTTTTTTCGGATAGTCGACAAAACAAACAAGCTACAACCGGTTCAACCCTAACCCGCCCAGAAAAACCGGCGTGAGAAACTCGCACGGAGCTATCTTTTAGCAAAAAGATGGAAAATTGATATTTTTAAAAGTATATACATATATTCTTACAATCTAACTTACGTCGAGTGACGAACTAGCAGAGCCACATAGTAGTTATTAATGATTTTTGGCACCGCCCAATCGTCATCTGGGATAAAAGTATACATTCGAACCTTGGTGATAACGTCCTTCGACAATCATAGTAGGAAACTTATTTACATATTCTTACAAGGAAACACCACGGGCTAGAGAAATGCTAAATATGTATTTGTAAAAGCTACTGCTGGGGCGGGCAACAGCCCGATCAAACCGATAGAGAACTGCAGCTCGAACTCAAATTACATATTAATCGACGATTAAGAGACCACTGTTTCCTCCTCCAAAGCTTATCCGACTTATACTTTTTTCATTATAAACCAAAAAAAAAGGCACGAGTTATGTTCCTATATTTCGATTTTATCATAAAATGTACGCCAATTTGTATCCTTGATGTCTAAGCACAGCCGAAAATCTGGCCATATTTTGTGGGTTTCCTCTTAAGTACTCATTTAATCCTCAAGGAGTTAGGGTTGATTTACTGGACACAAGATGTCAATGTTTCTGCCTGGCAGAATAGCGCCAGTCACGCACCATTCCAACCCGCGCACAGATACGAGCTTGTATAGTACGTCCGAGTTAAATTTAACATAAACGTAAACAAACCAAAAAGACACATATTCACACATTCACTTATTGTGCTCACTTATAAACACTTTCACCGGAATGTTAAAGGATTACACTTTTTTATCCAATAGATTTTATAACAATTAAACAATAATTAATAAGTTTAAATATGAAATGAAAATCTTTCACAGAAAAAATACGCCGTTTTGACACTGCTGATTGTAGAATCTAAACCTATAGGCTATGGATTCATAGCAAACAATAATGATTGCATTTATATTGGCCAATTGGCATCACTGACTAGTCTATGGTTGTGTCATAGACGAGTTTGTTTATGTTTGGGTTAAGATTATCTCGGACGTACTATAAATGACGCGGAGCGGGCAGTATAAGTTGTGGACGATACGACGTAATAAGCTCCGCAGTCCAAGCCGCTCAAAATCCACGGTTTGGAACGTGTAGACCGATGCACGGTCCGAAATGTAATTTAGTACACTAATGACAAGGACGGTATATTATATTAATAAAGCCACTTCTCGGAATATACGGCTATTTAAAAGACGCACTATTTGTGAACAAGTATTTACTCAGGGGACGTCAGAAGTACAGACTAAGTGCCACTTAGTGCCGAAATAGCTATTAGTGACGTCATAACATCTTGTGGAGATAAATTGTAGAAAATTATAATTAGATTCCACTGCGATTACATTACGCAAGTCATGGTGTTTTTACGAAAAAAACATCAACAATACGATTATTTTTTATAATGTAATTACAATGTTCTTTTTGAAGTCAGAGTCAGCTAAAGAACAAAAATAATAAAGTGTATACATAAAAATTTTTTTTTTGCTTTTTTTAAGTACTGCAATTTCCTGTTTTCTTAGGTCTTCTGGAAGACATTCCATTTTTGGAATAAGATGTACCTTTGTACAAAATGTATTTTTAGCAATGTTTCTTTGTAAATTTATTGTGTGTACATAAATTGTAAAATAAAATAATAAATAAATAAATAAAAAACTGGCCAAATTGAGAACCTCTTCCTTTTTTTGTAAGTCGGTTAACAATCAATTGTTAATGAAACTGTAGATGTCTAGAAGCTTTTTGTGAATCTTGTGAAAATGCCCCATAGAAACAATTTTATAGTTACAAAAAAGTTACGTAGTCGCATGCACGTCCCTACAAAAGTAAATGTACATCTAATCTTATATAATATACAGGCGGTAATATTAATGTGTAATAATACTTTAGGGTGTGTATGAGTCCCGTAAATAGAGTTTACTGTGAAAATACCTGAAAGAGGTACTTTTTTTTCAATTATTGTACAGGGAAATTTATGTTTAGGCATTTCTCATAAAATATGAAAGTTAAAGTAAGTGCTACCTGCGCCGAAAGACTTACCTTCACAGTATACTCTACATAGGGGGCACATACACTCCTTGAAGTACTATAACTAATTTATTTTACACCTTGTATTATTTACTTTAATCAAGTTCCTTTTTCTGAATACGTATTAAAAGTACAAAATGTTTACACTTTGTTAAGAGCATTTTATACCGGTATCTCGCAAAAGTTGTATTGTCAGTTGTAACAAGACAAACGCTCTTTTACCCCACTAAGGCGATGCCAAGAAGGGTAATGATATCGACAGTCCACCGTAGGCCCAAAACTATTGATCCGATATTAATGAATGCGAATTGATTCATGAACAATATAACTTAAGTCATATAATTTAAGTTGTAGAGTTTTTTTTTAATAAAATTCGGTTGTTATTCTCATAACACATTCCAGGGCTACGAACGGCCGAATAAGAGATGCATAATTAATCGCTGGGCAGCCGTACGCGCCTTTGACGTAATTAATACAATCAATACAACCTCGACAACTTACAGGGGCAATGTAGAACCCCTTACAAACGTTGACGACCATCTTCATAATTGAAGACATTCAGGATGAAGGTGATATATAGCAAAATATGATTTTAAGAGAATTGAGTCGAAACTGTCACATTTTAGAATACGTCGTAAAGTATTAAGTACATTAATCTAACGATCCGTCTCTAGATTCAATAACCGGTACGTTCGGGGTAATTTTTTTACGACACCTTCATCCATTCATGTCAGAAAATTAAGTTTAAACTGTCACTTAAACATTTTAGGATAGTATGTAGTAACGTATTAAGTACATTGATACTAAAGGCGGTTCTTAAGATTAATGTATTTAATACTTTACGACGTATTCTAAAATGTTTAAGTGACAGTTTGGACTCAATTTTCTTGAAATCTGAATTTTGCTACATATCATCTTCAATCTTCATCCACTCATGTCTTCAATTTTGCTAATGTTTTCCTAAAATCTATATTATTAATATTACGGTTAAAAAAAAAGAAATTTAAGTAGGTACTCTATGTTAGATTAATAAAGTTGTTCACTTTTAAAAGTGAATGGAAACATTTTATCTGTCAAATAGGTTCTCAAGTAGAGGTTGTGATTGAGATTGTTTTATTTATGCGGGCGGGTTCTAATATAGGTTACCCTAAGTAAGAGGTCACCGAGGTCACTGCCTAAAACATCTTTACTAGTCCGACGCGTTTTTCCATCGATTTTCATCTTTGCAATGAGCGAAGAACGTGGTCTGAATATTAAACTCTCGTGAAACAATAAATCTATTTCAGCGTGCGAATCCATCAATGTCGTCGTTATTAGGGCCGACTCATATTGGCGGAGAGGCGAATTTTTTCACAATATAAAATAGCAGACTTCATGCCAAACGTTACACGGAACGAAGAGCCAAAAAATTATCAAAAAATGCGAAAAACGACAACAAATAATCTAGGAGAACAAAACGAAAAACTTACTATTTGTAACATCTAATTTCGTGATTTGCTTATGCCACAAATTTTAAACATACCAACTTTAACTACGTATGGACTTGATTAACAAAGTACATAACGTGTCCCATACAAAAACATGGCAAAAATATGTCCGCGTGGTAGAGCTACATTTGTTTAATAACGAACTGAGACATACGTTTCAAAACATTTCAAAATTTGATTAGAAATTGCTATTTATATCACTTAATTTTTTTAAATCTAAACTTCAACACACATAGCGGCATTGTGACACTAGTTAAAGTAGGCAATGTTCCAGCAATATAAATGAAATAACAGCTCACATTTCAAGTGAGCTGATGATCTTAAAGCCATTTTTTTTTGCCGACACGATATCTAGTGTATTGATCGAAGATAGATCCTTACTAGATCGATGGACCTTCACAGTACCGTAAAAAGCGCCGACGATACAAGGTGTAAAAAATGAGTGATAATACTTTAGGGTGAGTATTTGTCCCCTATGTAGAGTGCTGAAAGACTTCTTTTTGACTTTCATGTTTCTATGAGAACTGCCTCAACATCATACATTTGCCCATACGATAAGTAAAAAAAGTTCCTCTTTCAGCGCTGGTACTTTCACAGTAAGTAGTAGTCATGGCAGAATCGCTGAAAGATTTGGGGCGCATGCTCGGTGGCCTCAATAGAGTTTCTCAACAAGTGGGTCTTAAAATGAACATGGACAAAACAAAGATCATGCACAATGTCCATGTTGCACCCACCGCACTAACTGTTGGGAGCTCTACTCTTGAAGTTGTTGACGAATATATATACTAGGGCAGGCTGTCCGATTAGGTAGGTCCAACTTTAAGAGAGAGGTCAGTAGACGGATCCAGCTCGGCTGTGCAGCGTTCGGTAAATTACGCAACGTCTTCTCGTCCAAAATACCTCAGTGCCTTAAGACAAAGGTATACAACCAATGTGTGTTACCAGTGATGACTTACGGTTCTGAGACGTGGTGCTTCACGAAGGATCTTTTCAAAAGGCTCAATGTCGCTCAGCGTGCTATGGAGAGGGCAATGCTCGGTATTTCTCTACGTGATCGAATCAGAAATGAGGAGATCCGTAGAAGAACTAAGGTTGCTGACATTGCCCGAAGGATCAGTCAGCTGAAGTGGCAATGGGCCGGCCACATAGCACGAAGATTGGACGGTCGATGGGGCAAAAAGATCCTAGAGTGGAGGTCACGTACTGGCAAGCGCAGGGTGGGACGGCCACCTACCAGATGGACCGCCGACCTGGTGAAAACTGCCGGGTCACGTTGGATGCAGGTGGCAATGGACCGGTCGCACTGGAAATGTATTGGAGAGGCCTATGTCCAGCAGTGGACAGTAAAAGGCTGAAACGACGACGACGACTTTCACAGTAAAAGCTGTATACGGGACTCGAACACGCCGTAAAGTATTATCACTCATTAATTTTATAGCCTGTATTTATATTTAGAACGTTAATCGAATACTGATTCCTCCTTGAATAGCTATATCAGTCTTGAAGTCATATTTTATAAGTCAATATACTTTGTATCCTGTTTGCTTTAGATCAGCTGTGCCGTGCGCAAGCGACGATGATAGATGAGAGATATATATCTATATGTATTATAAAACTGTTTGCACAGTTGAGTAAGTTCTACGGTATGCAGTATGAAAGCAGAGCGTTTCCTTTCCGTCTATATTCCTCACTATCTGCAAATGCGGCAGCGCCACCCAAAACCTTCCTCGAGAACAACTCTATCCATTAGTGAAAACAGCACGAAGATCGGTGAAGTGGTCTATGAATTCATCGCGAACAAACAAACAGACGCGGCGGAGCACTTTGTTTGTTAATGCACCAAAACTATCCTGGAGAACCACTCTATCTATTGGTAAAAACAGCATGAAGATCGGTGGAGTAGTCTATGAATTCAGCGCGAACAAACAAACAGACGCGGCGGAGCACTTTGTTTGTTAATGCACCAAAACTTTCCTGGAGAACCACTCTATCTATTGGTAAAAACAGCATGAAGATCGGTGGAGTAGTCTATGAATTCATCGCGAACAAACAAACAGACGCGGCGGAGCACTTTGTTTGTTAATGCACCAAAACTTTCCTGGAGAACCACTCTATCTATTGGTAAAAACAGCATGAAGATCGGTGGAGTAGTCTATGAATTCATCGCGAACAAACAAACAGACGCGGCGGAGCACTTTGTTTGTTAATGCACCAAAACTTTCCTGGAGAACCACTCTATCTATTGGTAAAAACAGCATGAAGATCGGTGCAGTAGTCGATGAATTCATCGCGAACAAACAAACAGACGCGGCGGAGCACTTTGTTTGTTAATACACCAAAACTTTCCTGGAGAACCACTCTATTGGTAAAACCAGCACGAAGATCGGTGCAAGTAGTCTATGAGCTTACCGCGAACATACAGACAGACGCAGCGGCCAACTTCGTTGTATTAATATTTGAGCCATGCCCACTTCGTTGAGCATACAAACCGTTAAAATCTTTACTGGACTTCCACGAATATTTCAATACTAAAAATAGCCGAATCGGTTCAGCCGTTCTCGAATTTCGACGACCTCCGTAGCGCAGTTGGTTGAGCGCGTTGGCGCTCGAACGAAAGGTCGCGGGTTCGAATCCCGCCGAGGGAACAAAAAGTTTTCAATGTTCCTGGGTCATGGATGTGTATTAAATTTGTGTATAATATAATAAAAATCTTAAATATATGTATAGTATAAAAGTATTAAATATATTTCCGTTGTCTGGTACCTGTAACACAAGTTCTTCGGATACTTAGCACAGGGCCAGATTGACGTAGTGTGAAGCGTCCATAGATATTATTATTATAAAAAAAAAAAAATTTTAGCAAGACTAACGAACACCTACCTATGCTTTTCACGCGCTCACCTGGCCCGAGTGGCCGGGAGCGGGGGAACCACGACCAGGGGCTAATGAGCCCCTCTACGTGGGGTCGAAGGACCCGGTATTGAAGATACCGAGCCGTATTATACTTTATGTTTTTCTAGGGAAAACCCCCCGCGGCAGAACGCAGGGGAAAACCATGGCGCTAGGGGAAAAGAAGCCTTGAGAGGCTTATTCCTGAATGGCGAGACTAACGAACAGAAATTCATTTTTATATATAAGAATATGTAAGGGTGATAGTGAATATGTGGAAACAGTGAAAGCCCCAAAGGGAGATCTCCGACCGAGCGAGATGGTATGCTCGGTCAGGCCGAAGCCCATTGTACTAATTTTCAGATATTGTATATAGCGCCGAGCATAGAAACTTCGATAGCGCGATGCAGGATAGTACCGCCACAAATACATGAATAAATAGTGCTCATATTACACAATATAAACTAATATTAATAAAGTCTTCAGTTTGTTTGTTGGAACGCGCTAGTCTCTCCGAAACCCGATTACCAAGAGTCGCAACGGGCAAGTATAGGCAACTACCCCCATGAAATTCTTTAGGGGAGGCTTATGTCCAGTATACATAGCAACGACAAACGTCTGTAGTAGTGTAGTAGTATTACCGCCTCCGTGGTCTAGTGGTTTAGCTCTCGACTCGGAGGTCGTGGGTTCGATTTCCGCGTTGGAACAAAAAATTTTGTTTTCAAGTTTGGCTAAGACAATGCAGGATGATCACCTGATTGTCTCACAAGAAAGATGATCCATACGTCGGATGGGCATGTAAAATTTTTTTAACATTCAAACTGACACTGTCTTAGATTTCCGTTACCTCTCGCGACAATATTGTTCTTGGAACCAGCTGCGCTGAAGCCGTTCCAACTTACAGTGAATAGAGATATTTATTATATATGTACTCCGAACTCAAAACTCTCGCATTTAACCTTCAATTATTCACTTTCAACAAATTATAATTAAATTGTCTCGATATTGTAAACCTTTTTAGTTGCGACTACATGCGACCAATAAAAAACGGTCGGTCCGGCGCCTGATCTCCCGCCAGTCATGTCGGTTATCCGTCCCACTGGGCTACGAGAGTGAAGGAAGAGAGAGTGCTTCTGTGTATTGCGCACACACTTGGGCGCTATAAAATAACTCCTGCGTAGCTGGCTATATATATTAGTATAACGCGTCTGTGTTGTGAGGCTCCGGGCTGGCGCTTCAGCAAATATTTGTGGGAGATACGGAGATGACGTATTTAGGGCGACACGTACACCGTAACTAGATTATGCCACAATGTCACCAACGTATCAAACTGACGGTTAACGATGAGCAACAAGTTGCCTCCTATTCTACTATTCAATGGGAGAGGGAGAGAGAATGCGGGTTTAGAGACTAGAGTTATGTTTAAGAACTTATATATAATAATTACTTAATAACATTGATCTTTGGACGTTGAAATCACATCGATCTTTCTGTGATAATTCTCGAGGAACAAAAAAGAGGCAGGAACAGTTTTTGGTTTTCTGTGTTCCTGGACCATCAATGGAAGCCGAATCCCGCCAGAAGAGGGATTCGAACCCGCGATCAGCTTGAGCACTGACGTGCTAACCACTGCGTCTTATAGGTCGTTAATTATATATAAATAATCATAATATTTTGATCGTTATAAACTATAGGTAGGTATATTAGGTACAAGGAAAAATCATTCAACAAAATTTTCCTGCCCTTGATGTATTGACATATAATTTTTGTAACCGTGAGTTTTAATGTTATATTAAAACTCTTTTTATTAATTAAGTTTAATCTAGGTAATTACAAATATCTTAGATAAGAATAAAATAAATAATGAATCAGTGTCGCGATGACAATGTCGCGATGTTTGTTTTCTCAATTAAAAATGTTTTCCTTCGCGTTCCAAAACTAGTCCAAGGAGAAAGAAACATTTGCGTCTAAATTAATGTTATTTTAGGAAGCGTCATGTGATAAATAAATAAAAGGGTTAAGGCTACCTACACGTGTCAACTATATGTATATCAAACATGAATACAGGACCCTGATTTATGATTTCATCTCTATTATCATTTACGAAGTTCGAAAACAAAAATGTTTGGGACATGACATAAGCTTCGCTTAGTGATATACAAATTAGCTTATCGATACAGGACCCTGATTCATGATTTCATCTCTATTATCACTGAGGCGGCGGCGGCGGCGCGGGAGCGGCAGGATCTTTTACGTAAAATCAAATGGGCCGGTTCTCGAAAACAGCGGCGCGGGAGCGGGTAACTAGTACCGCACCCGTGCCGCCGCCGCTCCCGCCCCGCTGCGCGCCATATTCGAGGCTGAGGCCTTACTAATTAGCTTGTAGCGAAAATTATGTCAAATCCCACCATACATTTTTGTTTTCAAACTTCGTAAGCGATAAAAGGGATGTCATTTTGAATAAGAGCCCTGGCAAAACGTTGATAAACTTGAGCCGCCAATGAGCGTTCAGTATGGCTTGTTAACTCAAATGTTAGCTGATCGACGATTTAATCAGCCTACCATAAATTATTTAAGTGTGCGAAAGGTTAGTCTACGTTGCAATAAGGGCTTGTACTCACTGGTCGGTGTTGAGGCTGCGGCGCACGGGCGGCGGGCGCGCGGACGGCAGCAGGCGCTGCGTGTCGGGCGAGCAGGCACGCGCGAATGCCGCCGCCGCCTCCATCGCGGCGTCCTCGTCGCACGCCGACGTGTCGTCGTCCGCTGTAATAGGGATCATTTTAGCTTGACAGAAAATGAGTTGGGGGGACTCTCTTTTAGAAGTAGCAGTGAAGGTTGAGGTCTATCTGTCAGAAGTAGCAGTGGGGGGAAGGGCAATGCGTCAGTTTGCCACGTGTCGTCGTCCGCTGTAATAGGGGTCATTTTAGCTTGACAGAAATAAGGTTGGAGGGGCTCTCTTATAGAAATACCAGTGAGAGGGAGCTCTCTTTTCAGAAGTTTCAGTGAGGGGGGAGGGGCAATGCGTCTCTTTGCCTCGTGTCATTGTCCGCTACAATATGGGTTATATTGCAGCTGACGATGACGCTGGCCGTGATCGTCTAGTGGTTAGGAACCTACGTTGCGTCTTCTCTTCTTCTTTAATAGAGGTGATTTTAGTTACACAGAAAATGCGTTAGGGGGCTCTCTTTCAGAAGTAGCAATGAGGAGGCAGAGGCAATGTGTTTCTTTGCCGCTATCGTTGTCCGATGTAATAGGGC
This sequence comes from Celastrina argiolus, assembly GCA_905187575.2. NCBI lineage: Eukaryota > Metazoa > Arthropoda > Insecta > Lepidoptera > Lycaenidae > Celastrina > Celastrina argiolus. The sequence goes on along the minus strand of LR994581.1, from coordinate 2,327,696 downwards.
TGATTTTAGATTGACCGAAAACGAGTGGGTCTCTCTTTAAGTAGCACTGAAGCGTTTGGTCAGAGCATATACATTATACATAATATATCTCTTTATAATCATACAGACGTATTTATTTTCATTTTCGACTTCTGCTACATTCAAACGATACGATATATTTTTAATTCTTAATTTTGGATAGATTTAGACATAGGAAACAGGAAAACACATTGAAATACGAAACAAAGCAAACACAACACTCGGTATTTGATCAATGCAAAGAGCAGGAAACACAAAATTAAATATAAACCGTATGTAAACAATATTTTAACTCGTAAAACAAATAAATATATATCCTGCAATGCGGGTGTTGTTATATTTGGATTGTGATAATACTATCAACAGTTTTGTGTCTGTTTAATTAGAACAGATTGAAAAAGGTTATGTAATGTTGAGATGATCATTGTGTAAGTGTTTACAGCTAGATTTGTAAGTGAGTGTTTATCACCGAACAACAAGGGCCGTTTTTACAATTCACAACATAAACTCCGCTTTATAAAACTTAGTTCTCACCAAGAGCGTTTATAATTCTTGTTTTTAGTCATTGCCGTTTTAAAAAGCCTTTTAAAAGTGTTAAAATAATGTAATGTCACTGTCACATTGACATATGATGTGACTGTGACAGAAGCTTAAGAGAATTTAAATCAGTCGGCCAAGCGAGTATGTATGCGTAGGACCTTCGAACCTAGGCATAAAATCTTATGTAATTAATAAAGTATAGTAATAAAAGTTGTATCATTGGTAGAACTATAGTACGTCCGAGATAAATTTAACCGAAACGTAAACAAACCCGTCTATGACACAACCAAAGACTAGTAAGTGATGCCAATTGGCCAATATTATTAAAATGATTATTGTTTGCTATGAATCCATAGACTATAGGCTTATATTCTACAATCGGCAGTGTCAAAATGGCGTATTTTTCCTGTGAAAGATTTTCATTTGATGTTCAAACATATGAATTATTGATTAATTGTTATAAAATGTATTGGAGAATGAAGTGTAATCCTTTAATATACCTGTTAAAGTGTTGATAAGTGTGCACAATAAGTGAATAAGGGAAAATGTCGGTGTTTTTGGTTTGTTTACGTTTAGGTTAAATTTATCAGGGACGAACTATAGTTTGCATGAGTCCATACAAAAGACGTGGCTACAAAGTAAAAATACTTGTTCAGTCGTAATACGTACTAATAAGATATTTTTATAAATTTTCACGCCCCCAAAATTATACGATCTAATAAAAACAAAGGTTAATGACACATTGCTAATGTAAATAAAACTAACATTGTGTACAACATGTTATACTACTTACAATGGCTCATTAAAAATATGTGCGAAAACATTTTGATGTAAAATGCTATTAAGTAGGTATAGTATGATTTTTTGTCAGGTGATTTATTTATTTATTCATTAGGTTATTTGAAAAAGGTTATTGATGAAACCATAATAAGTAGAATAGTTTAATTTAATTATGAAAGGACTATGATACTAGCTACTGTTTTGGAAATGTCATCTGAAAATATTTGTGTTTAATTTGAATAAAAAAAACAAAAGATAAAAGAACACAGTTCAAACCTAAATTTCCTTAATGCCTAACCTGTCTTTTGTTATTATTTTACTAACCAATCCATCCATTTGACAATGCAATTAAATAACAATAAACAAATCACTTACGATGGTATTCAAACGCATAGTTAATCATTGCAACACGTCATCACAACACTGACAGTTCCAACTTCTCAATTTTAACAGAACTACTCTCATTAACAATATTAATGATGCAAAAACTTTTAATAATAATTACTTATAACAATTAACCGAAACTGATACCGGTTTACTCGGCGATAATTTGGTACTGAGTGTTCAAACAACGATAAGACAAGCAGACAGGTTTTTGTTTAATGTATTGTTTATTTTGTTTTAATTTTAGTTATAGTTTTGGTGAGGAAATCATAGTTACAAGTGAAAAAAACTTGTAGTACTTATTATAAAGTAAATTTAAAAAAACTAGTGGTTCGATTTTAAAGATTCTGTCAATGATGGATAGATATAGTACGTATTAATTTTAACCCAAACGTGGGGTTGTTTACGTTTATAACACAACCATAGACTATATAACACTTATAAAATGTATTGTATAATGAAGTACGAACCTTTAATATTCGGGTGAAAGTGAATATATGAACATTTCGGTGTTATTGGTTTATTTACTTGTAGGTTAAATTTAAAAGACATAGTACTATATATTATATCGAGGAAGGCTATACATACCTTATACGGTACACGGTCAAGCTAAGTCCAATAGGAGCAGCATTAGTGCTTACTCTCGACACAATCGAGCATCGAATCAGTTCGATCTCAAATTTGGTGTTTTATTTGGTGGATTACTTTGAAACTAACCAGGATAAAGAAAATCGTTAGATCGTAACTTTTGTACTCCCGAGTCCCGACCCTATCACCGACAATCAAAATAAACAAACGTCAATTTATTCGGGAGTGTGCGGCACGATAGAATCTGAATCAAAGCCGAATCGGTTTGGGGAGTAAGGCCCCATACCCACGCGAAGTATACAACATAACATATATCATTATCAGCTTGAAGACCTACAATCCCGTTGGTTAAATTGTGTTGAAACTATGGACGAGTATGCGAATGATTCAGCGCGTTGATCAAAACGTGATTAGATTTTCTAGGTAATAATGATATTAAAAAGTATACAAAGTACTAGTCTTGGTCTAAATAAACGCACTGGATTAGTTATAAATTTTATTTTGTGGTTCCAAGTACACCTTATAGAGAAATTATGATCAATCCTCCATCAGCTAACATTTGAATTAAAAAGTGATACTGAACTCTCATCGGTGAATATCACTCGCAACAACTTCGCTCACTCGCTACGTTCACCAATGAGCGTTCGGAATGGCTTGTTGACTCAAATCTTAAGCGATCGACGATTTGATCAGCCTTTCAAAAACCGGGGTCAGTATTTATGGCAGGACTCCTACGAAATATCTTGACCGATTTTATTTATTCCAGTTCATAGACGTATAAATAATATTATAAAGGTAAACGTTTGTGTATATTTGTTACTTCTTCATGCTTAAAAGGCTGGGTCAATTTGGATTAAATTTGGTATACAACATCCTGGAGAGGTTACATTTTACCCCAAAAAAGTACAGGCTTCATAAATACACACTATATTCCTCTCGTTTTTTGCGTTTATCTACTAAAAATGATTAAGCACCTTCTCGTTTATTTTGTCTCTGCATCACGCTAGGGTGAACACCCTTTGACCTTTCATTTTTTAAGGCATAAAGTGTGAAATAATAATAATTACCCCTCAATTTCGGCGACAGCTCAATATTCACGACTTCCATATCACAGGTACTACACAAACAGTGAGGTCGATATAGACATGCGTCAATACACGATAATCTGTGTTATCTCAGATAACACAACACTATGCTTACACACTTGTCCGTTCGATTGTTTAAAATCAATTAATGTAGTTATTGATATGTTACAGTGCTACTTTTTAGTAGTCCTATACTTTTTACCCGACTGCTTCGGAAGGGTTGTTTCCATGTTTGGTTATGACAATGCAGGCTGATCACCTGATTGTCTGACAGGAAAGATGATCCATGCGTCGGATGGGCATGTAAAAAGTCGGTCCTGCGCCTGATCTCCTGCCAGTCCTGCGGTTATCCGTCCCACTGGACTACGAGAGTAAAGGAAGAGGTATTCTGTGCATTGCGCACACACTTGGGCACTATAAAATAACTCATGGTTTTCAATAAATCCGGCCTTCCATACCGATTTCGGTGACGGTGGCCTAACTTAATAATAATTGTCCTGACTATATTGATAATTTATTATTATTATGTTTTTCGACTGTATGTATGTATAATTGTTTGAAAATGCAGCATGAATGATGAACGGCTCCATGGATTTATGCTTGAGAGGTATAGTTAGATTCGTGTTTACTGCGAGAGTGACAGACGACAGTGGATTTATAAAAAAGTCGGGTTTTTTAGTTTTTAAAAATACCGCTTTTTATATTGAATGTTTATGTAATTACAAAAATAAATAGTTTTTTTAAAATTTCTTTACCAGTAACTATTTGAATTTGTATCTTGTTTGCTTTTTAGATTTATTTATCAATTTAGGTTCCTTGATAAAAGCCCGGCAACTTGCGATTCTTGTTCAAATCAATTATTGATTTATGTATATGCGCCAACGTGACTGCATGTTTGCCTCATGTCAATAAATATTAAAATGATTTATCACTTACCAAGTCGAAAAAAAAATGAATAGGATTTGACATAAGCTTCGCTAAGTGACATACGAATTCGCTAGTCATTTAGCAAACCAAACGTATGTCAAATCCCATTAATTTTGTTTTCAAATTTCGTAATTGATAATAATGGCGATGACATCTTAAATTAGATCAAAACAGAGCAGCTCCAGACGGAAAGTAGAATATATTTTGATATAGATATTTTAGAACTAAAATGAAATCGATTTTTCAATGCAGATATAATATTGCGGAACACATTATCTATCTGGGTCTGTTTTGTGATAACTATGTTTCAATTAGAACTGTATTTACTCATTGATTATGCGCATAAGTTGATCCATATCTATAGTGACACATTTGCACAGAATGCTATAATGATAGTAGAGGATGGATAACCTGGGGGTACAAAGTTGATTCACACTAGAGAGGTTGCAAGGTTCTCCGATTTTTGGTGTACCAATGTGACTTTTTCAGATGTCCAGCGGGCTTTTTAAGATCTACTCCCGACACAATCGAGAACCGAATCCGTTCGATATCAGTGGTTTTTCGTATTTTATTTGGTGAATTACTTTGAAACTAATCAGGATAAAGAAAATCGTTAGATCGTAACTTTTTGTATTCCCGACCATATCATGCGACTGAGAATCAAAATAAACAAATTAGAAAGTACGCGACATGATCGTATCTGAATCAAAATTAAATCAGTTTGGAGAGTAAGGCCCCAGTTAAAAATTAAGACATAAATGGAAAGGTGATATATGTCGAATTTTTTTCATCGAGAAATTTGAGTTTAAACTGTAACTACCTTCAAAAACATGAGGATATGTAGTAACGTTTTAAGTACATTCATTCTAAAGATAGTTCTTTAGATAAATGTACTTAATACGTTACAACATATTCCAAAATGTTTAAGTGACAGTTTGAACACAATTTTCTCGAAATCGGAATTTTACGACATATCACCTTCGTCCATTCATGTCTTTAAATATGGCTCTGACGGTGGGTGGGATGCTACTTTCAATTCAAAACCCACATGTTTTAAAACCCAAATTAGACGTTAAAGTATGCTTCAAGCGAAATAACCTACTAGTTTAAGTTCAGTGTGCGCAAAAAGGGGTGAGGCTGTGTTATGGACACGGCGACATTGTACGTGAATACGGTACTTACTGGTACAATAAATTATTTGTCTCTTTAGCTAAGCAGTGGTATAGATAAAAATTTATCGGTATGAGAGCTATGTAGCTGCAACACTAAACTATAATCCCCAGTTTTGTAATCATTTGTTTTTTATTCCCTAACGTGTCTACGTGTCTGTTTGTGGCGTGTTTTAGCTCCCAAATGAATGAACCGAGTTAGATCTAGTTTTTTTCGTTCGAAAGCTGACGTGGTCGAGTGTTCTAGTTATAATTCGTTCGTTTACTGATCAACAATTCGTTTGTTATTGAATGTACCGCAGGTTCTTGATGGAAATACATATTACATAGTAATAATACACTAAATACTTTAATTTTTTTTGTTTTTTTTTTAATTTAAATCTACCTAGACCTGATGATGACTATGTCGAAACCGGTCGTGTATTTTAAGAAATAGCATGTAAAAAAACTAATAAAGTGGAAAAAAGTGCAAGTATTTAGTGTATTATTACTATACAACAATTCGTTGGTTAATAAATACTTGAATTTTATTCATGGTTTGAGTTTCACCATTATGAAAAAAAATTAAAAGACAGACCGAAAATTAAGTTCCTGATCGCCAACTGCTATAGTAATAATGTCTCCCACACCGATATCGGTGACGGTGGCCGGTTCATTGAAACCAGGCCATCTGCGCGAGTTATTTTATATTGCTCAAGTGAGTGCGCAATAGACAGAAACACTTTCTGTTCCTTCACTCTCGTAGCCCAGTGGGACGGATACCCGACACGACTGGCGAGAGAACAGGCGCAGGACCGACTTTTTACATGCCCATCAGACGCATGGATCATCTTGCTTGTCAGACAATTAGGTGATCAGCCTGCATTGTCCCAACCAAACTTGATAATAACATTTTTTATTGTTCCAACGTGGGAATCAAACCCACGACCTCCGGGTCGAGAGAACCACTAGACCCCAGAGGTGCAGGCGCCAACTATAGTATATAGTAGAGTAATAAAGTATATTAGGGACTCTGGAGTATCCACAGTCATTATCCTGAGTGGATACCATTTCGGCAATCGGTGCATTGCGCTGCCTACCACCATTACCCAGACCTCATGCTTTTTATTATATTTTTTAGCATATTCCTGTTTTTTTTTTTTGTTATTGTTAAATCATGTCTTTTTTATGTCTTGGTGTATGTAATGATAATATATTTTCCCATTGTGTAGTGTAACGTCCGTATTGTTGAATAAACGTTTATTTGTTTATTTCAGTACTGACCGTGCGAGGCGTGCGAGTGGGGGTTGTGTATGATGCGTATGCGGCGGTCGGCGGGCGGCGGCGGCGGCGGCGCGGGCGCGGCGCGGCGCGGGAAGTACGCCGGCGCGAGCGCTCGCAGCGGCGCGACCGCCGGCGCGGCGCCCGCCACCACCACCAGCGACGGCGTCGGCGACCGCTCGAGGTGCTGGCGGATCGCACCTGGAAATTATAATTTATGAATTATGTATCGACATTCGACTTGCGATTATAATAAACTAGCTGTCCCCGCGACTTCGTTCGCGTAGTTTTTGTGCGCACGCAACGAATGTCCCCAAATGTGAATAATTGTCCCAGTTTTTGCAACATTTCTCACTGACGCTTCGCTCCTATTGCTCGCAGCGTAATGTTATATATCCTAAAGCCTTCGGTAGTTCCTGAGATTAGCGCGTTTACGCGTTTAAACAAACAAACTCTTCTGCTTTATAATATTAGTATAGATTAAATAGTAATACATTCCATGTACTTGTACAAAGTAAAATATAATTAATTAGGTTAAACATGTCGCGCGGCGTACGCTGTGTCAGCATACTTGTAAGTTGTAGACATTACACATTGTTACATTTTTGTTAAGAAATAAATTCAGGGTACTAACAGGCTCACTAGTTGGGTTTGGTTATTTATCACCTTCCCTTAACCGTGGAAACACTACAGAACTTTTATTATCTTCTTGATTCGCAGGCAAAAAAGCGTATTGTACCATTAAACCGGCAGGCTTATTACGTATATATTGCAAAAGCAAAGCAATCGTGTAAAAAATGCTCAATTTTTGCTCTTGAACTTTATCGACGGTTAAAAGGTACATAAACGGCAAAAACCAAATTAAACAGGAGAGCCGTATAAAGTTTTAAAATTCAGAAAAATGAATTTTGTCGTCAATGTTTGTTTGACGTAACATTTATTTAATAGTTCCTATGTTTGCCACTAAACAGTTTTTGTCGCTAGTGTCGTAGCAAAAAGAAGCAAACGTGAATTAAAACACAACGGCGAGCGATTAGCACTATTTTTTGTTCAGAAATCGTTTTTTTTTTTTTTTTTTTTTTTTTTTTTTATACAATATAAAACCTTAATCTAGAGCATACAATGATTACTAACATATCAATGGTTTTATTAATACACATATGGTTGGATCGCAACCAGCAGCTTAGCTAGGTTACAGTGTAACCTGTGTTAAAGCTACTGGTCCCTTTCCCAACATCAAACAAATTGATATTTATCACATTTTAATAGGTATGATTCGTGCGATAACCAGAGCTTTACATTTTTAAAGAACAATTGTTAAAATTATTTTATATTGGAATCAATAAGAGTATAGATAATTATTTAATATATAAATTCAATTAATAAATTCGTTTGTTCATTAAAACAAAAACAATACATAAATCCAATCGGGAATAATTTAAACAAATAAAAAAAAAAGTTTATTTCTACACAAAATATTGTATTAATTATAGTATATATATATGTAGTATGTTATTAATTAAGACCATGAAGTGAAGCCAATGTGTTGATTTTAATGATGAAATGAATGTGAGATGTAATAGCAGTGATTGCCTGTGAATAGATGATTACAGTGTAGGACATATCAGTTTTTCAGTGTCTTCATATGTCAAGCCAAGGAGCCAATCATTGACAGCTTTTTTACAAGCTACAAAGTTAAGTTGATATATAAGAATATGTTTGTTAATTTTGTTATACAGGTACGGTGCAATGAAATAGTTAAATCTCATAGATTGTACGAAATTATACTTTCTAATATTACAAATTTTGTCTCTGCGCCGTTTATTTATATTTTTAAAAGTAGTAGCAGCATGTTGCAAAAGGATTGTATGCGAAATAAAGTGTTGCCTTACTGTCAACTCTCTGCAGTTTTTATAGAGTTCAGTTGTAGAGAAGGTATATTTTTTAAAGGTGCTTACCTTCAAGACGGCTCTTTGCGCTCGTTCGAGCTTAAGTAGACGAGCTTTGGGTGCACCTCCCCAGGAAGAAATACAATACGTGAGAATTGATTGGCATAGGGCCTGATAAACTTGTTTAACAATTTGTGGGTTAGCAACGTGTCGAAGCGTTTTAAATATATAAATTAATTTCCGTACTCTTGATTGCAAGAGATCAATGTGTGATGCAAAGGAGAGATTGGAATCCAGCAAGACACCAAGATATTTAGTTGTAGGTACTCGTGAGAGCCGCAGACAATTACAAGATTGAGAGGAATTGGGGCATATGTGAGCAGTTAAATTAAGTGTTGGAGGAGGTTGTGTAGATGCACGCAGGGAAAAGGTAATATAGTTTGTTTTGTCCGCGTTGAGCGTTAAGGAGTTTGTAGCCAACCAAGCTGAGACAACGTCAAATGTATTTTGTGCGGTAGAAAACACTTCAGCCCAGGAATCACCAATAATGGTAAGTGCCGTGTCGTCGGCAAAAGCTGTTATCTTGGTGTTTTTAGAGTTCAACTGGCATAATTGATTTATATACACAAGAAACAGCGTTGGACCGATCACACTTCCCTGTGGGACACCGAAAGTTATCGGGAGCTCATTGCTTATGTAGTTGTTAATTTTAACACATTGAGTTCTCCCACTCAAGTAATCTGTCAGAATATCAAGCGATATGCCCCTGACACCAACCCCTTCTAGTTTGTTAAGAAGAAGAGGCACGGATACAGTGTCAAAGGCCTTTGCGAGGTCCAAAAAGATAGTGAGAACTTTCTTTCTATTATCTAAGTGTTTAGTTATGTGGTTGGTCAGGTCTAGTACAGCCTTTGAGGTGGATTTATTACGTCTAAAACCATATTGGTTGGGGGACAAGATATTTTTTCCCTCTAGATAATTAATCAAACGCTTATTAATTATGCGCTCAAGAATTTTGGACGTAGCACTTAAGATCGCAATAGGACGATAGTTGGTGACGAGGTCTTTATCACCACCCTTATGGATAGGATGAATTATAGACTTTTTAAAATAAGAAGGAAATGTACCAGAGTGAAGGCAAAGATTAAAAATGTGTGTCAAAAGCGGGATCAATTGTTTTTTAAAACGCTTTAAAAATGCTGTCGAAATACCATCCCACCCGATGGCACAATCTGTTCGTAGTGTTAAGAGAATCGACTCTAATTCGTTACAGTCGGTAGGAAGAAAAATGCATGAGTTGCTGGGTTTGAGTCCTGCGTCAAACGGTGCTAGGTGTGCAAAGTGATGTACGGGTCTGATATTGGCAGCAAGCTCTTTTCCAATCGAGGCAAAGTAGTCATTAACGCTATTTATAGAGTCACCGGGAGTTGGGGAGGTATGGAGTAGATCATTGGGGGATAATGTAGTTTCTGTAGAGTTTGTAACGCGTTTTATAACCTGCCAGAGACGTTTATTGTCTTTACCGGCTTCAGCAAGTTCGTTCCTATCAAATTGTCGTTTTATCTTTTTAAGAATTTTGTTACAGAAATTTCTGTACCTATTGTAGGTTACTTTAAGGATTACATTATCAGGGTTTGACTTAACCAACTTATGCATAGAATCACGATTTCTCATGCAGCGTAGGAGGCCCGGGGTAATCCAAGGTTTGAGGATCCTTTTGCGCTTATGTACTTTAATAGGCATTGAATTGGCTTTTATGATTAGCATAAGAGAGTCAATCAGCTGACATGTGGCCTCTTCGGGGTCCATTAAATCAAAGATATATTCTAAGTTTAAGTTATCCATGTCTTGGTCTAGAGTTTCGTAGTTTATTTTATTGAAGACGGGATCGACTGTGTTTGTTGTAATTTTAGTGTATTGATTAAGACATAGTAAGACACTGTTGTGATCCGTAACTGATGAGTCGAGAACTAAAGTTAAGGCTTCTCTTTTAGTTTTTAGTAAGACGTGGTCCAAGCAAGTTTGGCCACGTGTAGGTAGAGAATGCGCTGGTAGAAGACCATGACTAGCTGTTAAATTGAGATATTCGGATACATGAGAGCTATGAGGTGCCCTGCCAATATCAATATTAATGTCCCCAATAATTACTACACTTTGACAAGAAGACAAGGAGTGCAGTACGCAATCTAGTGAGGCAATAAAATTTGCTATATTGGTATACGACGGTGACCGATAGATACATAACATAGCCAACTCGTTGCCCTTTTTTAAAAGCAGGCATGTACCATCATTTAGGTCGATCTCAGATATAGAAAACCTTTGGTTAGACTGGTCTTTCAAGTATACAACTATACCATCATTTTGATTCTTATTGTTAGCGGTATAGTGCGCAGTGTAAGTGTCAATAGCAGGAACCGATAGATTATCTTTAAGCCAGCATTCTGTTAAAATTATAACATCACAATGTAGATCAATACGATGCAACAGAGTGGTGAAGCTAAGAATATTACAATTTATTGACCTTATATTTTGGGTTAATATTTTTAGGTATTGCGCAGGTTTTTTTATAATTAATCTACGGTCATCCGGGCTACACGTCTGACTTAGCGATACAGAGTATTGATCAAGAGAGCTGGAAATGTCAAAAAAAGTATCGAATGTTAAACAGTTTGATCGCAGTCACACGAAAGGCCAACACATATAATATAAATATTAAGATCATATTCATACAAAGATACATAAGACGCATGGCAAATACATAATATGTAGACTGGTGGTATGGATTTATGATGTAGAGTAGACGTAATAATATTATTACTGTGTGTATGTTGTATGAGTTATAAAATTTGTTATAGATATACTGTGGCTTATAAATGTAGTGAGTAATTAGCTTAAATATATTAAACATTCCGTTAAATTCATAATACTTTCCAACGCCTATTTTATTAATTTTTTTAATTCTAAAATGTATTTCATTAGACTTAATTAATAATAACAATAAATTCAAAATAATAAAATCATAAAACAATAACTGCATGCAATAAAAGTAAGTATAAATTTCAATCATAGTAAGTAAAATCAAGTCTAGTCAATATTTGACATTATATTGATCTAATTGAGACATGGATTTTAAAACAATTGATGATTCGCCGTCTGCTTTTCTTATTAAGACCTTTCCATCCGAAATCCAGCAATATTTAATCTTGTTACATTTTCTTAGCTCTCGTGCATGATAGAATAGCTTCCTTGCGTTAGGTGTTAGATTTTCGGCTAAGTAAATAGGTTCATTACCGGCTAGTCCTGCGTGACTTAAGTTCATTTTATTAGTCGGATGTCTCATATTGTAAGTTTTGGTTGCCGTGAGTAGTGCATTTCGCATAAAAAGATCTGTGAACTGCACTATTATGGGCTTTTTTGAACTAGGTTTTGCTGTCCGAGGGGAAAGGGATTGCGCCTCTATCGCGCTATTTGGTAATCGCTATTTTTTACGTAATCAGCCGGCCGGTTCCCTTTACCCCAGACATTTTTACCTAGGGTTTTGTCGCCACGAACTGCCCGTAAAACTACCACACGAGTAATGTGAACGACTTTGTGCCGGTATCAGTCCCCCGCTTGTCCCGCCCGTGTTCCCCTCGCGTTATTTGCTTGTCCGACTTGTGGGATCCGATGTGCAGCCGAAATCGAACAGTCTGTCCGGCGTCCTGCTCCCGGCCGAGCCACCAGTCCAACGTAGTGGGAACGGGGATGGCCCCGTTTATGTATAGCATATGGATGCTTATTATCGGAATCCACGCGACGAGATATAGACACCTATGCTGTCCTCGCACGCCGAGCCAGAGAGGCCCGGGGCGGGGGAATCACGACCAGGTGCTAATGAGCCCCTCTATGTGAGGACGAAGGGCGCGGTATTGAGGATACCAGGGCCGAAGTCATTCTAAGTTTTTCTAGGCCAAGGCTAAAACCCCCGCGGAACGCAGGGGAAAACCGTGGCGCTAAGAGAAGAGCCATGGAAGGCTATACCTGAATGGCAGGACGACAAGCAGTGCGGGGGGCCCCGGTCCGGAGACCGGAGAGCGTGTAGAAATAGAATAAAAAATTTCAGCTTATAAACTAATATTTTAGATATCAACTCACGTAGCGCAACGTGTGCGGCTAGGTCCGGCGGGAACGTCCGTCGCGGCGCGTTGATCACGCACAGAGCGAGAGACCCTACGCCCATCTCGCTCGCCGCGCACAGCACGTTCCTGAAATAAGATAATAATATATTGGTAAAACATTGTATTGGCATTTTAATATTAAATAGTTTAGAAGGGTAAACGAAAGAAGACATGCCACCTGATGGTAAGCGATCACAGTCGCCTATAGACATGAGCAACACCAGAGGAGTCACCAAAGCAACGTCCGCCCTGAAGAAGAACTCTTTTTACACCTTTTTTGAAAGAAGAAAGCTCATTCCAGAGTTTGCTATGATCGACTGCAATTATAAATAATTTAATATTTAAAAGTGACGCTTTGAGACGGACAGTGCCAGGGGCGTACTCACCTGTAACAGTTGTAGAGGGCGGTCTCGGCGGCGGAGCGGTACTCGGCGCGTTAGTTGGGGCACACCGTGTGTATGAGGTGGCGACAGCGCAGCCCGAACCCGGGCGTCACCACCACCTCGCCGACGCGGCGCCCTGAGACAGTTGCGGGGGCGTACTCACCTGTAACAGTTGTAGAGGGCGGTCTCGGCGGCGGAGCGGTACTCGGCGCGGTAATTGGGGCACACCGTGTGTATGAGGTGGCGACAGCGCAGCCCGAACCCGGGCGTCACCACCACCTCGCCGACGCGGCGCCCTGAGACAGTTACGGGGGCGTACTCACCTGTAGTAGTTGTAGAGGGCGGTCTCGGCGGCGGAGCGGTACTCGGCGCGGTAGTTGGGGCACACCGTGTGTATGAGGTGGCGACAGCGCAGCCCGAACCCGAGCGTCACCACCGCCTCGCCGACGCGGCGCCCTGAAACAGTTACGGGGGCGTACTCACCTGTAGTAGTTGTAGAGGGCGGTCTCGGCGGCGGAGCGGTACTCGGCGCGGTAGTTGGGGCACACCGTGTGTATGAGGTGGCGACAGCGCAGCCCGAACCCGGGCGTCACCACCACCTCGCCGACGCGGCGCCCTGAGACAGTTGCGGGGGCGTACTCACCTGTAACAGTTGTAGAGGGCGGTCTCGGCGGCGGAGCGGTACTCGGCGCGGTAGTTGGGGCACACCGTGTGTATGAGGTGGCGACAGCGCAGACCGAACCCGGGCGTCACCACCACCTCGCCGACGCGGCACCCTGAGACAGTTGCGGGGGCGTACTCACCTGTAACAGTTGTAGAGGGCGGTCTCGGCGGCGGAGCGGTACTCAGCGCGGTAGTTGGGGCACACCGTGTGTATGAGGTGGCGGCAGCGCAGCCCGAACCCGGGCGTCACCACTACCTCGCCGACGCGGCACTCTGAAACAGATGTTGACAGCAATTTAATATTATGTATCGCAAAATTAATTTCGAATATATATTTACGAGTATGGTTCGATTTCGATTTTGATTTATATTTGATCGTACCGTGTACTCCCGAACATAAAAGTATAGTGTGTTTTGAGTGTCGTTAACTGTAACTGAACTTTTAGACAGTCAGTCAGTTAGTTAACGTGTGGTCCTATTTCGCATTTCTCTATTGTCTATTCTATTAGCTCCTTCAATATCGTTAAAAATACTTGGATATGATAAGGTCGGAAGTACCAAAAGTTACGATCTAACGAATTTCTCATGCCTGGTTAGTTCCAAATTATGTCACCGCATGATCGTGCGCTAGTATGAGTGTCTGGAATACCAAAAGCTGTTGAGATCGAGCTGATTCCATTTTAGATTGTGCCGGGGATAAGCCTACTGGTCCGTACCTAGCCCTCTATCGACGATCTCCTCCTTGAGATCAGGCCCGGCGGCGTTCAGTATCCGATCGCTGATCGCGTTACACTCCAGCAGCGTCTCATCTGTCGAGTTGGTGATCGCGTCCACTTCCAGCGTAGATATGTCGCCTTGCCTGAAACGGGAAACATGGTACGGGTTAGCCAACAGTTCATTTAACTCTGTATAAAAGATTCGTTGATGGAAATGTAGTTTTAATAGACCAAATAGCTAAATCGTGGAAGAGCGGCGCGAATACGTTTTCGTTACTCTCATACCCGACATGACTGGAGGTAGATAGGACCGACTTTTTACACGACCACCCGACGCATGATCCGGTCCTTGCCAGATAATCAGGTAAACAGCCTGCATTGTCCTAACGAGTAAAATTTTTCGAATTCTTCGAATCGAATTCTACTCAAAAGCCAAGCTTTAGAAAAATATATATATATTATACAAGCTAGGCCCTAGGATGAAGGTCATCAAATCTCAAAGTAAGGGGAATGTGAAGTCAACAGGAATGGAATATATATAATAATGGAATATAATACCCTCCGCCACTGTCGTCATCATTGTCGTTTCAGCGTGATTCGGCGTTGAGAACTCATAAGGTCCACTACTAATATCAAGTCTGTCCCAATGTATTTAAGGGGGGGAGTTGTCAATTTTCGCCACGCTTGACAGGCGAGTTAGCAAGTGCAGTGTGAGTTATAATGATGTCTGCGGAAATGCTGCCCATTTCCAGATATTATATCCTCACTGCGGCACTCCACGGGCAATAAACTGCTACCAGCGGTAGGTCTCGCCCAGGTGGGGCAACACAGTGAGCTAGTTACCATATCGCCAGGCGGCTGTTGATGTCGTCGTTGCAGGGGTGCAGCGGCGGCGGCGGCAGTGCGGGCGGCGCGGGCTCCAGCGACCAGCGGCACACGCGCGCCGGCGCACGCATCACGCCCTCTGTAACAACAATAGTGAGGTTAGTGGTGATCCATTGGCTAACGAGCGGATGGATCGCCTGAGGGTGATCGTGCACATCCAATACGTACCTGACGACTTAAGTACATAGGAAACTGGTATTTAAGGAATTCGTAAAAATTGTCCTTAAATGTACATAAATATCTAAAGGCAAGAATTGTCGAGGACGTATTAGAGTCGTTTACAAGTGTCAAATATTTCATAAAATTACTATTCATTCTTTATAAACTTGTATGATATGTAAAAGAATATTAATTATAACTTAAATTTCAGTTGACGATTAAATAAAATTATAAGCAAACAAAAAAAAACATATATAAGAGAGGATCCTGTACAACAAACGTATTTTTTTACTGATAGCCGCGCGTACCCCTTGATGAAACTTCACGTACTGCTAGGGGTACGCGTACCAGTAATTTGGAAACACTGACGTAGAGTGATAGAGCTCAGTGTGTATCGCAGTAAATATAAATCTAAAAAAGTATTAGCATTGTTTTCTTTATAAAATTTCGGAAAATCAAAAAGAAACAAGCTACCACTGCACCGGTTCAACTCAAACCCACCGAGAAGAACCGGCGTAAGAAACTGGCACGGGGTAAGACACGGCACATATTAGTACACATCCTTCAGTCGCTTTTTGTTCCTCTGACGGGATTTGAACCCGCTTGAGCGTCGGCGCGCTAACCCACTAAGCCAGAGAGGTCTTTGGTTATGTCATAAATTTAGAATAAAATACACAAAAATTTACTAATGAAATAGAAATATGGCAAATCGCTGATTGACGGTAACACGTAACAACAACAAGAAAAAAGTGATCAAACCCGCGCTACTGATTAAGTAATTTTCGCACAGAAAAAAGAAAATTGCTTTATTATATCGATAATTATTATATCATTATCATTCATTGGCTTTATCATTATAATGATATTATCAATAACTTCTTACATTGATTTTATCTTTTAAGAAAATTCCATGCATAATAATTTTCCTACATTTACTCGTTTATGAAAAAGTATTCAACGAAAAGCATAGAAAACAAAGTCGAAATTAAAACTTATTTTAACCATTATCCTATAATTTACCCTAATTATTGCACTGAAAAAATTTACAACTACATGAAAACTTTACTTTCCTAGTTACACTCTTAACACATACCTAGACACTATTAAAATAAAATATGTCGTACTAATACTAATCAAATCCTTAATGTCTAAAACAGTGTTCATTAATAAATCATTGTTACTTGTGTGTAGGAAACTTTAAATTTAGACTCCACGTATAAACACTTCGAATTTTCCTAATCGTCCTACGAAGCCACTTAATACTTTAAATGTAAGGAAACAGAAGGAAGAAAGGAAATGAATATCACAGACAATCGCAATGACCTTGCAAATCGTTACATAACCTACCTATAATAGTCATAGCACAAATCACCCGCGTACTCCGCGCTAAAAATAGCACGTCCACCCCGCTCGGCAGCCAGCGAACATGTGACCTCGGGACCGAAACACACCCCCGGGTGACGTGACCACCCCCCACCCCCCTCCGCTGTGACGTCACGCGGTCGACGAACCCGGGAAGTGGGTCATGGGATACGGTCGATCTGGCATGGAATTAAGGAGTCGGTCGGCGATCAAATCGGCGAACGTGCGGGACGGGGCGATTCAATCGTGCAAAGGGTACTCCATTGATTGACGAGGAAAAGAGATTGGACACGTCATACTATCACAAATAACTGTGAAACAATGATGAAGGTGGAAAATGTAATTAAAGACATAACACTATTTTTAGCAATTTAGGCCCGTATTAGTAAAACAATCTCAATTGAAACCTCAACTTAAGAACCTATTTGACAGATAATTAGAACGTTTCTTTTCACTCATAAAAATGAAGAACTTTACTTATGTTTTACTTATTTGAGATAACATTCAAAAAAGTATAATATAGATTATACTTACTTATTTGAATGTTTTCCTTTATGCCAACAGTAAGTAATATATAAGGTGCCAAAACCAAAAATGCTCTACTCGTCATTCTCTACACACTATATTCGGCTTGGTATATGAACAGTGGGACACACTGTATTTGAAGGTAAGTATATATTTTTTTTAGGAATAGCCCATAAATAAATACACCCGATTTCAGTGAATAGGTACATTTAAGCCTTTCTCTTCGAGGATCTTTAAGGATCCATCGAGCGATCACAGCGCCAGAGGACTTCTTTCATGGAAAGAACTTCTGTAATCCTATAATAATAGAAACCAGTACCGGGGTTACCACTTAGCATCAATTATAATTACGAGTGACGTCTTGACAACAACATCGCTCGCTCGCTACATCCCGTATTAACAGGTACATTTACGGATAAATTGAAGGTCAATAACAAAATCCTTGACAAACGCATTCAACAGCACAGTAATAGAAGCATAAAACGTGAATCTCTCGTTAAAGTACCCAGAAAAGAACTCTGTTAAAGTATCCAAAACTTTAACAGAGTGCAGTAAAACCAACTAAGGACAATCGTCGTCTTCAACATTTCACAGTCGACATATGAATGAAAAAAGGGCATCTGGCAAAAACCATTACAAACATGGTTGCACTGTGCGCATTTGAAGGCGACCAATGTAAGCTGGCTCTAAGGCTCGTAGAATAAGAAGAAGAGAGAAGTCTTAAACCCAACTTCACTTGCGAACATATTTGACACATAAAAAAACGTTTCATTTCACTTTGAAAGATATTTACTTATGTTACATACATACTTTAAAGTTTTTAAATAATCTATAACATTAATATAACGGTATAAGAAAGAAAAGAAATTAAAGTACCATGAAACATTAATAAAATTGTTCATTTAAAAAAATTAAACGAAACGTTGTTTTAACTGTCAGATAGGTTCTCAAGTGAGGTTGGGTTTGATACTTCTTTATTAATACGAGCCTCAGTAAGTCTACGTTTCAATACAGTTTATCCAATAAATAATAGTATTAAGTTAATCCACCTATTATCTATACATATAATAAATCTGTAGAGGGGTCATGTCTGTACATTAAGAATATTTAAGTGAAAATTAAAAAAAGGGGGTCTATATAAGCCACAGAACCTAAAAATAGCATTTTTGAAAAAAATGTCTGTCTGTCTGTCTGTCTGTCTGTCTGTCTGTCTGTCTGTCTGTCTGTCTGTCTGTCCATATGGGAATGTTTGTCGTCGCATCACGCTAAAACCACTGTATGGAATGAAATGAAATTTGGCAGGCAGGTAGCTTACGACCTGAAGAGCATTATTGGAAATTATTATTCCGAAAAACGAAAGGGTTCCCGTGGGATCTTCAAAAAATTGTAGCTACCTATTTGACGGTATTTCAGCCAAACTACTCAACGTATTTAA
Source organism: Celastrina argiolus (assembly GCA_905187575.2). NCBI lineage: Eukaryota > Metazoa > Arthropoda > Insecta > Lepidoptera > Lycaenidae > Celastrina > Celastrina argiolus. Next base: position 2,308,771 of record LR994581.1, on the reverse strand, counting down.
ATGAAATTTGGCAGGCAGGTAGCTTATGATCTGAAGAGCATTATTGGAAATTGTTATCCCGAAAAACGAAAGGGTTCCCGTAGGATCTTCAAAAAATTGTAGCTACCTATTTGACGGTATTTCAGCCATACTACTCAACGTATTTAAATGCAATTTGGCAGGCAGGTAGCTTATAATCTGAAGAGCATTATTGGAAATTGTTATACCGAAAAACGACAGGGTTCCCGTGGGATCTTCAAAAAATTGTAGCTACCTATTTGACGGTATTTCAGCCATACTACTCAACGTATTTAAATGCAATTTGGCAGGCAGGTAGCTTATAATCTGAAGAGCATTATTGGAAATTGTTATACCGAAAAACGACAGGGTTCCCGTGGGATCTTCAAAAAATTGTAGCTACCTATTTGACGGTATTTCAGCCAAACCACTCAACGTATTTAAATGAAATTCGGCAGGCAGGTAGCTTATGACCTGAAGAGCATTATTGGAAATTGTTATCCCGAAAAACGTAAGGGTTCCCGTGGGATCTTCAAAAAAATTGTAGCTACCTATTTGACGGTATTTCAGCCAAACTACTCAACGTATTTAAATGAAATTTGGCAGGCAGATAGCTTATGATCTGAAGAGCATTATTGGAAATTGTTATCCCGAAATACGAAAGGGTTCCCGTAGGATCTTCAAAAAATTGTAGCTACCTATTTGACGGTATTTCAGCCATAACTACTCAACGTATTTAAATGTAATTTGGCAGGCAGGTAGCTTATAATCTAAAGAGCATTATTGGAAATTGTTATCCCGAAAAACTAAAGGGTTCCCGTGGGATCTTCAAAAAATTGTAGCTACCTATTTGACGGTATTTCAGCCAAACTACTCAACGTATTTAAATGAAATTCGGCAGGCAGGTAGCTTATGACCTGAAGAGCATTATTGGAAATTGTTATCCCGAAAAACGAAAGGGTTCCCGTGGGATCTTCAAAAAATTGTAGCTACATATTTGACCTTATTTTAGCCAAACTACTCAACGTATTTAAATGAAACTTGGCACAAAGGTAGATTGTAACATGAAATAACCAACATAATATTTTTAACTGACTTACAAAAAAGGAGGAGGTTTCTCAATTCGTAAATATATGTTTGTTTTTTTTTGTTTCTTCGCGGATATCTTCATCGTTTCTGAAACGATTTTAATTTTTTTTAATGTTGTGTAGGGTATAATTTAAATTTGATCCCATTGTCACCAAATGGTGACCTGATGATGGGATCCGTGAGGAATCGAAGGAAATCCTCAAAATTTATGTGAATTGATTTTGATTTTTTCTGAAGTAGTCTAAGCATATATTATCAAACAGTTAGGTTTTGCACCATATCCTGGATCTATAATATCAAAAAATTTCACGTTTCAGTAAGCTATATATATATATATATATGTGTTGAAAAATTTCGCGCTGCTCTGGCTTACGCCAGAGCAGCGGTAGACTTTTTCTCTTTCTACTATTTTTTTTTATCTAATCGTTTTTGTTTTTCATTTTCCGTCCTCAAATAATCGTCGTCTGATCATTCGAGAATTATCCCTACTCAGTCTATACCTACCCATCACTAAAAATCTGAAAATTAAATAATTTTAAACAAAAAAAAAACGACTTCAAAAGGTAAACTAAAAGGAACAATTAAATTTACTTCGCACAAAGTAATACTTATTTTCCAGTACAAGTGAAAATAATTATTACTTTGTGCGAAGTAATTTATTATTATACTTAGGTTTTGCAAATACGATTAATAAAGTATAGGCGTAGGATAGTTTTTTTTCAAGATATGAATGAGATGTCATAGGTACATTTAAATTAGAAAAGTTATGTCAATATAAGTAAGATTTTATGTTTTTCATGATATTTTTATTTATTAGTTTTTATGCTAGGTACGGCTTGGGTTTTTTCTTTCCTTTGGACTTTTGTTATTTTGTCGTCTAAAGCAAGTTAGTACTTTAACCGTAAAGTCCCAAAGTAGGCTACATGTTTGTTAGCGTAGGTAATTAATAAATAAAAAACCGGGCAAGTCCGAGTTGGAATTGCGCACCGAGAGTAGACTTTTAAAAAATTTGGCGCTCTGCGCCAGCAGCGCAGCGTCGGTGTGAAAACGATCATCGTCTGCAGTCACTGCGGCGAAAAGTCCATACAAATCTCAGTACAGAGATCTTCGTCGCGTATATGAGCGTACTATCAAGTAGTCCCGTTCGCATAAAAGAAAAAAAAATATTATACATACAGACGAATTGAGAACCTCCTCCTTTTTTTGAAGTCGGTTAATAATACACGGTCATTTTTCGAGCTGGTAGTAGGAATTGTTAGCATTTTCATAGAAAAAATACCTCAAAACATTCACGTCATTATTTGACAGTAAACTATTATTATTACTTCATCGGCCTACTTCTTTTGTCTATGCACGTCTTTATACCGTGTATAAAGAAGCATCACTATAAATTAGTGATTTTAAATATCCAAACGACAGTGTTCATAAACTAAAAATGTATTTGAACTGCTGCCCTAAATCACTTTTCCACGCGTACGAAGTCGCGGGCACAGCTAGTACTATATATAATCTCTATTAGGATTAGCAGACGTTAATATGAAAATTGAAAACCCGTTGTAGTTGTACGCAAGCACTGGCCACTGAACTACTTTTTGAAATAAGAGGCGCGACCTAGTTGGCAAGTTTATTACAGGTACAATATAATATTATACGAACATATTACATTTTATTGATTTCCAATGTGGAAAGCGAATAAGACCGACTACAGCAATCATCAACACTACGGTATTCCTAACCTATCTTCTCTCTCGTCTCTAAATATAGATTCTAAAGCCACTTTCGTCGGCTATTACTTAACTTAACATTAAATCTTCTACTAATAATATAGCAATGCAATGGTACTCTATGTGTCTATCAAGCGACTTTTGCATACAGTCACACAATATTTTTATAGTGCTTGGTCACTGTGCTCTATACACAAAACACTCTTTCTCCACTCTTATTTACTGACGGAAGATCAGGCGAAAGACTTTTACACGCCCACCCAACACATGGATCATCTTTCTTGACCGACAATCAACTGATCATCCTGCATTGTCGTAACCAGACTCAACAACATTTTTATTGTTCTAAGTTCCAACGCGGGAATCGTACCCACGTCCTTCGAAGTCGAGAGCCAAGCTATAAACCTCGGGGGCGATCCCTTTACCAGGGCACGGCCCGACCTCCATACCTGCGCGTGCGCAGAAACAAAGGCGCCGTTCAAACTGAATGACAATGGTCGGATTAGCGGATAAACCGTTTCGTAATGCGCCGACAATACGACTGTTTGTTTACAAGTCGCATTATCCCATTTTATTGTCCCATTGTGACTTATCTTCAGCGCAATTTACACATCCATTATTTGCAGAGGAAATTATTGCACATATGACATATCACATAAGGCCGTCCAATAAAGACCAACGTATATTTATTAAACAGGGAGGAAATTGAATAAAACCATTTAATAATATTTAAAATGGTTTTATTAAATTGGATAATAGGGCTCGTTCAGTAGGCCAAGCAGGACAAACTGAAAACTGCGTATTCTTACGTAATCGAATGTCAAATGTGTGAGGACTGAGGCGTGGGCTCTGTCATAATTTACATACAACTCCCGATCGCGTTACGAATACGTAAATGTAAATTGCTTCTGCTAACACCAAAGGGCTTCACTGTGGCCAATGTAACACAGTTGTAGTGTGCAAGCAAATCAAAATCCCCATTTGCTAGCGTCCCTCAATTACTTATTTATCGACTACGTACTTCGTTGTTTCGACGTAGTCGTAAAGCTTTGAATGATTCAATGACTGTCTACAGCCATGTATATTTGTTCCACCGTAGCGGCTAAACTGTTGATTTTAAAGAAAATGTTAATAGATTCGTAACAATAGTGTACAATTTAGTATACGGGTTATAGATTTTTTTATAAAAATAGCCATAATTCCTAACCCATTCGAACCTCGGTTACTAAATCAGGCGTCACCAGCACAAATATTAATCAACTTGTGATTACCGTTGTAGGTCACATGACGTCATTCTCGTGGGCTTAATGCCTCAATACTTCACGAACGAATAAGGTACTCAAGACGTGCGACCTTTCATCTGTTTTCTGGGACCACGGCAGTGCCTTCGCCAAGTTAGCACTTTGGCTCTACAAAGTAGGCCTGCAACCGTTATTAGTAGTATAGATTCGCCGGTTCTGGCTCAAGAGCCAGAACCGGCGAATGTTAGCTGACCACAGGCGTTGGTCGGCTAAAAAAAAAAAAAAAAAAAAGTTTGGTGTCAAAATAGGGGTTTTCCGCTACGCCCGATCGATAGCAAGCATTCCCATGGCGCTATCTCTCACCGTTCCTGACTTACGATATGATCTAATAAACTCATTAGTATTTATCTACTCCACTAATGACATTCCTCATTCATTACTATTGTCCTATTGTTCTATGTCAAGCCCTTGTTCACTGAGTATTGGGCAGGTTATTTGAATGATTTCATTAAATAAAAAACTTATAATTTTATTGCAATTGTTTTATTTTATGTATAACTTTCTTAATAATACACAGTGTTAATTACACAACAATCCAACGTGATGTTCATATTTCAAAAACAAGACTGAAACATCATATTATGCAATAACATATCATTTTTCAAAGTATCTCTACTATTAAAATCGCTTATAAAATCTATCAACGACTTCTTATTAAACTTATATAACAAACTAGCTGTGCCCGCGACTTCGTACGCGTGGAAAAGTGATTTAGGGCAGTGTTATAATAAATCTGTTTTAAATATTTTTAGTTATAAAAACTGTCGTTGAGGTATTTAAAAAACTACTTTATGTTGACAATTCCTACTACCAGCTTGACAAACGACCGTGTACAATTACTATAATGCGAACGGGACTACTTGATAAATGATAGTACGCTCACATATACGACGAACATCTAGTACTAAGATTTGTATGGATTTTGCGCCGCAGCGACTGCAGACGATGATCGTTTCCACGCCGACGCTGCTGGTGTAGCGACAATGATATTAAGACAGCGCGCCGCAAACTTTTGCGGTCTTTTCGGTGCGTAAGTCCGACTCGCACTTGCCCGGTTTTTTTATTTATTAATAACCAAACATGTTGGTACTGATTATAAATCACTTCACTGTTAAAGTACTAACTGATTTTATATAGAAAAGTAGCAAAATATAGAAAGTCCCAAAAGAAAGAAAACAAACCTAAGTTGTACCTAACATAAAAACCATTCGGTCCATGATAAAAACTAAGAAATAAAAATATCAAGACAAATATAAATGTAACTTATATTGACATAACTTTTTTAGTTTAACTGTAAACACAATACTTATGTTAATCAAAATTCTTTATATTATGCAGTTATCGAATACATAATTTGGACAAAGAAAACTATAAAAATGTACAGTAATAGTAGGCTGTAGTATGAATTTTAACAGATGGAATGAGAACTATAATATAGAATCCAAAATTATATTATACATTGCTAATGATGCACGCTGAGTATAACTCTCGGATAACGTATTGTATAAATGTAGGTACCTACTCAACTTTGCTATAATTGTATTAAAAGTACGGCATTTGGCGTATGGATATATTTGTATAAGAGAATACTCTATCAATATTATGATATTTGACAAAAAAACCCATAATAATCACACTGTTAACACATATCCATGGCAGGCCGCAAAAGGCTAGAATTTCAAAAGGTATCTCGATTGGAATCGAGTTGTATTAACAGTTTTCCCCTGTAACACAGTTTAGTAACTATCGAGATGTTTTTAACGTCTATCTTATGAAATAGAAAAAACAAAAAAAAGAGCAATATATTTCTGAAAATCTTAAAACTGTTTTTAAGATTCCGTACCTCAAAAGGAAAAAACGAAACACATATTATAAGATCATTTCCATGTCCGTCTGTCAAGACCCTTTTTTCAGAAACGCGTGTTGTGATGAAAATTATATAAAATACTCAGGAACTACTGTTCCTTGAAGCAGTGAAAAAATCAGACTTCTTAGCCAATGCAATCAAAAGCAGTCGCTTATGTCGCTAAATTTCGTCATTTTCGACACTCGTAAGGGAATCAAAACCTAAAGGGTACTGCCCGTGAACTCAAAATCATAAAATTTGAAACCAAGCAACGTCTAAAACCATACGTTTTTAGTAACATTATATAGATAGAAAAAATATTTCGATTTTTTTAAACTTCGTACCGTTTGTCATGAATGTGTTTAATTGAAACTTATAACAAATACTTAGGTCTCTAATATATTCAAGTTGTAACCAAATCAAAATTCTATGTCAATCAGGTTTGTATGAAACTCTCGGTGTGCAAGTCCAACTCGCACTTGGCCGGTTTTTATTTATTTACTTATTACTAACCTACGCTAACAAATATGGTCTACTTATCACAAAGGACTGTACAGTAAAAGTACTAACTATTTTTATACAAATAACTTTCGTAATAAACTCAAGAAAAAAAGTCTTAGATTGTTCCTACCTAGCAAGCCTAAAACTAACAAATAAAAGTCACCCCCGCGGCCCCGGTGCGTTTGCTGCGAATACAATTAGAAGCGGCGAGCGCGCGCGGCGGCGCACGGTTCCCGGGCCCGGCGCGCGCTTCCTACAAACGTCCAGCAAAAACGACATGATCTCTTAATATTGTCATAACTTTTTTATTTATGAACCGATTTACATAAAACAAACACTAAATGTTAAGTGAAGCTTGCCGCAATATATTAGTGAAAAGTACATCTTAATCGGATAAGCCGTTTCTGAGATTAGCGTGCACAAACCCACAGACAAACAGACAAACAGACAAACAGACAAACAGACAAAAATTTCAAAAATCATAGTTTTGGGTACTATTGCGTAAATAAAGGTCCCCTATCATATTTTTTTTCAAATATCTTCAATGTACAGACACGACTCCTCTACAGATTTATTATATGTATAGATAGATAGATATGGGCAGGTTATTTGAATGATTTCATTAAATAAAAAACTTATAATTTTATTGCAATTGTTTTATTTTATGTATAACTTTCTTAATAATACACAGTGTTAATTACACAACAATCCAACGTGATGTTCATATTTCAAAAACAAGACTGAAACATCATATGCAATAACATATCATTTTTCAAAGTATCTCTACTATTAAATTCGCTTATAAAATCTATCAACGACTTCTTATTAAACTTATATAACAAGTACATTAAACAATACTCTCCACAAACTGAAGTGAAATCGTTTTGCACCTGGTACGGACTAAAATTCCAATATTTCGAATTCCGATTCATGAACTTTCTGTGATGACCAGTGGGTGCTCTCCCGTATGTGTCAAAAAATTGTCCAATACCGTGAATGTCTATGTGTATAGCTATCCAATGAGAACCTGGTTGTGTGTCCAAATCCAAATTGCTTATAATGTATGCAGGGAGTTGAAAATGTATGGGTAATCTGTTTGCTGCATATACATTGTATTGTAAGCTCGGGTGTATTTTTCCCAAATTTCTTTGAATTTCAATAGTATTCATTTTGACATACAGAAGTGGTACATTACTTAGTCAATGGCTTTATCACATGAGAGTGAAAAGACACGGGTAAGACATCCACATTTTATGGATATTTATATTAGAAGTGGTAAGTAGTATAAATAAAATATATGTATAATATATACCAATGTTTTATTTAAATCATAAACCTATGTGATACAATATTTGTTACCCCTAGCTACTATAATCTACAGTTACATTTCTATTCTTATCTATTTCAATTACATTATCAAACTCCGCATACACAACGCAGTTTATTGTTTCAGTAAGAGTCGATTCGAAACGCACCTCTAATCTTACACTACCATGTTTTATAAGATTCCAATGATTGGATGAGTTGGCTGACAAGTCTGGAGTGAGATCAAATGCTAACAAACAATAACCATTTGAATATTTATCGCGGGATATTCCATTACCTTCATTTAGAAAATGTATACCAGTTCCTGAGAATAGTGTATGATAAGTTGAAGTAAACATATTACTTTCAAATGATGGTTGTAAGGCTTTTGATGGTATTTGTTGACCATCTATGTACAAACAAAATGAACTCATATCGTAGTTTTCAAAGTTAAATGGATTTTTAGTGAGAATACCATTAAAGGCTGCGTTATTAACAAATCCAATAATACACCTTTTAGGAACTTGTCCTAGAAAAATATTATCGAGTGTTTTTCCTTGAACTCCCGATGGTATTGTTAAAACTTTTACTTCAGCTCGAGTTATAGGATATTTTGCTGTAGTGGACGAGAGAACTTTTTGATGTGCAAGTAAAATACTTGGATTTATTTTTGCTCTCCTTACAATGAGAGTTGCATCTGTTATGCTAACTTTAAATTTCGAAACATTTGATGGTGCCATAAGATTGAAAGATTCACGAGATCTAACCATCTTTACACTCATTTCAACACCATTGAGTAAGAACTTTTCTTGATTAAATATATCACCATGAAGATGTCCGATCATTTCTATTTCTTTACTTTCAGATACTAATTGTTGTCTTTTAGTAAAACCAACATTTTTGTCATCAGTTGAATTCATTTTCCCCCCAGTATCTTCATACCAAAGACTGCATGTTAAATGAGATTCTTTTGCTGCTGGAGCATAGTTTAAGAGAGTTTCCATATAGGCGCGATATGCATATGTATTATTAGGAGGTGAAACTAATTTTTGATTTAAATAAACATCTAACTGACTAAATAGTGTATGTAGCCAATTATTTACAGGGGCTACTACAGTAGCTGCACTTAATTTTGTTGAGTCTTCATTTAATATTTTCACTTTTAAATGTAACAAAGTATGGGACAAATCAACATAATCATCTCCAGTTCCGGGTACTTGAAATTCTATAGGGCCATCATCACCTAGTGAAGATATGGGTTTGTAGTGTACCCATGTTCCGCTTTCTATACTAGTTTGTGTTGATGGTAAAGCAAATAAATCCAATTCCGATTTAATACACTCACAAGAATTATTATGTAAAAAGGACATTTTGATTTATGAAAAAATATCTTTGATCTTTCGAGGAGCTTTATTTCTCCGTTTGTTTATTCCTTTCACTTTAACAGTTGACGGTGGAATGAATGATGATATTAGTTTTCTCTTTGTTATATATCCTGAACCAGACATTATTTTATCAATTTTATCATCGGCTTTCCTTTTTAAATTAGAACTAGCTTCTTTGAGTCTACTTTTGATAGACTCTTCCATTGGTCGAGCTCTAACCATGTCTGATAACAACCCTACACCAGCACTTAAAGCTTCTTTTCCTACAGCCTTTGCACCACTTGAAAATAATGGTAAAACTGAACGAAATAGCCCTCCCAAAAAGCTACCAATACCATGCCCACGTTGATATGGTGCTCCCTTATATATTACTCCCATTCCTGAACCAGCCTGATGAGTGTAGTAATTTTCATATGGGCAATTTGGATGATCTCGGGGATACATTATAATTTTTTGAAGTGTAGTTTAACACACACCGTCCCAAATTGAAATGGTATTTTTTTACCTGTGCTTGATCTTATATCTATTTCAATAGTATCGAATTCTCTTCGCATTACAGGTATGTAGTGTGGGGGTGAAAATACATGCATTTTATTAGCACCATATATATACTTAGCGGGGTCCAAAGGAATAATTCTTAACAGTGGTGTAATTACATCACCTACAATTTGGGGTTCTACGATATCACAATAAACGAAAAGTTGGGATGGTAACCCTAAATGTAAATTTGCAGGACATTTACCCAAACCTTTCTCTACAAGATTTCTATTGGGTTCATATCCTAATTGAAGACCTAACTTTGGTGACAACGTTAATGATACAATTGATTCATCACTAACTGTCACGGAAACAAATTTTGATATTTCATCATAGCGAAATCTCACTTTTTCCCTTATATTATTTAATGCCGTTAAAATATGTTTTATATCATCATAATTTGTGGCTGGAATGTGGGTCTTATAGTGAACCACTGAAGGAGTGTTTTCGTTGGGCATTAACATATGTTTAGTTATATATATAATATTTTCGCCTTCCTGAACAGTGAACATAGTGCATGGATATTGAAATTCAACCAGACCAACGACCCATTCTCCCTCTAATTTTATTGCTTTGGGTAGTTTAGTAGAAAACATTGTTGTCCTATTTTGAGGAAAGTATTCCATCGAACTATTGCTTGGTAATGTTATGTAAAAATTATGTTTTATCATATTGTTTCCAAATTTGAAGCTTGTATCCAACTATTGAACTTATCAGGATAACCTTTCCACTTCACTAACACCTGCTTTCTGGAGCCTGAATAACGAAAACCTAGTATTTTATCAATTTTATAACTTGATGTTGGGTTGTAATTTACTTGTTGTAGTTCTTTTTCATAAAAAGTCCCTTCAATCTCCTCATCTTTTAAATCTTTCAATGTGTAGACTACCCAAGGTGATCTCTCAATAACTGAAGTTATCACAAATATTTCATCACTCCAGTTAGACTCATACCCTTTTTGGAATATATGTTTATATTTGGTTATTCTAACATGATCACCAACATGAAACTTAGGCAATGGAATATTTTTAGGTACCTTTAATGTTTTTCTATCATATAAATTATTCCAAACCGTCATAATATTACCGGAATTTACATCACACGGTGTCATTTTAATGCTTGAATGATAACTATGATTATAGGAATACATTAAATCTTGTAAAATATCAATGTATTTGTAAGTATTTTTATGTGTAAAATATCGCCACATTTTGGTTTTCAATGTTCTTTGAAATCTTTCGACAACACTTGCTTTGATATCTGGATTGTTCGTAGTGTAATAATTTATTTTCTTAGACTTAAAAAAATTTTTAACATCTTTCGAAACAAACTCAGTTCCTTTATCTGATTGTATATGGGTTGGGGTTGTGTTTGCTTCACTGAATATGCTTTCAAAACATCGTTTTACTGTCTCAGAATTTTTACGTTTTAGAGGTCTGGCGTAGGCACACTTACTAAATACATCAATTACACACAGTATATAATTAAAACCATTATTATATTTACTATAAGTTCTCATATCGCTTAAATCTACTTGCCAAAGTTCATTTAAATTAGATAAAATATATTTATTTCGAGAAAATTTCTTCTGTACTGGTTTATGAAGTGTATACGTTTCTTGTGACTGCAACCATTCCTTAACTTCTTTTTTAGACATTTTACCTTTCATGGCATTTGTAAGTTTATCAATACTACTAAAACCAGCAGGGTTCGATGGATCATAATAAATATTATTAATATCTAGTAAGGGGTCCATTTTTCCCAATCGATTTTATTTCGAATTTTTTTAATATGTTTTTGATTAGGTGTAGAAAATGATCTCTCACCAAAATCTGTTTTATCATATATTTTTTTTGGACTCGATGTAGGTGTAGAAAATACTACCTCTTCGGAATCTTTAAACTCTATTTGATTTATAAACTGACTTCTTCTAGGATTACCAATATAGGTAAGTGGTATTTTCAAATCTTTTAAAGTCCTTGCAAAATTTTCCCACCCTATTGGTTCACTATTTTTTAGTGGTCTCAATACATCGTTTATTAAATCTATTATATTGCTCCCAGTTTCCTTTTTGTTATTAATGAAAACTGTACCCTCTTCATCCCAATTTATTTTATTTTTGTTAATCGATAACAAGTTCAATAACTGCTCACCCTTTTTCGAATATGTCTTTGGTATCAAACTTAAAATTTGTTTAACTGAATAAACAGGTTCTCTCTGTGTAACGTTACTGTTCAGGTTGATAACTTCTTCATTAAACGTCTTATTGATAACTGAATCTTTAGAAACTGTTTCAACATTTTTATTAATATGTTCTTTTTTTGGTAATGTTTCAGGTAAATCATTTGATGTTATTATTGGTAGTTCATACGTTTGGCGATCTTCTCCAGTAAAGTGTAAGTACCTTTGCAAAACTTGTAAATACAAAATCCATTTCTTTCTATCATCTTCTTTGCCTTTTAAAATATTTTGCATTTCAATATCCAATCTTGATTTTGGATCATCAGAAGACCCCTTTTGGGTTATTTTGTCTATGAAACTCGGTTCAACAAGGATCATCCTTTTAGCATGTTCCATTTTAAACTAAACCACTAACTAATCCACTTAGTATTGAACCCAATATAATAGGTAGAAATGAACCACCTTTTTGTACTATTATATTTCTTCTTACTTTGTTTGTTGTTTTGCGTACAAGCTTACGAAGCAAGGATTTATATTTTTTGAGAGATTTTTTCTCTTTTTCTTCCAATGGAACTTTACCTTGTAGAACGTTGTGAATACATTCACAAATACAATTTATTTCATCTTCATCACACGATTTTAATAAAGGTTTTTGATATTTTGGATTTAACGTGTGCAATGCAAGGAGTAAATCTTTATGCGTCTTCAATCTTCGATCCATTATTTGTAAATGACAGAAATTTGTTGATTAATGTCGTATTTAAACCCTTTTTTTGGTACATAAATAGAACAAAACCCATCGTCGGGGAATATTTTTGATTTAATACGACATAAATCATTAGTATTTTGTTTAAGATCTATCATTAAATATCCATGAGCATCCAAGGTTGCGTCCTTGTACGCTTCTTCAACAAACTTAGTATTTTCCGGTACTACTTGACGTGCTAAATAGCGAATCTGTGTTTTATCACGAGGGTTTTTAAGAAATATTATGTAACTTGAATTTAAAGAAATGTCCCGCTGTCCTTTTCCTTGATGGAACAAATTTTGAGTTATATAAAAAACACTCAAATTCCTGTGATGGCTTCCTTTAGTGAAGATGTCAACTATACGTCCATCTGATTCCCTCATGAGATCATCTATTATAATAAGATTAGGCTCTTTACCATCAAACATATTCAGATCTGGTAATCCTTGAAAATAGTTAACGTTTTTAAGGTTATACAGGGTGTAAAAAGAGCAGTCACTATTCTGGCGTGGTGTTATAACCAGGCATGAGGTATATCCACTGGTACTAGTCATTTGCTTTTAATCCATTGTTTTAAAATTTTAATTTTTTGCAATACGCAATGTAAAACGTACACAACCTCACGGGCAGTAGCGGGTAACCACGCCCCGCGCCGGTTTTCGCGCGTACAGGTGCATCCAAACGAATTGCAAATAGAGAAAAACAGCTGATAGTGTTCAAATAAACATAAACATAATAGAATAAATCTAAAAATTGCATGCTCCTTACACCGATTTCGATGTAGGTGGCCGATTTCGTTAAAACCAGGCCAGCTACGCAGAAGTGCCCAAGTGTGAGCGCAATACACAAGGACGCTCTCTTCCTTTTACTCTCCCCATAACCCGGGACGATTAACCGACACGACTGGAAAAATAACAGGCGCAGGGCCGATTTTTTACATGCCATTGCTACGCAGTACGCATGGTTTATCTTTCTAATCAGACAATCAGTAAACTAAGAAAATACTTTCTTTTGTTCTAACGTGGGAATAGAACCCACGACCTCCGGGTCGAGAGCTATGCTCTGAACCACTATACGATTGAGGCGATAATACTTTAATATTAATAATACCGCGATACTCAAGAACACTCTTTATCCTTTTACTTCCATAACCCAGTGGGAGGTTTACCTAACTCGATTGACCACCATGAGAACACGCCGCAGGTTCTTATTTCATGTCGACAATAAGGAGATGTTCCAACGCGGGAATCGAACCCACGTCCTCCGCCAAGCCAAGCTTTATACCACCTGTTAGCGGAGGCGACTATAACGTCTTAAGAACACGTTTATAATAATAATAATATCTATGGACGCTTGTTTATGCGACATTCGCAATGCTCATTATTATTTAATAAATTAAATTTAAAACTTAAAATTAATTGAGATTGTGACACAGTAGGTAGCTTCTTAGTTTAGTTTACAAACGAAAAATATGGTCCGACAATTAATTGACCAGCAAGTCGACAATTTCCAAATTCACCGATCAAACATCATTCAGTTAAAGACGTATTAAAAACCTGAATAACCAACCTTGTTGTGTTTTAAATCCTCAATGCCTCTGCAATATACCTAAAATCTTCTTACGCGGTACTTAAATGTATGGCGTAGGTATTTAAAAATGAAAGTCACACACAAACACATTTAAAGTTTAAACAGTGAAAAATAAATAATACTAATTAGTAATCACAAAAGAAACACCTAAAAGAAACGAAACCGTAATAATAAACACAAAAATTAAAACATTTAAAACGATTATTATAAAATTATCGCGGAAAAATAATAATCTAACCACACGGCTTTACTGCCACGTGCCAACTGTCTACGAAAAAAATAATTTACGCAAAACATGTACCTACCCAATGCACTAAAACGCAAAATGCTAAGCATGCACCCAATGCACTTAAAGTATCGATAGATTTGGATATCGATAATTATTAGGTACCTACCTACCTATTTTATTTTTCATACGTGAATAATTTTAATGTTAAGTAACATAATTAAATGTTTAAAATTTAATACTTCATTAAGTTACCGTATACTCGCATTAGGTAATAATGAGATCATCTTTAAATCTTAATATTACAAACATTATTAATCTATTTTCAATTAGTGGTCTGAAAGATATTCATAGAAACTTAGCTGAATGAATGTAAAACAGTAAGTTACATAGTAATTATTTAAAAATATCGACTACGTCGAAGTTAATTTTCATAGGTCACATCACTAATAGGTAGTAGGTTCTTTCGCCCGCCGCCCCCCGCGCCCCGCAATCCCTTGCAACGGTCGGCGCGGGAGGCCTTTGGTGTGCATATTTCCCGCGCGGGAATATGCACTTTATTACAAAGTAGCAGAAAGTAGAAAATAGTATTTTCTAAAGAGTTGTTTGTCGGTATGTTTTAAACGTCGACACAAAGTATTTTCGAATTCAGTTGTAGTTTATATCTCGAGGTAAAATATTGGTTGATTTATTTTTTAGTTAGGTATTTTTTTACATCATAGGTAGATTGTGTTTGAAAGCGTAATGTTGTGTTGTGTGATGTGTCCATCTAATGATAATTATTGTGTTATGCTGCTTGGATTGCTAGGAACTATTGTTATCGAAATACGAATTTTAAAAGTTTAAGTGAGACGTGAGTCGTGACATTGTAGATGCGACTAGCTACATCATTCACGTAAGTAAACAGACGTCGTTTTACATACCTACTTAATTAATCTGAATTTGGACTGAGTAGGCTACGTTTTAAATAGGTATCTTTCAGGAATCTTCGCTTTTATACATCGTCTGTATTACAGTTAATAATTACAGACTCTGTAATTTCCATAAAAAAGCGATGATTGCCGATTGCCATTAAGAGTTAGTTAGTATGTAGGTACACAGGTTTTGTTACAGAGAAAGTTTTAGTTTGTCATGATAACAAATTCGAGCGAATACCTATACGATGCAGGCAATCTAGGAGTTCCAAGTTCAAAACGATTCATCCGTCCGCTGGTGACTACACTATGTGTAAGGTCCAGTTGTACCAGATTTTAACCCAGAGTAGATAACTTACGAGTTGAATACCTAACACTTAATACAAACACATTTGGTACAAGGCTTATAGTATTCGCGTGTAGACTGTAGGTACAATATGTATTACAATTACGGTAGGGAGTCGGTAGGTACTCTGAGTGAGCGCCGCGCGCTCAGTCAGCTGAGGAGGTCAATAGACCGCGCATCGCTTTTCATTACGTTTTAAGGCAAAAATTATAAAAAATAGGAATTTAATGCAAAATGTTGTTCCAAACAGTTTAGACTTGCGACTAAAAATAATAAATTAAAGAAAAAAAATTTTTTTTTGAAAAAAAAAAGTTTTAAAAAAAGTGCATTTCTAGAATCAGTCAAGGTCCTATAATCTTATCCCAAAGTTATCGTGACCGGTCTTTTTACACCCTGTATAATGGCTGCATTTCATCAAAACACCAAGTTATTTGAGAAAAAATAATGTTACACATCTGATTTCTATGTTTGATAAAGTCAGTTACAAAATGTGACTTTCCACATCCACTAGGCCCAGCAATTATTGCACTAAAAGGGTGGATAAAATGATTCATGTCGTTTACGTGTGATTAGTGTGAAATCAAGGAATAAAGTAAACAATTGTAGTTTAAAACATTATATTTATTAACTTCTTATTTGTAAAGACACAATAAAATATAACATAAATAATTTATAGGACAATTAAATAAAACATAAAATCATTTTAATTTACAAACTTTCTTAAATGTTAGGCACATATAAATTTATTTACACATTAATATCAAAAACATATATACATAGCTTATCTAGTAAAGTAAAAATAAACAATATAATTATGTAAAAGTAAATAACAACAACACTTTATCTTAATGAATAATGACCCCACGCTAATGTATCAATGAGATTAGGTAAAATGTAACGCTTAGTATCATTATATGACAAAGAAGTTTTATTAATTTTTTGGGTGAATATTGTGTGTTTAATTGATTTAAATCTATGCATACTCTGGAACTGAACATTTTGATTAAAAAGACATGATTTGTAATTTTCAATATTTAATTTTTTAGTAGTGCTTTTATTTACACCCTTAGCTTTTGCTATAAGTTGGTTACCTACATTATATGCATACATTTTTGATCGTAATCCAACAAATTCTTCTAAAATTTTACCATTATTTTCATCTTTGAAAAATCCTAACCTTTTTTTATTTATTTTGGGGTAATTAAAAATATTATCAGTTGGATAGTCGGACGTATCAAACCGTGTAGCTAAATCAGGTCTGAGTTCTTCATAAAAATTATTGGTGAATATTTGATAAATAAAACTGTCAGTATCGGTATACAACAGTTTGGTGTTATCATTAAACTTTTTTAACATATAATCATAATGAAATTCATACATAAGAGTCTTAGAAATATCTAAAATACAAAATCCTAGATAAATGGGTTTATTATGAATAACTTTTGTTTTGCGCAATTGGACGGCAACTAAGTTTTCCGAGAATATTGTAAGACTATGAAATTCTGGTCGTGCGATTAAGTCTTGTGCACCTAAAGATTTACCACAATTTTCCCAATGGGTTAAAAGCTTAACATTTACTCTCTTCTCTACGTTTTCCATTGTTTTACCAAAAACTGAGTTGTTCATCAGCTTATAGAAGTCCTTTTCAAAATCTGACATTGCCTTCGTCCTCAAATTATTATTTAAATCTATATATTTTTGCAGCCAGGGCTTTTGATTAAATTTTAATATTCTATGAATTTTTTGCAATTTCATACCTAATTTAAGACATTGTTTTAGATTTCTATAGTGAATTACATATTTTGTTTTATTATTAAGGTTTGATATTAATTTTACATCTTTAGAATCGCCTACACAAATGTTTTCGGGGCAAAGAGGAAAATCAGAATGTTGGTCATGAAGTTCATCAGGATACATTAAATCTACTTCTAAAATGAATCCATTTTCTGAATTTTCTGGCACATTGAAATAGGTTGTAGGAGCAACCCATTCAAATCCTCCTACGGGGAGATATTGAGACATAGCCCAACCGTATAAATTATTTGCATCGAAATATGCGAGATAAGATTTCGTTTTCGTGTTATCATAATTGTTTAGATATTCATTATTAGCCTTTGCATACCTGTTACTACATTGAGATACACCACCACGAATACCATTCCTTATAAAAGCAATTTTGTCAAAGTCAGTCAATAGTTCTAACTGTATTTTGGTATATTTTAACATCGCATCCCAACTTAAACCTGGTGCTGTATAGTAGTGTGCAGGATCAAGATTATAAGTAGCAATACAAAGGTCTCTAAAATTTTCAAATATGTCTGTTAATAGTAAAACATCTGTTTTTTGATATAAATTAGAATAGTCCTGCATATTTATACATTTAAAGTGATTCCAAACATCTTGGGCATGCCTATAATCATCCTCGGATATGTTTGAATTTGTTAAAGTACTGTAAAACTCTTTTTGACTAGGTAAAAATGGCACCTTTAAACTATTAGAAGAAGTCATAAACTCGTATGGGAAAATACCTTTTTTCCTAAGACGTATAAAATCATCATTTTTAGGAAAACTCTTTTTAAGAGTGTGAAATTGATTATCTTTAAGATTTTTAGCTAACTGATCAAGACTGCATGGTAAAAACTTTAGTGAATCTATAAATCTTAAATTTATTCTTTGGTTATTTATATTTTATATTTTTGAAAAGGATATGTATTTTTCCTTGTTTTGTGGAATTATTTCTACTGGGCCATCTTTAAAATTAAGAGCATGAACAATGAAATGTGAATCATAGTGACTTAAATTATGGAGAAATATTGGTATAAAATGTACAGTTTTTTTCTTTTTTGTACATACTTCATGAGCAACACCTATAAAATCACCCGTATACCAATCAAAATCTAAATATTTTTCATCATTTAAATTAGTCTCACAAATATGACAAATTGTACAATCACTTATAATGTTTTTATGTTCTACACTCAACGATTTTGGACATTTTTGAAAATTATTTTTGCTATAAATTATTTTCAACTGTTCGTACAAACTATTCATAAACTGTTGTGTACAATTAACCCCACAATAAGACACATATTTCGATAAATTGTCATCATAAGAACACTTCACATAATATCCGAAACTATAAGGTTCATGTTTTTGAATGTTATCTGTATATGATTTAGATGGATTATTAGAACATGAATGGATAGGATTTAGAAACGCTTCAAAATCTGCGTATATGACAAAAGGAACCTTCAGTTTTCGTTCAAAATTATTAAACATAACGCTATCGTTAGATGTGGGCTCTCCAAACCAATTTTTAAATATGAGATTACTAGTAGGTAATTCAGTTACTACGTGGGAACAATCTTGTTGTTGATGATTTGATAATCGATCGCCAGTTGAAAAATGTAATAGACATCCATCACATATATAAACAGAATGATCTCTACTTGAAAGTCGTTTGCTAACTAAACGAGATAAATTTTTGATAAAACAATAATGGTTGTATGTACCATTACTCAAATACAACAAATTTATATGACTATTCTTACGACTTTTTGTAAAATATAATGGACCAATCACATTATTTCGTTTAGTTCGTTTATCAAATTCTAAACCAAAAACGTTTATGCTAATATTATTTAATTTTTCAACTCTAGGAATATCGGTTAATTTAACAGGGAATGTCACATTTGTAAAGTTTAATTTGTTAGAATATTTAGAGTATGAGAATACGCGTTCAGCATTTTTACAAACAGGATATAGAGCAGAGAGTAAAGCCCATTTAAAACACAAATAGTCGGTATTCTTAACATTAATGACAGCCTTTTTTGTAGCAATGTCCTTTGGTAAATCAATAAATGAAGTACCACGAAGAGGATTAAATTTATTGATATTCATATCGATACTTTTTATATTTTTAAGACTCCAACCGCTATCTTTTTTCTCAAACGTACTTATTTTATTTGTTAATGTGTTTGATAAAGATGTAAAAAATATATCAAAATCATCTCCACGAAAAATTATAAAGTTACTAGTTTGGAAATCAAATGAATTTGTCATATCATTTTTACTTTGTTGAATAAAATCTGCATGTAATATAAAATTAACTTTAAAAATAGTATGATTTACAATAGACTCTTCAATTAAAAATAATAAATTATCTTTAATTGAATTCAAAAAAGATTCAGGAGTTTGCAATGTTGATTCTAGAGATGGGTTTGATTTAGTGCAAATATTGTACGTTATAATTCTTTGACCAAAAGCTGTTTCAATAACTGATACGTTATCAAATTTTTGATGTAATTTTAAGGAGTTGTTTTTATGTGTCTTACTTTTTAAATGATTCACAAAATATCTTCTACTAACTGTAATTCTACAAGCATCACATTCTACTTTATCTGAGTGATTACCTGTGTGGGGTCCTGATATCCTAGAAGAAGTTGAAGGTGTCTCTTCAGTTATTTGACGTTTTGCTTGGTGATCTGAAGTTTTCAAATCATCGTGAACTAAAGACCTTTTGAGTGATCCCCCTTCTTGAAGTGGTTGACTGGAACAAATAATAAAAAAGTTATACATTTGATTTATAATGTTATGAAAAAAAAATATAATAATTAAAAAAAAACACTCACTTAATGTAATTTTCAACAGAAGTACACACAAACTCCTCGTCAAAACATGAATTATACAATTCACATCTCTCAACTTCTTCGCAAATCTGGATCATTTCACTATCGAGAATTTCGTCAACTTGAGAACAGAAGAAGGCGCTTTCACATGTATTGGAATCCATTTTGGGTAT
Organism: Celastrina argiolus; assembly: GCA_905187575.2. Lineage (NCBI taxonomy): Eukaryota > Metazoa > Arthropoda > Insecta > Lepidoptera > Lycaenidae > Celastrina > Celastrina argiolus. Next base: position 2,288,280 of record LR994581.1, on the reverse strand, counting down.
TGAGTCCCCAAATAGTCAAAGCTATGACACGAATAATGATTTCGAGTTGGTTACAAACTCAATGTTTTTCGAGTACTTCTATGAGTACACAATAAGAAATCATTAGCGTTGTTTTGATAATGCTGTTTTAACAATCTATTTTTACAACTAATTAACTAGTGTATCGACAAAAATGAAATAGATGAACTTATTTAAGGAAGCTATTGTTATAAATTATATATTAAACAATATTTTGAAAATAGTATTTCTTACAATTATTGTCACTTGAAATATCTTTTGTGATATTACATATTAATTTTTGAATGTTTTCATAGTTGGCACTGTTGTTTTGCGTGTATAGTTTTACACGCATTTCAGTGTGTTTCCAATGTTCTGATGGTGGTAACTTAGATATCTTTTTTAAATCAAAAATTTCTATCTTGATATAATGAGTTGCATTACTAGCATCATCTGAGTTTGAAGAAATAAATCCAGTGCCTCCTTCTTGAGTTCTAGACACCGAACTCGATTGTTTCTTTTTCTTGTTCTTAGATGTAATTTTAAATAATTCATCTAATTGCTTTGTTTCGTTTGTATGTTTCCTTTTCAACGATGTAGGTTGGGTCGGCAATATTTCTAAATCTTGTGTTTCAGAATCAGTATGTGATGCATTATAATAATCTTTAAAGGTGTTATCACCGTTCAATAGATTGAATGAGTTCTGTAACAATATAAATAAATCTAATTAATATTTCACATTAATCTAAACATTTATAACATAAATAATTAATAAAAACATTTTATTACCTGCATTTTGTTTAGGAACACTTCACAAACTTATAACTCGCTTAACAAGAATTCTACAACACACTGTGACTTACAAAAAATATTTGGGGCCTTATATACTAATGTTTTCAAATATTCATTAAGATAACTTGTTTGACTAATGGTAATGGCATAGATAAGAATACAAAGGACACAGTTTAGAATGCGTAACACAAATTATTTATGTTACGCATCCTAAACTCTACATTCTTTAAATTTTACATCTAATTGCTTTGTTTCGTTTATATGTTCCCGTTTTAAGGATGTAGGTTGGGTTACTTCTAAATCCTCCGTTTCAGAGTCAGTAGGTGATGCATTATAATCTTTAAAGGTGTTGTCACCGTTTATTAGATTGATTGAGTCCTGTAACAATATAAATAAACCCAATGAATATTTCACATTAATTAAAATATTTTTAACAATAATTTATGAAAAATATGTTATTACCTGCATTTTGTTAAGGAACACTTCACAAACTTATAACGTGCTTAGCAACAATTCTACACACTGTGTCTTACAAAAAATATTTGCGGGCTTATATACCAATGTTTTCAAATACTCATAAAGATAACTAATTGTTCCACTAATGGTAAAGGTATAGATTAGAAAACAAAGGTTTACATTCTTTGTGTTACGCATCCTAAACTGTACTAGCGAGGTTTTTTGTTTCGAAATTTAAAGTTGTTATTAAATTTAGTTATTAAAAGTTAACAGATGCAACTCTCATTGTAAGGAGAGCAAAAATAAATGTGTATAATTGGATTTGTTAATAACGCAGCCTTTAATGGTATTCTCACTAAAAATCCATTTAACTTTGAAAACTACGATATGAGTTCATTTTGTTTGTACATAGATGGTCAACAAATACCATCAAAAGCCTTACAACCATCATTTGAAAGTAATATGTTTACTTCAACTTATCATACACTATTCTCAGGAACTGGTATACATTTTCTAAATGAAGGTAATGGAATATCCCGCGATAAATATTCAAATGGTTATTGTTTGTTAGCATTTGATCTCACCCCAGACTTGTCAGCCAACTCATCCAATCATTGGAATCTTATAAAACATGGTAGTGTAAGATTAGAGGTGCGTTTCGAATCGACTCTTACTGAAACAATAAACTGCGTTGTGTATGCGGAGTTTGATAATGTAATTGAAATAGATAAGAATAGAAATGTAACTGTAGATTATAGTAGCTAGGGGTAACAAATATTGTATCACATAGGTTTATGATTTAAATAAAACATTGGTATATATTATATATATCTTTTATTTATACTACTTACCACTTCTAATATAAATATCCATAAAATGTGGATGTCTTACCCGTGTCTTTTCACTCTCATGTGATAAAGCCATTTACTAAGTAATGTACCACTTCTGTATGTCAAAATGAATACTATTGAAATTCAAAGAAATTTGGGAAAAATACACCCGAGCTTACAATACAATGTATATGCAGCAAACAGATTACCCATACATTTTCAACTCCCTGCATACATTATAAGCAATTTGGATTTGGACACACAACCAGGTTCTCATTGGATAGCTATACACATAGACATTCACGGTATTGGACAATTTTTTGACACATACGGGAGAGCACCCACGGGTCATCACAGAAAGTTCATGAATCGGAATTCGAAATATTGGAATTTTAGTCCGTACCAGGTGCAAAACGATTTCACTTCAGTTTGTGGAGAGTATTGTTTAATGTACTTGTTATATAAGTTTAATAAGAAGTCGTTGATAGATTTTATAAGCGAATTTAATAGTAGAGATACTTTGAAAAATGATATGTTATTGCATATGATGTTTCAGTCTTGTTTTTGAAATATGAACATCACGTTGGATTGTTGTGTAATTAACACTGTGTATTATTAAGAAAGTTATACATAAAATAAAACAATTGCAATAAAATTATAAGTTTTTTATTTAATGAAATCATTCAAATAACCTGCCCATATTTGTTATATAAGTTTAATAAGAAGTCGTTGATAGATTTTATAAGCGATTTTAATAGTAGAGATACTTTGAAAAATGATATGTTATTGCATAATATGATGTTTCAGTCTTGTTTTTGAAATATGAACATCACGTTGGATTGTTGTGTAATTAACACTGTGTATTATTAAGAAAGTTATACATAAAATAAAACAATTGCAATAAAATTATAAGTTTTTTATTTAATGAAATCATTCAAATAACCTGCCCAATACTCAGTGAACAAGGGCTTGACATAGAACAATAGGACAATAGTAATGAATGAGGAATGTCATTAGTGGAGTAGATAAATACTAATGAGTTTATTAGATCATATCGTAAGTCAGGAACGGTGAGAGATAGCGCCATGGGAATGCTTGCTATCGATCGGGCGTAGCGGAAAACCCCTATTTTGACACCAAACTTTTTTTTTTTTTTTTAGCCGACCAACGCCTGTGGTCAGCTAACGTTCGCCGGTTCTGGCTCTTGAGCCAGAACCGGCGAATCTATACTACTGTTATTGGATGATTTATACAGTATTCTCCGAGCGATGTAACCACTCTTTAAATACTATATTGCCCGGGAAAGGCGGTTTTAAATTTCGCATGGTTACCCAGCACATACGGCATTCTCACAACATGGCCTAATCCAGAGGAAATACTGGTCAATGCGATTTCCTCACAATGTTTTCCTTCATCGTTAGAGCACCCGTATAATGTACTTGAGATCTAAAAGTCTCATTGGTACATGCCTTAGCCTGGGAATCGAACCTGCACCCTTTCGAGCGCTATTCAACGGTCTACCCACAAGGCCACTGACGACCATGGGCTCTACAAACTCCTGGATCTAGTCCAGTTTCAATCCAGTTATTCCGCCTACAGTCACTAAAATCGGTGCGGAGAGCTGTTATTACAATATTGATTAAAAACGTGTCCCCACATAAAGCAGTTACTTTGCAATTTATAATCCTGTGATACCTATTTCATTTAATGACACCTTTATTTTTAATAAAGAAAAAAAAAAAAAAAAATAGAACACCGCTTTTAGTAAACGTCTCTTTACTTTATCTGCCATCATGGAATTTCTAGTAGGTATATATAGTATCATTTTAAAACAAAAATAATAACCTTTCAGTTTCTCGCTATGACACAGTGTTTATAATATTTTGAATAGAATAGAATAGAAAATCTTTATTTGCAAAAATATGGTACAGTACGATGGTACAAATTTGAGACAACTCCTTTATATACCTAAAGTAAGCCCAACTCTACAATTTATTAAAATAATGGTTCATTAGGTAAAGGTTTTAACGTATACAATATTATGAACTAATTAAAAGGCCGAAACCATACGTCCTTGCCATTACTAGCAGTGACAGTGAGAGCCTGTTAATTTCAGGTTTCAACCGTTTGTTCACCAGTTTATTGTACGTGAATACGGTCCTTATGCAGCATAACAAATCAGTTCATTCTATAGATATCCCACTTGATGTAATTATTTTTTTAATTGCAACATCGTAACAAATCATTTTATTCTATAGATATCCTATTGATGTGATTATTTTTTTTTAATTGCAACACAAAATTGTTTCTCCCGATTTTGTTATCCTTCGTTTTTTATTGCGTCCCTATGAAGGAGATTTCAAGTCAATATTCTATGTAGGCTATGCACAATCTAAATAAAGCGCTATTAACCTAAAACAAGGCTTTACTGGCGCCTATTTTGAACACCAGGGCGGTCGATATCACTACAAAATTCATGTAAATGTACCGGCTCCATGCAATTACTGCGGTAGGGTCCAGCCTTGTATTATAGGACCTATATACTTTATGGGACCTATCTACCGCTACACGGGACCTTTTTAAATTATCTGTAAGATACTCATCATCATTAGCGCCGTCACCGTCACCGCATTTTTCAACATGATAGATAATATTTCCCGTAAATACATACAATATATTTTTAGTTTATAGTTTAAGTTTTAAATAGCGAAATTAAACAATTCGTTCTTCACTAGTTTTGCTCCTATCGGTCATAACGTGACGTTATATAGCCTTCCTTGATAAATTGGCTATCTAACACTGTTAGTTTTCCAAACCCCATAAGTTTTTGAGATTAGCGCGTTCAAACATCAAAACTCTTTAAATTATTAGTATTGATTTGAAACATATTTACTTCAATAAAATGTACCGCGAATTGCAACACAATTTCATGGAACGGTTCTTTATGCAATATTAATAACTTGACCTCTCAGTTCCACACTTCATAAGTGAACGAACTCCTATCTGATAATGAACTTATTAATTAGAGAACGACTGAACGAATCCGCGTTCAGTTTGAACTGCGAAGGTCACACACGACAGATGACATTTACACACAACTGAGTGACAGAGGGTCTTTGACCTAATAGCGGTAAAGTGGGGCGGGGTGCCTTCCTATTACTAATGGAGTTTCAAACCGCGACAAACTGTGTCGCCATACTACACAGTACACACAATATACAGCTGGCTTACTCCCGACACAATCGAGAATCGAATCAGTTCGATCTCAACGGCGTTTGTTATTTTATTTGGTGGATTGCTTTAAAACCAACCAACACATGCGTGTGTGTGTGTTTGTTCGTGTGTATGTAGAAGTCTACACACACGCACACTAGGCACCCATCCTAAATTTACATTACATATTATAATTCAAGCAACTGTATAATACTGTAAGCAAACTATTACCAGGGATAGAGGCCTGGTGTCCTGAAATACAGGCACCCAGTTTAGGCACCAGTCTCCCACAATAACCTGTAAATCTCATAACATTGTATAAATATTGATGTGTAATTTGTGGTGAGAAATAAACGATTTTTATTATTATTTATTATTATACTAATCATTAGACGTGAAATAATTAAAAAAAAATCTAGCGCCATGTTATCAACCAGGTTATTTCAAGCAACACCTTAATGTTTTATTAATACAAAGACTATTAGGGCTGGTAGGGGGCAAACGTGCGCGAACTGGCAAGCGACACCAAATTACCTTTATACGTGGCCGATGAAGGCTTCCAAACCGCTCAAGCGCAAAGCGTTGTGATTTTAAAATCACATTATGTGGTACAACTTTTTGATATTAGGTAATATGCGAAGCAAAAACTTTGAGTACAATTGCACGAGAACCGTGCATTAGGACTCCGGAGTATGAAGTTGGGTAATTAAAGTTTATGTGTAAGTTAGGATAACATTTGTTAAAAATAATATTTGATGTTGTTAATAGAATCATGCGTTATTTTGCGATCTATAGCATAAAATCTATACTAATAATATTATAAAGCGGAAGAGTTTGTTTGCTTGTTTGTTTGTTTGTTTAAACGCTCTAATCTCAGGAACTACTGGTCCGATTTGAAAAATTCTTTTTTTGTTGGATAGTCCATTTATAGAGGAAGGCTTTAGGCTATATAACATTACGCTGCGACCAATAGGAGCGAAGCGTCAGTAAGAAATGTTGCAAAAACGGGGAGAATTAATTACATTTGGGGACTTTAATTGCGTGCGCTGCATAAACGGCTAAGTCACTCAAAATCCACGCGAACGAAGTCGCGGGAACAGCTAGTTTAAATATATTTATATCTAACAATATCCCGCGAAAAAATTGTAACCGCAACCAGCGAGCAAGTTAATTTTTTTCTATGCTTCAAACGTGCTTTAATCGCATGCCTATGCGTACACCCACCCATTAGCTTGCAGGTTGTGGTGACAATTTTTTCGCGGGATATTGCTAGATATAATATATTTTAAACTTTATTGTTGACTGGCTGACCCGTGCCCACTTTGTTGAGCATGGAATCCGTGTAAACCTTCCCGGGACTTCCACGAATATTTCAAGACCAAAAATAGCCGAATCAGTTCAGCAGATCTCGAGTTTTAACGAGACTAACGAACAGCAATTGGTTTTTTATATACCCTATGTTACTCAGTGATAATGTAGCTTTCTAAGGAAAAAAGAATTATTAAAATCGGTCCAGTACTTTTTGAGTTAAGTCGTTACATACAAAAATACAAATCTTTTCTCTTTATAATACTAGTGTGGAAGTGTAGATGTTGACATGAATACATCACTCACAGTAAATAGAGTTCTTTAAATTGAAAGCGACCCGCGGCAATTACTGGAACTGAATCTTATCTAGACATATTCATTACTTAACCATTAGTAGGAATAGCCCGTAAATAAAAATAACTAAGACACGTTCATTGGTGTACAGTGTACACTCGCAACATTTTCGCTCACTCGCTACGTTCAGAATGGCTTGTTAACTCAAATGATAGCGATTTGATCAGCCTTTCATGTATATCATCTACCTTTTTTATAATATCAGTAGGTTTAACACATTAATTTTCGGTATTTCTGTCGCATTAGATAGATACATACATTTACATATTTTTTCACGTATCCAAAAGACCACTACAAATGAAACTGCCGACGACCTTTATAACGGGTGTAAAAAGAGCCGTCACTATTACTTTGGGATATTATTATACTACCTTTTCTCGTTCTAGGATTATTATTTTTTTCATTTTTTTTCATTTTTCAAAATTTAATTTTTTTTTTTTTTTTGGCTTTATTATTATTTTTGCGACAAAAAAATAAGAAATGGCAAAAAGATAAAAAATATTTTTTTTTAATTTTTGACAAAAAAAAAATATAAAAAAATACATCCGAAATGAGGAAAGGTAGTATAATCGTATCTCAAAGTTATAGTGACTGCTCTTTTTACACACTGTATAGTTAAGGGTTAACAAATTTCAATGAACCTGCCCTCGTTTGATCGAACCGTTCCAGTGAAAAGTAATTATTCTTCAAATTCGGACGATTAAATCCAGACAAGAAAGAATACATGCTCCAAATGTCGATAGCGATCTCAACGTGAGAACAAAGAGCCAATTACACCAAGGTCCGGTGTTAAAACAAAGAAAACACTCGCGCAGGGCATCGGAACAAAAACTGAAGCGCAAAATCGCCAAGACGTTCTTAACTAGGGTTGCCCTGTATAAAAATGGATCGCTGTTCGTTAGTCTCGCTAAAACTCGAGAACGTCTGAACCGATTCGGCTATTTTTAGTCTTCAAATATTCGTAGAAGTCCAGGGAAGGTTTAAACGGTTTTTATGCGCACCGGTCAGCTAGTCTACACTAATATTATAAGAGGAAAGATTTTTATTTTTGTATTTTGTATGTAACGACTAAACTCAAAAAGTACTGGACCAATTTTAATAATTATTTTTTCATTAGAAAGCTACATCATCACTGAGTAACATAGGCTACATAAAAATCAATTGCTGTTCGTTAGTCTCGCTAAAAGTCTTGAAATATTCGTGGAAGTCCCGGGAAGGTTTACACGGTTTCCATGCTCAACGAAGTGGGCACCGGTCAGCTAGTACTTAATAAGTATACCCTCTCACCAATAAAAATATTTACAGACTGGATAAAGATCTAAAGAAGAAAACATTGTAGAGCTTTTACAGTATATTTTATTTGTATCGTACAATATTTTTGTCATACATGTTTTACTTTAAATTGCAGAAAAATAATATATGTAGTACGAAAAGTACTATATTTTCATCGCTAAATAAAAAAAAGTCGAGCTCTATTATATTAACTGTGTCTGACAGAATGGAACGTAGGTTGCATGAGGAATTCAATGAATTTAAAAAAAAAAAAAAAAAAAAAGTTCAAAAATAAATGCACATACTCTGGATTTCCTAAGACTACCATTATTTCATATTTGGGAGGAAAAAATATTTTTTTTCCAAAAACAAGATGGCAAGTGGGAACCCTATACTTAACCCACATCATAGTGCCGTCTAAACACTGTTTTGTCTCGTACAATGACAAACTCCCGACAATGGTGCTCTTTTGTCTCTGACCTGAATCCGCCACTCCGGATACACTAGATAGCAAACAGCCCTACGAAATACTCTCGAAGCCATTGTAATACATAATACTCGTGCCAAAACTTAGTAACACCCGCTACAGACGACAGCTCTATAACTGCTCAGTTCGGTCACACTAGACTTGTACACGTAAAATAAAAGATACCTACTATTCAAGCATAGGTATGCATTTCCTTTAAAGCAGTGCTTCTCGAACATTTTGGTGACGGAACCCTTTTGGAAAGCAAAATTATTGACGCTACAAGAAAAAACCAAATAATGGGAGGTATAAAACTGTTTTATATTAATCATTAATTGGTTGATGTCAGATTTGATAGAAGACAGTTGCAGTCTGATATCAGGTTCGGCGTCCAGTCTATTTCGATATATTTTTTTCTAAATTCTTGTGGAACTCCTACAGAGGTATCGTGGATCCCTAGGGTTCCTTCTTACTTAATCATACCCCGAATTTATAATGACTGTTCTTTTTACATCCTGTGTATAAGCTTTGACAGAACTGTGCAGTTTTATCGTTTTCGTCTGGAGCGAGCATAATACAGATCAAGGGAAACAGAAAGGGTAAGCAATGGTAAGTATGATTAATTGTTATTTACTACGTAAGTCTTTAGATGTTTACAAGTTCTGGCATATAGAGGACGCCCTAGATGACCATCGCCTTTATTAATCTCGTTTCGAAGATAAACATCTCATTTCTTCTTTCTTTTATTTTTATATGGTGCTATACCAATTTTATTGGTATCTTTAATAAAATTGAGAAGGCTCTAAAAGTACAGTAGTACTACTTATATCTACTACGATGATTTTTATAAAAATTTAAACAGATATACAAGGTGTAAAATAAATGAGAGATAATACATTAGGGTCTGAAGTATGTGCATCCTATATAGAGTTTACTGTGAGGGTACCGGCGCTATTAATATGACTTACTTTTGACTTTCATGTTTCTGTGATAAATGCCCGAATATCATACATTTGCCCATACAATAATTAAAAAAAGGTAACTCTTTCAGCGCTGATACTTTCACAATTCACAGTAAACTCTGTAAACTCTATGTACGAGACCAATACACATTACACACCCTAAGGTATTAATATTATCACTCATTAATATTATAGCCTGTATAAAGGGACTACGGGTTAGGCACAAAAGCTATTTTTACTGGCGCAAATGTACTTTTCTCGCGTGATCTGTCGCAACATCTACTCAAACCTACAATTTAAAGTCAGGCATTGTCAGTCAGTAAACATGCAAGTCACAACGTTACTTAAAAGCTTTTTCTTCTATTAAATGTCAGAGAACATGAAACAATATCTTCGAACAACTACACACTTGATGTCGTGTCAGCACAAGAAATCCGTCTCGGCGAATCAGCTCACTTGAAAAGTGAGCTGTTATTTCATTCATTTCCTGCATGGAAAATTGCCAACGTCCAGACTAGTCACAAAACTGCAATGTGTATTTAGATTTTTTTTAATTTGAAGCGACCAAATCCACATTAAAATGTTTTAAAACATTTGTCTTAGTTCGTTATCAAACAAATGTAACTCTAATGCCATACATTATAATATCGCGCAGACAGATTTAAGCCTTGTTTTTTTTTGGATGGGACACGTGTGTATTATTGATCGAAGAACCACCTTCAAAACCATTTTTGTTAATCTTAAAAAAAGATGAATATATCGTATGTCCAAAACAAGCATTTAGGACATACGCTAGATTACGTAGGAGCCATCGAATTACATTAAGAACGTTAGGTTTCCACTTTCTCACGGTAAGTCTTCTCCTCACGTCGTACTCCTCATTGCTGAGGGTGGTGATACCCGCACGGAATTAATTTATCTGTGACTATCTTGCGCCACATATAGCGATCTTTGGCAGTATGGAGAACGTTATGAATTTTGGCGTCTAGCGCAGTGCGTACTTGGTCCAACCATCGCATTGGATATCGACCTCTCGGGCGGCGACCATCAATCTTGCCTGTAACCAGGAGCCGTTCTAGGTTAAGACCATCTTTTCTTGCAATGTGACGAACGAAGTCCACAACTCTACGTAGACACATAGATGACGGGAACGATGAGTAGGTAGTGACAAAAACTCGCACTTGTGACTTGGCACACGGATCCATAATATAGGTACAAAAATAAACAAAATGCTCCAGTTATCGCAACGAAATTGTCTTTTAACATTGACCCCTTCTCACTATCAATTTAACCTTCATTTGTATTCTTTTTCCATTCAATTAGCATTATCAATTTGATTAAATATTGTACCGGGGCTTGCATTCGTAAGCAGTCCACAGGGTACATTAGAGTATTCAGTATTCATTACTGTAACTTCTTCCATTACCTGCATTGACATAAAAAGAAGTTAATTCTGGATAGGTACCTACTAGAAAATTACGACTGATATCTATACTAATATTATAAAGCGGAAGAGTTTGTTTGTTTGTTTATACGCGCTAATCTCAGGAACTGCTGGTCCGATTTTAAAAAATATTTTTTGTTTGATAGTCCATTCATATTTATAGAGGAAGGCTTTAGGCTATATAATATTACGCTGCGACCAATAGGAGCAAAGCATCAGTGAGAAATGTTGCAAAAACGGGAAAAATTATTCACACTAGGGGACTATCATTAAGTGCGCTGCTCAAAAACCACGCGAACGAAGTCGCGGGCACAGCTAGCAAAATAATATTTATTTTCTAAATAAACTGCAATTATCTCTTGTGGAATATCTAAAGAATCGAGTACATTAAGAGGTAACACAACCCCTATTTTTCCATACAGAAATAGGGGTCTTCGCGACCCCTATTTCCTCCCTGGATAATGCCGCTAGGGTAACAATTTTTTTCCTGAATACCTATGTAGGTATATTATTTGTACGTTCCTTTTTTCAATATATTATTAATTTGAGGAGATATGGACGTTAAAAAATCTAAAAAAAATTACCATCCTTTTCGCTGTGTTTAAACATCCAGGAAACCAATTTGACTGCGTTATACAATAAAATCAAAACATAGGAACCTAGATCAAGCATTTTTTGGTTTATAATGAAAAAAAAACTAATTCGGTTAAGTTTTGGAGGAGGAAACACTGGTCCCCCAAATGTAGATTTCTTGTGCTTTTAATAGCTAATTTCAGTTCGTGCTGCAGTTGTCTCTATCGCGCTGGTGCGGGCTAGCTAGGGCACTGCGAGACAGCAATAGATTTTAAAAATATCTATTTTGTATTTCTCTCAACCGTGAGGTATAAATTAGGTTAGGCTATTATTTATATATCATACACCAGACCTGAATATATGGCTCTACAATTAGGTACCTGAGCTCGGACTGTAATACCTAAGTATGTGTAGGTACCTACACATACTTCTGTACGTACTAAATTCAATATTTTTAATATTTTCTTGTGAAAACACCCCCTACAAAAGTTACTAGTGGCGCCCCATTTTAGTTGTAAATCATTTTTTGTTTGAGGAAAGTAAACTAGTCATGAAAAAATATCTAAATTTCAAATGCAAGTAATTTCGAAACTACACAAAATCTTTTATATTCCTACTCCTAATTATTTCTGAAGGTATAACAAAACTGGTAAAAACCCCAATTGGTCAAACACAACAGACAATATGTCGAGCACGTTCTTTCTATAAATCCTCACAAAGAAGTACTTTTTCCTTGTGTATCTAATGTCCATTATGGCGAACTAGAAAACACATATTGTTAAACCTCAAGCGTTTTGCTCTATGATATCATTCTCCAAGGTTCGTAGTTAAAATATACCGGCTCAAATATAGATAAGACCAACTTCACGGTTGAAAAAATATACCCACGTACGTCTAGGTTTTTTATGGTAACTATAGGCCATATACGCGTCCGTGGTCTAGTGGTTCTGAGCTTCGGTCTCGACCCGGAGGTCGTGGGTTCGATTCCCGCATTGGAACAACAAAAAAGTTTGGTTAGGACAATGCAGGCCGATCACCTGATTGTCTGACAAGAAAGATGATCCATGCGACGGATGGGTATGTAAAAAGTCGGTCCTGCGCCTGTTCGCTCGCCAGCCGTGTACGGTTTACCTTCCCACTGGATTATGAGAGTAAAAGGAAATGAGAGTGTCTTTGTGTATTTCGCACACACTTGGGCACTATAAAAGAACTCCTGCGTAGCTGGCCTGGTTTCAATTAAATCGGCTACCGACACCGAAATCGGTGAGTGTATAGGCAATAACAGTTCGAAACTTACTATGTAAGTTTTGTGCTTGAACCTGTCTGCTAAGTACTTTACGGTTGGTAGCCTATTCGCATGCTGTCACAGTTTCAGCTTGGCGTGTTCACTAGGAAAACATGTGCTTTGAGCCTCTTCATATAACTACCGTCTCAGTATTAAACCGTTACATTTCCAATTGTACTTGAGGTCGATGGCCAAATGGCGAAACGATAAAAGCAGTGGCCCAAAATGACCTGTCCTTCAAAATATGAATGACGGCTGATTCACAGGGCGAACTCTAGTGGGTAATTACATAACCATACACGGCAACCGTGGTAAGACGTAATTGACAAACGTGGTACACGGACAGTTCGTGACAATGGTATTATAGGTTTTCATGACCGAGCCGTTACGTCTAATCGATTCTCCGTCTCCATAAACAATGCTACAACGTGCACCAATTATTGTAATCACACCGTTTTGTTCATTCTGTTCATTAGACTTAAATAGGAGTATTTTTTTCAATACCGTGCTAATGCGAGCCGCTTATAACTGCACCTTCCTTCAATATACAGTGTGACTGGTGAGACGTGAGCAGTACTTGAGGACGTGATATATATAATAGGCTATTATATGAGATGAAAAAAGAATATTAATTAATCACTGAGTAAATGTAGCTTAAAATTGCTTAAACTATTTACCCATAGCATGGATACCGCGTGTAGGTACGCGCCCGTACTACCTACGCTGATGTCGCACGCCGCCGCGCCAGCTGCATAGGTATGCCTACTTGTCTAGCCGCGTAATTTTCATAGTATCCATGATTCATTTATTTAAAGGAAAATTCGGTAAAAATTAAGTACCTAATTTACATATTTATAATGGTTCAGCGATAAGCAACCTCAAAAACTCTTTGATATAATCCCAGGTCATCTTCAGTCTTCAGGCAACTTTACAAAAATCCAAGTAGAGCATGTTAGTACAAGTTAGTTGGTACATTTTAAACGCATGTTTCAATTTAACCGATTTTTCAATACGAAACTATCGTTTTTCAATACCACTATCTGGAAATTGAAATATTCAAAGTTACTCAATTCAGCGGGCGAATGTAAGTCGTATTAATTTGATATGGTCGAGGCTTATCTTTGCTTTGCGGGCTTCCTCCAGCGAAGCCTCGTGTCGTTTGTCTACTTATTACACCAAATTGAATATATTCAACACGCAAAGTCAAACTAAAAACAGATAAACACAAAAATAGATTGATTTGCATAAGACAAATAAATACATTACCAATTTAAAATGGAAGTGTCTGAATATTCAAAATACTCCAGCTACAGGTACAGTCTACCTATTAGTTACAGATAAAATTTGTTTTAAAAAAGGAACAGAATTACAAGGAAGTTAGATAGACATTAATTAGGGGGAAAAAAGACTTTAATTGTAAATTTAAACATAGACACTGTCGCGATAAATTTTTCTTTTCCCGACATTTCGCCTTTTTTCCAGAAGCTGTGATCATGGGACACCTTAGTCCTCCTGTGATAACAATAAAACAATAAGCAATAAAAAAAATAACCGTCACAGTATCCGAAAGTGTTTATAATTAATTAATTAATGTTATATATAAAAATGAATGTTTGGATTAATATTTTGTGTTTCAAATTAATAAATAAAATAAAAAATACATTTTAACGAAATTCTGTCATAAACAGAAAAGCCTACAATGCCTATAAGATAAACTTACAAAAACTTCACAGTTACAACAAAACAAGGAATACGTAATGCCAATAGGTCCAGCAATATCCTTTTAAAGCTCCGCCATAGTGACGTTATCGAATGTGAATTTTATTAACGCTATTAAGTTTTTCATGTAATTGTAATTATTATTCGTTGACATACTTTTACGTTACGTTACGTTGCCGCCAAATGTTCCCGTTTGGCCTACAGACGAAGAATAACTCTAGGTAGTAATAGGTAGTACTCTAGATGTGAGTTCCTCGTAATGGTTTCCGCGTTGCGGGTTCCACGTTTAGGGTTCCACACGGTGCGAGTTGCCTAGTTCCACGTTATGTGTTCCGTGTTTAGAGTTCCGCTTTGAGGGTTGGCGGGTCCCGGGTTTGCGAGCTCCACGTTGCGGGTTCCACGTTGCGGATTCCGGGTTGCGGATTCCGCGTTGCGGTTTCGGCGGTGCGGGTTCCGCGTTGCGGGTTCCGAGTGTCAGGTTCTGGGTTCGGGTTTTTGTTGTTTTTTTAATTGAATTTCATCACAAACTATTTGTATGCTCAACAAAGTGGGCAGGCGTCAGCTAGTAACTAATAAAGTGGAAAAAGTGCAAGTAATTTGGGAATTGTGTAACATGAATTTCCACCATGACATATGAATAATATTTGCGTAAACATAACCATTGAATAGAAACAGTAAATTAAATTACAGTTACATGTAGCGTGCACTGTTTGCCTTCACAGGATGGAGTGACCCCGTTTAAGCTTCCATCGGACCTGTAATTGAATGCACTAGAGCAGACCAGGAAACCAATAATTTGATTTCCAGCCAAGTTAAGGCATTTACAAAGCGAGTTGGATCTGCAAGTGGAGTTGTGTATTTAAAAGATTCTAACACAGAAACTTTTCGTATTCCTATACGAAAGACGTGTTTTGATTTAATGAATTGATACATCAGGACTTGTATATCATTGTATAACTAACTCATGTAGTACTCTACAATATGATTAGTGTATGATTTGTAGTGTCATTATTCTAATAATAATAATAAAAACATTTAATCAACAACACTACAACATACATAAGAATAATTTTAAAGGCTGTAAGCTAATATCAACAATGCAGTTGATAACGTGTCCTATACAAAAATAAGGCTAAAAAGTCCGCGTGCTATATGCCAATAGAGCATTTATTTAATAACGAGCTGAGGCAAAACTTTAAAAACATTCCAAAGTTGATTAGGTGATTTGAAATCGATATAATTATGACAGTTAAAATTTAAAAATAAATAAATTTAAACATACATAGCGGACACTAAATGAAATAACTGCGCACTTTTCAAATGAGCTGATATGCACCGAGGCATTTTTTATAGAGCAGTAACATTATTCTTCGCTGTGTGAATATACTGAGGAGAATAGACTGAGGAGTCCATAAGGATTTTAATGCTATGGGTTAAGTTAAAGCTTAAATACAGACAAAGATAAAAACATTAAGAGTTTAAAGTACCCACAACTTAGTACTTATAGCCTAAGGCCTTCTTGACTGATGACTAGAGATGATGTTATTTCACCACATAAACCGCGACGATAAGATACTGATGTAAAATAATAATGACTACAAGGACTTCAAATATCGTATTTCAAAATAATCATTCAGGTCAACATAACAATTCAAGACAATTTATCCTGTTTGGGAATGAATATGATGTAGATGGCAAATAATAGCAATAAAAAGTTACAACAAAAATAAAGAAAAATCAGTCAAATTGAGGTTATGTTTTATTATAATTTGTTTATTGGCATAGTCTGTAAAATATATAACTGTCTAACTATCACGGTTCATGAAATACAGCATCGAAAGACGGACAGACGTAAAGTCTACGCTCCCTAGGTACCGTACAGTTCCTATGTGTACCGACTACGCTACCCTAAGAAATAAATGAAGTGACCTGAGTGTGTATCAAACACGCGATGCCTTTACAATTTCGAGTGATCCCAATTTCCCATATCGTTCGATAATGGGTCTAATAATATTAAGAGGAAACATCACGAAACAACACAAAATTTTTGCAATATAAAAATAGGGGTCTACGCGACCCCTTTTTCCTGCCTGGATAAAGCCGCTAAAATATTTTTTTTCCTGAATATCAATGTAAGTATATTATTTTTACGTCCCTATTTTTTCCTTTTTTTATGAATTATTTAAGGAGATATGGACGTTCAAAAATCAAAAAAAAAAATTGCCAGACTTTTCGCTGTGTTTAAACATCCAGGAAACAAATTTGACTGCATTATACAATAAAATCAAAACTAGGAACCTAGCTCGAGCCTTTTTTTAGTATAATATAATGAAAAAAATATCTAAATCGGTTAAGTTTTGGAGGAGGAAAGAGGGGTCCCCCAAACGTCAGTTACAAGTACAATTACGAAAGTACAAGAACTTTTAACACGTAATTTCAGTTCGAGCTGCAGTTGTCTCTATCGCGCTAGTGCTAGCTAGCTAAGGGACTGTAAGACAGTAATAGATTTTATAAATACCTATTTTGTATTTCCCGCAACCGTGATGTTTCCTTTTAATACAGCCAACTGCAGTCTAAGGCCCGAATTCATGAAACAATCTCAAACTCAGTCTGAAGAATTGCGATCGCAACCTTGACTTGAGAACCTATTTGACAGATAAAATAACGTTTCCTTTCACTTCAACAACGTTACATATGTTGCATTTATTTGTTTTATTTTTGAAACGTAAAATTTAATATTATAAAAACAAGGTTTATTCTTATTTATTTTGTATACATGTTTAAAAAAGAAACAACAAATAGAATATAACACACGAAAAGTTAATCATTTTTAAAAGTGAAACGAAACGCAGTTTTATCTATCAAATAGTTCACAAGTAAGGTAAGTTAATGATGGTTTATTAATAGGTATGGCAACCTCGAGGTCGGTCAAATGCAACCATCCTACAACGGTATCGCTCGCGGCTGACTGCACACAGCCCTGCTCTGATTCAATATATTTCATCTGTGCCATTGCGCGGTTCCATAAAGGAGATCAACCGTAAAGAAGTCACCCACATTGATATCTCTACAGTTGCAACAATCGATAACAGTTCTCGACTATATTGCAAGAGTTACGGGCGAATACTGAAATGATATTATATAAACGGACTTCAGTCCAAACACACTTCCACCATTGCAATGCCTTTGTAGCCAGGATCAACAATGGCAACAAAACCAACCACTAAAACACTTCCATATGATCTCAGGGGTACCCTTGGGACCTAAAAAGTTGGAGGAGTAGGTTGTTTTCCAGTTTAATGAAACCATAGTTAAATTTTAAGTTGCACTCAAGTCACATGCTGTCCTTCACAAGCTTCTTCGAAATTTCAACTCTCAATATTCTAGAAACCGCCCAGTTTCTGTGATGAACCGGTTCTGGTGAACCATTAAGGTTTCAGTTGGTTATCCATTATGGCGTTCTAAAACTCTGTAAATTGTGTTTAGACAAAAATAACTAAGTTTAGATGACCAATGTTCTCCGAATTATATATTAAACGAATTGACTTTGTTACTGATGGATGGCGCTGACACAGAAAAACTTGTCAGGAAATGATTACTTTTCTCTGTTAAGCTCCATTCCATGACCGTTTAATCCCTAAACACTACAGACATATCAGGAGATAATTTAGTCTAGATTGTTTATCAGTACATATCTGATATGTGTTTAACATTTTGTCAACTGCACAATTAATTTAAATATGTACTAAAAATACGCCTGTATGTCAAAAAACATAATTTATTAAAAATACACAAAACTACTTGATCAATAGCGGCTTCTTTAATGTCAATTTAGTATGCATAGACAATTTTAAAGGTCAAGGCATTCAAAAATATAAATTTAAAAAAGTTACAAAATACTAAGCACGATCCTTAGTTTTTTTTCGATATACACTTTCGATTACATTTCTATTGACAACTCATTTATTAAAATCATATCAGTAGTATCTACAATAGAAAAAATATACATAACTAGACTAAAAAATAGACAACCAAGATCATTACCCTTGCTTTTGGCTTAGTCCAGCAAAGAGAGGAATATCTACACAAATATTGCATAAAATCAAAAATTAAGTGGTCAAAGTGTCATGGGAGATATTTCCAATGAATAAACACAATTCAAATCATGCGCCACACGTTCATGCAAATTAGTTTCTCAAAATTTATCACGAATTGTCAGCCATTCATATAGGAGTCATTGAACCTTAGTATACAATTTCAATGCTATTCATTCACATTTAATTAAAGCTCCTCACACCGATTTTGGTGACAGTAGAGTGCGTTCACCGATCATCTATCTGTCGGAAAATTCACCTGAATTGCGGTTTACAAAAAGAGGTTCAGTTAACCTGATCAGCCTGTATTCCCAACCAGTATTGAATTTTTTTGTTGTTCCAACTCAGAGATTGAAACTATGACCTACGGATTGAAGTCTTAAACCACTCGATCATGGAGTCATTTGAATTTCAGTGAATATATTTGCCTTAGGAAACTGCAACTGGGAATATCGGAGAAGCAGGGCATAAAAAGTTTGTTTCGATAAGCGGTTCGATTGGCAGTTGGCACGCTACAGCACGTCTCAAAGGATTAACTGAACGTACAATAGGAAGGCAACATTGTGGTTCTGTGGAAAACAAAAACAATACGACTAAAGCCAAACTATGGACGGATGGATAGATATTTCAAGTCGGTTTATATTATGCATCGGATGAGGACTACCCAATCAGGATAGTTGACGCTCATTGGAGAAGGCTGATGACGACGATGATATTACGTCATTGTCCAAAAAAACTAAGTAGGAAAACAAGGTTAATACACCTTAGAAGTAGGTACTTACGTTTTACAAAAACGAATGATGCCGATTGCCAACGATAGTAATAATAGAAGTATCAGTAAAAAGGTCGGAACTTGCAAATGGGACAAAAAACTAATGTTGACCTTGTTGAGTAATACTCAATAAGTAAAGAATGGATCAACGAATGGAAAGAATTTATACCGACTATATTAGAGATAGTTAAGTATAAATAGATCCAATTAGTTAATTATGTACTTATATTACACAACTTTTGTAACAGTATACAATTCTGCAGTTATAGACAGAGTCAGACAAACTAGACAGGTATCACTTGAACTAATTAAATACTAACATTAGAAACAAAGGACAAATTAGTTTTCCACGCGAGTCCGTGTACACTATGACACACAGTTTACTAAAACACAACAGCGTAACAACTCTTTAAATATTTAATGAGCATTTCGTTATGCACTGTTAGCAGAGCAGGACCCCGCGGGACCAAACTAAAATAACATTACTTTTGTTATTACCACAGTGTCATCGTGTTCAAAATTTAGTTTGATAACATTGAAACGAATAACGTAAGCAGTTTTTGTGTGAAATAACGTTTTTGTAAATCAGATTACGGTATAAATATAACTCGAACGTCACCAGATTACATAATAGGAAACCATACAAGCGATGCAGAAATCAGATATTGCAATGAAATGACAACACGAGATGACCTAAGCATTCGTTGTGCAAGTGTGCAAATATTGTGGCGTGGGATGATTCGAGACGAAGGATAGGTAATGACAATAATAGCTACTAGTTTCGTTTAAACAAGGTCAGCAACGCAGGAGAGTTTGTTCCAAATGTGTGCGCAACACACAAGGACACTCTTTGGAAGGAAGAGAGTATCTTATAAGGAAGAGGTTATCATCGCAAAAAGATGGATGATACCTGACACGACTAGTTCGTACTAGTCCAGCCCCAGCAGGCGCAAGAGTGATTTTACACATACTCCACCAGCATGGATATCTTTTCTTGTCAGACAATCAGGTGATTAGCCTGAATTCTCTTGAAAACAATATTATATATGCGGAAATCTAACCCGTCCTCTGGGTGAAATTCTAACCACTAAACCAGGAAGAGATTTTTAGCTGCGGTGGCTAACGCAGCTGTAAATTGTCCATTAACACACTCTACACGGATAGACGATGATTAATCTACTTAATGACTCCAGTCACTGCGATGACATGATTCCCATTTTGAATGCAATCCGATAATTACTGGCGGATATCCTTCGATGATGCCGTATGAACCTGCTGTAGGGGTCTTGAATTTTAATGCAAATAATATTTTTAATCAACTCAGCTTTCAAACAAAAAAAGACTAGATCAAAGCCGTTGTGTGAACACACAGACATACACGTCAAACTTTGTTTTCGCCGGGGGTTAAAAATTGAACCCAGATTATAATATTATTAAAACATAACAATTTGTATTCTTTAAAGCTGTTTTTATTTTTTGCACCAACAATTACTTCTCTTAGTTTTAATTACAATTTTAAAATGTAAATTTATATTTCTAGACGTATGATTTATTAGCAAGGCCTCATAGAATCTAGGTTAATCATCAGATCGATCGAACTATTGTGAATAGTTTAATTACTGTGCTTGTTGATGTTCGGTTACATAATAAACAAATAACATAAATATTAGTTAGCGATCTAAATTGCTTTAGATTTTTAAATTATATAATTAAACCCTGGTATATTAATATAAAAAAAGTTCTTACTCTTGAATTCGGGAAAATCATAAAATTAATAAGTACTGATTTTCAATTATCAAAATAAATTGTTAGTAACAATCAGATTCTCTCTCTCAGACAGTAGTCTAGTAGAAGACATCAATAGAAAATCAGATCTACGAAGCTTACATTAGGAACGTTGCAATTCGTGAAAATCTACATCTCACTGTCGCAAAATTTAACGTTTGTTAAACAGTACTAAACTTTATCTATTAAACAAACAGTGACCAACCACCATTAGTCCTAATTCCTTGCAGATAAACGTATGAGGTCATTCAGATAAAGATTACTAAGGTGCGACAGTAAACACCCAACACCTTGGAGTCAACCAAAACATAATTGAAAACGAAAACGATGACAAATAACATATTACGCAATCGTATAAACAGGTTTATAGCTACATTAAAACTGCAAGAGTATCGTTTGAATACTGAGAGGATATTGTAAATGGATTTGATAAACAAACAGTTAAAACACAAAACTATTGTTTTCATAAGAATAATAATATTTCTAATTATTTAGTCAACAACTACAGAGATACGGTCCTGGATGTAAGGGCTTGAGAAAAGGGACGTGTTAAGTTTTTTTTTTATACCGAGGGACATCTACATAATTATGAGATAGAATAAGGACTTCTGAAAAGGCAAGCTCTTAGAGTAACCATATATCTTTGCAATTCAATTCAATACTATTATATCAATTTAACATGACTAAGATCGAATAAGCATAAAATATATACATACTCTTAATCCTTATGATGGTGAAATAGGATTTTAATGCGCTGGGAAGCTTAAAATAAATTATTTAGTTACTCGTACAAGTGGATAGGTCGACTCTGCAAATTAAATCTCAGAATAAAATAGTTTAGACGCAGTCTAGTATACAGTAAAATGGTATTCTAATAAACAAACCAACGTTAAACGCGTTTTGATTGGGTCCAAACTCCAAAATCAGTTTAAAGTCAAGGCGATTAATGTATAATTGATTGAACGTCTGAGTTAAATACTACAAAATACTACATCATTCCCATTTAATAAGACCTGAACGTAAACAAAAAATTAAAAAAAATACTAGAAAAACACGCTTCAAAGTGCAAATACGACTATGATACGATCCATCGTGAAGCTCCAGTTCATATCTTCCGACTCGATCATCGACAGTACCATATAATTAATAATTATATTGTAATAAGAACTACATACAGCTGCCAATTTTCATTACGCTACGATCCTTGGAAGGTTAAATTAGTTACCTTAGATTACTTGACATACTTACATATAGGTCGTCTAATGTGCCATTTTATTTGGGGGAGGGCCCCCCATACTGGTCTAAATTTGCATTATTTTTACATTTAATCGGAACGTATACATATAGTATAAATACATGTAGTTATTTCAATTTCTACGAGAAGTGAAACATGTATCAAGCTGATGTACAGGCTGCAGTTGGTTCTTGTAGCGTTTAAGTGTAAAACTGTGTTCAACAGCTAAAGGTTTCTAGTTTTAGGTTAGCTTGTGAGCATTACTTAAGTAGATATTCTTGTTTGAAAAAGACACGCCAATTAGGAATCTAATGTTTTTTGGCATATTAGGCATATAATAGCTGCAAAAAATAACTTGTCCTTAATGATCATTTGTAATACAATATGCAAAGGAAATGATCATTATTAAATCGAATTCCAAAAACGATTTTCAATTTACCATCCTATTAACGTTTTCAACTTTATAAAATTTAAAATTTAACATAACTAAACCATTCTTTTATTTTAGGTCGTTTTTAAATTCTCTATACCTTTTGAAGGCATATATCCAAATCCCCACTTAATACAGCCCTAACTGCTAACTTCTATCTGAAGCAGAACCTGCGTTTGCCACTAAGATAGGTATAAATTGAATTGAATTGAGAAATAGAGTGTTTCAATACCATTGGACACCATTTTAATGCCAAACCGAGGGTCGTCCGGATTATACTTAGAGCTATATTATGTCGAGCTACCAGTACTTACCTTCTCTTCAAGTCAAAAACCCTCTAAATCCCTACCCATTACACACGGTAGGGCTTCCACCTGAAGGCTGGATCAGCCTTTGCCACTGCTGATCATTGTAGTTAGTTATGGCTCTATCAACAGTTTCGTGGAAAGTGTTCTCGTGAGGCAAAAACCTATTAGCTGCAGTCAGATATAGACGACTGTCGTCACGACCATCACGACATGGCTTCGCCGCGTGTGAATGGCAAAGCCAATAAACACATCATGTACAACTCTACCCTGGCACATACTTACGTTTACAATAATCCCAGAAGTATTCGTTTACAAGTGTTAATGAAATATTATTATACTTAGACTTAGTAAAGTAAATTTAAAAAAAAACACATAATTATAAACGCACCCTTTCTTCACGACTGGCGGGAGATTAGGGGCAGGACTTTTTACATGCCCATCCTATGCATGGATCATCTTTGTTTTCAAAAAATCGGTGGCTCTTTCACGCATAAGTAATGAACAGATTTTTATAAAATTTCGTACGGAAGTTAAGGGTCCGGATTACACATTGTCGTCGCGCCGATTCGTCGCGTCGATTCGTCGCGTTTGTTTTCTTATTAAAATGGTGACAATTCTTACAACCAGCATGCCAAATGACCATGTATTTTCTATTCCTCGAACAGGGCTCATATTCCACATGTGATGGCGTAGCCGCGAGCAAAAACTAGTAATACATAAAGGAGAGAATAAGGAAATTCATTTTGGGAATCTTATAGGTATAGCCTAATTAAACTTTCTGACAGAGAATGAGAATTGACTTACTGAAGCTGCAGCAATCGTTTCAAATATTTGCCTGGAGGATGAATTTTGATAAAATTTGCTATGTAGGAAGCTAACACCTAGAATAATATAAATAGGCTACTATTTAACCCGAAAAAGAACAGTGTTCACATGTAATTCTGTTTTTAATATATAACTCTGTCGTTTTCTATTTGAAATCAATTGTTTCAAATTTTTAATACGATTAGAATATTGCGCCTGCGTTACATAGTTTCTTGCGCAATATTTGAGGACTAAAATGAAAGCACAAAGGACAGTGCATTAACCGCAAACCTGTATTTGTACGTTGAAAACGCAACTGATATTGCAAAATCCTAAATATTTATTTTCAAACTACTGATACGATTTTATTGTTTTTGTATAGAAGCCCTAAGCATACGTTATTGGATGATTTTATACTATTCTCCGCGCAAAGTAACCACTCTTTAAATAGTGTAGTTCCTGGTACAGGCGGTTTTAAATGTCATATGGTTGCCCAGCACATACGGCACTCTCACAACATAGTCGGCATAATCCAGAGGAGTGACTGGTCAATACGTCCGGGGCCAACCATGTGCGTTCCTCACGAGGTTTTCCTTCACCGTTAGAGCGTCCGTACAATGTACTACATTTGAAAAAGTCTCATTGGTACATGCTACAACATGGAAATCGAACTTGCTCCCTTTCGAGTACTAATCAACAGTTTACTACCCACTAGGCCACAGACGCTCTTTTTGTATTTGTTGTGATTATTAATAATCTGATTGCGAAATTTGCAGAAGAAATGGTAGAACCATTTAATGGGAAGTAACATTTATTTACTTTGTGTGCCTCCACAATAACATCTAAATATTGACTTACAAACAAGAAACAACGTCATAGACCATTTGAATCATCGCAATAGACACCGATAACTAAAATGGTTCGGCACAAATTAATGGCCAACCGTAACGGTCTCAACTTCGAAGCCTAAAATCAACTTAAATTAAAAAAAAACTTTAAAAACGCTTATAGAGCCTACATACCATCAGCTTGGAAATCCAGTGTGACAATATTTTTCAACTGGCTAAACAAAAACGATCACAAACGTCAAAACTTTGTCACAACAGCACCTACACGTCCACACTCCACGCACGTCGAACAAGCACTGAATAGCTGATCAGATGATGATCAACAAACATGCATTCCGCGTGGCCACGACGAGGGATATTGGCCTCTATTTCATGATGATAATGGCTATGTTTCCCTGCGCGAATATGCACATTGCATGCAATTACTATTTGTATATCCAGTTTTGCCCACGCCTTGCACATTTCTTACCCGTTTCCAATCGAGCCTTTAAACTCTTTGTAGTTACATATGAATACAACTATGCTACTATGAGTTTGGGCACAGGGAACAGCCATTAGTATAAGTTTATCTATTGTCTTTACTCTAACAACCGCTATAAGAAAGTAGAGTCCTTAGATACTAGATAGCCTGAATTAAAATATACGATAAATTACATCTCAGACAAAACTTAATGGCATTTGAGTTCAAGGCTCAGATCATATACTAAATTGAAGACTCTATATTACTTCCGTTACGGAACCTTTAGAGGGAACAGGTTACTATGGACTGGTTTGGCCTTGACTATTGTTGTATATTATTGTTTCTGAGATATTTAGATATTGACTTTAGAATAGAAATGAAATAACTTCAAACATAAGGCTGGGAGTTGGGCATCTTAAATATTACCTTCTGGAGAGAATTAGGAGTGCACAAAATGGACTCTGCGCTTACACAATACAGTTCAATGTATTTTGATTATAATAATAATATTTATGGACGCTTCACACTACGTCAATCTGGCCCCGTGCTAAGTATCCGAAGAACTCGTGTTACTGGTACCAGACAACGGAAATATATTTAATTATTTTATACTATACAGTATACACAAATTTAAGATTTTTATTATATTACACACAAATTTTATACACATCTATAAGCAAGGAACATTGAAATTTTTTTGATCCCTCGGCGGAATTCGAACTCACGACCTCTCGATCGCGCACCAACGCGCTCAACCACTGCGCTACGGAGGTCGT
Organism: Celastrina argiolus; assembly: GCA_905187575.2. Taxonomy (NCBI): domain Eukaryota; kingdom Metazoa; phylum Arthropoda; class Insecta; order Lepidoptera; family Lycaenidae; genus Celastrina; species Celastrina argiolus. Next base: position 2,262,098 of record LR994581.1, on the reverse strand, counting down.
CAATTTATTCAAACTTTCTCTGATTTCCAAATTATAGTCCCAGCCTTATCCCGGTTTCTGAAAGGTTGATCAGATCGTCGATCAGACAATTATATTTGAGTTAAAAAGCCATTCTAAACGCTCATTGGTGAACATGACTTGCAACATCTTCGTTCAACCAATTTTTACTACCAATGAAGTCACAAAGCCTTTCAGAAACTGAGCTTATGGCTGTTAAAGCTTGTGGAATGCACAATCAAACTAGTTTCCGATTGTCGTATTAGAGAAAACTTTCATCGTAATTTGCGCTAGCAGACTCGTCTGTCATTTTCTTTGTTTAAATTTTTTGAAGTTTGTGTTTATGCCGAAATGTATGAGGTTTTCTTGTTATTCCGTTGTATTCATATTATAGATTACAGGAAACATTAAAATAAGTATAATGTATATTTTTAAAATCTTTACTTTTACGTTTCATGAAAGAAAAAAATTAAAGTATGTAACATAAGTAAAATTCTTCATTTTTAAAAGTGAAACGAAGCGTTTTTTTATCTGTCAAATAGGTTCTCAAGGTGAGGTTGGGTTTGAGATTGTTTTATTTATACGGGCCTTAGTCTGGATGCATGGCAGATGGTAATTATTTCAGTAGATACTATTTAAAAAAAAATATATGGCAATTGGTTATACACTACAATACAACATACTATAAAATGGAATGGGAGTATGGAGCGTGTAATACAAGCTGTTCTTTTGGTACATTTGAAGAGGTCGTTGCTCCCGTCATGTTATCACAATATCCGCGAGAGATCTTTATCGAGATAATTGCCCAAAACATCATTAATTTTATGCGATTTACTTGGAATCATAACATGCTGCCACACCGATTACGGTGGCCGTTTTCAATCCCTCTACACAGGTGTTATTTGTACAGTGCCCAAGTGTGTGCACAATACACATAAGCACCTCTCTCTTCCCTCACAACCTTGTAACCCACATGAATGTAAAGAAAGACAAGTTCCACACACATTCTCTACTCGTAGACATGTTTATCGCATTGTGCATTCTTTAGGAGTTAAATCAGGAAAACAAACCGTGTTATTGTATTTATCAGTTAATATCCATAACCACATTCCCGGCATGGCAATCAGAATAGCAAATAACCGTAATATCGTATACTTGATTTTTTTCATTCAAGTAATTTATTTAACTTCACTCAAGGCAGAGTATTAAAACAAGTATTTTCGATGTAGACATGCTACACTGTAGTACAAGCCACTCTTTCTAAATCCACAAGCAGCTCCACAGACCACAACCCTTTTTGCAGCTACAAAACAACATATTATCTGCAGCTAGTAATTAATTAATTGTTATTGGGATATACTCTTTTTAGATGTTCAAACGCTGCACTAGCTTTAGGAGGTAACGATGACAAAATAACACATGTTTTTTTTGGCTGTTCCTTTTACAAAGAAATTAAACCTCAATGAGTTAAACTTTATTTTTTGCTGGAGCTCCATATAGACTCAAAATACACGCTGCACCCATTTGAAATATAATATTACAGACTTTGATCCAATTTTAAATACTGTAGCTAATTCGTGACGTTATTCGAATATTTTTGCAAACTTTTATTTTTTTATAATAATAAAAATAAATTAAAACGTGGTCGCACCCGCTATTGGCATCAAATATAACAGCAGATGAATATTCTGATTTTTTAAGCTCTATCTTTTTCTACCTATGCATTTATGGATTTCAAATTGATTCATTATCTTGTTTTAGCCTTTTTAGACCTCTTTTTTGCGAAGTATGGTTATAGTATTATAACTTATTTTTATAACACGTTTATAAAAATAAGTTATAATACAAAAATATAAGTTATAATATAATAAAAAAATTAAATACATACTCATAGTGTGCTAGCCAAGATCTATCTTTTGATACCAATACCATGAGACAATTATTATCTTATAAAAAAAAAATTGTTATGTTTTAAGGGTTTCGTTTTCAAAACACAATTTTTCTGAAAATTATATAGCATAAATGTTACTTTCGACATCAATACGAATCGATTGACACCTCATTTTTTAAAACCGTACCAGTAGTTTAGCTGCTGCGAGCGAACAAACATACATAGATACAATTTTTACTGTGAAGGTTTTTCTTTTGATGTTTAAATATGTTAATTATTGTCCAATTGTTATAAATTGTATTGGATAATGAAGTTTGATCTTTAAAATACATGTGAAAGTGTTGATAAGTGTGCACAATAAGTGAACACGTGAAAATTTCGATGTTTTCAGTTTGTTAACCTTTAGGTTAAATTTATCAGGACGAACTATAGACACTATAGACCCATAAAAAAGATTCAATTCTTGTTGTAGAGAGCAGCATGAACCGTTTCACATGAATATTAAACGCAATCGGTATCAGGCATCAGTCGTCAATTTGGAGTAATGTAATTCATATCGATAGGGCACGAAATGTGGGTTAACAACCGTTTACCGCTGTCTATTATTCCATGCTAACTAACCTTACATGACGACATAAAAACTAGGAAATTATCTATGCCAAAGGATACTTATAACTATACTAGCTGACCCGTGCCCACTTCGTTGAGCATACAAACAGTTTGTGATGAACCGTTTAAACCTTCCCGGGACGTCCACGAATATTTCAAGACTAAAAATAGCCGAACCGGTTCAGCCGTCCGCGAGACTAACGAACAGAAATTCATTTTTATGTACGTAAAGATTAAATATTAATATTGCCTCCCACACCGATTCCGGTGACGATCGACGGATTTATTGAAACCAAACCTTACTCTCCAAACTGATTCGATTTTGATTCAGATTCGATCGTGCCGCATACTCCCGAATAAATTAACGTTTGTTTATTTTGATTTTCAGTCGATTGATATGGTCGGGAGTAGGTACAAAAAGTTACGATCCATCTTTTTTCAGGATTTTCTTTATCCTGATTAGTTTCAAAGTAATCCACCAAATAAAACACCAAAAACCGTTGAGATCAAATTGATTCTCGATTATGCCGGGAGTAAGCCTGATCTCAATAACTGCTTTCATTGTTAAACTAAAGCCTAATTAGACGATAGCTTTCATCATAAATCACCACAAGAATAAAACTGCAAAAGTCTATTTGTAGGAATGAATGAAGTTGTATCACTAAAAATAGCCGTCCTATTTGCGGCCCCAATCTGAATGGAGTTTAAAATGGGTCAGCGAGCCGCGGTGACGTCACTACTCACGGTGACGTCACGCCGGTGGTCCGGGAACTGGGGCGCTGCAACTCAATGGGAGATGCGATTACACTTATCTCGTAATCAATATCTTAATCATGCGTCTAGTTCCTACAACATACTAAATTATTAGTGTTGTAGAAGCCTCGTCGTTTCAGCCTTTAACTGTCCACTGCTGGACATAGGCCTCTCCAATACATTTCCAGTGCGACCGGTCCATTGCCACCTGCATCCAACGTGTCCCGGCAGTTTTCACCAGGTCGTCGGTCCATCTGGTAGGTGGCCGTCCCACACTGCGCTTGCCAGTACGTGGCCTCCACTCTAGGATCTTTTTGCCCCATCGACCGTCCAATCTTCGTGCTATGTGGCCGGCCCATTGCCACTTCAGCTGACTGATCCTTCGGGCAATGACAGCAACCTTAGTTCTTCTACGGATCTCCTCATTTCTGATTCGATCACGTAGAGAAATACCGAGCATTGCCCTCTCCATAGCACGCTGAGCGACATTGAGCCTTTTGAAAAGATCCTTCGTGAAGCACCACGTCTCAGAACCGTAAGTCATCACTGGTAACACACATTGGTTGTATACCTTTGTCTTAAGGCACTAAGGTATCTTGGACGAGAAGACGTTGCGTAATTTACCGAACGCAGCCGAGCTGGATCCGTCTACTGACCTCTCATTAAAGTTGGACCTATCTAATCGGACAGCCTGCCCTAGGTATATATATTCGTCAACAACTTCAAGAGTAGAGCTCCCAACAGTTAGTGCGGTGGGTGCAACGTGGACATTGTGCATGATCTTCGTTTTGTCCATGTTCATTTTAAGACCCACTTGTTGAGAAACTCTATTGAGGCCACCGAGCATGCGCCCTAAATCTTCTAGCGATTCTGCCATGACTACTATGTCGTCGGCAAATCGAAGGTGAGTGATGTATTCGCCATTGATGTTGATGCCAAGTCCTTGCCATTCCAGGAGCTTGAAGGAATCCTCCAGAGCAGCGGTAAACAGTTTCGGGGATATGACATCCCCTGTCTCACTCCTCTCTTTAAAGGGATATCCTTCGTACAGAGCTCCTGTACTCGGACTGACATGGTGGCATTATTATACAAACACTTCAACACTGCGATATACCGATAGTCAATACAGCAACGCTGGAGAGATCTAAGGACCGCCCATATTTCGACGGAATCGAAGGCTTTCTCATAGTCCACAAACGCCAAGCATAATGGCCGATTATACTCTTCGGTCTTCTGTATAATCTGCCGCAGCGTATGTATGTGGTCTATGGTACTATAGCCTTTTCGGAAACCGGCTTGTCGGTCTTCTGTATAATCTGCCGCAGCGTATGTATGTGGTCTATGGTACTATAGCCTTTTCGGAAACCGGCTTGTTCGGTAGGCTGAAAGTCATTCAGCTTGCGTTCGAGACGCATCGTGATTACTCTCGAAAACAGCTTGTAGACATGGCTCAGCAGTGTTATGGGTCTATAGTTCTTCAGTAAGGTTTTGTCACCTTTTTTGAAGAACAGGACCACAACACCTCTGTTCCATGCCTCTGGCGCTTTCCCATCGAGTAAGGAGGAATTAAAGAGTTTCTGAAGGACTTTTAGTACCGGCGTGCCGCCCGCTTTCAGAAGCTCTGTAATGATTCCATCCTCGCCCGGCGCCTTGTTGTTCTTAAGCTGTTTGAGAGCTATCCTGATCTCGTACAGGCTGATGTCCGGGATGTCTTCGGTATAGTGTCGTGTTAGCCTGGCTCTTGGGTTTGCAGCTAAACTAGCAGGTTTAGCTGAGACCGAAGTATATAGCTGTTCGTAGAACCTCTCTATCTCCCGTAGTACCTCGGGCTTATTTGACGTTACGCGTCCATCTTCGGTCTTCAGCTTTGTCAACTGGCTTTGCCCAATAGATATGTCTCTTGCAAACACTTTCTAGCCTTGGTTCCGCTCTATCGTCTCTTTAATACACTGGGTATTAAAAGAACGGATATCGTGTCGCAAGGACTTCGTGATCTGTCTATTGAGCTGCCTATATGACTCAGCGTCGACTAGCCATGAGGTTCCGGGTGTGGTCGGATAGTTTCTGAGGTTTATTTTTACGGTGGGTCTTGAAAAATTTGGACCCCACCGTATGGACAGTTTCTACCAGCCTGCTGTTTATATCGTCCACTGATGTAGAAGCCTGATTAAAATCTATACTAATGTTATAAAGCGGTAGAGTTTGTTTGTTCAAACGCGCTAATCTCATGAACTACTGGTCCGATTTGAAAAAGTATTTTTTTTGTTGGGTAGTCCATTTGTAGAGAAAGACTTTAGGCTATATAACATAAAACATTACGCTGCGACCAATATGAGCGAAGCGTCAGTGAGAAATGTTGCGAAAACGGGGAGATTTTCGTTGCGTGCGCTACGTATATAAACGGCTTAAGTCATTCAAAAACCACGCGAACGAAGTCGCGGGCACAGCTAGTAATAAATATATTTATATGTTACATGCTAATAGTATTTCCATGCATAACGTACGCAGGAATTACCCATAATTCATTTCAATTTAGTAATAATCTTAAGACATAAATTATTGAAGTTGTGCTAATGTGATATAAAATTTAAATATGTATTCTGTTGGTTACTTAAAAGAATGATTATTTATTTATAATTTTGAAAATAAAATAAATAGAAAACATTTTATGTCCAATTGAAACTTAACAAGCTTTTCCAGAAAGTCAACAAAAAATGGCTACCACCGGTTCAACCCTAGCCCAGCGAGAAGAACCAGTGTAAGAAACTTATTATTACAATATATTATTATTAAGGCAATATAATATTATATGTGGACAGTAAAAGGCTGAAACGACGACGACGACGACGAATATTATAAAGGCTACATTACTGTATACAAGCGTGTAGCTTTATTAATTCTTCATGCCCAAGCGGCAGGACGCCGTGTGGTGACGGCATTAGAATACAATTGTCACCACCCCCGATACTATCCTAGGGGAGTCGTAAGAGGCGACTAAAAGGAAGCACACACACATAACAACAACTAGTGTGAGAGAAGGAAAACTCGAAACAAAACCCTGTACCAACCCGTCTAGCCAGCGTGGTATCAGTAGGCTTTTAAACCTCCTATGTTTACGCACCAGCAGACCAGGCCCCTAGTCCCCGGCGGCCCCGCTATTCCTGGCTACGGTAGCGGCCACGGTAACGGCGGGGCGGGGGGTGCTAAGAATCCCCGGAAGAGATCCGGCTACCACCCCCCTTCTAAACGACAACTGGCCCTGGTAACACACAACGTGCGCACTTTGAGGTTGGACGAGAAGCTCGTAGAGCTGGAAGAGGAGATGAACAAGTTGCACTGGGACGTTATTGGTCTATCGGAGATCCGAAGAGAGGGCGAGGATACGATAACCTTACAGTCCGGCCACTTGTTCTACTACCGGGAGGGAGAACAGAAGTCCCAAGGTGGTGTTGGGTTTATCGTCCACAAATCTCTCATCAACAACATTGTGTCCATCGAGAGTGTGTCAAATAGGGTTGTATACCTTGTGCTGAGAATCTCAAAACGATATTCGTTGAAGATTGTACAGGTATACGCTCCATCGTCAACACATCCAGACGATGAAGTAGAAGCTACGTATGAGGACATCAGTAGGGCCATACGTAGCCCTAAAACACACTTCACAGTTGTTATGGGAGATTTCAATGCGAGGCTGGGCCGCAGAAGCGATGATGAGCTGAAAGTGGGGCCATTTGGATTTGGGCAGAGAAATCCCAGAGGACAGATGCTGGCGGGCTTTATGGAGAAGGAAGGACTCTACATGATGAATTCTTTCTTCCAAAAGCCGCCGCAAAGGAAATGGACCTGGTTGAGTCCCGACGGTGTAACTAGAAACGAGATTGACTTCATTATGAGCACAAAGCGGCAGATATTCAACGATGTTTCTGTGATCAACATGGTAAAGACCGGTAGTGATCACCGAATCGTTAGAGGCATGTTGAATATCAACGTCAAACTTGAAAGATCGCGTCTAATGAAGTCTACGCTCCGACCGTCGAATGCCCATATCCAAAACCCCGAGAGCTTTCAACTTGAACTGTCAAATCGCTTCCAATGGCTGGACAGCTGCGCATCTGTGGACGATATAAATAGCAGGCTGGTAGAAACTGTTCATACGGTGGGGTCCAAATTTTTCAAGACCCACCGTAAAAATGGACCTCAGAAACTATCCGACCACACCCGGAACCTCATGGCTAGTCGACGTTCAATGACGCTCCAAACTTCGAGTGACGCTGACTCATATAGGCAGCTCAATAGACAGATCACGAAGTCCTTGCGACACGATATCCGTTCTTTTAATACCCAGCGTATTAAAGAGACGATAGAGCGGAACCAAGGCTCCAAAGTGTTTGCAAGAGACGTATCTATTGGGCAAAGCCAGTTGACAAAGCTGAAGACCGAAGATGGACGCGTAACGTCAAATAAGTCCGAGGTACTACGGGAGATAGAGAGGTTCTATGGACAGCTGTATACCTCGGTCTCAGCTGAACCTTCTAGTTTAGCTGCAGACCCAAGAGCCAGGCTAACACGACACTATACCGAAGACATCCCGGACATCAGCCTGTACGAGATCAGGGTAGCTCTCAAACAGCTTAAGAACAACAAGGCTCCGGGCGAGGATGGAATCACTACAGAGCTTCTGAAAGCGGGCGGCACGCCGGTACTAAAAGTCCTTCAGAAACTCTTCAATTCCTCCTTACTCGATGGGAAAACGCCAGAGGCATGGAATAGGGGTGTTGTGGTCCTGTTCTTCAAAAAAGGTGACAAAACCTTACTGAAGAACTATAGGCCCATAACACTGCTGAGCCATGTCTACAAGCTGTTTTCGAGAGTTATTACGATGCGTCTCGAACGCAGGCTCGATGACTTTCAGCCTACCGAACAAGCCGGTTTCCGAAAAGGCTATAGTACCATAGACCACATACATACGCTGCGGCAGATTATACAGTAGACCGAAGAGTATAATCGGCCATTATGCTTGGCGTTTGTGGACTATGAGAAAGCCTTTGATTCCGTCGAAATATGGGCGGTCCTTAGATCTCTCCAGCGTTGCCGTATTGACTATCGGTATATCGAAGTGTTGAAGTGTTTGTATAATAACGCCACCATGTCAGTCCGAGTACAGGAGCACTGCACGAAGGATATCCCTTTAAAGAGAGGAGTGAGACAGGGGGATGTCATATCCCCGAAACTGTTTACCGCTGCTCTGGAGGATTCCTTCAAGCTCCTGGAATGGCAAGGACTTGGCATCAACATCAATGGCGAATACATCACTCACCTTCGATTTGCCGACGACATAGTAGTCATGGCAGAATCGCTGGAAGATTTGGGGCGCATGCTCGGTGGCCTCAATAGAGTTTCTCAACAAGTGGGTCTTAAAATGAACATGGCCAAAACGAAGATCATGCACAATGTCCATGTTGCACCCACCGCACTAACTGTTGGGAGCTCTACTCTTGAAGTTGTTGACGAATATATATACCTAGGGCAGGCTGTCCGATTAGGTAGGTCCAACTTTAAGAGAGAGGTCAGTAGACGGATCCAGCTCGGCTGGGCAGCGTTCGGTAAATTACGCAACGTCTTCTCGTCCAAAATACCTCAGTGCCTTAAGACAAAGTTATACAACCAATGTGTGTTACCAGTAATGACTTACGGTTCTGAGACGTGGTGCTTCACGAAGGATCTTTTCAAAAGGCTCAATGTCGCTCAGCGAGCTATGGTGAGGGCAATGCTCGGTATTTCTCTACGTGATCGAATCAGAAATGAGGAGATCCGTAGAAGAACTAAGGTTGCTGACATTGCCCGTAGAATCAGTCAGCTGAAGTGGCAATGGGCCGGCCACATAGCACGAAGATTGGACGGTCGATGGGGCAAAAAGATCCTAGAGTGGAGGCCACGTACTGGCAAGCGCAGTGTGGGACGGCCACCTACCAGATGGACCGACGACCTGGTGAAAACTGCCGGGTCACGTTGGATGCAGGTGGCAATGGACCGGTCACACTGGAAATGTGTTGGAGAGGCCTATGTTCAGCAGTGGACTCTAAAAGGCTGAAACGACGAAGCGGCAGGACGAATTTCGATTTAATTTGCCGATGCTGGGTCCCGATTCTCATAGCTCGAACTTCGATTCGATCGTTAGTCTACCCCCTCGCGCGGGTGCCAAATTATATTATGTGCTCAAGCGGGACAAAATGAGATTCGAAATAACGTTCGAGGCTCGAGGATCGGGGCCCAGATCACGGCCCTAATTTTCAGGCTTCGAACTTAGTTTTTATTATCGGTCTGTCCCGCTCATGCAAATGAGATTTAGCGCACGTGCAAGCGGGATATACTAATATTCGGAACTACGTTCGAGGTCTGAGAATTAGGGCCCAGGGTCCTTACTCTCCAAACTGATTTGATTTTGATTCAGATTCGATCGTGCCGCGTACACTTGAATAAATTTACTTTTATTTATTTTGATACTCAGTCGATCGATAAGGTCGGAGTACAAAAAGTTACGATCTAACGATTTTATTTGTCCTGGTTAGTTTGTAATCCACCAAATAAAATACCAAAAGCCGTTGAGATCGAACTGATTTGATTCTCAATTGTATCGGAAGTAAGCCTTCTGAAAATAAGGTAGTAACAATTTTTTTAAATAGTACGATGTAAGAAATATGGAGTACGGGCATTGGGAAAAGTGAAGAGTCTTCCACAGCACGAGTTTCAGCTCAACAGCTCTCACATTTGCATTCCCAAACAGCAGAGAATAATTATTTTTAAATAACGCTCGTATTATTTTAAAACTAGAGAGCCATTATAACGAGCGCTAGTGAAGTGGGCAGGCTTTGTACCTGAAAATACACAGGTGGAAAATTTTCCTTTTCTAAGTTCTGTTTTTGTTCTTCACAATAAAGCTAGGACAATATAATGCGGCATCTCTCCGTCGGGATAAAATTCAGAGGTAATATAATACAGACGGATAAAATAGAGGTATTATTAATAATAATAAACCAGCCACCGTCGGCGAAATCTATTATTAAGAGGAAACACCACGAAATTTTTTCCATACAAAAATAGGGGTCTTGGGGATTTCTATTTCCTCCCTGGATGACACCTCTAGAGTAACAATTTTTTTCCTGAATATTTTTGGATATTGTTTGTACGTCCCTATTTTTTCCTTTTTTTAATAAATTAATTATTTAAAGAGATAATATGGACGTTTAAAAACCTAAAAAAAATTGCCAGACTCTCCGCTCTGTTTAAATATCTAGGAAACAGATTTGACTACAATCAAAAAGCAAAAAATAGGAACATACACAATAGGAATCCCCTAAATGTCGATTTCTGGTACTTTTAATAGGTAATTTCAGTCCAAGTTGCAGTTGTCCCTATCGCGCTAGTGCTGTCTAGCTAAGGCACTGCGAGACAGCAATAGATTTTATAAATACCTATTTTGTATTTCTCTCAACCGTGGTGTTTCCTCTTAATACCTCTATTTTATCCGTATTGTATCCGTTTTAACTCGACGACACACAGCAGACGACAGATCGTCGCGACACTTCAGTTTTGAGTCGTCAAGCTTCATGTCGCCATGATTGGTCCTTCATGACGCTTGACCTTGAACCAACATGAAGCTTGACGTCTCAAAACAGAAGTGTCGCGACGATCTGTCGTCTGCAGCTGCTGTGTGTCGTCCAGTTCCAACCGGTACCTTAAGGGACTTCTTTCAAGGAAAGGACTCTGTATGCTAAGTAGGTATGTGGCCCATCGTTTTTCTATGTTGATGTTCTTAAGTTCCATGTAATTACTATAACAATTAAAGAATAAAATACTAGATTACTATCTACATGTTCACAATAACTCAAGATCGCGTGCGCGTTTATTGGAGTTAACCATTGTGGCAGTAAAGAGCCGGTCTTATGGGCATGTCTTGTACGGTTGTTGTCCGAAGTTAATGTTTCCCCTACAGGTAGGGTTGCCATCTTTAAAATTTGGCAACCATGGCAATAAGCGCGAAAACAGGAGTAGATTCGTTAGCTGCTGAAATAAATTACGCCATGTAAAGGATGCTTATGTGTGCGTTAGATTCTGTAGGGCACTAAAAGTTTTACAGTGTTCCTGGACCATGGATATTAGATATTATGTATAGTATAAAAAAATATTAAATGTTACATGTATATAAATCTGAAATATAACACTTGAATATTATGGCTACAAAAACTATATCTGTTGTCTGTTTATGTGTACCAACTACCAAACACATAAGTCTGTTACAATACAAATTCTTCGGAGAAAAGCACAGAGACAAATTTATTATGTTCATAGGTACATTACTTTATTACTATACTATTACCTTCCATATCACAGCTATGGTGTGAGATTTTGGTTAGTTGCGGTTGTCACCATCTTCAGTTTGTGAAAAATAAAAATAAATTAATTATGCCTCATACTTTGCAAAAATAAACCTTTCGTGCTTATGGCCCATTTCTATAACCTATCTATCAGTAACTAATGGATATAAAGTATATATATATATATAGTCTATAGTCTCACATGGATCAAGTGTAGGTACTAATATTGTGGCCATGCAGACTAACTAACAAAGCTAGTAAATTAGGTATTTCACAGACAGTAAATTAAAATCATTAAAACGAATGTGGTAAAAACCACCATTAATTTTAAAACAGGCTTGAAACAAAATTCATCCTAAGTAAAGATATGATTGGCAAATGACAGTAGACTTACATAGATCATAACAAACATAGTGCTGTCAATATACCTGTAAGACTGTTTTATGCAAAAGATCTTATAGTATAAGTATTTATATATAAATTTCTTTTGTTATTACTATTAGTACCATCTATACTAATAGTAATAACAAAAAAAGAAGTTACATAAAACATGAATTCATGAGAAATAAACTTTCTAATCCTTAAAATGTATTGACCTACTCATAAATGAATATTATGCGAATATGAGAAGTAGACAATTGTATTTAAAACCTAAATAATGAATTAATTACAAAAGGAGTAGTAAATAACCTAATTCGCTCCGGTATTTTGAAGATACGTTTGACATTGGCCTTCCAACTAGGGGAATCAATACGAGTCCTAAATTAACTAAAAATCAAAGTGTACTTACATTATAACAGCAAGAAGGCCGAAAACAGTACACGGTGTATTAACACTGAGGTAATTGCGGTTTTAACAACGTTTTTATAAACAACTAATGATAAATAACAACAAACAACAACATGAAACATTGACACGAAAGTTAATTGTAGAAATAAACTGGGTTGCCAGTTCTGGAAAATCTTTGAAAATTGTATTACTGAAAAGCTGAAATCTGATGAAAATCTTTACCTGAAACCAAAATGTATTCTTAATTTATCTAAGTAATACAATAATTTTCAAAAATAGTCTAATTTCATTTGATTTTACTGTCTATATAAAGTATTAAAATAAATTTTGATTATTTGAAGTTCTCTAACCTAATTAAAAATCTATTTCACTTTTAATAAAAAAAAGTTGATAATACATATAAATTCCGATGCCTACTAATTTAATATCACATTATTTTACCAGAATTTATTAAAAATACGATCCCTGAAAATGTGCTGCCACATTTAAAAATATATATTACAGTGACATCTAGTGGTGAGCGTTCAAACAATTGTGTACATTGATACCATGATTGAAGTATAGATGTCACTAGTTACATTGTTTTACAAGAATGTTATTACGTTGTTATCAATAATTGTAAAATAATACTACAATTTTTAACAGTCTTTTTTTACATTAAATCATATTATATTTTTTTTATTAAAAGAAACAGCAAATAATGGCAAGTAACTGGTGTTTTGTTAGAAATTATTTTAGGAAGGCGCCACCTATTAACAATATTTTGTATTATATTTTATTAGCTCCTCAAAGGTGCAATTCTTTTACTATAGATGTCTCTGAATATTTTATTGCAACGTTATAAATAAAAATAAAAAAGCCCTCTATATTTAATTTAATTTATTCACCAAATAAACATTACGGAAACTTAATCGTCACATTCGGAAGTATTTTGTAGCGGACACCGTACTTCCTTGCCGCGCAGTATGTATCGTATTGTTCGTAGAGCAGTTTTGCCGCCACGAAAGAAAAGGCGAAGATCAACACTATGAGGAGGGCACAAACGGCGGGGCACAGGATTGCCCCGATCTTGCTGATGTCCCGGGGCCTCTCCTCCTCCGCTTCCGAGTCCAAATCGTTCCCTGATACTTTTGACATCACTAGTCACTACAACATAATACAAATTATAAATCCAGAGGCTAAGTACCTACTAAATTAAAATCCATGAATGTACACGCGCCAAGGTTCCCTTTTACTCTATCTTTTTTGGGAATCTAATGTGATAGGTTAACATTAAATATCACTGCGCTGCGAATAGAGGCCTTCTTTTATGAAAAACTCATTGTAGTGTACGAAGCAGAAAAAAAGAAAAAGATAAAAGAAGTGCAGCCAGGCGATTGAACGAAAGTGCTATTCCACGCGGCGCCGGTATTCCTGTCTACTGAAAGCATGGCACATCGACTCACTTATTCTACAAATATTTACCTGAAATGTAGAGATTTCTGATTTCATTTATAATCGTAAATGTAATAATTAGAAGAAACTACATTGTAGTTGTTTGTAAAAGGTGACATTTTATGACACTAAAGGATTTTTTGGACGACACTGCTTATGCAATGCTAAGACCCAAAAGATGTAGACATTGTAATTTGTATGCAATATAAAAAATATATATCATGTAGTAATTTTATATACTTAAATTTTATCTTTAAAATCAAGACTCGACGTAGGTTTTGACAATAATTTATTCTCTACATTTATTAATTCTATCTTAATGTTACCTCTAGTTAAAACTCAGCCTGTAAAACAAGGTTGATAAAAAGAAGAATAAGCAATCGTTGACAAGAAGAAATATATGACATAATGGACGTCTAATCTTTTTGAAGATGTTTTCAATAATTTATTAAGTCTCTCATACCAATGGTTAAAAAGACTTTATACTATGCGATCGGGTCCTCCGTAATCCTCTTTATGCTGTGCACCACATTTCTACTTCTGCTGCGGTCTTTGGAGAATCAGAAGCCGGTAGGAGTGGAGACAGTCACGGTGGTGCCTCCGTCTGTGAGTATCAACGGAGTTCGTATTCGTAAAATAGGTATTTATAAAATCTATTGCTGCCTCGCAGTGTCCTGTCGCTAGCACAAGCGCGATAGAGACAACTGCAACTGGAACTGAAATTACTTAAGGGCCGATTTTTCAATCGTCAGATAACTTTTATCTAAGGATTAATATATGACTTTGGCAGATTTTGTATGGAACAAATGTCAAAGTCACATGTTCAACTGATAAAAGTTATGTGACTATTGAAAAATCGGCCCTAACGCCCGGTTTCTGAAAGGCTGATCAAATTGATCAATTGATCAAATCAGCTAATCTGAACGCTCATTGGTAAAACAGTGACTGCGAAGTGATGTTCACCAATCAGCGTTCAGATTAGCTGATTTGATCAATTGATCAATTTGATCAGCCTTTCAGAAACCGGGCGTAAGTATGACAAAATGTGACCGTGGCAGATTTTGTATGGAACAAATGTTAAAGTCACTTGTTTATTCGACAGATAAAAGTTGTCTGACGATTGAAAATCGGCCCTAAATAAAATAGAGGAAACTAATAACCTCACTGGAATATCAGCCAATTGGCAATCAAATATTTATTCATTTGTCAAAACCCCGATTATAGTTTACAAGAATATACCCAACTATATATTAGGAAACTATTACATACAAAGTAGGTAGTACCTACTCACTTTGTAAGTTATAGCTTTGTCCGTTGCAACAAGTACCTGATGTTTATTTAAATTGTAATAGGTACTATATCTTGCTTAAAATTATCACTGGTAAAATATTAATTATCCTATTATACCTCCTAACATAATTTTACAGATAAGCGCAGGCAGAAGTTGGGAAAACATTGAAAATGAAACTGCACGTGAGCCTAGACACATTCTAGAAACAAATCGTGGAGATGAAACTAAAATGACAAACAGTAATAAATTTTATTTAATTTACAAACTTGAATTATTTTACAAATTAAAAATAATAAGATTAACATAATGAAAATAATAATATATACAAATAGTAATAAAATAAACAAATAATATCTAAACTAACCTAACACACCTCTACCTACTCTATAAATAGAAAAACGCCGCCAGGTCGTCCCCCTCTGGCAGAGTACCTAGCAAGCTGACTGCATTGCTGCGTTGGATAGCAATGGCTATCCGCTGTGCTAGGTAGGTCCCCGCTCTAGGGTACCGGGTCAATTCCATAAGCTTTTTAGACAGTGCTTTAAAAAGCTTATGTGCACCGGGACCCCAGGAGCCTAGGGTTTCCACCCCAAACGGCTCAAATATGATGTCACCGCCAAGGGTCTCATACTTGCGCCGCTTGAGGTTCTCTGCTTGGTAAGCGGCCGCGCCCGCACAGCTCGAGGTAGCCTGGACATGAGACGGAGCAAGAGTATCGACGCAGGTTGCGTCCCATACAAGGGCCCGTCCCACACTCCAGGGAACCAGGGTCATTCCATCGGGTCTCTTGCCATCGTCGCGCGCCAGACCGGAGGGCTCCAGTATTGCTGGCACACCGGCGGTGACAAGAGCCCGACGGATGAGGTCATTCAGGCTGTGATGACGGGAAATGCGTCCAGCACTTCGAGTGCAGCACAGCCCGTGATGACCGTAGCTGTCTACGTTGGCGCCGCAAACACACTGATGAGGGACGACGTGGGGGGCACCAAGACGCAGGGCAGTAGCTAGCTGAAATGTACCGGTCCAGCAATGTTCCAATATTGGCAGATTTCAGAGAATCGGGTGTTTGGCACCCGATTCCCACCTTTCCACGGCTAAGAGACGAGCCCGCTCTGCAGGACTGGAAGACGTGTTAAAAAGACAATTCCGTACCAGTCGGCAGATGGGCTCATCCCAAAGCCTTTGGGAAGATGTATTTTCGGGCACAACGCTACCGGCACTAACGATGTCCCAGGCGTTCTTGGCCTCGTCCGCAAAGGGAATGGTTAAAGGGTAGTTTGAGCGCTCTAATATTTTGGAGATGACTATGTGATTGAAATGGACCGAGGACAAGAACGCCGGTAGGGACTGAACCTTACTGGAAGTGTAGCTTGAGTCCATGAGCGGTGGTCGAAACTTATATTTAGGATAGAAGAAAGCGTATGTTTTAGGGTGTCATCTAAACGCTTTAGAAATTCAGGGAACTTCCAGAGCTGACAATACCGCAAGACATACGTAAATTTTGGGACAAATAAACAATAACGAACTATGGTAAAGGCCATATGGCAGTTAATTTGTAGAAGGCGGTCTAAAGTATCACAGAAATTTTGTAATTTGTTGTCTATAAAAACTGGAAGGGACTCGTCTAGAACTCTAGAATAGGGGAACCTAAGAGAAGGAGCGAACCTTTGTCAATGATGGATAATTGTGGAGCCACATCTTTAAACCTGGATATAATGGCATCTCTGTCCTGACAATTATCAGGGACAAAAAGTTCGCACTTCCCCAAGTTCAATTCCAGACCGATTTTTTTGAGCTCATGGATTAGGTTCTGAAAATCAGAAAGTACGGTATGCGCGTCGCTTCCTAAAGTACCATCATCCAAATACCAAACATTAAATTTTGAATTTAGAAGCTCTACGACCGGTTGTATGGCAAGACTGAAAATTGCTGGACCAAGAGGGTCGCCCTGTTGACAGCCAACTTCGGATGAGATAAGGTGGTTTTGGTAAATAAGTTTAGTCGGGTCATTGTAACATTGGAGCATGAAGGGTAAGATGGCAGGTGCTTTTAATTTTATTTGGGCCAACATGGCGACGCGGTCTACTGAGTTGAAGGCATTTTTGACATCCACCTTCAAAAACACGTCGCCGCTCTGATTGTGAATAGCTGTCCTGAACGAGTGAACTGCGGCCTCACAGCCTCCTTTGCATGCAAAACCGAGCTGTTTTGGTTGAAAGTAAGACGCCAGGAAAGTGAGCGACTTGCATGCTAGTTTGGCTGTAAGACGCCGGTAAGTTGAGCCAACAGCGATAGGACGAATAACACCATCTCTTTTCTTTAGGGCGCAGAGGTTAGCTCCGTACAGGATGTCCACAATGTCTGTAACAACCTCTCCACGAAGCATCAAGTTGCACAAATTCGTGAGCTCATGCAGCAGCTTCTCGCCGGTCTCTCCACTGCAACATCTGGTTAGATCCTTGAGATGCTGAGAGGTGAGACCGTCGAGGCCACCAGCTGAACCCGGAAGAAAAGACATGATGGCACCTCGAACTTTGTCTGCCGATGTTTGAAGAGGTGGTATTGTATCATCGGCAGATGTAGGTGGATTAGGTGTTATTTGTGTGGGGTGCTTGTTTTGTAGGGCGACGAGGGTTTCTGGGCAGTCGGGTGCGACCGTGTCACTGGAAAAAAGGAGCCGCGCTGCGCGTTTAACGTCTCCCATACTTAGTTTATTTTCAACGGTTTTCACGACGTTATACTTGGGCGTGGATGAATATGAAGAAAAATTTATGTTGAGGTCGGTATCCGAAAAACAGTTCTTTTTTATTCGTGAAGTGAGGGAGGCATTGTTAAGCGGATCTCTATTGACGTGTAGAATGCGGTAGGGAAAGGTGAGGAGTTTTTCCCAGGCTTGCCTCGAGTTTTCAAGTACTGTTTTTCGAACAGTTTCGGCAAGCTTCTGAGCCACCGGCAACAGTAATTACACACAAATATTTAACAGCTCAAGAATCCAGCAGATCTAAATTATCAAACGCAAGAAACAACACAAGAGATTATGGACCTAAATGCTACAAAAATCCAAATAAGATTACCAATTTATATGTCCCTAGAAGAAGCATAGAAGTAAAATAAATAATAATCATTCTGAGGTAAAGTCAGACAAGAATCTTAAAGGTAGCAAAAATAAAATAAAATAAACAACATTATCCTACACAGAAAGAAGATAATAAATTAGTCCCACATTTTAAAAAGTAATTTTATATATTTTCTATTTCGGGCTAACCGCGGTGCTTACTGAAATAAATAATTAAATTCAAAACAACTAAACTACAACCTACACCGACATCCCTACAACTGTTACTACAACTACAAACCAAGACAATATTATATCCAACCAAATAGATAATTAGCATGGACGCACATCGTGTCTTAAATATTTGACTGAAGTGATATTGGAACAAAAATAGTATGGAAAAACCGTTTAAACCTTAAATATAATATTTAGCAACATTTTATACTACGTTCGTACAATCCTCGTAAAAGAATCTCTACTATTTATTTAAAACATGAGAACATCGATTTTTAATAATATTGATAATATGATTCACTATAAGATGTTGCTAGACCGACCGAGTCCCCCCGTCTTGGCATCACATGGATCTCACAACTTTTTACGGCAAAAGCTAAGTAGCGAGACTTGGCACTTTTTACAAGTTATGTTTTTGATGGGATCCATTATGTCATCATCCAAGTCGAATAGCTTAAAGTTTTTTTTCATCCATTGGCGCTGATATGAAAGCTTAGACGAGCTTAATTGATAAACTGAAAACTTTTAAATAAATAAAGTTTTACGCGGCAAAAGAAGGAAATTAGACATTTTGCAAAAGGTGGTACCTAAATTCTGGATGTGTCGAGCTACGTGTGTTCCTAAAGGTGCGATTCCGCCGGTGTTCTGAACTGTTGCGAACATTGTGCGTAACAAATGTTTGTTCCGGTGGACTCGCTAACGCAACATTAACAAATTGTGCCCCAACATTCACAGAATGTTGTATACTTTTGTTCGCGCCAGTGGAGACGCGTCGACGCACACGAACATTTTGCTCGCAAGAAAATCTTGCTTCAAATGCTATTGCACCAGTGCGCTGAACTGTTGCGAACTCCAGTGAGTGAACAATTTGTGTGTAAAAAACACGTATGATATTTGATGACACTGAATAAAAATTAACACCAAAGAACTTTCAATTTCGTTGTAAACCTTTCAAAAAACATTACATTCAAAGTAGTATTGATTCTCCGATATCCCATTTACGCCAATCGTAAATAGTAATTATAATAAACGGTCGGCAATAAACTGTGCAAGCAACGGTCTTCGCTCGCCTGTTGGGGGCCATCCAATAATTACGTCACTCGAGTTCTTCTTCTTCTTCTTCAAAAATGGCTCTTAGTGAGTCGCCAATGTCAGAGTGTGTTGACGAACTCTGCTTTAAGAGTAGGTTTTATGGAAAAACAAGAGTACGAATGGTGAAAGATA
This sequence comes from Celastrina argiolus, assembly GCA_905187575.2. Lineage (NCBI taxonomy): Eukaryota > Metazoa > Arthropoda > Insecta > Lepidoptera > Lycaenidae > Celastrina > Celastrina argiolus. The sequence goes on along the minus strand of LR994581.1, from coordinate 2,242,446 downwards.
GTTGAAAATTCTATAATCTGGAACAAACACAAACATTTAGGGTTAGTACTAAATACCTTACAGTTTAATTTTATTAGTGAGTATATATGTACATAAAGTTTCAATAAAAGGAGTATTTACAAAACATAGAATAGATTTAAAATGAGTAGGGCGTGGGATTGTAGGGGGGAGGGAATCATATAGAGAGGTTTGGTTTTTCGGGCAGGAAAAGAAAATATGGTCCAGAGTGCCTTCATCAAGTCCACATTCACAGATAGAGTTATCCCTTACCCTGATTTTAGCCAAGAAAACAGGCCAGCAACAATGTCCCAGTCTGATTCTGCAAATTGTAGAGCACACTGCTTTACTTGCCAGTTTATATTTAAAAAGGGTTTAACTAGAAGTCACTCGAGTTTGTCTAGTTTGTTAGTCACATGATTTGACCACTCGCCCGACCTTGTCACAATTGAAGACATGAATGGATGAAACCGATATTATGTATCAAAGTGATGATTTCGGTAAAATTGAGTTCAAACTGTCACTTAAACATTATAGAATACGTCGTAACGTATTAAGTACATTAATCTAAAGATCCGTCTCTACAATCGATGTCCTTAATACAAACAATTTAAACTCCATTTTGTGGGTAAAATTTTTGTGTGACTTATCACCTTCATCGATTCATGTCTTCAATTGTGAGACTCCCTATTGTGAGGTCACACATTTTCTATGTTTTTGCATTTCCTTTTGCATGAAAATACAAAACCCGACTGAAACTGAAAAAAACAAGCACTTATATGTCCGGTGATATAAATGGAACATAACTTTTGGGATAAATTATTCAACAACCAATCTAATTTTTCAGTGGATCCCGACAGTATACCATTGCGTCGCACCGTCTAGTAAAAAGAAAACTTCCGTAGATTTTGAAATGTGATGAGTGACCCCGTCCTCACAGTTCGTCGACCCCCTACCCCTTAAGTAATTTATGACGTAAAAAATACATTATGTGACGCCTCCGTTGTGGTTCAGAGCTTCGCTCTCGATCTGGAGGTCGTGGGTTCGATTCCCGCGTTGGAACAATAAAAAAATTCGTTTCCTAGTTTGGTTAGGACAATGCAGGCTGATCAGTGATCACCTGATTGTCTGATAAGAAAGATGATCCATGCGTCGGATAAGCAGGTAAAAGTCGGTCCTGCGCCTGTTCTGTGCCAGTCTTGTCAGTTTGCCGTCCCACTGGGTAATGAGAGTAAAAGGAAGAGAGAGTGTCTTTGTGTATTGCGCACACACTTGGGTACTATAAAAACAAGTCCTGTGTAGCTGGTCTGGTTTCAACGAAATCGGCTACCGACACCGAAATCACCGAGCTATTATTATTATGTGACGTAATTTATGGACGGTCCTTTGTGTTAGGGAGGTGCCCAGTTTCGGTGAATGTTGATATTTAGCAACCACGGTATATCAGTACGGTTGACATTTATAAAGTATTGAGACAATCTGTGAGTTGACTATCATACAACTATCCCTTGCGTTATGCAAAGCGGCTATCGTAATGCAAGTTGCAACGTTTTGCCACTTATGAGTTATGGTATTCTAATTTTTACAGCCTTAAGCCAAGTTACGATCGCTAAATACGACGAAGTTTGATAGCAAAAGTGTTCTTTGCATTTTAAGCATGAAATCCAGTTACATTTTGTTTTCGAAACGCTGTTCCGAAGCTAGTTTTGGTTAGGAACATGAACTATTACAATAATAACATTGAACGGTAACTGTTTTTTTAAGGCGAGGAATAACCGCAACTAGCGCCTCTCTTTTAAAAATAAATTTTACAACGACACAAAGATCTTATTAAAAAAAGTAATCGTTTCAAACTTTAAGTAAATAGTTAAACTAATTTAGTGGCATTTAATTACAGCTCTAAATCCTATACTGTATTTACTCTCATAAGTAAGAACTAAAGTGGCCGTTTTAACTATTTACTTAAAGTTTGAACCGATTACTTATTTAATAAGATCTTTGTGTAATTGTAAAATTTATTCTTAAAAGAGTGGCGCTAGCGGTTATTCATCGCCTTAAGAATTTAAGTCTATATTTAAGTCTTTATTTTTTCCAAAGTTACAATATATTTTACATTTAAATCATGCAGGCCACCATACTGCGTAGCAGTTTATCGGTGGGTTTAGCGCTTTACAAAACTATAATGGTTTACAATACATAATATTATACATAATACTGACATACATAATATAATCTATATAAAGAGGTTTCCAATTTAACAACAACAGTTTTTGTATCAATAAATTTAACTTTGATCCGATTTGAAAAATATTTTTTTTGTTGGATAGTCCATTTATAGAGGCAGGCTTAAGGCTATATAACATTACGCTGCGACCAATAGGAGCGAAGCGTCAGTAAGAAATGTTGCAAAAACGGGGAGACTTTCGTTGTGTGCGCTGTATAAACGGTTTAAGTCGCTCAAAAACCACGCGAACGAAGTCGCGGGCACAGCTAGTATAAGATAAAGTTGTTCGATATATTTTTCTACGCGCCATTAGTTAGTACAATATAATTAGTGAGCCGCGGCAGGCCCAATTCGGCGTTCCCACGTGCGCGCCGGCCGCCGCCCGCCTGCCTTGAGCGGCCTTCTCGGTTACTTTTGCTGAACACACCTCGTTCTATGGTATTGGGTACAAAACGAGGCTTGTTTTTAACCCTGACCACAAAGAAGATATATAACAGAGACACGACCTAGTACTAGAAAATGGTATCACCCTAATACTGGCAATTCGGCTGGCTGTTTTTGTTTTCTTTGATTTCCAGGCACATTCCTGAAACCGCCATCTAGCGCCACTATTGAAAAAATCAAATTACTAATTTCGGATCTTCTTAATTAAGGAGTTGAATTTAGCTTAAGGTGACGCTAAGTCGGGTTTTTTTTAAATTTTTAATTTAGTTTATTGCTACCATGTTTTAGAACTCAATAAATATAAAAGTAAATTCAGAATGAGTGATAATACTTTAGAGTGTGTATGTGCCTCATATGTAGTTTAGGTACTGTGAAAGTACCAGCGCTGAAAGTAAGGCTACTTCTTCATGCATCAACATCATAAAGCCCATCTATGATGAAATTTCGCACAGATATAGAACTGCAGGACGATAGACTTCGCGGGTTACGTAATATACGGTATCGCGGTTTTTTTTCGCGTATAAAGTTTAATAAAATATCTCTACCTTCGAGAAGACAACCGTTATCTATGTATACTGTAAATCGTAACAAAATCTTACGTATCTATACTAATATTATAAAGCGGAAGAGTTTGTTTGTTTAAACGCGCTAATCTCAGGAACTACTTGTCTGATTTGAAAAAATATTTTTTTGTACGATAGTCCATTTATAGAGGAAGGCTTTAGGCTATATAACATTATGCTGCGACCAATCGGAGCAAAGCGTACGTGAGAAATGTTGCAAAAACGGGTAAAATTATTTACATTTGGGGACTTGCGTTGAGTGCGCTGCACAAACGGTTTAAGTCACTCAAAACGCGAATTCGCGGTCACAGCTAGTTTATTATATTAGAAAAGTTCTAAACATCGCACTCATATTGAGCGAGCAGCCAATACTTGTCTAGCATTGGGCCTACTATTGCCAGCGACCCCGTTTCTCTCTCCATTTTAAACTCATATTAATAAAACACCGCAAATGTTTTTGTAGCGGTTTTTGCTGATTTATAAGCCTTCATAATTTAATCACTTCACATTATCAACACCATTTAGATTAAAATATCAGGGCAGTGATGTTGGAGGCATAAATGCAGAGATTGTATTGACCTTGAACATTTCGGACTCATTCGAATATATTGTGGTGTAATTTAATATATTAAGTAATTGCATAACTCCTTAATAACTTTTAAACGTTTACCCAAACGTCAAATCATTTTAATTTCCACTAGGAAAATGTTCTGTCTAGTGAAATCCGTACCCTCAGAAAAAAGACGGAATACTTTGTTGTCCGTCTGTCTGTCAATATCCTTTTTCTCAGGAACGCGTGAAGGTATCAAGCTAAAAATCATATCAAATACTCAGTTCTCCTCTCCTTTCTTTTTAAATAAAAAATGTGGATATTGATCAATCGTTTTAGATTTATGTTATACAAGAATAATTTATTAATTCATCTTTGGAATCTTAAATGTAGATACAACATTATGCGGTTCTAGATCGACTTGCAAATGATTTGACTGAAGCTGAAATGTAATGTTGTGCTGACCCCAATCTCGGGGGAGGTCGTTGGACCTGTAGAAATAGCAACGAATGTTTAGGAAATTAAGGCTGCGTTTCCACTGACTCGGAGCGGGGCGAAGAGGAGCTTAGCGATGCCTGAATTGACAAATCACTATGCTCGTGCTGTTTCCGTGGAAACGGAGCGAAGATTTCGAGCATAGTGATTGGTCAATTCTGGCACCGCAAGTTCTTCTCCACCCCGCTCCGCGTCAGTGGAAACACAGCCTTATACTGATTTACAGTGCCTCTCATCTTACGGTTATGTTAATTTTACCCGACTTCGGGTAATGATTTTGGCAGTTTATGTATGTATGTGTTATCTCGTAGCGGCTAAACAACTGGTCCGATTTTAATAAATGATGTGTCAATTCGTAATGATGCCGCGAGTAACAAGGCTATGCAGTGTATAATGAGATATTACGATTATACCTTTCCTTATTTTGTACGTTTTTTTTACTGTTTACCATTTCCTATTTTTTCAATGCAAGAATAACAAAAAAGCAAAAATTTGGTTATATTTTATTTTTGAAAAAAAAAAAAATAATACATTTCTAGAATGAGAAAAGGTTATACCGTACTTTTTACACCCGTTATATTTTCTGAAATATTTTGTAAAAGAATGTGGCGTGGGATTCGTATCAGCTTTTCTTACTTTTGATTTTTGAAGACCCTGATCAAAATTCCTGTTATACTGGCTCCTTCCCCTTTCTAGGATAACTAGCGTTTGTCACTCGTAGGTGACCCAAAATATGTGACCACAATTGTACCAAGCTTTTCCTCCCCTAAGTGGTTAAGGAGTTTGGGTGTCTACTGTCTATGTTAAGTTCAATTTTATCGACAACATTAAGAAGAGGGTTCCGATTCCTTATATGGGGGACCCATGCACCTGAACGGTAGACACTAGAAACTATAATTAGTGTGCGGTGTAAGATATCTTAAACCAGCTAGTGTTAAAAACCTCATCAGAGTCAAGAAGACTCTACGATTAGCGTATTTTATTTGCGCAACCATAGAACACATTATTTACATAATTTTGGTCTTGAATATATTTAGGTACATACGTAATACGATACATTATACACACCTACCTACGTAGGAAAATTCCACGATTTTTACATAGACAATTTTGTATTGTAAAACATGAAACGTCTTTTTGAGCGTACCTACATGTAGAGTTTAATATGTCATGTACTACGTTAAAAAAGAAAAACACTGGCCTGGAAAAGAGTACTCAAGGCTTACCTGCGCCATTTTAATAATAATAAACCTGGAAAATAGGATGTTAAATCCGGGTTTAAATAAACCGGGGTTCATTATTTAACCAACAATGGCGACTACGCCTAAAAAACTAATTTCTATACTAATAGAAATTAGTTTATTTTACCATATATCTACTAGTTTCAGAAATATTACTATTTTATTTACTGAAGAAAGGAGGCCTTTGCATCAGTTATTGGATGATTTATACAGTATTCTACGAGTTAAATAACTACTCATTACTGTAGTGCCTGGGTCGACGGTTTTAAATGTCGCATTGTTGCCCAGCACATACGGCATTCTCATAACATAGTCGGCCTAATCTTGAGGAATGATTGACCTCGGGCAGCTCGAATACTCTACAGCAGAGGAAATTCGCACCGCAGACCCCCACCATATCGTTCGCTTCATGAGTAACATAGGACCGGGGACGGTACTCTAAAGCGAAAGGAGTCATAATAGATCCAAGAGGGTCGCAGTGAGTCAGGGTCTGATAAGGCCAGCCTTCGATTAAAAAACACTCTGAATACTGTCGTGCCTGGGACAGGCGGGTTTAATTTTCGCATGCTTGCCTATCATATACGGCCTTTTCATAACATAGTCGGCGTAATCTTGAGTAATGATTGGTCAATACGTCCGGGGCCAACCAATACGTTTTGCGAGTTCTGTTCACCAATGAGCGTTCAGAATTGCTTGTGTTTGCTGATCTTCAAATGTTAGCTGATCGACGATTTGTTCAGTCTTTCAGAAACGTCATAAGGATATGTTATTTGTTTACGTTATTTGTTTCAGAAACGTCATAAGGATATTTTATTTGTTTACGTAATAGATACTGTTTTATTCTACGGAATTCAGTCTCTATTACGTAAACATAGTAGGTATAGCGTTACTATATAGTAGGTATATGTATCTTCTATGAAAACTATCTCGTATGCCACATCTCGACTGTACCAACTGTAATAATCTGTATAAAATGACGACGCAGTTCACAATATTGAAATTCAGCCGAGATCCGCTTATAAACAAGTACGAAGTTTTTAATTTAATATTTTTTTCAAAAGGCAACATTTGAGCTCCCCTCCGGCAGGGGAGGGGGATGGTTATTAACAAGTTTTTCAATTTCTCTCCCCCTCCGGTCTCACTAGCGATAGGGATGTACACATTTTTTTTATTAATGGGCCTTTTATTATGGGTAACTTGCCCGGGGTGAAAAACATCATTATTTTTAAAGATTTGCTCCATTGTTATACCTAAACCCCTGCAGCGGGTGGGCCTACCCGGAAATAGGCATTCATATGCTTAAATGCAATGCAAAGACAGCAACATGTTTGAGATTCGACATTCGTGGTGTAAATATATTTTAAAATTAGAGGTAGGTACAAAGATTGTTTTAAAATAATATTTCGTTAATTATCTATTAATATCTTTTGCAAGGATTATAAGATATTTATATTTTTTAAGGGCTGATTTTTCAATAGTGAGATAACTTTTATCTAAGGAATAAATATGTGACCGGCAGATTTTGTAATGGAACAAAATATGTCAAAGTCACTTGTTTATTCAACAGATTAAAATGAAAAGTTATCTAACGATTGAAAAATCAGCCCTTAGTCTCATGACTATGATGTGGCTAGTAGCGGTTATTCCTCGCCTTAACTCTCATTTCTACCGACGCGCGACGGATGGATCATCTTTCTTGTCTGACAAACAAGTGATCCGCATGCATTGTCCTAACCAAACTTGGAAATTTATTTGTTGTTCCAATGCGGTAATAGAATCCAAGAGGAGGATGCGAGAGCCAACCTCTAAATCACTGGACCACGGATACCTTAAATATACAATTATGATAATACGAAAACGATTATGTAAACGCACTCCCGAAACTCTTGTTATTCTGAAAACGAACATTGAACCTGAACTAAATCGTGTATTAATATTAAACTATGTATCGGGCACGCACCGGGGTGACATGAGAGTGTAATGTACCGTAAACATACATACATACAACCTGGTAATGTTCCGAGAAATGTAACGGGAAAATGCTCTCCAAGATATGTGGGAACAGAGTGGAAGCCCCAAAGGGAGATCTCTGGCCGTGCGAGGTGGAATGCTCAGTCAGTAGTGCTATTCTTTCAAGCGTTGCTGCCATAATTATTATTGGAAATATTCATCAACATCATAATACATAAATCCCCAATACTCATAAATAGATTACAATGACATAATAATATAATAATATATTACCGTGGTGCTTTCCCTTAATTTTTTGGCCTTTTGTGTCATTACAATTTTGTACTGTCTCCCACTTTGCTTGGGGAGGGAAACTGGAATACTTCCTACTCCTCCTTTTTTTCTTCTGATTAATTTCGTTGTGGGTCCCAAGACAGATTTAGCTGGTCCCTCGGGCACCCCTGAGATCATATCAAAGGGTTTATCGTGGTTGGTTACCGCTGTTGATCCTGGCTTACAGGTGTTGCAGTGGTAGGTGGTAGGAATGTGAGGTGGGCCAATGCCCGTTTAAAAAAAGTGCTTTTCTTTAAGAATGTTATGCGTATCTCGACATCTGAATCCGCGGTGAGTGTCAAATTTCTCATACTGTGATCTTCAAAGTTTGATACTCACCGCGGATTCAGCTATCGAGATACGCAAATCATTCTTACAGAATAGTACTGCAGGCCAAGCCCACTTAGAGGGGTGGGTAACCTCCCCGGCTTTGTCATTCTCGGCGCCGAGGAGAGCGCATCAGTTTGCCCAAGCGCTCTCTTAATTTGATGGAAGTCCGGTCCCTATAGAGGTGAACCGGCCGGTCGGGGGAGGAGTGGCCTGTGTTTTGACAGATCCAGGACACTCCACCCAACATAACGACTGATGGCAATCCGCAAGTGGTTTTAGTGGGTAAACCAGCCGTACCAAGCCGGGAGTCTTAAATAAGTTTAAGAAAGATAAGTAAATTCGATAGTGCGTTGCAGGATTGTGGCCCAAGTTGTGCCGCCACAGATTGATTATTTTCATCTAAGACTTTATTATGATTCGGAATCTGGAAGGGCGAAGCTAGTTATGGCGCGATTCTATAACCTATCTATCGATAAAAAAAGATAGATCGGCATATAATTTGACAGCTTTCTGCTCTCACTTTGTATTGGGATCTATCCTTTGAAACGCGCTAATAGCAGTCTGAAGGATAGTTTCCAGATTTAACCGAATCCGGTGAAACCAAATAGAAGGCAATGATTTTAGCAGTCTGTCAGTATTACAAATGAAAAACGTGGAAATCAGAAAACGTCTACCACTCTGAATGAGGTCAGCCCCATTTCTTTGGTGGCCTTCGTTCGATGAAGATCTTCTTCTTCTTCTCCTTTTTTAGGAAATGGGTCCTTGGTGATTTGCCAGTGTCAGAGTGTGTGTGAGTGTGTTGACTAACATCGACTGTCGTTTAAAAGGTAAAACGTTATAAATTAAATTAAAAAAAACCCAACTTAGCGTGTAACATTCCTAACACACCTAACAAACGACCTGATGACCTCGACGACCTGAACCGATTTCCACCAAACATAGCTAAGAACACTCTCGACTGATATGCCTCTCAAATGGGTGATCCGATTTTAATGCGATGCCACAGACATACACATACACCTTTACACAGACACGTCAAACTTATAACACTTATAGGTTAAAAAGGACGATTGAAACTGAAAAGCCACCAAAGTTACGTAATAAGGGCCCTGAATCACTCTGAACCTTGGTTCAACGTGGCAACAACCAGGGCTCGCCTCTGTTGCGAAATATTGGGCTAATTGTATAATGTCTTATGCTAATGCCGGTAATAAGGATGTATGCAAACTACGATACATACTAATGTTCTAGAAAGTTCGCTTTTCCGTTACGCCTGTATCCTGTTTTATTTCGAGTTTTTGATACCCACAATTATTCCTGCGTTTCACAATTGCCTTAGGAATTAGTAAAATAATAAGAATCTATGCCGGTTGCGTTTGAATTCTTTTGATTTTCGAGTCGATGAAACAAAAAATTGTATGAATATGATTGCTTCTGATTTATATTTAGTTGTTTTACTCCCGGAGAGATTTCAGACCCTTATAGTTTGAGCCTGTTACCTACTGTATCTATACTATCTGTGTTAAATTTTATCAAAATCGGCAGTAGTTTCGGAGGCTATTCGATGCAAACGATCGAATAACTACTAAACTATCCTTTTCAGTATGGAGGTTTAGAGCCTAGCTTTCGACTTGGAGGTTGTCGGTTTGATTTCCGCGTTGGAACAACTAAAAATGTTGTTTTCAAGTTTGGTTGGGACAATGCAGGCCGATCACCTGATTGTCTGACAAGAAAGATGATCCATGCGTCGGATGGGCATGTAAAAAGTCGATCCTGTGCCTGATCTTAAGTCGGTCATCTCGGATATCCGTATTAATACTGGGCTACGAGAGTGAAGAAAGAGCTCCTGCGTAGATGGTCTGGTTTTAATGCCACCTGCTATCGTCACGGAAATTGGTGAGGGGAGCTATCATAACATTGAACGAACGAACGAACGAACTGCAATTTTAATGAACTTCGCATTAAATTCGTATCTTATCAGCGCTGATTTTGCCTAAGGTGAACGTGTGCACGCATTATCCGACCTTTTGACTGCAGCAAACATATTATTTACACAAATAAAACGACACGCGGAGATACTGATAATGAACAGTCGCATTTTGAACCCTACGTCATTGATAATAGGGCGCAGCGTAGCGCAGATGGCAATAACTGCGGGTGCATCGACTGCAACTTGCCCTCACGCGCACAGATATGTGATATCATAACATCTTTAGTAGACCGTGGTCTGAGCTTGCATCTGCGATGTGACACAATATTATATCATTCAATATTAGATGAATGATAGCACACCTTAGGAATAATGTAGCCCCCTACAAGGCTACTTATATAATGTACACACGTTTTTTAGTTTTAGTATTGACATATTATATAAATGTAAATTTATACTTTAAAAAAAATGAAATTTTCCATCTTTTTGGTAAAAGATGCCCCCATGCGAGTTTCTTACGCCGGTTCTTCTTGCTGGGCCAGTTCCCTAACCGATCGTAGGCATCATATAGAAACGACGTTCAGAAAACATTTTTGTAAAATTTACTCTGAATAAAAATATTTGATTTGATATGACCATCAATGTCAGAGAATAGTGGAAAAAAGAAGCAACATTAGGGAAACTAAACAGAGGAAACAGTCCCACCTGATTCTTCAGACTCCTTCACTAGACTTACAACTTTGACATTGGCAATTCCCCAAGGGCGCCATTATCAAAATGAAGAAGAAGAAGATTTTCAGACCTCAAATATCCTGTTTAGGGAAGTGGTTTGTTTCATGGAGATCAGAACAGGTCCCTGATTACTTAACTTTGGTGGCATTCCTACAATGAATATCGGCTGTTATTTTTAAGTTAGATCTCTTTTGAAAAACACGATTTAAAAAGTTGAACTGTCAAAATTTAAACGTTTTTACTTTTTAAACACTTGGGCACTACCCTAGAGCACTCTCTCTTTCTTCCTTGTAATCCATTGGGACTGATGACCTACACGACTGACGAGATCAAGCGCAGAAGCTTTCATCTGTAGATGCTTATGTCAAGACATCCTTACCGACATCAGTTTTGTGGACCAATAAAATATACTTATAACTAACATATTGGTTCCAACCACTATTCTTTGTTACAAAAATGAACGGACTGCACCTACCGCGATTGCTAAACAGTAATAACTATTGTAATTAACATTTTTAATTGTTTATAACGATACTAATCTCATATCTCAAGGCCATACGTCGAATTTTAAAGGTTCGTTGACTGGCCTTGACGTTGATTCTATCATGGTCAAACGCTCTAATTCTGATTACCTAATTCGTGTTATATCAAATTGTTTCCTTTAAACAAAATTAAATATGATAATTATATATTTCACAATATTAAGGTTACGTAATATATTAATTTGTGGTTCTAGAATACATAATTGAAAAGAAGATAGGAAGGAAAACCACCCAATATTCATGTCGTTATGATGGATGTCATAACTAAAGCGCTCATTACAATGACGAAGTTAGAAATCAAGAATATAGGTTTGGTATTAATATAATATTACTATTCGTTATGTTACTTACCAAACGTTCCGATTTAAAATGCCATCGCTATTTATCGCTGTTCGAAATAAATTTGACATAAGGTTCGCTAAATGACATACGAATTCGCGCGTTATTTAGCGAAGCTTATGTCAAATCTCATACATTTTGTTTTCGAACTTCGTAAGGGATAAATAGTAATCTTGTAATCTTGAATCAATTTCGAACACTGAGGTTATGCTTCACGATAGCATGTTGGCAAAGAAACTGCTGTCTACATCAGTACCTATGGTAGATAGACAATGATCATCACTTCAGCTATGGCGCTCACTTCTGGACATAAGCATCCCCAAAGTATTTAATGGGGGTTAGTGGCCATACTCGCCACGCTCATCAGACGGGTTGGTGAGCGCAGTTTTCAGATAATTACAATGTCCGCGGCAACGCTGCTGCATATTTCCGGATAAATATAACCTTAGAAGGTTAGGTCCCATCAACCGCGATACCCGCGGGAAAGATGGTCGATGGGAAGGTGCTATTCATTCTCTGGCACCCCTCGCATAAATAGCTCCCCTCACCGATTTCGGTGACGGTGGCCGATTTAATTGAAACCAGGCCAGCTACGCAGGAGTTATTTTATAGTGCCCAAGTGTATGCGCAATACACAATGACACTCTCTCTTCTTTTTACACCATAACCCAGTGGGACGGTAAACCGACACGACTGGCGAGAGAACAGGCGCAGGACCGACTTTTTACATGCCCATCCGACGCATGGATCATCTTTTTTGTCAGACAATCAGGTGATCGGCCTGCATTGTCCTAACTAAACTTGAAAACAATTTTTAGTCGTTCCAATGCGGGAATCGAGCCCACGACCTCCGGGTCGAGAGGGAAGCTCTGAACCACTAGACCACGGAGGCGCTCAAACCCTTCGGATGGACTATGAGATGGTGATGTAACAACATATTTGTGTATTTAGACTTGTCCTTCTAAAATCTATTTTATCGACCTGAGGTGTTATGTGAACTTTACAGTTGCATGAAATACCAAACCGCAAGATCGGTCTGTGGTTTTGCGAAATAACAATATCTCAATACCTTGTTAACTATTTACATTATCAATTCGCATATTTCATATTACTTATTTTAAATATTATATAGCTGTGCCTGCGACGTCGTTCGCGTGGTTTTTGAGTGACTTAAACGCAGCTTTTATGCAGCGCATGCAACTAAAGTCCCCAAATGTGAAAAAATTTCCCCGTTTTTTCAACATTTCTTACTGACGCTTCGCTCCTATTGGTCGCAGCGTTATGTTATATAGCCTAAAGCCTTCCTCTATAAAATATGATAGTTATTAAGTATAGATCTGTTGAGGACCTAACTCCATTCTTTTCGAGTAGTTTTCAACTATTTTTTGATTTTATCCAATCCAATCCAATTGGATTGGCCAATCAGAATGCCGCCCTCGGCATTTTGTCAGACGATATTCGGACGGATTTTTATTTTATGTAGGACTCTATTAATTTTACCGATTATCGGCCTACAATGACGTAAGCCGGTAGCGTCATTATATATTTAAAGACAATTATAATATCAAATCATTAGCTTATTTTCTAGTAAATGTATGTTGTAAATTAAATCACTTACGGATTTTATCGCCGTCCACTTTTTTGTCCCGACGTTTCGGCTACTACTGTCCAGCAAATATCGTTTATATTATATCTGTCGAAAGGGCTCTCATGATTTAATAACATTCCTTCGGATACTGTGGGCTTTCGTGGGTAAATCGTGAAAAGAGAACAGAGTAACAATATCACTTGTTTATTCGTAATCACAATTTCTTTATAAATTCACTATTCACTACACTTTATGAATTTACTTTACTTTAAATTCACTTTACTTTACTTTACAAGTATTGACACTAACGAAACATAACACGTTTCAAGACATCTCAACTTGGCGACCAAATCACGAATGAATTCAGTCTCGTCGAGAAAGTCCCAAGTCATGTCAAAGCGCGCCATAGACAAGTTGCGCCATTTTGCCACTTGGGGGCGCGCTTCCGTCTCGTTTTGTGTCCATATTCATATCCGGCTCCGACACGGCCATTCTGATAAGCCACACGTCCCGTGTGATGCTTCTGCAAAAGAGAAAACCAGCTGCAATATCACGAGCCTTTCGCTCGGCCAACTCTGACCAATCTCCAAAAATCATCAAAATAAACTTCAGATCTCAATGTAATTTTATTTCAAATAATCTTTCAAATAAAATTCTCGTTAAAAATTTTTTTGACATAGAATGATACCCTGGGTCATGTTACTTAAATCATGTTAAAACTGTAGGAACTGTAACACAACTGAACACAAATAAACTAGTAAAATCTCTAACTCCACTACCATACCCAATTTCATAGACATAGAACTCACAAGGTTCATTGTCCCAGACCGCCAGTCAAACGCCCTCCTGACATAAAACGGACTTAATATAGTCCGAGTTACCGGTTACGAAATAACTGGACGGTCAACCTCATTACTCATAGACCCAGTCCCATATCGCCAGTCAAACGCCCACCGAACATAAAACGGACTTGATACAGTCCGAGTTACTGGTTACGTAATAACTGGACGGTCAACTTCATATTCGCTCATAGTACGGTAGGTAGAGACTTTACCCAACAACTCAAATTTGTTCATCATTAGCAAAATCTTTATCATTATCAACTTTCACCAATACATGACCCGAAGGAATCTTTCTCTAACGTATGCACAGTCATAAGTACGCTTTGAAATTGCAACTTTTACAGCCTTATTTTCAACTATGAAAAACAACCAATCGAAAATCTATTTACTTACGCCTTATTGCTTTCATAAGGTGTATTATTTGAACTATCTTTTTATCTCGGTTACTGTATGAAACAGTCAATGTACCTTCTCAACTAAGATTTGTAAAAAGGGTTCATAGAAAAAGACTATACAGAGTCTTCACACTAAAGTCACGAGATAAACAATTACGCTCACCAAAAAAAACTCAATATCCTAATCTGATACTTCAATGAAGTACAGAGTGCAGGCCCCTTGGCGCCTGACGCCATCATCATAGGCCGATACATTGCAGCATTGCTGCATTGGCAGCAGTACCCAGCACAGCTCGACGCGCGCCGTCTGCGTCGCGTCGCGGCGCTCGTTCATTGAATCTCCGTCTGTACACAAAATTAAACAGCACAAAAAAATGATCAAACTGTCCAATTATGTTCTTTTTAGGGTTTCCTATCCGTGGGGTGTCGAAGAAAGAGTAGCACCTCGCTATCAACCATCTTTCCCGTGGATGCGCCCGCCAGCCCGCCTGCCAAACGTGGCGAGTATAGGCAACTACCCCCCATGTAATCGAATTAAGAGTACGAATTAAGGGAGGCTTATATCCAGAAGTGAACATCATAGCCGAAATGATGATGATCATCCAAGAGTAAATAACAGGAACAGAAACTTTGCTGTATGTTTGTTTGCCACCAGGTCGCAGCTCAAGAACCAAGCTATCGCAGTTCAAATATCGCGGACAATTATTATGAGATCAAAATGTTAAATTGACTTTGCAATAAATTTCATTTTATTTCCTTTCAACGATCTAACTAATTCGATAAAGAAAAGCTGTTACAGTAACAGTCTCATAATAACAACTGATCAGCAGCTGTCCCAATAATACAACTTGACCACTACATTTTAGTTGCACCATCGCGGGAATTGAACCCACAACTCTTAAGTGGAGAGCCACGCTCTGGTCACGTGAGCGATCACAATACCAGAAGACTCCCAAGTGCGTTTACAACCTTTCACATGATAACCAAGTTCACCGAAGCTGACTGAAGTCCACCGATGAACTTTCTTATCCACCTCAGCCACAAGCTCACGGCCTCTGCCACTGGACCGTTGAGTGTGTGCTGCCGCGTTCACCATCAACACCAGCCACAGGCTTCTGGAAATGTGAAATAAAAATGCGTCAATTCAATAAAGTTTATTTAAATCACAACCGATTTTCTTTTCGTCGCAAATTACACTATTATTGCCGTAACTTATAGTAATTCCAATCCGCCTAGTGTGAAAGTCATAGATAGACAAACATGCTTCAATTTTACAGCTTACAACAACAATATCATAAACTGACAGTTTTATTGCGGATCACGAATGTCCTAGCACTTATTATCAGTTATCAGTTTGTTTAAACACTCTCAGAATAAATAACAAACACGACATTATTTAAAGTTACTTTTGAAACTGATCAATGGCTATTTCTTACTACGTATGCGGTAACGCCAAATAAGAAATAGAACTGTGTACAAACTGTAAGTATCTACTGTGATTAACACCCACTTGATGAACTTCGCTATTTAATAACAGGGATGTTAGGGAGCTCCGTAACCGTAACCGAATCCGAAATAAAACTTTTGCTACTGTAAAAAGGAAACTAATATCCAATATCCGTAACCAAAATTATCCGAAACAAATGGGTAATCCGATATCATTTAATATCCATATCCGTATCCGAAATTTAAAATCCATTTCTTCCCGGTTTAATAGACATGGTTAGTTTACGGAAATTTTAATTTAAGTCGTTTCAAACTAGGTAGCATCTTCCAAACAATATTTATACACGTCAATTGCTTTTGTTTATGCAGTGCAGGTGCACCGATACGCATACCGGATGTTGTTTATTTCAGGCACACCTAATAAGAATATAGTACATCCAATAACAAGTTTCAGGTGTTGGTAACCAATCGATATCGATACGATATCGACTCTATAGTACTATTCACCTTTCCTACTTTCTTACTTCACGTTAATGTGAATCCGTTGGAACTTTATCTATTCTGAAATGAACACCCAAAAAATAACACGAATGCCTAATTGTATTATCAAAATACACGTCATGAGAATTGCTTATCATATTCTGATTTTGATCACTTTATTACAAACAGTACGATTTCACGAAATGAAATGTCGATAATGATCATCTGCTGATCAAACTTTCAAGTACTGCTGTATTACAGCGTGATCTACTTCGGTCAATCAAACAGTAATAATAATGAATATCTGTAAGACGTATGTCCTATGTACTAAGTACTTGTTTTTACTTTGCGTTAATGATTGCTTATTCACTTCGATTATTTTTTTAATTAATACTTTGGTTATAAAACCAGAACCATTTAGAACTTTATAATGAAATAAGTAACGATCATGATACAACCAGTTCACATCATTGCGAAGCGAGTAGAGAAGTCCATAAGATGCACAATGCTTGTCTGCGCTGGTCGGACACCCAGCACGCTGGTCGGTCACCCAACAGCCAGCACGCTGGTCAGTCACCCAGCACGCTGGTCGGTCACCCAGCAGTCAGCACGCTGGTCGGTCACCCAGCACTGCTCGTTCTCCCCTTGGCGAGGCTATGCATCATCCGGTCGAACATCATCCCAGTGTTTTGTCCATCTGCACATAAAACAAAACAGCAAAACAAAAGAACACTTTAGTGTAGGTACAATTTATTGTAAATGAAATTTTGTGATAATACTCGTATAAGCAAGATATTTTATGGACACTTGAAACACAAATTAATAACTAGTGTATTGGTCTTTAAAAATTATTTGAGGAATAAAAAGTTGGCTACCACCTTTTACCAAAACCATAATCAAAGCCTGTCGTTAAAGCGCCACTGCTGGTGTCGCCACCGTGTAGACGTCACGTCACTGTCATCATCACGTCACCGCTGTCAGTACTTCTACTCCTTCTTAATCATCGTGGCGGGATTATTGGTACATGGTATCCTTGCAGCACTCGGCTCACCGCTGTCCCGTCTTACCACAATTACGCCATGTACATAGCTTGCAAAGCAGCACGTGTTAGTACGTACTGCCCAACTCATGTGGATCGAGTTCGTATTGATTTGCAATGATTACTATTATCACTTTTTGCAGACTACACAAAAGATTAGGTACACTTTTTTTTTTTTTTACTACCCGCACTTTTAAGAAAAACCTGTCTCTCTTGCACGATTTGATCCCAGATTCTGATGTCGAAAGGGCTCTCATGATTTAATAACATTCCTTCGGATACTGTGGGCTTTCGTGGGTAAATCGTGAAAAGAGAACAGAGTAACAATATCACTTGTTTATTCGTAATCACAATTTCTTTATAAATTCACTATTCACTACACTTTATGAATTTACTTTACTTTAAATTCACTTTACTTTACTTTACAAGTATTGACACTAACGAAACATAACACGTTTCAAGACATCTCAACTTGGCGACCAAATCACGAATGAATTCAGTCTCGTCGAGAAAGTCCCAAGTCATGTCAAAGCGCGCCATAGACAAGTTGCGCCATTTTGCCACTTGGGGGCGCGCTTCCGTCTCGTTTTGTGTCCATATTCATATCCGGCTCCGACATATCTTTCTTTCATCGTTACTATTTTCGTATATCTCTGATTCCGATTTTTCAGTTACCTACCTACATGATAATACGATTTATTACATATGAATCAGATGTTTAGGTAAGTAACTTCGAACAGCTAAAATAGGTGTTCTATTTGTTATAGGTGAAATAAACTTGAGGTGCAAATGATCAAAATCTTCTCGTTGTATCCTCTACTTGTTTTTATTTATAAGTTACAATGCCACTAATCGACACCTATAATGATAAACAGACTACTTATCCTTTTTGCTTTGGGTGTTAAAAATATATTTTTACATTTAGCAAGGTTCTATTTTGCTTTTATTATATTTTATACATGATGTAATGTTCATTATACGTTTACCATTACCAATTAAACAGGTTTAGTGCATGCTTATAAATATTCTTGCCACGAATTTGAAGGGACGATACTTAACCTTCGCCCCAGCAGTAATCCCTGAGGTACACCCGAGCACTATGTAATGTAATTTAGTTCAGCTGCTTTACACCCTATGATAAATCTTACTAAAAGCTTTATAGAAGTCCAACAGAAGGAGAATCAATGGTGCTCCACTTCAAAACCAGCAGATACATAATTTAAAAAAAAGACAGGGTCTACATAGACATACCACTTTATTCTTTTTCTTTCTTATATTTAAAAATGAATGGTTGTTCGTTAGTCTCTCTAAAATTCGAGAACGGCTGAACCGATTCGGCTATTTTTAGTCTTGAAATATTCGTGGAAGTCCAGGGAAGGTTTAAACGGTTTGTATGCTCAACGAAGTGGGCACGGTTTAGTTGACCCGTGCCCACTTCATTGTATAACTTCATCCAAAGGAATTTTGAAGTAAAGTTTAAAAATGGGTGATAAAGAAAACGCCAGAACACTGTTTATCACTTTTTATAATTTATTTTCACAACATTTTTTTATTTAATTTTCTGTAAAATTTACAATAGCTTAAAACTCTTCACAAATATATAGTTCATTAGACCAACAACAGCGCTCGTACGCATGTCCTACGAAACAGGCAACTTGGAAGAGAAAAAATAACTATAAATGTAAATATATTTGATAAAAACTATTCAATAATCTTATACAACGTAAGGCTTTATACTAGCATCCCCTATCTAGAGAGTCAGCTGGCCTGGGCGTCGCGTAAACATATGAGCGGGCCCAGGCACCGCGTTGACACTGGGCGGCACCGTCGACAGCGGCGACGCGGGTCCGCCGTTGTCGACGACACGACACCGGGCCGGTCGACGACCGACGACATGCGGCGTCTGTCGTCAACGCTACACCAGTCGACGGACAATTCAAATGATAAGAACATAAATTAATTGGATAGCGGATCGATTCCGAGAAGTACTATCGTAGCTACATTGTTAGTCAGTAAATCATGTAATAAATAACAAAAAACAGGAAATACATTAATCCAACGATAAAACGCTTCAAATATTTGTTCACTTGCACAAAATGAGCGTGGAGAGTGCAAATGTTTGGATATTTAGTGACTTTATTCCGTCGTTGAGTGTAACAAATTTTAGCAATGTTTATGAGAAATATTGAAATATTTGTATCAAGTGTAGGAAGAAAAACAAAATTAGATATCAATAATGTTTCTTATCGATTAAATGATTTCGTCGACCAGCACCGTGATAAACAACAGTAATCCGAGCAAGGAATACTCATTTGTAGCTACACGCGCTTCTTAAATCAGATTACCACGTGAGCGTACTGAAGTGACGTACTTTTATAATTAACTTTGTGATTAACGTCTTCTGAAAATATTCTATTTATAGTGAGGACATTAACAGAATAATTATTCGGAACTATTTGATGAAATCTCTTCGTCCTTTATTCTGAGTTAATTGGGTACCGTGATAAACTTTTGGTCGAATTTCTGTTGCTTCATACAATTTAAGTATCAACGCACAATTTCGACGCTTGTGATTTTTCAAAAATTATTATGCTTCGTGAACATAGATACTAAACGTTACAAATTTTCAAACTAAACACTAAATACTGCAAAAGATTAACCGATACGAGTACATAATTTTAAAAAGCACACAAGCGCCTCGCGAATTAAGATTAAAATAAACACAAAATGTAAGGCTAGCTGAAACTGATGGTAACTACAGAATATAAAAAACCCTAAACTACCTGCAATGTCTCTCTGTAAATATAATTAGACCGATATATGGAAGCGACCGCGAACAATACGGGAAGAGCGATACAGGACTTACACCGACATCCGAGTACAATCGTTACACTAAAATATATTCCATTATATAAATTAAATTTAAAAACTCACTTTACCAATTACAGTCAGACCATAAAATACGCTTTGACTACCGTTTAATTCGTAAAGGAGCCTCGTTACGCCGGCCCAGCTATAACGATAAAGCTATAAGTACATTAGAAATAATTACAAAATTTCAAATTGTATAACGGACTTCATAGTTGAGAGGTAGTTGTGAGACAGAGATAGCGATACAGCGATCACAGTAGCGACTCACTTTGCAAATAGTATATCAAAACATAGACAGCTATACGATCTAGACATTATAGACAAGGAATAAATGCTAACAAACAGAAACAGAATAGAAGGATGTGAGACTTGATCTAGCGAATACAATAATAATCATAATACAATTCCAGACAGTAATTTAATTCTGTTTCATTTTCTAAGCGTACAAATCATTTGTCTTTACTTTCAGTTCAGGACCTGTAGCCGAGCCATTGATTGACAATGACCATGTTCGAGATCAAAAATGTAGGAGATTTGAATTAGCATCGCTAAGTGACATAGAAATGCTGAAATGGCTTAACGATGCTAGTATGCCTACATTTTTGTATTCAAAGGCTCAGGTTATAGAAGCCTAATAGATGCTTACAATACTTCTTGCAAAATAAAATCTGGAAACGTGACACAATAGATTGTAAAACTTGTCAGAAAGATAACGCCTGTCTCAGTCAAGCGGCGCGCTGGTACATTCCTTAATGTAATAGTTATATTCCACTATTATGTACTTGGATTAATTATAAGTACGATACTTGTAGATATAGGATAACAATGCTAGACTCGTTCGGCCCATATTTTCAAAAACGACCGACAAACGACCTCGTTCTTGTAAAGACATCAAAAATATCAACTCTGTGGAGCGACCATTTTCTTCGGTAACAAAAATAGGCGAATTGTCCCAAGCTAACGACAACAATTTGGAACCGATTACTCGAAACATTTTGCAAACTAATAAAAATGAGATCTCAAATTTTGGTTCGACTGTGAGCAGTCAGATCCGACGACTGTAGGGTTGGAACTCTCGCTGCAAGTGCAACTTCGACTATCGACTAAGGAATCTAGTTCATTGTATACAATTATACATTAATAATACGCGTTGGCAAAACATACACGAGATGGCCGGACACAGTTCACACACATTCGTATAACTACAATATATCATTAAAATACAACAATATTATATAATTCTATTGAATTTAACTAGATAATTGTAAGTATCGTCGATAACATTATAATAATCTACAACAATTAAATCACAATTTTCCATACATCTACCGACGTAATGTGAAGACTACGAGAAGTTATAAGTACTCTGTTATATGACTTCGCTACTTGTAAATGTTCCTAAAATATTTTAAAATATGGTGTTTTTATATTAACGTCGACTTTCGTATTGTACGCGCCTTCTATTTTTTTCATTTTTTAAATATTTTTTTATGTTTTGTTTATATTTTACCTTAACTTTGTAACTATCGAGCCGCGTACAACACCAGGTCGACCGCGGAATAACGATATTAAAATATGTTATAGTTTCATAGAGGAACGGAATCACCGTCTGATTATTTTCAAATCGATATAAATATACTTCGAATCTTACGATAGATATAATGCCATATTTGAATGCGACTCGACGGAGTCTAATAGTGTATAAACATGGATTTAGTACTTTACAGATGCAGATACATGGATGATGGACGAGCTCGCCCTGTCGGCGCCGGGATAGTCCTCGTCCCGCGGAGAGAGACATGCCACTAGTGCGGAGACGATCTATACATACGAAGCTTAACGTAACTAACTAGTCTTTATATAGGCTGACAAACCACTCCGGTCGCGTCCGTCGGGCCGAGAATAATTTTCGTACTGCTGACATGTTGAGGCGTCAACACGAGAGGAGTACGACTAGAAATTACCCCCCGGCCCGACGGAGGGTGGAGCCCGACAGGCGAATCGCTCCCGAATTGACGAGAATTGATCCCGGTGATCCAATTGACGTCCGCGCGGCGTTATACTATATACATTTGGCACTAAATTCATGAGAGGAGGGGGCAGGGTCACGCGGGGCAGAGGGCCGGCTGCGGCGGCGGCGGGCAGCAGTCGCAGCAGGGCGCGGGGGCGGGCGGGCAGCAGGCGGCGCACGCGCACACGCACACCACGTACGGCGGCGGCAGCAGCGGCACCAGTACGGCGCGCGCGCACAGCTCGCGGCACGCCAGCCCCGCGATCAGCGCCAGCGTCTGCCGCCGCTCGTGCCCCATGAGGCACACCGTGGACTCGCGCACCACGCCATGCAGCAGCGTCAGGTACCTGCCGGGAGCACGGTTAAAGATCCACTGGCAAAATGTCGAATTATGAAATTATTTGTAAGAAAAATTGGGGCGCTATTTTCTGATTACATAGCTTCATGACTTACGAGAGGCGTAAAGAAGATGATACGATTTGATCTCAATATTTTTGATACGGTGAAGTAAATAACAACAGCAGGCTCACCTATGCTTTAGCGCCTCCTCGTCCCGCCCCACGAAGTGATTCCGCAGGTACGCCTCCAGCTTGGCACGCTGCTGCCCGAGCTCCGGGAAGTCTATGAAGAATCGCGAGCACATGTAGCGCTCGAGGATCTTGATCCTGTCCGGCCGCGCCGGCCGGTAGCCCTTCGCCAGCAGCGCGCAGTACTTCAGCAGGCCGCCGCCTCGGATCTCCTCCGGCTGCCGCGTGGCGATCAGCTTCTCCGCTAGGTGCAGCAGCGCCTCGCCGAAGTCGCCGTACACGGACTCGCCGACCACCGTCGGGTAGAAGTTTTCGCCGATCGGCAGTTGCGCGCACTCGTGGAAGGCGAGCAGCGAGTCGAGCGCGATCTGGAACGAGTCCACGGAGAACTCGAACTGGCGGCGCATGGTGTCCACGAACTTCAGCTCGACAGACTTGTGGCCCCGCGAGTTACCCAGCGAGATGAGCGACCAGCGGTCCCCGTCCGAGTTGACGCGCACCATCTTGGACACGTAGGCCTCCTTGATGCCGGCGGGCGGGGCGCGGCGGCGCGGCGCGGTGGGCGGCAGCAGCGTCGCCAGATGGCTGAGCACGGCGGCCTTCACGCGGTCGCAGTGGCGCGCGGTGGGCAGGTCGGCGGTGAAGATGAGGTCGATGTCGGAGTAGGGCTGCGGGCGGTCGGCCAGCACGTGCGACGCGGCGCCGCCGTTGAGGCGCACGTCGCGCACGGTGACGCCGGCGCCGCCGTCGGCCTGCGCGGCGGTGAGGCGCGCGCGCACGCCGGCCACCAGCTCGCGCAGGCGCACGTGCAGCGTGGGGAAGTTGCCGCGCCCGGGGATGGCCACGACCTCGTCCATCACGTCGTTGAGCCGCCGCACCTGCTCGTAGCTGAGCACGGCGTGCCGCTCGCCGCCGCAGCCTTCTTCAGAAGAGGTGTAGCTCGATTCGCTCTGCAACAAAAGTATCATAACATGAGTATAACGTTCAGAAGTAAATCACGTTAGAGGGAGGAACAAAGAATATAATATACTGTTGATAATCATAACTTTGTGCTAGTGCTAACTAGGTTTTTTTTTAGAAACTGGCGATAAAAAATAGTCCCAAAGGTCGATTAGAAAAATGCAAAAATATCGTATTATGAATACAGTTTCCCCTAAGCAAAACGACGTAAACATGTCACATTGAAAGAAATGACGTAATCACTTGTAGACATAGAGTTAATAAAAACATACGCAAATCAAGGCCGTGCATTTATTAATGACATTACGCCTTTTATGCTGGACTCGATAAGAGAAATAACATAAGTGCTCGGTTAAGGGTAAATTTAATTTAAATAGCACGTATCGAGAAAAATAAAAAGTAAATGTCATCTAAATCCAAACACAACATACGAGTACGAGCGATATAATAGATGACATCAATCTGGTCGTTTTTTTGTTTATATTTAAATTACCTACATAGAACGTACGCAGTTGTAAAGAAAATGGAACTATTATGTTATAACAGACTAGGAAGAACATTAAATTACCGAACTACCGTCTCAATAAAATATCTGTGAGGATTTTGGCACAAGTTCAATGGTACGTATTGTGTAATAGATAACATGTTTCACTTTCATGAAGTGAATCACGTGGGAAGTGGCGCGGGAACGTGATCGGGTCACGTGCAGATCGGTTGCATTCATATTGCTCCTATATCTTCTAGTGTATGTTATTGATGACAGGTGGACAGGTCTTACAAGTACTCGTATTTCGCGGCATCAAAGTGTATTGTCAGCCCATTTGATTGTAACATTGTATGTCTGTGTATTCTCCTGTGAGAGTCAGCCGTCTGCCCACCAGCTAACAAGGATGCGACAATAAAGAATGAAGCCGCAATAACTATTTCTTTAGAATACCCCAGCCAATGCCCCTAAAATTTCTTTATACAGGAAACTCATACCTTGTTTGATATCTGAATAATACACAACCACCATTACCTTTGTTTCAGTGAAACATGGTGAAACTCACCAGTATAAAATGGCTAACAATAATAAACTCTAAAACTAAATCTTTCTAACTTCAAAAACGAAAATGATGAAATCTACTTCTACCACATCGTTCCGCTCCAGCTAAATGTAAACAAAGTTGGGGGCTATAATGATCCAGTTTCCATGCTAACTTTAATTTAGAAGAATTATTTTTTTTATTCATACTTAAATCAGATTGCAATTGAAACGGAGAATATATTTTGGTATATGGCAAAGTACCTAAACAAATAAAAAAGACAATAGTGTGCATGCGTATAGTTATTTAAAGCGAACATTGAGAAAAGGGCGTTAGATATTGCTGTATCCTGTCCCACTTATTGTTCAATATTTATTCACGGTATCAATGGCAGTTGATAATTCTATTGTTGTGTAATTGTTGATGTCAATTTCACTCAACCTTGTGGAGTTATCGGTGCATACGCACAGGAAAACTTGTACTAATCTTACTGGGTCAATGTAGACGGCTTTTTTTAATTCGATTTTACGAGGCCTAGTTTTTGCGACAGGTGGCAAAGAGATTCTTTATATTATTGTTGTTGTCTATCGTAGTTAAGACTTTTAAGGTATTATTTTTTAGAAACAAAAGCTTAACAATAAACATAAAAATTTCAAAGACAATATTTTAAACAGAAGGTTATAATAATTTAGTAATAGAAGTACTTTTAACTGGCACTTAGAAGTATGAAGCAAATAACTAAACCCGCGTAATTATAGTATCCCACAAATTAAAATGAAGTCTATGTTTTAAAACAGATCCCAAATTATTCTACCAAATTGCATCTAAACACATTCAATAGTTTTTTAATAGTAGTAGTCTTTGTCATTAAAATATATAATCTGAAGTAGCTACAACTACATAAACATAACAATTAAAATACCAGCGACAATAATATGGAGCAATCAACATTCAACGCTGAGATTAAATTAATATCCGATTTAAATGAGACTGATAAATGTAAAAGTGACAATGTCACTAATGTGGCCTTCGGGGCGGGTTCTGTTGGACCGTTTTCCTTGTGATTCGATGGCAGAGGTCGCCACGCAATACGATGCCTTGCTTATGTAATTTTAGATTAATCATTGCCAGCTATCGTATTCTTGCATCTTGGTCCGGTTTTTGATGGATAAGGTCCCTGCCTTCTAATTATTAAGTCATAGTCGGACGGTCCGCGGAGTTATGATACGGGATAGTCAAGGTTTGATATTACCGGTGTAGTTTTAATTTAATAAAACTTTGGCTAAGAAAGAGACAGTGGAAAAATGGGTAAATTATGCTTCGCCAGCGTAAATATAATAACCACAGGGACACTGTACTTTTCGGGATAAAAATGTTCCCGGTGGTCAACTCTTTATTATCTGTGTCAAATTTTATCAAATGGGCACTCTAGCTTAAGAGCCTATCAAATGCAAACAAGGGCCTTATTACGCAACTTCTGTGGCTTTCACGACCGTGGACATCAACTGACATAGTGACGTAAATTTATTTTAAAACACTTTTAATTTGATAAAATCATTGAAAAAATCATATTAAATCGTGTTTTAAAAAGATTTAACGTCACAATGACAGTTGAAGCCCACGGTCGTGAAAGCCACGCAAGTTGCGTAATCAGCCCCCAAATCTGATGACATAGTTCTTGACAACGCCATATTATAGAAAATGCAAGCTCGGTTGCAACATCAAAACGCAATCTTTAATTAAAATCTTCCGATGTGAGCCTATTTGGATTAATCAGATCATTGGCTTAACAAGGCACTAGACGTCCTGTCTGCGTGCCCTAGTCGTGAATCACAAGACCTAACGCACGGAAATCCATATTTGTTCGACGTATTACGCAGTTTCAAGCAATAGAGGACAACATAAACTTACGTAGTTTATCTAGAATTCTAGAGCTAAATTCCTTTTCCTAAAATTGGTCAATTTATTTTATAGTACACTCTATATCTATACCATAAAGCGTCTGTTATAAAGGACTTAAGATTTCACCGAAATGTAACGTTCTCTGTCAATTAAGAAGTAAAACTAATACAACGCAATTTCTACGTATAATGGTTTAAAGTGAGTGAACATCAAATCCGCTTTCTTTTTATAATTGCTTGCATTGAGTTTTGATACTTTACCTACATTTATTTTATTTATACTCTTTATTGCTTCGTCTCTGGGTTTAGTGACAGAGTTTTTTATGTCGTGCCCGAGAATATGATCTGGCGATTTTTTGTTGGCATCACTTTCATGAGGTGGGTCGTCGACCCGGCGGTAAGTGTCCATCGCGTTGTTTGGATATAAATCACTTGTGCATCCGTGTTCAGGCTTACGTTCGACACGCGAAAAACATTACGATCGATTCCAGTCAATGTATCTGTTTCTTTATTGTTTATACTTTGTTTTTATTGTATAACCACTTAGTTCTTCGAGCCGGATCAAATTTTTTGCCCCTGTATTGGCATGCTATTTCTTGGTATTTACTATATTTGGCACATGTTATTTACGCCATGTTGCCTAAATCGGTGGTCAAAATATGTTTTTTTTTTTTTTTTTTTTTTTATAGGTTATTTTATAGAGCGAGACGAAAAGGCAGACGGGCCACCTGATGGTAAGCGGTCACCGTCGCCTATGAACATGGGCAACACCAGAGGAATCACCAATGCATCGTCGGCCCTGAAGGAGAACTTTTGCTGATATCTGTTGAACCTGTTGCTACAATTCAAACCATATTTAGGTATGAATCGTTACTAACAAACAACATTAATTGTTATTTAAATAAGAAAGTTTGACGCGTTTCACGCGGTAGTAGGATGCATTGTACAAACAAACTCCATGGACAATTAATATGTATTTTCAATCGAACAAAAGGTGAATAGCGTCACAGCTCGCAGGCAACTGAACAAACGTGTTATGTTTCGGTCCAATTTAGACGTTTATATTCGCCCGATAAGCGGAGACCTTCGCTGCAAGATTTCTCGAGCAAAGGCCGCCGCTGTAACCTACATACTTGTCTCGCAGCTTTGTTCATTATCTCCAGCTAAAACACATATCTCTGAATTGATTGACGACCACTGATTCTAAGTGGTTAGCACGTCAGCGGCGTAGCTGGTTCGAATCCCGTCAATACATATTTTTCAGTATTCATGGCTCTTGGATGTGTATTTTAAGTATAGTATAGAATAAATAACATATCACTTGTCAGGTATCACACACAGTTTCATAGTTTTAACTGACATGCTGTTAGCTGTTATAAAACATAGTATGTACCTACTTCATTATTAGCCTTTTTACCCGACCCGACCCAAAGCTAAAAAAGGGTAATGCTATAAATTCTAAGCCTGGTTCAGAACCAGATATTCCAAATTGCATTTTTTATTTATTTAGAAGGTATCGGAAATAACTTTTCAAACGTTTTATCCTTCTGTAGTAAACTAGTTGATTAAATGAATGATTGCAAATTGAATTGGTGTTGAGTAAGTCAATGTTAATTGTTAACGTAGCGGAAAATTATGTGTAGGTCTAGGTAGTTAACTATACGTATTGTATTACTTATCTATTAATATTGTAGTATTAATAATATTGCAGTACTATATCTTTATGGAAAATGTTATCATTGATTCAAGATCTAGTTTATTGAATCCTTGGCAAATTATATGGGCATTTGAAGTCCACGAACAACCAGCAGAACAACATATTTTATAATAAAAACATAATTTATTGTAATACGTTAGACATGATAAAATTATTTACTCAACATGTTTTCGTTTCTCAATCGCGCAACTCACACTCGATCACAGGGTTGTCACCTTTTTGTTGAAAAAAACAGTATTTTACGCAAAAAATAAATTTAGTCATCCATGTTTTAGTCGCTAAAATTGTCATTCATAGAATTCCCAAAGATGGCACAAAGCTAAACGATGTTGGTTGATGGTGAACCTTGAAACCTTCAACAGGTTAATTAACATCAAAAATATAGTAGGTAAGTATTTACGTTTATGCAGCGCACGCAACGAAAGTCCTCAAATGTAAATAATTCTCCAATTGCAACATTTCTCACTGACGCTTCGCTCGTATTGGTCGCAGCGTAATGATATATAGCCTAAAGCCTATAAATGAACTATCCATATAAATATTTTTTCAAATCGGACCAGTAGTTTCTGAAATTAGCGCGCTTAAACAAACAAACTGTTCCGCTTTATAATATTAATAAAAAATGAAATATAGTATAGTCGGCAACCCTACTCCAGCACGTCAACAACGACACAAGTTGTTTGAATATTCTAGTTGTTGACGTACTACGTTCAATATATTCTATAAGGACACTTTCTGTAGTAAAAGTCACTCTTGCGACATTTGTTCATTTAATGTGTCCTTATTTAGACCTTGTTATCACTTTCTTGTATTCTATTTTTCTGCGATAATTTTGTTTGTACGTTTCACATTTTCTTGTACCAAAAGTTGTTATACATGTCAGAGTGTTGGCATGCTTTTAAATATATATTTTATGAAGGCGGTACATATGCTAATATTTTATCTATGTTTAGATAAGGATTCGTGTATTTTTATTGTTATTTACATTCGCAAATGCGCAGTCGAAATTTGAGGGTTTTTGTGTTTGCCGCTGATAAGAGTTGATAATAATGTTTTTCTATAAAATACGCGTTATTTTTGACATCTTGGAAGAAAAAAACTTACACTAACATGAAAAATTAATTTCTAAAATATGTGCTTATTTCATGTTAGGTAGGTACTCGTTCCAGTTAGATTCTGCTGGATTGAATCTAAAGTAAGACTAACTTTTTCGTCTCGTTTTAATTCAGTACCTTGTATTAGGTACTTCAAATTCCATTTTATCTTTTCTAAAATCTTCATCTACTTCTAGCAATATGGTGGTTGGCTACTATGAAGCGCATGAGACTTTTCGTGTCAGGTTGTCACGGGTACGGTACCTGCTGCACGAAACCACAAGGTCGGCCATGTCATGAAGATTGATACATTTGGTGTAATGCGTTTCATCAGACTGATGCAATAGTTAATCAATATATCAATACTGTTGCTCAATTAAGTCTTAATAGCATTAAATAGATGTGTAAAATATTTGCAAGTTGCAAGATTCTAGGAGAAATATATATTTTTTATTCTCATGGGGTTTATTCAGTAACAATTAACAACGACGTATTATTAATGTTATCGAATAAGAATCGTATGAGTATGTTGGTAGCTCTATACAATCTACATTTTATAACGTCACGATTTCGTAGTTGTAAATTATATGAACTAAGCCTTCATCAATCTGAAAAACAGCATATTATATAGCATAATTATCAGCATGGACATAAACAAAATATAGACTAGAGCCATTCGTAAATCTAGAATTTATTTCAAAGTACTACCACAAAGTATCTACATAACAGAGACAGTACGTAGTACTAGAAAATGGTACCACCCTAATACTGGCAATTCGACTGGCTCTTTTTGTTTTCTTCGATTTCCAATAGATAAAGGCTGAAGTACAGGCACATTCCGGAATTACTAATTACTAATTTCGTTTCGTATCTTCTTATTAATAAAGGAGTTGAATTTAGCTTAACGAGAAGTTATGCTTAAAAATATGCTTATCTTTATTTTAATGTCATTATTTGTCACTAATTCGACATTTTTACATTTTATAATGTACAAACGTTAATAGTAATGACCTCTATAGCATTAAACATAGATTGTATGGGATGGTAGGCCATGCTACCAAAACGCTAGCTACTAGACAATGTTTAGATGCTCCAAGGAGCGGCAACCTCAGCGCACAACCTCGGTGCTTTCGATTTCATCAGCGCATTAGCGTCAGTCGTGACGGCGTCTGGTATGCTGATGAGAAAGGTCAGGCATTGATGATGATTCGATGCACTAGCGATTTCTGCGCAATTTTATCGCCAAATTAGCGTTAATGATATCAATTTAGGTATCGAGGTTAATTTGAAGAGATTTTGTACCTGCCATAGTTTTGTCTGGGCTGTTTATAATGAGTTGTTGTGATTCTCAGACATGTTCGTAATTATGATAGAGAAGTGTGCCTATTTACTTTCATTTCTCCATAATCTCCGATAATTTAACAAATTTGCTTAGGCAGCTCAGCGAGGTTACCAATAATAATTGACAAGTACGTACGCGCATCATTTTTCTCCTTTGATAAGCATATGAATACCTATATAGCTGGTTGACAGCTGCGTATTCCGCTTATCCCACAGTTTTAAGGAAACCTGAGTTATCAACCTGAGTTATACATTACTTTCGGATCAAGTCTCTTTTTTCTCTGTGTAAGGATTTGGAAGCACTGTGATAGCTTCGTGCTGGTGACAGACATCAACTTTCAAGGGTCAGGTCCTTTTTTTTTATTCTTTCATAGTTTACGCGTCATTCATCTATTTTATACATTTGCGTAATATCCGTCCAGTTCCGTCCATGCGGACACGGCATACAAAGCGTAGGTGCGCAACCGCTCCATAGTCCGTAGATACGTTTGCGGCCCAGATCCAGCGTGGTACTTTCGATTTCGTGAGGTCGGCGATTAGCATGGCCTCGACGTGCCGCGCAGTGGAACCGCGACGCGGCGCGGCGCGCGGTAAGTACGCGCGTTTTTCACTTTCCACTTCCTAATTAAAGTCCTGATTACACAGTCACATCAGTGCTGTGTTGAATAAATGATGAAGTTTGTCACATATATTTAAAATTACGTCAAGTTTCTATCAGGTTATAAATGAATTTTCTAAAGTTATGTTAAGGCCTATTTTTACCCGACTTCGGCGAAACCAAAAGGAAAGATTTTGGGAGACTAAGTATGTTTGTTTGTTCCCTCGCAGCGGCTAAACAGCTAGTCCGATTTTAATAAATAACGTGTCAATCGATTTATAATGGTCCTGCGAGTAACATAGGTAATTTTTACTAGTCTGTTTACGATCTTCTTGCGAATTAGAGGATACTATTTTATTTAGATTTGATACAATAAAATATTCAACAAGGACTTGTTTATATCCAATACAATAAAAAAAAACAGAAGCCCAGGTAGGTGACCCAATAAGTTAATAAAAAAACTTTACGCGTCCTACTCAATGAAAACAAATAATAATAGATTTGTGAAATCAAATAATTTGACCTTCATCTCAGTTGGCAACGAGCCGCCATAAGGAAACCAGATTGTGTGGACGTTTCGATGTTTTACGATCGAATTTATAGCACTTTTATTTGGCATAGAAATGTCTAAAGTGAGTTAGTTAATTTACATAGACTTGGTGTTCGTGGGCGATCTCTTTATTGTTACCAATCTTACGGGGACGTTAGTGGTCGGTTAGGAGTGGTTCTGTTATAACGAAGTGAAGAGCAAGGAAGATTGTGATCTTAATTTGAGAGCAGTTATGTATGATTTTTGATTGAGTTTCTGCTTATTTAAAAAAAATATATATGTTTTGTTATACTTGTAAGTTAGTGTTTTTTTTTGTTAACCTTTGGCTGTGTTATGTCCCTATATGAGTTTAATAAAGATATTTTTATTTTTTATTATTTTATTAGGTTGGGTTGGCAAAACTACCCACAAATAAAAAATCCATGTCTATTTGTAATGTGTTTTATTCCATTATTTCATATCTGCATATCTAAAATTGATTAAAATGCATTAACAATTAAAGGATTCAGATAATCATATTTTAGTCATTGTTTTATAAATGAATCAGATTAAAGTCATGTTTTGGGAATTGTTTTTAAAATACAAAATATGTACTTCATAAACAATGGAGTTACTGGAAGTTCATTGTATGGTTTTTCATACACGACATAACAAAGCTACATGCAACATGGATGTAACATTAGTGAATGTCATTAACCTAAACATTTGACCGTCGTGTCAAGGTTACTTAGCCCATTTAGTTTTTTTTTAAACTAAACATATGATTTGAATAAGGTTTTTATGATCGTGTATATTTTACGCATTCTTGTGACTTATTTTACTATTGATTTAATATGCTGATGATTCAAGATTTTATTTATAATATCTATGGACGCCCGACACCACGTCAATCTGGCCCTGTGCTAAGTATCCGAAGAACTTGTGTTACAGGTACCAGACAACGGAAATAAATATTTAATACTTTTATAGTATAAATATATTTAAGATTTTTATTATATTATACACAAATTTAATACACATCCATGACCAAGGGACATTGAAAACTTTTTGTTCCCTCGGCGGGATTCGATGCCGCGACCTTTTGCTCGAACACCATGGCGCTCAACCAATGTGCTACGGAGGTCGTCAAATTTATATATGAGGGGTATAAAACCAAAATCCGCTATAATGCTTCTGGACCAAATTTGAGTTAGTAGCACCGTTGGAAACCTCGTAAAAATTGCTTTAAAATTATTGGCTAGTTTCGTACCAAAACCCGCTAAAACATACAGAAATCTGCCCACCAAAAATAGATTCAAAATCAAAAGCCCCTATTATATAACAGTGCATACCTGAAATACAAATACATTGAAAAGTATGTTTTAGTGGATTTTGATACTATAGCCCTCATATATTATATGCAATATATATTGATACATAGCAATTTAAATCACATATTTTTGTTAGTCAATATTGTAATGAACATAACATATAGGTTTACAATTTGTAATTAGTAACTGAGTAGGTAATAATTAGTTAGCGACACGTACGTGGTTTTGAACTAAAATACGATAATCTAGGTTATTTTATTAGACACGTCTTTCTACAAATTTCACGACTTTTTAAATTTATAAATTGAAATAAAACTTCCAGAGTCACTTTATTTATAACAATTAGTGAAAATGACAATTTATAGACAAATATGTACTAGGTGAAAATAAATTAATAGCAGCATAGCGCTTTTAAAATTGGAATGGTATGTCTACTAAATGTAACATGTTAATTTCCCAATTAAAGCAATGCCCCCTTACCAATAAAAAAGTAAAGAAAGAAAAAACTTTTCCAAAGTAAAGAATCAGATAATATAATTACTTGCTTATCAGCTGTGTGAATAGTTGTTTAATAAGTCAAATGGTTTATGAGCATTGGTAATCCTACCTCGATATTGAGTGTAGTGTTTCACAACGAAAATACCCTTACGTGCGAACTCGAGGGCTATCGGAGGAAAAACTTGAGGCTGCGATGTCCTGCGCATACCAACGACGTCCTACAGAATAAACGTCAATGGTCACACGTATGTACTTCATTCAGATTCAGTGTGTTATAATGTAAACAAAGATCAGTATGGTTATAATGATACCAATTTAAATGTAACTTATTGATCGCGTACTATAGAAAAATACATAATATGAATTTGTCCAATTTACATTTTTTATTTCCATAACAGAGATGAAATGGATATGAAATTTCGGATACGGATACAGATATGAAATTATCTCGGACTATTTGTTTCGGATAATTTCGGTTACGGATATTAAATTTTGGTTACCTTTGACAGTAGCAAAACTTTTATTTCGGATTCGGTTACGGTTAGGGATCTCCCTAACATCCAGTTCCATATTACATAGAATGGAATATGTTTAACATGTGATGTTCTCTACACAAAAACCTCAACATGTGGTTTAACGGTGATAAAGTCTAGTCAAATTGTAACGTTACCGTACAAAAATATCGTTATGAATGAAACGACATTTCGATAACTTGTGGCAATGACGGTACAAATTTTGTAAGTCTCTCACTCCTAAACCGATGAATGGATTTCGATGAAATTTACTATCTATAGTATATTGTCCTAGATATTCCGCTTGAACCTGTTACTATGACATAATTAGTACACGAGTTATATGTCGACAAACATCTATGTTTAATATTATCAAAGTTATATCCTCGACTAATATTAAAGTTTTATTGTCCGCACGAGTCACTATGGCGTGCAAAATCTTATATATAAAAATGAATTGCTGTTCGTTAGTCTCGCTAAAACTTGAGAACGGCTGAACCGATTTGGCTATTTTAGTTTTGAAATATTCGTGGAAGTCCATGGAAGGTTTAAACGGTTCGTATGCTCAAGGAAGTGGACACGGATCAGCTAGTGTACTATGAAATATTACTAACTTATAAAAGTGGACTTGTAGATAATATGATCAAGCAGTAGCCACCAGATTGCCTTACAAATATCACCCATATCCATATTATCACGTCTGAAAAAAGCAATTGCAAATGTGGATCTTTTCTTTCTATTTTCCATCTCCTAGTAGAATGTTCAGAATATAATACCGAAAAATGTTTATGTGATTTACCTAGTGATATAAACGAATGAATGAATTATGAAAACGGATTGATATTGCAACTTTAAAGTATATGAAAATAAATCTTTATAAATTAATTTAAGTTACTATATAGTACAAGACGTATTTTATAGTGGTCGCTAATGACACAAAATAATCTGTATTTTGTGTCTTAAAGCGACATCAAATAAAGAATAATAAAAAAGTAAACTTGTCAAATTTCAAGCTTTATTTGATAATTGAAAGTCAACAACAACGAAACGTGTTAGCAAGCTACGCCATTCACAAATCGCGCTAATAAGGAAACAATTACATATCAATTGTACATTTAATTTAATTGGCAAAGGCTGTATTACGGAAGACTGCAATAAACTGTATTGTTCTTGTGGTTGCGGTCATTTGCTTTTTTTACACTAGCAACACAGACCAGACAAATGACTGGCCAAAAGGACTCGTATGTAAATATACTCGTAATAAATACGTGTCGATTAAAAAAAGTATTTTTTTTCACAAAATGGACTTGCTCTTTGCAATATTCTGCCGGTCATATAGGACCGGTTTCAATAACTTTTTTATAATGTATAACTTAAAGTTAAGTTACTACAATGTGATAGCGATTTTCTATCTAGTATTTAATTTTTTATATCTTTTAGTTAGGTATATCTTTTAGTTTTAGTTATATCTTTTTTATCAGTTAAAAGGTAGAATAATATTATCATCATCTTTTATGTTATGTTAAGCGCCGATTCGTTTTTAAGTAAATTGCAATTTTTTCCTTATCCATTTCAATCATTCATTTGTCATTCGTTAAAAATTTCATTTTCTCTGTCGCCAATTGTCAAAGCATGATGTATTTCACCTGTCATTAGAACTCATTTTAATTATATGCTATTGTTTGATTTTTTTTCAATTGCACCGGATGATGTTCTGTTGGTGAATCAATAAATAAAAAATAATAATAACAAAAAAATACTATTGATACATGCGTTAGTGGCATGTAGAAATATTCGTATTTTACCATCTGTTGATTATATATCGTTGCTTTAATATCGAATTGTTGATAAAATTTATTATCCATAACAAAGACTTAACACTTTGAGAGCTCACCAGTGCATGAACAAAGCATTGAGAGACGAGACAGTATCTACAGAGTGTTGCGAAATGACCTACATAGCTGCATTCCGCCGAACATCCTGTATATGCATCCAAGGACGCGGTTATTGCGGCCAGATATAAACTAAGTGGTTTATTTTGAATCTTAGTATACTTTTTAAATGTATTTAAATAGTCTACGCTTTGATATATTATGGTGAATTTTAATACGTTAGCAGTATGCGAGATATGGCTGAACATGGAAACGATAATAATTATTGTTGAAGACATGAATGAATGATGGTGTTTGGTCGCAAAATTCCGATTTTGAGAAAATTGAGTTCAAACTGGCACTTAAAACTTAGAATATGCCGTAACGTATATTAATATAAAGATCCATCTTAAGAATCAATGTACGTAATACCTTCGTTACGGCTAACCCTAAAATGTAAAAATTAGGTGACAGTTTAAACTCAATTTTCTCGATTAAAATGTTTGTGACATATCAAGTATCCATGTCTTCAATTCAATGCACAACTCATATGTCACTCCGACTAACTGTAAGTAGGCTCTTAGTTTTAATGTCTTTATTATTATCATTTATTGGTTTTAAGTGGATATTAAAATTGTACTTTCTACAGGTTACTTGGAGATTCGTTGTTTTTCTCGGGACATTTACTACTGTCTTATGGTTTAAGAAATAAGTCGTCCATTTCATGAAATACGTTTTAAACATTTTAAAGAATCTATTTTATTTGCTGGACTAAACAAAATATTATTTCGGTCAGATGCTGTAATTAAAATTTATTTCAGTAATTTGACATTGCGTCGACCACAAAACACAATCTACGAGTACCTACTACAGTCAAACAAATTAAATATCTAATGTAAAATCTTTGTTTTTCACACAAAACGATGGTCTCCAGTAATCATTAGCGACATGTGCTTTTCATTATTTTGGCAGCCATAATATATTCGTCTTTCACCTATGACATTTGCTTCTATAATGCCAAGTAGATGCGCAATTGTTTTTTGCCGAATTAACATACCCGTGTTAGTTATTGTCGAACTTGTCAAATAAGAGCAGTGCTAAACTTATTCATTGTCGATAATACTACGCAAAAAACATGTAGGGTATAAGGGTCACCACACACCGCTACAAGAGCGCGAGTTATTAAGATTAGAAAATTGAACTTTATTTATACACTAGAAGATGCACATTGACAAGTTTCAAATTTAGAGCTGTATAGCGCCGTACTAGTCTTGTATTAAAACAAAGCACCGCTTAGAGAAAAAAAAAAACATATATACGGTCGAAATGAGAAACCTCCTCCTTTTTTGGAAGTCGGTTAAAAAGGATTCTCACAATGTGTAAAATCCTATGTTATTGTACTTTATATTTTTTCGTTAATCTTTGTATAATGTGTAGGTTAATGTTATTACTTATTAGCGTGTCAAATAAATGTTTTTTATTTAAATTGAAATAAAAGCATATAGCTTCTAGTAGTGTAAATAAAACATTGATATCTCAATATCAGTATGCTGTGCGATATGGACCGTGTTTTATTAGTTTGCTCTTGTAATCAACCATAGCCCAAACGAATCCAACTTTCTTTATCGATGAATTTTAGATCTCGTTATAGAAAACGTGAAATAAATGCATGCTCATGAATAAATCGTAGAATCTGTCGGACGGAACACGGCGTGCGGCGCGCGGCGCGTGAGCATCCCCGTTGGAATTCGCAGATACTATTATCTTGGAAATTCGATTAGACATTCCGAATTGGTAGACAGGGGCCTTACTCTCCAAACTGGGCCCTGATTCAAGATGCCATCGCTATATTTTATCGCTTACGAAGTTCGTAAACAATATGTATGGAACTTGACATATTAAGCTTCGCTAACTGACACACGTATTCGCTTGTCATTTAGCGAAGCTTATGTCAAAAGCGATTTGGATTCAGATTCAATCGTGCCGCGTACTCCCGAATAAATTGATGTTTGTTTATTTTGATTCTCAGTCGATTGATATGGTCGGGGATACAAAAAAATATTTATAAAATTAAAAATTATCTTTAACTAGATGGCCCGTGCCCACTTCGTTGACCATAGAAACCGTTTAAACCTTCCCTGGACTTCCACGAACATTTCAAGACTAAAAAATGCCGAATCGGTTCAGCCATTCTCTAGTTTTAGCGAGACTAACGAACAGCAATTCATTTTTATAGATAAGATTATCTTTATTATTTTCTGAGTAATGAGTCCAAAAGTAAATAAATTTAATAACCCAATCCACGTTATAAGCGATTAGGTTTCGTGTCGCTTAATTACTCGCCGAGTAACAAATTATGATTGTAGCTGGTTGGCGCTCGGTGCGCTGCCAAGCTCTCACTCGACGTGTGCCAGTAGGTGCCACATAATAAATAGACAATATTATCGACGTTTAAATACCTATATCACAAAGTAGATATATAACAGATACACGACCTAGTACTAGAAAATGGTATCACCCTAACACTGGCAATTCGGCTGGCTATTTTTGTTTTCTTCGATTTCCAATAGATAAAGGGTGAAGTCCAGGCACATTCCGGAAACCGCCATCTAGCGCCACTATTGGAAAATACTAATTACTGATTTCGTTTCGTATCTTCTTCTTAATTAAAGAGTTGAATTTAGCTTAATGTGATGTATTGCTTAAAAATATACTTATCTTTATTTTAATGTCAATATTTGTACTTAATTCGGCATATTTACATTTTATAATTAACAAACGTTATTATATAGTAGTGTGTTTTTTACTTTACTATTGCAATGTTTTTGTATAAAACATAGATTGTATGGGATGGTAGGCCATGTCTGTATTAATAAAATACCAAATAATAATAACAGCTCCCCTCACCGATTTCGGTGTCGGTTACCGATTCCATCTACGCAGGAATTATTTGATATTGCCCAAGTGTGTGCGCAATACACCACGACTCGTCGTGGGACGGTAAACCGACTGGCGAGCGAACAGGTGCAGGAGCGACTTTTTGTTTTGTAGGTGAAAAATAAAACATTGCTAATAGTTCAACGCTCACTTCATACAAAACATCTGTCAGAAATGAGATTGAGAAAAAAACCTGCTCAATTGTCAGACCTCTACAAATATGCTTTAGGCGGGTTTATGTAACATGCAAATGTCCACGTAAACTTAGTGCTGGTTCTAGTTTATAGAATATGGTCTCGCTTTAGGTAAGCGAGTGTAAACAATACTGTAATCTCCGTTTGTCTTGTGAATTTCCAGTCAGTTTAATCCTTGTGTACCATGTTTAAAGTTAAACGTATAAACGGTTTTAACTTTAGTGCAATCTTTTACATATGTAACTGGATGTTTCCCGTTTATCGTGCGCAAATCCCGCTGGAACCGTACACAGTGCTCCGGTCAAAAGTAGCCTTTATGTTAATGTAGCATATAAACTACTACTATGCCAAATTTCATCTTTTCATTCATTCAGAATCCGTTCTGTACCTTTTGTAAAAGATTAACAAACATACACACATACTATCGCATTTATAATATTAGTATGTACTTTAGTAGGATATAGGATTAATTTGTCTTTGAAGTACATACAATTTATTTATTATTTATTTATTTAAGGTCGTATTAACATCTAGGTCATTTAACGACCACCTTAATACAATTATTACTCAAATAAATTTATACATATTAATCAGTTTTAAATATTTTAAAGTACAGGTACAACCTTTCCCATTCAAACATTGCTTTAAATTATTTGGTAAGTTACAATTTATTTTTTCTAAATTAAATTCTACACAATCTATAAGTAAATGTGAAACAGATAAGTCAGATCCACACTTGCATT
The DNA here is from genome assembly GCA_905187575.2 of Celastrina argiolus. NCBI lineage: Eukaryota > Metazoa > Arthropoda > Insecta > Lepidoptera > Lycaenidae > Celastrina > Celastrina argiolus. The sequence continues at coordinate 2,202,326 of LR994581.1, read as the reverse complement.
TATTTATGTCTTTTTTAGTAATAAGATGGATATGAGTTATGTTAGTATGTCCTATACGCAATCTGGTAATCACTACTTGGTCATTTCTACAATTAAACGAAGATGGTGACTTTTCAAAAATAGAATTTCTTGCCCATAACAATTTTGATGAATTATTTGTTTTCCAATTAAGATCCCAGAGATTTTTAATTTTATAGTACTTATTTTATAATAATAATAAAGAAACGAAAATATCCTTGTGTATTGCGCACACACTTGGGCATGTCAAATGTCTACTTCGCAGCTGGCCTGGTTTTAACGAGACCTGCCACCAACAGCGAAATCGGTATGGGAGCTATCATGTAAACTAAAACTAGTGACGTCATTAGGTTATGGTGGTTTAAACTGTGACGTATTTTTAGCCGTGATTCATCGCTCATTTGCGCAATATTAACCCTTATCACCGCGCATCACTCGAGAAAATTCTTTGAACAGACAGCGGCGTTATGATCTATACATAATTATTGTCTTTAGGTTTCAATATATTGTAGTAATTAAGGTACTAATACTATACTCTTATCAGATTCAATTTTCAATGCAATCCAACGCTCAGTATGATCGACTATAATAATATGTTCAATTTTAATTTCTTAAATTTAATAAACATCTAAAGTCCGAGCTATTTTATTATTATTTAGATTAGTATTTTATTTATTTACTTACTATAATTATACAATCGATAATGATTAATAAATTGTAAGTATATAAATTTTTACATTATTCCAATCTAATTAGTTTAAATAAGTGTCCATATAAGTGCTTGAGTAGAGAAAGTAACTTCACCTTGATAATAAAACATTGATAAAAACAATAAATAATGCAGATAAGTATCGAATTCACAAAACCGATTATAATATCGCGTATCATAAAATATAGCCAAAGATCCACCGTCCGAAAATCAATATTAAATAGAAATTGTTGACAATGGGACTTATTCCATAGAACTTCAAAAATGTGACTTATTCCATAGAAGTTCAAAAATGTGAGTAATTCCACGGAAGTTCGACAATGTAAATTATAGCGTAGAAGTCCGATAATGTAGAATTATTCTATAGCGATCCGAAAATGTAGACCTATTCCATGAACGTCAAAAACATGCGTAATGGAAAGCGAACATTATTATTCACGATGTTTATTACTTAACACGTCGACAAAAGAATAACATTATGTTCGGCTGACGGCATACTTAACGTCGAATGAATTTATAATACGAATTGAGTTGTAATAAATGTCGGATTTGTCGATTTCAGCAATTCATTTTTGGAAAATACAAGTTATAGTTTATATCACACTTGCTGTTCCCGCGACTTCGTTCGCGTAGATTTTGAGTGACATATGCGGTTTATGCAGCACACGCAATGAAAGTCCCCAAATGTAATTAATTTTTCCCGTTTTTGCAACATTTCTCACTGACGCTTCGCTCCTATTGGTCGCAGCGTAATGTTATATAGCCTAAAGCCTTCCTCTATAAATGGACTATCCAACAAAAAAAGAATTTTTCAAATCGGGCCAGTAGTTCCCGATATTAGCGCGTTTAAACAAACAAACAAACTCTTCCGCTTCATAATATTAGTAAGTATAGATTTGGGACCATAACGGGTGGACATTGGACAAAGAAGTGTGACGATGGTTAAATGGCATTCAAGTCAGATGCAGTCATTCAACAAAGCAGTGACAGCCAGTGATATAATGTTCGGTTCCTAAGGTATCATTAGTACCAACAGTGCTTTGGTACCACTAATACCTGCGACATTCTCACGTATGGTGTCTGATAAGGTGACCACTTCCGTGCGGTTTCACTGCTAGAAATCGTTCCACTTGAATGCTGCACTCATCACTATTTTGTGATAAGCCAACATCATCATCACTCACTTTATATTACAGTCATTTTGAACACTGCAAGAGCAAATTTTGTCCTTATAAACCGTTAAGACTTATTAATATTAATGAGTGATAATACTTTAGGGTGTGTATGCGCCCGTATATAGATGTACTTTTTTTATTTATTATACGGGCAAATTTGTGATGTTGAGCATTTCTCATAGAAACATGAAAGTGACAGTACATTTACAGTAAACTTTACATAGGAGGCACATACACACCCTAAAGTATTTTACATCGTATAGTCAGCGCAAAGTAGCCGGGACATTATTAAAACCTATTGACCGAATGAAACTTTAAATGGAATAAATACTACTGCTAAAAACATTATCCTTTTTTTTTGTCTTCTCAGTAGACGGAATGTGAAAGTATACCTTGGCCCTGACTGTCTTTTGTTTGTACAACTTGCATGTTGACAGTAAACTAATAACGCCTAGTTCAGTGAGTTCACTTAACTTAAACTGTTTAGCGTAATGACAAGGACGACATATGACTTAAGCGCCACTCAATTCAACTATCGTTTAATTAGACGAATTAAACGATAGGTACTGTTTTTGAATAATAATATAATAATATTAATAATATCTATGGACGCTTCACACCACGTCAATCTAGCCCTGTGCTAAGTATCCGAAGAACTTGTGTTACAGGTACCAGACAACGGAAATATATTTAATACTTTTATACTATACAAATATTTAAGATTTTTATTATATTATACACAAATTTAATACACATCCATGACCCAGGAACTTTGATAACTTTTTGTTCCCTCGGCGGGATTCGAACCCGCGACTTTTCGTTCGAGCACCAACGCGCTCAATCAACTGCGCTACGGAGGTCGTCAAAAAGTGAACTAAAAAGTTTGCTTTCAGAAAATTATGCATGATTATTTCAAGTAGGTATATCATTTAGACACGCTACCTACTCTGACTTATTGAAATATTTATTTAGCGATAACGTGATAAAGCACTGACGCAATGGCCTTGAAAGTAAAACATAATTGGACGCAGAAGATGGTCGTGAAAGGTGGACTACTTGTTATGAAATCGATCATCAGATCTTGACCTTGAAATAAAGTTGGAACTGATTTATTTTAAAATTATTATTAAGTTTCTACGATTCTAACAAAACGTATTGTTTATATCGTTTGTATAATTCCCCTTTAAAATCTTCTTGTATATAAAAATGAATTGCTGTTCGTTAGTCTCGCTAAAACTCGAGAACAGCTGAACCGATTCGGCCATTTTTGGTCTTGAAATATTCGTGGAAGTCCCGGGAAGGTTTAAACAGTTTCTATGCTCTACGGGCACGGGTCAGCTAATGTTATATTATGTTTCAAAATACAAATCCTTATTTTAAATTGCTATATTATAAGTATGTATTATATTTTAAACTATTTAATCGTCAAAAGAGCATTCCGAACCCAAAACACGACTGGCAAATATCGACCACAACGGAAGTCCACAGCAATTAAAATTTTAGATACCCACTTGTTGCATCGTATTAACTTTCTTTTAGTAAAAAAACATATCGTGAAAAGGCGAGCCGTTGCATCGCTGATCAGAAGGAAATACGATTGAGCATTCAACATGAACGTAAATTCTTTACCATTACTGTGATTCAGTTTAATCTAAAAAAATGTAATTTTAATAATGGATTAAACTGTATCCGGCTGTTTCTTTGTTTACGTCGAGATTAAGTTGAATTTGAACGTACAGTCGTAGAGACAGCAACAAAACATTCCAAGACGCGTTGCGAGGAATTTGTCTCGTTACAAAACGTTTGCGTTACTCACGACTTACTATCGTGTCTCGTAAAATATCGAGATCCCGTGACGAGCGCGGCCCACGCGCGCTATATCCAGCGCCGACCTGACATCACGTGACACTCACCCTCATGTCGTCGAGCATGTCACACGCCGAGAACAGGCAGTCCGGAGTCACTTTGATTACGCCCATGTTGCACTTCGGGAGTCACAGACCGGCCGGACCGTTTACGTGATATATCCCGTACGTTACGTTTGCGAGTGACGCGTGCTTGTGTGCGCGAGCGTGCTCACGCAGTGACCGAGCCGCGCGTACTGGCCGCCGCACCGGCCCGCGGCGCGAGTGAAAGGGCCGTGACGTCACTCCCCCCGACTTGTTGCTTACCTCCCGTCTCGGCTGCACGCGCGGCCGATCCGTATTCCCGTCTCGTTCTCGATACGATTTTGATTCTTTTGCGTATGTTTCGCTATACGCGTTTAGATATCGCGCAAACTTCACTTGTTCAAACAAAGGGTATTGAAAACAAAGTGGTCGCGCAAAATTTTAAATTAATTGCAGAGAAGTAGTGCCGGATCTCGGACTATACGCAAGGCTGCGTAGTGCGTATGCGGTGACGTCACGGAGTCCTGTGCTACGGACGTAGCTCCCGCTACACGGGACTCGCGGCGTAGGGAGCGCTACGGAGCCCATTTTCGTAGAATGTGCTACACATTTTGGGTCTACTAGCATAACGCCTTTATAAAATTATTGCTAGCAGACATAAGCCTTATTTACAAAGTCAGTCCCCAGCAAATTTCGTTTTTAATTTATGCCTGATGATTATTATTTCTACGTCGATTATGATAAGTTTAAATATGTTTTAATGGTCATTTCTTGTAATCTAAAAACTTGTTATGTATATAGAAATATGTTTTTAAAGGTGTAAATTACAGATAATTTCCTTTTGCGCGCTATTTTAAATTATAGTCTCAGTGTAAGCATTATTTTTTGTATATTTTATACACATGTCCAATTTAAAATAGCCTTAACGTACAAAAACATAATTATTGAATTACGTCTGTTATTTTAATATTTTACCATAAGCAAATCACTATACACTATGCATGCGTAACAAATCACTTATGACGTACACCTACCAACTATAGACGCTAAATGTGCCGTCATAGGAACTAGCTAAAAACTTTATATTGCATTTTACTGCATATTTCGTCGCACGTTCTTTTGCTTATTCGCTAGCGATAACTTATTTAGATATAGTCTTTATTATCATAAGATAATATATGAGTACGTTTATAAAATGGTCTGATAAATGTTAGGGAGGTTTAAACGTCTCCAAAATCATATTTTATACAAAAACCGATTAGGTACTGTTTTCAGTATAAACTAAAAAATTATTGAGCTATCGGGGGGTCCCGTAGGCACCTAATTCTGTATAGAAAAACGGCTGTTATGTTTTCTCTTAAAATATTAGCTGCTTTGGAAAAATATATCGCCACCTACATCAGATAACGGTGATGATGATTGCCATCGCGATGATAACCTGGTAATATTGATAATGATGATGATAATTAGAATCATTTTAACGCACCACATTCCGCGCATCTCGTGATGGTGGTTGCGCAACCTCGCAAAGGTGAAGGTCGCTGGTTGCTGCTCCAGGTGCCGTTATAATGCGAGATAGACATCAACCACACCTAAATATTAAACCAAGGGTTCATATATTTTAACGTAACGGAACGCCAAAGAATTCCTCGTCACCTGACTGCGCGACCAGGTCATCATGTAGGACAATTATAGTCCTACATGACCTACCATTCGGGAACCCGGCGGGAGAAAGAGAAATAATTATTCTTAAAGTGTTAGTTTGTACCCTATTTGGGAATATAAGAATTTTCATTTCAAAGGCCACTCCTTTGAATATAATGTGTTTAACAGATTGTGTAATTATGTATGTATGTTTTTTATTATTAATTCTTAACAATCAATTTCAGCTGGCGATTTTTCAGTCTTCTAATAAGTGTTGGATAACTCTTTCGCAATTTGTATTTTCGAACTAAAAATTATTCAAATAAAATTTTTCGAACCGATTCGGCTATTTTTAGTCTTGAAATAGTCGTGGAAGTCCCGGGAAGATTTAAACGGTGCATCACAAACTGTTTGTATGCTCAACGAAGTGGGCACGGGTCAGCTAGTCGTCTTTATATCAGGGATAGAGACAGCTGCAAATACGCTATCCTACACTTATCAGTAGTTATAGCAACAAGAACAAATAAGGTGACATATCTACGTTGTAAATCTTTTGGCGGTTTCGGAGTTAATGTGTTTCAAGAACATGGACCAACCTTATCAATTTTTTTTTTGTTTAGCTACTTACTCAATAAAGCAACTCGTTATTTAAAAATGCCATATACTTAGTCATAGATTAACTAAACCAGTAGACATTTCTCGTGCAAATTGAAACCGCAGACATTTTTAAATGTCGTCCAGTGATTGATGGACGCGTTAAATAACGCAATTTAAAACGCCGTTTTGCATAAAATTTAATTTTCAAGTCAATTTAACTGTAGCATAGAAATCGTTGCGTCAAAATAAATGACTAGAAGCAATAAAAATATTACCTACATATTTCGTTATTTTAAAATATTTAAATACAGCCTATGTTTTTAAAAATACATACTTTATAGCCAGAAGCATCGAGCACATCAATGACACGCTTAGGTTGTATGTATGTAACGGAGTTTTTGAGCATAATTTTCATCAATTTCTAGAAGTCTGTTTAATTTTCAATTTTTCATACGTATCATGGACCCATGATAATACAATTGAGCGTGTTTTTTTGTTTTTTTCTCGTTGACCTACATATTTCAGTGTCTTAACATAAAATTTTTAATTGTTCCAACCTAGGGATCTAACCTACCAGAGTTGAAAGCCAAGCTCTAAGTCCCGATTTCACCAAAGCGTGTTAGTGTTATCGGCTTGTTACAATACCTCTTCTCATTCATTGACAGGAAATACGAGAAGGATAACATTATATTTAATGAAGGATTAACCTTTGTGTTGGTGAAATTAGCACTTAGTCTTTGGACCACGGAGGCAACATCATCACAGACGTCTAACATTATCACATTATTGGCTCTCAAGATCAGCTCCCAAACATTTCGCCTTGAGTCTGTGACCCACATTGAAACACTTTCGGCTGACACGACGGGGCTCCCACTGAAGGCTGAGTCAATCGTTTAGGTTTTAGGCAATGTTACTAATATAACTACATAGTACTATAGTGTGGAATGTAATTAATCGAGCCTTTGGAGGCCAACGATGTGTAGTTTGGATTACTAGAAGAAGATTATTAAATTATCTGGTAAGTTACAATTAATTTTTTCTAAATTAAATTCTACACAATCTATAAGTAAATCTGAAACAGTTAAATAAGATTAACACTTTCATTTATTTAGGTATTTTTTAGTAATAATATGTTGTAATCACTACTTGGTCAATTCACATGGTGACTTTTCAAAAATAGAATTTCTTGCCCTTATAATTTTGATGAATTAAGTATTTAATAATTGTTATATTATACTTCATTATTAATTTGATCATTTCTTAGCATGAATTACGCGATTATATTGATTTTACAAAAGAATTAATAAAAAACTAGATTTTTTTCTTTTACATAAAGTCTCTGACATGTTTCCTATTTTGGCGCTGGCATCCTAAAATATGCAACACGATCAAAATGAGAATAATATGTATTGCATATTAAAATATATTTTACATTACAAAACATACAGTATTAGCATATTATTTTGGCGTCTACTATACATTTTATATCTTTTATGTTATATTTAAAAAGCTTAAAGCAAATTTTGCATGCAATAAAATTATAATATGAACATAAAATGTGAGATGTTTGACACAAATTGAATGGAATCCAAGCTATGTAGGTACTGTACATTAGTTAATGTCTATTTAATTTGCGCCTAAATACTGAAATGGTGGTCAAACTGAGTGGCGCTTATGCCACAAGCTGTCATTGTCATTCTGCATGACAGCAAGCAGTGCCAGTGACAGCATGTAAATAAGAGATTATCGTTTCAGTATTTGGCCGTCAAACAATTATTTAAATACGAGTATGTATAAAACGAATGAGTATATTATTGATAAGACTCTTTAAACCATATCAGGACTACAAAACCTTTTACTGTGGCTCGGCAACTAAATAAAAATAATTCAATGTCATCACAGTATATATTTCACAAGATGAAGTACAACACTTATCGTGTTGACAACACAAACATGTGTTGTTGCTAGTTGTGATCCGGTATGGAGTTATTTTCACAACAACGATAAACAGTTTCGACAGGATGAGCACGTCTTTCGGGCCTCGGAAGACCAGGACCCTAATTCTCATCTCAATAAGTTTTAACTTAGTTTCGAGTAGTCTATCCCGCTCGCACGCGCGCTAAATCACATTTGCATGAGCGGGTCGGACTGATAACAGAAACGTTTCTGTTGTTTGCGAATTGAGGCTCAGGCCATGGCCAGGTGAAGGCGAAAACAATTAAATAATATAGGCGGCGACATTTTTTTTTCTTGTTTACAGACATATGACATCGACAAAGTGACCTTACAGGACGTATGGGTTAGACACAGGCAGGTGGGTTAGACCTTTCTATAAATAGCTATAATCGTCAAGGGCGAACGTTTAAAACTAATAATTATTGATATTATTTAATTTGGGCGATAAGATATGTAGATGGATTTTCTAAGACAAATAAAATAATCAATCAAAATAATTTTGTTCGTCACGTGTTGTTTGTTGATGTTTGTGTTCGTGAAAGTATTTCTTTTTTGTATGTAGTACCTAATAAAACTCCTTGCAGTTTTTCCACTTTATTAGATACTAGCTGTGCCGGCGACTTCGTTCGCGTGGTTGTCGGAAACACTATCGCGATTATCTTTTGATTGCTACCGTTGGTTTTTGCACTTAATTATGATTATTAAAAAGGAATAATTATTTCATACATATGTATAACCGTTTATGCAGCGCACGCAACGAAAGTCCCCAAATGTGAATAATTTTCCCCGTTTTTGCAACATTTCTCACTGACGCTTCGTTCCTATCGGTCGCAGCGTAATGTTATATAGCCTAAAGCCTTCCTCTATAAATGGATAGTCCATTAACAAAAAAAGAATTTTCCAAATCGTGCCAGTAGTTCCTGAGATTAGCGCGTTTAAACAAACAAACATACTCTTCCGCTTTATAACATTAGTATAAAAGTATATATTAGTATAGATATACACATCCATCCATACACACAATAAATTTTATTTAGTGCTGTGCTATGCGTAGATAGAAACAAACCATCAGAAGATAAAACGTCCTAAGCAACTTTTAAGGACAATAACTAAACCATCAAACTGTCTGTGTAATATCGCGGCCAGGCGGATACGGCCCGCCCTTGGCGAGGTCGGCAGCCGGCAGGATCCGGCTCGCTTACCTTAATGAAAGTGCTTGAAATATTAATAGTATTACTAATAACTAGACGTTTTTCTGTACGTGTAAAATCCCACAGGATTGTTTAGTGCGATTGCCAAGTCAATCTACTATTTATATAAAACATAAATCATTTTTAATAATATTGATATGATCACTACAAAATGTTGTTAGACCAACGAGCTTAGCATCACATGGATCTCACAAGTTTTTACGGCAAAAGATCTTAGTTGCGAGACTTGGCACTTTTTACAAGTTATGTTTATGATGGGATTCTTTTTTCTAGAATATAAATGAATTATTTTTCCTAGAATATTAATAAATTATTATTAATACTTGCATGCAAAAAAAACCTCGCAGGAACCCTTGCCTAGCAGTATAAACCTGCATGTCCTTCCCCGTACTCTGCATCTGCGCTAAATTTTATTAAAATAAGATATTTCAGAGGTGATGAGGCCATTTAATGCAAACAAAAATCTGTCCTCTTCATATTATTAGTATAGTATAGACTTTATAATGTAACCATATATTGTAGCACATAATAGTGACTAGTTTTGGTACATAATTGCAAGTTTACCGGCTTAATTGCATAATATCATTGATATTTCGGTTATATTTATAACAGTGATATTTCGAAAACATTTTAACGAATGTTTATGTAGCCCAACCTAACCAAGTTGCGTTACATATTTATAAAAGGACAAGGTCAGGACTTAGCCGCTGTAACATCAGATATTAAAACCGAGTAAAATAAATTATATTGTAGCACCCATAAAACAAACGACATTTTCATTGTAAATTTGGATTGTGTATTTTGAACTGTATTTTCAATGTAAAGATAAATAGATTTTTATATATTTTACTAATTGTAATTTTTGGATGGCGATGGAAAAAGAAAACAAATAAAAAAAGGTTAAAAACTATAACCCGACTTCGCAAAAAAGGGGTCTAAAAAGGCTGAAACAAGAAAATAATTCAATTTGAAATCCAGATATATAATCCATTTTTGAACCTATGCATAGGTCAAGGTGGTCGTACCCGCTGTTGGGATTGTATATATTTCAACAGTAGACGCAAATTATTATTTTTCAAGTTCTCTTTTTTCTACCGCATTTTTGTGTGAGGCGGCCTTTCCTTTTGGCTTCGCCGAAGTCGGGTAAAAATATTGAAGCACTATAGGTGCGAGTATAAAGAAACGAGATTTTCATGTAAGAGTATTCGCATTTTGCCGGTTTTCATATTTTTCTGTTATTTCTGCGGAAAAAGGCGCAACTTGCGCCATTAGCAGTTTGGTACTGTAACTATGCGGCCTCATTATTTAGTGGGATCGTCCCATGAGATCACGAGTCAGTATTGCGTTCAGCGATATTCAAATCAGTCTAAATACCGTTACAGTACTTGCGCGACCTTGCATTGTCTCAAATCCTGTTTTTTCTATAGCACCGATATCCGTCAACAAGCTTTGTTTTTCTTTTTTTTGCTACATATTCGCCAGAAAAGATTAATCATGATCTAGTCGCGATGGTCAGTTGTGACGTTCAATTGAAATCAAAGCGTGGTGAATTTTATGAGGCATATGACGGCAGATGGAATTATTCATGCTTAATTTCAGTTTCCAAACAGTGCAGCGGTTGAAATGTAGGCATAATTGGTGACCATTTTTAAGTTTAAGAGCGTCGGCGCTCAAAGTGGGAGGTTTCGATCCCGCCAATAGGAAGTCTATAGTCAATCTTAAATATATATTTTTTCTTTTATATAAAAATGAATTTCTGTTCGTTAGTCTCGCTATAACTCGAGAACGGCTGAACGGATTTGGCTATTTTTAGTCTTGAAATATTTGTAGAAGTCCCGGGAAGGTTCAAACGGTTCATCACAAACTGTTTTATGCTCAACGAAGTGGGCACGGGTCAGCTAGTATAGCATAAATCTTTGGAAATTGGTTTATACACCAACAAGTGTTGTTTTTGAGTCTAGTTAGGACAATGGAGGCTAATGTCTAACAAGCGGGACGATCCATGCGGCAAGCATATTGTCGGTCCTGCTGATCTGTCGCCCGTCATGCCGCTCATCCGTCCCACAGGGTTGCAACGAGAGGGAAGTACTCAAATCAATCCTATGTTATTACATAGGATTAGAAATATAAAAAGCCTTTTTGGACGAAATAAATTTAATTATAGGCGGTACGTAAATTCCGGAGCTGTTTAGTATGCGCGGCGCCGCGGTCATTTCGTTACGAGAAATCGCTTCGAATATCTTTTTGTTTGAATAATTTGAGCGGGTTCTAATCCGGTACCGACGACCAGTTCCAGCCATTTTATTTTCTCATTCAGGATATAAGTCTGTTGCTAACACTCACTTTTTTCTTATAAACGGTCTGCAGTGTAAAACCATCTTGTTTTAATACAAACATTTATTATAGCTTTACTATTTCCATTTCTATTCTTAATGTTCTGAAAGTTTTTCGTTATTATACTTAAAACTTAAAAAAAAAAAACAAAAATAGTCCAGTGAATCTCCAAGACGTTCTTTGTTGCCAGTAGTTGTTGTATCGAGTACGTAGTATATATTAACGTATATTTTAGCCAGTATCGAGTACGTTATACTATATTTAAAACAAGTAGTTTTTAGCCAGTATTGAGTACGTTAAGCTATACATAAACTGTTTATAAAGGATTCACGGTTCCTATATCAAACCGAATATAGTGTGAAGAGAAGGACGCTTAGAGCATTTTTGTTTTGGCATCTCATATAAATTACTTATCATAACGCGACAAATCGCGATTAAAGATGTCTATAAAAGTCACAAAACAGAAGAGTTTCAATCCTGGTAAGGTCTTAGGTCAATGACCAGTGCGTTCGTGGGTATATAATAGGAGCCTTCAATCCCCAGTATAGTAAGATTCACGGCTTGTGGTCATTTAAGACCTTTAAATGTTTTTTTTTCTCTTCACCCTATATTCGGCATGCTATATGATCCATGAATCAGCCTGTAGATTAAAAGTCTTTCAAACTTTTCGATTTGAAGCAGTTGTTTTATGTCCAAGAAGTTGTTTTTAGCCAGTACTAGTATCGAGTACATTAAGTATGTGATCCGCCGCGCCCCGGTATCGGCAGCCGCCACTCGAAACGGTCCAATTTCTCGTTTGGAAATGTCAGAGCCGCGTCGGGTTGCCAAGGTCTACCCGAAACTCTGTATTGGATTACGGATTTATTTTGATCTCTTCAAAGGGTTCTAGGAATGCGTTTAGTTGATCATCATCGTTGGATGTTTTCCGGCCTTTCAATTTTTTTAATCATTATAATCTAATATTAGCATTTACCTAAACTTATTCCGTTTGGAGATTTTATAATAAATAGTATCAGTAGTAGTAGTTTAGTATGCACCGGTGACTAGACTTAGTAAAGTAAAAAATAAAGGGCTAATGTACACGCATATACAATAGGATCCCAGAAGACGTTAAAATTTTTTTAAACAATAGGTTTAAGAAAGTATTCAAAGAACGTTTGTGTGTAATAGGTTAATAGACAGTAATAGATTTTATGAATGACAGCACACCTTGGGAATAAAGTAGCCCTCGGCAAATCTATTTTTATATAATATAGGTTGTAATAAGAAATATTGTTAGGTAGTTTTGTTTGAGATTTTGTAAATTTTATTTGAAAGTAGCAATTTTCTATCTTTTTGATAATTTTTGTAAAAAAATATTCTGAATTAAACGTTTTAATTTTGATGTTTAGAGGAAGGAGATTTAATCTTAGCACCATGTACGTTAACCATTGGCCGTTTGTATGGACTATAAGTAGAACATAAAAAATTATGTTCTACTTATAGTCCACATAATAATAATGGAGTTAAATATAGGAACAGATATCTGTTTCGCAATACACAAATAACACACAACATTCTATGTATAGAAAAGACGCATTTAAAACTAGTTTACGAAACACGATGCGAAATGTGTCAAAAACGCGCGCAAACGCCCACCGGCGGCCATGACTTTGAATCGTGCGGCTGATAAGCGGCGAGCTGATAAGAGATAAGATGGTAAACACAGGACAAGGCTGTTGGAAAATTTGGCAGCTAATGCCCTTCGGTGAAAGGGAGGGAAGGACAAGCCCTTATCGGATTAAAATGTTCATCGTGTTTAAGTAGCCAAGGACACTAAGTGCCAATTGCACCAACACATGTTAAAGTTAATTCTTCATTAAATATCATGTTATCCCTCGTATATCCTGTCAATTAATGAGAAGGATTTCAACAAGTCGTTAACACTAACATGCGTTGGTGAAATCGGGACTTAGGGCGTGTTTCACCAAGCAATGTTAAAGTTAATCCTTCGTTAAGTATCATGTTATCCCTCTCGTATTTCCTGTCAATGAATGAGAAGGCATGGTTTAACATGTATCTATTTTTATATAATATAGGTTGTAATAAGAAATATTGTTAGGTAGTTTTGTTTGAGATTTTGTAAATTTTATTTGAAAGTAGCCATTTTCTATCTTTTTGATAATTTTTGTAAAAAAATATTCTGAATTAAACGTTTTAATTTTGACGTTTAGAGGAAGGAGATTTAATCTTAGCACCATGTACGTTAACCATTGGCCGTTTGTATGGACTATAAGTAGAACATAAAAAATTATGTTCTACTTATAGTCCACATAATAATAATGGAGTTAAATATAGGAACAGATATCTGTTTCGCAATACACAAATAACACACAACATTCTATGTATAGAAAAGACGCATTTAAAACTAGTTTACGAAACACGATAAATATTCCCCAAGCAATGTTAAAGTTAACATGGCGTTAACTTTAACATTGCTTGGGGAAACACGGCCTAACCCTGTTATAACCTTGAAAATAATTAAATTTGATTTTCGTGGCTTAAACGCAGATGTTGACCCATCAGGCTTCGGCTTAGGAACGACTGAAAAGATACCACCATCAAACATAAAGTAGATGTAAAACAGAGCTTTTAAACTATTATTTACAATAAAAACTATAACTCGACTATGCCAATTACATACCCTGTACATATACATACCATCACCGGTGCCATTGTTTACAAGTAACGTTATCATTCGTTAAAATCTGAGACGATCGAACAAGCATACACACAACAGGGACCTTACTCTCCAAACTGATTAGATTTTGATTCAGATTCGATCGTGCCGCGTAATTCCCAATAAATTAGCGTTTGTTTATTTTGATTCACAGACGATTGATATGGTCGGGAGTACAAGAAGTTACAATCTAACGGTTTTATTTATCCTGGTTAGTTTCCAAGTAATCCACCAAAAAAAATACTAAAAGCGTTGAGATCTGAGAGAGATCGAACTGATTCGATTCTCGATTGTGTCGGGAGTAAGCCGCATTTACACTGCCTCCCAAACTATTTGCCCACCTCGACTTTTCAGTACTTAATTGCTTTCCTTTTTTTTCTTATACTTTTTTTGCCTGTCCGTTGTTGTTGTTTAATTATGTCTGTTTCACGTCTGTGATTTTTTTTGTGTTTATCGTTTCATTGCGTAGTGTAGTGTGTATTTATTTATATTTTATTTATTAGTAGATGTTTATGCTATTGTAGTGCAATAGAACAAACATACATAATATACTAATGAAATTTTCCGAGTCAGAAAGAAGGGTGACGTATATTGCATAGGCTGTTAATCATGACCCTTTAGTGTTCACCGTTGTCGGGTAATCAGGTGTTGCCAACAATTTTAAATGTCAACCAATCTAATAAAGTCTATCCAAGCGGCAATCAGACGCTAATGCAGGTTTGGGAGTAGCTCGAAATATTAGAATTTATAATTGGACGTATTAGCATATTATAATCGCACGTTTTAGTTAATTATTATCATAGCAAGCGTGTGTTCTGTGAAATTTATCATTTCACACGCCTATATAACGTCCATGAGTATACGATCCGTTTTCATTTCAAACGCAAATGTTAAAAAATAACATAATTATAGATAAGACTAGAATATTTTGCAGGTTGATTGTCAAGAGAACGACAATGTTGTGATGTAAATAGTTTGCAAATGGCCGTTGTTTAAATTTCATCGGAAGCAAACTTTCATATTTAAGAAATATGATCCGGAATCCGGACCCGGAGAAGATTCAGTTTTCACTGAGAATAGAACTCGGCGATAATATAATAGCGTTGAAAATCGAACGTAGGAGTGTCGAGTTGTCAACAATGTCGAAAAATCGAATGACGCGGTTTTAGCTTCGACCAAACGACATTTTTGTTAGGTTAGGTTAGTACCTAACAAAAATGCCGCTCGCAAATCACGTGCGGGCAGGAGCACGATTCTCGGGCAGTGGAAAAATGTTCGGATATTAGTATATCCCGCTTGCACGCGCGCTAAATCTCATTTGCATGAGCGGGACAGACCGATAGTAAAAACTAAGTTCGAGGACTGAGAATTAGGGCCCTGGGCGGCGATTCTCGCTATTAGAACATTTTCCGCATGACATTTTTTCATGATTTTTTCCATTCTACCGAAACGTTCGAGCGGTTTACAAAACACGTAATGCGCATGGTTCTCAGGCAGTGGAAAAAAGTTCACATTCGAATAAAACATCGAAATTCGGAAATTTTAAGAACGAAAAACACTTGTGTATTCTCAGATCTTCACAGTCGAAGTAAATCGTGAAAAAGTCCCCGATATCCAACGAGTGGTAAGGACCGGTAGATGTCCGCATCCACATGTACAAATAAATAATTTGGCAGTCTATGTATGTATGTAATATATGTATTGATGTATTTATGTATGTATGTATGTTTGTATGTATGTATGTAAGTATGTATGCATGTATGTACTATGTATGTTTGTATGTCTGTATGTATGTATGTATGTATGTATTGATGTATTTATGTATGTATGTATGTATGTATGTACATATGTATGTATGTATGTATGTATGTATGTATGTATGTACGTATGTATGTATGTATGTATGTATGTATGTATGTATGTATGTATGTATGTATGTATGTATGTATGTATGTATGTATGTATGTATGTATGTATGTATGTATGTATGTATGTATGTATGTATGTATGTATGTATGTATGTATGTATGTATGTATGTATGTATGTATGTATGTATGTATGTATGTATGTATGTATGTATGCATGTATGCATGCATGCATGTATGCATGCATGCATGTTTGTATGTATGTATGTATGTATGTATGTATGTATGTATGTATGTATGTATGTATGTATGTATGTATGTATGTATGTATGTATGTGTGTATGTATGTATGTTTGTATGTATGTATGTAGGTATGTATGCATGTATGTATGTATGTATGTATGTATGTATGTATGTATGTGAAAAAAAAGTTTATTTCAGATTAGTGATAGTAGATATGTCCCATATGTTCCGTTTCTATTGCGCGTATCTTATTAATACTTTTTCGTCAATACACAGTGATTTTCTTTTACTAGCCATGCTTACAGTTTGAAAGTTTGTGAGCAACTAAGAATATGTTAACGTTAGATAATCCATGACTCCTACTTATTAGTAATGGTCAAAAACAGTCAACACGTGCAAGCAATCCCAATTTGTAAACAAAAGAACGAATTTCTTAGAAAGTTCACTATGCATGATGCCGACAGTCAAGTTTATTGCGGGCTAATATCATAAAGCGACAAAAGACCATACACAGCTGTGCAGTTTTTACTTATTTTAGCAACTTAAAAAGTAGTTTTTATTACTAAATTGTTGTCGTTATTGAGAGTGGGTGTAATGTTTAAAAAACGATTTTAGATTTTCAAAATTAAACTTAAAAAACTATATTCAAAAAATTCAATTAAGATAATGTAATTTATATAGTCTATGTTACTCGCGGCAACAATACGAATTGATTGACACCTCATTCATTAAAATCGGACCTTGCTAAAAGATGGCCCCGCGCGAGTTTCTTACGCCGGTTCTTCTCGCCGGACTAGTTTCCGAACCGGTGGTAGGCATCATATTGTAGGATAATTCTATAAGACGTGTTATTTAATAACCTTTATGGAAATAAAAAGTTTTGAATTTAGAATTTTTTGGATTTTGACCAGTAGTTTAGCTGCTGCGAGCTACATACATACATAAACTGCCAAAATCATGTACCCTTCCTTTTGACTTCGCCGAAGTCGGGTAAAAATTATTTTAACTATCTATGATTGACGAAATACGTAATTGATACGTTTATAATACATAATATTATACTTAGGTAATTAAAATATTAATATTTCAATAAACAACAACAATATTTACAAGAAAATCACTTTATGTCTTTGAAGTTTCCCATAGCGTTTTTTTAACGCTAAGTTTTTTTAAAGCTAAGTAAGAAAAGTGCACCACCAATTTGATAACCTACCAGCCGCCACCGTATGTATGAAGTTGTTCGTTCGTTCGTTCTACTACCGAAAAGTTCGAACGATTCATGAAACACGTATTCTGGGGTACCAATAGAACAATTACCAATCGAACTGTCGAAGTAAACCTTACATCTTCTATAATATAAAAATTGATCGCAAAATATGTTGGTTAGCATAACCCAAGAACGACTGAACCGATTAGGCGAAACGGTTTGTATGCTCAACGAAGTGGGCACGGGTCAGCTAGTATTTATATAATTTATTAATGTGAACTAAAAAATTAAACAAACATAGTTAATATATTTACGTCTACAACAAAAATGATTAATTACGAGTATTAATGACGCTTTAAAAGTCAACGATATTGTATAACCTAAACGCACCACCAAAACAAACAAACAATACGAAACATTTCGTCGAGTAAAATAATGAAAACACGTTACTTCATCGACCTGCAAAACGCAACTAACAAGTTCTAACAAGTACAAAATAAGCCGTTTAAAATATAACTACTTATAAAAGTAATATGCAATAGTAAAGAATTTTTACTCTTATTACCCTCTAACAAGAACGATTTTTCTTAGCAGCGAAATATGCGTAAGCATATTGTACAAAATGAACTCTTATCACTTAAAAATGTACAAAGAATTTTCACACTTATGCCGGCAGCCTAAGAACGATTATTCTTTGCTCATTCCACACTTATGATTAAATAAGTAATAAACGGATTTTTTTCAGTGTGTTCTGAGAATACACCAAGTGTGCATCGTTCTTAAAATTTCCGAATGTCGACGATTTATTCGAGTATGAACGTTTTTCCACTGCCGGAGAATCGCCGCCCTGATCCTTAAACCTTATTTAAAAAATTATAGTTTAAAAAAACTAAAAATCACGCTTTTATTGCTAACCGAACTAAAAAATAGAAAATAATTTTAATTTCGAAGAGTTTATATTACAGTAGTAGAAGATCGAACAATCAATTAGAATTTATCACCTCAAAATAAAATTATAATAAAGTTTAAGTTGTTAACAAAAGAATTAAATTCAGAGTAAAAAGCGTGGGGTGCTTGATAAAGTAAATGTAACAATCATTCTATTGGCAACAGTCTATGAGAGGACAGTTATGAAAAGTAGTAAAATGCACCCCACGCTTTTTACTCTGAATTTAATTCTTTTGTTAACAACTTAAACTTTATTATAATTTTATTTTGAGGTGATAAATTCTAATTGATTGTTCGATCTTCTACTACTGTAATATAAACTCTTCGAAATTAAAATTATTTTCTATTTTTTAGTTCGGTTAGCAATAAAAGCGTGATTTTTAGTTTTTTTAAACTATAATTTATTATTCATTTTTTAGTTCGATTTATCAATTAGTTATTTGTTGACATGTGGTATCGAAATTTCTCACAAATCGTTTCGCAATCTCATCATTTCATTCAAAGCTTCACTGTTGCATGGAGTTTTTCCTGGGCCCTAATTCTCAGGGCTTGAAGTTTGTTCCGAATATTAGTATATCCCGCTCGCACGCGCGGTAAATCTCATTTGCATGAGCGGGACAGACCGATAGTAAAAACTAAGTTCGAGGACTGAGAATTAGGGCCCTGTTAACTTAGAACAATCGAGTTCTTCAATCCGAATACCGTGATATGTTTTAAATATAATTAATTCCTTCCTTATCGACTGTAAAACCGAAGCTATACAGAAATCGTATGTGATACAGAAGTAATCGGGACTTTTCGACACGTCTAGTTAATTAAGGTTCCGGTCTTTTTTTTTTTTTTTTTTTTTTTTTTTTTTTCATTGTCATCGGTCCTTGATACGTATGCAAAGTTTCAAATTAATCAGACTTCTGGAAACTGGTGAAAATTAAGTTCAAAGATTCCGTTACATAGATACAACCCAAGCTAATAAAAGCGTTATAAAAACGTTTTAGTGCACGCCCCACAAAGATAATATTACACAATAAGGAAAATTTTAATATAATATAGAAACTGTCACAGTAAAGCAGCCTTGTTACTGCGCTATCTCGCGAGATACAACAAACAAACACTTAGATTTAAGTGCAGTATCGACCCGTGAGACGATTTCGATAAAATATCGGGTAATAGTAGATTATTGGATTGTGTCACCTTGACACTTTACAGTGTCGCCGTCATCATCATCATTATCAACATCACCAGTATCATCAACATCATCAGCATCATCAACATCATCAGCATCATCAACATAATCAACATCATCATTATCATCACTTCAAGCCTATTTTCGTTACCGAAAAAGTCATGTTAAGCTTAATTTGGAAATAAATAGTTTTTAATTTTATTTAATTGTATAAAGTTGGTGTATTTCTAAGCACAATTTAAAATTGCACACCTCACATTTAACTGTGTCTTTCGTGTTCCTTTGTTCACACAATGCTCTCAAAGCTGCGTTCAAAGTTATTACTTCACGTATTAATAATTCCTTACTATCATTCAAAGGTCGTAGCAAATACCGCGCCTAGCTTTTTTTCGTCTTGCCCTACTGACTAAAACGATATTCGAGTGAAAGGGCGCCAAGGTCCGGCGGGTTTTGTGACAATAAAACAAAAGCGGATTTGAAGGGAACCGCCCCGGCGCCGGCGAGGTACTGGAAAACTACTGAGCTACTTAGTACAAGGTAAGTTTCCAGGGACTTTTAGATAATAATAATAATATTAATGGACGCTTCTCACCTCGTCAATCTGGCTCCGTGCTAAGTATCCGAAGAACTTGTGTAACAGGTATCAGACAACGGAAATATATTTAATACTTTTATACTCTACATATGTTTAAGATTTTCATTATATTATACACAAATTTAATACACGTCCATGATCCAGGAACATCGAAAACTTTTTGTTCCCTCGGCGGGATTCGAGCCCGCGACCGAGCACCAATGTGCTCAACCACTGCGCTACGGAGGGCGTCAAATATTTTTTTTAGGTAAAATGTGGTGTAATGTTTGGATATTGAAAAAAAGTTTCTTTCTCTCTTATCTGATCGAATAATAAAAATACTTTTTTTTGAGAAAAAGTAATCTAAACATTTTGTTAAGTTATTATTCTGGTGAGTTTCTACACAAAAATAGAAATACTGCCAATTTTTATATCAGTTTTCTGAATTGCTGTTCGTTAGTCTCACTAAAACTCGAGAGCGGCTGAACCGATTCGGCTATTTTTGGTCTTGAAATATTCGTGGAAGTCCCGTGAAAGTTTAAACGGTTCATCACAAACTGTTTCTATGGTGAACGAAGTAGGCACGGGTCGGGCATGTATAAAATTACAAATTCCTTTTATCAATTTGTCATACAACAATCGGTATGTAAAAATAACTTCTTTATGCAATAAACTTGAATCTTTATAATTTCGAATGTAGAAAAAACATATTACCAACTTTCTTTTTCATTACCTACATTAAATAAATTCGAAATTATAAAGATTTCGAAGGATATCAGAAATAGTAATCCTTATTTAGGTCCGAAAGTCAATAAAGCAAAAAAAAAAAAAAATGAAACTCATGAAATTCTAATAAGTTCGAGTGAAGACGATTTTGTTTGAAGTTTTCCTTCTGTTTTCGGGTTTTCCTCACTCACATCTCACATTCTAGGAATCCATTAGCACCTCATCGAGTTTTCCTCGCAATTGTTGTGTAATGCTTCGCAGATGAGCATACTGACAGAATATTAATAATATAATTAGCATACATAAACAGCCCCCATTTTGTTTACCTAGATGATGGTTACGCCTGATTTAAACTGTGACAATCCATTAAATACTATTCAGTTACTAATGAACACAAAATTACAAACAAAATAACATTTTCGAACTCCTGAAATGTGGAAACAAAAAATAAACCAAATCAAAATTGGTTCATCTATTTGGAAGTTAAAATGGCGCAGAGCATGCATGCATACACACACATACAAAAACAGTTAAATCTTATTATCTCTGTTTTTTCGTGGTTAAAAAATTAAGGATTTTTTAACCACGAAATTTTAGAATACTTATTATTATTTTATTATAAGGTTAACTAATTAAAGTTAGGAGCCCTCCGATTCACAAGGTGTCACTGTTACTGCTTGGCATAATTAATGTGGCTTAAGTATATCCTAATTTTGGTATTGTTTCAGTATTCAGCTTAAAGTAACATACTCGTAAATCAGGATTACTGTTTTACATCGGGATCGAACTATCTAGCTGTCTTAAAACAGGGTTCAAGTTTAGTTCAGACTATGAGTACAAGGCATTAAGTTATATTTTTATGAATGTACTTATTGCTGATAGAGTTTTGAAGTTTTACTTTAAACTACTGAGCGGTAATACAGTAATTCAATATACGTTTTACGAGACGTCGCGTTACGCAAACGCCGCGTCCTTACTTTGTATGAAAATTGTTGGAAAACCGCCTCGCGCAGGTCGCTCCTGGTCGGATGTTAGCTAACGCCTTAACTACTATTACACCGTTCGACTACTAACGCTGAATATATTCGTTACTTTTCAGCGGCATATTGACGTGACTGTTAAACTATGAGCGAAATACTAAAACGTACGAATAAGCAGTTGTCAATAATTCCTGATAAGGGTGCTTGTTAGGCGTGGGAGAATAAAGGCGTGTTTCACCAAGCAATGTTAAAGTTAATCCTTCGATAAGTATCATCTTGGTCCTCTCGTAATTCCTATCAATGAATGAGAAGGCATGGTATTTTAACAAGCCGTTAACACTAACATGCGTTGGTGAAATCGGGACTTAGTTCGATACTGAGACATATTGAGAAGTGCTTCATAAAATCTTCATAGGTCCGTTGATATTTCGTATTGATTGGGATATTTATTTAATTTACGTGGAGAAAAAGTTGGTATCCATATAGATATAAGTACTGCAGTAGACGCCTTATATTCGATTCTATTTATTAAGGGCCGATTTTTAAATCGTCAGATAACTTTTATCTAAGGAATAAATATGTGACTTTGGTAGATTTTGTATGGAACAAATGTGAAAGTCAAATGTTTATTCAACAGATAAAAGTTATCTGATGATTGAAAAATCGGCCCTAAGTCTTATAATTAATAAGTTTCGATGCAATCTCGATGTATTAAAAAATCGAAATGGTATTCTCATAAACGTCAAATCATTTAATCAGTTTCGTTGGATTCAAACTAGAGTAAAATCAGTTAGTGATATTAAGACGATATACATACATGAATTATATAATTCATTTAAAGTAAAATAAAAGTGTAACGGTCGAATGATAAAAGGCTAATTAAAGTTGAGAACCCTATCACAGGCTGACACTCATCCCATGGCGCAATGAGAAGGACGGCATAAAATTTAAGGGCCACTTAAGTATATAGCTATCAATAGCAATAGAAAAACTTGATAAGTAGGTAACATATCTTATATCAGCAATAACAGCTGTGCTGTTATTTAGCTCAACGATGAACACAATATCTGTCGGACCTCAGTGTCATTTAGGTGTTTTAAAGCATGTAATTAGCTGATATCGGCCGACCTCGGCGACAAATTGTCTCTTATCTGTTGTTTGACAGGTGAGCCGCGCCGGCGCATATTGCCTGAGTTATAGCCGCTAGCGTACTAGCACATAATTTTAGACACTAGCGGGTACTAGCACATAGTTTTTTACACTGATGCTAGTTTCACATGGCTCATATGAGGAAAAAAATCGACAAGTGGGGGCCACGCTTAAATAATTTATTTGGTCTTGTTTTTAGTAATAGCTGACCCGTGCCCACTTCGTTGAGCATAGAAACCGTTTAAACCTTCCCTGGACTTCCACGAATATTTCAAGACTAAAAATAGCCGAATCGTTTCAGCCGTTCTCGAGTTATAGTGAGACTAACGAACAGCCATACATTTTTATATATATGAAAAGAGAAGAAGATCACCATAATAAAAAAATCATCATAACAAAATTTCATTACGTTTTTAGCTGTCCCTGTTCTTGAGATACAGCTTGGTAACAGACAGATAGATAGCGAAGTTAGTACTAGGATCTCATTTAAACTTTGGGTATAGAATCCTAAACAAGAGAAAAATTAGAGGCAGTCTTAGGAGACTACCGGAAGTAAAAACTAAGTAACTTATTTTCGGAGGTGTTTATGGGATATTCATCCCTTTTGATCACCCATAAAACCTCATTGAGTCTAATGAAGTTTTGAATTTAGCTAATTAAGTACTTACAAATTATTTGTTTAGGATTTTTATTAGTGTGAAAATGAAAAATCTTTTATTTTCAAATAGGTTAGAAACTAACACTTTTAGAATTGTCCTACATGATGACCTACCACCGGTTCGGGGACTAGCCCGGCGAGAAGAACCGGCGTGGAAACTCCGGAAAACTCGCGCGGGGCCACTCAAACCAAATAGTCGCATTATAATTAATAATAATCATAAAAATTCTAGTATTTTTTCTCAGATTTTACCAGTAAGTTGAACTCAAGGTTTTTATAAGTTTTTGAGAAATATACTTAAATAATTAAAAAAAAACACAAAGTACAGAGAAATTAACTAAAAACATACTAGTGCTCAGCTGCACTATATTTTCTTCTGATAATAGTTACAAACTAAACAAACAAAAGTTATCGACAGGTTAAACATAAAGTTATAATTTAAGTAATGGGGTCAATGACTGCTTATCACTCACAAGTATCAGCTGTTTCTATGTAGCAGTTAAGGGTAATCACAAACTATGGTATTAACGAGGTTTAATAGAGAACAGAAGATAATATTTTATAGTCATGTATGGAGGCTAGAATACATTTATAGGTTTGGGGTTTTAATGTATTTAACACAGTTATTTGACAAATTTCGTGTAGTTAGGTTAGGTTAGCACTTAGCATTTTATCCAGCTAGTATTTAAATTTATAATATTGTTATTTGCTTTGTTGAAAATCACCTCGTATTATACAGACTGGACAACAATTCATTATTTTGATTTTGAGTTTAGAGTTATTGATAGTTACACCGCAGTATGTGCCCCGCCTTAATCAGCCTCTGTTATCGTTATCTCGTAACTTTCGATATAATTAAACAAGTTGCAACAGGGTAGAATAACCACATGTGGAACATAATATATCTCATGAAAAACTTAACTTGCAGAAAGTGCCAAGTCTCGCTAGTTCTTCTACCGTAAACAATTGTGAGATACACGTTGTGCCAAGTAGGGGTTAGTCGGTCGGTCTAATAACATCATCTTATAGTGATCGTAATCAATATTAATAATCTTTCACGTTTTAAATAAATAATTAAATTGCATGAAAACAACATAATATTTATCTCACAAGTGATACATATTAAATAAGACCATTCATTTAGTTACTTATGTTTCAAATTGAATAAAATTTGAAATATACCGTGTTTATACAATGTTTACTTAGTAACTAAAAATACAGGCTTCTAGTTTAACCCACAACAAAGTGATAGGGGGATGAAAATGGCCTGAACTGCTTCGAGAAAAGGATGGTACGGCCGTGCTTAACTTGGCGGGGGCACTACCGTGCCCCCAGATAATTTAGAAATATTATGGTATAAAAGTTGTCATTAATGTCATTTATAATTTAGAAATATTATAGTATAAAGGTTTACATTGAAAGAACAAAGAGATATCGACGAGCAACGCAGACAGAATAACGAATGAATGGAAGACTTAAGTGGATGAAGTATGGTATGACGCAAAAGGTTGATTTCGAGAAAATTGAGAATAAGTATGTAAAAAAACCAACATCATTCAATTAATCACCTCTGTAGCGCAGTGGTTGCTCATGGTGCTCATGCCGAAGGTTGCGGGTTTGAATGCCGCCCAAGGAACAAAAAGTCTGTGGTCCTGGGTCAAGGGTTTGTATTAATATAATAAAAATCTTAAATATGTGTATTGTATCATGAACCAATAACAATTGGTCCATAATAGTAATTTTTAATTTCCGTTGCCTGGTACCTGTAACACAAATTCTTCGGATCCTTAGCCCGGCGCCAGATTGACGCGGTGTGAATAATCCATATACATTATTATTCGTTTCACTAGGTATATCATATTATACAAAATTCTTAATAACCGTATGAAATTAAACGCACATCTTTGTGGATTTTGTAATGATGTTCCTGCGACCCATTATAATTCATAGAATGAATTAAACAAGTAGCAACACTGTACCTATGAACTGTTTACTTAGCAACTGAACTTTACACAAGATGTTGTTTTATAATCAAAACTTTTGCACTAACCGCGAAACAGTACAAGGTTGAAAAATCAGCTTTCGTTTTTTTTTACAAAAAAGTTTTTATTAATTTACCTCAAGTGGCCCTTTATCAACAAGATCCGAACAACTTTGAACAAGAAACATTTACTTTTTGAGTTATTTTCTTTAATTAATCGACCTTTATATTGTGATTTTTTTATACTTTTTTCGGTTTAATGGCTGCTTAGGTGGTTTATACAATTCTCTTTATACATTCATGGACATTTATGACATTTAAAATATCTATTTAATTTGGGAGTGTGAAGAGAATGACGCGTAGAGCATTTTTTGTTTTGGCACCTCATATAAATTACAATAATAAAATCAAAGGTCTAAAATGACCACAAGTAGTGCATCTTATTATGCTGGGGTTAGCTGGCTCCTAGTCTATATACACGAACGCACTGGTCGTTGACCTAACACCTGACTAGGATTGAATCTCATCTGTTTTGTGACTTTTATGGAGATCTTTGATCACGATCAATTGTCAATTTCTCGCGTTATGGTAAGTAATTTATATGAGGTGCCGAAACAAAAAATGCTTTACGCGTCCTTTTCTTCACACTATATTTGGCACCATGAATCACACTGTATAATTCAGCGCCTGGAAGTTAGAAGCAAAGATTCAAAGTTACTTACAATAAAAGAAATTGTTGGCAAAAATGAATTTTAAAATAAAAGTTATCTGAAACTTAAGACAAATGTATTAAAATTATGACAGCATATATGACCTTCGATAATGTCACGAATACGTAGTAGCCTGTCTGTCTCTGCTTGGGCGTAGTAGACCATGAATGCGGGATACTGTATACCGCTTTCCTGCCACCTTGGCCGCAGTGCCAAATTACGACGAAAGTCGACACCAACACAATACGACAAAAACCGTGAAACTCGTTTGCCACTTGCAACATAATGGTGTTGTCGACCAAAAGTGTTGTTTTGGTTTATAAATAGCCGACAGATGACTTCCAATTGCGTGCCATTTAGTTAATAGGCTGTTGTGGTTGTTAATCTGTTGGTCTGCTTCGCTAGATCTTATCAGTTCGTTTCCCGAGTACACGAACTAAGATTTCACATCTATATAGTAGAATATTATGAATAATAAGGTTCTTAGTCATTGCAATTTAAATATATTATAAATAGCACTATCCCGCGAAAATAATTATAACCACAACCAGCAAGCAGATGAGTGAGTGTACGCATAGGCACATGCCTATGTTTAAACCACATCCCTCCTTCCCACACTGCTTATACGTACGCGATTTTACAAAAGTAACGGCTAACTGAAGCAATGAAGTTCTGGGCCCTAATTCTCAGGCCTCGAACTTAGTTTTTACTATCGGTCTGTCCCGCTCATGCAAATGAGATTTAGCGCGCGTGCGAGCGGGATATACTAATATTCGAAACTAAGTTCGAGGCCTGAGAATTAGGGCCCTGGTAGGTATATATTATTTTCTAGTATAAATGTGAATTAATATCAATGTTATTCTGTCACAATAGTCAATGCAATACAACATTGTCGCGTTATCGGCGTGTAGTAAACAAGCAAAGAAGTAAAGATAAGGTAATAGTTGTCAATTATAATACCCACAATAAGAGCGAGCTATACAATAATATATTTTTATGTTCATAGACCTCTTTATCTGTTCTGTGTTCATAGATATTCTGTGCAGATTTTACGTCACTAGCAATAGCGAAGCTATAATATACAAACGTTCTTAGGCCCTGTTCGCCGCCCCTTCAGGCCCCCGCTATGTCGTACTGATCTGATGATGGCGCCGGAAGATATGAACTGGAACTTCATGATGGAACATCGTATCATATCTGTTTTTGGATTTCTTTGAAAAGCTTTATAAAATTTTAACTTATCCAATCGGTATAATATAGATAAGACCTGTCGAGTCCAGTAGATATGGTGTATGTCTACCGAAACACCACTTTGATAAATTACTTGTATAGTCTGCGCATTGATAAAATATATTTAAACTGAGCCAAACCTTTCACTCAAAAAGCAAACCGCAAACACCAGCAAATTACCTGTAACAAAATTTAAATTAAATAAGTTTCTAAAATATTGTAATATTATGTTAAAACTGCTCGCGACTAAAGCTTATAAAATAATAATATATTTGCATATTCCCGCAAAACGCCTTTTTATGTTAAAAGCCTTATTTTACGTTTATAATCATAATCGAAACCATTTTGTATACATTTCACTGCATTACTAATCCATTAAAAAGTACATAAGATTAACGATCCGTTTTAGTATCCATCTATCTATCTAAAACAAAATATTAAAACTTGTATAATATGGCTTTAAACCTATTGTTTTATATAGACATTGAAACGGATCATTGGAGAAAAAAAATATTTGAATTTGAAAATAATAACTAAACGCATATTTCAAATAGATTTTCAACTATTCATGTAAGTTGCGTTTGATATGAAATTAAATAAAACCTGTGCAAGCTGTATAAGTCTTCCACAATAAATCGTTGTCTCTCGAACTCAGTTTATGGGCACCTCCCATAACCCTCCCATTATGAGCACCTCCTAACCCCCCGGAGCCGTGGTCTAAATATAGAACTCCTCGAGACGTCTCACGCTATTTTCAGTGACGCAGAAATAAATTTGCACAAAGACCTTTAGTGGGCTTTGTCGAGATACAACGTTTGTATACAAATCCGCAATTATAATGGATTACGGCCAGAATAACGTAGAAAGTTAACCAAGTGAAAATTCCAAGTGGGCGTAAGTTAGCTAAATTACTAAGTTATTACGTGATATAAAAGCCAAAAGACTCGAAGGACTCTCGAGTGTTTCCTATATTTTACAATTAAAATTCTTGTAGGCAAACTAGTGTTAAACAATAAATAAAAGTATTTTATTACACGAACAAAACCTTAAAAAATATAGTAATCCCCCAATTGTCCAATAGAACCTAATAGTGAGAGAATTGATAATAAATTATACCTTAGAGCACTCTCGATCAAGTCAGCTTTGAATCAAAAAAGTTTCACCAAAATCGGTTCATACGTTTGAGCTACGATGCCGACTTAGACACGTCAAACATATAACCTTCTCGTTTGATCGGAGGTTAAAATTATAAGAAAATAACCTTCATAACATATATACTAAAGCGACTATTAAAAAATACAACTAGCACTTGAAGGTAAACCCACATCCGCCATGTTTGTTTATCAATGGTCATTTTTGCAGTTCATTCAGTAACAGGTGCGGATCGATGCACACGGCAGCTCGCCGTGACCCCTGACCTTGACCCCGGCATTTGACCCCCCATCCCAAATGCCAACCCCACCCGCGGGGTGTAGCTTGCAGCTGAGCCGATATCCGGAGAGCTTACTTGTTTAACTACAATTCTGTAATGTATTCCTGTTACTTTATTAATTTTATAATTTCATGTTTGTATTTCAGATTTCATTTTTTTTATACAGGTTGTAAATAGAATGGTCACTATAACGTGGAATACGATTATACTACCTTTCCTCATTTTGGAAATGTATTTTTTATATTTTTTTACATTTTACCATAATTAAAATAAATGCATGCACGCAAGAATAATGAAAAAGCAAAAAAAAAATGTACTGTAATGTATACATTTCTAGAATGAGAAAAGGTAGTACAATCATCATATCCCAAAGTTATTATTATTAAAGTGACTGTTCTTTTTACACCCGTTATATCTGTATTAAAATAAAGGAAATTTTACTAGACGAATTTACATTGCAAAAACATAATTGAAAATTTTACGTTACTTCAATTTCTTTTTAGACTTGTATATTCCTGATAAGCCTCTATTATCGTATTTCTTGTATTATTTCAGGCACAGAATGAATTTAAAACAGTTTTATACCTAATATTATAAATGTGAACGTCGGTTTGTTTGTTACGCTTTCTCGCGAAAACTATTGAACCGATCATCATGAAATTTTGTACACAACAATGGTATTAAAAGTAACTTTTATGACAAAAAAACTTTCAGTTTTCTGTAATTAATTAACTTGAGTGATAACAGGTTAGATTTTAAGTGAAAATATTGCAATTCTCTTTGTTAAATAAATCAAAGTTATAAATAAGTGCGGGGTCATGGAACCTTCTACAACTCAGAAAAGACAAAAGCTGAATACTAATGGAATCCCGACGTGACATTTGTTATTTTATGTTTAGAATTTACAATTCCAACTAATTTTATTTATTTTCAGTAAATTTCCCAAGCGATATATTCATCTTAACTTAATGTTACCTTTGTTAACTATACCTAAAAATATTTACACACCGGATAAGCTATGCAATGTCCTTGTCTCTCAAGTAACTTTCTAACGTACCAGACGGAGAAAACTAAATATTTTTATTAGTAAAGGGGCATAATAATATAGTACATTATTAATAAGGCTCTTAGGCTCTGTTCACACCGACACGCGAAGGGACACGTCGCGACGGGACGCAACGTCTAAGCATCTTCAAGTATCGTCGCGTCGCGGTGTGAACAAATGGTAACAATAAAAGTTTTCCAATTATCTTTGAAGTAGGTTAATTGCGCTAATAAAACTTTTTATCTAAATACAAAAACTTTGTCATTGGAAAACCCATATCAAAACGGATGAACAAACGAAAGTATAATTAATACCGTGTATAACATAAGCCACGATATGAATGGGGGCCGACGGTGGCCGGGGCCCGGGGGGAGTAACAGGGGGTCCAGGACAGTGTTGCCAACGCCAAAACTCCCATTGTTTACAACAAAAAAGATTCGACAACTGCCTACAAGCCACTTGACACGAAAATAAGTAACCAACAATTTTGCTGACACTTGAGTTGTAATACACTATTTATATTTATACAGTATATAAGAACCATAAAAGTTGTGATGATGACCTCCGTAGCGCAAGGTCCTAAGGTCGTCAAAACCAAAAAATACTAAATGCCCATTATAGGAAGAGGAAAGCCAACATGCGGTAAACTCTTTAGATTGGCAACACCGCCTGGGGGGTCTCAGGGGGTCTCGGGGGTGCTCGTGGGCGGGCGGCGGCGGGCGGCGGCGTAGGCGGGCGGCGCCCACGTGAATGAGTGACGCGCTACGCCAACACTTTTATGCATGTAAATACAATTTTTCATACGCCTTTATGAAAAGCGTTCAAAAAGCTGGCGAAATAGTAAAAAGTTTGTTATCACTGCGCTTTGTGACGCATAATAATGTTAGCACGAAGTTGGCAATGTATAATGGAATTTAGAATAATAAACATACATTACTGTGGGTACTAAAGAATTTAGGATAAAATTATGTTTGTCTATGATTTAAATGTCGGACGACATTTTTAAGTGTTTCATTTAATAACCGGTGTTAGCCATTTTGTTGATTTTTCGAAAATAGCTTGTTAAGTTTCGTTTGGAAATAAAATATTTTGATTTTGAATGTAATGATAAACCGTGTCTACTGTCTACTACTAAAATTAGATTTTTCCAGCAGTCAAAAAGTAAGTGAGACTACTCATAAAAAAGTTTGAAAAACCTAAATGTATAAATTATATATTTTTTTCTAAAAAAAATACCCATTAAGATATGAATAAACTAGTCCTTACCAATGCTCTCTTTCTCTTACAGTAGCCCTACATGGCATGTTGTCCAATCGCCATGACACTGCAGGCTTAATCTATCATCCCATACACGCCCATACACGATCAGATCCGCAATTCTGGTATTGATAGACTTTCAATGAATTTTATCTTAATACCTAATTGTATAAATTAGGCCAACCAAAACGCGTTTGACATTAGTTTAACATTTATACTTTTCTGTTTTAATATTTTATTTATATCACGAATGCATCGGAATTGCATTACTGTAAGATATAATCAGCACAATCGGTCTACAGATCTAAGTGAAACGGCATGCCGATTGGACGATGAGTTGTGGCTACACAGGGGCCAAAATCAACTTCGTAGCACTCCGCTACGAAGCGCTACGGCGTAGCTCTTAGAGGGGGTGAACTAAAGTGAACGAGTGAACTAGTATGAAAACACTTCACTCTCAACTATGTTGAGTTCTTCGAGTTTAGTTTCCCTAGAGTATTTGTACATTTTAATAGGTAAATAACTTGAATAAGTTAAATAGCGTAGATTTGTATATTTAAATTTCATACACTATGCTGTCATGTGACTATCTAATGACCTATCTAATCTATACCGCCTGCAAATATAATACATTCTGTGAATGATCATGAACAGAATGATTTAATGTTTTGAGAGAAAATACAAAGATTGTTTAGTGTGTATCCATTTCATATATTCGACCTGTTGATCTATTCGGAGTCAAATATGAGAATACAATATCCTTTATTAACTGCTTAATTTATTTATCTTATCTACAAACTACAAAGGCACATCTTCACATTGTTACGGTAAGAACTAACAACCTATATATCTGCACGAATAAATAATAAATACGCCCCAAAAGAAAATAAAAGACGTTCAGGACAACCCAACCTGACCTACAGTCCCCCGGGGAATATGCGTCGTATTCCCGAGGCCGTAGAATATATTATCGCTCGTAATTGGCAATTTGTGCGTAGTCCGCTGGGGGGTTGTCCCCCTGCCAGTGGGTCTTTGGACCCCTGGACCCCCTGGCCCCCGGGGGGACCGACGTCACGGCCCCGCCCGCTCGCGTCATCGTGACGCGCGGGCTACGCACTGTATTTTGTCTCCGCGTGGGCGGAGCGCATTGTATTGTTTTGGAATATTCTAGTTTATTTGGGTCTTCACAACCTTTTTCGTGTTTCCTCTATAATAGTGACTAGACATACGTGTAAAAATTTCTTAGGAATACATATACTTTTGGTCTCTATATTATGTAATGGAAATAAACGATTTTTTCGTCTTTAGAACAGTAGTATAGCTGTAGATAAATAATTTTATTCGTATAGTGTTTTAAAGTTTTCAAATAAATGATTTTAATTGGTTCAAAAGGGACATAGAGCTGTGAAGGATTAAGGTGCAGATCAAATTTATTTGATTAATAGATTTAAAAAATATTTTTTGCATTTGGTTAAGCAAATTCAAATCAAATCTTAATTAAATAACACATACATAATTGTTCTACACGATGCCTACGGCCGGTTCGGAAAGCCTTACTGTCTAGCCTTCTTAATTAGGATCCCGTATAAAGTGCTAATTGCGGAAGCTAATGGCCTAAGCCACCGTAAGACTTGACAGGACGCAGGTTCTATACGTCTCTCAAGGACAACTAAATAAATACAATAAACTTTACCCTTTACAAAATGCTAATAAAACTTAATGAACTATAAGTTTTCCTCCCAGGTCCCACCACCCCACGCCAACCCACCATATCCCACATCCACACAACATGCTTGATACCCTAGCTTGTTTCATTGAAAACCAATTACGATACCACCATCCTACATCACCCCAGTGCATCCTACAACACCCCACCGCATCCAAAACACCCCACCACATCCTACAGCATCCTACGACATCCACACGCCTGTTAGGTAGCTTGTTTCATCCTAGAGCGACCACGATTACGCCCCAGCTAACTAAATGCCTCACGTTTCATTGATTTGAATTTATATTTTATATCGAGTAACAACAACCGTAATGAATTCGTTTGTTCTATTTCAGTACGAGTGGAAAATTTCAAACATTGAATTTTCAATTCGATAAAACTTGCTCGCTAGCGTTTATTTATTTCGGAGGCGAGGATATTAATTATTAACGTCAGCATTACTCCTCTATGTATGCTATGACGTTTCAGCTTTGACGTCCACTGGACATAAGGCAACCCCCAAAGTTTTTTTTTCTTCAAATTGACGACCTCCGTAGCGCAGTGACTCAGCGCGTAGGTGCTCGACCGAGAGGTTGCGGGTTCGAATCCCGCCGAGGGAACAAAAAGTTTTCAATGTTCCTGGGTCATGGATGTGTATTAAATTTGTGTATAATATAATAAAAATCTTAAATATGTGAAATAGTATAAAAGTATTAAATATATTTCCGTTGTCTGGTACCTGTAACACAAGTTCTTCGGATACTTAGCACAGGGCCAGATTGACGTGGTGTGAAGCGTCCATAGATATTATTATTATTATTAAAATATAAAACCAATTACATTTTATGCTGCAAATATTCCCCTAATTGTTTCTTGAATGTTCTAAAATATATTAATAAATTAGATATTCTAAAGGTACTCCCGTTACTGATATTGTAATTAAGAAAATATTTATTGCGAGTTTGCCGAGTCCTGAAATTCAACAGCGTTTTGCATTGAATGAAAATTTCCAAGAAGTTTCCACCGCAAACCTCTTTAGGGGCCGTTCATAAATTACGTCACGTGAATTAAATCACGTTAGACCCCTCCCCCGCCCTGTGACAAGGACGTCACACTTTTTAGGCACCCTCCCTAGTGTGACGTTACATAATTTGTAATTTTAAATCTACAAAATAACAGGTATTCTGGAATTTCCATTGATAGAAGTACAACTTTAGTAGTTTTTGAACGGTGACTTCACGATCTTTCGTCGACCCCCTCCCTGCCCCTAAACGTGTGACGTACTTAATGGATGGTCCCTCGTGTAAAATATCGAGACGTAGACTTTTAAATTTAGGTCAATGTGGTTTTTTCAAGTAATAAAAGTGATTGTTTTCAATAAATCATCATAATTATTATCATGTCCGCCGTATAACCTTTAGAACATTCCATTGCGAGGATGTGTATTATATTACATATATTATTATGTAAAGTAAAACTTTATGTACATGTATGAGCATTGTGTGAGGAATATGAAATTTGGCATATTTGTTGCTATTTCATGCTAAAAGTACTGAACAGATTTTGAAGAAATGATGAATTAATATACTTTAATACTTTAGACTCTGGACTTACAAACATACTACTTTAGCAGCAAAATGTACGGTTCCTGTGTAAAAATCTTTTAGCGCTTATAATACTCGTATCGTGTGAAACATCTATAGTGAATAAATAATTCGGAGTAAAAAGTTTTCATAGCACTAAAACCCCGTAGCCAAATACTGAAACGTACCATCCTATTGACATTATGTCACTATTACTGCGGAATCACACGGACCATGTCAATTGAGCGCAATTTATTTATCGTTGAACTGTAAAGTTACCTTTTCCTCATAACGGCCTGTACGCTAAATCCCAAGTTACTTTTTCCTCAAAGTGGCGTAATTTAAATAAGAAGTGAAGTGTGTGGGAGGGACGAGGAACAACTGCGCGGGACCGGGACTCGAGGACCGGCGTCGATATGTTCGGATTACTGTCCTCAGCTAGGGACGGGTCGTCGTTCGTCGTCGTTTCAGCCTTTTACTGTCCACTGCTGGACATAGGCCTCTCCAATACATTTCCAGTGCGACCGGTCCATTGCCACCTGCATCCAACGTGACCCGGCAGTTTTCACCAGGTCGTCGGTCCATCTGGTAGGTGGCCGTCCCACACTGCGCTTGCCAGTACGTGGCCTCCACTCTAGGATCTTTTTGCCCCATCGACCGTCCAATCTTCGTGCTATGTGGCCGGCCCATTGCCACTTCAGCTGACTGATCCTACGGGCAATGTCAGCAACCTTAGTTCTTCTAAGGATCTCCTCATTATTGATTCGATCACGTAGAGAAATACCGAGCATTGCCCTCTCCATCAGTAAGGTTTTGTCGCCTTTTTTGAAGAACAGGACCACAACACCCCTGTTCCATGCCTCTGGCGTTTTCCCATCGAGTAAAGAGGAATTGAAGAGTTTCTGAAGGACTTTTAGTACCGGCGTGCCGCCCGCTTTCAGAAGCTCTGTAGTGATTTCATCCTCGCCCGGAGCCTGTTGTTCTTAAGCTGTTTGAGAGCTACCCTAAACTCGTACAGGCTGATGTCCGGGATGTCTTCGGTATAGTGTCGTGTTAGCCGGGCTCTTGGGTCTGCAGCTAAACTAGAAGGTTCAGCTGAGACCGAGGTATACAGCTGTCCATAGAACCTTTCTATCTCCCGTAGTACCTCAGACTTATTTGACGTTACGCGTCCATCTTCGGTCTTCAGCTTTGTCAACTGGCTTTGCCCAATAGATACGTCTCTTGCAAACACTTTGGAGCCTTGGTTCCGCTCTATTGTCTCTTTAATACGCTGGGTATTAAAAGAACGGATTTCGTGTCGCAAGGACTTCGTAATCTGTCTATTGAGCTGCCTATTTGACTCAGCGTCACTCAAAGTTTGGAGCGCCATTGAACGTCGACTAGCCATGAGGTTCCGGGTTTGGTCGGATAGTTTCTGAGGTCTATTTGTACGGTGGGTCTTGAAAAATTTGGACCGCACCGTATGGACAGTTTCTACCAGCCTGCTATTTATATCGTCCACTGATGCGCAGCTGTCTAGTCATTGGAAGCGATTTGACAGTTCAAGTTGAAAGCTCTCGGGGTTTTGGATATGGACATTTGACGGTCGGAGCGTAGACTTCATCAGACGCGATCTCTCAAGTTTGACGTTGATATTCAACATGCCTCTGACGATTCGGTGATCACTTCCGGTCTTAACCATGTTGATCACAGAGACATCGTTGAATATCTGCCGCTTGGTGCTCATAATGAAGTCAATCTCGTTTCTAGTTACACCGTCGGGACTCAACCAGGTCCATTTCCTCTGCGGCGGCTTTTGGAAGAAAGAATTCATCATGAAGAGTCCTTCTTTCTCCATAAAGTCCGCCAGCATCTGTCCTCTGGGATTCCTCTGCCCAAATCCAACTGGCCCCACTTTCAGCTCATCATCGCTTGTATGAATAGTGAAACGATAGTTACATTGAGTCAATTCACATGCCCATTATTGTCATTCGCTAAGCAGCGACAGTGACACCCTGTGAATAGCTCCCAACTTAAATTTGTTTATAATAGTATTCAGTATTAGTTCTAGTTGGTGTTAAACTTAACAATGACATCTATAAGTTTAAGTATAAAGTATTTTTTTATCGTCTATGGAATAATTAAATGTTGAGATATAAATAATAATATTAAATGTAAACTGAGATTTAATTATATATTAAACCAATGTGTAGAAGAAACGGACTATATGCCACATTCAAAATATTCTTCAAGAGCGTTTCGTTTAAACTTTGAACTTAACCTAAAAGGTCTGAAGTGGATTTTTTGGACTGTTCCCTCGAAAGAGAGGCATGTCTTTTAACCTCTTTTTTTATGAAATTCAAAGGTTGTACGAAAATATAAAGATATTTTATCGATAGTTATCATATTATAATTTATTGTAAGACTAACGCATCAATAAATAAGAATTGTTATTGTGTACAAGTAAGTACTTATATTAAATTGTAAATTATTAGAAGCCCTTTATAATGTTAAGGAATAGATATGTAATTAAATGTTTTGTATTAGTAGTTATAGGATGGCAGTGTAAAATGCCTTTTAATTATGTTTCTTTTTATATTATGTACCTGCACTGTTGTCTGTTACCATAACTAATAATTTAAAAAAAATTGTGTCGTTGCACTTCCCTACACGTCGTGGTGTGGGGTTCTATTTCGGTTCACGAGCCCACTCGGCTTCATTCAGTAGTTGGCTGCACTATAGCCACTACCTACGCGTACACTATGACCTTCATTGCATACTTTTAAATAAAGAATGTTTACGCTCCGCTACCGGAGACTTTTTGGATATTTTTTAAACGACTTTGAAAATGACTTAAATCGACCGCACATATTTATTATTGTGCTTTCGCGGATCATTTCGTCATTTATGCATTTAGATTTAGATTTTTTTTAAAGGAGATATTCAGAGGGTAATAAGGAAACCATGATCTGATCATGGCATCCCAGAGAAATCAACGAGAAATCCATGTTACCATATATTCCATATTTCATATTCACTGTCGCCTATCATTAGGACTTTTTATCTTTAAGCCCTTTTTAGTTTTTATTTCTCATTAATGTACCAAATGTTGTTCGGTGAGTCAATAAATAAATAAAGTATTTTAAAGAACTGCCAAGTATTTAATTTAATTTGGATACAAGTAGCTACATTTAAATAATACAGCGATGTAGATTTTTATTAGATCCGCTAGTCCTCAAGTCCCGATCAATGAGGCCAATAGACTCCTACAAGTCGCTGTGTGATATCCCTCATAGTGTCCTATTCGCTCACTACACCCACACAAAGAATTCAATTTACATCAAAGGGAAGATATTTTCATCTGTAAAAGTATGTTGGCAATATTTTTCAATATCTCCCGAGTCCTAAACGAGATTTAATATTGTCACGGCACGTGCAAGCGCCCTTTAGTACTTCTACAACATTATACTTTGTTCATATTCAATGCGATGATAATGAAAACATAGCTATAACGCTTTCAAATTAAGGCGCGTATTAATAAAACAATCCTAAACTGAGATCAAAAATTGCGATCGCAACCTCCGCTTGAGAACATATTGTAGCCATTTTCTTATTAATTAATTAATTTAAGCATCTTATATGAGGTGCCAAAATAAAAAATTTCTACGCGTCCTTCTCTACACACTATATTCGGCTTAATATATCAATCAATCAAAATCAAAACATTTTATTCAGAATAAATTTTTACAAAATGTTTTCTGAACATCGAGACTATTTGATGCCTACCACCGGTTCGGGAACTAGCCCAGCGAGAAGAACCGGCGTAAGAAACTCGCATGGGGCCATCTTTTACCAAAAAGATGGAAAATTGCTCTTTTTTAAGATTTACAAATGTCAGAACTAAAACTAAATAACAAAAGTACAGTAATTTTATAGTATTTAAATATAGCCTTGCAGAGGGCTACCTTATTCCCAAGGTGTGCTGTCATTCATAAAATCATTTACTGTATAGTAAGCTTTTGCACACAAACGTTCTTTGGCTACTTTCTTAAACTTATTGTTAGACTAGCTGTGCCCGCGACTTCGTACGCGTGGAAAAGTGATTTAGGGCAGTGTTATAATAAATCTGTTTTAAAAATATTTTTAGTTATAAAAACTGTCGTTAAGGTATTTAAAAAACTACTTTATGTTGACAATTCCTACTACCAGCTTGACAAACGACCGTGTACAATTACTATAATGCGAACGGGACTACTTGATAGTACGCTCACATACACGACGAACATCTAGTACTAAGATTTGTATGGATTTTGCGCCGCAGCGACTGCAGACGATGATCGTTTCCACGCCGTCTCTGCTGGTGTGGCGACAATGATATTAAGACAGCGCGCCGCAAAATTTTGCGGTCTTTTCGGTGCGTAAGTCCGACTCGCACTTGCCCGGTTTTTTTATTTATTAATAACCAAACATGTAGGTACTGATTATAAATCACTTCACTGTTAAAGTACTAACTGATTTTATACAGAAAAGTAGCAAAATATAGAAAGTCCCAAAGGAAAGAAAACAAACCTAAGTTGTACCTAACATAAAAACCATTCGGTCTATGATAAAAACTAAGAAATAAAAATATCAAGAAAAATATAAATCTAACTTATATTGACATAACTTTTTTAGTTTAACTGTAAACACAATACTTGTTATATTGATGTTAATCAAAATTCTATATATTATGCAGTTATCGAATACATAATTTGGACAAAGAAAACTATAAAAGTGTACAGTAATAGTAGGCTGTAGTATGAATTTTAACGGACGGAATGAGAACTATAATATACAATGCAAAATAATATTATACATTGCTAATGATGCACGATGAGTATAACTCTCGGATAACGTATTGTATAAATGTAGTTACCTACTCAACTTTGCTATAATTGTATTAAAAGTACGGCATTTGGCGTATAGATAGATTTGTATAAGAGATATATAAGAGATACTCTATCAATATTATGATATTTGACAAAATACCCATATATAATCACACTGTTAACACATATCCAGGGCAG
Source organism: Celastrina argiolus (assembly GCA_905187575.2). NCBI lineage: Eukaryota > Metazoa > Arthropoda > Insecta > Lepidoptera > Lycaenidae > Celastrina > Celastrina argiolus. The sequence goes on along the minus strand of LR994581.1, from coordinate 2,162,546 downwards.
GCCGCAAAAGGCTAGAATTTCAAAAGGTATCTCGATTGGAATCGAGTTGTATCAACAGTTTTCCCCTGTAACACAGTTTAGTAACTATCGAGATGTTTTTAACGTCTATCTTATTAAATAGAAAAAACAAAAAAAAGAGCAATATATTTATGAAAATCTTAAAACTGTTTTTACGATTCCGTACCTCAAAAGGAAAAAACGAAACACATATTATAAGATCATTTCCATGTCCGTCTGTCTGTCAAGACCCTTTTACTCAGAAACGCGTGTTGTGATGAAAATTATATAAAATACTCAGGAACTACTGTTCCTTGAAGCAGTGAAAAAATCAGACTTCTTAGCCAATGCAATCAAAAGCAGTCGCTTATGTCGCTAAATTTCGTCATTTTCGACACTCGTAAGGGAATCAAAACCTAAAGGGTACTTCCCGTGAACTCAAAATCATAAAATTTGAAACCAAGCAACGTCTAAAACCATACGTTTTTAGCAACATTATATAGATAGTAAAAAAAAATTGATTTTTTTAAACTTAGTACCGTTTGTCATGAATGTGTTTAATTGAAACTTATAACAAATACTTAGGTCTCTAATATATTCAAGCTGTAACCAAATCAAAATTCTATGTCAATCAGGTTTGTATGGAACTCTCGGTGTGCAAGTCCAACTCGCACTTGGCCGGTTTTTATTTATTTACTTATTACTAACCTACGCTAACAAATATGTATAATACAGTACCTACTTATCACAAAGGACTGTACAGTAAAAGTACTAACTATTTTTATACAAATAACTTTCGTAATAAACTCAAGAAAAACAATCTTAGATTGTCCCTACCTAGCAAGCCTAAAACTAACAAATAAAAGTCACCCCCGCGGCCCCGGTGCGTTTGCTGCTAATACAATTTGAAGCGGCGCGCGCGCGCGGCGGCGCACGGCTCCCGGGCCCGTCGCGCGCTTCCTACAAACGTTCAGCAAAAACGACATGACCTTTTAATATTGTCATAACTTTTTTATTTATGAACCGATTTACATAAAACAAACACTAAATGTTAAGTGAAGCTTGCCGCAATATATTAGTGAAAAGTACATCTTAATCGGATAAGCCGTTTCTGAGATTAGCGTGCACAAACCCACAGACAAACAGACAAACAGACAAACAGACAAACAGACAAACAGACAAAAAATTTAAAAATCATAGTTTTGGGTACTATTGCGTAAATAAAGGCCCCCTATCATATTTTTTTTCAAATATCTTCAATGTACAGACACGACTCCTCTACAGATTTATTATATGTATAGAAAAATTTTGAACGTTTTCTGGGATCCTATTGTATAGGCGTATACATTGGCCCTTAAACGATTTTTTTACTTTACTAAGTCTAGTCACTGGTACATCAAGTTTATGCTTATTTCGAGTATTTCTATTATGGTTTTCACTTTTCTTCTTAAATAAATTATATATGAACCATTAACTAACCTGTATGACGGATTTAATGCCTGCAGGCATTACCTGCTAGCCAACCTTTTGGCGCTCCAGAGACAAAATTTACATAAATAAATGCATTTCTTGTACAGACGAAAACATAAAAACAAAAGCATAATATTAGGTCGAATTTAGAAACCTCCTCCTTTTTTGCAATTCGATTAAAAATAAAGAGTTCATCGAATATCAGAAATTCCAACCAATTTGATCGAATACCTTCGCATATGGCAGTTAATACTCAAAAGTCGTTGTTCCATACTTCATACTTGGAGACTTCATACAATGTTTAAACACAAAGCGGCGATAGAGCGCTCAAAGTGCATTCACCGCGGTACATTCTGCGAAAATACCGATTATGTAAAGTACACGCTCGGGGTAAGCTGTCATACGGCCTTGTACAGATTTAACGCAAGGGACGAGCGCTCAACCTTCGGAGAGGAAACACCCGACTATAAATACGTTTGCAAGGATGAATGGATGTCTTTCACACAAAAGATTGGGCTACGTTTCAGCGCGAAAAATGCGGTGTTCACGTGGATATTCACTCACTGGCCATGAACCTGTGGTGAACTCTTTTATAATATTAATATTGTATTCATCGCCTCCGTGGTCTAGTGGTCCAGAGCTTCGCTCTCGTCCATCGTGGGTTCGATTCCCGTATTGAAACAACAAATAATGTTGTTTTCAAGTTTGGTTAGGTCAATGCACGCCGATCACCCGATTGTCAAGAAAGATGATCCATGCGTCGGATAGGCATGTAAAAAGTCGGTCCTGCGCCTGTTCTCTCCAGTCGTGTCGGCTTACCGTCCCACTGGGTTATGAGAGTAAAAGGAAGAGAGAGTGTCTTTGTGTATTGCGCACACTTGGACACTATAAAATAACTCCCGCGTAGCTGGCCTGGTTTTAATGAAATCGGCTACCGACTCCGAAATCGGTGAGAGGAGCTATTATTATTGTGTTTTTTTTCCCCTACTTAAAGTCGCTCACCGACTCCTCGTGTGTGGACCTATAAAGCGACATAGAGGCTGTTAGTTTCAATTTTAGTTACCTTCACATTTTCAGGTGAAAGCTTTCGCATGTCGTCACGTTGGGAACGAGTGTGTAAAATTGATGGTCCTACCGAAAGGTTACGACTTGCGATGAAATAGAGATGAGTGACAGAGGATCAGATTATTCAAGGTCAGTACGTACCCCACGTTGGGTGGTCTAGTGGTTCAGAGTTTTCCTCTCGACCGTCGTGGGTGCGATTCCCACGTTGGAACGACAAAAAATATTTTTTCAAGTTTGGTTAGGACAATGCAGGCTGATCACCTGATTGTCTGACAAGAAAGTTGATCCATGCGTCGGATGGGCATGTAAAAAGTCGGTCCTGCACCTGATCTCCCGCCAGCCTTGGTTATCTGTGCCACTGGGCTACGAGAGTGAAGTAAGAAAGAGTGCTTCTGTGTTTTGCGCACACATGTGCACAATAAAATAAATCCTGCGTAGCTGACAGCTTGTCCTGGTTTCAATGTAACCGGCCACCGTTACAGAAATCGGTGTGGGAAGCATTATTATTATTATTATGTTGGGATGGCAGTAGGGGTATGTGATCCTCTTATTATCATTTCACACTAATCGCACTACACACTTGTAAAGGTGAAAGTATGTATGTTTGTTACTGCTTCACGTCTAAACATCTGGAGCTATTACATTACAGTTTTGTTTGAAATTAGCTGACGCCCTGGAATTAAAAAATAAATGAGGCAAAATGTACGTTTCACTAATAAACGTATCAATTCATTGAATTCATACATAGCATGATAAAAACTAGATCATAATCAATGGTTCATCCGTTTGGTCCGTTTGGGAACTATGATGCCACAGACTGACACACGCAGATGCGTCGTCAAACTTATAACACCACTCTCAGCAAAGAGTTGAAAACTAAAATCTTTTTTTAAAATGTAGTGCGTCTCCACCTATAGCATATGTTTGGACTTTCGAGCGCAAAAAAACCTACAAATCAGTATTACACAATGATACGTTAATAATATCGCAATCGCAAATGTAAAGGTAAAAAGTTATCAACAAAAGCATAAATCGCTTCATTCATCCCCCGCGGGGCCTTGCGGGGGCATTTGGGGTACTGGCGGGGCCCCGGTGGGGTGGGGTTCTATTTCCGAGCCCGTGGGCGTCGGTTACCCCCATTAGACATGCCGCTTCAATGAGGTGCGGTACTTAGTTTTTAATTTATGTACGTCTTAATGCCGTAGCTTATTGCTACTTATCGACTTGAACCACTGCTTACCGCGGTTTAATTGGGGGCAATTTTATTATACAAGGTGTAAAATAAATGAGTTACTTGTTGGTGTGTGTGTGCCTACTATGTAGAATATACTATGAAAGTCCTAGTGCTGAAAGACTTACTTTTGAATTTCATGGTTGTAGGAGAAATACCCCAACATCATAAATTTTCCCATACTATCGCAAAAAAATAGCTTGAAGTTTTAAAATTCTGAAAAAAAAGGAATTGATGTCCAACTACTTGAAGTTATATTTAATTAATAATAGTTCCTATGATTGTTATTAAATTGTTTTTGGCGCTAGTATCATAGCAAAAATGAAGCAAATGTGCATTCAAACACAAAAAAGCGACGTTCAACAATCGATTGCGTCTGTCGCGCAATTTTTGCTGATCGCTATTTTTACATAATCAACCGACCGTTTGTGTAAGTCCACGTTTCTAAAATCCTACTTTTATTGGCGTGGGTTTAAATTTTAAATAGGATTCATGTCTACCAATTAATTTATTTGTTGACGTTTTTGCTATGTAGGTATTATAGGAGTCAAATTAAAGATTTCTTACTAATCTGAAAATAATTAATCTTCGAAACTGACAATTTTAGTTGTAATTACTATGATAACGAAAACAAATGACGTGTTACAAATGGACAAATATTGCAAAATAATCTACATTCTGTCGTACTGTATTCTTTTCCGATTTAATGTGATCATAATGTAAACAATAATTTGAAATTTCACCAAATTAATGTGCGCGATTAATTTGGATTAACCCAAATTAACATTTTTAAAATTAAATTAATCAAACATATTAAAACCACTGTAACCTAAACAGTAGGTTACTGGCGCAAATACAATCATGTACTGCACTGATATGATGTACCGCCATGTTTTATGAAAGCGTTTTATATTCCACGCAAACGATGCCGGGACTTTAATGAATTTACCCCCGAGTCCGGACGCAGAACACGGGTGAGACTATGAATTATGGAGTAAAAAACCCAAGAGTGTTTATTAAAACTAGGATATTGCTTTGAATATATTAACTTCGTTTAGGTATATAGCTTTGAATGTGCATTAATGTTACTTTTAATTGTTAATCATTAACTTTTTACTTTGAAATTGCATATTGATAATATTAGAGATATATTTATTAATTTATTACGTAAAAAGTTTTGAGGGGTTTTTTTTTTAATTTTAATTATACCAACAAAATACTTATAACACAAAATATTATACAGCTAAGCGTTCTTAAAATTGGCGGATCAAGTTTATAATTTCGTACTAAATTAATATTAAAATTCGCGCTGGCCTGGTCACTTTTGACCGGCGCGGCGCCCTCTGGAGGGTTAAAAAGATGTGTTTACATAATTTCATTGTGTATGTGTTTAACAACATTACATATGTGTTTAACAAGTTAAACTCAATTACATTATTTATAATCTTTATTTTAACTGTTGTACATTTTGTTCAAGCGTATTTTGACAACAATTTATCTATCATGATAGAAAGGGTATGTTTCTAAGAATGAATAAAAATACAAAATAGCAAATTTATAATAAAAGTGTCTAATTTTGTCAACACCATTTTACATACTCTATTTTAGGCCGGCCGCATACATACGTTTTCCGTATTCGTTTTCCGAATCCGTTTAACGTATTCGGACATCTGAACGCATGGAATCAGTAGAAAACGCACACGTTCACTTTTTTCCGGATTACCTACTCGAAAAATTCCGTCTCTTTATTCCGTCCGGAAAAAAAGCGAACGTGTGCGTCAGTTAATATATTTTCTACTGATTCCATGCGTTCAGATGTCCGAATACGGAAAACGTATGTATGCGGCCGGCCTAAGTAGATAAAACGAATTTCTACAGTGGTCATAGCATGCAAAGCTAGATGTGGTAGGAAGACTCTATTTAATTTAAGTATCGTTTTAGTATCTGGTGGTATTTCTCCTATCTCTAACTGATTTATTGAGACTCGCTCAATTTGAGAGAGATGGACCTTTTGTCTCACGTACATCTTTTTATTTCACCATCAGTGGAGTCATAATTTAACATAAAAAATGCAAAGACTATGTACATTTTTAAAAAACATTTAAAATTACAGATTATAATAAATCAGCTCACCTTAATTCACACTTCCCGTTGTTAACACTCTTTGTATTTTTTCGTTTTAATAGTTTTTTTTTTAATAATTACCAGACATTTCTTGAATGTGTATTTGTTTTCCGTTTGTAATGTAAGCTAAAACTGTAATCGATACTGTTTTGTGTAAGTATTTAGGTTTAAAAATTTCGCGTTAGTGAATTGTAATTCTTATGGGAACAGAAGATATCTATAATAAAATGATTGATGATGACTGCGTTCACACTGCGATGATATTATAATGTCATAAATATTAATAAGGCAACCGCTCGGGTCACTGGGTTATTGGTGTGTCCGGACCTCGGGGCCTACCTGCTGCTAATACGATATTATTATACATTATACCTGTATAAACAGGTGTTATAAAATATATTTGTGGGTGTATCGCAATAGCTAACATTTCAAAAAATCAATTTTGCGTTTTCACGTTGTGTTCATTTTAGAAACACTAGTTCAAAACAACGTTTTAAATGACGTTAAAAAAGTACTACGTAAAGATAAAGTTGTCAAATTCGACAACTTTTGACAGTTATTAATTCGTCACTCGTGTTCAAATTTCAGTATATTTTGTATCCAGCGTTAAATTTTCAGTGTCCTTAATTATAATTATCGAGCATTGCGGAAACTGAAAAACTAAAAAAAAATAGTTTGTCTTTTCAGCCTTTATTGCATGTTATGTAAGTAGGAAAATAATGTAATGTCAAAGTCAGATTGACATAATATGTCACTGTGACTTTGATGCCTAAGAATGTCTAAATCAGTCGACCAATAAAAGTAAATGGACCTAATTATAAGATAAAAGTAGTTGAATCAAAAAAGGAAGTAAAGAAAATTATATTATTGAAAGAGTGTTGCATTTTGATATCAGCAGGATGTGAAAGGAGGGAGTTTAGTCCGTAGGCTGCTGGCCTACATATCCTTATGGGGTCGGCCCACAAGGAATTCTTTAGGATTCTCCTTACCTTCCTCGTGGACAAAACAACCAAAAAGTAGTGGCTACTTAACAATAGTATACTCGAATATAGATGTAGTAGCACAGAGCTTAATTGTACAGCTCTTGCTTGCAGAGGCTCAGAGGGTGCAACTGGTGCTGAAGGTGGAAAGCTTATCCAGGCTGTGCTCATGGTTCATATGTCAAGCCGAATATAGTGTGATGAGAAGGACGCGTAGAGCATTTCATGTTGTGGCACCTCATATAAATTACTTACCTTCTTACTAAATCCCGATTAAAGATCTCCATAAAAGTCACACCCTGGGCCCTAATTCTCAGGCCTCGAACTTAGTTTTTACTATCGGTCTGTCCCGCTCATGCAAATGAGATTTACCGCGCGTGCGAGCGGGATATACTAATATTCGGAACTACGTTCGAGGCCTGAGAATCGCCGCCCAGGTCACGTGTTAGGTCAACGAGCAGTGCGTTCGTGTGTATAAATAAAATAAAAGTTAAAAAAAACTATAACCCGACTTCGCAAAAAGGGGTCTAAAAAGGCTGAAACAAGAAAATTATTCAATTTGAAATCCAGATATGCATAGGTACAGAAACGGTCAAGGTAGAGCCGTGGTCGTATCCGCTATTGAGATGGTATATTTCAACAACAGACGAATATTATAGATTTGTTAAGCGGATACGACCACGGCTCTACCTTGACCATTTCTGTACCTATGCATTTCTGGATTTCAAATTTAGACTTTTTTAATGTTTTTTATCGCGTTATAGTAAGTAATTTATATGTGTGATGTGTCAAAACAAAACATGCTGAGACACGCTGAGCAAGATCTATTTAACTGCAGACCAAGATTTTAAATGGATGACTAGATGAAGTTCATTAATTAGATCATTAGTGGCTCCATTAAAAAGTGATCGAATGTACACAACGCAACTGGACATCAATGCAAATGTCACACGCTTTGTTTGCACCCGGATGCGAGAGCTGAACAATGCAATTTCAACCCTCTCGTATCACACTACGGTTCAATATGGACTGAATAAAGGTTGGTACAGCTTCTTTCAATTGCAACCTTGTTCCGTGGTGATAAGGTTCAGTATTCGCGGGTGTAATGCGTAGAACACTTTGAATGTCAAGGTAGAAGCCCACGCTCCGGACAACTGGGCCAGGTCGAGAGCAGTGTTGATGTAAAGAGGCTCTATCTATGACAGATGTTGTAATAACTGCAGGTGCCTTCATGTGCGTGGGAAGGTGATTTTGACAAACTTATATTATGCCTTCTTTTGGCTGATTTGTAGAAGCATTTTAGAAATACAAGTGTATTTGTTTCTTACGGCATAGAGCTCAAAATACTTCAATATTTGATACCTATACTATTATTATAAAGCGGAAGAGTTTGTTTGTTTAAACGCGCTAATCTCAGAAACTACTGGTCCAATTTGAATTTTTTTTTTTTGTTGGATAGTCCATTTATAGATGAAGGCTTTAGGCTATATGACATTACACTACGACCAACAGGAGCGAAGCGTCAGTGAGAAATGTTGCAAAAACGAGGAAAATTATTCACATTTGTTGTGTGCGCTGCATAAACGGTTCAAGACACTCAAAAACCACGCATAAGAAGTCACAGGGCACAGCTAGTTGTATATGTCGGAGCCGGATATGAATATGGACACAAAACGAGACGGAAGCGCGCCCCCAAGTGGCAAAATGGCGCAACTTGTCTATGGCGCGCTTTGACATGACTCGGGACTTTCTTGACGAGACTGAATTCATTCGTGATTTGGTCGCCAAGTTGAGATGTCTTGAAACGTGTTATGTTTCGTTAGTGTCAATACTTATAAAGTAAAGTAAAGTGAATTAAAAGTAAAGTAAATTTATAAAGTGTAGTGAATAGTGAATTTATAAAGAAATTGTGATTACGAATAAACAAGTGATATTGTTACTCTGTTCTCTTTTCACGATTTACCCACGAACGCCCACAGTATCCGAAGGAATGTTATTAAATCATGAGAGCCCCTTTCGACATCAGAAGTGGGATCAAATCGTGCAAGAGAGAGGTTTTTTTTAAAAGTGCGGGTAGTAAAAAAAAAAGTGTAATCTTTTGTGTGGTCTGCAAAAAGTGATAATAGTAATCATTGCAAATCAATACAAACTCGATCCACATGAGTTGGGCAGTACGTACTAACCCGTGCTGCTTTGCAAGCTATGTACATGGCATAATTGTGGTAAGACGGGACAGCGGTGAGCCGAGTGCTGCAAGGATACCGTGTACCAATAATCCCGCCACGATGATTAAAAAGGAGTAGAAGTACTGAAAGTGGTGACGTGATGATGACAGTGACGTGACGTCTACACGGCGGCGACACCAGCAGTGGTGCTTTAACGACAGGCTTTGATTATGGTTTTGGTAAAAGGTGGTAGCCAACTTTTTATTCGTCAAATAATTTTTAAAGACCAATACACTAGTTATTAATTTGTGTTTCAAGTGTCCATAAAATATCTTGCTTATACGAGTATTATCACAAAATTTCATTTACAATAAATTGTACCTACACTAAAGTGTTCTTTTGTTTTGCTGTTTTGTTTTATGTGCAGATGGACAATACACTGGGATGATGTTCGACCGGATGATGCATAGCCTCGCCAAGGGGAGAACGAGCAGTGCTGGGTGACCGACCAGCGTGCTGACTGCTGGGTGACCGACCAGCGTGCTGGGTGACCGACCAGCGTGCTGGGTGACCGACCAGCGTGCTGACTGCTGGGTGACCGACCAGCGTGATGGGTGACCGACCAGCGTGTTGACTGCTGGGTGACCGACCAGCGTGCTGGGTGTCCGACCAGCGCAGACAAGCATTGTGCATCTTATGGACTTCTCTACTCGCTTCGCAATGATGTGAACTGGTTGTATCATGATCGTTACTTATTTCGTTATAAAGTTCTAAATGGTTCTGGTTTTATAACCAAAGTATTATTTAAAAAAAAATCTAAGTGAATAAGCAATTATTAACGCAAAGTAAAAACAAGTACTTAGTACATAGGACATACGTCTTACAGATATTCATCATTATTACGGTTTCCTTGACCGAAGTAGATCACGCTGTAATACAGCAGCACTTGAAAGTTTGATCAGCAGAAGATCATTATCGACATTTCATTTCGTGAAATCGTACTGTTTGTAAAAAAGTGATCAAAATCATAATATGATAAGCAATTCTCATGTCTATTTGATAATACAATTAGGCATTCGTATTATTTGTTGGGTGTTCATTAATTCAGAATTGATAAAGTTCTAACGGATTCACATTAACGTGAAGTAAGAAAGTAAGAAAAGTGAATAATACTATAGAGTCGATATCGTAACTACTGGGCGGCAGTTATTCATTGGTTACCAACACCTGAAACTTGTTATTGGACGTACTATATTCTTATTAGGTGTGCCTGAAATAAACAACATCCGGTATGCGTATCGGTGCACCTGCACTGCATAAACAAAATCAATTGACGTGTACAAATATTGTTTGGAAGATGCTACCTAGTTTGAAACTTACCATGTCTATTAAACCGGGAAGAAATGGATTTTAAATTTCGGATACGGATATGGATATTTAATGATATCGGATTACCCATTTGTTTCGGATAATTTCGGTTACGGATATTGGATATTAGTTTCCTTTTTACAGTAGCAAAAGTTTTATTTCGGATTCGGTTACGGTTACGGAGCTCCCTAACGTCCCTGCTATTAAATAGCGAAGTTCATCAAGTGGGTGTTAATCACAGTAGATACATACAGTTTGTACACAGTTCTGTTTCTTATTTGGCGTTACCGCATACGTAGTAAAAAATAGCCATTGATCAGTTTCAAAAGTAAATTTAAATAATGTCGTGTTTGTTATTTATTCTGAGAGTGTTTAAACAAACTGATAACTGATAATAAGTGCTAGGACATTCGCGATCCGCAATAAAACTGTCAGTTTATGATATTGTTGTTGTAAGCTGTAAAATTGAAACATGTTTGTCTATCTATTACTTTCTCACTAGGCGGATTGGAATTACTATAAATTACGGCAATAATAGTGTAATTTGCGACGAAAAAAAAATCGGTTGTGATTTAAATAAAATTTATTGATTTGACGCATTTTAATTTCACGTTTCCAGAAGCTGCAGTATGTAAGCCTACTAGGTGCCTGTGGCTGGTGTTGATGGTGAACGCGGCACACACTCGACGGTCCAGTGGCTGAGGTGGATAAGAAAGTTCATCGGTGGACTTCAGTCAGCTTCGGTGAACTTGGTTATCATGTGAAAGGTTGTAAACGCACTTGGGAGTCTTCTGGTATTGTGATCACTCACGTGACCAGAGCGTGGCTCTCCACTTAAGAGTTGTGGGTTCAATTCCCGCGATGGTGCAACTAAAATGTAGTGGTCAAGTTGTATTATTGGGACAGCTGCTGATCAGTTGTTATTATGAGACTGTTACTGTAACAGCTTTTCTTTATCGAATTAGTTAGATCGTTGAAAGGAAATAAAATGAAATTAATTGCAAAGTCAATTTAACATTTTGATCTCATAATAATTGTCCGCGATATTTGAACTGCGATAGCTTGGTTCTTGAGCTGCGACCTGGTGGCAAACAAATACAGCAAAGTTTTAAAATTTTCTGTTCCTGTTATTTACTCTTGGATGATCATCATCATTTCGGCTATGATGTTCACTTCTGGATATAAGCCTCCCTTAATTCGTACTCTTAATTCGATTACATGGGGGGTAGTTGCCTATACTCGCCACGTTTGGCAGGCGGGTTGGCGGGCGCATCTACGGGAAAGATGGTTGATAGGAGGTGCTACTCTTTTTTCGACACCCCACGGATAGGAAACCCTAAAAAGAACATAATTGGACAGTTTGAACATTTTTTTGTGCTGTTTAATTTTGTGTACAGACGGAGATTCAATGAACGAGCGCCGCGACGTGACGCAGACGGCGCGCGTCGAGCTGTGCTGGGTACTGCTGCCAATGCAGCAATGCTGCAATGTATCGGCCTATAATGATGGCATCAGGCGTCAAGGGGCCTGCACTCTGTACTTCATCAGATTTGGATATTGAGTTTATTTGGTGAGCGTAATTGTTTATCTCGTGACTTTAATGTATAGTCTGTTTCTATGAACCCTTTTTACAAATCTTAGTTGAGAAGGTACATTGACTGTTTTATACAGTAACCGAGATAAAAGGATAGTTCAAATAATACACCTTATGAAAAGCAATAAGGCGTAAGTAAATAGATTTTCGATTGGTTGTTTTTCATAGTTGAAAATAAGGCTGTAAAAGTTGCAAGTTCAAAGCGTACTTATGACGCTGCATACGTTACGAGAAAGATTCCTTCGGGTCATGTATTGGTGAAAGATGATATAAGATTTTGCTAATGATGAACAAGTTTGTGTTGTTGGGTAAAATCTCTACCTACCGTACTATGAGTGATGAGGTTGACCGTCCAGTTATTTCGTAACCGGTAACTCGGACTATATTAAGTCCGTTTTATGTCAGGAGGGCGTTTGACTGGGGGTCTGGGACAATGAACCTTGTGAGTTCCATGTCTATGAAATTGGGTATGGTAGTGGAGTTAGAGATTTTACTAGTTTATTTGTGTTACAGTTCCTACAGTTTTAACATGATTTAAGTAACATGACCCAGGGTATCATTCCATGTCGAAATTTTTTTGATCGAGAATTTTATTTGAAAGATTATTTGAAACAAAATTTTATTGAGATCTGAACTTTATTTTTGATGATTTGTGGAGATTGGTCAGAGTTGGCCGAGCGAAAGGCTCGTGATATTGCAGCTGGTTTTCTCTTTTGCAGAAGCATCACACGGGACGTGTGACTTATCAGAATGGCCGTGTCGGAGCCGGATATGAATATGGACACAAAACGAGACGGAAGCGCGCCCCCAAGTGGCAAAATGGCGCAACTTGTCTATGGCGCGCTTTGACATGACTCGGGACTTTCTTGACGAGACTGAATTCATTCGTGATTTGGTCGCCAAGTTGAGATGTCTTGAAACGTGTTATGTTTCGTTAGTGTCAATACTTATAAAGTAAAGTAAAGTGAATTAAAAGTAAAGTAAATTTATAAAGTGTAGTGAATAGTGAATTTATAAAGAAATTGTGATTACGAATAAACAAGTGATATTGTTACTCTGTTCTCTTTTCACGATTTACCCACGAACGCCCACAGTATCCGAAGGAATGTTATTAAATCATGAGAGCCCCTTTCGACATATATAATTTTTTACCATAATGTTACACTGCATCTTTCTATATACATAAAACTGATTGAATGGTCAATAACGCACTGGGCTAAACCTAAGGGCTAGAAACCAGGGATAAAATTGATATGAATATACGGATTTATTAAATCATTTCGAATGATTCGTTTGTTTCGGATAACTTCGGTTACGGATATTACATTTGTACAGTAGCAAAACTTAAATTTCGGATTCGGTTACGGTTATGGATATTTTTTAATATCGGATATCCGATAGTTTCGGTTACGGTTACGGAAGTAACATCCCTGCTATAAACTTGAACTTTTGCTCTCGTATTACTCTTATGTCGTAGCTAAGGAATATTTTTTCAATATTTAACCCCCAAGGGCGTAAAATAATGTATTTAAATTGTATAAATATATGTGAATAATAATAATAATTTCACGAGGACAAAGCCGCGGGCGAAATCGATTAACAGACAAATTTTATATTATACAAAATTTACTTTATTTTATTAAACAAAAAACTTCCGTTCAAACATATGTTTAATTAATGTTTGTTTGTGTATGTAAAACACGGCATTACTGGCAATTACCACTCAAATTAACTTGTCAATAATTATAAAGAAACTCAATACTCCCTGACAATGTTCACAAATTACCGGCCGACATTTTACAGATCAACGAGATATCATTTGCATGTCGGAAGGGCTTATAGGCTCCGACGTATTGGTAAGTTATTATTATTGTCAATCTAAATAAAATTCAAAACAAGTTGTTTAAATAAAATAATAAAACGGTAATAAGGGCTATGTAGTTTGTACCCTGTTATCCTCGGGAGTATTTTATTATAACAGGGGGCTGATTCCGCATCGCTAATTATCGCTTACAAAGTTCGATAGCAAAATGTATAGGATTTGACATAAGGTACGCTAAATGACATAAATTAGCGTAGCTTATGTCAAATCCCATACATTTTGTTATCGAACTTTGTAAGCGATAGTTAGCGATGGCATCTTGAACCAGCCCCCAGCAGGGCAATCGCGCTAAAAAACTTTAGCTGAAACGCAACCGAAACGTGAACGTTACTCGACTTTATGACTTATTCGGTATCGCGCTATCCTTTTGACAGCTAGGTGAGACGAAGCTGGACCGTAGTTGTAACTCAAACGCCGTCAAACAAAAAGTTCATACGGAGCTAGTTTAACTCGCACGCAGCTCGAACGTTTGGAACAAAGTGATCGTTTAAAAGTTAAGTTTTTGATGCTAAATTGTGTTAAGGACCAAAAATGTTCAGCTGGATTGGAAACGAAACGCAGCTAAAACACAAACGAAACTAAGTTGAACCTCAAATGAAACGTTGTACAATAGCGCGATTGGCTTTGTTACAATTGATTGAATGTAATGTTAGTTCTTGATGTAAATTCATGTTCGCATATAACGCACAATTTTTACTTCCACTTTACCACTTATAACGTTTACAGGATTTCAATTAAATCATCAAGTGATTTCACTATTAAATGAGGACTTAAGTCACTTGTGCTCGGTTTTTGAAGACATAGGAAAACACATTTAAAACATATCTAACATAAATAACTATAAAAAGAAAATCAAAAATATTGAACTACGAGTAATCCCCGAATTGTCAGGCAGCGAGCGAACTGATAAGAACACTCCCGATCGCGTCCGATTTTTAACCGACTTCCAAAGAAAGGAGGAGGTTCTCAATTCTGCCTACTTTTTTATGTATTACGATTACTCTGAGGTTCATGGTCCGAGTTGCGTGATTATACTTTTTAACAAAATAACTAGTTAAATCGGTTTGGGAACTATGCTGTCACATACAGACACACATACACGTTAAACTTAAAACGACGCATGGATCATCTTTCTTGCGAACAATCAGGTGATCAGCCTGCATTGTTCTAATCAAACTTGAAAACAATATTTTAGTTGTTCCAACGCGGGATTCGAACTCACGACCTCAGGATCGAGATCGAAGCTCTGAACCACTATACCACGGAGGCGTTAAGCATAATATTATTATGATGAAAAGATCCTGATGCTTTCATTCATAAATTGACCTGAAAGGGAAAGTTGTTTTCCCGGAAATCGACAGTTTCCCTTTTAGAGTACTCGATATAATGCAGATATCTCTTTCTCATTCTCTCTAACATCCATTCGTGATTTTACGATATTGAACGAACGATGCCGAATAAAAGCGGAATGTGAATGGGACCGAATGTATTATGAATGATAATATTACAGTGCTCTAAGCCCTGCTGTAATATAATTATTCGTATGTCTAAGTCCATTCGATAAAGTACAACACCGAAACGATAACGAAGTTAGAAAAGAATAAAATGTATTAAACGTGTGATGCGTCGAAATGTGTCAATTGTTATCTAACTCAGTTACCATTTTTCTGGCTCTGTCTAAACCTAAACTGTATTAGTGAGGCTCCTTCTGTAGCTAGACAATAGATTTTTTCCCAGAATATGATGTAACTTGTATACAGGTATACTATGTTTTGTTAACAAATATAAAAACAGACTCCTGCGTACTTTCGGACTAGTTTTCATAGCCAAATTTCATTAAAAACAATTCAACGAATATAGCGCGAAGAGGTACCAGACAGACTTTCGCATTTACAGGGTGATTCATGGTTAATATATTAACCCGAATATAGTGTGAAGAGAATGACGCGTAGAGTATTTTTTATTTAAGCTTCACATATAGAAAGAAAGAAAAGAAAATTTATTTGGTAAAATAATATAAAAACAACATAAAAATAGCATAATATAAAAAAAAAACATGAAATATTATCAATAAAAAATATAAATAACTTTTCATAACGCGACAAATCGCGATTAAAGTTCTCCATAAAAGTCACAAAACAGATGCTTTTCAATCCTGGTCAGGTCTTAGGTCAACGACCAGTGCGTTCGTGTGTCTAGACTAGCAAGTAGGAGCCCGCTAGCCCCAGAATAGTAAGATTCACGCCGTGTGGTCATTTTAGACCTTTGAATTTATTTTGAGTATTAAGTAATTAATATGAGGTGCCAAAACAAAAAATGCTATACGCATCATTCTCTTCACACGATATTCGCCTTAATATATGAACCATGAATCAGCCTGTATAATATTAAAGTATATAGGTATAATTATATTATCCATATTATAAAACAATGTGCTCCGTCGCGTCTATCTGTTCGCGATAACACCCGATCTACAGGTTATTTTCACCAAAAGATAGAGTGGTTCTTAAAGAAGGTTTTAGTGTAATGATTGGCCCCGGTAGGTGGTGCTGCTGTCACTGCCTCAACGAAGGTAGTTGCTGGGACCGCTAGTATTATAATAATAATATCTACCCTCACCGATTTCGGTGTCGGTAGCAGATTCAATTGAAACCAGGCTAGCTACGCGGAAGGTATTTTATAGTGCGCAATACACAAGGACACAATATCTCTTTCTTTTACTCCCATAACTCAGTGGGACGTTAAACCGACACAACTGGCGAGAGAACAGGCGCAGGACCGTCTTTTTACATGCCCATCCGACGCATGGATCATCTTTCTTATCAGACAATCAGGTGATCAGCCTGCATTGTCCTAACCAAAATTGGAAACGATATATTTTTTATTGTTCCAACGCGGGAATCGAACTCACGACCTCCGGGTCGAGAGCGAAGCTCTGAACTACTAGACCACGGACGGAGGCGTTAGTATTATAGATGTAGTCAGATGTGATGACTGCTAAGCTGCAGTCATCACATCTGACTAGCACATAATAACACAGCATAATGAGCTGCAAAGGTGTGGCCGGTGGCGCCTTCAGTTTTAGTACAGGCAACGACAGAAGTGCTTTATCTCTAGACTATAAAATATTAATTTCACCCCCAACGAAAACAGAGAGAAATGAAATGAAAGAGAGGTGTTATAAGCATTAGTTTTTCGTCAGAATACTGACGAGATTGAATTAGTTGCTGGATATCATTATTTGATGAACTCGCTTCCTCGACAATGACGGGGCTCTTTAATAAATTTATATAGTGTGTACTGTAGATTAAGGTATATAATATTAACGCAAGGAGTTAACAGATTTGTATATTAATACCTTTATAACACATAATGTTGGCCTATAAGCCAAGCAGGAACATTTGAAAAAGTG
This sequence comes from Celastrina argiolus, assembly GCA_905187575.2. Taxonomy (NCBI): domain Eukaryota; kingdom Metazoa; phylum Arthropoda; class Insecta; order Lepidoptera; family Lycaenidae; genus Celastrina; species Celastrina argiolus. The sequence continues at coordinate 2,145,258 of LR994581.1, read as the reverse complement.
ATTATAATATGGAAAGTATGACAGACAATACAATTGACATTCGAAAACGTTACTTTAACGGAGCTTTCAAATGTTCATGCTCGGCCTGCAATACCACCTGTGACCTAGCACATTTCCTTTTATTACGTCAGAAGAAAATCAATTTGTTACAAAGCAGCAATCATTGCCTCACTCGGATTTTCTACAACTAATGAACATTTAAACCGTCTTGCACGACTGTACGTAACGCGGACCTCTGTCTCACAAAGTTGATGGATACTCGTTACTGATATATTCAAGGTGTAAAATAAATGAGTGAGTGATAATACTCCAGGGTGTGTATGTTGCCTATGTAGAGTTTACTGTGCTACAAGCGCTGAAAGACTTATTTTTGATTTTTTGACTTTTATGTTTGTATGAGAAATGCCACAACATCATAAATTTTTCCATACAATATTTTTTTTAAAGTACCTCTCTCAGCGCTGGTACTTTCACAGTAAACTATATACGGGACCCATACACACCCTAAAGTATTATCAGACATTAATACTATAGCCTATATACCTTAATAATAAGCTCCTACACCGATTTTTGTGTCGGTGGCAGATTTCTTTAAAGCAATCAGGAGTTAGTGCTTAAGCCATTTTTATACACAAGGACACTCACTCTCTTATATAGGTTCAGTCTATATTACCCAGTAAGACGGATATCGGACACGACTGCCGAGGCACAGGACCGACTTTTTACATTCACACTCGATTGTCTCATCGGGTATCATCATCATGTAACTATTATTATTTCTTAATTTGATGGAAGTCCGGTCCCTGTAGAGGTGAACCGGCCGGTCGAGGGAGGAGTAGCCTGTGTTTAGACAGATCCAGGCACTCCTCCAACATAACGGCTGATGGCAATCCGCAAGTGGTTTTAGTGGGTAATCCAGCCGTAGCGAGCCGGGAGTCCCACATACCCCTTGGGGACCCTCCCGGGGGGATGCGTAGTGCATTTACCTTGCGAAATAAAAAAAAAAAGGCTCTGAATAACTTACTAGCTTACTTTTTATCCCGAACAAGTGTAGTTGGCTTTTGATATTTACTCATTTACATAGGCGGTCACAATATAATGCAGGAACAATATGTGTCCCAGCTATTTTAATTTCTAACATACTCGACAACATTCATAAAGGATTTACTCAGTACTTACACGATTCTGTTGTACATGTAATTAAGCTGTTTGAATGTAACTATTATTATTTTTCTGATACTGAGGTACAGTCAACTCCGAGCATCACTGTCATTTTTAGCACTCAAAGTTTCGAGTCTTTCAAAATAATCTTCTGTCTTCTGTACATAATAATAATAATATTTATCGACACTTGAGCACCACGTCAATCTGGCCCCGTGCTAAGTACCCCAAGAACTTGTGGTACCAGACAACGGAAATATATTTAATACTTTTATACTATTCACATATTTAAGATTTTTATTATATTATACACAAAATGGATGTGTATTTAACACATCCATGACCCAGGAACATTGAAAACTTTTTGTTCCCTCGGCGGGATTCGAACCCGCGACCTTTCGTTCGAGCACCAACGCGCTCAACCAACTGCGCTACGGAGGTCGTCAATGAGGTGTGTGAGAGGGGTCTGAATGGACGATCTGGGACTGAAGGTGTAGGATGACGAGAGGAATGTGGGATCTGCAAGATTGGGAAGTTAGGGTGAGCATGATCGCGTACAGTGGCCTTACGCTCCAAACTGATTCAATTTTGATTTGATCGTACTCACGAATAACTTGACGTTTGTTTATTTTGATTCTAAGTACATTGATATGGCCGGGAGTACAAAAAGTTACGATCTAACGATTTGCTTAACCTGGTTAGTTTCAAAGTTCCCACCTCCATCCACCAAACAAAATACTAAAAGCCGTTGAGATCGAGCTGATTCGACTCTCGATTGTGTTGGGAGTAAACCTGCAGGACAGGGATATAAGAGAACCCGCGACCTCCGGAGTATGCATATAACTAGTAAGCCATTATATCTGCCCCACCTAGTATATTATTACAAAGGCTCGCGTGAGGTGTAGAGGTGATCACGAAACGTTAACAAAGATCTTTGTTCATCTGTTAACAACACTATTACTATCATTTATGGTTAAGATATATCTTAACATAACTTAACAAAATTAACACAAAACTTACTTTAAATTGTTAAGTAGTCAGTGAATTGATGATGATGAATTATAGCAAAGAAAACTCGCGATCACGTCAGCTTTCAAACAATAAAACTAAATCAAAAAAAAGTTTAGGAACTACGATGCCACACGTGTGTGCACACAAACACGACAATTTTATAACACCCTTCTGTTATAATAGAAATCTATAATAGGTATACCAATTTAAATGTCACTTACTTACCATGCTTTCCTATCTTTTTGTTTAAGTCTAGCGAGCCCCCGTGCGAGTTCCTTATGACGGTTTCTCTCCCCGGGCTAGTTTTCTAATCGGTGGTAGGCATCATGTAGGACAGTTACATAATTATTGTCCTACATGTTTATAACGGGTGTAAAAAGAACAGTCATATTTGGGATATGACTATACTAGCTTTTCTCATTCTAGAAATGTTTTTGCTAATATGAACAAAATTAGAAATTGGTAAAAAGTTATAGCGACTGTTCTTTATACACTTATTACTCTTTAAACACTTATTTTTGTTATTTATTAATTAATTATTCAATGCTCCTGTCTTTGTCTGAGAAGTCACGTGACAGAAAAGGACAAGCACACTGATTAACTTATTAAAAATTTAGAGTAAACATTTAAAATAACTCAGAATTCATAATATAAAATATATTTTTAATTGCATTGCCGAGGATATGCAATTAACCTATAACAATAATAAATAAGGCAATTATAAACACTATTAAGGTTAATAAAAATAAATATGTTGAAATCATCCAATTGATATACCTACTTCATAATTTACAATGAAATAACTAATAATTCTTTATTTATATTTCTTTAATAATCGTTGCTAAAGAATTTTTATTGTGTTTGCTGCGGATGTTATTGTAAATAAACTCTACATAATGAGCTTTTATGAATGAAGGATATCTACTATTTATAAAATCTCATAGATTTATATATCAGGCTGTAGGTTGCAACTGCTGCCTAGGAGAGGACCAAGGCGCAGACGTCCAGCCTCAAATAGTGGTAACAACGTCCCGCCATAACAGGAGAGCTTGGGGCGATGACCTGGGGAAGTGGCCGCCTATTGCACCAAGTCCCCGAGAGAGTCAATGCAAGGAAAGGCCTATACAAGCCCTAAAGAAGCCTCTGTTCGGCCTGTGGGGCTCCTGAGCGCCCCCAACGAATCGGGCCTGCAATGCACCCGTCGAAGAAGTCGCAGATCTTTTGTACTCCCTGTGGCTCCGTCAACGGCGGTGGAGTCGGAGTACCGCATGTAGGAGTACTAGTGGAAGCCCCAAAGGGAGATCTCCGACCGAGCGAGATGGTATGCTCGGTCAGGCCGAAGCCCACTGTACTAGTTATCAGATGTTGTATATAGAGCGCCGGACTTAGAAAACTTCGATAGCGCGATGCAGGATTGTGACGCTAGTAGTACCTCTACCGAATTATAGGGGGTTGAGCTGCCATTTACCATCTTTCCGACGCATCGAGTACGTACGTATCTGTGGAGGGAATCTCCAATTCCCAAAGTATTTCTCAGCGTTAAAAAAAGGTTGTAAGTTATATCATAGTGTTGTTCACATTTGCACTAATAATGGCGTTTGAATATTTTTAATTACGAAAGTACAAATAAACTTGTTTGCTGTCTGTACATTGCAACTTGCAGGTATTGAATGCACTTTATATCACAGCTGTAATTTGGGCGGCGCGGCGACACATGCCGCACATATTCGGTAGTGTAGTAGGTAATTTGTTGGCGAGGTGGCATTTGGTTTTAATAATGTCACATTTGCATCAGCCACGCAGGTGCATACGGTCACCAAAATATTACACACTATATTCACAGTCGTCAATCGGCATGACGCTATCGATTATGTAGCCATACATCATTATGGACATCGTCCAATAGCCACAATAGCGTTGACAGTCAATCTCATCATGAAAATCAGTGTAACCATATTATACCATACTGAAAATTGTCCAATCGACATAGCACTACCGATTAGATCAGCTAATCGGTAGTGCTATGTCGATTGAAAAACACTGAATGTTTTTCAATCTGTGGGTTGCGAAGTCTTACTTGGGGGGTCACCGGCAAAAGGAAAAAAGCAAGGTGGCGTCTAAATCAAAGCCGCACGCAGCCTTACCAACTTACCGTACTTGCTTTCAAAGCTGTCGGGGCTTCTTAAAAAATGGAGGTTTTAATATTGGTATCAAAATAGAGAAAATCGTAAACGTAGTCTTATAAATAACTTACTAACTTTTTGTCTGTCTATGGCCCTAGGGGGTTGCCAAAAATTTACAACACTTAAAAGGATCGCGTATTAAAAAAAAGCACTTTACACAAATTTCATTTAATGCTAATGTAACCATACATTTTACTGTCTATCTTCCAATAGGCATGACGCTAACGATTGAAACAAGTAAAACTTCACATAAACAGTATAAATTTTCATGGCAATCCGCTGTCAGTTCTTTAATTACTTATTTCTAGCGTATGCTAGGGTCTAGGGACCGCTGCGATCACAGCGCGGAATGTTAACCTAAAGATCCCCAAAGAAAAAGGGGTTAAAGCTAATATTTACTGAGATCGGGTATTTTATTTACGGGTCATTACTACAACTAGTTAAATTCTATCATATTTTAAATACTGAGGATTGAAGGACGTATGTCTATTCATAGCATAAAATACCCGATCTCAGTAAATTTTAGCTTTAACCCTTTTTTCTTTGCGGATTTTTAGGTTAACATTCCGTCCTGTGATCACAGCGGTCTAGGGACTTTCATGGAGGACCACCAGCAGATTTGCAAAGAAAATTTTGCAACAAAAAAAATGATATGCAATTGATAGTAAAAATCAAGTTAATAGACAAAGAAACTACCTTTGAATATGTATTCCAATTACTGTTTATTGATCATTACTTCGCTTATATTAGCAACATAGTTGTATGCACTATGTTGGCAACAGCGTTTGTTTAATATTAATGTAGAAATATTATGATTTTATTATGACGAGGAATGTAAAAATTGTAACCGCGTCCTACATTCGAGGCAGCTGTCCTACAATTATCTTATCTATTGCTTTAGAAATATTTATTGGGGAAAGATTTATTGAATGCCACATTATCCCAGACACATAGGATACATTTTATTCGTGCACATATTTATTTAAAAATCAACAAAATAAATATAAACTAACCCCCGAATTGTTAGGCAATGAATGAACTGATGCTGAAAAATTATAAGCTAAGAAAACTCGCGAAAGTCAGCTTTCAAACAAAAAATTTGGTTCATATTTTTTAAAAGCTACGATGCCACAGCCACTCATACACAGATACGTCAAAATTATAAAACCCCCCTTTTTTTGTCGGGGTTTAAAAAAATAGAAGCCGCCGGAAAAAATTAGCGAGAAATATAAGTTTTTATAGCCACAATCTTCAAGTTCTCTTCCAAGAACTACTTCGCTAGCAATAATCTCATAAAATCGATATCAAAGTGTTTATAGATCAAAAAGTTTTACAATACCTGATTTTTATATTATGTTCTTAGTTAGGACTCAATTTCTACATCACAAACAGTATTGAGTGCAACTTTTGAAAAGGTACCTATAGTCAGAAATAAAACAAAGTTTACTTTAAGTAAGGTAGCCTATTCTTTTTACCCGACTTCGGCGAAGCCAAAAGGAAGGGTAATGATTTTGGCAGTCTATGTATGTATGTTTGTATGTATGTATGTATGTTCCCTCGTAGCGGTTAAACTACTGGTCCGATTTTAATCAATAAGGTGACAATCGATTCGTAGTGGTTCCGCGATTAACATAGGCTATATAATTTTTCGAAAAATTTTGGATTTTGAAAATTATAGCTCATAAACTATCTCCAAAAAAAAAATTAAGATAATTGTATCGTGTTTGGTATCCAAAGATAGGTCTTGGCAAGAACATTACAAATATGTATTTAAAATTTTAATTAGTTATTAAATTTTGTTGTTAAATTCAAAATAAGGGTTTAAAATGCGGTCGTACAAATAGTATCTAGGAGTTGTTTAGTTACTTTCTATGTGTTAATTTAACGTTAGTTTAGTGAACATATAATGTTATAGTTCATGTGGAAACAGAAAAATGAAAAATAAAATAAAAGTTTAAAAAACTATACCCCGACTTCGCAAAAAAAGGCTCTAAAAAGGCTGAAACAAGAAAATAATTCAATTTAAAATCCAGATATGCATAGGTACAGATATGGTCAAGGTAGAGCCGTGGTCGTACCCGCTATACAAATCTATAATATTCGTCTGCTGTTGTAATATACAATCCCAATAGTGGGTACGACCACGGCTCTACCTTGACCATATCTGTACCTATGCATATCTGGATTTCAAATTGAATTATTTTCTTGTTTCAGCCTTTTTAGAGCCCTTTTTTGCGAAGTCGGGGTATAGTTTTTTTACTAGCCTATCTATGATCGCTTCAGACTACGTCAATCTGGCCCCGGGATAAGTATCCGAAGAACTTGTGTTACAGCCAGACAACAGAAATATATTTAATGCTTTTATACTGTACACTTTAAATATACTACTAGTTGACCCGTGCCTCTACCAACAGTATTTTCTCACCGTTAAAACCTTCCCTAGACTTCCACGAATATTTCAAGACTAAAAATAATCCGAATCAGGAGTTTTAGCGAGAACAAAGAACAGAAATTCATTTTTATATTTACAAGAAGTAAAATAAACGAGTGATAATAATTTAAGGTGTATGTGCCTTCTATGTAGAGTATACTGTAAAAGTATCAACAGTGAAAGACTTACTTTTGACTTTCATGTTTGTATGAGAAATGCCCCAACCCCAACATCAAAAATTTTCCCATACAATATATTTTTTTAAAGTACCTCCATCAGCGCTGGTACTTTCACATTAAACTCTATACGGGACCCATACACACCCTAAAGTATTATCACTCATTAATATTATAGTTTGTATTTCTGACACTATTTCTGTTACAAAATTTTAAAACAACTACGGATATAAAGATAAACATTTTAAGCCGTGAGTATTGATTTTTACGTACAATTGCCTACGAACGTAAAGCCTTCTATAAACATTGAGATAAGATCAGCTGTCAACCTCATTCCTTCGATAGGCAATCAGAAGACGATAAACATGCGCCTAAATGGTTCGAGTGTGCACAATAGACCTTATGTCTATAGACATAAGAGCGAGTGTACCGCGTGTTGCAATAGTGAATGTGACTGAGTCGTATGATGAATGGCATAATTAGTTGAGCACTTGTGTAACTTATTTATATTTTTGTTTACCACCTGCGTGTACGAAATATAGGAAAATACGTAGGAGTATGAAATTTTGCACAATTATCGACATATACAATAATATTATAAAGTGGAAAGATTTGTATATTTGTGTGTATGTTTGTATGTAATGTGTACCTGCTGAAATATACATTTTTATCCATCTATATTAATACTATAAAGCGGAAGAGTGTTTGTTTAAACGCGCTAATCTCAGGAACTACTGCTTCGATTTAAAAAAAAAAAGTTGGATAGTCCATTTATAGAGGAAGGCTTTATGCTATAAAACATTACGCTGCGATCAATAGGAGCGAAGAGTCAGAATTGTTGCAAAAACGGGGAAAATTATTCACATATTTTGAGGACCCATCGTTTCGTGTGCTGCTGCATAAACGGTTTAAGTTACTCAAAAAATATCTATGAAAGAATTATTCCTTTTTAATAATCATAATAACAAAAACCATCGTGAGCAATCAAAAGATAATCACGATAGTGTTGCCACTTGCCGACAACCACGCGAAGTCGCGGGCACAGCTAGTGGCTAATAAAATACTTTACAAAAATTTAATTAGTCAGTCTTCATGACACCGGTTTTTTAATTAAAAGCTAATAAATATTCTGCTGACCAATTTTAGCATGTCAACATACTTAAAGTAAGGTAGCCACACACCATATAGAACTAATCCATGTCAGGCATAATATTCTAGACCAAATGTTTTACCTAGTCTACATTAGGTTAGGTTAGTAACACAACTTGCCACGCATGTGGCGCTGCGGAGGACACGGCCCAGCACACCTTAGAGGTGTGCGATCGATGGGCCGTGCAGCGCCACGATCTCGTGGCAGTGATTGGGCGGGACCTCTCGCTCTCGAGTGTGGTTCGCTGCATGCTCGAGAGTGATGAGGCCTGGCAGGCGGTGGTCTCCTTTTGTGAATTCGTCATGTCGCAGAAGGAGGCCTCGGAGCGGGACAGAGAGACTGATCCTCTCTCTCTTCCGCTTCGCCGGCGCAGGACGGGGGTGCGGAGGCGTCGTTTTGCGGCCCTCCCATCTCACGTCTAGTACGGGGCTCCGGGTAGAGGGATGGGTAACCTCCCCGGCTTTGTCAGTCTCGGCGCCGAGGAGAGCGGTTCAGTTTGCCGGAGCGCTCTCTTAATTTGATGGAAGTCCGGTCCCTATAGAGGTGAACCGGCCGGTCGAGGGAGGAGTGGCCTGTGTTTAGACAGATCCAGGCACTCCACCCAACATAACGGCTGATGGCAATCCGCAAGTGGTTTTAGTGGGTAAACCGGCCGTAGCGAGCCGGGAGTCCCACATACCCCTCGGGGACCCTCCCGGGGGGATGCGTAATGCATTTCCCTTGCGATATCAAAAAAAAAAAAAAAAGGTTAGTAACACAAATGTATTCATGTCGGTCAAATACTTACTTATAAATGAGTAATTAATGGCATTATACTGAATACTTAAATTAAGTGGCGCTTAAGTCACATGTTGTCCTTGTCATTCTCTCAATGACAGCCTGTAAATAGGGCAGATCTCTGTCCGTCTGTTACGGAATGATGCATAAACCACAAAACAGATTTTTATAAAAGGCACGTTATCGATACCGCATTAAGGATGGTCTAAGTAAAATCTGGCGAATTGCGAAAAGGAGGTTTTCGTAATTGTGTTTCACTCCCATTTCACCCCCGGGGGTGAAATGGGAGTGAAACTGTTATTCTTTTGCGCGAAATAAGTCGCGGGCTTCACTTTGTTAATTTAAACTGTAATACTTATATGTTTTTATAAAATTAATAGTAAATGCTACGAAGGTGGTGAAATGGGGGTGAAAAAGATATTATTTTGCATGAATGCACAGTCGCGGGCTTAACCTAGTTAAGAGGAAACACTACGAAATTTTTTCCATACAGAAATAGGGGTCTACGGGATTCCTGTTTCCTCCCTGGATAATGCTGCTAAGTAACAACTTTTTTCCTGAATATTTATATTTATACTTTAGTACGTATATGTTTTTATGAAATTAATAGTAAATACTCCGCAGGTGGTGAAAAAAAGATATTCTTATGCGTGAACAAAGTTAATTTATACAGTAATGTGTTTATGTTATTATGGAATTAATAGTAAATATTTCTAAGGTGGTGAAATGGTACCCCCACCCGCAAAATATATTTTTCACCCCAGTTATTCTTTTGCATGAACAAAGTTGCGGGCTTCGCCTAGTTAATATATACAGTAGAACGTGTGTGTTTTAGTATTAAGAGTAAATACCGCGTGCCGGCGCAGGGCGTGGCAAGGCCGCCGCTCACATGGAATATGCAAGTTTTCGACACGGCCTTTTCCTTTGATCCGGTTTGTTATGTTTCGATTCCATATATTATTAAAACTAGATGATCCGTGCCCATTTCGTTGAGCATGGAAACCGTGTAAACCTTCCCGGGACTTCCACGAATATTTCAAAACCAAAAAAGTAGCCGAATCAGTTCAGCTGATCTCGAGTTTTAACGAGACTAACGAACGGCAATTGATTTTTATATAGTCTATGTTACTCAGTGATAACGTAGCTTTCTAATGAAAAAAGAATTATTAAAATCGGTCCAGTACTTTTTGAGTTAAGTTGTTACATACAAAAATACAAATCTTTCCTCATTGTAATATTAGTGACTAGTGTAGATACTCGTAGTGTAGATAAACAAGAAGTTAATTTGGAATTTTGACTCAATTGTGTCATTGTAATTCCGTCACAGTGAAAAGTTCAATTGATTGACAATGTTCTATTCTTAAACCTAATTTCAATGGATCGGCATTTGCTGGCGCCAATTTGGTTTGAAATTGAGTGTCGATTTAATGAAACTAAATGAAAGTACAGCACCTAAACCTAAAGTTTAGAAAACTAATAAACAAAATTACTCACTTTTAAAAGTGAAACGAAGCGTTTTTTTATCTGTCAAATAGGTTCTCAAGTGAGGTTGGGTTTGAGACTTCTTTATTAAACGGAGCTTATTTGCTTATATACATGACAACTAAATGTCTATTCAAAATTATCTATGTACTTACTTAATATACAAATATAACATCACTAACACTTTAATTTTATTAATGTTTAAATTCACTTTTATTAAGTTTTTAACTTGGACCACCGCAACAAAGATACTCGCTTCCTGAAGTTTTTAAATCTACCCGCACTGTCGACAATTATTTAAATATTGATTTTAATTATTTTGTTTTCATGTAAGTGACGACTGTCTTAATGAGAAATAAAGATATTTAAACCAAATACGGGCTTAAGACTTAAAGAGTCAAGGCTTATTTCTAATCGACCAGAATGACGTCAGACCGTGACTTTTTCAATAACCATTCTTCATTGCTCTCCGACGGCGTAGGTTAATGTCGTGTAAAATGGCGGTTTGACGATTTTCCTTATCAGCGAGACGCACGTGGTGGCCTATTTATAGAACCTGAATTTATGGATCGGAAATTTATAACTTTTATTTCAGTCGTTGATACATGATGGGAGCACGTGCTCTCGCCAAGTTGAGTACGGCCGTACCCTCCTTTTGTCGAAACACTTCAGGCCATTTTCGAGCTAAATCCTTATCTATACTAATATTATAAAGAGGTAACGTTTGATTGTTTGTTTGTTTGTTTGTTTGTTTGTTTGAATGGAATAGGCTCTGAAACCACTGAACCAATATGAAAAATTCTTTCACCGTTGGAAAGCTACATTCCTAGCGCTGAACATAGGCTATATTATATGTTTAAAAAAAGTAGGGTTCCTTACTAAAACCCCAAAAATGTAGCCCAAAGTGTAAAAAAACGACCTCCAAAATTTGTTACGTCGTGTGCGCTTCGACAACGGCTTGACCAATTTCGCAATTTTTTTTACGGTATGTTCGTTATTGTCACGAAAAGGTTATTATGAAAGAAAATGTTGAAAAAAATAAGCAGAAAATTAGAAAAAAGAAGAAAATACGTGATGGTCACGCGGGGTTTGAACCTGGGCTCAATCGATTCACGTCGTTGCCAGTTTATATGACACGGGTGTCATGGTAACGACATTGTTTACAAATGGAAAATAAAAATTATGAAATGCTATAAATAACGTATTAACATAAACTTAAACTATTTGGATTCATTAAACTATTTGTCCACCACTAATAAATAGTCGGGTCATTTTAATAGGTAACATTTGACAGTTTATCAAAAATGAGCGACGTAACGTTGTAACGAATGGTAACGACGACATAATAAAATAAATATTTTCTTTTTGTTAAAACTGCAGAATTTACTAAACTTTATTTAATAATTATTAGATATTTATTGTCAACATAACCAATATGAGTTTTTTTACGATTTGCTTTCACTGATAAATGATCTTAAATATAATATACAAATTATGATTTAATGAAATAAACGTCGTGATAATGTTACGTCAGTTAACACTTTTTCTTATTAAACACTAGAGACTTACTCAAAAAATCGATTAATCTTTTAACAACTATAAATATACCTATTTAAAAAAGTACTTAACTTATAAGTTGTAATAAGAATATATTATAAATGTTAATTTAAAAATCAGATCGAAGGAGATATATCCATGTTCATAATTCACGAACAATAAAAAAAAAATCGAAAACGTCATAATAAGACGCCACTATGTCTTTTGTCGTCATTTGTCTTTGTGCGAAGTTAACGTCTGTCTGTTCTGTCTTTTTTTTTTCTTGCTACTGAAAACGAAAATGCAATTAAAAAAAAATGTCTGTCTGTCTGTTAGCGTGTCTCTGTGCTCCGGCTAATCTCTGGAACGGCTGGACCGATTTTAACGAGACTTTCACTGGTAGATAGCTAAAGTTATAAGGATTAATTTAGGCTTCTTTTCATCATCATCATCATCATCGTTATCTAACTAATGATCACGGAATCGGCTGGACCGACTGTGACGGGAGCATTCACCGGGCGTTAGCTTATGTTAGTAGGAGTAATCTATACATCAGCTATTTGTATTAAAGTAAGTCGTGTTAGTTAAATTATTTATAACTCAAGAACGGCTTTATCGATATGGTTGAAAATTGGTGAGGAAGTAACTTATAGCCAGTAGACGGACATAGGATACTATTTATTCCATTTGACAGCGCAGAACCAGCAACGTTCACGGAATGGTTTGGCGTTGTGGGTTCCGCGTTGCGGGTTCCGGGTTCCCGTGTTGCGGGTTCCGGGTTCCGCGTCGCGGGTTCAGGGTTCCCGTGTTGCAAGTTCCGGGTTCCGCGTTGCGGGTTTCGGGTTCCCATGCTGCGGGTTCCGCGTTGCGGGTTCCGGGTTCCCGCGTTGCGGGTTCCGGGTTCCCGCGTTGCGGGTTCCGGGTTCCCGCGTTGCGGGTTCCGGGTTCCCGCGTTGCGGGTTCCGGGTTCCCGCGTTGCGGGTTCCGGGTTCCCGCGTTGCGGGTTCCGGGTTCCCGCGTTGCGGGTTCCGGGTTCTCGCGTTGCGGGTTCCGGGTTCCCGCGTTGCGGGTTCCGGGTCGCCAGGTTGCGGGTTCCTGGTTCCCGCGTTGCGGGTTCCGGGTTCCCGCGTTGCGGGTTTTGGGTTCCCATGCTGCGGGTTCCGGGTTCCCGCGTTGCGGGTTCCGGGTTTCCGCGTTGCGGGTTTTGGGTTCCCATGCTGCGGTTTCCGGGTTCCCGCGTTGCGGGTTCCGCGTTCCCGCGTTGCGGGTTCCGGGTTCCCGCGTTGCGGGTTCCGGGTTTCCGCGTTGCGAGTTGCGGGTTCCCGCGTTGCGGGTTCCGGGTTCCCGCGTGGCGGGTTCCGGGTTCCCGCGTTGCGGGTTCCGGGTTCCCGCGTTGCGGGTACCGGGTTCCCGCGTTGCGGGTTTCGGGTTCCCATGCTGCGGGTTCCGCGTTCCCGCGTTGCGGGTTGCGGGTTTCGGGTTCCCATGCTGCGGGTTCCGGGTTCCCGCGTTGCGGGTTTCGGGTTCCCATGCTGCGGGTTCCGCGTTCACGCGTTGCGGGTTGCGGGTTTCGGGTTCCCATGCTGCGGGTTCCGGGTTCCCGCGTTGCGGGTTCCGCGTTTCCGAGTTAGGGGTTGTTTTTTTTAGTTGAATTTCAATCATAAACTGTTTTTATGCTCAACGAAGTGGGCAAGGGTCAGCTAGTTATCCATAACTTCGTTAAGCATTACCTTTGTATTGTCTTTCTTTTTAAACTGGGGCCTTACTCTTCAAACCGATTTGATTTTGATTTAGATACGATCATGCCGCGTACTTCCTAATAAATTGACATTTGTTTATTTTGATTCTAAGTCGATCGATATGGTCGGGAAGGCAAAAAGATACGATCTAACAATTTTCTTTATCCTGATTAGTTTCAAAGTAATTCACCAAATAAAATACGAAAAATCACTGATATCGAACGGATTCGGTACTCGATTATATGGTTTTATACTTCACGTCACGTCAATGTGAACCTGTGCTAAGAACTTGTGTTACGGGTACCAAACAACGGAAATATATTTAACTAGCTGACCCGTGCCCACTTCGTTGAGCATACAAACCGTTTAAACCTTCCCTGGACTTCCACGAACATTTCAAGACTAAAAATAGCCGTATCGGTTTAGCCATTCTCGAGTTTCAGCGAGACTAACGAACAGCAATTAATTTCTATATTTAAGAAGATATAGACAACACACCTGGGAATGCAGAAAACTATTTGTACGAATTCGCGTTCTCTGCCTTGAGCACTGACGCGCTCAACCACTGTTCTACAGAGGTCCCCAGGACCTGATATTTGGGATTCATTGTTTTGACGATTTTAAGAATACGTACGGTTTAGTCTCAAAATGTATACTTCCAATGTTTTAGGCTCTTGTCCCTCGCCCGCTTCGCGACGTAGCTCCTCATCTTATGACACTTTTGAATAACGATTTTATAGTAAGTCATTCCTACAAGAAATGACGATATATTTTTAAGTCATAACATTGTTATCAATATTTATATTTTTTAAAAAGAACAATTTTCCCATCTTTTTGCTAAAAGTTGGCCCCGCGCGAGTTTCTTACGCCGGTTCTTCTCGCCGGGCTAGTTTCCGAACCGGTGGTAGGCATCATGTAGGACAATTCTATAAGAGTTATCTAATAACCTATATGGAAATAGAAAGTTTTGATTTGATAAAAAAATCCATTTACTGCCATACCTACAAATATTATTAAACCAGTTAGTTCTACACGTGTAGTATGGCGGGGCGAGGTGGGGGCGGGTTCAGTACAACTCACGCAAAATTACCCCCGAGACTTGCGCCATCGGGTTTATATTAAAAATATTATTCTGTTATTTCAATAGATTAGCTGACGTGATATTGGTACTTGGTGGAGAAGCGTATGGTCATGATGATGCATTGTAACTACGACTATACAAGGTGTAAAAAAATGTGATAATACTTTAAGGGCGTGTATGTGACTCCTATGTAGAGTTTACTGTGAAAGTACCACGTTAAAGTGCTAAAGGGTAAGTCCTTTAGCACTTGGTGAAAAAGCGTATTATGGTCGAATGATAATGCATTGTAACTACCTATGAATATACAAGGTGTAAAAAATGTGATAATACTTTAAGGTGTGTATGTGACTCCTATGTAGAGTTTACTGTGAAAGTACCACGTTAAAGTGCTAAAGGGTAAGTCCTTTAGCACTTGGTGAAAAAGCGTATTATGGTCGAATGATAATGCATTGTAACTACCTATGAATATACAAGGTGTAAAAAATGTGATAATACTTTAAGGGCGTGTATGTGACTCCTATGTAGAGTTTACTGTGAAAGTACCACGTTAAAGTGCTAAAGGGTAAGTCCTTTAGCACTTGGTGAAAAAGCGTATTATGGTCGAATGATAATGCATTGTAACTACCTATGAATATACAAGGTGTAAAAAATGTGATAATACTTTAAGGTGTGTATGTGACTCCTATGTAGAGTTTACTGTGAAAGTACCACGTTAAAGTGCTAAAGGGTAAGTCCTTTAGCACTTGGTGAAAAAGCGTATTATGGTCGAATGATAATGCATTGTAACTACCTATGAATATACAAGGTGTAAAAAATGTGATAATACTTTAAGGTGTGTATGTGACTCCTATGTAGAGTTTACTGTGAAAGTACCACGTTAAAGTGCTAAAGGGTAAGTCCTTTAGCACTTGGTGAAAAAGCGTATTATGGTCGAATGATAATGCATTGTAACTACCTATGAATATACAAGGTGTAAAAAATGTGATAATACTTTAAGGGCGTGTATGTGACTCCTATGTAGAGTTTACTGTGAAAGTACCACGTTAAAGTGCTAAAGGGTAAGTCCTTTAGCACTTGGTGAAAAAGCGTATTATGGTCGAATGATAATGCATTGTAACTACCTATGAATATACAAGGTGTAAAAAATGTGATAATACTTTAAGGTGTGTATGTGACTCCTATGTAGAGTTTACTGTGAAAGTACCACGTTAAAGTGCTAAAGGGTAAGTCCTTTAGCACTTGGTGAAAAAGCGTATTATGGTCGAATGATAATGCATTGTAACTACCTATGAATATACAAGGTGTAAAAAATGTGATAATACTTTAAGGTGTGTATGTGACTCCTATGTAGAGTTTACTGTGAAAGTACCACGTTAAAGTGCTAAAGGGTAAGTCCTTTAGCACTTGGTGAAAAAGCGTATTATGGTCGAATGATAATGCATTGTAACTACCTATGAATATACAAGGTGTAAAAAATGTGATAATACTTTAAGGGCGTGTATGTGACTCCTATGTAGAGTTTACTGTGAAAGTACCACGTTAAAGTGCTAAAGGGTAAGTCCTTTAGCACTTGGTGAAAAAGCGTATTATGGTCGAATGATAATGCATTGTAACTACCTATGAATATACAAGGTGTAAAAAATGTGATAATACTTTAAGGTGTGTATGTGACTCCTATGTAGAGTTTACTGTGAAAGTACCACGTTAAAGTGCTAAAGGGTAAGTCCTTTAGCACTTGGTGAAAAAGCGTATTATGGTCGAATGATAATGCATTGTAACTACCTATGAATATACAAGGTGTAAAAAATGTGATAATACTTTAAGGTGTATATGTGACTCCTATGTAGAGTTTACTGTGAAAGTACCACGTTAAAGTGCTAAAGGGTAAGTCCTTTAGCACTTGGTGAAAAAGCGTATTATGGTCGAATGATAATGCATTGTAACTACCTATGAATATACAAGGTGTAAAAAATGTGATAATACTTTAAGGTGTGTATGTGACTCCTATGTAGAGTTTACTGTGAAAGTACCACGTTAAAGTGCTAAAGGGTAAGTCCTTTAGCACTTGGTGAAAAAGCGTATTATGGTCGAATGATAATGCATTGTAACTACCTATGAATATACAAGGTGTAAAAAATGTGATAATACTTTAAGGGCGTGTATGTGACTCCTATGTAGAGTTTACTGTGAAAGTACCACAATACAATACAATACAAATATACTTTATTGTGCACACAACAAGTTACAAAAAAAACAAAAAAAAATATACATTACAAAAATCAGACATGCACACAAAGGCGGCCTTATTACTAGATAGCAATTTCTTCCAGACAACCTTATGGTGTTAGAGAAAACAATGCTAGAGAATGGGAGTTGCGCAAAAGTATATTTAATAAAATAAAAGTAAATAAAATAAAATAATACATAAACACAATAAATATATAATATATGTATACAATATAATATAATATATATATCTATATATATATATATACAATAGATAAACCTACATGATATTTTAATTTATAATAATAAGTGTTAGTTACATAAGTTACGGGTTGACACAATATGATTCCAGATAATGATTTTTTATAAGAGTTTTAAAGCGATGTATAGTTTCAGCCTGCCTTATATGGATAGGTAAAGAATTCCAAAGGGAAATGGATTTTACAATGAAAGAGCAATTAAAGTATTTAGTGCGGTGGATAGGAATGTCAAGAAGAAGATTAGATATAGATCGTAGTTCCAGTCTGTCAGAGGTACGGAAGTTAAAATAACTTTTTAAATAAGTGGGACAATGGGAGTCAAATAGGATGTTATAAAGGAAGGAGAGAACACGAGAGTCACGGCGGTAGCGGATTGGCAACCACTTTAACTTGAGGCGATACTCGGAGATATGGTCAAATTTACGTAAACCGAAAACAAACCTCAAAGCCAGGTTTTGAAGGCGCTCCAATTTGTTCAGTTGTTCCTCCGTCAAGTTAGTGAAAGAAGCGTCCGCATAATCTAAATGGGAAAGGAGTAGGGATTCAGCCAAAACTACCTTAGTGGGTATCGGAAGAACATATCGTAGACGTTTTAGGGAACGCCAGGTAGAAAAAACCTTTCTACTAATCTCTTGCAATTGATGCGTCCACGATAAATGTTCATCAAAGTACACTCCCAAGTTTTTAACCACTTTACTGAAAGGTATTGTTACACCATTTATAAGGACAGGAGGTAAAGAATCATGGTCAACTCTAGAAATTAGCCCGGGGCTACCAATTACAATTAATTGAGTTTTAATAGGATTAATAAGAAGTCCATGATTCTTGCTCCATTCACAAATATTCGACAAATCGTGATTCACTAGATCAAAAGCGGAATTCAGATTGTCCAAAGGAGACTGTGTGTATATTTGAAGATCGTCCGCATACAAGTGGTAGGATGATGAAATCGATATTGTTATAGGGTTTATAAAAATTGCAAACAGAAGAGGAGATAGCACACCACCCTGAGGCACGCCGGCATAGATATAACTCCAATCGGAGAAATAATCAGATGATTTAACTCTCTGCCGTCGTCCTACAAGGTAGCTACGAATTAAATTAATTATTGATGGTGAAAGATTTAAAGATGCAAGCCGGGCTAGCAGAATATCGTGGTCTATGGAATTGAAGGCATTACTAAAATCCAGAAGTGTGAGAATAGTAAGCATTTTATCATCCATACCTGACCGTATATCATCAGCTACCTTTACCAATGCGGTAGTCGTACTGTGACCAGTGCGAAAACCGGACTGGAACGGACTGAGTAAGCTGTTGTGGGTAACAAATTTCGTAAGCTGGTGATGAATGATTCGCTCTAAAACTTTTGATAAAAAGGGTAGGATGGAAATAGGACGGAAGTCAGACACAGTCTTAGGACAGGAGGATTTAGGTAAAGGAATTATGTAAGCTGCCTTCCAGGCATCAGGAAAGGTACAAGACTCTAAACATGAATTAAAAATGTGTGCAAGAACAGGAACAATTATATCTAATATTGGTGTGATCATTCTACGACTGATACCGTCATCTCCTACTGCGTTTGACGATATGGAAAGGATGTGCTTTTTAATCTCACACTCGGAAACTGGAACAGTAAGGAACGGATCAGAATTCAATATAGGTAGCGAAGAAATATAATTTAACGTTTGTGATTTAATTTTGGGGTCGAGATTAAAAGAGGAAGTAAAATGGTTATTAAGTGAATCTATATCTATATTATGAGAGTCTTGCGGTTCAGAGCATTTGCCCACGCCGAGGGATTTGAGAAATTTCCATGTTTTAGCCGGATCCCCGTTCTCAACGGAGGCGTGAATATGACGTCTTTGTGCGTCACGACACATCATATTACAGCGGTTCCGGATTTTAATATATTTGTTACGATGTTCTTCTGTCTTTTTTATTTTAAATTTGGCTTTGGCTGCATGCTTAGCATTTATCAAAGATTTGATTTCGTCTGATAACCAGGGAGCGGGAAGATGTTTGATTTTAACGGGCCTAACAGGTGCATGGATATCATAAAGAGATTTAAGTTTAGCGTTAAATATATCAATTTTGTCATTAATGGAATCAGCTGAGAGTAAGTTTGACCAGTCTATGTTATGTGCGTCCTCCTCTAGGCTTTCAATATTCATCGAAGAGAAATTTCTTTGAAGAAGAGTTTTTACCTTAGCTTTGGGAGGGCGAACATTATAGGCGACATAGATAAGATCATGGTATGAAAACATATCAGCTGAGACTTGTCCATGCGTAGTAACACGATTAGGAGAGGAGACTATGATTAGGTCGAGCAGGGAAGGACGGGAACCTGGAAAGCAGTGGGTAGGATTCAGAGGTAGTAATTTCATATTATATGAATCTAAAATTGAACTAAGTTTAGTCGATCGACTATCACCCTTAAGTAGACAAGTATTGAAATCGCCCATTATAACACAATGATCGTAGTACGGTGTAAAAGCATCAAGCGTATTTTCAAAGGATGAGAAGTAATCATTGTGCATTGATGGGCAATAGTAGACCCCGAGTAATAATTTATTATAGTGCGATACCTGGACTTCTACCAGCAAAAACTCGAGAGCATCAGATGGAGGGGGTTGCGCTGACGAGCTAATAATAGTGTAGGACAAGTCTGAACGTAGATAAATCGCAACGCCACCTCCACCCCTCCCAATGCGGTCGTTGCGAATTAACTTAAAACCGGGTAAACTGTAGCATGTTGATGGTAAGCAAGGCTTAAGCCACGTTTCCGATATAAAGACAGCATCAACATTAGTCCGATCAAAAGACGCAAGCAAGTCGGGATAATGAGCCGGAATGCTCTGTGCATTAATATGAACGGCCTTAAAACATTTGTTAACTGTGTTAAAATTTGAAGTTATGGTATCCCTAAGAGACATAAATGTGGCACTTTGAAAACTATCATCGCTGTTGTTAGAAGAAATGGATAAAAAATCATCTGAAGCAAAAGCAATGAAAGTACCACGTTAAAGTGCTAAAGGGTAAGTCCTTTAGCACTTGGTGAAAAAGCGTATTATGGTCGAATGATAATGCATTGTAACTACCTATGAATATACAAGGTGTAAAAAATGTGATAATACTTTAAGGTGTGTATGTGACTCCTATGTAGAGTTTACTGTGAAAGTACCACGTTAAAGTGCTAAAGGGTAAGTCCTTTAGCACTTGGTGAAAAAGCGTATTATGGTCGAATGATAATGCATTGTAACTACCTATGAATATACAAGGTGTAAAAAATGTGATAATACTTTAAGGTGTGTATGTGACTCCTATGTAGAGTTTACTGTGAAAGTACCACGTTAAAGTGCTAAAGGGTAAGTCCTTTAGCACTTGGTGAAAAAGCGTATTATGGTCGAATGATAATGCATTGTAACTACCTATGAATATACAAGGTGTAAAAAATGTGATAATACTTTAAGGTGTGTATGTGACTCCTATGTAGAGTTTACTGTGAAAGTACCACGTTAAAGTGCTAAAGGGTAAGTCCTTTAGCACTTGGTGAAAAAGCGTATTATGGTCGAATGATAATGCATTGTAACTACCTATGAATATACAAGGTGTAAAAAATGTGATAATACTTTAAGGTGTGTATGTGACTCCTATGTAGAGTTTACTGTGAAAGTACCACGTTAAAGTGCTAAAGGGTAAGTCCTTTAGCACTTGGTGAAAAAGCGTATTATGGTCGAATGATAATGCATTGTAACTACCTATGAATATACAAGGTGTAAAAAATGTGATAATACTTTAAGGTGTGTATGTGACTCCTATGTAGAGTTTACTGTGAAAGTACCACGTTAAAGTGCTAAAGGGTAAGTCCTTTAGCACTTGGTGAAAAAGCGTATTATGGTCGAATGATAATGCATTGTAACTACCTATGAATATACAAGGTGTAAAAAATGTGATAATACTTTAAGGTGTGTATGTGACTCCTATGTAGAGTTTACTGTGAAAGTACCACGCTAAAGTGCTAAGGGACTTTGACTTTCATGAATGTATCAGAAATGCCCCAACATCATAAATTTACCAATACAATAATTTTAAAAAAAGTAACTCTTTCAGCGCTAATACTTTCACAGTGAACTTTATAAACGGGACCTATACACCCTAAAGTATCATCACTCATTAATATTACAGCCTGTATTATACGTACAAGAAGATGGCGAACGAAGGGGATTATAGAATTTCAAAGGTTCTATACGCTGCCTTTACAAAAAAAAAAATATTTATTAAAAAAATATATTAAGTAATTTTACAAAAAATATATAAATTTAAACATCCTTAAAAAGTTACCTAAACAA
Source organism: Celastrina argiolus (assembly GCA_905187575.2). Classification (NCBI taxonomy): domain Eukaryota; kingdom Metazoa; phylum Arthropoda; class Insecta; order Lepidoptera; family Lycaenidae; genus Celastrina; species Celastrina argiolus. The sequence goes on along the minus strand of LR994581.1, from coordinate 2,123,696 downwards.
TGAAGTGATGCAGTATAATATGTAACTACGCTGACAATTTTACAAAAAAATACATATCAACTGCGTACCTATGTTCTTTTAAAGTAACTTTTTTAGTTTTTTTTCTTTTTCAATTCATTTACAGGCTTTGAAGGTTATCCTTTTCATCTTTTTAAGATTTTCCGCTGAATGCTGGAGGATCGGTTTCTACCTACATATCTCTTAAACCTATTTAAGTTAAACTATGACAACACAGATATTCTAACATCTTGCATCCTTTACCTAACAATTGTCTACTATCCAGTGGAATAATAATTTATGTCAACTCAGCCAGTGTTTTCTCTTATCTACAGATGTATAGATAAAGGAAAGTGTTTTAATTTTCCACAGTACATGTTCTAGTAACGTGAGTATCTGTTTCATGTTCACCGATTTTGGTGACGTCAATATGATAGGGGCGTGAAAAAATTTAGTTTTTTTTTAAATAATAATTGATAGTTTTTTTTAAATCGATTATTATTAATATTCGATTTGCAAACTTATAATAATATTTTAATAACACAAATATTAACGCGCTTTTTTTAGTTTGTTGTTCAACCGCTATATTTCATTACCGTTAATGTTGATTCTAATATATAAACCTTTTACAAATAGCAGCTTTGTATCATTTTAACAAAATAACGTTATAAACATTACTTTATTTCTATTTAAAAAACAAAGTGCTTATGAAAAAAACTAAGGTTTAGGAAAGTCAATTATTGTTTAATCGATTTTTAGACTATGTCCCATCCCTACACAACGATTGATTACTTTGTTGCTTTCTTTGAACCGATTGTTGTTTACAGATTACAACATTTGGTACCATTATACCAATCAACAGTATTATTGTCCTGCTTAGTCTAATGTATCTATTATGGATTGACATCATACCTATATAAACTACATTTGGTTACTGAACAATTCGCAATCACGACATGTACAATTGCCCAGGAATTTTCAACAGAACCTTAAAAGAAGTAAAGCCATTTACATCAATTATTGCTGTACTCTTCTCTGCTGATATTACATTAACTCTATAAATTAAATTTACTTGGCCACTTTTCAAATTCCACGATAAATTATTATGTTTTGTCGTAACTCGGCCATGCAACTAGTGTTATCAAAAGCATTTGTTCATTTGGTAGAGGAATCTCCGCATTACAATAAATTTACTAATTAAAAATAATTCTGTAAAGTCTTTTAATTCCTTTCCATATCAGCGACTTCTATCAGTAGCAACAGAGTCGATAAACGGACCTGTGTCCACAGTAATAATACATAAATTATTTGCAGTTTTTCCACTCTATCATCAAACTAAAAATACACGACTAGTTTCGAGTTTCGACTAAGTCATCAGATGGGTCTCAATTAAGTCGAAACCGGTCGTTCTTTTAACTAAAACCCTTTAGGGATTCCACTAGGCAGGTCCACCGGGCCACCGGACCTGCCTAGGCGATAACAGCCACCCAGTTAGCGGCTTTTGCTTTCAGCTGCAGAACCATCGGCAGCATCATGACAACGACAGCTGCCTTTAATCCGGGAGAGCACACCTTGGCACCGGACGCTCTTCTACCGAACAGGGGCTTGTTGAATGGTTGACTGATTCCCCAATTCGGGTGCCGGCGAATCAATCCATGATGCCACTTCTTTGTTCTGAAGCAAGTTAAACCAGTAACGCTTAATAATAGATAAACCACCAATAAATTCGTCCAAAAAAGTAAATAAGGCTCTTTTGTGTAAAGTAAAATATGTACGATATATTATTTCTGCCGTTATCCTTAAAATATAAATCTTATTACATATACATGATTTCGGTACATATTTTAGTACATTTTTATATAATTTGGGTATTGCGACGTTCTCCCCCGGGATCCTATTACGGGATATTGATTTTCCGAAGCCGGAGACACCACAGATATATTTATATTAAATAAGATTTGAATATCCCACCAAAAACATTTTCATGTAAAATATTGCCAAGGCGAGTCTACTTAGCCTACCCTGTGAAAAAGTTATCAGATATCGTATAAAGCCAAGCTGTAAAGACTACACGCTCTAAACCTACAAGGTCTATAATACACATAAATTAAAATATATACTTATAGCAAAGATAAGAATCTCTCAGCATAACGGGGAGAAGTAAGGGCGCATTGGGCCCTAGCCCAGCCTAACTTCACATACTTTACAATTAAGACGTGTAGTCAACACGTGATACTTGGTCGTTTTGCTACCGTTACGAAGATAATATCGTAGGCATCGTGTGTAAAATAAAACGGCCAAGCATTCCCGCCACTCCCGTGCCCCTAAATACTTACAATTTATAAAAAAAAATTGCGATAAACTCAAAGATTACTGCACCGAACTTCATGCTGTTTTCAGCGATGGATAGTGTGGTTCTTGAGGAAGGATTTAGTGTACTATTTGGACCCGGTGTCTGGAGCTGCTATCGATGCGTCAAGGTACAAAGTTCGCCGAAACAGCTAGTATACCTAATTACCTATCTCATTCACAAATCTAGTAAAGTGTGTTCAAAAATAACGTCCTCACTTACTGAGGAACAAAAATAAAGTACATGATACAAGAAGGACTTGACTAATATTAAAATAGTAAAGATAAAAAGATCGTCCATTGGTCTTAAGACAATACTCAGATAGTAATAGACTATCAACGATAGCATCAAAACAAGATGAGTGTAAGACTCGGACCTCATCCGGAACCTCTCCGACCGGAAAATAACAGCGTTTAAAATAGAACTCTCCGCTTATTCGATAGAGCTGTAAAATGAACACGACAATAATACACGACAGCAGGTTCAAGCCTCGATTCTTTATTCGATATGTTATTTGTATGATTTATTCTAATAATGTAGAGTTCGATTTTTAAGCGATTCGGGATTGTGGCGCTGATTGGTCATATAAAATGTTTAAAATTTCATAACGCATAATATACATGACCTTTTTTTTTTTTTTCGAGGGGAAATGCGTTGCGCATACCCCGCAACCCCGGGACAGTGTCGCGAGGTTATGTTGGACTCCCCAGTGCTTCGCACTGAGTTTACCAACTAAAACCCCCCGATGTCCTTCTTCACGCTTTTTGGCGGGGACATGGGAACTGCTACACTACCACAACCCCGCTGGCGTATTGCCTCATCGGGCATCATCTTATTATAGATGACGGCGATGCTGCCATCTTTCTTCGCCAAGAGTTCCCCGGACATTAGGGAGCTCTAGCCCTCTAGATCCTTCGGCAGACGGCAACCCCCGGTGGTACCGTCTACGGATCTATTTAGCGCATTGAGGTGCGCTAAGCGTCTCCGTCCTCGTCGCCTCCGACGCATCGGGTGCGACCCTGCCGAAGCTTCCCGCTCCCGCTCAGCTGCCTCTTTTTGCAGCATAACCGTGGATAATATACATGACCCAGGAACAATGAAATCTTATAATAATTAGGAATGATGAGAAAACTTTTCGAAAATAATGAAAAAAATAAGGTTCATAAAAAGTTCACACGCAATCCTAATTTGATTGCGATTGTCTAAGTTCGTCTGCGAATGAACACGAGAAGCCTTACATGAAAGTTCTTTTGAAAATGTATACTTATTCATTCCCTTTATATCATTATCTTTATTTAATGTAGGGGCTTAATACATGAATAATCTAGACTTATTTCATAATATATCCTTTTACGTCTGAATTTCTTTTAAAAAAATATAATAATCATCACAGCAAATCAACAATCACTAGTATATTACAATGTGCATAGTTGGACCTCATGTCATTTGTTCTTCTAATAGTTTCGGAAACAAAAACAACTAATTCCAACTAAAATATTAGTAGGCAGTAAGAAATAGTGCGCGCAAAAATCCCGAAAAGGTATTGTCAATAAGGAGCCAAGACTAATAAACTAAATTTCACCAAAATAAATAAAGGTAAGTGATAAATATTCATCTATTTGTTTGCCCGACTGCTAAAGGAGTATGTAGGCACGTATTGGGAGACAGGAACAGCAATTACACACTACGCCTGGGTCGTGTCAGGAATCCTATTGAGTTTGTTCAACTGTCTCTGTTTACATTGATCAATTTAGATTCGGACCTCTGAGGCTCAGTTGAGAGCGACAAGCCAGAGGAGGTTCGAATTAGGGTATGGAGAACCGGTACTGATTTTGAAAACCGGGATTTTCAGTACCGGTCAATTTCAGAACCGGGAATTCCCGGGATTTTCGGTACTGAAGTTTTGTATGAAAATGCTAATAAATTAATGTGGTTTTTCAAATTTTTAAAACAGTTTTAAACAAAATCATAAGGTTTAATTGGCACTATATATTTACTTTGAACGATGATGTAATATTTTATGCATTTTATTGGTATCGATAGTACCGAAAATCTCGGTTCCCAATTTTTTATTCCCGGTTCTGTCAGTCTCAAAAAATCGGGATTTCCCGGGATTTTCGGTTTCATACCCTAATTCGAATATAAAGGATCGAAAATGTTTTCTGTGTTGGTGTTGTATCCATGACCCAGGTCATGGATATGTATACCTGTGTAACCCATACTATAAATATGTTAAATAAATTACCTGGTATCAGTAACGCAAGTTTTCCGAGCACTGGACCAGATTGACGTGGTGTGAAAGTGTCCATAGATATTATTACTCATCGATATTATTATTACTAACATAAATAAAAGCGGCATTCCTTTATCTACCTTCAGATCAGATGCGCAATCTGCGTGCAATATTTTGCTCGACTTGGCGAGAGCACTGCCGTACCTCCAGATAATTAATAATAGTGCCTAATTTACGTTGGGCGTGGCTGTGCACGAAATCGTTTACGCACTAATAATGATGAGCTAACTAGTTAGGCTGGTTTCGACAATCTTTGTACCTGGAAATAGGGTTGCTAGAGCTGAAAAATATTGCAATTTGTTTCAACGTATGTAAATGGAAGTAGTTACCTACTTGCACTCATTAAAGAACTGCTAAAATCGAACCTGTAAGCAGTTATACCCCAGTTTTTGAAAGGCTGATCAAATCAGCGATCAGCTAAGATTTAAGTTAACAAGCCATTCTGAACGTTCATTGGTAGAGAAGGAAGGTGTTGCGAGTGTCACCAGCGAACGTTCAAAATGGCTTGTTACAACTCAAATGTTACCTGATCTACGATTTGATCAGCCTTTCAGAAAACGGCGGTATGTGTCTCAAAACACTAACGGCAAAATCCCATAAGAGTAAAAGGGAAAGCTATGCCAAGTTTTTCGTCTTATAAGTTTGTCCTAGATTTGGAGTCCAATATTACGACGTTCGAACGACTTTATTTTACCATCATTATGAGTCATTTTAAATTAGTAGATATATTTACCAATGAAAATTGACTTAATTATAATTTCCATACGGGCAATAATAATAATGAGTGATAATACTTTAGGGTGTGTATGGGTCCACGGGCCTTACTCTCCAAACTGATTTGATTTTGATTCAGATACGATCATGCCGCGTACTTCCTAATAAATTGATATTTGTTTATTTTGATTCTCAGTCGATTGATATTGTCGGAAGTACAAAAAGTTACGATCTAACAATTTTCTATATCCTGATTAGTTTCAAAGTAATTCAGCAAATAAAGTACGAAAAACCACTGATATCGAACGGATTCGGTTCTCGATTGTGTCGGGAGTAGACCCGCAGTACTTAAAGTTTACAAAGAAAGTTGGTACTTTGGCGCTGAGGTACTTTTCAAAAGTAAGTATTTCAACGCTGGTACTCTCCAGTAGCCTATACATAGGAGGCTCATACACATCCTAAAGTATTATCACCCATTAATATTAAATCCTGTATAATTTGATAAGGGACACTTGAAACAAATAAGTTTATATGTTGGTATGAGCGTGAGCAAGCGCTATACAGGGCAAACTGATTCAATTTTGATTTAGATTCGATCGTGCCGCGTACTTCCCTATAAATTGACGTTTGTTTATTTTTTTCATAGTCGTTTGACATGGGCGGATTTTCTCGGATTTTCTTTATCCTGGTTAGTTTCAAGACGACCAACCAATTAAAATACCAAAAGAACAAATTGACAGATCATTAATAAATAATTATGTAAGATAAATAACAATAAATAGTCTGCTTACAAAAATTTGCACGGCATATAAAGGCAAAATAAGAGAACGATGTACCAAAACCTGTAACACCATAATATTGTACGTTATTTAAGCAAATAAATGATTCTATTCTGTTCTTAAAATCCGTTGAGATCGAACTGATTCGATTCTCGATTGTGTCGGGAGTAAGCTTGCTGCTTCCAATTTCGAGATCACGTCCTGACGTAATGAAGTTACAGGTGTATCGTGTCCACGAGTATCTCAGTAATTGAGTTATAACCAATGAGCCAATACGATACTCAGCTCGGATACAAATTAATTATAACGCAAACAATTAGACAACTAGTATATTATGATAATTCAATATTTATATTTGGATACTTCACATTAATTTGCTTTAGTAATAAGAAGTGAAAAAAAAGAATGCCACATGACATTCAGTTCGCCTTTGTACATTACGACCTCCGTAGCGACTGCGCTACGGAGGTCGTAATGTACAGTGTTCGAATCCCGCGGAGAAAACAATCAATTTTCAATGTTCCTAGGTCATGGATGAGTATTAAATTTGTATATAATATATTTATAGTATAAAAAAAATCTTAAATATGTTTATAGTATAAAAGTATTAAATATATTTCCGTTGTCTGGTACCTGTAACACAAATTTCGGATACTTAGCACAGGGCCAGATTGACGTGGTGTGAAGCGTCCATAGATATTAATATATTATACAGTTGGTGTATTAAGTTTAATAAATAAATAATTTGTCGAATTAACATTTTCTTGGATAATGAAAAGCTTTGCTTTCGAGGAATTTTATGTGTAATATTATAGGCTATTGTCAAATAAGGATACCTACTCCAAATCATCTAGTAATAAAGAGTAAATAATAATACCTCTAGTAAGTAAAGGTTACTTACTAAGTAGTACATATATAGTAATAGTGCGTCAGTCTAAGGCACTTTACAATAAAATAATCTCAAATTCGCTCTTAAGAATTGCGATCTAACACAGAAAGTATGTAACATAAGTAAAGTTGTAAGTTTTTAAAATTGGAACGAAACGTTGTTTTATCTGTCAAACAGGTTCTCAAGACCGAGTTTGAGATTGTTTAGTAATATGGGCCTACGAGTAACTAAATTTGTTCTACTACTAAAAAGGATGTATATGAACCTAATTTAATGTAGTTTCGAGCCGAAATGTTACCAGGATAACCCAAGATGTTCTAGAAAAGGTCAACTTGTTCGAACTTCAAAAGGTAAAAGTTTAGTATTTGACCTTTCCGTGAAAGCCTGGACATCGTTGTATCAAATAACGTGCAGTTGAAGGGTTTAGGAGGTAGAAGGAAAGCTAAGAATTGAATTTTGAAAGAGCCATTTTATATTGGGCTTGTTGAAAATTTTGTACTCGACTGTAATATTGTTATTGGATAAATGAGTGTTTGGGAAAATGAGAACATTATTATTAACATCATTATGCAAGGGTTATTTCTCAGTGACCAAATGTGTGCGCACACAAAAGCACTCTCTTATCCCTTTCTTAAAGGGATGGATGAGATTCATGAGAGACTAGTCAGCCACAAGACCGACTTTAGGCCCATCTGATGGATGGATCATCTTCGCAATCAGGTGATCAGCCTGCAATGTCATAAAAAACATTTAACGAAGTAAAACATACATAAAATGGGCCCCGTATGTTTAAGGCTGCCATCCGTCCGGGTTTCCACGGATTTGTCCTACTTAGTTTGAAAGCCATCCGGAGAGCGTCCGGGCAGGGTTTAAGTTGTAGTCCGGGTAAAACCCGGACTAAAACTTGCCCGTGCCCCCAGATTTTAATCAAGATGTAAATAAATGAAAAAAGTATTGAAATGTCCGGGGTGAAAGCTCCAAAATCCAGGGAAATTACGGTTCCGGTCCTAGGAGGCCGGTTTTAGAGATGGCAGCCCTACTTATGTTGGAAAGAGGACACTTTACACAAATATCTTCCAAGAAATTCTAGGAATCATAATGTGCATTCCACTGGATAGCTTAGTCTAAGACGTTCGTTTTCGCAGCTTCCATTTTTTTCCATTAGTATTATATTCAATTATATTATAAATTAAATTGCATTATTTTTAAACCGTCATCGAACATCTTTTGGCGAAACCAAAATATGTTCGTTTCTTTTTAACGCCTGAGCGACTAATACGATTTTAATGAATAAGCAAAAAAAAAAATTTGCCGATTGTTTGCGGTGTGCACATTTAGTCTTAGGCACGTATATATAAAATAATCTCAAACCCAACCTCACTTGAGAACCTATTTGACAGATAAAACTAAGTTTTCTTGCACTTTTAAAAGTGAACAACTTTATTAATGTTACATAGTACTTTAAATTCTTTTCTTTTTTTACCGTAATATTCATATTATAGATTACAGAAAAACATTAAAATAAGTATAATCTTTATTTTTACATTTTAAAAATTAAAGTATGAGTAACATTTAAAGTAAAGTTCGTCATTTTTAAAAGTAAAACGAAACGTTTTTTTCATCTGTCAAATAGGTTCTCAAGTGAGGTTAAGTTTGAGATTGTTTTATTTATACGGGCCTTACATACTGTAAATAGTTTCACCTTTGGCTCTATTTGGTTAAGAAACTGCCCAAGTACGGGAGTATCGCTAATAGCTAATTTGAAATTCTCTTATCGATTGCAACAATAACTATTTCTCAAACCAATATGTCGAATGCATTAAGCCCTTATTAGGATTTAACTAGTAAATTTTCACTTCGCTTGGCCCTACAGCAAATGTGTATATTGTATTGATGCAAGATGAAGAAGAGTGTTAGAGCTCATTTTATTCTGTTATTATTGATTCTAAACTGAACTGTATATCTATGTACTTTTAGTTACTATATACGGCTTAGTTTAAAGACAAGTAGGAACAAGCTACAAGCCACACTTAACAAATATGTCTTTTCAATTAATAATTACTACACCATGCAAGCCTTCGACAAGTTCGGCCGGTTTTTGAAACGCTATTCAAATAATGTATGATCAACTAACATAGCATTCAAGTTGAAATTCTATAAATAAGATTATTTCGCCATAGACACCGATTAGTATTAACTAATCGTATATTAATACGATTTGATTCAACCGTGCGAGCGTTATGTAATTATAAATATCTGTCCCTTCCTTTCTCTCTGAGAAATGTTCCACCAATCAGCGTTCAATATGGATTGTTAAGTTGATCACACATTTGAATAGCATTTCAGAAGCCGGCCGGAAGTCGGCTACAGACATCGATTAAACTCCGTCGTAGTAGAGTAATATACAGTAATATGCATAGTAATATGCAGTAATATGCATTTCATCAGTTTCATGTTTGTCGTCTGTATCGGGTATTGGGGCAATGAAATAGAACAGTACGGCTCATCTGACATTGCGTCACCTGTAGCCTTGGACCGCAGACATTCGAAAGTGCATTGTCTCATGTCTGTACTACTGGTCTAATGGATAATGGTCTTTTTTATATAATAAAAAACTGCGCGTAAATGTAGGACTCTCCCGTGTGTGAGGCCACCCTTATACCCCAACGAATTCCGCTTAGTACTGGGCCTACGGACCCTCCTTGGCTACCAGCAGTGGCAGTTCGGTAGGCTTTTATTATACCTTCTTTTATTTATTACTAGCTGTGCCCGCGACTTCGTTCGCATGGTTGTCGGAAACACTATTGCTCACGTTGGTTTTTGTTATTATGATTATTATTAAAAAGGAATAATTCTGTCATAGTACATATTTTTTAAGTAACTTAAACAGTTTATACAGCGCACGCAACGAAAGTCCTCAAATGTGAATAATTTTCCCCGTTTTTGCAACATTTCTCACTGACGCTTCGCACCTATTGTTCGCAGCGTAATGTAACATAGCCTAAAGCCTTCTTCTATAAATGGACTATCCAAGAAAAAATCAATTTTTCAAATCGGACCAGTAGTTCCTGAGATGAGCGCGTTTAAACAAACAAACTCTTCTGTTTTATAATAAAAAAACCACCAAGCAACGTTAAAGTTAATGCCATGTTAAAATACCATGTCATCTCATTTATTGACAGGAAATACGAAAGGGATAACATGATATTTAACATGGCGTTAACTTTAACATTGCTTGGTGAAACACGGCCTAAACCAAATTTTCTGGGTAATTTTATTTGCGGAATATCACCTTCATCCATGCATGTCCTTAAATATTTATTTTATATTTATTTTTATATTTGCTGTAATAGCATAATTACATATATAGCATAATAAAAAATTTAACAGAATATCTATCACGACTTAGAACTGAAGATGCTGACTGGTAACGGACGGACAGATAATCAGACACATCTCGGTAACAGATCCCGTTTTTACCCCCTAGTTACGGAACCTTAAAGACTCAACTATCTTGTCTGTAAGTCTCGAGTCTGTGAGTTTACTTTAAAGCTCATAATATTATGCTCCTCTTAAGTATTAATAACCATCAAGTTGTATTAAACCAGACTTCAAAAGCATTGCCGTTGCAGTATCAATACTTTTATAAAACTTTGAGCTAATATAAAAGCATAGTTTTGTTATGAAACAAAAGTTTAATTTCACTTTTCTACTTTACGGGAGTGCAAATAAAAGTATAGTGAAGTACACTTGTAGGGTTGTCGACTACAAGAAAGTTGTTATGTAAATTATATTTTAATTTCAGTAAAATCCTTTATAGAAGGGTAATTATAAAATATTCAGCCCGCTTTACAATGTGAAAGAAATATAATTAAAACAATAGAACACAGGAGAAAGATGGTAGCACACGACATTACTTGACGATTTTACAAAGAACATCATAGAAGGAAAAGTAGAAGAGAGAGGAGGAAGAGAAAATGCCTGATGATTAAACCCAAAAAGCGTCTAATGTTTGTCTTAAGGTTGGAATTAATATAACAATACGGATTTTTACAAACATTAAAATAACCTTTCGTTTCTATGTTTCCAGCTTTTGTTATAATGTTATACTCCAAATATTTAATGCAAGGTAATTATTTGCTCAGGACCAATGCTCTTATAAGGGTAAAAGTATATTCGCCCTACAGAAATATTTGTTTTATTTAGGGACATCCATAGACCAATGTATTAATCGGGGCATATCGTGGCTAAAAAGTTTCTTACTATCGGCCGGTTTATGGAACGCTATTCAAATGCATAATCAACTAACATGGAATACAAATTAACAACCCATGTTGAACGCTGATTGGTGAAACATATATCAAAGAGACAGAGAGGGACTGATAATATGTAATATTAGTCCCTCTCTTGAAAATACCACAGAAAAGTTGATACAAATCGTTAACTAATCGTTGTCATTCGACAATATGTGCGAGATTATGACAAACGAGTAAAAATAGATGTGTGTGCCCAGAAATGTGAAATAAGAAGTAAGGAAGTCATTACAAGCAATTAATTGATTGTAGAAGACATAGTATTTTTAACAGCTGAAGCCTTTTTGTGACACTTTCGAAGACATTTTTAGACTAAATATGGTGTATTATGTTTTAAAATCTGTAAAAGCACTGCATCCACGTTTCGTGGCGATTGAATTAATATATTTTTTACTGTGTCAAAAATGTAACAGCAGGTTTTAGTTAGCTACTAATTTACCGACAATCACCTGTGCGATATGATATTATTGCGATGATCAACGAAGTATAAGACGTACGTTATGACGTAACAAGGCATTACGGTTTTATTGGGCGTTTAATGGGGAGTTATAAAAACCGCGTGTGGTATCAATTGAGGGAAATCCTAAGTGGAAAAGTTGCTCGAACAACCCATTTGCTGTTATTACTTCTATTGGACAACCCTAACTCCTCCGTGGTTTGGTGCCTGGCTCTCGACTCAGAGATCGCGGGTTCGATTCCCGCGTTGGAACAACAAAAACGTTGTTTTCAAGTTTGGTTAGGACAACACAGGCTGATCACCTAATTGTCTGACAAGAAATATGATCCATGCGTCGAAAGTAAAAAGTCAGCGTGATCTCCCGCCAGTCGTGACGGTTATCCGTCCCAATCGGCTTGGCCACACACTTGGGCAATATAAAATAACACCTGCGTAGCTGGCCTGGTTTCTATAAAACAAGGCCACTGTCACCGAAATCGTTGTAGGTGGCATTATTATTGGATAACCCTAGCCTGTATGAAATAATAAAAGTGTGATGTAAGTTATGGACGATGCATAAGAATTCTATGACGCTACTTAAGAGCCGGTCTATTCACACGCTGTCACTGCTTAGCAGAGTAGGACAGCGGAACAGTCGCAAGACATATCCATCCGTCCCATGGATTTCTGATATTATCTTTCTTCTCAGACAATCAGGTGATTAGTCTGCTAACCTAACAAACTTGAAAAAAATATATTCAGTTTTTTCAAAGCGGAAATCGAACTCCAACCACCTAGTTGAGAGCCAATGTTACACCATTGAACCACAACTTTTTGTAAGTGAAAAATAGAACATACTGATTTCAATAGTAAAACACACACGTAATTCAAAAGGTCACATAATTTCTATGGTGTAACAATTGGCAGCGACATCGCTGGAAAAATCGGCCATCAAAAACGGGCCGAATTGAGAACCTCCTTCTTTTTGGAGGTCGGTTAAAAAGTAGACCCAGGACACCCTAACGGCAAATTTTTTGAAACTAAAACATTTTCTTCAGCGGAATTTGTGTTTTAAAATAACATAGACAAAGAAAAGACAAAAGAATGGAGGTATTTCAACATATTGCCATTCGTTTTCACCAGCCATTGTTGACCAATGTCTGTCGATATAGATCCTAGTCAAGCCCACTACAGACTTCTACTAAAACCGCGAATAAAAAAATAACAAGCTATTTTCGGAAAGTCGCCAAAAACGGTTCAACCCTAGCCCGCCGAGAAGAACCGGCGTAAGAAACTCGGCCGGGCCATATTTTAGCAAAAATATGGAAAATAAATACTGACTTTTAATACACTGATTTATAATTATTTCAGTCAGTAAAATGACTTTTCTGTGTCACATCACCTCTCTTTCCTTGTCAGTTAGCAGAGATAGAATGATTTTTGCCTGTCATTTTACTGACCGAGATTAAAAAACAGGGTTTAGATAAGATTTAGTTCAACTTATTCCGCGGAACTTCTTTCGCGTAATGGGCACTACAGTCGCCGCTGAATATCACATTTCGACCTTATTCCTAGGGCAATATGGTTCAAAAGTGGCTCAATTTACTGCACCAGCTTCAAGGCCGCGGCATATCCTTGACGGCAATTAGGACTATTATTTTGAATACCATAAATATAGTTTTAATTGAATAAACGAGATTTATTGCTGTGATTTAAGTATGAGTCATATGCGTAGTTTTGTGTGTTTCGTCAGTTTAGCACGAATAAATCACAACAACATAATATATACTAGCTGACCCGTGCCCACATCGTTGAGCGTGGGAACCGTGTAAACCTTCCCGGGACTTCCATGAATATTTCGAGGCTAAAAATAGCCGAATCGGTTCACCCGTTATCGAATTTTATACTTCCAAGTTCGCGCATATGTCCTAAAGACTTCGCTGCAAAGTTTTCGCTTCACGTACGAAAAAACGGATTTGTTTGCGACCCAAGCACTTACAACAGAAGCATACGTAGGAGACACGTCGCGCGACAAGTAAATAGATTTGGCGGCTAAACGCGGCGCAGACGAGGGTAGTTCATCGGGGAAATCAAACCGCAATCATCGTCGCACAAACAATCTCATACGTTCATTATTTCCTTCGAGACCGAGGCTAATTGATTTCGGAAAACACCGCGCGCGTTCTTTTAATCGTGAACAATATAAAAAACGAGCGCGTCGCGGCGTCACCGACAGAACTGGGGCCATACTCTTCTGATTCGATTTCGATTCAAATTCGATCGTGCCGCATACTTAATTGACGTCTGTGTCGATTCTCAGTCGATTGATATGGTCGTGCAAAAAGTTACGATCTAACGATCTTCTTTATCCTGGTTACTTTAAAAGTAATTCATCAAATAAAATACTAAAAGCCGTTGAGATCGAACTGATTTGTCGGTGGTAAGCCTGCTAAATGTAATGTAAATCAAGTAAGAAAAAGTCTTAGCTTACATCAAAACATGGCCTACCTGTGTATGTGGTTATTAATTTAGCCCAGACTGGCGCAAGTGGATCTTATTCCAATTTATCTACAGTACCTGCTACCTACTGTAAAAATATTACAAGCCTGGCAAAAACTGCTGGGTAGATATGCAGCTAAATTATTGTTTAAAACTACAACCCGACTGCATTATTGTTAATAATAACAATAATTCATTATTTGAACATTACGTTAGTTACGTTAAGGAAAGTAGAAAAGTAAAAAATAAAAACTGCTCAAATTCGCGGCCTTACTGCTGAAAAGAGTATTATCCAGACAATTATTCTTATATAGCCCATGAATTTATTGACGTCTGTTTTAAAAATAGTTGGGGGGGGAGTGATGTGGCGGTACTACTAGCGCCACAATCCTGCATCGCGCTATCGAAGTTTTCTAAGTCCGGCGCTATATAAACGACATCTGAAAACTAGTACAGCGGGCTTCGGCCTGACCGAGCATACCATCTCGCTCGGTCGGAGATCTCCCTTTGGGGCTTCGACTTGTACTCCCACATGAATAATAGTTTATTCGCTATTATTCGCCATAAATTATAGGCAAATATACATAAATTATAATCATTACTTAACAACTGCATCGTTCCGGCGCAACAATAGAACACTAATAAGCAATAATTAAACAGAAGTCTAGACCGCGCTTTACTAGTTACTTCACCACTAGGAAACGTACTTTCAAACGCCTAGGAGATAAACATCGGCATTGAAATACCACATTGCTCAAAATGTCTAATACTTATTAAATATTTTGTAAGCCGTTACGAAACACAATCGCCGCATCAACAACGAAATAACTAGTCGGTAATTACTTAGGTTCAATTATAAAGATTTCAATTTGTAATTGGTTTTGAAAAAGTTCAATTAATGTGTGTACATGCCAAACTGTTTTCATCATTTCAGTTATTATGATGTTCACTGCTGGACATAATAATAATGCGTCCCACGCCGATTTCGGTGACTTTATAGTGCCCAAGTGTGTGCGCAATACACAGAAGCACTCTCTCTTCCTTCACTCACGTAGCCCAGTGGGACGGACAACCGACACGACTGGCGGGAGATCAGACGCAGGACCGACTTTTTACATGCCCATCCTACGCATGGATCATCTTGTCAGACAATCAGGTGCTCTGCCTGTATTGTCCTAACCAAACTTGAAAACAATATTTCTTGTAGTTCTAACGCGGGAATCGAACCCATGACTTCCGGGTCGAGAACGTAGCTCTGAACCACTAGACCAGTAACAGACACAGCCTGCTAATAGGAGAGCTCCTAACATTCATTAGCTGCTAATTAGCTCCTCACATTAATTAATTTATTTATTTAGGGAATGCTTAAAAATAGGTTCGTCCGTTTCGGTGCTCAGACAAACACACAGACACATCAATTTTTACGCAGTTTACTCTGTTTTTGTCAGGGGGTTAAAAATAAAAAAAATGGGAACAAGCTCTACAAATTACGATAGGGAAATAGAACGCTCCTGTTTTAGACAGGCCTTATTAGATAGTCTGTTTCTGCTGACCTTTTCAAACTACCCTACATTTCTCAATTGTTACTTAACGTTGTAATATTTGCTAACGTTGTATAAAGCTTGTTTTCGCAAAAAACTCGCAAAAAGTTTTGAAAATGTTAGAGTTTTTGCTCGTAGCACGGTTTTTTGTACTACAAAACTATTAATAAGTTACAAAATAAAACAGGAACATATGCTAAAAAACAGACAAATTTATACACAATGTACTATAGCCTATAGCTATATAATATTTCTCGATAAATGTGCTATCCAAGACTAAAATAATTTATTAAAAGAATGTATTAAATCTGAGTACTTAGTTCTTGAGATTGGTGCGATCCAACCAACAACCAGACAAACTTTTAAGATTTATAATATTAGTATAGATTTTTATCGACTTGTTTGCTACATAGTTATTATATAGGCTGATTTTTCAATTGTCTGATAACTTTTTTCTGTCACATAAACATGAGACTTTGACACTTTTTTCATGAAAAATCTGTCAGTCACATATTTATTCCTGAGGTAAAAGTTATCTGCCGTTAGACAAATATATTATTACGACTAGGCTCATATAGGCCTAATAAATTATGTACACCGCTAACACGCCTAGTCACTTTATGTCCGAAATTGCACCCAGTGATTATGTTGTACAATGAACAAACCACAAAGGCCAGGCATTACAATTCACAAGTAAAGCAAAGTGGAACACCCATAATTTTACTAAACACCTACAAGTCATATTCAAATCAATAAGTTAACTCATGCTTTTAGGAATAGACTTAGGCCTCATTCGCATTAGCGATATCGCGACAAACTCTATGTTATCGCCGCGATTTATTTGTCGCTGCGACGTCGCGTCGCCCCGTAGTTAGCCAATAGAATGCGTGGGACAAAAAAGTGGAATGCCCTCACTCTGATTAATTCCAATCGATCGGAATTTGAATTTGACAGTTGACTAATGTTGAACGACACTAGCGCCAAATTGATTTAAAATTGAGTACCGATTTTACGAACCAAAGTGAATTTAGAAAAAAAACCCGTTTACAATATTTGAAAATGAAAAATCTATAATTCCCAAATAGGTTAGTAACTAACACTTTCAGAATTGTCCTACATGATGACCTACCACATATTACATTTTTAAGAGTAGCAAATGACATGATAGCAAAATTAACATTAGAATCGGATTGGAACTGAATTTAGTTTTAAGATTAAGGGGGCAGTAGAAAAATAATCGACCCGAGAGAAAACTCGAACTAAGCACGCCGACTGTCCGCATCACGCATTTGGACGTTTGTTTCGGAGGGTGCTATTTCTTGCAGTCGAATGTCCGTTTGTTGTGCTCATGTACACAAGGATTCCCGAAAGCCATTAGAAACATGGCTATAGTATAATTAAATACCTGATGATGATGTGTATAATGCCGATCCACGGGGAGGCTGATTACGATTGGCATTTGCAAATGTCAGCTACGTACCTGCAACAAACGAGACAACTGTGAGTTCAAATTGCCTTATTGAATAGTAACTGGGCACTTAAACACAAGGAATATTGGTTTGCCCTATATACTATGCATGTATGCAGTCATGGGACAACCAATATCCTATAGTACTAATAGGTTGGTTGGTTTATAAATGGTTTGGTTTATAATATCATCTGCATATAAAAAAAGACTGCCAGCAAAAGTGAAAAACGAAATAGCTGGAACAGACATACATTCGCCGCCCGATAGAAAGAGAGGGGGATATATTCCTCTCCTACACCGTGCCAGCGGTCTACCTTTCCTCCGTCTTACGAATTTTCGATCAGGGCCCCGATTCTCGTGCTTCCGTTTCCAAAGATTTCTAAAGGATTCTTCTGTCCCGCTCGTGCACGTATGATTAGGCACGCGTGCACGAGGGACAGACTGACGATCGAATTGAAGTTCCATTTACGAGAATCAGGTCCCAGGTCACGTGTCCACTATCTGGGACCTGATTAATATTTCTTACGCATATCAAAGAGTGCACAACGCCGCTAAAGAAGATTTTTTGTAGTCTTACCTAATCTATGCCTGTGATGGCGTCTAAGTCAGTAATGTGACTCCCCTAGTGTGCGACTTGTTAGTAGTATCTTTCCATCAGGCGACCTGTATGCTCGTTTGCCCATATAGCGCAAAACTATTGTGGTGCGCTTAGACTACGACACTAATGTCTAGCGATATTGCTCCAATAGCTAGACACTCGAGTTCATACAGACACTCGATATTAGATAGTATAATATACTTGTTAGTACTAAGTGCACTATGAATAATCTTTTTTTATTCAAGTGATATTAATGTAAACAATAAATTAAAACTCAACCAAATATATGTAATTGTTATTCTTTATAACGCAGGGAATTTTTGTCATTTAAAATATGAATAATAATAATAAATAAATATTTATTGACACAAAAATAATATATATGAAGTCCCTGACTCCTAGTGTCAACTGTATTGCAGAGGCTAGTGGTTGCCATTAAAGCCGACCATACTGCGGTACATTTCTATCACTATCGGAACGGAGAATAGTGACTAACGGCATCATTAAGTAATCTTAATCCATTCGAAAGTCACGATGTATTATGACGTCAACTCAGCATTATGCATGCATCGTGTCCCCGTGCATGCAATATGCATACTGTCAACACGAGGACTCAATATTCTGAAACACGGTGACCTATTTAAGGCTGGAATGGTGAATGTTCACTAATTTTTATTTTTAGCTCTCCGTAAACTCGTTGCAAATAAATATTGTGTCTTAAAAATATATCACAATACGTCGGGTACTTTCCAAGATATACTTGTTTCAAATTCTCGACGCGATGACGTCATTTTCCAACACTGAAATTTGAAACGTATGTAAACTGATTAATATTAGTTTTTTTTACTATGAATTAAACATAGTGTACTTGTATTAATATAATAAAAAATATGAGTAAAAAAAATATTACGACACGTCGTGTAGTTTCCAAAATATTAAATTTCAAATCCTCGATCCGATGACGTCATTTTTCAACGTCGGCAAATTTTCAAGAATTTCAAATGTCTGTAAATTCATTAATACTTGGTATTTGTTAATGAAACAAAAGCTAGTGCATTTGTTAAGATACAAGCACTTCTGTGACAATACATAGTTTTAATAAATTTTGTATACCTAATAACATTCTATATTATATTCAGAGCCCGGACAGCCGGAATCTGCAGAGCCCTTAGAATAAAACTGGGCTGATAAAAAAGTGTTGAAAAACAATAGAAAAGAGTTGAAAAACAAATACGTGCACGAGTCAAATGTCAAATATTACAAATAAACACTCATATTGTGTTCTGTTTTCAGATCTATTCTAACATTGTTATTACTGTCTTACTTTAAGTTAGTTTTAGAATGTTGTACATAAAGAATAAATAAATAAACACTCCAGAGTTCTGTTTTCAATACGCAGATTTATCTCCGGTCTCTGAGATTCCCTTATAGTATTGTTAGGAGGAGGTTATGTATGTTGTACAATAGATAGGTGAGTGCTAGGTATCATTTGTTTTTGCCAAATTGTGGTGGCAGTCAGCCAGATTAGTATTAATAGTGAATTGTGAACAATAGTGGTACATTATTGTGAGTTTATTAAGATTCGCTTACGTTGTAAGGATACTTGAATGGTTTAACCTTACAATTATAGACCCAAATGTTTAATATTTGTCCGTCTAACAAAACTTTTAGCGATAATAAGTAGCCATTACACGCTTAACTTGCAAAATCTTTGTTTTTTAATTTTTCCGTGATTTTTTTTTCTCTTGGTATTTGACTGTCCTGTAAATGTCTAACATTGTCCGAATAAAGATTTTATTATTATTATTATTATTATTAAAACCAGAAACCACGTAACTACAAAAACATTTGTGTTTGATTAATTAATAATAATAATAATAATAATATCTATGGACGCTTCACACCACGTCAATCTGGCCCCGTGCTAAGTATCCGAAGAACTTGTGTTACAGGTACCAGACAACGGAAATATATTTAATACTTTTACACTATAAACATATTTAAGATTTTTATTATATTAATACACAAATTTAATACACATCCATGACTCAGGAACATTTAAAACTTTTTTGTCCCCTCAGCGGGATTCGAATCCGCGACCTCCGGGTCAAGAGCCAAGCTCTGAACCACTAGACCACGGAGGCGTCAATTACAAATATATCAGCAATCAAAATTGATCGCTTCAACGTGCACTACAAATCCTTGTACAAATAGATGAAAAACGATATTATGTCACATTCGTGACTAACAGACTGCAGGAACATGCTTTCTCGGAGCTCGGGACAACACGCCACGCCGCAACGTGCGGCCCACGTGACACAACACGCGTCACCCACGTGACCGGGACGATTGGGAGTTACTCACTGTTTGGGTAATATCATAGAGTTCAACCTCCTCGTTAAGTGGTGTAGAATCTCGCTCTCGATTGGAAGGTCGTGTGTTGGAATCCCGCGTTGGAAGAGCTAAAATGTTGTTTTCCAGTTTGGCTAGGACAAAGCAGCCAGATGGGCATGCAAAGTGCTGCGCCTGCCCTCTCAACAGTCGTTTCGGGTAGAGTAAAAGCAAGAGGGTTTGTGGTGTTCACACACTTGGGCACTATAAATGACTGCTGCAAAATCGGTGTGAGAGCTTATTATCACGGGGTGGCATGTTAGCAACAGATAGCTTGCAGGGATACATTGAATCCTATTTGTAGCTAGCCAACTCTCTACCCGTCTAGGTGACGAACAAAATGTATTATACCCTCTAATGCCGGGGACATAGGAGGCAAAGAATTAAGTGGGACATTTGTGTGCTCTCTAACAAGCGCTCGGGAAGGCTTTGTGGCTTAAGTTCTGACCCTTGGGCCAAGTTGACATCGCTTATTACAATGTTCGACTTTTATGTCTATTCTAGCCTGTAAGTATTAGTGTAGAGTTCTTTGTTCGTTTTTTTCATAAATAGTCCCTAATCCGAAAAAAGACGAGCCGGAGGCCAGAAATATAGTGTCCAGATTTATTTAAACAATTTTTTAAAGTAATCTGTTTCGTACAGCATTTTTGATCAAAGGCAAATTCACACCGACTATAATTTAGAATTTCCAGAACGAGGGACAAATAGGTCTGGCCTTCGCTAAAATATTACGATACATTTAGGGGGACACCATTAGGGGACCAAAACAAAGTTTTATCGATAATTCGCCTCCCTAGAGGTAAAGAGTTGGCGATTGGTTTTCACACCACGTACTATTTACCGAATGCGGGCTGACTGTGGCGCTCTGTGTCGCGAATAGCCGGGACTGGCCCGCAATCATCATCAGCTAGATAAGCTTTGTGAAATTTCTATTGTGACCAAAGCCAGCGAGCCATTGCCCCATCGATCTCTCGATGTATGATCAACCAGAGGAAGGAAAAATTAGTTACGAAACTAACTAACAACTAGAGTTGCAAACAGAAGAAAGAGGAAAGAGTTCCAGGGTGTCTGTACTGTAAGGTAGTGCAAGTCTTTACATGGGATAATATATTTACATGTTTTATCCAAAGTTATTATAGTACCTCGAACTTCAATTCGATCGTCAGTCTGTACCGCTCGCACGCGCGGCAAATCATACGTGCACATCGAAACTAAGTTCCAACAGAATCGAGGCCCTGATGTCAAATTATTCCTCAACCTGACGTTAATCGAAGTTCCAACTACAAGTCTGTGGTCTTCGCATCTGTTCATTCATATTAATTAGTTGGATAATTGTTCGGGCGGGGGGTGGGGGGCACGTTTGCAAATCGCTCGATAGTTCATAACTCTAATGTACTGAACTTCGGATTAATTGGTAGACTTACGTACTCTGTCGGTACACTTCGGTACGAAGTTGTGTTGGAATGCTCAAGTTGTTATGATACAGTTGAGAGAAAAAGTCACTGAAGGCACACATGGTACATATTATCAAACAAAAAACCTGCCAAGCGCGAGTCGGACTCGTGCACCAAGGGTACAAAACACGTTTGTTCTATAGGAGCCATCTTTAATAGGTATTTGTTTTATTGTATTTTTAGTAATTTTTGTAATAGCGGCAATGGAAATACATCATCTGTGAAAATTTCAACTGTCTAGCTATGACTGTTCTTGAGATCCAGCCGGACAGACGGACAGCGAAGTGTCACTAATAGCACCCAATTTTTACCCTTTGGGTACGGAGCCCTAAGAGTGCAGTGTAATGTAAAAAAATCTGCGCACGTTTAAAATGTAATAAAAATAAGTAACAAAAAAAAAAGATTAAAAAACTACCTTGACCATTTTTGTACCTATGCATTTCTGGACTTCAAATAGAATTATTGTCTTGTTTCAGACTTTTTAGACCCAGTTTTTGCGAAGTCGGGTTATAGTTTTTTAATCTTTTTTTTTATATAATATTTTTCTGTTTCCACATCAAATATAATAATTATTAGTTATATTTTTATTTAATTGTCCATTAGTTACATAGAAAGTATCAACTCCTAGATACTACTTGTACGACCGCATTTTAAACCTTTATTTTGAATTTAACAATAAAATATAATAATAAATAAAAAATATAAATACATATTCGTAATGTGCTTGCCAAGACCTATCTTTTGATACCAAACACGAGACAAATATCTTAATTTAATTTTTTTTGGAGATAGTTTTTGAGGTATAATTTTCAAAGTACAAACTTTTTCAAAAAATTATATAGCCTATGTTACTCGCGGCATTAATACGAATCGATTGACACCTCATTCATCAAAATCGGACCAGTAGTTTAGCTGCTACGAGAGAACATACATACATACATACATACATACATACATACATACATACATACATAGACTGCTAAAATCATTACCCTTCCTTTTGGCTTCGCCGAAGTCGGGTAAAAATATAATGGCATGAAATTATTTTGGCAGTCTGTGTAGGTTTGGTGTTACACCGTAATGCCTAAATCATTCACCCAATTTTAATAGAATTAATAAATAGTCGATTTCAAATTTTTTTTTTTAACATTTTTTGTTATTGTGAAAGTTAATTAAAATGGATGCCAACTGGAAGGAAATCAGAAAAGTAGCGAGACATACAATATGTTCTATATCAAAAATATCCTATAGTAATAATATACTAAATACTTGCACTTTTTTCCCACTTTATTAGTTACTAGCTGTGCCCGCGACTTCGTTCGCGTGGTGTTTGATTGACTTAAACAGTATATGCATTATGCAGCGCATGCAACGAAAGTCCCCAAATGTAAATTTCGCTATATCTCATAAAGTATTCATTGCATGGTTTAGGCCGTGTTTCACCAAGCAATGTTAAAGTTAACGCCATGTTAAAATACCATGCCATCTTTTTCATTGACACGCAACGAAAGTCCTCAAATGTGAATAATTTTCCCCGTGTTTGCAACATTTCTCACTGGCGCTTCGCTCCTATTGGTCGCAGCGTAATGTTTTATAGCCTAAAGCCTTCCTCTATAAATGGACTATCCAACAAAAGAATATTTTTTCAAATCGGACCAGTAGTTCCTGAGATTGGCGCGTTTAAACAAACAAACAAACAAACTCTTCCGCTTTATAATATTAGTATAGATTTTATAAATTATTTCTTAAAATACACGACCGGTTTCGACATAGTCATCATCAGGTAAAATAACTAATAAAATGGGAAAAAGTGCAAGTATTTAGTGTATTACTACTATAATATAATAATATTATGTATTTCCATCAAGAACCTACGGTACATTCAATAACATACAAAAATATCCTGTTTAATTATTATTTACATAGTACCTATTGCCTACACACTGAAAGTAATATTGCTCATAATATATTACGTAGTATCTGAAGTTCATTGACCGGATATACGGGCGGTAGTGTAGCGCCCCGTCGAGCGCTAGTGATGTGCCCCGCAAGCAGCGATAAAACTTATCGATAAAAAAGTGCATGATATACAAGTAATTGTTTAAATCTAAACTTTACATCGTAAAAATATCAGTAGGCCAAGGACCATTTGAAAGTTCCGTAAAGTAACGTTAATGAATAATACCAATACAGTTATTGACAATCGATTACTTTACATTATGGAACTTTCATACGGTCCTGTTTAGTCTATAGAGCATTACAAAACAGATAATATTGTTTCTTGGATTATTTATTTCTTTATTGACTCACGAATAGTTTGTAAGATTATTACATTTTAAATTAACAAAGTACGGTTTATATTCTCTCCTACTTACTAATAAATATTTAAATTATTTCCAGCCTATCCCCCACAGACAGGCTTAAAATTAGACTGAGAAAATAGCAAAATATATCATGAAACCATTCCAAATAATAAAAACAACACCAATTAAAATTCTATTGAACAATTTCGGTTTAAAATATATTTAGGAGTGATGTAACAAATTAGAGTCCTAATTTATTTTCAAACTAATTAAACTTTTGTAGTAAAATCGTGTTTGCTTTCTTATTCATTTATGCCCTAATAAAAATATAAAAGAAAATTAAAGTTTGATTACATTATAACTTTTTCTGCCGCAGGTTTATTGTAAAATTAAGTTATAAAAAAGTATTAAAACAAAATTATTTTTTATTAAATCGTATTTTACATTCACTTGTGGTGGCATGAGTCTTATTTTCATGACATTCTATTAAAGATGATCAGTAAAAATATGTTAATGGTAATTAATATAATTATTTCAAATCTAGATCTTCTTGCCCTGCTCGACTTCGAGTGCAAAGTAGGAGATCCCACATGAACCGTACGTTATAATGCGATGACGTAAACTACTATTTAGTAGTTAACGTCCTAACTAAACATGTGCTGAATATCACAAATTATCGTGTAATTAGTTTCAGTGGTTTTGGAGCATATTCAATGCACACGAACAAATGTTTCCACTTTATTATATTAGTATAAGAGCTCCCCTCACCGATTTCGGTGTCGGTAGCCGATTTTATTGAAACCAGGCCAGCTACGCAGGAGTTATTTTATAGTGCCAAAGTGTGTGCGCAATACACAAAGACACTCTCTCTTCCTTTTACCCAGTGGGACGGAAAACCGACACGACTGGCGAGAGAACAGGCGCAGTTCCGACTTTTTCCATGCCCATCCGACGCATGGATCATCTTTATTATCAGACAATCAAGTGATTAGCCTGCATTGTCCTAACCAAAATTGAAAACAAAATTTTTTGTTGTTCCAACGCGGGAATCGAACCCACGACCTCCGGGTCGAGAGCGAAGCTCTGAACCACTAGACCTAGTTTTTTTAAATATCAGTATCTATACTGATATTTTAAAAATTGCTATCTATAGCATCCAAGTAAAATAAGAAATTTTATCGTATATCATTGGAAAATGACATCACTAGCGTGCAATTAATTGGAAAAGATCCCAGTAGGTCGCAAAATAATTGTGCTACAAGTGCGGGGCGACGCGGCGTGAAGCGGCGGTTTTTTTAAATATTGTCCTATTTATCTTACTGTTGCAAGTTGCCATTACAAGGTAGACGGTGTAGGTAGGACATGCCTACGGATGTTTATCGTGATGTTATTTTTTCAATTTCTAGCTCTATAAAGCGGGTGTAAAAAGAACATAATATTACTTTGGGATATGATTATACTACCTTTTCTCATTCTAGAAATGTATTTTTTAATTTTTTTTTACATAAAATATTATATTTTAGTTTGTGGCGAGAAAAAATACATTTCCAAAATGATGAAATAAAAGTATCTCAAAGTAACAGTGACTATTATTTTTACACCTTGTATTTTTTAATTTTTTTTTACAAAAAATATTATATTTTAGTTTGTGGCGAGAAAAAATACATTTAATTTTCCAAAATGATGAAATAAAAGTATCTCAAAGTTACAGTGACTGTTATTTTTACACCTTGTATTATTTTTTATTTTAAAAAATCGTATATATGGATATTTTAATTTATTATGCTATCGTGGTAGAATGTTTGTTGTTTTCCACAGTACAACCTGCATAAATATTAAATATGTAATAGTTAGTACTTAATACGTTTTGTTTGGTTCTGTGAATACATGATTTTTAAGTAATACCTACCTACAATATCCTCTACAAACACTTTTGAAATTGTGGAGAAAATAGAATACAAAATTATAAGTGGATATTATTTCAGAATGTCAAACGAGGATTCCCTAAAGACATTACGGACATTTAACACGTTCCTGTCCAATGACTCCAAAGGAGTGACGTTTGTGCCGGACTCGTACGTCCATGACTCTAGCTGGAGTCATACTCTTAATGTAAAATATGTAATAATTTATTTTTCAGTG
The DNA here is from genome assembly GCA_905187575.2 of Celastrina argiolus. Taxonomy (NCBI): domain Eukaryota; kingdom Metazoa; phylum Arthropoda; class Insecta; order Lepidoptera; family Lycaenidae; genus Celastrina; species Celastrina argiolus. The sequence goes on along the minus strand of LR994581.1, from coordinate 2,097,529 downwards.
GACGTATGACTAAGAGTAAAAACATTACTATGGACGTATAGTTAGATAACAACGTTAGACAAAATTCAAAAGAGCCTCCGTAAAATGTCGCAAATTTGTTAATATATTAAGATGGTAATATAAAATACTTTTTTTAGTAGAAATTGTAGTTTATTTAATTGAAATCAATGAAGTGCATTATAGCATGGACGGCAGAGCACTATTTTATACTTGGGGCACCACGTTATCAATTTGACGCCTTTTTTAGCAGCAAATTTTGATGATTCCTCTGAAACGTATAGAACACAGTAAAGCTACGTTTTTAAGTACTTTTAATGTATTTTGTATTTACTCGTACTTTAGTGGCTTCACCCAGATGTTTAAATAAATGCAAATATAAATTACATATTATTAATGTAATATTTTAAACTGTTTCACTTTTAATTGTGTTGTATAATTTGAAAAAACAAAACATTTTTACAAGTGAGGCTCATCTAAATGGTAGTAAAAAGATTATAATAAATAAATTGTTAAACAAAAATGGTTGAAGCTTTTATAAAATTCAAAAGGTTTTTGAATATATTAAGTGAATTAACTTTTGTTAAAACTCCACAAAGCGATTCTAGAACAAATATAACCGTAATATTATGATGACGAATATGTGGTACCGACAGCAAACACATTCATTGATAAAATATAAAAAGTATTATTGTTATTCTGTCTACTATAATAGTCATGGGGGAGCTAGTAGCTACTCGTATATTCGTATATATTGTTTTTTACTTGATTTGTATCAAGCAATTTTTTCGTGAGAACCTTCATTTTGATGAGTCGCCCAAGAATTTCTTGGTAGCTAACAGAGATAGCAAGAATAAAGTTTGTGGATAAGGTGATTCTAAATTTTTTTTTTTGATAAATCTCAAGATAATGATCTAAATTATCCGAAAAAATATTTGTTCTACAAAATCTATGGTTTCATCAAAGAGTTCCCAACTTGTATCGATAACGAGGTCATCTTAAGTTGCTTGTAACCAGCTGATTTTATTTTTATTACTTAGTTAATATTAATATAATTCAACAGACTTAATTGTCATATAAATTGCGTGGTACGTTTTCCCGGTCCTATGCTCGAAAGTTGAGATTTTTTTTAATACTTGCTAACTCTGTTAGCTACCACTAAGAAATTCTTGGGCGACTCATCAAAATGAAGGTACTCACGAAAAATTAGCTTGATACTAATCAAGTGAAAACATTGTATGGGAGAACCCTGACTATAAGTAAAATAATAAATAATTAGTAAACTTTTCAGTGTTACTTTACAATTATAAAATTCTCCACTGGATTTTAACCGATTATAGATAAGCAAAAAGTAATGATTTTGGCAGTATACCTATATAATACCTATATAATAGGTATATAAGCTGTCTCTATCTATTTTGTCAATAACTATTTTGTATTTCTCTAGCCCATAGTGTTGCTTCTTAAATGCTTTGGGAAAGGCTTATCCAGCAGTGGACGAGGTTATTAAAACGGTTCTCGTTACAGTTTCTTACTTTTATTAATCTGTTGACTGTACGCCCGCAATCAAAGCGTTCATAGCAGAATGTTTAACATAATGTCCATATTGCTCCTGCAGGAGTTTACAATATATCAACCGGAGGTTTCATAACCTGGTCTCAAAAGGAACATGAAGGTTAATCGTTCAATTCCATCATAGAAACAAAAATGTATTTAAAAAACTTCCCCCTTTTTTAGAAGTCGATTAACAACATTGGTAAACGCCACAGCAAACGAACATACATCCTTCAAACAGTGCAAACTTCCTTCCTACCCACAGTTCTAAGCCGACATTCTGTTTTTATGGAAAAAGTTAGCTTAAATTTCACTTTAAAAATATGAAACCTTCGCACGGTATTTTCAAGTGGGGTTTAATTTCCACGTCCGTCCCCAGACCAGCCAGTTAATATGCAAAACGTACGCCGGAGCTATATCGCGCGACGTGAACATTACTGAGACAGAGTTTAAATTGTATACTCGTTCCAGCTTCAAACGGACGAAATTATAATAATAATATCTATGGACATTGGACGCACACCACGTCAGTCTAGCCCTGTGATAGGAGATTTTTCTACATCCAATAACCTTGTTAATAGATTCCGCTTATGCTACTCACGACGACATTGGCGAGAACTTTGAATATAATATTATATCTAGATTTTCGCCGAGTTTTCGGTTAACCACTTCTTTTAGTAATTAATTGTTACTATTGCCTACTACAATAATTAAGAGTAGTTTATATAAGAGTACACTTTGGGCCTAAATTACTATGGAGACTTGGCATCCTTTAATATGTGGGTCATGGATATCCCATGACCCAGGAAAACAAAAATCATTGGTAGGCGGATTGGCGAGTGTAGTTCTCTCTTTCACCTTTTACGAAATTCTTATAATATTACATAATAAACAACACAACACATTACGGCGCGAATTGAAACAATTACAATCAGCTGTCAGCGCATGATGGATGGGGCGAACGAAATGAATTCTTGTCAGAAGTTACGGCTGTGACCCAGGATGAACTTCTATTGTACAGTACCTTTGATGTAAAGTCCTACAGAACCGGGTCACCACTTTTGAACTCTATTGCTGGGCGATAAGGTTGAAAAATGGTGAAGCGAATCTGCCGTCGACGATGAGTTCATGTCAACAAATCTTTACTTTTATAAATAAACTTCAATATGTTTATGTAAATTATGTAGGTACCAATAATAGCTGTCCCAGAGAACTCTGTGCCGCCTTAGACTTAAGTTTACTGACAGCAGCGCCACCTACCGACGCCAATAGATACACTAAAATCTTTCTCGAGAACCACTCTATCCATTGGTGGAAACAGTATGAAGATCGGTGCAGTAGTCTTTGAGTTTTATCACGAAGTCGCGGCAAAGGGCGTTGTTTTATAATAATCGTACGGATATGCACGAATATATCACCCGGGCTCCTGATTCAAGATGACATTGCTATTTATCGCTTACGAAGTTCGAAAACAATGTATGGGATTTGACATAAGGTACGCTAAATGACGGGCGAATTCGTATGTCATTTAGCGAAGCTTGTATTTTGAAAGATCAAGGATGCTCCCCCCAATAACGGCTGATGGCAATCCGCAAGTGGTTTTAGTGGGTAAACCGGCCGTACAATTATTAAGTTGGAGTCTCAATTGAATAACACCATTTTGGCATTTCAATCGTACATTAGTGAGTAATTGATTTGCGCAAGTCGCAACAAAAAGCCTGCTCGGGCCGGGCCACGGTCGAAACGTGCAAATTCCTCCCCTCCCCTCCTCCCGACCGACAAGCCACAAGGTGAGGCTGATAATACTAAAGCTGGGATACTTGTATTTGTAAATTATAATAGATCAAGAGGCTCAGCGATCACATTCGACATCAATTCCTAAATAAACCTTATATCAACATTCAAATATTCCTAAGGCTTATCATCATTGCTGGAAACCCTTCTCCAAAGGATTTCACGGGGTTTAGTTGCCTATAATAATACTGGTCACGCTTGGCAGTCGGATTGGCGAGCGCAGTTTTATACAAGAATGTTCGCGAAAATGCTACCCATGAATATATTTATCGGATATATATTATATTGTCGCCTTTTACGACACCCGCGGGAAAGATGGTGAAGGGTCCGATTCCTTCTCCAGCACCCCACGGATTCGTAAGGTTATGATATACAATTATAACCAGCAGAATACTGGAACGGAGTCTAAGTGACGCCCACGTCAACGCCAATCAGTGACAGTACCTCTGACGTTGATAAGTGCGTCAGTATTGCAGCTAGTCGATGATTCATCATTTGGGTATTAGATCACCAATATGTCTCTTTGTATTTCAACCGACCTAAAAAGGGAGAGGTTATGGTTGTTACCTCAGAGCATGCGAATTGATAAACCTCTGAACGTGAAGAAAACATTTTTGATGATCCAGTACAGTCGAATTGACAACCTCCTGCTTTTGAAAGAGACATTTTTATAGTACAACTTAAACATGACTAGATCCAGACACATTTTACATAGAGCAAGGTAATTTCCTGCAGGCTACTTTGTACAAACATAATTGTGCTTGGACATTCAATCTATAGGGTTGCCACACTCAACGTTTACGAGTATAATACATATTTAATTTTTGAAACTGAACTTAATTTTTGGAATGAATTTAATTTATGGAATGAATTAAATTTTTGAACCGAATTTAATTTTTGAACTTAATTTAGTTTTTGAACCGAATTTAATTTTAGATCTGAATTTAGTTTTTTTTTAACTGAATTCAATTTTTGAACTGAATTTAATTTTTGAACTGAAGCACTGCTCTGGGCGTGTTGAGAAGAGATAGAAAACACTATAGCGACACTGTTACCGACACCGGTGCGGTAAGAGATAGAGCAGGCGGGTCATTGCACGACATAATCAAATTCTGTCCGCATTTACGGTGTCCCCCTTATTATTAGGATTATTACCTCCCTCCTCCTCCTTGAAATTCTGTCCGTCGTCGCCGAACGTCTGTTCTTCTGACTGTCCTTCATGTCATAAATAGCTAGAAAATTAAATTTTCACAGCTGATTTAGTATTTCCGTTCCTGTTCCGTTCCTAATATAACAGTAATTACAAAAAAACAATCATTTATGATGGGACTTTCAACACGGTTCCGACTCGCTCTTGTCAGATTTAAAATAAAGCAGGCCTAGTAATTAGCTTCACATTTTCCACTTTATTTTCCAAGCCCACCAGCCCTAATGATAGTGAATCAAGTGCACACATTATCTACATCTGATATCGAGTAATCGACGAACAATGGCCGCCAACTGCGCACAACCTGCGGATAGATAGCTCCAGAAAGCCTGAGCTAAAAGCTTGATGTCAGCCTAATATCGTTATCAGAGAAAGCCTATTTATTACTGTTGTATTCGACATAACTTACTTTACGGATATCCGATTCAATGGTATCTAAATGCCAACAAAAATGATTGAGAACCAAATAAATGTGACACTGTATTTCTACATTATGGAGTTAATGAGTGACAATATTGGTAGTAGTATAAAATGTATGACGTTGGGGCATTTCTCATACAAACATGAAAGTCAATAGTAAGTGTTTCGGCGCTGGTACTTTCACAGTATACTCTACATACACACCCTAAAGTATTATAACTCATTTATTGAAACTTGTATATTACCTATAATTGTTTAGCTCAGTTATGTTCACATATAAAGCTTATAAATACTAATATTCTGATGGAAATAAATAAGGATTAGTAAATTCGCGTTTGCAACATGCATATACTGAAACCATCAATTTATATCTAATTGCTAGGCTCAGTAATCCGGTTTTGCTCGTGGTTAGGACATAGGTTCTATAGTGTAGGCAGGTGTCGAAAGTGCGGTGTCGCAAAAGTTGGACACCACGCAGACATTATCAGCTGACTGACACGCGAACAGACAGACTGATATTTATATACTAGTTATATAATGATTAACACTCGCTTAGTCTTATATATAAAAATGAATTGCTGTTCGTTAGTCTCGCTAAAATTCGAAAACGGCGGAACCGATTCGGCTTTCGGCGGATTTTTGGTTTTGAAATGTTCGTGAAAGTCCAGGGAAGGTTTAAACGGTTTGTATGCTCAACGAAGTGCTAGTGCAGCTTCGAAAAAATGTTCTACGCGTCCTTCTCTTCACACTATATTCGGGTTGGTATATAAGCCGTAGGACACACTGTATATTATTTACTAATCCATGCTTAGATACATTTACCCAATTTTTTCAAGCTTTTCGAATACCTTAACAAGTTTTTTAAGTTTTGCTTTTGTTTCAGGCAAATGTTAAAAATAATAACCCTTTGGATCCCATACTAATAAACGACATAGGAACATCGCAAAATACCCCAACAAGGAAACCTAGGAAATCCTAAGAAAAATCTATCTCACAGTAACAAGACCGATAATCCCCGCGACCTTTGTCCGACCTTCGCTTGTGCCCCATTTTCAGTTCATTACTTCCTTGAATACATAATAACTCTCCACGGGATAAAATGGCACGAATAATGTTCTCGGTCACGCCTACACGAGTAATATGCTGATTTTATCCGTAAAGAGGTAACAGAATACCTAACATGCAAAGGACAAATACCTCACATGTCAGCTAAAGGTCGAATGTAGCATACAATTTTCGAATAGTTATAGCTTCTGTTAGAACAGAGCCCTGATTCTCGTAACTGAAACTTCGGTTCGATTGTCTATCTCGTTCGTGCACGCATATTTTGAACTGCGTGAGAGTAGGTGAGATTAACTATCGAACTGATTCGAAGTACGAGAATCGGGGCCCTGGTGAGAAATATCATTCAACGTCGATAATATGATCATGAATTATATTTTTTATTTAATTATTTTCTACAATTATTACAAATTTTTCCAATGCGATAGAATCCAAACATACTTATTATCTAAAAGCAATACAAAATTTACAAACATATTTTATTATAATTCACACCAGACCTAATTATTATAATAAGCTCGAGAACGGCCAGTTTTAATAACCTATCTATCTAAAACTAAAAGTTAAAAAGTATAAAGTAGTCTACCAGATTAAGTCCCGATTTTGCATACGCATGTTAGTGTTAACGGCTTGTAAAAACAACATGCCTTCTCATTCATTGATAGGAATTACGAGAGGAACAACATGATATTTAACGAAGGATTAACTTTAAGATTGCTTGGTGAAACACGCCCTAAGTCAGTAGTGTTGACGTAACTTTATCACACCTGTTGACTAACTGCCGTTTTCAATAACCTACCTATCTTTAACAAAAAGTTTAAAAGTATAGTAGAGCACCAGTTAATGTCAATATTGTTGACATAACTCTATCTGTCGGTTGGTACCGAAATAAAGGACTAATTACGGTGGAGTGCACCGACAGTAAATAATCAGTTGATTTCGTAATCGGCCGTTTAGTCAAAAATATAATACAACTAAATGAAAAATAAGCCTACTACATAAAATTACATTTATGTGTCTGACATTTTTATTTGGTTACGTAAGATTGAACACTACAAGATTTGTTGTCACTGCCTGTGTGTGTGTGTGTGCCTCACTGTTTATATTAGTTGGCCGATTATCTTAACCGAGTCCGAGAATCTTGTTTAACCGTCGACCGTCGAATATAGTGATTCGGCAGAACTTTTGGCGTCTTAAATTTAATAGTTAAGGCAAATTATTTATTTGATGCCTCAAATTATACATTATGATACCTTTTTCTGTTTTCCCAACATGTTTGTAAATTATTCGGAGTTCTGTAGCTTTCTATAAATACATATTATTAGCAAGTCGTATCGAAGCTGCTACTTTCTGATAATTTGTATAGGCGTCAGTAGATACTTATTCTCAATTATGTTCTTTGCATTTCATCTCTCAAATAATACACACATCATTGTTGCTGAAATTAATTGTTCGTTTTATCTTCTCATCCATATATAATACAAGAAAACAACAAAATTTGGTTCACTATTGTAATAAAATTGTCTTTTGTCAACACCCAGATCAGATACTGTTAGATTTTTGACTTATTCATATTGATAGTCTAGGAGTCAGTGACAGATTTTCATGACCAAGTACCTCCCAATCGAAACTTTTATCTTGTTCAAGGAGTCAGGTGTCGTATAATCCACCGTGGTATGGTCAGCTGACTATGTTTTTTTTTAACTTAAACTATGATAAATTTGAAAATTTATCATAGTATAGTTTATCTCCCACGCTGCCACTGCCCACCCCACCCACGGTGTCGCAGCTGACAGTCGCGAGTATTGATAGTATAAGTCCCTAATGCATATTACGAAGTTTCGCTCAAGAAGACACAATTGACCGAAAATGTACCTGGCTCCAGGACTATAAACGGCCGATTACGAAATCAACTGATTATTTCTGTCGGTGTACTCCATCCTTAAATGACTAACAAGCATGTTGACACTTTATTCTAAATATACAGGCTGTAATATCAATGAGTTATAATACTTTAGGATGTGTATGGGTGTGTAGAGTTTACTGGCGCTGAAAGAGTTACTTTGTTTTTAATAATTATTGTATGGGCTAATTTATGATGTTGGGGCATTTCTCATGAAAACATGAAAGTAAAAAGTAAGTTTTTCAAAACTGGTACTTTTACAGTAATCTCTTCATAGGGTTCACATACCTATCTTAAAGAATTATGAATTATCACTTATTTATTTCACCCCTTGTATACAAACCAAATATTATAATACTGTTGTTCAATAATAACATGGTAAATAGATAAGTAAATCTGTATTAAAACATCAATAAAACATTTGTGTTAGACACAGATTTGTCGCATTAGCCAGTTTTGTGATTCCCCAAGCGCCGCCGACGCGAAAAGAATTGAAATGTCACGAGCTATGTACTTATGCCGACCGGGCATAAAATATGCAAAATAATCACAAGTAGGTGTATAATGTGTCTATTGAGTTGTGTATTATGGCCGAGTTTCTTACGCCGGTTCTTCTCGGCGGGCTAGGGTTGAACCGTAGTTTTGTTGACTTTCCAAAAATAGCTTGTTAAGTTACATTTGGAAATAAAATATTTTGAATTGCTACCGACGCTTGTTACTCATTAAAACGCATGTGTGGTCTAGTGGTTTAGAGCTTCGCTCTCGACCCGGAGGTCGTGGGTTCGATTGCGTTGGAACAACAAAAAATGTTGTTTTCAAGATTGGTTAGGACAATGCATGCTGATCACCTGATTGTCTGACAAGAAGGATGATCTATGCGTCGGATGGGCATGTAAAGAGTCGGTCCTGCGCCTGATCTCCCGCCAGTCGTGTCGGTTATACACCCCACTAGGCTCTACGAGAGTGAAGGAAGAGAGAGTGCTTCTGCGCACACACTTGGACACTATAAAATAACTCCTGCGTAGCTGGTGGCCTGGTTTCTACGAAACCTGACACCGTCACCGAAATCGGTGTGGGAAGCATTATTATTATTATTAAATCCCCTTTACCAAAAAAAAATAGTTCTGTTGTATTCTTTTTTTTCTACTATATAAATTATCCTTTTCCTCTATGTTTCTTTTGTAATAGCATAATGTTTTAATGGGTCAAACAAATGTTGTTTTTATTCATTCTGATAACAATTAGGTTTCGTTTCCATTGACGCGGAGCGGAGCGGTGCCCAAATTGACCAATCACTATGCTCGAAATCTCCGCTCCGTTTCCACGGATATAGCACGAGCCCGTTCCGCGTCAATGGAAACGCAGCCTTATGATCGCAACGGCTAAGCGTATCATTAGCAGGTCGTGACGTAGGCAGCTCGCTGACGCCGCGACGTGACGTCACACTGATAACACAATCAATTTCAGCGGCACTTCAGCGTGGCCAACCGATATTTATACTAATATTATAAAGCGGAAGAGTTTGTTTGTTTGTTTAAACGCGCTAATGACAGCAACTACTGGTCTGATTTGAAAAATTGTTTTTTATTGGACACTCCATTTATAGACGAAGGCTTTAGGCTATATAACATTACGTCAAGTTACATAACATATACACATGAACCTAACATTCTAGTTTTATTATCACGTTATTTGAAGATAAACCGTTTATTGGTCATAAGTTGGGTGACGGACATTTCACCGCACAATGTAGTAAAGTGGTTTCTGCTGTCACAATTAATTTGTCTATGGTCAATCTAGCCTGACACTTTGATTTTAATATTATCTTGGTATTTCTTCCCCGATAAATTTGACCTAAAGGTAAACAGACCGAAAACATCGAAATTTTCACTTATTCACTTATTGTGCACACTTATCAACGCTTAAAGGATTATCTAATACATTTTATAACAATTAAACAATAATTAACATATTTAAACATCAAATGAAAAACCTTCACAGTAAAAATACGCTATACGCATACTATTATATAGTAAAGTGGTTTCTGCTGTCACTGTTCATTTGTCTATGGTCAATTAAGCTTGACACTTTGGTTTTTTATATTACCTTGGTAGTTATCTATGGACGTCGCTCAACGGAAACCATTTCCACTGAATATAAATTACAATGACAATACGTCTTATAATATTTGGAACCTAGAACTTATCTTCACCCGGTTCACCCTGGACAGACAAAAAGTCTTGTTAGTGTAGCTGTCTAATGGCGGAATACTGAAACTACATTAAAATTACCCTTTCTATTAATGTCACTGCCACTGCTTGGCGGAATGACAGGGATAATTTGTGACTAAAAGTTTCTTAATTTAACTGTAATTCGGCCATAAGTCAGCTACACTAAAAAAAATTTTTGTCTAAGCTGGCTAGGATGAAATCCAAATTAAACTCCTTATAACTGCAAAACAGACTCAATTTTCAAGAAATTTCCAAGTCCTACAAACGACACAAGACTACCAGTTGTTTAACGACAATAACATGTTGTCGGAACACTCAACAGTTGTCCAATAACGTATTTTATTGTCGCTTAAATTGAACCGACTCATAACAATTTTTAGAGTTCCTTAGCTACATTAAAAACTCTTACTTGATAAATTTTACTATGTAATTATGAATATTAATAAACGAAATTTGGTATTGCTATACATTACAAATACATTTTCATCCACCTGCGCCAGAAGGAGGGTTATGTTTTGCGCAAGTAAAAACAAAAAAAAATACTGTTTTTTATATGCCAATACATCATAAAATAATAATAGATTTTGCACATGACATTTTATAATGTCATTTTAATTCAACCTCAGAAGTCGGTTGCCAATAATTGGTTAAATTTTTCTAAGGTTCTTGGAATTTTCGATGCTGATAGAGTGATAGATCATATAAATCTTTGGGAAACTAATTTAAAGTATTCGTACAGTATCCTTTGAAAATTTTTGAAATAAACCTGTAGTTGATACGGGACCCACCTCACACATGTCCTGACATGCTCTTGGTTATTTATTGACGCCGCGCTGTCGGGGAGAAAACACAGTCAACAGGTCAACAGAACAGCTGTTTACCAACACAACAGGGTAGCTCAACAGGCGTCGCCGGTGTCAACACCAGAGCACATGCTTGGAGTTCTGTTGTCAACACCAGCGGTACATTTTTAACTGACTTCAAATAAAAAAAAAGTTAAAAACTATAACCCGACTTCGCAAAAAATGGGTCTAAAAAGGCTGAAACAAGAAAATTATTCAATTTGAAATCCAGAAATGCATAGGTACAAAAATGGTCAAGGTAGAGCCGTGTTCGTACCCGCTAAACAAATCTATAATATTCGTCTGCTGTTGAAATATACAATCCCAAAAAATTATATAGCCTATGTTACTCGCGGCATTAATACGATTCGATTGACACCTCAGTCATTAAAATCGGACCAGTAGTTTAGCCGCTACGAGGGAACATACATACATACATAGACTGCCAAAATCATTACCCTTCCTTTTGGCTTCGCCGAAGTCGGGTAAAAAAGGAGGAGGTTCTGAATATGATTGTGTTTATAATGTTTATTACCACAAAACTTAGATAGATCGAGTCGAAAGCAAACAACCAATAGATCACGAAGGCGGATCTGCAATCAACGTTACAACAGTAACTAGATATGCAACATTTTAAGCTGTTCCAGCGCGGGAATCGAATCCACAATATCCTAATTGAAAGCAAGCAACTGGACGATAGAGGTTTTGGACAACAACAGCAACAGAATAACAGCAGTATACATTTCAAGCTTTTCCAAGGCAAGGAATCCACGAGCTAAGCTCGAAACACTGGACCATTGACACTAGCTGTTTGTTAAATAAACAATAGGTAGACGACAGTTCAAACACGGGAAGCGACCAATGACTCAGAGAGCATGCAACTGGACAAGTGAGGCGGTGGACAACAACAGCAGCGGGGTAACAACAGTATTTCCGCCGTTGTCGGGCGGTAAACAGCCACGTCTGGCGCCGCGTCGTCGCCGTTGATTACGGCCCCAATTAACCGCCCACAGCCAGCGACGTAACGCCGCCCGCCCGCCGCCGCCCGCCCGCGTCGCCGCCCGGGGGCACTACTTGCGGAGACGTCCGGACAACATACAGTTGCTATCTAGGTCTTAGCTTCGGAATTGTGTACTGGATCAAAATATCTTATGCAGACTTTTTACTATGTTTTAAAAGATAAAGCCAGTCATATTCAAAGTAAAAACCCTTCATACCTGAGCATTCCATATCCAGTTGGAAATTTGCAAGCTCCGTAAAAGTTACGATATCGAATGTCAATTGTATTGCGTTGTTTTGATTCATACAATTTTCATACAGTTATCGTTCAATAACGTTACTTTTACCGAGCTGTCAAAAGATTTGCCAGGCAAAAAGATCAATTGATCAAATCAGCTAATCTGATCGCTGATTGGTGAACATCACTTCACAGTCACTGTTTTCACCAATGAGCGTTCAGATTAGCTGATTTGATCAATTTGATCAGCCTTTCAGAAACCGGGCGTGAGGCCAGGAAACTATTGACAGCTGCGTATTTGTTATATCGAATGTCAATTGCATGGGCGCTGTCATAATCTTCATACAATTCTCTTGCGATAACTTTACACGAATACGCTCAAATTAAATTATTGTTCCCGGTAAACTCACTGCTATTAAACTTTTCTTACGGTAGAACGTGTTGCATTCACAAAAATAATTACAAACTACAAAGGCATACTTATTATTAATTGATTATGAAATATCTAAGAACCTTTACAACTATCTCATTATGAATGGCGTGACCAAGAAACATAGGGATATCTTTTTATGTACAAAGATAAAATGTTATTACGCCTTTATATCTGGTAAGTACGTAATACTGTATTGCCTGTCGACCGCTTTTAGTAACAACAGTATTTGTGAGGAGACATGGATGTTTCGACATTTTGATGCAAATGAAAAAGATGGGCCAAGTTGAGCACCATATTTTCGACCCCCTACAAATTCGTTGTGGATAGAACTAGAACCCTGCATTTTTAGTTACTAAGTAAGCATTGTATAAACACGGTAGATTTCAAATTTTATTCAATTTGATTTTAAATAAATAGTAGATTGACTTGGCAATCGCAGGCGGAGTTACTGGCAAAAGCGAGTACAGTAAAATTATAAAACCCTATAGGGGTTACCATTACCACAAATCCGGTATTACAACGTAATTTTGTTTGTGTCATAGAAAAATTAGATTCAATATCGGCATTAACAATTATCGGTCCTTTCAAAGTCGTTATAACATGTTAACTGTAAATATAATTTATGTTATTGAATTGTACTTTGTAGGTCTCGGTGGAACTCCTGAATAAATTGACGTTTGTTTATTTTGATTCTCAGTCGATTACTACGATTGATCGGCCGGGAGTACAAAAAGTTATAATCCTAAAATTTTCTTTATCCTTGATAATTTCAAAGTAATCTACCAAATAAAACACCAAAAACTGTTGAAATCAAACTAATTTGATTCTCGATAGTGTCGGGAGTGAGCCTGCTGATGACTTAATCGAAACCGGCGTGTATTTTAACAAATATTTAATGTTAAAATAACTAGTGAAAAAAGTTCACGTAGTTTGTGTATTACTACAAATATCCCTTACTCTCTATACATTCTACGTTTAGCAAACCGTTTATGATTTAACGATACCTAGGAATGTGATAAATAATTCATACACAAGTCAATTATGTTTCGAACGGGTAATAACTGTGTAGCCTGCGTGATGGAACTCCTAAATGTCTAAATCTACATCTGGTATTTGCTGGAGTCATGATAGTGTGTGCATATGCTTAACACTAAAGCTAAAGTTTAATGTAGAGTATTGACATATTTGCATCTAGGCTCATATCGAGTAAAAAAGTGAGAATTAAAAGCAAGCTGACGGCGCGAAGGTAGGACATGGCGTAGATAATATGCAAAAAGTTTATTTATTAAGTTTAGTATAAATAATAATAATAATATCTTTCCTTTTTTATCTATGTAAATCTGGCCCCGTGCTAAGTCCGAAGAAATTGTGTTACAGGTACCAGACAACGGAAATATATTTAATAGTTTTATACTATACACACATTTAAGATTTTTATTATATTATACACAAATTTAATACACATTCTCATATTGAACTTTTTGTTCCCTCGGCGGGATTATAACCCGCGACCTCTCGCTCGAGCACCAACGCGCTCGACCACTGCGCTACGGAGGTCGTACTTCCATATATTAAATAACATTTTGTGAGAATAACAAAATAATAATCAGGATTGTTAGTGATCGTGATTTAACATTACAATAAAATACCAAAAAAATAAAGTAAAATATTGAATACAAAATAGAACTAATAAAATATGAATGATTAAAACATTATTGTTTTTAAATATAATTTATATATTACTAGCTGTCCCGGCAAACTTCGTATTGCCTTATTAATTAATTGCTTGACATACTGACTGCAGCGCCACCTATCGGTTCCAATTGTAAATCTAAACCATTCTCGAATCTCCACGAACACACACAAAAAATTTCATCAAAATTGGTCCAGTCGTTTAGGAGGAGTTCAGTCACATACACACGCACACATGAAATATATATATTAAGATTACACTAATAATAATACAACCCTATTTTAACATAAAAATTGTGGACCCCCTTCGGGTAAAAGTCTCCTCCAAAAAATGCCACTTTTCTCAATTTGTGTAGGTTAATAATAAGGTTATAGATAATGACAAAAGTCACTTTTTATCATGGCACATTTCCACCGAGTTGGGGTAAAAAGCTCTGTTTTGGAGTCGGTTAAAAAGCTTCTAATATCGCGAAAGCGTCAAATATCCTTTCAGCGAAAGCGACATGTAATATAAAAATCCTGCAAAGAAACCTCCTGTAGATTAAAATCTTCAAAGTCACGTGTAGTAAAAGCTTTTATTGAAATAGACGAGCTTTTAAGGACTCTGTACGTCGTTACTTGTGGAATATCATTACTAATTCTACGTTAATATCGAATCTAGGATAGAGATTGACCTAAATCCGGAAATTTAGTCCTAGATGAAAGAACGTGTTGGCCCTGATTGACGTGGATCCGTATTGATCGAGAGATGTAGATTGATAGTGAGCGTAGGTAGTAGATACTTGGTGCATGGTAAGATATATAGATGCCTATGAAATATAGCTAAGTAGGCCTTAAAGTAATCAGGGGCCTTACTCTCCAAACTGATTCGATTTTTATTCAGATTCGATCGTGCCGCGAAATCCGAATCAATTGACGTTTGTTTATTTTGATTCTCAGTCGATTGAAATGGTCGGGGGTACAAAAGGTTACGATCTAACGATTTTCTTTATCCTGGTTAGTTTCAAAGCAATTCACCAAATTTTGTGTCAGCAGTGAGCCTGCTGATCATGTTTTCGACGATATTTGAGCCCAATTTTGAAAGTAATTTTTATTATTACTCCGAAGGACGTGGGTTCGATTCCTGCAATGGATCTTGTCATTTCAAGTGATGTTAGCAATGCTGGTTGATCACCTTATTGTTTGAGAAATACGGACCATGCGACTTTTGTCCGGACTAACCTTATACATATTATTATCAATGCTACATCTCTTAAAACGAATAGTTAATAATAATTATAATAGCTCCCCTCACCGATTTTGGTGTCGGTAGCCGATTCATTTGAAACCAGGCTAGCTACGCAGGTGTTGTTTTTATAGTGCCCAAGTGTGTGCCCATTACACAAAGACACTCACTCTTCCTTTTACGGGACGGTAAACCGACACAACTGGCGAGAGAACAGTTAAGTATATTATATAGTAGGTACGTAAATTTTTTTGGTAAACTTTCTATACAATGTGTGTAAAATAAATGAGTGGTAATACTTTAGGGTGTGTATGTGCCTGTGTAGGGTATATTGTGAAAGTACCAGAGCTGAAATACTTACTTTTGACTTCCATATCTCTATGAAAAAAGCCTCAAAATTATAAATTAGCCCGTATTGTAAGTAAAAAGTACCAGTTCACATACCTTAAATTGTTATCACTCATTTAATACTTAGCCTGTATACAACAATTCGATCCATTTATTAATTCTCTCTCTTTGTTAACACTAAGAGTTTTTTATATTTTTTTGAAACAATTACGCTATCACTAAATATTGTACAAATATGTTTCTTTACTCAACTAGGCAAACAATCAAAAGGCAACATCTTAACGATATATTTACTAACACAAATACTTCATCATAAAACTAGCGACGAAATCAAAATCTAAGACATGTTTCTATCTTCAATTACCTATGTATATCATAGGTTATATACCTAAGCCATACGCGAAAGGTTATACGAGTATATACAGTGTGTAAAACGAACAGTCACTATAACTTTGAGATACGATTATGCTACCTGTCCATTAGGACAGGAAAATTAAAAAATATAACAAGTAAATAAACAAATTAAAAAATATAACAAGTAAAAAGAGCAGTCACTATAACATTAGTATAATATGATTATACTGCCTTTTCTCATTCTAGAAATGTATTTTTTAAAAAAAAATATGTAAAGATGCATTTTTAAAATTATTTAAAAATGCATCTTTACATATTTTTTTTTTGTCAAATTCTTAATAAAAATATTTTTTAAACATTTCTTATTTTTTTGTCGCAAGAATACGAAAAAACAAAAAAAATACATTTCTAGAATGAGAAAAGGCAGTATAATCATATTATACTAATGTTATAGTGACTGCTCTTTTTACTTGTTATATTTTTTAATTTGTTTATTTAAGGACCAATTAGCAGCTTATACATAGTTTGAAAATACAAAATACGTAAAATTTAAACATTATTTGTATAGCCAACAACATTAGTCTCAACTTTCAACAAAAAAAAAAATATGGATTTGTAAGTCTTTCACACAATAACTACTGAACGGATTTAAATTAAAAGTGGTAGTTTATTTATACTCTGGATTACCACATACCAACACTACTTTAATTGCAAATTGTACGGTTTATTTTCTTATCTGCGCACGAAGTCGGGTGCTACAGCTAGTTTATATTTATCTCGTACTAACTGTAATTAATTAAGATCATAACTAGTTTAGTAATTGTATGTACATTTATCTATTGTATTACAACCTGTAGTGGTAGATATTTGTGTGTTAATAAAAAAAATACATTTTAATTTCAAACTCTAAATATTTTTTTGTGTACATCAATTTACATAACAGGAATTAATTTATTGTTGTAATGAGCGGTTTTTATTTTGACAGTTCTACTAGTTTCAGAAAACTGCTGATAGATGGCATTAAACCTAAGTAATATGTCAAGTCCTGTGTAAAATGTCAATTTCCGCTTTGTTTTTTGTTTGTTTACCTTTCAACTTTCTTTCTTTCACTCGCAATAGTTTATTATTTATTAATTGTGCCCTGAGAACTAAACTAAACATGGCTAGTCCATGCGCAGTACAATTTTGTAAAAATATAGGTAACCACCGCTTTCCCCAAGATAAAACTCGGAGATCAAGATGGATAGAGGCTATCAAACATATAAAAACAGGATTAACTATAAGAAAAAAATCCTTCGTATTATGTTTAACTCACTTTACGCCAGCAGATTTCATCTCTCCGTCATCACATTTGGCAAGAGCCCCAAGAGGTAAAATATTTATCTTAGCGTCGAGTCGAAAATACTCGGCAGCAGGCTGAAATTTGGCATGTATATTTCTTAGAATCTAAGTATAGGGGAGTACTAAACAAGAACTTCCCGAAATCCCTACGGAAACGGGAGAAAAGTGTGATTAATTATTTGTTTAAAAAATCAAAGATTATCGAAGCCAGAGAGCTATAATGTATGTAGGTTTCCTCGGAAGTGTAGGAGATCACTAAGAAAGGAATTTGAAAGGATTATTTTTGTATATGATACAGCATCTGGCAACTATTAACCACTTTTTTGACATATTACATTAAGCAAGCACCATCTTACGGTAGTCTCTGTACCTAAAAGTGACACTTCGAAAACCCCTCATTGTGTGAAAAAATGCCGCTTTTGATTATCACTTTATTAGGGCAGCAAACACGATCGTGTACGACATTTATAAAATATTCTGTAATCTGTTTACAAAAAATATTCTTTATAATGAGTAGTGGATTAATTATTAAGTAAATCATTTTAGCTTTACAGGTATTTTGATAATGTAACAAAAAACATAATATACTTAATAGCCCTTTTAGTTCCAGTTATTGTCTCCGCGGTCTAGTAGTTCAAAGTTTTGTTCTCGACCTGGAGGTCGTGGGTTCGATTCCTGCGTTGGAATAACAAAAAAAATTTTGTCTCCAAGTTTGGTTAGGACAATGCAGACTGAAAACCTGATGTGTGACAAGATGATCCATGCGTCGGATGAACATGTAAAAAGTCGGTCCTGCGCTTGATCTCGTGTCGTCGTGTCGTGTCGGTTATCCGGCCCACTGGGCTACGAGTGAAGTAATAGAGAGTGCTTCTGTGTATTGCGCACACACTTGGGCACTATAAAATAACTCCTGCGTAGCTGACTTGGTTTCAATAAAACCGGCCATCGTCACCGAAATCGGTGTGGTAGGCATTATTATTATTAGTTCCAGTTAGTGTAGATATAATTGACAAACATTTGTGACAATAGTGGGACCCCAATGGAAGATCTACAACTGAGCGGTCAGGCCGATAGGTATGGGCCTTAGGTCTACTGATAGAGGGTGCAAGACTGATGATGATAAGTCGTCGTGTGTTAAATTCGATAGCTATTAAACAACATTCATTCCTGGTCACGATCAAACGGAACCTTCTAGAAGCAATTAAAAGTTTGTCCCCCCCCCTCACGCTTGCGGTGACCGTCCGCCCCCGCTTGATCTTAACTGGTTACGAATTATTCATAGAGGTTTTATTTGTTTCAAAAATCAACCAAATGAATATGAGTCAATAATTAAATGGCACAGACAAGACCTCGGATTGCATTTATAATAACCACTCATCTACGTACATACTATTAGTACCTCCCTTTTTCCTTTTTTCATAAATTAATTATTAAAAGAGATATGGATGTTCAAAAACCTATAAAATATGGTCAGATTTACAGCTGCGTTCAAACCTCCAGGAAACAAATTGGAGTACATTTTATAATATAATCTAAACATAGGAACATAGCTAAAGCCTTTTTTAGTCTAAACTAATATTATAAAGAGGAAGATTTGTATTTTTGTATGTAACGACTACAAAAAGTACTGGACCGATTTTAATAATTATTTTTTCATTAGAAAGCTACATTGTCACTGAGTAACATAGGCCATATAAAATCAATTGCTGTTCGTTAGTCTCGCTAAAACTCGAGATCAGCTAAACTGATTCGGTTATTTTTGGTCTTGAAATATTCGTGGAAGTCCCGGGAAGGTTACACGGTTTCCATGCTCAACGAAGTGGGCAGGGGTCAGCTAGTGTATAATAAAACAGTACCTAAATAGATTAAGTTTTGCAGGAGGAAATATGGATCTCCTAAACTTTGATTTCTTATATTTTTAATAGCCAATTTCAGTTCAAATTGCAGTTGTCTCTATCGCTAGTGCTGGTTAGATAGGGCACTGCGAGACAGCAATAGATTTAATAAATACCTATTTTGTATTCCTCTGGCCCGTGGTGTTCTTAATCTTATAAAAGTCCTGTATTTTAGGTTTAATATTGCTGATGGGTCGGCGCGGGGTCGGCGCGGGGGCGGCGCGGGCTCGCGGAGGAGAATATTTCATTTTTCTTGTTTATTTTATTCTTGGTCATCCATCAACGGTGTTTACTGATTACATATTTTTGCATATTTTCGGCGCGAATGTAAACAATTTTAGAGGACACGAATGGCATTTCCTTTTATATTTTCCAAATAAAAATACTTATTCTGGCCGGTTTTTTTACAAGGAGTTGCAGGATTAGTACTTGCTATCTGTATTAGTAACGCCACTTAGAGCGGGTACAATTTAGGCGCTTTCAAACGCGCGCTTTACTTTGTCAACGCGCGTTTTGAGAACCAGGAGTTCTGTACGCGCTTTTTCTTTATCCAAAAACGCTCATCAGCATAGCGTGCGTCAATAACCGCCTAATGTGTACCAGCTCTTAACCAGGGCTACTAAGAACAACTAAATAACTAGAAATGACCAAGATACGAGTATATCTACCCACTATTGAAATATAATATTACTGTGTGTAGTCTATTCACAGGACTCAAAGTGTGTAAAATTTTATCAAAATAATTTCAGCTGACGTGAAGCGGTTAAGACAGAGACTTTTGCATTTATAATGCTAATTACTATAGAAGTATATAATTTATTGGATCTATGACGTTAAATTACAAAAAATATAACCACAGACAACCAGTTCCTTCGCATTACGATTATTATCAATACAAGGAACTCATGTAAAGATGGTATCACGGACTGTACAAACAATTGGCCGTCAATTTGCATCTCATTGTAATTCGTACTCGCTACCGATTTAAACTGTGTCAACAAGCTGTTTATGTAATGGAGTTATTAATAGTAATATCATTACAATAATTGATCATTTCAGATCAAAATATTACCTTACTACCGCCATAATATGTTTATAGTTGATCTTAGCATAGAGTTTATAGTTTGTAGCATCGACAAAGATTCTGGTCGGCCAATTAGTCGTTTCAATGACTCTTTTTTGATAAACTATTAAATATAATGTGTGAACGAGAAGGGAATAGCCGATTGTGACGTCACGTTGTAAACTCTACTTATACATTACAGCAACCATCGTACAAATATCGTTTTGCGAGAGAGAGATTTCTAAACAACTAGCCACCCGGCTAGTCTGTCTGTCAAGTCAAGTCCGACACAGCTAAATCGACTTTCACGCCATTAACGTACCCTTAAGAAAAAAAAAGAGAGATGGATATATTTTTTTATTGCTTTATAATCTTCAAAATTCAAAAATCTTCAAAAATCTTGAAGTAAATAATTGTTACTAACACTATGGATCTATGGTCTGATAATAAATGATTTTTTTTTTATTTAAAGTTTAAATGTTCTAAAAATCTTACAATTTTGCTCATCTTTTCGATTTTCTGCGTAATTATGGACTCATTACACAGTAAATAAATTTACGAATCATTCCATAACCCAATTTTCAGACCATTCCGACGTATGCAAACTGATAAATAGGTACGTTATAACTTACACACATTTTCTTGACTTGCTCCAGTCTGGGTTATATTAATGACAAAATTAGTTCATATCTGAAAATTAACTTAAAGTAAACATTATATTAACCTATAGTTATTTGGTGCAAATATTAAGGGTAACTAGTTATTTTGGTGATAATTACATGACCAAAAATATGGTGAAACGTAGAAATGCGCTGACACTTGTCAGCCTCCAGGCCTGATCTTTCATATGAATTATTACAGCAGGGGATGAAATATGAGACGACATATTAGTAGCAACGTGGCTACAGAAGTTGCCAACATAAAAACTAGTATGTAGTTACAAGAATACTTAAGGTTTAATAATGTTGTAAATTAGAAAATAAATTAACAAAAATGAAACATTATATTAACCTATAGTTATTTGGTGCAAATATTAAGGGTAACTAGTGCTTTTGGTGATAATTACATGACCAAAAATATGGTGAAACGTAGAAATGCGCTGACACTTGTCAGCCTCCAGGCCTGATCTTTTATATGAATTATTACAGCAGGGGATGAAATATGAGACGACATATTAGTAGCAACGTGGCTACAGAAGTTGCCAACATAAAAACTAGTATGTAGTTACAAGAATACTTAAGGTTTAATAATGCTGTAAGTTAGAAAATAAATTAACAAAAATATAGGGCCGGTTTCTGAAACGCTAATACCGGAACATAGAAAACATTTTCTTTCACAGGGATACAACCTGTGACCTCCGGCTCGAGCACCAACGCGCTCAACCGCTACGCTACAGAGTTCGTTGATTGTATTAGCCCAAGGCTTTTTTTTAGGGCTCTGTATTATTTCTGCGGACGGGGATATACTGACCAAAAACTGGGACGAATAAATTATAAATACAATTTATCTCCCGAGAATAGGTTTAAGTTCAAATTCGTCCAACAAGTCGGTTAGGTATGATTAATGGTCTAGAGGCTAGAACTGTAGATTCTAGACTTTGTTAATCCCTAGGTACTGAACTCTGAATACATAACACACATTCCCAACTAAAATATTTGAAAAAAATAAATTTATTCGTGGGCGAATCTCAGGCCTACACATTATTGGTTTATTTAAAATAATCCTTAACTTAAATAACCACACTTTTTAAATCTTTAACCGACTGCGTAAATATGTTACTCTGGCTTTTATTACGAATATAAAAATACCTATTTCATTGAAATCGGATTAGTAGTTTAGGCGCTACAAACAAACATAATACCACCTCTGTAGTCGGTTAAAAATAGTAGGCAACGGGTTATAATTACCGTTGACACCTTAATCCATGTCTATCTTTGTCTGTCCAGTAGCTTTTCCAAAGTGTCAGACGAAGACAACAACATGGATAAGCCTGTCATGGAGAATTTTGATAAGTCTTAATTCCTTTAAGCCCCCCATACTTTCTAAATTCTAACGTCCTGCATGGCGCTACTGACCTTTTTGATGAGGGGAAATATGGGCCCTGATTACGTAACTCCGGTCGCTTTCCCGTCTCTCGAGATCAACTGCCATTGTGACGTTACATCTTTTTAAAACACGATTTAAAAAGTTAAAACGTCAAAATTATGACATATTCATTTTTTAAATCGTCTTTTAAAAAGATTTAACGTCACAATGACAGTTGATCTCGAGAGACGGGAAAGCGACCGGAGTTAGGTAATCAGGGCCCAGGGGCCCTCCCTTAGGGTATATGGGACTCCCGCAGAGTTGTTACGTATATCTAGCAAAAGCAAAGCAATCGATTTCTTTTTACTCTTGTACTTTATCGACGGTTAAATGAGCATAAAAAAGCAGTTTGAGTTTTTAAAATTCAGATAAATGAATTCGGCGTCAATGTTTTTTGACGTACTCGTATTTAATGAATAGTTCCTATGATTGCGACTAAATTGTTGTTGGCGCTAGTGTCATAGCAAAAATACAGCATCGCGCAATTTTTGCTTATCGCTATTTTTACATAATCAGCCGGCCGGTTTCTCACTAACACCACGAAGACTACCATCAGCCGCTATGTTGGGGGAGTACCCTGGACCTGTCATGAGTCATGACGCTACTGACTGTGTTTATACTGTCATGAATTGATAGTCTGCTGTGTCATGCTGACTGGACGATACGCATAGCTGGACGTATTAACTATATATTTATCACAAGTCATACCAATTTAACCTACATTATTTGTGTAAAATAACTATGTTAATATAGAATGGTTGAATTCTGAAATGAAAATGTAAATACTTTAGTATTCCCACATTATATTGCAGGTGGTTTATTTCCAGACGGCACTCTTAGGCTCATCCCACACTGACGCAGAGTCAAAACGTCTAATTTTCACTTATAGCTTAGTATTAATCTCTATTTTAAGTTACAAGTTTCAAGTTAGGTACATTACAAGTCTACATGAGTGGATAAAGCTGTCGCAAAAATTTTAATCGAGAAAATTGAGTTTAATATGTCAATTAAACATTTATCTCGTAACGTACAATGATTCGAAAAATGGTTCTTATGGAATCAGGGGCTACTAAGCGGAAATCCATAGCATAAAATATAAATATATTATATCTAGAAATATCCCGCGAAAAAATGATAACCACAACCTGCAAGCAAACAAGTGAGTGTACGCATACTCATGCGTTTAAAGCACCTCTCTTCTTCCCACACTGCTTATGTGTACTCGCAAGAAAAAACGTGAAAACATATCTCGAATCTAACATCTCTCTCTCTCGAAATCGGAATTTCGTGACGTATCACCTTCATCCATTTATGTTTTCAATTGTTAGTTTGTGTTACCATACTACAAAAGTGTGCCTTTATAATGGCAAAAAACAACTAATGCTACAGGTATGAAACCCGACACGAGTCTGCGCCAGTATGAGTAAGGCCTTGGAGTACAATGCAAAGAAGATGGCATAAAAGGACGCGTGACAATAGGGATTAGGGACTTACTCCAGCCTCCAGGAATACATTTTATGTATTCCTTATAGTTGTGGAAAAAAATCTATTTCTGAAAGCACTTTCATCGTTTCTAAAATAAAACTTGAATTGTAAAATGCAAACTTTGTATGTCTCCTTAGTCCGGGAGAGAAGTGTAAAGTTACTTGTATTGAAAAGTGTTATTTGCACAGAAGTTGTGCTATTTATGTTATGTTCATAATAACCGCCTACATTACTGTAAGTGTTTCTTTGAAGACATGACCTGGGGCTCGCCAAGATGTCTAAAGCCAGTATTACTTTATTATTACTTTTAAATTTCATACAAACAAATATTATGTAGTAAAGAATATACTTATTTTAATGCTTTAAATCTATAATATGATTATTACGGTATAAAAAGATTTTTCACTGTTAAAAATGAAACGAAACGTATTCTGTCAAATAGGTTCTCAAGTGAGGATGGGTTTGAGAGTTCTTTATTAATACGGGCCCTAGATTACATTCAGAGTACCTATCCAGTAATGAGTTTATCAAAGAGCCGGTTATTACTTGCGGGTTGTGGCATAAGATGTGCGCAGTAGGAAGCCGGCGGGGTTTACAGAAGCCCCACAGGTTACGCAACTAATTGTGCCCACATTGTATCAGTCCTAGACCGCTACTAGTTATTCAACACATACTACCACGGAGTACAAACTAAATTAATTGTTAACGCAAAGTACTGCGCACAAACGGAAACAAAAATATCAAAATAGTCACATTTGTGGCAGTCTATATGTACAGTTATCTGATTGAATCAGCAGACTCTCATAAACTGAACGTCCTTTAGCATAGTCTTTGAATGTTTGGTACGGGTAGATTTGACCATAAGTTCGCAACTTAAAAGGTCTTCAAAAATTAAAACATGATCACACAAAAATGTAGTGGTTCTCTCTCCGGAGGTCGTGGGTTCGCTTCCCGCGTTAGAACCAAACTTGAAAACAAAAAATTTTGTTTTCAAGTTTGGTTAGGACAATGCAGGACGATCACCTGATTGTCCGACAAGAAAAATGATCCATGCGTCGGATGGGCATGTAAAAAGTTGGTCCTGCGCCTGTTCTCTCGCCAGTCGTGTCGGTTTACCATCCTACTGTGTTATGATAGTAAAAGAAAGAGAGAGTGTCTTTCTGTATTGCGCACACACTTGGACACTATAAATAACTCCTGCGTAGCCGGCCTGGTTTCAATGAACTCGGCTACCGACACCGAAATCGGTAAAGGGGAGCTATAATTATTTTAATTCCAAAAGTGTAACCCACGTCTCATACAAAAGTCAGTTAGAATTAATATAGAGCAAAAATCTACCCGATTATCGGTATAAAAATTAGGCGTGGGGGGGCACCCAAACACTTCCAATATTGACATAGTACTAATGTACCAAAGAACTTTCAGTTGTCAGTACCAGTTTTATAGCTTTCAGTATAATATTTCACCCCTCACTTTGACACAAATACCAAAAAGACATCTCGCCTATCTCGATTATCGACATTTAGATTAGTGGATTCGAACCTCCATCTGTGTGGGCGAGCGTGGGCGCCGCCCAAGCCGACCGCCCAGCGGCCGCCCGCCCAAATGAACACACGTCATTTTTGAAAAGAGCAGCGCTAAATGACGTCATATTTGATTAAAAGACTGGAAAGTGACGTCAGTAGTTGATAAGATGTCATGGTTTAAAAATATATCTACGGTCCGCATCAAGGGTTAAATTAACATCCAGGGTTAGCTTCTAATCTGAAGTTATTTTATTAGAAAAACTGACAGCAACAACAAAGATTAAAATAAATCAAACATGATAAAAAACAAACTACTAAAGCTCAAAATTTGCACCTGAATATATTATATTTTTTTGAATAGAACTACTACTTAAATAATAAAGTATCTAAAATTGGACTCCTTAGTTATATTGTGCAAGGTCTGAATTAAGTACAAAGGAAACTGTGTCGTGCTTCATAATGGGGCTAGATTGACGTGATGTGAAGCGTCCATAGATATAATTATTGTTATAATCTTTTCATAAAACATAAGACGTAATTTAAACTCGTTTTGTTCACATTTATATCACATTAAATCGGAACTTATACTCCATACATAAGTTTTACTCACCAAAAGATGTGACTTGTAAGTTGTGATTTATTTTACTTGTCATTTCTTACCTGTAAAAAGAAAAAGATCAATAAATATTGATATAATATAAAGAATTATATAAGTTACTAGCTGACCCGCGCCCACTTCATTGAGCATGGAAATCGTGTAAACCTTTCCGGGACTTCCACGAATATTTCAAGACCAAAAATAGCCGAATCAGTTTAGATGATGTCGAGTTTTAGCGTGACTAACGAACAGCAATTGATTTTTATATAGCCTATGTTACTCAGTGATAATGTAGCTTTCTAATGAAAAAAGAATTATAGAAGTAGGTCCAGTACTTTTTGAGTTAAGTCGTTACATATAAAAATACAAATCTCTTTATAATATTAGTGTAGATTTATTTCGGAAAATAATTTAGTAAATGCATATTACAGAAACCTACCCACAAAAGCGAATCTCATTAGCACAATAAAGTCAACACTGTAATAGGAATCTGGAATATATGTAGTAATTAATTAAGCAATTATCATAATACTACTCCAATATTGTATGTTAAACATATTAATTTATATGATTACGCATTAACATATTGGTTAACCACTGTTGAAAACACAGTCCTTACAACAATGATAGTTTATTATTTACAATAAGTACGTCAATTAAAAACTAGTGTAAAATTATTATCTAAACTATAAACTAGATAGAATACATAATACTATACGAAGACATAAATGGATGAAGGTAATATGGAGCAAAATTATGATTTTCATAACATGATCACACTCTTGACAATTAGGTGAAGCGACTTTGCATCTAAAAAGCAATTTTTTTATGGAATGTGTCTAGAACGTAATCTTAAAGCTTGAGGGATTTCTGAGCCGATACGCCAAAATTTTGCTTATAGCTCAGAGATCCTTCAAACCAAGGTACTTTCAAAGGTGAGTATTGAACTTCTATGTAATTTGCTTTTACTAAAACATATTGTTTCAGCTGTTAGGCTGCGTTTCCACTGACGCGGAGCGGGGCGGAGAGGAGCTTGCGGTGTCCGAATTGACCAATCACCTTGCACGAAATCTCCGCTCCGTTTCCACGAAAACAGCACGAGCATAGTAATTGGTCAATTGGGCACCGATAAGCTCCTCTCCGCCCCGTTCGCGTCAGCGGAAACGCATCCTTAAGCTAAATGATAGTTTAAACGTTGATAAATAATATTTTACACCAGTGGCGATAGGCTGATGATTACAAACCACCCGCAATACTAATATAGCCATAGATAAATAGAGTTAGCAGTTTATGAAATCCAATATTTCACGCTTCGAAACCGCTTTGTAAACATCGCGGAGGCTTTGACGGCGCTCCTTTGTGGCGGAATTGTGTGATAACAGTCTTGCCACTTTACTTATTATGTATTTTATTATCGCCTCCGTGGTCTAGTGGTTCAGAGCTTCGCTCTCGAACCGGAGGTCGTGGCTTCGACTCCCGCGTTGGAACAACAAAAAATGTAGTTTTCAAGTTTGGTTAGGAAAATGCAGGCTAATCACCTGATTGTCTGATAAAAAAGATGATCCTTGCGTCGGATGGGCACGTAAAAAGTCGGTCTTGCGCTTGATCTCCCGCCAGTCGTGTCGTTATCCGTCCCACTGGGCTATGAGAGTGAAGGAAGAGAGAGTTCCTTTGTGTATTGGGCACTATAAAATAACTCCTGCGTAGCTGGCCAGGTTTTAATGAAACCGGCCACCTTCACCGAATTCAGTGTAGGAGTTATTATGTATTTCAACACCCGACGAAAACGTGGGGTGTTAAAAGTTTGACGTAGCTCCAAATGGATGAACTAGTTTTTGGATAGTTTGTTATTTTGATCTAGTTTATTTTATATAACTGATTGAATGTACTGCTGGTGCTTGATGGAAATTCATGTTCACAATACACAACTTTTATTTACACTTTTCCACTTTATTACGTTTTTAATAACTTTTTACAAAATAACACGACCGGTTTCGATTCATCAGGCGTGATGATCAGATGATTTAATTAATGATTTTGATTTTGAGTGGATGTCATTGAAGAAATATAAACACGGTATATAATAATAATAATAATAATAAAAATAAACTTTATGATACATGTAACCACGTCGTATCTAGCAGACGCCATAGTCCTTCCATAGTCGTAGATACCAACCTAGACCAACTACAACCCAGTCCAACAGCACCTCACCACTATAGCCCAGATTCTTTTCTTATAACCATTCCTTGCAATAGTCCTACACTAACCGGTGGGTATCAGTGGGCGCACTCCCATGGTGGGGAGAGTCGCCGGCTAGTGTCACTTTACATTTAAATAAAAATTGTGTAACGGGGCCTCTGTGTGTTGGCTTCGGCCCCACGCATGCCTTCGGGAAATTCCGGGAAAGGTCCGGGATTTAATTACCGGTGAGCAAGGAAAGCTACACACAAACATAATAATAATATGACAAGTAAATGGAGCTGAAAAGCCGTTTCGATTAGAGAATGATAAATAATAATAATAGTAGGTAGATAATCCAGATTCTAGACCTACGATTATATTTAGTTAATATGAATTCAGGAGTAACGGATACAAACTTTCGCATTAATGATAAAGTAAGGATCATCCCCTAAAGGTACACATTTTTTCATTACCGTATTATTAATATCTGTTGCCGTAGAAAAGTCGACGTAATTGTCAAAAACGTCCCACGCAAATGTACTAAACAAGTACGAAATATTCTTATTAAAAATTACAATGAATAAACTAGCAACAAAGAAAATAGCAAGTATTCTATTCTTTAATATACCTATATATTAATATTAAAGGATAAATATTAGTATTTATCGTCATCATCATCCAATGATAAATTTTAAAAAGTAGTTAAAGAACGTTTGTGTGCTTAATTTTAGATAATTGATTTTGTTAATGATTGCACAACCTGGGAACCGGGTGGCCAACCGTTACGGCTGCTTATATTTTTTTACTATATGTAAGTTTAGTTAAGTTACATTACAAAAATATACTTATAAAAAAGACCCAAAAATTAAAAAAGGCGCTATCTATTCGCTAAAAGATGGACCCGTGCGAGTTTCTTACCCCACCACCATGCAGGTTACAAAACTCGACGCGCGTTTCGCTCCGACCCCGGAGCATCCTCAGGATGTAGACTCTGCGTCTACGCTCTCGAAGTCTGCGGGGCTTTGCACGATCGTGTTAACATTATTGCTTGTGTAGTGGTGGTGTTTTTATGTTTTTGCTTGCGAGTGTACGCATAAGCAGTTTGGGAGGAGGGAGGTGCATCAAACGCATGCCTAATGCCTATGCGTACACTCACTCATCTGCTTGCAGGTTGTGCTTATAATTGTTTCGCGGGATATTGCTAGATATAATATATATTTTTTTTATATTAGTATAGATACTATAGTATATTCCTAGCGCATACGCTAAGAGGTCTCATTTTCATATTTCTCTAAGTGATTCTTGCTATTGGGTTTATTCAGTTAGGCGTTATTGCGGTTCAACCATTTCGGCGTATCCATTTCGGCTCTTAACCGAAACACATTAACTGCAATCGGTTCGCAAAACCAAGAATACCTTTCTGCTGGTAATATTAGATGGTTATCGCTAGTTCGTTTCATTGGTTTTCTTTATTTTGGTATTTTTACATAATATTATGTAGGTACTTAAAGTAATGAAGTAATTCATGGGGTACCGGAGCATGAATAGGACCCCTTCATCCAATTTGGTAGTGGTCCTACTAAACTACCATAGGTTTTGTATCGACATTCTATTTCCATTATATTGCGTTGTAAATACTACGATGTTACTCAGAAAGCATATCTTTCTGAAAGCCTACTTTGAAGAAATTATTTTAAGTTGGACTGCATATCTTTTGTTACCTTGTCGAGAATCGAACCTGCGTCCATCTTGAACGTAATTATTAAAGTAAAAAAAACTATGTATCATCAAAATTGTTATAAAAATTGAGACGAAAAAGAACGTCTGTAAAATGTTGGTTCTAAGCGTCACAGACAAGGTTTTCTGCTCTTTCAAGGGCTTTTTACCGAACAAAGCGGACACCCAGACACCCAGACAACCAGACACCGGAACCGCGGCAACCCGATCTGGCGCCTGTACATAATGGCCTGGCTTTCACAATAAACACAGGAAGGGAAATTGTAACCATTTCACTGGTAATTAACCTGTCTCAGGCCTTACCTACTTTGTACTAGCATACGCAATTATCTTGACAGATGTCAAAGTCGATGGATTGTGGTCATTTTTTTATGTGTCACATTCCGCAGGCATATCACTGGGGTGAGCAGGAACGAACAGCTACATATTTGTAACGTTATCGATGTCAAAAATTGAATAAGCGTTATCATCTCATACAAGTTTCTTTCGAGTTCCCAATTACGCCTGCTGACCCCGAATCGTCGAGCAATAAGCGAACTGCAGGCGTAAGGAATAATCCTGACACAATGGAGAATCTAATTAGTTCGATCTCAACGGCTTTTGGGTATTGTTTATGGTGGCATTTACTTTGAAACTAAGGATAAAGAAAATCGTTAGATCGTAACTTTTTGTCCTACCGGCCATATAAATCGACTGAGAATCAAAATAAACAAACGTCAATTCATTCAGGAGTACGCGGCCGAATTTGAATCAAAATCGAATCAGTTATAAGAGTAACGGCCGGATACTGAAACGATAGGTAAATTAATTGACGCTTAAAAGACACACTGCGTATCCTTGACATTTCCCTAAAGAGTGACAGTGACAGCCTGCGAATAGGAGGACTCTTAACGTTAATTAGCATTTCAGTATTAGGCCATAAGAAGATCATAAATTATAACTACGAACACTCTCGATCACGTCAGCTTTCAAACCCCCAAGGGTTGCGCTGATCCGTTAGGTAGCCACCACAGCAGACAAACACACACACAGACACGTCAAACTTATAAACCCCCTGTTTTCTTCGGGAGATAAAAATTACTGATGCTATAGCGTCCCTTTCAAATTTAAACTAAACGCAAACAAATCAGAAACACCGAAATTTTCGCATATTATTCACTTATCAACTCTTTTATCGGAATATTGAAGGAACATAATATACTTCATTACCCCATACACTTTATAACAATTAAACAATAAATAAAATATTATGTATCAAATGAAAAACTTTCATAGTCAAAATACGCCATTTTGACGTCGACTGTAGGATATAGTATATGGATTCAAAGTCGCTAACAATAATCATTGCATTTTATTCGAATCACTTACTAGTCATTGGTTGTGTCATAGACGGGTCTGTTTATCTTTGGGTTAAAATTAAACGGGACGAACATATGTATTGCTGATGATACCTTCTTATCAAAGTCGTAAATAAATCAGTAAGGGCAATTACACACTAATTGCGCGCTAAAAACTCGTGTGCTTTACTGATCTGATCAACGCCTTATCTGCGGGGATCGAGGTGATCTGTCAGCGAGGATCATCAACATTCAACATCATCAAGAATCTAGAACACGACTTAACATCATCAGGTTAGGACATAGGCTTCTCTACTAACATAGAGTGCCCTACATACAGAATGTAATTTTTCACATGGGACACATTATTGACAATATACATAAACAAGATTTTTCTTTATTTACTATGTAAATAACATTATTAACTTTCTTTCAAAATCTCATATGGTTAAGTGCAACAAGTTCTGGACGAGTTGCACTGAGCGACGCGGAACCGGCGCGGGCGCTGGTGCTGGGACGCTTTGACGCAATTAAACAGACGATCGCCGCCACGCCGCGCCGCGGCAGCTTTAGACATGCAAGCGCACTATGTATAAAAATGTTTAATTCATTAATGCGATCAAAAATTAGGGTCATATGTACACTAGCTGTGCTCGCGACTTCGTTTGCGTGTTTTTTATGTGACTTTAAACTTGAGAGGTTAGGTTGATTAGCAAATGATTTTTGAAATTAACCTTAACGTAAAATGCGTTTAAACACCACAATGTGCTTGAGTTATGTTTTTAAAATAGATGTACTATATTTAAACGGTTATTAAATGATTTGCTGTTCCCGCGACTTCGTTCGCGTGGTTTTTGAGTGACTGAAGCCGTTTATGCAGCGCACGCGACGAAAGTCCCCAAATGTGAATAATTTTCCCCGTTTTTGCAACATTTCTCACTGACGCTTCGCCCCTATTATTCGCAGCGTAATGTTATATAGTCTAAAGCCTTCCTCTTTAAATGGACTATCCAACAAAAGGAGATTTTTTCAAATTGGTCTAGTAGTTCCTGAGATTAGCGCGTTTAAACAAACCGCTTTATTATCTTAGTATAGATATATTTTTTAGAACGAGAAGCAAATGCTCCTCACGCTCGTTCAATAATTCGTTCTTCATACTAAATAATATTATTTTAGTCACACGAAATCACAGATTAATCATCATTCATTATCATTTCAGATATGACGATCACTATTGGACATAAGCGTCCTCAAAGTATTTAAATAAAATAAATAAATAAAATATCTTTATTAATCACATAAAGGGACATAACACAGCCAAAGGTTAACAAAACACTAACTCGCACATATTAAGACAAAAGAAAAAAAATAAAGAATAATAAAATAAACAGAAAGTTAATTCAAGCAAGGCTATGCAATGCCCCCGCCATGCATTTAAAGGGAAACCACTCAGGCTTCGACCACGGCGAGCCATGGCGCCTGGTCTTCCGTGTCCCCCTTGTAAGTTTATTTCATGGGGATAGTTGCCTATACTGGCCACGCTTGGCAGGCGGGTTGGCGAGCGCAGTGATAACAATGTCCGCGAAAACGCGGCTGCAAATTTCCGGAAACATTTTCCCTCTGTCGCATTTACGACACCCACAGGAAAACTAGTTGATGGAAAGGGTTCTTTCAATAACATTTCACAATTCCGTTTATGTTTTTTTAATTATTATTTAATAACTTTTTTTATTATTTTCGTTTTCTTTTCTCATTTCCTAGCTTATAATAAAGAGACCTTTAAATCAAACAGACATTTCCTTCGCATTAAGAGTTTGTATTGCAACAGGAGTGCATACAAAATAAATAGCGTCTGCTTCTAGCTGCCACAGTCAAGTTTACGGAAATAACTACAATAACTTCTCACCGTTGGCTTTGTTCATTTCTATTTTATTTATAACTAGCTGTGACCGCGACTTCGTTCGCGTGGTTTTTGAGTGACTTAAGCCGTTTATGCAGCACATGCAACGTAAGTGCCCAAATGTGAAAAATTTTCCCTGTTTTTGCAACATTTCTCACTGACGATTCGCTCCTATTGGGAGTACCGTAATGTTATATAGTATATAGCCTTAAGCTTTCCTCAATAAATGGACTATCCAACAAAAAAAAAAAAACAAATCGGACCAGTAGTTCATGAGATTAGCGCGTTTGTACAAACAAACAAACAAACAATCAACCAAACTCTTCCGCTTTATAATATTAGTATAAATTATAGTCACAGATACCAAATAAACAAGTGAATACAGCTTCGTGAAAGAAACACTAAGGCAACACACTGATCATCTAATTGTCAGACAAGATGATCCATGCGTCGGATGGGCATGTAAAAAGTAGATCCTGCGCTTTGTCTCTCACCAGTCGTGTCGGTTATCCATCTCACTGGGCCACTAGAGTGAAGGAATAGAGAGTGCTTATGTGTATTTCGCACACACATGGCAACTGTAAAAGTAACTCTTGCGTAGCTGTCAGTGTGGGTAGTATTATTATTTCTTATCGGGCGCCATCGCGACACCCATACGATTTTAAATAGTATTAACGCCATTTTTGTGGCTTTACAATTAGATAACTATTAATTTAACGATTATTTATTTGCTCAATTAAATTCTGACACATCGATTAGCAAGCAAAAACAAGGTCTGCGATTATATCATTCATAATTTTCCTGCAGCAAACTATTATGTTATGCTTGTATCGACATTTAAATTAAAAGTAACCTCATAAAGAACAATAATTTATTTTGCTTGTCACCTGAATCCTGGTTCTTTTGATATGGTAATTCCATCCTTATGCATATTCCATAAAGACAACTTTCGTTCGTACAAGTTGCTGTGGAAAAAGTAATAAATCATAGCTAATATTAATGGGATATGGAATTGCAAATGATGCGAGTTTTACCTTGTGCGTGATAATTCTTCAGAAATATATTCTACTAGCTGTGCCCGCGACTTCGCGTGGTTGTCGGCAACACTATCGCGATTATCTATTGATTGCTCACGTTGCTATTTGCTATTATGAATATTAAAAAGGAATAATTCATTTATACATATTTTTTGAGTAACTTAAACCGTATATGCAACGCACGCAACGAAAGTCCTCAAATATGAATAATTTTCCCCATTTTTGAAACATTTCTCACTGGCGCTTCGCTCCTATTGGTTGCAGCGTAATGTTATATAGCCTAAAGCCTTCCTCTATAAATGGACTATCCAAAAAAAAAAAATTTTTCAAATCGGACCAGTAGTTCCTGAGATTAGCGCGTTAACAAACAAACTCTTTCGCTTTATAATATTTGTATAGATTCGCTTTAAGTTTGCAGTGCATCATCGCAAATGTCAAAATTACCGAAATAAGGGAAGGATCTAGATAAAATATAAAGGATGCTAATTACCAATGAAATACCAAAAAAATGGTTTGAAATTACTTGTAGATATCAGCTGATGTTCCGAGGTCAAGGACCTCATAAGTAAAAATTAGTTTAATTGCTGGGTATACTTTTTGGCAATATTTGATCTCGTACACAAATTTCCTGTGATTGGATCCAAACGTAAAATGTAGACAAGAATAGATCGATACCATGGCATGTACTATCAACAAGTTGTCAGATGTAGAGCTTATTATAACTCTGCACGCGCCAAGCATCTTACTTCACTATCACAAACTTAACATCTTTGCAAAAACATGTGCGCCGTTGAGTTGCCGCAAGAACTTTTGTGTACGAGAAAAACTTACCATATAAGTCTGCGATTTCTTCTTATTTTATCACAAAAAATATCTTTACATTTTGACTATGTTCTAACCGACTTCCAAAAAAAGGAGGAGGTTATCGATTCAGCCTGCATTTTAAATGTATTTACACCGATTACTTTTAAGCACTCGAGATACTTTGGCAACAGTCCGAAGTGTAACACTACACTACTCGCGGAGTTCCTCGGCGAAGTACTCGAGATACTTTGGCAACAGTCCGAAATGCGACACTACACTACTCGCGGAGTTCCTCGGCGAAGTACTCGAGATACTTTGGCAACAGTCCGAAGTGCGACACTACACTACTCGCGGAGTTCCTCGGCGAAGTACTCGAGATACTTTGGCAACAGTCCGAAGTGCGACGCTACACTACTCGTGCAACTTCGGGCCCTTTGACTCGGTACCAAAAACCGACAACAAATGGAAGTCACCCGAGGCGAAGTAAAGTTTGACGAGGTAAGCCGAAGTGCATCTCTACACTATCCCATTCGTCTGACTTCGTTCAACTTCGCGAGTAGTGTAGAGCAGGGGTTTGGTGAATGATCCGAGTTGTGTGATTATTTTTCTACTCTACACAGAGAAATAGATAAAACCGTAAATTTGGAAACATTCGTCATTGGTGTTGTATTCATGGTGTTGCGTGACCATATAAAGCCTATCGCCTTCATCAATAAATGAGCTATCACACATTAAAATAATTCTTTAATCGAATTTTCGTTATATATATATATATATTATAATCTAAGTTCGACTTACGAGAATCGGAGCCCAATAGTTCCCGAGATTAGCGCGTTCAAAACTATACAGATTTATAATATTAGTTCTTTACTAACTTCTCTACACTGTGTGCAACATATTGGAATGCAGGACAGTGTTCTGTCGCAACATCTTTTGTTCTTACTTAGTCTCAACTTAGGGACCATCCATACATTACGTCACACGAATCATGATTGTTTTGACCTCTCCCTCCTAGTTTTCACAGCTGGTCATATTTGTGACACTTCCTCCCTCCCTGGTGTGACGTCACATATTTTGCAATTTCATGTCCAGAAATTATTTTTGATTTTGCAGTGATATTATGAAAACCATTACAACAATTATTACCATTACATTACATAGCAATTTTCCAATTTTCCAATTTGATATCGCGATATACCATCAGGATTTCCGGATTGAAAACGCTTAAACCAAATTTGCGACCCTCTCACAGATACTGCATTAGGTCCAAAAATTTTTTCGTGGCTTGTATTGCAAAAACCTTTTTTGTAAAATGTAGCCAATTTCTTTATTAGAATTACTCATTTTAACAATAAGAAAACAAATGAAAATCTCACATTTATCTAATTAGAATTTGGAATTATCTTTTGTAAAGTTAAAACTTTTTAATGATGCCAAAATCAGCCAGATACAATTGGTATAGCACAAGAGATTTTATGACAAGTTCATACATACTGTAATGCGAAAAGACTTTTTCCCCAACCTATTACAATTATAACGAAAACTTCGACGCTTTAAATTCTGAAGTCTGTTTTGGTCCGGTTAGAATGTAAATTGTAAACTTAGAACTAAGTGTAAAAGGGACAAGAAGCCATTACTTTTAAGTTATAACTGTTGTCTATTCGCGTTAAGTTGCCCTTTGTGGTTCAGTGGTTCAGTTCGTCGAAGCTGAAGCTGGTTGGAGGACGAATCGCTCCGAGGGTGCAAAAAAGTTTTCTCTTCCGGAAAAAACAGATACCGAATGTCGTTTCCTACAAAATAAGATGACTAATACAGTAATCACATTGATTGTGTATATTTATGTAATACTTATGTAACAACTGACGCCGCGGTAAGACAAATGCGCCCCCCCCCCCCCCACATGCTAAACTTGTTAACTTCCCCCCTGGCCTACGACCTAGGAAATTATGGAGGTTAATGATAGATGCGTTTGTTGAGCTGGGTCTATTATGAATCGAACACTTCTTCTTCGTCTTCTTTTTGGGAAAGACTTCTTGGTGATTTGCCAGTGTCTGAGTGTGTAAATGGAACACACGAATTGTTCTGCCTGTTCATCATGAACGAACATAAAAATACACGAGTTGTCAAATCTGACAGTGACATTTGACGCGACGCTCGTGGGTCTATTTTCGACTGTAAAGCATTAACCGAGAGTTTTATTTTCAGTGATGAGAGGTTTCTTCGGACGGGGAGATTCGGAATATTATAGAACCAGCCTTAGTTGGACGTGTTATGTTGAAGGTTTTGTTACATTAGTCATAATGATATATTCAGGATGATTAAAAATATCACAAAGAATTTTTGAACTTTTAAGTGGACATTTCACATTAAAATCAGCTACAGCTACACCGTACATTTTGCCGCAATATTTTTTTATCTTAAGCTACCTTTCTCTGTGTTCTGATTTATATCTGTGTCAAAGTTCATCCAAATTGGTCCAATATTTAATAATTTCCTTTTCATATTGTATGATAATGATTTAATTATTCATAGCCCACATAAGTTTAAAGCTGACGGATTACATCAATATTGCAAGGTAAATTAACATTTGGATGTGTTTAAAATTCAAATCAGTCGCATAATATATGGATGCATCAAAGTTGGCATACCGCGCTGGTTAACTGTTGCATCTCACTTGTACTGTGACATTTTCAATGATTTATTTTGTTTTAATGAATGAATTATGGATGAAAATGAATTTATGTTTCGCCTCTTTTTTTGTCGACATTATGGAATGAACTAGTTTTTATTACAAATCATGCTCCAGCTACTTGGGATACATACCCAAAGAGACTTTTATGGACCACGTGAAGGAGAAAGTGATGGTCGTGTCGTACCAGAAGGTCAAGAGAAGAACGGAGTGCAGAGAGGAATGGAGAAAACTCCACCGACAAGAGCGAAACTCTTTAAGTTAGAAGAAGAAGACCCAAAAGGTAAAAACGAGACCCTACTACTGTGACTTCACTGTCCGTCTGTCAAAGGGCTGTATCTCAAAAACAGTAATAGCCAGACAGTTGAAATTAGCAATTGAAACTGAAAAGTGAATTCAACTTCTAATAAAAATATGGAGTTTTTGATGGATAGAGTGAGATTGATGGATATTGATGATATGGATAATATAATGGATATTTGTTGCTTTCACGCAAAAACTACTAAACGAAACGGAACTGATGTTGAAATTTCGTATGGTAGTAGTTTAGATCCTAGATTAACATAATGTTTGCTTCTAAGTAGTAGTATTCCCGTAGGGTACTGTATTTATTTGGACAGAGCCTCGGGCAAAACTTACATTAAAATTTAAGACCAAACGACACGACACACTCACGACTAATCGCAAAGCAGTCGTCGACTATAAAAGCAATAAACCATAACCGAGCCTCACTATTAATAATAACTATTATAATGTATTAGAGACATTACTATTAACATATTTAGACGCAGATGTACACAAAACGATAATCTCTGCCCATTTATAAAGTCGGTGAATAGCAACGACATAGTTAAGTAATAGCTATTATCATATCTAGTCGTTTGTATCATTAGTACGCGTTTATTGCTAATATACATATAAATGTGCGTTTTATTTGATTGGCGGCGTTTTGAGACGTGTGAATTGTAGAATCTGGTCCTGTGCTTAGTTTTTAAAGAACTCGTGTTACATGTACCCAGACATACGAAATATATCTTATTCTTCTTCTATACCTATATATATAGAAATAAATTGCTATTCGTTAGTCTCGCTAAAACTCGAGAACGGCTGAGCCGATTTGTGGCAGCCCAGGGTAGGTTTAAACGGTTTGTATGCTCAATGAAGTGGGCACGGATCAACGCTAGTACTTAATAAAGACAAAAGAACTGTTTTGTTCATTTGATTAGAACCCGCGACCTCCTGTTTCAGCACCGACGCGTCAAAATTAACTATATAAAACAACCTAATTTAAGATGCCTTCGCTATTTATCGCTTACGAAGTTAGAAAACTAAATACACGAGATTTGACATAAGCTTCGCTAAATGACGAGCGAATTCGCATGTAATTTAGCGAAGCTTATGGCATTTGTATCTTTGCATTATTGTTATCTTGAATCAGGACCCACATTTTCGTTACATTATGTTTCTTGACAATTTCCTGCAAATTCGTTTCGTGTAAGCGATGCTTAGTAATTAATATCTCGAACACGTTGTTGACTTTGACATCACCTCTCTAATACACGTACAAAAATATAATATAGTGTACATAGAGCACAATCGTGATGTGCTAACAGCCACAATCGACCGATTATTTACCGAATTAGACCTCGCACACAAAATGTTTGCGGACAAAAAATATCATGAATGCTCTACTGTCGAGTGTCAATATTGAATAATTAACCGACTTCCCAAAAAGGAGGAGGTTCTCAATTAGGCTAGTTTTTGCAATTTTTTTGAATAATGAATAGAGAGAAAAGGCGATTTCGAGAAAATGGCACTTACATAAATAGCATTATTTGTCATTTTCTTGAAACCACATTATCTGACTATCTGCTCTATTGATTACCAGTAACCTACAAATTGATATCAAATATATTTTTATTTAGGTCACATTTTAGCAAAAGTATACAGGGTAATTCATGGTTTATATATTAAGCCAATAGTAGTGTGAAGAGAATTTTTTGTTTTGGTACCTCATATTAATTACTTAATTAAACTCAAAACTAAAGACGGCGAACTTCGACCTAGGTAGTAGATAGACATTGGTTATTCAATGGGTTGCCGCGCGATGAGTCTGCAGTCACAACCGGGCCACTGGTGTTATCACACCGCTGGCAAACTGGCTGTACAGTACCAGCGATTCACGTACAACTACGTTCTAGTGCGGTAGCCAACAGTTCCTTACCATTCCATCCATTACATGAAAGCACCGTAACTAGGTAAACAAGATTTTCTAGATATTAAAGGTATTTCATTACTATTTGTATGAATAACACGTAAAAACTCATACGATTTCAGTAAAGCTTTTGCCTTTTTTCGTTGTTGTACTTAAAACTTTAACAACCAGCGTCAATAACAACAACTACGTATATTCCTATTTATTTTTTATACAACCATAGCCAATTTAGCGCGCAGTTCCTCTCGACCATAGACAAAAACGATCTGTCAACGACAACAAAATGGCGGCTGACCTTGGTATTGTTCCGGTGACGGCCGCGGTAAAGCATGATTGTACAGGACTCATTATTTTCGATGAATGAATGAATAACAATTTGAACGCAACTATTTGTCACAAGTTTATCATAACTACATACTGTAAGCTGTGCTGTAAGTTTGAAATTGAAAAAATAACCGCAACGACTGATAGTCAAACAATATAAGTTACAATGAGCAGTATGTTGTTTCTTTATGTTTTTAAAACACCATTGGTTTGTTTTCTAGCTATTATGTTCAGGAATATTTTACTCATGATCATATTTTCATGCCGAAGACATAAGGATCATAGAAACTCCGTTCCGTGGATGAAGTCCCCCTGCAATTAGTGGAATTAATGTATAATAACTTCGTTAAGTGTCATAGTAATGACAACTATGACACTTAACGAAGTTATGTATATTCTTTTAATCTCGAAGATCGTCCTACTAATAACGCTATCGTTATGCTAATGTTGGCTAATCCTGAGTCGCCAGCCCCGAGTACGCCGTGTCGCGGCTAACTTCGCGCCAGTCGAACGCAGCCAACTTCAGCCTGACACCGTTCCGCAACCGATATTAGTAAATGCAGGTAGAATTAAGGTGTCGACTTGTCGAGGTGTAATTGTAGCCGAGTTTACCTTTCACAGCGCAAGGCCGCGCGCCCGCTCTCACAGAAAAACACGACTGATCTGCGCATAACTGGATAGCTCTATAATAAACTCTGTTCGTGTGTTCATGTCTGGCAAGAATTTGGAAAACTAAATAAAAAAAATTAAGACCCCGACTTGTCGAATTGACGAATCCAGTCTGCCGGAAATATAAATCTTTTACTCATTTAAAAAACGTAGGCGGTGAACTATTCTAATTTAAAATTTATTAAACCTCCGACTAAGCGTGAAACATTCCTATCACACCTAACAAACGACCTGATGATCTTGAAGACCAGAACCGATTTCCACTAAACATAGCTATGAACACTCTCGACTGATATACCTTTCAAACAAAAAAAACTGCTTTAAAATCGGATCATCCGTTTGGGAGCTACGATGCCACATACAGACACATACACATTTACACAGACAGACACGTCAAACTTATAACACCCCCTCGTTATTGGGTAGAGTGTTAAAATACTACTTGGGAAGGTGCACTTACTAGGTGAAATTTACTAAGAAAATAAATGAGAATGTTCTGC
The DNA here is from genome assembly GCA_905187575.2 of Celastrina argiolus. Lineage (NCBI taxonomy): Eukaryota > Metazoa > Arthropoda > Insecta > Lepidoptera > Lycaenidae > Celastrina > Celastrina argiolus. The sequence continues at coordinate 2,055,841 of LR994581.1, read as the reverse complement.
TAACTTACGCCCACTTGCAGTCCAGGTTAGGACGCAGTTTTAACCCTTATCCCGGAAATACTATTAATTATAAAATTATAAATATACTTCAACACTTATTTAGCGAAAGTAGGACTATATTTCTTCCTAACTAGCTCTACTTTTAAAGGATAATTTTAAATGATGTCAAATTATATATTATAATTATATTATATTATAATAATATGAGTGCTAAAATTGAAATCTAATCCACAAGTATTAGGGTTTATAATGCACGTAAACTCTATTAAAACTTTTAGATTTCTTAAAAATACATTCGCTACGTATCAGCTTCGTATTAGCTGGCTCTATATAGCTGGCGGCTAATATCAAGATTATCTACGTGACTTACAGCACGCAGTCTAGACTTGAGGTAGGTCATGTGATTTGGCAAGTTTACTGGAGTAACTTTTACTATGTTGTTATTAATACTATTAAGTTTGTTCAAAGATATGTGTGAACATTTTTGTAATTATTATTCGAATAAAATTGTTAAAGGGTTTGAATAAACATAACTTGTAAAAAATTACATGTCTCACTACTGAGTTAAATTTTCCGTAAAAAGTTATGAGATCCATGCGATGCCAAGTCGCGGTAGTTGGTCGGTCTAACAACATTTTATAATGATCATATCAATATTAAAAATCGTGCATGTCTTAAATAAATAAGTAGATTGACTTGGCAATCGCATGAAAGCACATTGTACGGTACGGCACATATTATTATCTATCTTTAATAATTAACGAATACTGTTTGCGAGTCTGAGGATGCTCTGGGGCCAGAGCGAAACGAGTAAATTTTTCTTCTTCTTCTTAAAGTAATTGTTTAAATTAAAAAAAAAATGCCTGCTGATAATAATTATTGAAAATGCAAGCATCCAGTTTTATGCACAAAGAAGTTATTTCATTCAAACCAGTATAATAAGGAGTTGAACCGGTACGGCTAAACTTGGCGGGGGTACTCCCGTACCCCTAGCCGTATATTACAGCGTCGCCCTCTGAATGTCTTCATGGAATAGTTTTTTTATCTCGATGCAACAGGAAAATGTATACATAACGATTCGTCGAACAGATGTTATCTACTCAATAATCATTGTATTGTTTACGGCAGATGGTTTTTATTGATGGTCACGCAAGGCACATGTCACTTTACAGTGAACTTAATTACCACAAGTTAAAAATAACTTTAATAAAACAAATTTCTCCTTCGTGTCGAGTAGTTTGGAGCTTGGCTCTCGACCTGGAGTTTTAGGGTTCGATTCCCGCGTCGAAACAACAAAAAAACGCACACACTTGGGCACTATAAAATGACTTCTAGCGTAGCTGGCGTGATATCAACGAAATCGCCACCGACACCGAAATCGGTGTGAGGTTCGGTTTTCTCAGTTTTTTAAACTATTATTTATTTATTAATCGAATTGAAAAGCGACAAGTAAACTTCACATAGTAACGGCGATCCTTCAACTATTCTCGTCTAAACTATAAGTAGCGTGTTTATATTTAGCCGACAATGCGCGCCGTGACATTTACCTGTCCACCTAGCCAGCTAGCTATGTAGCTACGAAGCCGCTTCTCAAACTAATCGTGATTTAGAATTGTAATGAGAATTCGCTGTATTCAAAATACAGACATATTTAGGTCAAGGCATAGTCATGATAATTGAATTTAATTTAAAAAAATGAGTTCAAACGTTGGGCAAAATCCAGGGACCTTGGTGCACCACCACCTACCGGCTCAATAGATGACGAATTTTCGTTACATTCCTATTTCTTCCAGCCTAAGTTCAGAAAAAAAACAGAATGTTTCAACAACAAATTCGTTAATAACGCACCTATAATCAGGGGTTAAATTTCGGATATTTCGGACTATTTGTTGTTTCGGATAATTTCGACTTTTTACAGTAGCAATGCTTACATTTCGGATTCGGTTACGGATATTTTTTTTATATCGGATATTTGATAGTTTCGGTTACGGCAGCTACGCCTATAATGTAAGGATAAATAATAATCTGCAGAGACTAGTAACTTTACGTCGGGGTATATGTCACCATTACCTCACGTCTATAACAGTGTAGATAAATAATCGTATAAGTCAAATATATTATGGTAATTTGCCGCTCTCCTAATTATAGTTTAATTGTGTACGAGCGACAAGTAGCAATGTTACATCCTACCGTTTACCGCGCACTGCAATCTGCTGTTTAGCTCTCATTGTCTACAATTACGTTATTTGCAAGAAAGGTTAATTCATTCATCTTGATTATGACATTAAAATAATACCAACGAGTGCCGTATGATTACTGTAAACACACGTTCGAATCCCGACTAGTATTACCCAATTATCGATGTAATGCAATGCTTGTTTACTTCGCTAGCTTGCTTCATAGCTTAGCTTGATCAGAGCCCGATCAAGTAAAATAGAGATTTTACTTGATCGGGCTCTGATCAAGCTAAGCTATGAAGCAAGCTAGCGAAGTAAACAAGTCCTTTAAAGGTCAATGCATACGCCTATACAATAAGATCCCAGAAAACGTTCAAAATTTTTCCATCAATAAATTTAAAAAGTAAAATAACGTTTGTGTGTTAAAGCTATGTTAATAGATTAGATCTTTAATCGTGATTTGTCGCGTTATCGTAAGTAATTCAAATGAGGTGCCAAAACGAAAAATGCTCTACACATCATTCTTTTCACACTATTTTCGGCTTGCAATATATTCATATTGCATTCCATGAATCATCCTGTATATAATATACATAATATTAAAAAAAAATCTATTACTACTAGAACATATGTTTTTTTTAGACAATAGAATAAATACGGAGGTTCGCAATATCACACGTAACTTTTTTATTTGGTCTGATGCCGTGACGTATCAACAATACAGTTTGAGAAACTGTTGGCATTTAAATTGGCTATTATCCAAGTATTGGTGCCGGTCTACGTGTACACAACCTAGGTACGCTAGGAAACGTCTACGCAGGTAGTGTTTATAGCCACACAATTACTGCAGTGCAATTCTCTAAGCGCAAAAATTGTGGCAGTCAAGATCCCAACGACTGCAGTAGCTATGATGACCGAATTGGTATTAAATTTCTACGATATTGACATCTATCGCAGCCGACCATGTGACGGCGGTGACATTCGTGATCATAGCGAGCACAGCCTCAACCGGTCGTTAAGAGAATGGGGATTGTCTATTTTTTTTTTACAAAAACATTTCGTGGAATAATGTCAGTGATCATTTTTCTGTATATAAATTTACCATACCCATTAGTTACTTATATTTTTAAGCAAATATGTTTAGCTTAGTTTGACCTTCAATGACTTCATCGCTGGTAAGCATTACTATCTTTACTTCATTTCGTATAGGGAGAGAGAATTAGCTGTTCGTACTGTATAATATAGCCAAAATATCAAACCGATTTTAGTTTGCACTAGGATGTTCATAATATTCAAACTAAATGAAATAACAGCTCACATTGAGCTGATATTCACCGAGACAGATTTTTTTCGCTGGCATGATGTCTAGTGTATTGTAGATCGAAGCATATTATAAAATAATTTCCTATGTCACCGGGAAATCATTACGAATCTATTGACCTCTCCCATCATGTGTTAGGGGCTACAGTGGAAAAAATATACCTGCTGCACAAATAATTACCCTTCCTTTTGACTTTGCTGTAGTCGGATAAGTAACACAAAATCCGATTATTTTCGTCACCAGGAAGTAAACAGACCGTAATCCCAAGGTTTGGTGATAATCAGTGGGGGGAGGGGGGGAGATAGCGGATATTACGAGGGCCAATCGATGCTTTGATTGCAATTTTCCATTACCGACTTACGCTCAACTGTGCTGTCAGGGGGAATACTTTAGCAGGTATACTCTGAAGAAATATCCGGTAGGCTGATCAGTGATCATGTATCTCGCAGCAGTAATTTGACAGGCGTAAATTGTACAGTTGTGTACACAACAATGTATCGCTGTTAAAAGTTGACAGCGATATTGTACACGCTTGACAGGGATGTGTACAATATCGCTGTCAAACGTATACACTTGACAGCGATATTGTACAATTTACGCCTGTCGAATTGCTGTTGCGACTGTTGCGAGATACATAATCAGCCTGCGGGCCGGGAACCCAACACGTCGTTTGGAGTCGTGTGCAGGCTTGGCCGTTCTCGGCCATCGCTTTCCCCACGTCCCGCGATCATGGGATTTCTCCGCGTCATATCGGGGGGTCTTCCCCTAAAACGTACTATATTCGTACTGGACGCGTCATATAAACAAAAATACCCCTGTGTTCGGAACCCCGACGTCACTACATAGTACATACTCCGGCTCAAACTAGCACTTTCAGCATTACAGTTACAGTAAACTCTATAAAATTGTAAGGTACGACCTATCCTTTAATGTTAACATCATTTTACACATTGTTATTTAATATTGTAATGTGGTTATTTATTATTGTAATGGTATCAAGCGATCCGCAATTACGCATGATTTAAGTAGTTGGTTTAGTCTTGTAGGTAATACGAGTATGTAAGCAGCTTTATGATCGTAGGAACGCTGAGTTTAAAGGATGTTTATTACCACAATATGGAAATATGATATCATCATAACTCATCTCCTGGCAGAGGTGTGGGGATCTGGTCCCGGTGACGTCAGAGGACAATTGAGTATGGTCTTTCGAGATTTCCGTGGAAGTAGACTGCGCTGTGACCGCACGACGGAATCATGGTACTAGCTAAAGCCTCCGTTGTCTAGTGGTTCAGGGCCTAGCTCTCGACCCGGAGGTCCTGGGTTCGATTCCCGCGTTGGAACAACAAAAAAATGTGTTTTTCTTTTGTTAGAACAATGCAGGCTGAGCACCTGATTGTATGATAAGAAAGATGATCCATGCGTCGGATGGGCATGTAAAAGTCGGTCCTGCGCATGATCTCCCGCTAGTCGTGTCGATTATCCCACTGAGCTACGATCGTGAAGGAGGAGAGAGTGCTTCAGTGTATTGCGCACACACTTGGGCACTAAATAACTCCTGCGTAGCTGGTCTGGTTCCAATGAAACCGGCCACCGTCACCGAAATACCATTTCAGCAATTGGTGCATTGCACTGCCTACCATTTTTCATTTCATTACCCAGACCTTATTTAATAACTTTTTTTTTGTCCCCTCTTTAAACTATGTCTTTTTTAAGTCTTGGTATATGTAATAATACAACTTTAGACAAAATACAACCCCGCAAGGGAGAAAAGAAAATTTAAAAAATAATAATACTAATAATATGTTTTTTCTATGCTGTAGTGTACCTAATATGAAATATCCGTGTTGTTGAATAAACGTTTTTTTATTTATTTAAATTTGACATGTCTATCCGTGGCATCGTAGCTCACAAACATATGAACCGATTTTGTATGGTTATTTTTTTTTTCTTTAAAAAGTTTCTTAATTTATCATCATCAGTTAAGTCACTCGCTTTACAATTCGGGATTACTTATTTTTATATTTTGCTTACGATTCTGCTTCTAATACTGTTATTAATGATGAATTGGAAACACAACCACGATCGATCGAACACCTTGTTGCCTGAAGTAATAGACTTGTTAGTAATTTGTACTAATTCATACAACTGCCTAACTAATCGACAATATCCAAATATAATTAACATACATGAAATTATAATTAGCTTTCCATAAAATATGAACGTTATATATAATTAACTGTTGTGAAACCCCTCAGTAGAAGGTCCTGGGTTTGATTCCCGTGTTGGAACAACAAAAAATATTATTTCCAAGTTTGGTTAGGTTAGGTTTAATATGTTAAAATCTTTACTAATATTATAAAGTGGAAGAGTTTGTTTGTTTGTTCGTTTAAACTCGCTAATCTCAGGAACTACTAGTCCAATTTGAAAAAATCTTTTTTTGTTGGATTTAGGCTTTAGGCTATATAACATTACGCTGCGACCAATAGGAGCGAAGCGTCAGTTAGAAATATTGCAGAAACGGGGAAAATTTCGGGACTTTCCTTGCGTGCGCTGCATAAACGGTTTAAGTCACTTAAAAACCACGCGAACGAAGTCGCGAGCACAAGCTAGTAATAATGCCATGCTTTTCATACAATTATTATTCATTAACGTAACTTTACGAAGTTTTCCAATTACACAAATAATAGCATACACATTACACAGTTTATGTATTCATATCCTGTTACCTGCAAGACCCGGTTAGCTCATGGATGCGTTTGTTCAACATTTTCCTCAATGCGTTTAGAAAGAAATAAAAAGTTATCACCGCTAATCTAAAACTCATAATTACGTGCAGTTCCCCGTTCATAAAACCTGGAGTTTCTGGGAAACATGTCGCAACAAGAAGGCTAATCAGAGTATGCACTGACTGTGTCCTAAACTAATTTGCTCGAGTTTTAAAACTGTGTTAGCCTTGAGAAATCTCATTTACAGACTGTAATATTAATCTAAGAAAAAAATCCATTTGAAATCCAGAAATGCATAGGTACAAAACTATAACCCGACTTCGCAAAAAGGCTGAAACAAGAAAATAATTTAATTTTAAATCCAGATATGAATAGGTTCAAAATGGTCACGGTAGAGCCGTGGTCGTACCCGCTAAACAAATCTAAGCGTCACCTCATACAAAAATACGGCAGAAAAAAGAGAACTTGAAAAATAATAATTTTCGTCTACTGTTGAAATGTACAATCCCAATAGCGGGTACACAAGGACACTCTTGGCCCCCAGGTCAGTGATGATCCTTCAGGGCGTGTATGGGACCCATCCCATAATGATGATAATGATTATAATGATAATGTTTATTTACCAAAAACTTTTTCACAAGAGAAATAACTAAATCTAACAATATACATAGAGCTAGGTTTTAAAAGAGATTACAGCGGCTCTTGCACTAAGCACAGCTTGTATCGCAAGAACCAGAAAATATAGGTGCTTAGAAATAGCTCAGACATATAATATATATATCTATATATATACATATAATATATATATATATATATATATATATATATTATACATCTGGGGGCACGACGGTACCCCGCCATGTTACACGGCAGGACCGTCCTTATCTCGAGACAATTCAGGCCATTTTCAACCACTTCTGCTCAACTTGGCGGGGGCACTACCGTGCTCCCAGATACATACATTACAATATTTAGGTTAAGGACTCTTCTGACATATATATTTCTCTACTATTTATAAATAGTATTTACTCGTATTTATCGAAAACTTTCCATAGCGTATAGATTTCTTTACACTAGACACTAGTGTCGAAACTAGACCCAATCCTTATTTAATGAATTACCTTAAACTGTGAAATAACTGGTTTATGACATATCTCAGCAGACAGAATATGAAACGGCTTATTAATTCATAGATAGTGAGCGTCGATTTCGTTTGCATATTTAGTTATTTCATCCTGAAAGTTGTGAGTTGTGACACATTATTTCGAAGCGCATTAACTAGTTATACTACGTCCCGTTTAATTTTAACCCAATCGTAAACAAACCCGTCTATGACACAACCATAGATTAGTCAGTGATGCCAATTGGCCAATACAATGATTATTATTATTGTTTGCGACTATAAATCCATAGACTACAGACTATAGACTATTTTCTACAGTCGGCAGGGTCAAAGTGACTTACTTCTACCGTGAAAGTTTTTCATGAGATGTTTAAATAATATATTAATTATTATTTAATTGTTATAAAATGTATTTGATATTGAGACTGATTATTTAATATTCTGGTAAAAAATAAATAATAAATAAGAGTAATAGAATATGTCCAGGCCCTTGACATAAGCTTCGCTAAATGACATCCGAATTCGCTCGTCAATTAGCGAAGCTTATGTCAAATCCCATACATTTTAGCGATAAATAGCGATAGTATTCCTAGTCATCGATTACACTTATTACATTCGAAAATAAACAATTTTATAATATTTACAGTCTGTAGTGTCTAGTCAGTTATCTAGGGTGAAGGGAGTCTAAATCTCCAACTTTGAGGCAAAACCTGTTCATGTGTTCCAATTATAGTAGACAATAGATGTAAGCTTAATGAAGTAAGTGCATAAATATAAGTGTAAATGAAGTAGATCTCATAATAATATTTACTTTTAAGTTACTACGATGCGAATAATAAAATTTCCTGGTGACTCAAAAATTGCAGTGATTGACTATAATGAGGTAATCATAAAAATACAGTTGTATTGCCATTTTTCCTGTTTATAATTACAAATCATGAAACTACTTTCCTCATTCCTAATTAAGTCAGGATAGTGCCACCATAATAATATGGTAATATTATTGTTATGTTTTACCCAAAATAGAGGTCGCCCTATAATCGAAATTCGACAAGGATTCTTTAAACTAATTGAGTTTAAAGTTTTCTGGTCCGTGTTCCTCTTAAATCTTCTTATATATAAATATGAATCGCTGTTCGTTAGTCTCGCTAAAACTCTATTTTTCTCTAGGCTATTTTTAGTCTTGAAATATTCGTAGAAGTCCAGGAAAGGTTTAAGAGTTTTAAGGTTGGTGTTTCACCACGAAATTTTTTCCATACAAAAATAGGGGTCTAGGGGATTTCTATTTCCTCCCTGGATAACACCTATAGAGCAACAATTTTTTTCCTGAATATTTATGGATATTGTTTGTACGTCCCTATTTTTTCCTTTTTTTAATAAATTAATTATTTAAAGAGATATGGACGTTTAAAAACCTAAAAAAAATGGCCAGACTCTCCGCTATGTTTAAATATATCTAGGAAACAGATTTGACTACAATAATCAACAAAAGCAAAAAATAGGAACCTAGCTCAATTCTTTTTTTTGACTAATACACAAAAAAATATTTAAATCAGTTAAGTTTTGGAGGAGGAAACAGAAATCCCCTAAACGTCGATTTCTGGTACTTTTAATAGGTAATTTCAGTCCAAGTTGCAGTTGTCTCTATCACGCTAGTACTGGCTAGCTAAGGCACTGCGAGACAGCAATAGATTTTATAAATACCTATTTTGTATTTCTCTCAACCGTGGTGTTTTCTCTTAAACGGTGAGAAAATATGCTGTTTGTATGCTCAACGAAGAGGGCACGGGTGCTGACCCGTGTACCCAATAAAATTACAATATAATAGACAGAAAAATAGGATATATTTTGTAAGATTGACAAATGTATTTTGGCTACCTACTGTTATTATGTAGCGTGCAAGAGCGGAATTGAAGTAAAGAGACTCCCTTTATATGTTAGTACTGGCCTCGACAAGACGAGAAATACATGAAGTGACTAGAGAGCCTCATTACTTTAGAAGTATATTCAGTACCAAGCGCAAGGATAAATCCTTCTTATAATACAAAAGGAAAAGTATATTTTTCTTACTCTTTCACGCGAAAACTACTGAACGGATTTAGATGAAATTTAATATGGCAATAGTTTACATGCTACTTTTTACCGAATTTGGATTAACACATAGAGCATTATAACAGCAAAATGTACGGCTCCCGTAATATTTCATTTTTGCGCGTTCAAAATATAAATGAATATGATATTTCGGATACGGATATGGGTATTAAATTATTTCAGATTATCCGTTTGCTTCAGATAATTTCGGTTACGGATATTATATCTTGGTTACCTTTTTATAGTAGAAAAACTTTCATTTCGGATTCGGTTACGGATAATATATTATATCGGATATCCGATTGTTTCAGTTACGGTTATGGAACTGCCTAACATCCCTGGACTTCAAAGTAGCGGAGTCCATCTACTCGTAGTCCCAAATAAATTTAATCGTGGCAATGAAAAGACACTCGGATCCAATTTGTTTTAATGTGTTATGTTTGTATAATTGCAAAATGCCAAGCTGGCGTGTACACAAAAATTAGTTGCAGCTTAAACTAATTTCCTTACGCCTGGCGACCGGCCAAAACCGTTTCTTGAGCACTACACGAAATTGCATCCGCGAGATTATTACACTGACTTAGCGAGTTAGAACGTGGAGCGGGTGCAAGTAGACAGTATCCTCCATTTTTACCCGACTACGTCTAAAATAAAACCGGTCAAGTGCGAGTACGGCTCGCGCATGAAGGGTGCCGTACAAAACAAAAAAAACACATTTGTTGTAAGGAGATTTTTTGCGTTTTGTTTGCCGTTGAATATTTGTTTTAACACACAAAATCTATATGATTTGACATGCGAATTCGTATGTCACTTAGCGAAGCTTATGTCACTATCTCATACATTTAGTTTTCGAACTTCGGAAGTGATAACGGAATCTGAACTGAAGGCCCCGATTCTTGTGCCTTGAACTCCTTTTCGAATCTTAGTCCGTCCCGCACGTGCACGCAAGATTTGAGAGGCGAGCGGGACAGACTGATATTCGAAACGATGTTCGAGGAGTACAATCAGGCCCCACGTCAGGATATATTCTATCAGATTCTGATACGTCTCAGGAGACATCGTCAAATTATAACAAGTTGGTTGCGAAATATTGTATCGTGAGCGTCTAATGACGTATGTGTCGACAGCCGACACCGGCTGACACCGGCTGACACCGCGTGACGAAACGCTGGCGTCACGACACCGATACTGTGTGATTTATTGGTTCAGTCGGCCAAGCAGTACCCAATGTATAGCTACGTATTCGTAACGTATGAGAATTCTATGACAACGCCTTTATAATAGGAATTCGATAACTTTACGGATACGCCGTCAATTAATGCTTGGACTAGAGATGCAAGTTCCTAGGAGTCTACGCTGATTTTTCTTTGAGGTGCGAGTTAAAAAGTTAACTACAACTTGCGAGACGAAACTACGACTCGTGGCTATTGGCTTATTCGATGCCTTACAAAGTGTTGTTATCTTTAACGTCGAATAATGCCAAAAGCTCACGCTCAGCATATTTTCGTCATCTGGATAGACCCTTATCTTGATGAGAAATGCGCTGTGCCCCGCGACCCAGGGGAAGGTTGATTATGTTGGACTTCACAGTGCTTCGCAGTAAGTGTACCAACTAAAACCCCCCGATGTCCTACTTCACGCTTTTTGGCAGAGCCATGGGAACCGCTGTACTACTAACCCTGCAGACATATTGCCTCAACGACTGCATTTTGATAGCAGCAGGATGTAAAAGGAGGGAGTTGGAACCTGCTGGGCCAACTTCCCCTACGGACATATTGTTCGGCCCGCCCACAAGGAATCTCTGAGGATTGACGCCCTCTCCGTTGACGTTTTGCTTCAGCGGGCATCATCTTATTAGATGATGGCGATGCCATCTTCCTTCGTCAAGAGTTCCCAGAACATTAGGGAGCTCTAGCCCTATGGTCCTTCGGTAACAGTCCCTCTCGGTGCCATCTATGGATCCATTCACGGGTTTAGCGCCCCGTGAATGGATCCGTGTTTAGTTTGTGGTGCGTTAAGCGCCTCCATCCTCGTCGCCTCCGACACATCAGGTGCGACCCCACCGAAGCCTGATGCTGCCTCTCCCGTGCCTCTTTTTGCAACATAACTGTGAAGCTGAAGGTAACAAGGTGGTGATGATACGTATCCTGGTGATAACATGTATCGACATCAAGCCTAGATTAGGTAGTAGTATAGGTAGTCATCTCAAGGACTTTAAATATTACTGTCTGATCTTCGGTAGTAAGTAATCTAAGCTGACCTAGATAAGCAAAATAGGACAGAAATTGCGTATAATCTCGAGGACATGGGGTAGGTTTAATCTCAGAATATAACGACCCGATGGATATTAAAAGGTAGTTTTTGCTGTATTCTATTTCTATTCGAAATATTTTCGAAAATTGACAATTTTGACTGTAAAATAACTGAATGTGTTTGATTTTATATTCTCTATTTTATTATTATTTAATAATATGTAGTATTTGCTTTAGTAGTCTCGCCTAGTTATTCGGTTTTTGCCTCTACGCGCTAATCTCAGAAACTACGGGTTCTATTTGAAAAATACTTTGTAAAAATACCAGTCACTATAACTTTGAAATATGGATTTTTTAAATACTTTTCTGGAATGATGAAAGGTAGTATAATCGTATTCTGTAATAATATCTATGGTCGCTTCATACCACGTCAATCTAGCCCCGTGCTAAGTATCCGAAGTCAACCAGGCAACGGAAATATAATATATTTAATACTTTTATACTATACACATATTTAGGATTTTTATGATATTAATACGCAAATTTAATACACATCCATGACCCAGGAACATTGAAAACTTTTTGTTCCCTCGACGGGATTCAAACCCTCTCGGTGAGCACCAACGCACTCAACCACTGCGCTACGGAGGTCGTCGTATATATTATTCTGTAGTATTCTGTAATATATACATGTTTATTATCTTCCTGCTAGTTTTAAATGACTAATGACAGAATGACCACTGACCGGTGTATGCGGCTTGAACTGTCATCCGTGATCTCGCGTGTCACCTTAAATACGTTGTTTATAACCTGCGTGGGAGTTTAATCTAACGATGCAAAAAGATATCTCAGGTTAATAATAAATTGATTTTATTTTATTTATTTTACAAACTTGAATTATTTTACAAATTAAAAATAATAACATTAACATAATTAAAATAATAATATATACAAATAGTAATAAAATAAACAAATAATAGCTAAACTAAACTAACACACCTCTAGACCTACCTACTCTATAAATAGAAAAACGCCGCCAGGTCGTCCCCCTCTGGCAGAGTACCTAGCAAGCTGACAGCATTGCCGCGTTGGATAGCAATGGCTATCCGCTGTGCTAGGTAGGTCCCTGCTCTAGGGTCCTGGGTCAATTCCATAAGCTTTTTAGACAGTGCTTTAAAAAGCTTATGTGCACCGGGACCCCAGGAGCCTAGGGTTTCCACCCCAAACGGCTCAAATATGATGTCACCGCCAAGGGTCTCATACTTGCGCCGCTTGAGGTTCTCTGCTTGGTAAGCGGCCGCGCCCGCACAGCTTGAGGTAGCCTGGACATGAGACGGAGCAAGAGTATCGACGCAGGTTGCGTCCCATACAAGGGCCCGTCCCACACTCCAGGGAACCAGGGTCATTCCATCGGGTCTCTTGCCATCGTCGCGCGCCAGACCGGAGGGCTCCAGTATTGCTGGCACACCGGCGGTGACAAGAGCCCGACGGATGAGGTCATTCAGGCTGTGATGACGGGAAATGCGTCCAGCACTTCGAGTGCAGCACAGCCCGTGATGACCGTAGCTGTCTACGTTAGCGCCGCAAACACACTGATGAGGGACGACGTGGGGGGCACCAAGACGCAGGGCAGTAGCTAGCTGAAATGTACTGCGGTCCAGCAATGTTCCAATAAATTGATTGTATACAACTTTATTTTTATAGTCCCAAATACACCAAAGAATGTTAAATCGTTTTCTATAAATTTATTTCTGGACATTAATACAAAGAACGAAAGAGACAACATCAGATATATTTTTTTAATAAATATTTTTTTTTTGTTTTCCTACACAATATTTAAATTACATTTTAATATTTTGCGTGAATACAGTATTTGTGATTTTTAAATTTCAATTAGTGATTAACTTTAACAGGCGCTGGTATAATTAGCACTTAAAGTACTAATTCTCGTGTTATCTACCAACAGGTAGTAGTCACCTTACAAAAAAATTAAAATACCTAATACTGCAAAAAGTACCACTCAACATTATAAGCACGAGAAAGAAAAATATTAATGTTATTTAAATTGACACAATTGTAACAAGTGTCCGAGTGTAATTTATAAGTTGAGTAAATTATAGCTTACACTAATTATAAATATGTCTAACAATCCTTCAATCGAATTATAATAAAAACGCAAGGTAATGCAGAAATAATTGTTATAACGTCATACACACTGTCAGACAACTTACACCAATTAAACCGTCTTGTCTAACGCCAATTATGTCATTTGTTATACATTAATGAGAAAATATTGACTGCGTAAAATTGATGATACAAATTAAAAATATTAAAGTCATTTGTACGCGTAATCTTCTTATATTTTAATATAAAATGCACATGTTTCTAACTGCTTGGCTTTTAATAGGGTTTACAAATTAATATTGACTAATTGTGTTGTAGATGTCGACCAAATAGAACCCAATTTTGGAACTAGAGGATTAGGAAAGGTCGATGGTTCGTGTTTACTGTACTTAGTAGACGTACTCTTGAGCAGGGATGTTAGGAAGCTCCGTAACCGTAACCGAAACTATCGGATATCCGATATAAAAAATATCCGTAACCGAATCCGATATAATAGTTACGGATAATATCGAATAGAAGTGGAGCCTAATTGAGACACGTTATGACAATTTGTGTTGATCGGCCGGTCGCTGCCAACAGACAAGCCTTGCATTGTTTTTTTCTTATATTGTTGTCATAAAATTCTTGTAAACAACTGACTTGTGACAGTTGTGACCAATTTTTCATTTGCAAATAGTTCAACAAATTGAAACAAAACATGTGTTGTGTTACGGAAACGATTGTATTGGTACAAAATGCGCCCTGAGTCGTTTCTATTTTACTTTTGAAACTCCTTAAAAATTTTATATCCGTAACCGAAATTATCCGAAACTATAGGATAATCCGAAATAATTTCATACCCGCATCCAAATCCGTATCCGATATTGCATATCCATGACATCCCCGCTTTTGAGTTAGTAAACTACATCACGAAACACCACCACCGAGGTAATAATAATAATAATGTCTCGCACACCGATTTCGATAACGGTGGCCGGTTTCATTGAAACCAACCAGCTACGCAGGAAATATTTTATAGTGCCCAAGTATGTGCGCAATACACCGAAGCTCTCTCTCTTCCTTCACTCTCGTAGCCCAGTGGGACGGATAACCGACACGACTGGCGGGAGATCTGGTGCAGGACCGACTTTTACATGCCCATCCTATACATAGATCATCAGGTGATCAGCCTACTTTGTTCTGACCAAACTTGAAACAACATATTTTGCTACAACGCGGGAATCAAAGTCACGACCTCTATAACTCTACAGTCTACACTGATGGACCACGAGGGAATAAAGAATATTAAATAATCTATACTAATATTATAAAGCGGAAGAGTTTGTTTGTTTAAACGCGCTAATCTCAGGAACTACTGGTCCAATTTGAAAATATATTTTTTTGTTGGATAGTCCATTTATAGAGGAAGGCTTTAGGCTATATAACATTCCATTTATAGAGGAAGGCTTTAGGCTATATAACATTACGCTGCGACCAATAGGAGCGAAGCGTCAGTGAGAAATGTTGCAAGAACGGGGAGATTTTCGTTGCGTGCGCTGCATAAATGGTTTAAGTCGCTCAAGAACCACGCGAACGAAGTCGCGGGAACAGCTAGTGAGAATATAAAGTTATTACTTTCTAAAAATCTGTCTCACGGCCACACTAACAGACATTACGAGTATTTTAGTGCTCACTTTAGGAGCTACTTAGAGATTTTGACATAAAGTCCATGTATTTTCTGTCAACACTAAGTAGGTATAGCTAAGCTCCTCCAGAAAGCATTAACTATGAGTGACGTTACTTTTAGAAAATGTGAAATCTACTTTCTTTACATAAAATCCATTTGTTACTTATTACGGCCTATATGCTAATTTTTTTATACTAATTTACGATTGAATAAAAAACACCCGTTTTATATGGATGGACCGACGAAGTTGGTATAATATTAATATATATTTAGTTACATTATAAAAATATATTATATATTACTTTACTTACCTTGTGTTCCTGGAGGCGCTCTGAACGTTCAGATCATTCATAACGCTGACATTGACAGCTGTCAGTGCGTGTGGAACAGTTCAAATCGATCCTAAACAGTGCTAAAGAAACGCAAATCTGAACGAAAAAAACGTTCAGATCGTTTAGAGTTAGGAAGTGGAACAGGGCCTAGCACTGTTTAGGATCGTTTTGAACTGTTTTCCGAAAATAGCTTGATAAGTTTCATTTGGTAATAAAATATTTTTCATTTCATTAAAACATTTAAAAGTAAAATTATGCTCCATTATTCATTACATAATAACAATAACTTATTTTTCGTATTTTGACGAGTCAGTAATGCGATTACTGGGGCACACGTGTGACCCACACCGGGGTCACGGACCACCGGCGAGCCTCGCCCGTGCCTCACACTTGGAGGACTTCCTCCAACCTGTAGCCACACTCTTGAAAACAATTTCAATGCTGATCCGAAACCAGATCCCGATGCTGTAAAGTTGTTGTCTTCCAGAACATTCTGGAAGACATTGAATTGGAATAATGCCTCCAACACCGATTTAGGTGACGGTGGCCGGTTCCATTGATACCAGGCCAGCTACGCAGGAGTCATTTTATAGTGCCGATGTATGTGCGCAATACACAGAAGCACTCTCTCTTCTTTCACTCTATTAGCCCAGTGGGACCGATAACCGACACGACAGGCGCAGTACTGACTTCTTACATGCCCATTCACGCATGGATCATCGTTCTGGTCAGACAATCAGGTGATCAGCAGGCTCACTCCCGACACAATCAAGAACCGAAACAGTTCGATCTCAACGATTTTTGGTATTTTATTTGGTGGACTACTTTGAATCTAATCACGATAAAGAAAATCATTAAATCGTAACTTTTTGTACTCCCGACCATATCAATCGACTGAGAATCAAAATAAACAAACATCAATTTTTTCGGGAGTACGCGGCACGAACGAATCTAAATCAAAATCGAATCAGCTTGGAGAGTAAGGCCCCAGTCTGCATCGTCCTAACCAAACTTCATCACAACATTTTTTGTTGTTCTAACGCGGGAATCGAACCCATGATATCCTAGTCGTCAGTCGAGATTGGAATAGTTCCATAAATCGACAATGAATTGAATGATGAATTTCTAAACAACTAGGCGCTACTATTAACTATAATCCAGAGGAGGTCCAGACCTAAACATGGCAGAACTCTTCTTCCTATTCCCTTCACCATAGTCGGTTTATAAAATCCGCTGAATAAAGTCGTAGTTCTGAAAACAGCACTAACTATAAACTACAATACAGTTTAACGTTAATAGAGTGGTCTTTAGAATCTTCCCCGAACTTCCAGGTTCCGAAACTCAGCTTTAATCTTCTCATAAATATAAAAATTAATCGCTGTTCGTTAGTCTCGCTAAAACTCGAGAACGGCTGAACCGATTCGGCTATTTTTATTAAATATTCGTGGAAGTCCAGGTAAGGTTTAAACCGTTTGTATGCTCAACGAAGTTGGCACGGGTCAGCTAGTCTTATATATAAAAATTAATCGCCTGTTCGTTAGTCTCGCTAAAACTCGAAAACGGCTGAACCGATTCGGCTATTTTTATGAAATGTTCGTGGAAGTCCAGGAAAGGCTTAAACGGCTTGAAATGGGCACCGGTCAGCTAGTTACGATAGAAATTTTACGCTGGCAATCGGTCATAGCATATTTCCTTGTATATAGACATTTTCCGGCACAGACATTGAACAAGATTCACAAACCCGCTGTTTTTTTCATAATAATATGCAAATCGAAAACAATTGTGTTAGGGCTCCCACTCGAAAGTTACAGTCTACTGTCTTAAAATTGAATTGTTGAGGACTTCAATGATATGTAAATAATAAAGATGTCGCCTGTGTGGTCCACTTTAGAGCTTAACTTTCGACTCTGGAGATCATGATGTCGATTCCCGAACAACTAAAAATGTTATTTTCAAGTTTCACCTGATTATCTGACTAGAAGGATCCATACATTGGATATGTAAAAAGTCTGTCCTGTCAGTTATCCGTCCTACTGGATTAGGTATAAAGGAAAAGAGAGTGCTCTCGTCTATTGAGTTAGAGAGAGTTGCGAGTTTCTTACGCCGGATCTTCTCGGCGGGTTAGGGTTGAACCGGTGGTGGCTCGTTTTTCTTGTTGACTTTCCGAAAATAGCTTGTTAAGTTTCATTTGGAAATAAAACGTTTTTTATTTATTTTATTATTTATTGAATAGAGCACTACTGTTCTCACTTCTGTCGGGCGTCCTGAGTCTTTTCTTTTTAATGAGACAAAAAGCATTTTCAATGTCAACTTTCTTTTTACCACCAGCTGTTTGTTGAAATGCAACAGCGGCAACCCTGCGTGCGCCCTTGAGCGATATATCCGCGAACACAATATCGATTTTACACGCACACGGCGACATATGGCTTCGTGCATTACAACAGATGTCATAAAGACCGGCCGGCATTACACGAAAATGGGCTTTACAATAAACACCGTAACAATCATAATCGGATACGCGACGCGGACTTAAATCCGTTTGTCGTACAACAGTAATTAAGTAGAGGTATTAGCGTTTAGCTGTCCTTGCAAGAGATTCGTATCTTGACTGTCATATTCAGGTAAATGCATGTTTTCCAGCTGCATTAACTTGTTGTTGCTGGTTTTCTAATTTCGATTTTTTTTCATATTATTAGGGTTCCGTATTCAAATAGATAAAAAGGAGCCATTTTATTAAAACTCCGCTGTCCGACACCGTGATAGTCATGTAGCCGCTATAACAACAAATACAATAAAATAGATATTTAATGGGAAATGGGAGCCCCACACAAAAAACGTTATTTTTTGTTCATTTTGTAAGGAAAGAGAAAAGTTACTCGAATGTAAAAACTCATCGCAGTCTATAACATCACCAATTTTCTAAACTTCCGTGAAACTTTCCAGGTACCTATAACTACAGTCTGGAGTAACACCCTAATGAAATAGTTATTGTGCAGTAACTTGGCATCTATCTCGCAAATAATCTGTCTATTCGGTAACAACTCTTAGGTAATTCAAGTCAACCTAAATATTAATCCTGATATTTCAAAAGGTAGCAGAAGTGTGTGAACATTCAATGAGTAACAGCTAAAGAGAGAGGTCAAGTCTTTGATGGGTTTTCATTCATCGGGGCTTCAAAGCGTCGTTATGTACGAATCGTTGATTACGTTCCGATCTATTCACATCTTTTCAAATTCAAGATCTCAAGATAGGAAATTCAACTGATCCGTGGATCTATTGAAAACCATTTAGTGCCCAAGTTTAAAGTAGTTCGCACTGTGTCGTTAAATCTTGGGTTTAACGAGTTTAATGACACGACAGATTCCTATTTCAAAATCAAATCAAATCAAAATATTTTATTTCCTTAAAACTTACCTTAACTTTAAACTTAACAAGCTGTTTTCGGAAAGTCAACAAAAAGGCTACCACAAACAATCATGACTGGCTTAGAATTGAGAATCGAATCAGTTCGATCTCAACGACTGGTATTTTATTTGGTAGGTTGCTTTGAAACTAACCAGGACAAAGAAAATCGTTAGATCGTAACTTTTTGTACTCCCGACCATATCAATCGACTGAGAATCAAAATAAACAAACGTCAATTTATTCGGCAGTACGCGGCAAGGTCGAATCTGAATCAAAATCGAATCGTTTGGAAAGTAAGGCCCAAGGTTTATTTTATGGACTTATATTACTCGTGACAACCGTTTTTGGGATCCTCAAAGAGGACAGGATTTTGTTACTAATACTTTGTGCTCCATACCGTCTGTATCGATAGCCAGACAATTGAAATTTTCACAACTTAATTACGTATTTCTGTAATAATTGCCGCTATAACAATAAACACTCAAAAATAAAATAAAATAAAATAAAATAAAATAAATCCTTAGTCCAACTCGCACTTGGCCGGTTGATTGAGGTTATATAACTGATGATAATATTAACACGGTCGTAACTCGTAACAGAACTCGTGAAAACAATCGACGAATCACGAAATGATAATAATTATGGATCGTGTTCGAGCACGAATAAGTCCGTAATGAATTACTGAATTCCTTTTGGGAGCTGAAACAACTTATTAAATAATTAATAACTATAATTATTGGTGTATTTAGTTAATAACATTGATTGGCAATCACCGCGTAGGCTGAAATACCCTTCAAGCGTGTTAATATTTAACATAAAATACAATTTTAACGTTTGCTTACGATTTCCTTTGTGATTTTCATCTTTAACTCTAGACGATAACAGACGTGTGTTTGAAGTAACGTTATCGAATGCCATTTTTTTCTTTATTTGTTACAAAAATACAAAACACTAGCTGTCCCGGCAAACTTCGTATTGCCTTATTAATTAATTGCTTGACATACTGACTGCAGCGCCACCTATCGGTTCCAATTGTAAATCTAAACCATTCTCGAATCTCCACGAACACACACAAAAAATTTCATCAAAATTGGTCCAGTCGTTTAGGAGGAGTTCAGTCACATACACACGCACACAAGAAATATATATATTAAGATTTATGTGGCAACTTAATAATAATGCCAATTGAATTGGCCCTGTCATGATTTTTATACATCACTAGCTGAACCGTGCCCACTCCGTTGTGCATACAAAGCTTTTAAACCTTCCCTGGACTTCCAAAAATATTTCAAGACCAAAAATAGCCAAATCGGTTCAGCCGTTCTCGAGTTTTAGCGAGAATAACGAACAGCGATTCATTTTATTATTTTATACCTATATAAGATTTGATTCGATAATGTTACTTGTATTGTAAAATGTTCCTGCTTTCTACAGAGCAGTGAGAAGCGGTAGTTGAAATCAAAAAGTCACAGTACCTACACGAGTCCTTGGAACACTCCAAAGACGCACAAATGTGGCTTTTGTCACCTTCTCGACTAACGACTACATTATTTTAAACTTCAACATATTGCTTCGAACACATTTATCCTCAGATAAAACTGAGCCGAAGAGAAAGGCATATAGTATATCGGGTTAAATGCATTTTGTAACGTCTTGCGCAAGCCTCTAATAACTATACTATACTAAAATCTGATGGCTAGCTCATTGAGTAACATCATATTGCGTAACGCCTATCGAAAATACAATTAGTTCAATGAGGTTAGATTCTTCGTTTTTCCTTGTACGACAAGTAAAAGTAACAAGGTTCATGGTTAGATCTCAGATCGAAAAGTGAACATATCTTTTCCAAACATTAACTGAAACTTCATGTGTGTATTGCGTGTGGACAATATAATAAAAACACCGGGACTGCTTCGGTACGTATGTGTGCGTGATAGTGTAATTACACGTACTGGACATACATAAAACCACACAACGGGACTTGCGAATGTGTGTGTGACACTTGTACGTACGGACACTACATACATAAAAATACACTTTTTTCGTTACGTATAACACGACGAGGCGTAGTCTGAACCAGTATCGATGTGTGGACCACAGAACTCTTTCTTTACTTTTTGTTTTGTTTCAGGGTTAGATAATAATTAAAAACATGAATGGATGAAAGTGATATGTAGCAAAATTATGATTTTGAGAAAATTGAGTCCAAACTGTCAATTAAATATATTAGGATACGTCGTAAAGTTTTAAGTACATTAATCTAAAGATCCGTCTCTAGAATCAATGTACTTAATATGTTACATAACCTATAAAATGTTTAAGCGACTGTCTAAACTCTATTTTCTGTTTTTTTTTTGCTACATATCACGTTCATCTATTCATGTCTTCAATTATTGTATATGTTCATTAAATACAGTTAAACAATATAAAATTGTGAAATATTCGAATATAAAATTCATAAGTAGAGAAGGAACTATTAGCAAGTATTTCCCAAAATATTATGACTTTTTCTTTATATTTTAAAATTCTTGAATATATTATTCTATTCAACTACTGCAGCTATAACTCAGTAAAGTCTAAACAACATTCACTTTTGAAATATTAAACTTGTTTGTTTCTATATCCGCTATATTTATTTTCTATTTTCTGTATCTAAATTATAATGAATATCGATGAATATAAATTGTTTTACTTTTCCAAGATGAAAGGACATTGAGATTTTTACTATGGAACAATTTGCCACGGTGACTAAAGATACTATAATGAGCGTAATCTGGATTACTAGGTATATCTGCTGTGAATATTGTGATATTTTATGTAATTTCAACGAATATTCATAAATATGTTAGAATATATTTTCTTTTTACTTTTCCAAGAATCTAAATTAAAATAGTTACGGGCAAATTGCATTTCAATCTTACGGCATTCTAGTTTATCGTCTCGGCGTTTTTTAGAACGGCAAATGTTAGAACTTTCAACAACAATACTTTAGAACAACGGAAGGTTTTAAAAGCTTTTATTACAAATTATCAGTAAATTTATAAATAAAACGTTCGTTCGGAAAACAATACACCACCTACACACATAAAAACTCAGAAAAAACAAGAAGCAACATATTTTCTTATTTATGTTTCATAATTTGAATATATTTATAATTATTATTTACTTTATTATGAATAATTCAACCATATCTTATATTAACTATGTCATTACTTATATTGTGAGCAATGGCTTTATTTGTCCATTTTAGACACCTTCAAAAAATGTAATTTGTTCACTAAGGTTACCTAAAGTTGCGTTTGTAATATACAAATATTACAAACGCAACTTTAGGTAACATTATATTACAAACATAAACATATAATTCATTTAAATAAAGAGGTATAGAAAAATGTCCTGTTGCTATAACTAGCAGACTGGGTATAGTTTTTTCTGCAAACTCATGAAAAGAAAAGCGGTAATAAAACTAGACAGAAGTCTGTTAAGAATTAACGCCACTTCACAAAAGACTCGATATTCAAATCACTTACGCTTTTGTGCTAGAGGGAAAGGAGAAGCTTCAAAAACGACTCAAAAAAAGTGTGTGAACTTTATCAGGACAAGGTTGATAATACAAAATCGACTCCAGTCGACTCTACCCGAACGAGCGTTTCGGTTCAGTCTGATACCCACAAAAGAAAAAGAACAGCGCGCCTAAAGAACCTTTCACTTCCAAAACTACAGAGCGTGGATCACAAGAGACCTTTTGGAATCTCTTACGCTAGTCTACAGCAGATTGTGCTAGAGGTAAAGAAGAGGCTACATTAACTCAATATCTCATTACCTATAATTGCCCTAGTAGTAAAGAAGTTACACAAACTCAATCTCTCACGCTTATTATAATTGTGCTAGAGGGAAAGAAGTTACACAAACTCAATCTCACCCTTATTATAATTGTGCCAGAAGGAAAGAAGAGAACTCACCTGAACAATAGCGTCCATGGCCATCCTCTCGATATCGACGTGGTAGAAGTTAAGCGGCGGTGCGCGGCGACGGCGCGGGCGCACGTCGTAGTACGCCAATACATCGTTGGCCGACACGACGGGGCAGTCGTCCGTGCTGCAACCGCTGCCGTCCACCCCACTGTCGGAGTCACAGAACCCCTCCTTGGAATCCCCTTCGTTGGAGGTCTCGAAATCCTTGGAGTCCCGACGCTCCCAGTCCTTCTCGGTCCCCTCCCAATCCTTCTCCCCGTAGCTCTTCTCGGACCCCTCCTGGTAGCCGGACTCGTTCATCTCGTCCGGAGTCACGATCTCGGGGATCTTGGTCGTGTCGTACTCGTAACCGACATCCTCGCACATTATGTCAGCCATGTTGTTTCGGTATGGACGCTCACTACATGGTCCGCTTCACACGGTTCGCTGAAGCCCTGCGGACAATTATAGCTGTAAATTGCACAGTAATTAATCTTTGCGAGTGTTTAATGCATTAAAGTTATTTACACGCGGTTTCTTTTAATATGAAACTATTAATGCTTCGATATCTTTGAGATCCATCAACATCAGCGAACTTCTCGATGGCCCGAGTTTTATGCATCCACGCCAGCGACCCGGCCGCTACGTTCGCGTCGTGAAATTACAAACGACTGTGTGCAACGATTTATTTGAAAGCGGCCCGTAACTTCGTATTGCATACAATCCAAATTTATTCACATAAAATTCACAACGCAGCGGCCGGGTCGCTCAGTCGCGCAAATGCGAGCCTAAGTGCCAATTTTACCAACATATGATAAAGTTAATCCTTCGCTAAAAATCATACTATCCCTCTCAATTTTCCCATCTATGAATGAGAAGGCAGGGTATTTTAACAAGCCATCAACACTAGCAAGTGTTGGTAAAATGGGGACTTAGTCTAAGTGAGGATCAATCGTCTGGTTTTACCCGACTCCTCCAGAAGGGAATTTTTCATGTTATATTTGAACATTTATGAGGTGTCATGTCGATGTTGATGTTCTCGAAGATGATATTAATTGAGGATTCCAATTCACTCGTCACCAATCAAACGCGTTGGTTACAAGTGCAATTCAAGTGCAACACGCGCTGTAAAAACGACTCGCCGCTCGCGTGCTCAACCCACATCAACAACGATACAGCAAATGGAGTTTCAAACTAGGGATGGATAGGACATGGATTTAAGGATACCAAGGAATCCGAATGGTGACACAAATATAACGTATAGTGCTGACCCGTGCCCACTTCGTTGAGCATACAAACCGTTTAAACCTTCCAGGGACTTTCACGAATATTTTAAGCTTTAAAATAGCCGAATCGGTTTAGCCGTTCTCAAGTTTTAGCGAGACTAACGAACAGCAATTCATTTTTATATATAAAGACTAGCTGAACCGTGCCCACTTCGTTGAACATACAAACCGTTTAAACATTTCCTGGATTTTCACGAATATTTCAAGACCATAAATAGCCAAATCGGTTTAGCCGTTCTCGAGTTTTAGCGACACTAACGAACAGTAATTCATTTTTATGTATAAGAGAAGAAGAAGATATAATATATAATAGATAAAGAAGATGACGTGTTTCCCGCAAGTTCGAAAGCCAAAATTTTGCAAGACATTTACTAATTTATATATCATATAATTTATATGTCCTATAGAAATTAGTAAGAATTAGTGTCAACTTCGAGCATAAACTACAAACTGACATACAAAATTTCATAAAAATCCGCTCAATAGTTGTTGCGTGAAAGTAAGACCATCAAACATATCACAAACTTTCGTATTTATAATAACAGTAAGAATAATAGTCATACAATTTGAGTGCCAGTGATAGGTTTCGTTGAAACCAGTCCGGTTACCTAGTTTTTTTCTATTGCCAAAAGTACGCAAGTACACAACAACTGTTTATCTTACTGTGATAAACGAAGGATTCCACATTATACAGTTCATGAATTTACATTTAGCAAGTATTATTTTCAACAATTGGAAATGGCTATCACTTACTATCCCCCAGTTTTTGAAAGCATCACTCGCAACAACTTCACTTACTCACTCACCAATGAGCGTTTAGAATGGCTTCTTAACTGAAATTTTAGCTGATTTGATTAGTCTTTTAGAAACCTGGTTAGATTTATTAGTTATTACCTACGTAGCCCACTTAGAATGAAAACTATGGTATGCCTAAGATTACTCCTACATAATATTGTACCTTTCTAATTCATCAAGAATGCACTATGAAAATTCATACTCATGTCCACACAAACAATTAGGACCATAAAACTCACGATAGTTTTCCATCAACTTCATAACCTTGATTAGACACCATCACGCTCCGTATATAGACCGGTTCTTGTCCGTCTGTACATGGTCAGATAACTTTTGAAACATCTTTCTCGCTGACAAATAAGTCTTAATGACGTCTGAGGACTGTCTCTAGTCGTTTTGCTAAACGATAACAAAGAGGGGTCTACAGAAATCTAGACAAATAACACATTTCAAAACGAATAAGGGCGTGGTTCACCAAGCATTTAAAGTTAATCCTTCGTTAAATATCATGTTGTTCCTCTCGTATTTCCTATCAATGAATGAGAAGGCATGGTATTTTAACAAGCCGTTAACACTAACATGCGTTGGTGAAATCAGGACTAAAGCTCATAGAGTTTCACAAACTCTACATTTTTACGCAAAATAATTATCTACGTAGAGGCAATTTTTAGTAATAAATAACAAGGGCATTTAAAATTAAATAGAATTTCCAATCACCGAAATTAAAACGAGAAAAAAACAATACAGAACTTCTTTGCAGTAAATTGGAGTTTGATTACACCGTCTGTCTCGTTCTTTCTATTACATTTCCGATAGCAACAGGTCCCCTACTGACCTATATGTCAAGGGCACGCAACAAGTGCCTCCTGCCACCCCTAGCGCCTATCCCTTTCCGATCGGATGGGTAAGATGAGATGACAGCATTGAAGGTCACCATTCAAATCAGGGTTATGCCTTTATAGGACGCATTAGATGAACAGGAATAAATTATGTACAGATCAATAAGGTTCCGAACCGGTGGCAATTGCAATTCTTTTTTATTTTTTTGATATTATTGACTAAAAAAAGACAATAATACTCGTATTAACAAAAAAAAACTCTAAATTAAAAAAAATATATTTTTTTCAATTAAATATACGATAAAAATAAGTCATTGTGGAGCAAAGTTGTCGACCCAATATCTAACTTTCTTGATTAATTAGTAGAAATTAGGAACAGTGTTACATTTATTTGGAAAATAAATCATAATGTTATAACATAAAACATTATTATTGGTTATTTTATGGTGTTTAAGTTTCTACATATAGTTAAATAAGTAGAAATATAAATATTTACTATAAACACTGTATATTTACATTCATAAATATTCCCTGTCGCGATCAGGAGCACGATTCTCGGGCAGTGGAAAAAGGTTCGAATATTAGTATATCCCGCTCGCACGCGCGCTAAATCTCATTTGCATGAGCGGGACAGACCGATAGTAAAAACTAAGTTCGAGGCCTGAGAATCGCCGCACAGATTAAAAATAAATTAGGTAATTTTTCTCATCTCGCCCCTGCTTCCCCAAATTGTACTCTACACTTGTGAGATAGAGTACAAATTCGTTGTGCATTACTAACTTGGCTAGTCGCCACATCTGTTGCACCTGTACAAGCTGTTGAGACTATTAACAATATAATATGCAATTTCACAGGGCGAAAACAACGGGAACCGTGCATTTTTAAAAGAGTCTATGGTATTCTTACAGCACAATAATTGTTGCTTAAATACTATTCATTCGAATTTATAAATAAATAGTAGGATTATAATTGTAGAGAACAAATACTGATATACATAGGTAGAGAATACTGATATACATAGGTTTACGCTAGGGGATAGATCCCCTAGCGTAAACCTATTTATGATCAAAATTATAAAGAATATCGATAATGATGATGACGATGATGATAGTGATGGTGATGATGATGATGATGATGGTGATGTTGCTGGTGATGGTCGTAATGGTGGTGATGGTGATGAGTATCATGGTGGTGTTGGTGATGATGATGATGATGGTGATGATGATTAATACACGCTCACCAACAGTATATGATTACATCTTCAGTTAATATTCCACATTAAACCTAACGAGCGCCCGCACTGTGTGATAACTGCTCTATCTCTAGGTACATAATCTCACCAATACAAAACTAACCAAAACACCATGGACTTAGAGTTCAAAATGTGTATCCCCGTAGTATATAGTTTTATTAACTTAATTAAAAAACATAATTTACATAAAAGGTGCAGTATTGCCAACTATTGCCAAGTTATAAACATTATCTTGTGATAAGTTTAAGAGACATTTTTAATGCTCGTTAGTCGTAATAGGACGATAGACATAACATCATTAAATTAAAATATAAAAATAGTTCAAATATATTGTAGTAAACGTTTCTATTAATACGGTTTTATTATATTAGAGACACTTACTTTTCACTTTAATGTCTATATGAGAAATACCCCAACAACATATAATATATTCCCATACAATAATTTTAAAAAAGCATCTCTTTCAGCACTGCACAAATCCATACACACCCTAAAGTATTATCACTCATTCATATTTTAGCCTGTAGAGCCTATTTCATATATCACAGTATTCTGACAAGTCATAAGTATTAAATAGCTCATTCACATGTTTTGTCTCTGTCACCCGATATTGTATTCAACGATAAAACTACCGAATATGCTATCCGACACTTATTAGATACATAATACAGGCCCTCAACTTTAATATGAGTATACTGCTGTTATTACTGTTGAACAATAGCCGTAAAGAGATTTACTTTTGTACATAATGCGACGCGTATCGCCACGTTACCTGCGTTTTCAACAACATGGTATAGAGTAATAAAGTATATGAAAAATTTTTTTTTTGTTGATAGTCTATTTATAGAGTAATGCGACCAATATAGGAGCAAAGCGTCAGTGAGAAATGTTGCAAAAACGGGAAAGATTATTCACATTTGAGGACTTTCGTTGCGTGCGCTGCAGAAACGGCTTAAGATACGTACTCAAAAAATATGTATGAAAGAGTTATTCCTTTTTAATAATCATAATAACAAAAAACAACGTGAGCAATCAAAAGATAATCGCGATAGTGTTTCTGATAACCACGCGAACGAATTCGCGGGAACAACTAGTAATAAATAATACATAATATTAGCTATATTAATATAACCTTTGGTGACAATGAGGCTGAAAAAAAAGTGTAAAAAAGTACCGAAGCCTAAACAAGCTTCAAATCTACAAAAACTTAGCAAATAAATATATAAATCAAAGTACATTGACAAAATACAACTAAGTGCAGGCGTAAGTTTAAATTAGTACATTTAAGTTGTCCTTATAGTCCCCCATTGAAGTCTCTTCAACGATCATAACCCAAACACTGTAAACCCAATAAAACTTTCGATTTCCAAATCTACTAGCGAACTTGAACTTGGCAAATGGCTGCCACTTGTTGCGTTGGCGATGCGCCAGCCACCCTCGCTGTTATCACGCGATCATTTACCTCTGACAGGACCTTAATGCCTACAACATAAGGATCACTGTCATATGAACAACCAACTATAAACGCCGACTGCAAGGCCCGTACAAAGTTAATTTACCTCCGAGTTCCCTAAAAGTGATCCTTATTTCGTTCGCATAAAGCTGCTGTCAGAGGTAAAATAACTCTGGACCGAATATCTCCTACACACTCCTGATGCCCTGGTACTTCGGACGGCGGGTACACGTGCTTTTCCCGTGATTCCCGGTTCATCCCGGTTTTCGTTCGATCTATGTTTATTCATCCCGAACTCTATTTTAACCGACTTTCAAGAAAAGGAGGAGGCTGTAAATTTTTTTTCATTCCGTTTTTTTCTGTATGTTATTACTCTGAGGTTAATGATCCGATTTGCGTGATTCTTTTTTTATTCAACGCAGAATTATAATAACTGTCGTTAGGTCCCCAAAATTTTTTATATAGTTTGGCCCTGTAGTTTTATTTTATGAACATTTTTCATGTAATATGGATGATGTATTATGTAGCTAATTTAGGTTTTTTTTACCTTCTCATTTATAATTGACAGACACTTCATGTTTATAATGTACACCTTGTCTATACTAATATTATAAAGAGGTAACGTTTGATTGTTTGTTTGTTTGTTTGTTTGTTTGTTTGTTTGAATGGAATAGGCTCTGAAACCACTGAACCAATATGAAAGATTCTTTCACCGTTGGAAAGCTACATTCCTAGCGCTGAACATAGGCTATATTATATGTTTAAAAAAAGTAGGGTTCCTTACTAAAACTCCAAAAATGTAGCCCAAAGTGTAAAAAAACGACCTCCAAAATTTGTTACGTCGTGTGCGCTTCGACAACGGCTTGACCAATTTCGCAATTTTTTTTTACGGTCGGTTCGTTATTGTCACGAAAAGGTTATTATGAAAGAAAATGTTGAAAAAATTAAGCAGAAAATTAGAAAAAAAAAGAAAATACGTGATGGTCACGCGGGGTTTGAACCTGGGCTCAATCGATTCACGTCGTTGCCAGTTTATATGACACGGGTGTCATGGTAACGACATTGTTTACAAATGGAAAATAAAAATTATGAAATGCTATAAATAACGTATTAACATAAACTTAAACTATTTGGATTCATTAAACTATTTGTCCACCACTAATAAATAGTCGGGTCATTTTAATGGGTAACATTTGACAGTTTATCAAAAATGAGTGACGTAACGTTGTAACGACGACATAATAAAATAAATATTTTCTTTTTGTTAAAACTTAAGAATTTACTAAACTTTATTTAATAATTATTAGATATTTATTGTCAACATAACCAATATGAGTTTTTTTACGATTTGCTTTCACTGATAAACGATCTTAAATATAATATACAAATTATGATTTAATGAAATAAACGTCGTGATAATGTTACGTCAGTTAACACTTTTTCTTATTAAACACTAGAGACTTACTCAAAAAATCGATTAATCTTTTAACAACTATAAATATACCTATTTAAAAAAAGTACTTAACTTATAAGTTGTAATAAGAATATATTATAAATGTTAATTTAAAAATCAGATCGAAGGAGTTAGATCCATGGTCATAATTCACGAACTATTAAAAAAAAATCGAAAACGTCATGATATGACGCCACTATGGCCGTGTTCCAGGAGACGCTCTAAACGTTCAGATCATTCATAACGCTGACATTGACAGCTGTCAGTGCCTATGAAAACAGTTCAAAACAGTGCTAAAGAAACGCAAAACTGAATGAAAAAAACGTTTTTTTCGTTTACTATCAGGTCCTGGAACACAGGGTTTGTCGTCATTTGTCTTTGTGCGAAGTTAACGTCTGTCTGTTCTGTCTTTTTTTTTTCTTGCTACTGAAAACGAAAATGCAATTTAAAAAAAATGTCTGTCTGTCTGTTAGCGTGTCTTTTTGCTCCGGCTAATCTCTGGAAGGGCTGGACCGATTTAAACGAGACTTTCACTGGTAGATAGCTAAAGTTATAAGGATTAATTTAGCCTTCTTTTCATCATCATCATTGTTATCTAACTAATGATCACCGAATCGGCTGGACCGACTGTGACGGGAGCATTCACCGGGCGTTAGCTTATGTTAGTTCCATCTATACATCAGCTATTTGTATTAAAGTAAGTCGTGTTAGTTAAATAATTTATAACTCAAAAACGGCTTTATCGATATGGTTGAAAATTGGTGAGGAAGTAACTTAGAGCCAGTAGACGGACATAGGATACTATTTATTCCATTTGACAGCGCAGAACCAGCAACGTTCACGGAAGGGTTTGGCGTTGTGGGTTCCGCGTTGCGGGTTCCGGATTCCCGTGTTGCGGGTTCCGGGTTCCCGTGTTGCGGGTTCCGGGTTCCGCGTCGCGGGTTCAGGGTTCCCGTGTTGCAAGTTCCGGGTTCCGCGTTGCGGGTTTCGGGTTCCCATGCTGCGGGTTCCGGGTTCCCGCGTTGCGGGTTCCGCGTTCCTGCGTTGCGGGTTCCGGGTCCCCGCGTTGTGGGTTCCGGGTTTCCGCGTAGCGGGTTACGCGTTGCGGGTTCCGCGTTGCGGGTTCCGCGTTGCGGGTTCCGCGTTGCGGGTTCCGCGTTCCCGCGTTGCGGGTTCCGCGTTCCCGCGTTGCGGGTTCCGGGTTCCCGCGTTGCGGGTTCCAGGTTCCCGCGTCGCGGGTTCCCGCGTTGCGGGTTCCGGGTTCCCGCGTTGCGGGTTCCGGGTTCCCGCGTTGCGGGTTCCTGGTTCCCGCGTTGCGGGTTCCGGGTTCCCGCGTTGCGGGTTTCGGGTTCCCATGCTGCGGGTTCCGCGTTGCGGGTTCCGGGTTCCCGCGTTGCGGGTTCCGGGTCCCCGCGTTGTGGGTTCCGGGTTCCCGCGTTGCGGGTTTCGGGTTCCCATGGTGCGGATTCCGGGTTCCCGCGTTGCGGGTTCCGCGTTCCCGCGTTGCGGGTTCCGGGTTCCCGCGTTGCGGGTTCCGCGTTCCCGCGTTGCGGGTTCCGGGTTCCCACGTTGCGGGTTCCGCGTTCCCGCGTTGCGGGTTCCGCGTTCCCGCGTTGCGGGTTCCGGGTTCCCGCGTTGCGGTTTCCGGGTTCCCGCGTTGCGGGTTCCTGGTTCCCGCGTTGCGGGTTCCGGGTTCCCGCGTTGCGGGTTTTGGGTTCCCATGCTGCGGGTTCCGGGTTCCCGCGTTGCGGGTTCCGGGTTCCCGCGTTGCGGGTTCCGGGTTCCCGCGTTGCGGGTTTTGGGTTCCCATGCTGCGGTTTCCGGGTTCCCGCGTTGCGGGTTCCGCGTT
Source organism: Celastrina argiolus (assembly GCA_905187575.2). Classification (NCBI taxonomy): domain Eukaryota; kingdom Metazoa; phylum Arthropoda; class Insecta; order Lepidoptera; family Lycaenidae; genus Celastrina; species Celastrina argiolus. Next base: position 2,023,744 of record LR994581.1, on the reverse strand, counting down.
CCCGCGTTGCGGGTTGCGGGTTCCCGCGTTGCGGGTTCCGGGTTCCCGCGTTGCGGGTTCCGGGTTCCCATGCTGCGGGTTCCGGGTTCCCGCGTTGCGGGTTCCGGGTTCCCGCGTTGCGGGTTTTGGGTTCCCATGCTGCGGTTTCCGGGTTCCCGCGTTGCGGGTTCCGCGTTCCCGCGTTGCGGGTTCCCGCGTTGCGGGTTGCGGGTTCCCGCGTTGCGGGTTGCGGGTTCCCGCGTTGCGGGTTCCGGATTCCCGCGTTGCGGGTTCCGGGTTCCCGCGTTGCGGGTTTCGGGTACCGGGTTCCCGCGTTGCGGGTTTCGGGTTCCCATGCTGCGGGTTCCGTGTTCCCGCGTTGCGGGTTGCGGGTTTCGGGTTCCCATGCTGCGGGTTCCGGGTTCCCGCGTTGCGGGTTCCGCGTTCCCGAGTTAGGGGTTGTTTTTTTTAGTTGAATTTCATCATAAACTGTTTTTATGCTCAACGAAGTGGGCAAGGGTCAGCTAGTACATTATAAACATGAAGTGTATTTAAATAGCAGTTTGAGTGATAGATGATTATATTTGAACTTATTTTCTGTGACTAATGTACTAATTTGTCATGTGGACGGGTAATGCTAGGGGATAAATTTAACATTAAAAATACAATTTTCGCTTTAAATAACTTGATATTATATAAGTTCGTATTACCCGACTTCTATAAAGGAGGAAGTTTTCTATTCGTCTTTATACCTTTTTTTCACGTGCCCAATGAACAAAAATATTTTAACACTGGTATGTATTTTAATACAATTGAAGACGTTAATGGATGAAAGTATATTCTGATTGCGAGAAAATTTAGTTCAAACTGTCACTTAAACATTTTCGAATACGTCGTAACGTATTAAGTACATTAATCTAAAGATCCGTCTCTAGAAACAATGTACGTTACTATATAACCTCAAATGTTTAAGTGACAGTTTAAACCTGATTTTCTTGGAATATTTTTTTGACATATCACTTTCATCCATTTATGTCTTCAATTAATATTTGAACTAGAAAAAGAAATATGCTTCTTAGTGATATTTTTTATTACTTTTCAAGTCAGTTTATTTTGTTATCAATTTACCTACTATGATAAGACCGTATACCTGTCCTACACAATTAAAACATTACAATACGAACTATGTAAATACCAACCACGGTCACAAGAGAAATCCATAACCCACAACCATTCCCACGGTATTGTTACATTTCCCCACTATAGGGGACACGTAACGCGTTGGGCAACCGTGATGACCGGACTCCAATACCACTTTTTACTGGAACTGACACCTGCAGTACCATGAACCTTCCTGCCTTGGTAATAAGGTCGAAATACTAGACTGGATCATTATGGCAAACCTATTTTTATAGACGCAGGAAAGTGGACACGAGTTTTATATGGAAACAGTTGTTAGCTCGTATTTAGGTCTTAAGCGGCTGTTGTAAAAACTTTTTGTTAACCTGTTCGTTTACGACCCGATTCACAATTCACAGGGCCCTGATTTTAGACGCAATCGCTATTATCACTTACGAAGCTCCAAAACAAAACCTTTTGGTATTTGACATGACACACGAAATCACATTTCGGGGCCCAGGGGCCTTACTCTCAAAACTGATTTGATTTTGATTCAGATACGATCATGCCGCGTACTTCCTAATAAATTGACATTTGTTTATTTTGATTCTCAATCGATTGATATGGACGGGAGTACAAAAAGTTACGATCTAACAATTTTCTTTATCCTGATTAGTTTCAAAGTAATTCACGAAATAAAGTACGAAAGAGTATCTGCTTCAAAATCGGGTCGCAAGATTCCACCCGAACATCCTTACATACATACATTGCAAGTTAAATAAAAGCTTTTAAAAACCACTGATATCGAACGGATTCGGTTCTCGATTGTGACGGGAGCAGACCCGCTGATTCAAGATGCCAGCGCTATGTATCGCTTACGAAGTTTGAAAACAAAATGTATGAAATTTGACATAAGCTTCGCTAAATGACATACGGAATCGCCTGTCACTTTTCTATATGTATATATTTACTAGCAAGAGGGTTAAAATCGGTCAGTATAGATTGAATATGAATAAAATCGAATTATACGATATTTTATAAAGCGAATGTATGATATTTTTTGCATCCCATGTTAGCACCAACTAGTAGAACCAGCCCAGATGTCCTGATATGAACCTGCGACCGGATAATTATATCCAACAGGTTTTCGCATTAACCGTCCAAGCAAAACTAAGCTCCTTGCATACAATGTATGTACTTGTGATATTGCATGCTGTTACGAAATATAATATAAATAATTGTGAAATGTCTAGTGCAATTGGCAACCCCATGTACAAGTATTATAATACATCTACACTAATGTATATTATTATAATATATTATTTGTTTATTTGTTTTTTTTATCAACAAGCCCCCAAATTAACCTGGACCGATACTGAGTGAGAAGCCCATAGTAGTAAAGGTTGCTATAATTTAGTGAGAAAGTATTTCAAGACTCACTCAAAACAACTATAGTCTTAATAAAATTAAATTCAAAATTCAAAATATTTTATTTCCAAATAAAACTTAACAAGCTATTTTCGGAAAGTCAACAAAAAGGCAAATAGATTTAAACCGGTAAAATTTTTGGCTTATGATAGACAGGGTGTAAAAAGAGCAGTCACTATTACTTTGAGATACGATTATACTTTACTTTTACCTTTCCTTATTTTGGAAATGTATTTTTTTTTTATATTTTTGTTGTCAAAAACTTAAAATTTTTTTTTTACTTTTCACCATTTCTTGTTTTTTTGTCGCAAAAAAAAAGAATTTTAGTAAATAAAAGGAAAAAAAAATACATTTCTAGAATGAGAAAAGTTAGTATAATCATATCCCAAAGTTATAGTGACTGCTCTTTTTACACCAGTTATATTAATATCTATGGACGTTTTACACCACGTCAATCTGGCCCAGTGCAAGTTATTCGTAAACTTAGCACGGGTACCTGTACCAGACAACGGAAATATATTTAATACTTATATACTATACACATATTTAAGATGTTTATTATATTAATACACAAATTTATTACACATCCATGACCCAGGAACACAGTAAACTTTTTGTTTCTTCGGCTGGATTCAAAATCGCGATCTCCCGCTCGAGCACCATCGCGCTCAACCACTGCGCTACAGAGGGCGTCAAAAATTATTATTACTATAACATTTTTTTAAAATGGTGGTGGGGCTTTGCACGATCGTGTTAACATTATTGCTTGTGTGGTGGTGGTGTTTGCTTGCGAGTGTACGCATAAGCAGTGTGGGAGGAGGGAGGTGCATCAAACGCATGCCTATGCGTACACTCACTCATCTGCTTGCAGGTTGTGGTTATAATAATTGTTTCGCGGGATATTGCTAGATATAATATATTTAAATGTTATGCTATGGATTTCCGCAAAGTGACGCCTGATTCCATTATCCTCCTGATTCTATAACATTACCTAAACCACTGCAGCTGTAGAGTTATATGGTTAAGAAGTTTTTGTATGACATTCCACTAATACGCGGACGAAGCCGTGGGCAAATGCTGGTTTAAATATAAATCTATAATGCACAACAAAGTGAAAATAACTCGTTAGTTATATACGATTCAAGACAATATAACTACCGAATGTTTTATTTTGTGTCTACGCGAAGAAGAGGGTTTAGAGATTTGAATAATCTTATTACATACAAAAGTACCAAGGCAGAACGCGGGCTAACATATTCTGCTCTCTATACAGACTGGAATATTAATGAGTGATAATACTTTACGGTGTGTTTGGGTCCCGTATATAGAGTTTACTGTGAAAGTACCAGCGCTGAAACAGTAACGTTTTTTAAATTTGGTAATAGAAACATGAAAGTCAAAAGTAAGCCTTTCAGCGCTGCTACTTTCACAGTAAACTTTACATAGGAAGCATATACACTCTTTAAAGTATTACCACCATTGATTTTACACCTTGTGCGTAGGCACTGTAGAGTAGCGACGCTTTAAGAGTAGTCACTAAATCTTTGGGATTGTACTACCTTTTTTCATTACAGAACCCTTTTTTTACGTTTTTTTTTTTATTTTCCGAACTTCGTAAGCGATAAATAGCGATGGCACCTTGAATCAGGACCCCGGTAAGGAGATAACACATAGACAAACACAAATAGTGAATATTCCACTTTACTAGCCGTGTGTCACCTACTGGCCTTGCGTCATAAAAAGCAATTTCTAGTAACAGTGGATTCAATTTAATCGTGGAACAGTTAATATACATAACACCCGTGCCAAATCGAAGCGTGTCCCAGACGTAGTATAATATTCATTATCGCCTGTTATGTACGTACCACACCAATATCTATTATCGCCGCACCACACTAATAACTCTTGAGCTTGAACGGAACAATAACAATTCTTTTCCGTCATCCCTGCTTGATAGCATTGCTGCTATTTCAATGGCTTATCACGTTTAAATTTTACAATGTACTTGATCTGTACATCATCATTATCGCCTACAAACTGTTCTAGTTTGGCATACTACATGTATGTGAAGTGTAACTTAAATGAATAGAGCATTATAAAAAAGTGGAGTAATAGAATTATTTTCCAAGAGCCTCATATAAGGCATTTGATCATTTTAATAGATCATAATAATATAATAATAATATCTATGGACGGTTTACACCACGTCAATCTGGCCCTGTGCTAAGTATCCGAAGAACTTGTGTTACAGGTACCAGACAACGGAAATATATTTAATACTTTTACACTATAAACATATTTAAGATTTTTATTATATTAATACACAAATTTAATACACATCCATGACTCAGGAACATTTAAAACTTTTTGTTCCCTCAGCGGGATTCGAACCCGCGACCTCCGGGTCAAGAGCCAAGCTCTGAACCACTAGACCACGGAGGCGTCGACGCATATGTACGGTTTACCATAGTCTCTTGGTCTAACTTGAAGACATTTATACTAATACAATGAAACTTTCAAATGTTCAATCAATCTACTAATCGGTGGAGCGACTGGACAATTGAAAGTTCTGTTAAGTAAGCGAATGTCAATTGTATTGGCTTTTTATTAATAACAATTATTAATTAATAATTGATGCTTATATATCTATTTTAGTGTTTTTTTTTATATTAGTACTAATCCATCTGTCATGCCATTCATACAATAATTATTCGTTTATGTTACTTTACGGAGCTGTCAAAGGCTTCGCCTACAGGTATATAGTCAGATATATAGACAGGATATTGCCTGCTGTTAATTGCAAAAAAATCCCACGGCAACTGTACATGTTGCCTCAATAAAAAAGGGTCCTTGCTCGCGGCCTACTCTATCTGTGCCAAACTTCATTATAATCGGTGCAATGATTACGAGCGTATTTAATGCAAAGAAACAAACAAATCCTCTTTATAACATTAGTATAGATAATAAAGTCGTGTTTCTGCTATCATTAATAATAATCATTAACTTGTCAAACCGATTGACGGAACATTTTTGTTCAACGGAAGTAATCGAGTATTCTCAAGTAGTAAAATCCAAATAGTTGTGTTATCGCGTGCTCTTGAGTCTTGAGCGCACTTTCCATGACAGCGAAAAACAAAATGGCCGACCTCGGCGTATAGTGAATTGCCATTACACTATTACACGATTACCTAAATGATCATAAGAATTGTATTCAAGTGACTGTGTTCATTAGGCTGACGCAGAGTACTCAAACGCTTCTTATAGTTAAGAGGCTCTCTAGTCAAGTGATTAGTCATAAATAAAAAGCTATTTATATCATTCAAAAAAATAAGTATGTATATTGTACTCAGATGACCTCTGTAGGGCAGTGGTTGAGCGCGTTGGCGCTCTAGCCGGAGGTTGCGGGTTCGAATCCCGCCAACAGAAAAAGTTTTCATTGTTCCTGGCTCATGAATGTGTATTGTGTATTAATATAATAAAATCTTAAATTTGTGTATAGTATAAAAGTAATGAATATATTTCCGTTGTCTGGGACCTGTAACATTCTTCGACAGTAAATATTTAATGATTCACAGGTAAATTAAATATTAGTAAGAACTAAAACTGCAAAGTAGTTTCGACCAAAGTGCAATAAAATTGGAAACTTAGTAAAGGAAAGTACCAGGTCTTTATAAACACATTAGGCATTGTAAAAAGCCGCACAAGTGGGTCAATAGTAAGCATCGTCTATTTATATCTATTGCGAAATATAACGATATAAGCAATTTTATACACTTGTCTAAATACAGCGTCAAAAATGCCTATCTGGAAACTGATAATAAATTGTTCAGAAATAAAACTATATTAAAATCTGTTCAGCGTTTAGAAGCGATGCCACAGACAGAAACATAATATAGAGATGCAACTCAAACTTATAACACCCTTGTTTTCGTCTGTAGTTAAAATGCCATAAACAATGGAAAACTCTCGCTCCATACAAGTATGGGTCCAAATGACACAACTCACATTGGTATAGAGTGTAGTGTTGCGTTATTTAGTTTTTTCCCATAGCATATTTATCTCTATTTTCCAATTATTAAGGTACAACCTATGATTATGCAGTATGCGCCGCTTACGCCTGAAATGATTTTTCCTAATCTTCTCTCTTCTCTTATATATAAAAATTAATTGATGTTCGTTAGTCTCGCTAAAACTCGAGAACGGCTGAACCGATTCGGATGTTTTTAGTCTTGAAATATTCGTAGGTCCCGGGAAGTTTTTAACGGTTTATCACAAACTGTTTGTACGCTCAACGAAGTGGACAGTGAATGTATATAAAAATGACGCGTTGCGGCGCTTCGATCCCCAATCCGATCCGTACATCACCCGGGTGATGTAGGGGGGTCGAACCCCCATTTCTCCATCTACCAAACTAGCCACTCACCTAGTTATAGTCAGACCGGCTTGAGTATCCTTAAAAATTAATTGATGTTCGATAGTCTCGCTAAAACTCGAGAACGGCTGAACCGATTCGGATGTTTTTAGTCTTGAAATATTCGTAGGTCCCGGGAAGTTTTTAACGGTTTATCACAAACTGTTTGTACGCTCAACGAAGTGGACAGTGAATGTATATAAAAATGACGCGTTGCGGCGCTTCGATCCCCAATCCGATCCGTACATCACCCGGGTGATGTAGGGGGGTCGAACCCCCATTTCTCCATCTACCAAACTAGCCACTCACCTAGTTATAGTCAGACCGGCTTGAGTATCCTTAAAAATTAATTGATGTTCGATAGTCTCGCTAAAACTCGAGAACGGCTGAACCGATTCGGATGTTTTTAGTCTTGAAATATTCGTAGGTCCCGGGAAGTTTTTAACGGTTTATCACAAACTGTTTGTACGCTCAACGAAGTGGACAGTGAATGTATATAAAAATGACGCGTTGCGGCGCTTCGATCCCCAATCCGATCCGTACATCACCCGGGTGATGTAGGGGGGTCGAACCCCCATTTCTCCATCTACCAAACTAGCCACTCACCTAGTTATAGTCAGACCGGCTTGAGTATCCTTCCGAAAAAAAAACGCTTCGACTGTCCGCCAGTCTGAGTTGACCCTTAGTGACAGTTCAACATCTGGGCCCAAACGGTCTCAGCCCACATCCTAGCATCACCGTTAGTGTTAGACCGAGGTCATCCCAAAAGCGATAACGATACCCAAGTGCGTTTAAAGCACAATCATCGCGCGGTGTATGAAAAACGTAATCGCATCCGCTATTAGCGCCGCGGAGCGGAAAATTGCGGTGACATGTCGCTACTTCTGTGGTCAGTTTGGACTTTCGATATTTATGGAAAAGGTGCAGTATCAGTGTGCAGAGCGTCCTTGTCCAGTTGGCCAAGCAGGAGTAAACAACTGCGTATTAGTACAATTCTCGATTAACGCCTCCGTGGTCTAGTGGTTCAGAGCTTCGCTCTCGACCCGGACGTCGTGGGTTCGATTCCCGCATTGGAACAACAAAAATGTTGTTTTCAAGTTTACCTAAGACAATGCAGGTTGATCACCTGATTGTCTGACAAGAAAGATGATCCATGCGTCGGATGGGCACGTATAAAGTCGAAGTGAAGGAAGAGAGAGTGCTTCTGTGTATTGCGCACACACTTGGGCTCTATTAAATAACTCTTATTTAGCTGCTGGCCTAGTTTCAATGAAACCAGCCAGTTAACTACACATGTTGTATTTAATAAACCACTAGAGGTATGTATGTACGTATGTACAATATATAGGAGCAGTATTATATTTAATAGCCTGAATTAACAAATACAATCCCGAAAAAATACGGTTCTCAAATACATTTACGTTTTACACAAATAAAACTAAAATTAATTTTGATATTTCGCAATAGCAACATATAATATAAAGTCTTATCTCAGCACAAGTTAATTTTGAATAACCAATAGACAAATTCAAGTAGGCCGCGACCTTATGCGGCGAGGCATAAAGTAACTAATTTACAACCAAAACAAATGCCACTGACCATCTCGACTCTTAAATACCAACCACTGGTATTTATACCAAAAAACTGTGGGATTGTTGGTGGCCATGGGAGTAAAAGACTAACGATGGACATAGCCAAAACATAGATCGTCAGTAATATCTATGAACGCTTCCATCGTCCACACCACGTCAATCGGGCTTGACGATGACATGGCCTACCATCCCATACAATCTATGTTTAATACAAAAAAAATTTAAATAGATGTCACTACTATTAACGTTTGTAAATTATAAAATGTAAATATGCCGAATTAAGTACAAATATTGACATTACAATAAAGATAATCATATTTATAAGCATATCATCACATTAAACTAAATTCAACTCCTTAATTAAGAAGAAGTTACGAAACTTAATGAGTTATTAGTATTTTCCAATAGTGGCGCTAGATGGCTGTTTCCGTAATGTGCCTGGACTTCACCCTTTATCTATTTGAAATCGAAGAAAACAAAAAAAGCCAGTCGAATTGCCAGTATTAGGGTGGTACCATTTTCTAGTACTAGGTCGTGTCTCTGTTATATATCTACTTTGTGACGATGAGAATGAACGTGGTGTGGACTAATCCGTAGAATAATTCTTATTATATTCTGACTATTTTTCTACAAAATTATGAATTATGTACATTAATGCCTATGTTACTTTCGCTTTTATTACGAATCCACTGACACCACATTTATTAAAATCGGACAAATAGCTTAGGCTCTAATGTGAAACAAATCCAACCATACATAGACTGCCAAAATGATTACCCTCCCTTTTCACTAACCCATATTCGGGCAAAAAGACCTCGATGAAAAGATATTAATGACAACATGACATGGACAAGTGAACGGGCTGTGATGATGATGTCTTAACAAGGAATATTCAAACATGTAATCGAAATTCACAACTCATGTGCATTCAATTGCAAACCACAATACACCAATAATCCAGTGCGTTACATTCGCGGTTTTGCGCTCACACTTAAATAGCCTAGTCTAAAATCTAGATAAAAAATTGAACCTTATACATTGGCGTTAGCGGTGATTTTGGGTCACAGGTGCGCGGCTGCGGGAATAGCGACCCACCGTGTGTTATTATAGGGAGCATTTCGGCGTGTGCGCGAAATTCGATCAACCGGTCAGCCTTGGTACACTCACTTTTGCTAAGGCCTCCAACACGTGTGCGACTGCGATTTTTCTTATTGATTAACATAATAAGTCTGTTTTGAACACAGGTTAGCCTAAACCTAGATAAAACTAGAATGTTGATTGTAATTTTTGTGCTGCACTCGTTTTTGTTATGGGTCGAATACTTCTAGTGGGTGCGGTCATACGCCGTACCTATATAACTTACATATCTACGTTTTGGTCCTACAATTCATAAAAAATAACATTTGTTAAGACCAACAACAAGGATATAACAATACAACACGCTTTATAATAATCACACTAAAAAGGCAATGTGTTCATGTTGTATTTTATTATATTAAAGGATCAAATAACAGCTAATACATAATTTGAAAATACAAAATATGTTAAATTAATACATTATTTGTACAGCCAACAACATTATGTAATGCTATATGTCATAAAAAAGTCAATTTAGCTGCATAATAGCATTGTCAGTATGACTAGTACGTAAATAATATAATTTACTGCTTTTAGATAAAACAATAAAACTTACTGAATATTTAAATGCTATTAATAAACAGTTTTTGCAGTATTTATGATGTTTTTGTAGTATGTTTCGTAAAAAAATTGTATTATTCCTCTGACTTAAAATAATAGGTGTGTTTTCGGTTTTATTATATAACATAGTATATTATGTTACATTGACTACTAAATATAATATTTTTTTGTTATGTCTAACGAAACCGATCAAAATTCATGTAAGAACATAAGACTATTCTACACTGATGGAAAAACAACTTAGAATAGTATGCAAAAGGCCTAAAAATCACAAATAACCACCTACATATTTATGCCTTAACTCCCAGCAATAAGATTCACATTTGCCTAACTTTCCAATCTAGGACACGTTGATACAAATTAAAATTGCTAACATTTTGCGCGTAAGTGTTTTGTTCGTGGCGACCTTTACGTAACAGTTTCCCGAATAGCCGCATCTAATGCCGAAACAAACGAATTATAAACTGTCTGAGTTTATTTCCTCTCCTATTTTTTGTTCCAGGTTTTAAACCTATGTGTCAATTTCACCAACACATGTTAAATTTAATCCTTCACTAAATATTATCGTGTTATCCCTCTCGTATTTCTTGTCAATGAATGAAAAGGTATGGTATTTTAACAAGCCGTTAACACTAACATGCGTTGGTGAAATCAGGACTAAAGCTCATAGAGTTTCACAAACTCTACATTTTTACGCAAAATAATTATCTACGTAGAGGCAATTTTCAGTAATAATCGGGACTAAGGCTGGGATAATGGGATCCAAACCACGAAATCCGGACAAAATTCATAGCACAGAAAATAGAACTGTAGGCTAACACAATAAAGTTGAATATGGAATACACGAGTGTTGCGTCCAAATTAATGTCAAATTCAAAATAAAAAGTAATCTACCCAAAACCGCGTTGTCAAAGTCACAAAAGTAAACCTAAGGTTTCCGAGTGACATTAACTTCGCGGTTTCAGGTAGATTATTTTATAACATACCGACATAAGTACAATATATATATATTATCCGAATTAAGTATTAGTTTATCTACTAACACGTGAGCAATATAATGTTTTAATAACTCATAAAAATACTTTAAATTAGACAAGAACTCACACGCGTTTTACACAATTATGTTATACATTGACGTTTGTTGTTTCAATAAACAACAGTTTTACTTAAGCGGAAAATAACTTTTATGTATCCGTGGTGTGCCGAAGAAAGGTCACTCAACACACGTCAACCATCTTTACCGTGGATGTCGTAAAGTGCGACAGAGGGAATATAACGGGTGTAAAAAGAGCAGTCACTATAACTTTGGGATATGATTATACTACCTTTTCTCATTCTAGAAATGTATTTTTTTTTTCATATTTTTTTTACAAAAATAAAAAAAAAAATTTTTTGCTTTATTGCTATTTTTGCGACAAAAAAATAAGAAATGGTGAAAGGTAAAAAATTATTTTTTTCGTTTTTGCTAAAAAAAACATTAAAAAAAAAAATTCTAAATGAGCAAAGGTAGTATAATCGTATATCAAAGTCATAGTGACTGCTCTTTTTACACCATGTATATCCGGAAATGGGCAGTAGCGTTTCCGCCCCGCCAAACCGTGACCAGTATAGGCAACTACCCCCCATAAAATACTTCGGCTTATGTCCGGCAGTGAACGTCAGAACTGAAATGATGATGAGATAACTTTCAAAAGTTAATAAATATATAACAATACGAATATAGTCGAATTTTGACCACAGCGACCTTGTGTATCAATAAAAATGTTATTATTTTATTAAAATAAAATATTATAATAATATTAAATATTTAATAGTAAACTAATTAGAAAAAGAGTAGATTTCGTAGCGCCGCTACGCCACCGCTACGAGTCCTGCTACGATCCGGGATGAGAACGAGTGGAGTATGATATGTAGTTTGAATAATATAATTCAAACTTTTAATATCCGTTGCATTTAATTAATATATTTTTACACTTCTTTATTTTTTAAATTGTAAATAAGTGACATTCACATTATAGTGTCCGCGACGCACGCAATAGAAATATAATTAATAATTATTAAAAAACTTAGCTTAAATTTGCAAGATGTAGACACTTTTTACTGTTTACTGTCCGAGCCAACATCACTTGCAGCAAAAATATTATCCTCGTTGTCAACGATAGATGATAGAACATAATATGAAAACTAGATTAAAACTATATGCGTTTGTTAACAAAAAGATTAAGTTACATCTGAACAAAAAAACTAGGCCTTTGCATTCGTTATTGAATGATTTATACAGTATCTTCCGAGCAAAGTAACCGCTCTTTGAATTATGGACTGCCTGGATGGGCGGTAAATGTTGTATGGTTGCCCAGCACATCGTGGTAGTCCAGGAGAATTAAACGTTTGGGGCCAACCTTAAGTGGGTTTCCTCAATATATCCTTCAATGAGCAATGTTGAACAAAAAGCAGTATTATCAACAAATTTATTTTTATATACCCTTACTACTTCATCTATCATATATTTATACTTCAACTATACAATTCTTCATCTTTCCTTTTGAAGATGTATTATCCTATCTAGTTATATATTTAAATCAGCTTTATCCTTACGTTATATAAAAATATAATTTGGGTCCAATTCCATTTTTAAAGGGGACTCCTTTACACTCCCATTGGGCTTCGACAGTCCCACCTTTGGGACTTCTAATGACGTATTTTTTTCCCGGATCAAGTATCCAATTGACTATTTTAACTCTGTGAAATCCACAAAACTTAACCGGCTATACCCTTGTAGTCTAAAATTCAACAGTATACTAATGTTACTATTTATACAACTTTTAGCCAATGTTCCTGTCATTTCTTTTCATCCTAGCTCTCAACCAATTTTTTTTTTGTTTGCCAGTTGACGTGATCGAGAGTATTCTTAGATCGTCATCATCAGTTTTGTCACTGCTCGATAATTCGCCAAAAAATACAACATTATTAGATACACTAAGCACAATACGATAGTCTTGCTGATAAGAAACAAATCCTGGAAAGTAATAACATATGATAAAACTTAAGGATCAGGACGATTTTTTGCTGTCTAAATTCTAATATGAAACAAAAGTTTTTGTTAAAGTTAACAATTTCCTTTAGTTTATATATAGTTGTATGTCATTGCTTGCTAGGTTTAGATCCTTATAAACAGCACTATCGAATAAAATAATCGTTGTATAATTTATGATTTTTTTTTCAAATCAGTTGGTTCGAAGATAGATAAAAATCAATTGTAACTATGGTAGTCGCTAATGACCTTCGTTGTTAAAAAACGACTTTAAATAAATAAATTAAAAAAATTAAATTAAAAATTATTAAATTTCTAATGCAATTTAATTTTTTATCGAATCTGGAATTCTTGTAGAGCTCGCGATTCCTTTCAGCATTTTTCGCTATCTTCTATAGTTCAGATATCGCCTACCATGTTTTTTTTAAAGACTCACTCTATAGAATATATTTAAGACCTGTATAATATGGCTCGCCAGAGAACGCTCTTACAAAGATTAACAAATATTTGCAAATTACTATCATACTTTACCGAAATACAGAATATTTTAGGCCATTGTTGTAATAGAAAGGTCAAACAATGCATAATGTATTTCACATCATGATAAACTCAAAGATGCTCTACATAATGAGATTATATAGAAAGTATACCTATATATAAGCATATTCCAAGGAAAGCGTACATTTTCTAGTATTAAAAGTATTATATTCCTACAACGAAACCAGTTATTTGCTTAGCTCACATGTCATCGCCATTTTTGTTTAAAATAAATGTTGCATTCATTATAATATTGGTAAGACAAGAGTTTAAATTTTTATGACTAGGCTCACATGCTCTTGAACAAGTTAAAATGCCGATAAAACGAAACATTAATTGGGGCTCAGCAATAAGAAACGAGCGGAATTTATTATTGCTTCGCCTTCGATTCAAGCACATTCCACATGTTGTTATCTTGTGAATTGAAATGTAGGGTTTATATATAATATGTATGTACCTAAACTATTTTTATATTCTGTATTTAAGACAAAATATACTACGTCCCTTTAAGTTTAGATTAAATTTAAAAGGGTCGTACCAAGTATAGGTTTTATGGTACATAAACGACTAAGCTTATTTCACTAATATTGTTGAAATGGGTTTCAGATGAGCTAAATTAAAATAGCTTCATCGCCAGATATTTACCTTCTTTATTAGTGCTTCCCACCTATTGATATAAGCGTGGTTATAATTATATAGCCTTTGGTCTTTCTCGATAAATGCGCTATCAAACACTAAAATAATTTTTCAAATCGGACCAGCAGTTTCTAAGGTTAGAGCGTTTAAGTAAACAAACAAAGAAACTCTTCAGCTTAACAACATTAGTGTACTGTCTGTAATATTAATGAGTGGTAAGCAAATTTATGATGTTGCGGCGATCCGCATAAGAAACATGAAAGTCAAGTAAGTCTTTCAGCGCTGGTACTTTCACAGTGAACTCTACATAGGGGGTACATACACATTACACACCCTAATGTATTATCACAAATTTATGTTATACCTTGAAGATACTGATTAATTATAAACAATTTAGGAGAAAAGAGATGTAAAATCAAAGCACATAAAGACACAAAAATTGTGTGTGAACAAGCGAACACAATATTCACAGCGGCTCGGACACCGCGTTACAGAAATATGAGCCGAACTGGTCGAGTGGTACAGTTCGCACGCCGGGTGAGATATGCCGGCTTTGTCTGCTGTTGCCACACCTGCTAGGTTCACCCGCAATTGGGGTTACCATATGAAAATTGAGGAATGCCTGTACATAGTACCTAATGTGCCTGATTTTTCTGTCTAAAGCAAAACGCTGTAGGTGATAACTAATAAGTAAAAGACATCGCGTAATTTGAATGCATGTCTTATACCAATGCCAGCCGCACGCCTGTCCGAACCTTAAAATGCCTGTCGAATGCGGCAAACGCCTGTCATATGGTAACTCTACCCGCAATGGAAGTAGAATATGCAGTCGACTCTCGTTAATTCAATCCTGCGATAATTCCAACATCTCTATAATTCGAAGTTGTCACGAGTTCAAAATCTCTTTATATTTCGAACTAAATCCACACATTTTTGTGCGATGTTCGATTCCCGCCGATTTGGATCAACAAAAATGAGTTCTGGTAAAGAAAATGCAGACTGATCACCTGATTTTCTGACAAGAAAGATGATCCATGCGTCCGATGGGCCATGTAAAAAGTCGGTCCTGCGCCTGATCTCCCGCCAGTTGTGTCAGTCAATGCCCTACGCTACAAGAAGTTCTTACTTTTTCCCGGCAAAAAAGCCTGTTTAAAACCAGAGGTTTTACGACTACCAGTACTAGTCACAAACATCTATCCATCCTTACTAATTTAAATCACATTTAAATTAGTTGTATGAATTAATATAATAAGCTTAATATTCCTATGCAAACCCTAGACATTTCAACTTTTAAGTTAATTATATACATAGATAAATATTAAGTATCTTTTAAGTTTAGGTATTAATTAGATAAAAAGTCACAAAAACGTCATCGAATAAGAATTGTATAAAATCATGACATTCATTTGATAGCGTTGCGATAACTTTGTTCTCAATTGTTAATGCTAAGCTCACAGCTGACCGATTACGTCACGGAGAAAGTAAACCTCAGGCAGGTGAGTAATGCTGGAGCACCATAAAAATAAATGGTTTAGCTATAGAATACTATAGATATACGTGAGGATATATTATGATACAAATGCAAATCTATTAGATATATTATGCTACTAGACATACATAAAAATCCTATGTCCTTTCATGAGGAAGACCACGTCTACTATTAGAGTAGACCGTGTTTATTTAGTGTTTTCGGAACATATTCAATACAAAAAAAAACATAAAAATAAAAAGAGTGCGCTTAAGACCGCACGGCAGAAGTGAAAAATCAGCGATAAAACTGCGAAGAGCAGTTGACTGCTGACTGTATCTTTCTCGCTCTACACTCGGCGGTCCCGAGTTCACCCGATCGAGCGTTTTACCTCAGAGTATGACGGATCAGCCTAACTTACAACCCACGAAAAAATCTGAGTGCGATGCGCCTAATAAAGTTTTCAACAATTAAATCTTTCTTCCTAATAAGGAAAAAAGATTAGTGATAATAACGAAGAAATTACAAAGAGCAGGGCCCTGATTCAATTTGTTCGAGAACAAAATGTATGGAATTTGACATAAGCACACGAATTCGCTTGTCATTTAGCGAACCTTATGTCAAATATACATTTTGTTTTCGTAAGCGATAAATAGCGATCGCATCTTGTTCTGTTACGTTCTTCTTAATTAATATAAATGCGTAATGCCAACGAAGCCTTAATAAAAATGCAGTTTTAATCCTAACAAATCCAGAGTAAAAGGATAAATATACATTAAGGATTAATATTTAATATACAATAAAATTCCGAAAATGAATTACTGCCGATATTACCTCCATTCGTTAAAGATAAACCAATAAATGCATAAGTAATAGAATAGTGAGTTACAACCGGCCATAAACTACCAGTA
Organism: Celastrina argiolus; assembly: GCA_905187575.2. Lineage (NCBI taxonomy): Eukaryota > Metazoa > Arthropoda > Insecta > Lepidoptera > Lycaenidae > Celastrina > Celastrina argiolus. Next base: position 2,006,934 of record LR994581.1, on the reverse strand, counting down.
TTTGTCGGGAAATGCATCGCACACCCGCGACCAATATTGCGCATATAAATTACAAATATTGCAAAAATTCGATCCAATAACGCAATATTATTAATAAAATTAGTTTATAACATTAATTGTGCATTAGAATAGAGTAGAAAACTCTTTATACAAAAAATCACATACAACAATCATAAATAAGAGGAACTGTACAAAATGGCGGTCTTTCCGTATGCAGCAGTCTCTTCCAAATTATATACGTATCATACTAATTTATTGTGTTATGTATTATTTTGTTAACAAACACTTTGACGACCTCTGGAGAGCAGTGGTTGAGCGCGTCGGTGCTCAGAACGGGGGTCGCTAGTTCCAATCACGCAAAGGAACAAAAAGTTTATTTGCGTTTTTCGGTCCTGGACGTGTATTAAATGTGTAAAATATAATAAAAATGTGTGCTTTTATGAAATACATATTCGTAGTCTTGTCTTGTAACACAAGTAATACTTTAATACGCCTTTCCAAAGAGCAGAGCATTCTTAAGATGAATAACAGTAAAGCTAAATTATTATACAGAGGAGAACATACAAATTAGATTTCCAACTAAACCAATACCTAAAACACCGAAATATAATCGGTATTAAGTGAGAATTAGGCTGTGGTAAGGCTTCGCAGGGTACGTGACGCATCGATTTCGCGGTCCTTTAGAATTACCAGTAGATTGTGCTAATCTTACAATAATACAGTTGCGGCGCAATTTAAATATACTCGAACAGCAAAATAGTATTCTGACAAACTTCGAATGTGTTTTGGTTGCTCAAAATTCCAAAAAAGTTGCATTTTTATGGTGAGTTTCCGAAAAAAGCTAGTTTAGATTTATTTAGAAAATATTTTGAATTTTAAAATGAGTATAGTATATCAAGACGATAATTCATTGTCAATGAATCGGGACATCCCATACATTCAATCAAAATCTAAAGGAAAATCCCTTCTAAAGGAAAACATCCCTTAGTCCCGATTTCTCCAAGGCTTATAATACCATTTCTTCTCATTCATTGAAAGGAAATACGAGGGGGATAACATCATAATATTTTATTAAGGATTTTTATGATAGAAATTGACACTTAACCAGTAAACTACTTAATCTACAACGAAGATATATGGGGTCGAAAATGGTCTGAACTATTTCGAGAAACGGACGTCCGTGCTCGACTTTAAGATTTAAGAACACACGTTGATGATGGCGAGTCTCCAAAAGTGCTCTACCCGTGAAAGCTAGTCATAAGGCATAACTGCAACAGCCTGCGTCCTAAATCATTATCAGCTTGTCAAGATATGCCTTTATTACAATATTGTCACGTCGAGAGCGCGTGGGCGAATCTGATATCTATGTAAGCTTAACCTACAACACCTAAATAGGGCACTCGAAAATTATTACGAAGTTGGGTAAAAACGTGCAATTACGTCAATGATTTTTTCAAAGGGTGCAGCCCTTCTGGGAGCTGTCTCCAAGGAAAGTTAACGATCAAAATCAGAAGTAGGTTAAATTTTATATGGCTTTTTTACATTATTAAAAAAAGGTATTAAATTTTCCCAGAAAAAGTACCTCTTTCAGCGCTGTTGATTTCACTGTAAACTCTACATATGGGACTCATACACACCCTAACTCTTTAATATTATAGCCTGTATATATATTAGAACAATAATAATAGCCACAATTAATGGTTAATGGTTATATAACAATAATTTCATAGAAACACGTTATGATTGATATAAAGACATAAAAACGCGCTTCACCTTGAGATTCCGATATCTCCTACGCTCACGGCTCTACTCTATACTCACCTACGATTCGATATAGACGCATTAGTTGAGCACTTATATGGTGAAAGAATAAATGAAACAATGAAAGTGAACCCTATTAGGAGTTTTGGTTATTTGGCAAAGTTGTTTCTTGAAATTTATCATTGGAAATGAACCCAGTGTGCAACTACAGGAGACGAACGTTTTTAATGTTTGAGGAGACGAAAAGTTCCATAACTTGGGCGTCTAAGTGGTAACTCGGTAAAACCTAAAAGTTTTTGAACTTTATTGATATCACCGGTTACTGACCTTAATTTGGATTTTGGTTATTAATTAAACAAAATGCCTAAAAGGAGTTTTGGTTATTTGGCAAAGTTGTTAAATAATTTATCGTTGAAAATGAACCCAGTGTACCACTATAGGAGACGAACGGTTTTAATGTTTGAGGTGACGAAAAGTTCCATAACTTGGGCGACGAAGTGGTAACTCGGTAAAACCTAAAAGTTTTTGGACTTTATTGATATCACCGGTTACTGACCTTAATTTGGATTTTGGTTATTAATTAAACGAAATAAACTCATTGTCGTCGTCATCGTGTCATTACAACAATGAAGATGTATTAAAGGCACATTATTACATTAGTATGCGTAATTCTATTTTAAAAAGTCTGAGGTTGAGGTTGTTGTCATTTTAATTAATTTTATGTGTATATTTCAAAGTACTTAACTTCCTGTACCTACATAAACTTTAACTGTTAATACGATTCCGTGTGTACAACTCTCGAAAAATTGTATTGAATTTTTCTTACGTGTTAATTAATATAACGATTACGTCTATAAATAATCGGCTCTACTGTAATACTCTGTCCATAATATTATTTACAATACAATATAATCTTTATTCGCATAAAACATGTTCTGCCATTTTAGTGGCATGCAAATATTTTGATTACAAACTACATTATTAATTTATTAGTTATACATAATATTGTACCCAAAATGTTCGCTATACGTATTAATGTAACAATTTCGTCTATCGATCTAAAAATCGTCAATCCAATTTCAAACCCGTATATGGCGAAGGAGATAATTTATGAATTCCATCGGAACTTCTCTGGCATACATATGCATCATGCAGATACTTACGAAAGCGGAACCGCGTGAGCAGCGCGCCTTACCTCCACGGTGCACAGACTATAGAGATGAAAAGGAACGTTTTCAAATCGACACCAACAATTTATAAGTTAACATTTTGGAAAATCCGGGTTTATTTTTCTCTCACAATCACATAAATACAACACAAGGTAAGGAAGCTTATAAACATGTGAAACTGGGGTCGATATACTAACTATATAGTTTACTGATAGTACCAGCGCTGAAAAAGGTACTTTTTTTTAAATTATTATAAGGGAAAATTTATGATATTGCGGCATTTCTCATACAAACATGAAAGTCAAAAGTAAGTCTTTCAGCGCTGGTACTTTCACAGTATACTCTACATAGGAGGCACATACACACCATTAACACTTAAGTGTTATCACTCATTTACTTCACACTTTGTATATGGACTAACCATAGATCGACTCGACGTTCAGAAATAGATTTTTTTTATTCAGTAAAAATATTTTAATGCTTTCACATCACCTCAATATAACACCTATTACTCGACTTTTGATATTTTATTTATGCATTTGGTTACGGTCAGATTCGAACCCACGACCTCTGGGTTGAGTACGGACGACCTCAACCACTATGCCTAGCCATGTTAAAGTTGTACGTACCATAACACCTATACAAATTACAATAAAATATAGTGGTAATTATTTCTCTGACTCTTATGTAAAAAAAATCTAGTAATACATAGAATAACACGATAAACATACTTTAAGAAATAACAAAGTAACCAAACGCTGAAATGAACTTAATATAAAGACGGGATATTATGTCCTGTTTAGGTAAGAACAAGGTTGCCAAAATGCACTTTCTATAATCAATTTCCTTGTATTCCAAATGCTTATATTTCAACAGGAAAGAAAAAGCAATCGATCAAAAATATATTCCGACAGCAAGAAAACAGCCTAAAAGAGCAACATCAAAAATAGCGAACAAAAAGTTCAATCAATTACCTATGAAAGGAGCATTATAACTTAAAATAACAATACCCATAAGCCTCTTACAGAGAAATATTTCAGTCCCGGGGGCCGCGACAAAGCCTCAGACTCAAAATATATATACAAAAGAAATGGCACTGATACAATTTACTAAGAAAGTTGGGAGTGATTGATAATTTCAGTCCTCAGGACTTATGGAGCTACGTGAGAAGTGTATTATGGCACCTTTCCTACTATAGGGGCATGAAAAACATGATTGTTGGGAACACGCGTTTTGACGACCTGAGTAGCGCAGTGGTTGAGCACGTTGGTGCTCGAACGAGATCGCGGGTGCGAATCCCGCCGAAGGAACAAAAAGTTTTCAATATTCCTGGGTCATGGATGTGTATTAAATTTTTGTATAGTATAAAAGTATTACATATATTTCCGTCGTCTGGTACCTGTAACACAAGTTCTTCGGATACTTAGCACAGGGCCAGATTGACGTGGTGTGAAGTGTCCATAGATATAAAAAAAAACATTTTTGAGCCGCTGTATTTTTAGAAAATCGGTCAAAAATTAATTATTTTTGCGGCTCCACAGTAGGCTCTGACTCTTTCTGTCTAAAGCATTAGGTAGACCCGGGGTATTTATGCCCATATATCTTCTTTAATTCTTCTTATATATAAAAATGAATTGCTGTTCGATAGTCTCGCTAAAACTCGAGAACGGCTGAACCGATTCGGCTATTTTTAGTCTCGTAATATTCGTGGATGTCCGGGTAAGGTTTGGAAGTGGGCACGGGTCAGCTAGTATATTATAAAAACTTGAAATCACAAATTCCGAGCTGTGCCCTTATAGTAGGAAAGATGCGATATGTACATAAAAATACACAAAATAAGCTCATTCTCGCATTCATCCTGTAAAATGTAGATTAAGACGGGAAATTTTGATTTTACCCATTTCTTATTTATCGACGTTACGAGGGTAGAAAATCTGTGGGTCAAACTCGGGATAAAACGTTCTCTCGTAACTGACACTTCTGTTGTATCCAGTTTCAGAGAATATAATGCTAAAAATACTATAAATATAGATAAAACACAAAACATGGTATAACATACTATACAAATCATAAAAAAACGATGAACGCATCCTCTATAAAGAGTAAACAACCTAAAAAACATTAAATAAGGAGAAAAACGTTTGGCGATATTGCCCGTCGACTGCATTGAACATAAATCTGCGTTAGCCAACATTACATAACCCCGTCCAAACCTGTTTTACCGCACTTTGTGATAAAAACAATATTATTTACGAAAGCTTATCTTAACATTTGATCGATAGAAACTAACATTTACTTCTATTTATAGTTTAATATGGGTCAATTTAAGATTCCAATTAAAATACTGCAAAATAAGCAGAAGTGCCTTAGTAGGAACACTCCAGGGGCCCTTACTCTACAAAATGATTCAACTTTGATTCAGATTCGATCGTGCGGCGTATTTCCGAAAAATTGCATTTGTTTATTTTGAATCTCAGTCGATTGATATGGTCGGGAGTATAAAAAGTTACGATCTAACTATTTTCTTTATCCTGTTTAGTTTCAAAATAATCCACCAAATAAAATACCAAAAACCGTTGAGATCCAATTGATTCAATTCTCGATTGTGTCGGGAGTAAGCCTGCAGAGCTAGGGATCGAACCTGCATCCTCTTGAGTAGACCGTTCTACTCACTAGAGCTACGCCACAAACCCTATACGCCACGAACTAACAAAATAAACTGAGTAACAAACCCGAATAAATATTGTTTTCAACCAGGTGGAGATGGCATCTATCATAGAAGATTGACAATAAATGGATATTTGTGAAACATACTCGCAAAAACTTCTTAACTATTATTTTCTGCATTAAAACATTAGCTTTTATCTCGAAAAAGTACCGTGTTCCCGTGGGATACTGTTATGCGCTGAAGCTATGTAATAAAATGTTTAACAACGAGTAAAATAGTTAAAAATAGCATCATAACAACTCTTATCAAAGCAATTGGTTAGTGAAAGGATAATTAAAATGTTTATGAAGGCTACTCATTTAGAAGTCAGTACCTAAATGAAATGCCTTTCTGAAATTCCACTGAGCCGGCGGTTTAGGCATTTATTTTATGAAAATAAATAAATCTCATATTAAAAAAAAATTGCTGTTCGTTGATCTCGCTAAAACTCGAGAACGGTTAAACCGATTCCGCTATTTTTGGTCTTGAAATGTTCGTGGAAGTCCAGGCAAGGTTTAAACGGTTTCTATGCTCATCGAAGTGAGCACGGGTCAGCTAGTCTTATATATAAAAATTAATTGCTGTTCGTGAGTCTCGCTAAAACTCGAGAACGGCTGAACCGATTCGGCTATTTTTGGTCTTGAAATGTTCGTGGAAGTCCAGGGAAGGTTTAAACGGTTTCTATGCTACCCTACCCGAAAGATGAAAACGGGACGCTATTAAGACTTGCGCCGTCTGTGATAAATGGTGAATGTTATCCTGAATATTATTTTGAAAATCATCCTTCAAAAAAAGCATTGATTTAATTTAGATTATTTTTCCGGCTGTCAATCGGTCACCAGGCTATTTATGAACAGTGATAGCTTGAGTTTTAAAATAGAAATAATATAAAAATAAAATTTTTTTTTAGGTTTTATAAGGAATGCGCCAATTCGACTCGCACCTGACCGGTTTAAGCTTATCATTGTTTATAAATCAAAAAAATAGTAGGTACTTAATATTTTTTAATATAAAAATGTTTTTATAACTTTATTTATCGATAAAGTAGGTATAATGACCGGGTTTCTTGGGCGATGAATAGTTATATAAAGGAAAAAGTGCTGCAGTATTGAGAACGTTTCTGGTCATTTAAATATACGGTAAGGCCTATTACGATATAGTATTATAAGACAATTAAACGCTAGATATAGGTACATAAATCAATGTAAATATCAGTTAAGCTACTTAAAAAAGTTTAATAACAAATGATGAGACGACTGTAGAATAAATTCGAAAAGAAATTACCTATTAGGATCAATCCTTACTAAGAATTTAAGTTACAGTCAATTAGTTGTTTTCTAGATTTAATTACAAAATAAATTAATACAATATTATGTTGTATAACTAATTGGCAATTGAAAAAATATGTTTTAAATTATATTATTAGCATACCTACTGAGTTAAACAAACTCGTTTAAAATTACCTACGCTACGAAAAAAAAACAAGAAAATCTGATAGAGTTGGTTATTCCATATAGTCGCGTATAAACATGCCTAATTATTTGCAATTGCATAAACATTACTAATTGAGCAAATTAAACAAAAAAAAATCCATTTTTGTTATAGAAAATCGTTAGACGAAACGAAAGCATTAGAATTTAGGAATGGTTAACATCAACACGAGTACGTAAATTAGAAACTCTATCAATTATATTTAGAATTTTTGGGTGTAAGTACCTACTAACGTAATTGGATATCGAGAACATTATTCCTTAATCATAGCTCACAGTTCAACCTTCACCGTAGCAAAGAAACTTCTCGCTGGAACTACGTAGTACGTAATTGAGTTAGCCGCGATTAATTAAATACAACTAAAGAAAACCGCCAGAGAGAGCCATTTTCAAGGAATCGCTTAAGTCCGATCACGTTGCATCTTATTTCTAACGTCTATCGCGACTAATCTGTCGTATTCAGAATAAAGATGCCCTTACAGCCCCTAGAAAACTCCAATAACATGCAAAGTCCTCGATGGATCGACTCGTGCTTATTAGATTTAAATTCTAAGAAATACGGTCTCCAAGGACCTCGTTAAATGTACGATTTAAATTTATAACCTCGGCTAATATGCAGTCGCATCGCGGACGACACGTAATAACACAAGATTAATGCTTTACGATGCACAAAGGTTACAGATTGCGAGTAATAAACCGTGTCTACTGTCGCCGAATTGAGCAACATTCCGCGAAAATTTCGCACTCATTCAAGGCACGGGAGTGAATGGGAGTTGGGAGCAGGGAGAGGGACTCGGGAGCAACAAGTGACTCCCGGCTACATACGTGACGCCGAGCAACAGGCGAACCGCGGCGGTCGGGAGAACTGGGCCGGACCCGCGAGCCGCGGCCGTGACCGAATTACAATCACTTTTCAATTAATAAAAAAAACGGCACCTGCAATTCAACTGTCACTCGATACCGATCTCGATAGCACGCGGTGGCGCGGGACGTGCGTTCCTCGCGGCGGTAGGCGCTGCACTGCCGCGCCGCCCCGCGGCCGCACGTTCGCGCGTAACTTAGTTACAGTTTCGTAACCGTATTACTGGATCGCTCTCCGCGATTCGGGTGCGCTGCCGAATCCGCAAGCGTGCATCTTGCGACACGCCGGTGCTGGCGAGGCTCGTGCATGCCGCGGATCGTGCAAGACTCGTGCACTGTGCAGGATCGTGTACGATGGTTGCGAATGCGTTAACGTCGCCGCAAATTGATGGCTCCGTACGTACCTTATTTATACACTGAGTAGTTAATTGGACCCTAATGAAGCCATTCCGCGACTACCATTTTAACATTTATCTTAATTTAAAAGGAATTCGGTTAACCCGGATAGATCTCCGCAGGGCAGCGAAGTGATTATTTTTGTGCGTGCGTTTCATTTCATTATACAGCTATAACATAATTATGACCCAGACTACCTATATTATAGAGTTGATATCTTAAGTTATTTAATAGAAGTTGTTATAATATAAGCTATAATGAATTTTGTCCAGGTTATAAGTGATAGTCACTGATTTATATTATGTAGAGGCACGCAGTGGCGTGGGGTTCCTGTGCCTACATTCATATCGGTTTCATTTACTCCTAACTTTTCGACCTTCATCCTTATTTCTACACAAGCTAGGGCCTTTATCTAAAAGAGAACCAACCTTGCCCCTGAAATTTACTAATTATTATTGTAGAAATATCTCTACGAGGTGTAAAATAAATGAGTGATAATACTTTAGGGTGTATATTTGCCTCCTGTCGAATATCTCGTTTTTCTCTAACCAGTGTATAAACTGCAGGCTTACTCCCGACACAATCGAGCATCGATTCAGTTCGATTTCAACGGTTTTTAGTATTTTATTTGGTGGATTACTATGAAACTAATCGGGATAAAATAAATAAAATCGTTAGATATATAGTAACTTTTTGTACTCCCGACTGAAAATCAAAATAAACAAACGTCAATTTATTCGGGAGTACGCGGTACGATCGAATCTGAATCATTATCTAATAGGTACCCATGTTACTAACGCAATTGATCTCATTTATTTTTTATTACATTATCTTGTATTCTTGAGTTTAATGTTAATTTTAGTTATTATTACTTGTTAATTATTTTTTTTTATTTACGTTGCTCACTGAAGATCAGCGTTGCGAATATGTTTGCAACATGCTGAGTGGGCCCCTATTTGGTAGGGATGAAACGATACAAGTAAATACAAGTACATACTCGATACCTTTTTTCCGATACCAAGTATTTTAGGTATCGATACTTTGAAACTAGGTATCGAGTAGGTATCGGTTAAAAGTACTCATATCAGTATATGCATATGCCAAAGTCAATATTTCATTTTAGCATTGATTATGAAAATGAAAGTTTTTGAACGCATCCATTTTTCGCTGTGTAGTTGGCAAGCTTGTTTGTCTATGCTAGAAGAAAAAAGTAAACTGTCAGCCAGCCAGCGCATCACAAACAACTCGCAGTTGGCCAAAAGCGAAAGCATTCTTCGAAAGCCGATGAAGTGTCTATTTATATGGCTAATCCAGTCTGCGCTTTAAAATCTAACCCTTTGGAGGAATGGGAAGATTTAAAACTCGTCTTCCCAGCTTTATATAAACAAGCACGCATTTTTTTAAACATAGTGGGTACCTCTGTACCTTGCGAAAGGCTCTTTTCTAAAGCTGGCGCAACTATAACTACCTCAAGAAATCGTTTATCTGGCAAACATTTAGAAAAATTAATATTTTTAGGTGGCACTACAAAATCAGACTACTTTTTGTAATAAAATAAATTAATAAATAATTTTATCGTATTTTTGGTTTTGTATTATTTTTTTCCAAAAACTATTCGATACGAGTAAGTATCGATACTTTTAAATTGATACCGAGTAAGTATCGATACTTGACGACCGATACAGTATCGAGTAAAAGTATCGATACCTCAATGGTATCGTTTCATCCCTACTATTTGGTAATATTTCATGTTTTTTATAATATGCTATTTTTATTATTATTTTACCAAATAAATATTCTTTTCTTTCTTTCTTTCAAAATCGAACCAGTTTGGAGAGTAAGGCCCCTGGTCACACTATCTCTACCATTTAAAACTTGCGGCTACAGAGTAACTTTAAAGTACAAATGTAATCAGCTGAGTTCAATCCCGTATTTCAACACAATGTTAGTTTCACTACGATATTCTGCCGCGTTTATTAGCTGCTGTTTCTCGCCACGTTTTCTGCAGTAACGAGATTACGCCACGTAACAATACTACGAGGTACCACGTAGTACTATAGAGCTCTACTACGCAATACTCTACCTTGTAGTAGTAGACCAGGGATGAAATGGATATGAAATATCGGATATGGATATTAAATAATTTCGGATTATCCGTTTGTTTTGGATAATTTCGGTTACGGATATTACATTTTTACAGTACCAACCCTTTGATTTCGGATTCGGTTACGGTTATGGATATTTTTTAATATCGGATATCCGATAGTTTCGGTTACGGTTACGGAGGTTCAGTGCCAACTTGGGCTTAACTCATCATAGTTTGGAGGTGGTTAGAATTCTACAGGGTGATTCATGGTTCACATATTAAGACTGATATAGTGTGAAGAGAATGACGTGTAGAGCATTTTTTGTTTTGACACCTCATAAAAATTATTTAATGTAACTCAAAAAAATATTCAAAGGTCTAAAATGACTACAAGGAGTAAATCTTACTGGGGCATGTAGGTTCCTAGTCTATACACACGGACGCACTGGTCGTTGACTTAACACCTTACCAGGATTGAACCCCATCAGTTTTGTGACTATTTGGAGATCTATAATCGTGATTTGTCGCGTTATGGTAAGTAATTTATATGAGGTGCTCTACGCGTTATTCTCTACACACTATATTCGGCTTTATATAATATATGAACCATGAATCAACCTGTATATGAATAATTAAAACATAGGACTAACTATAATATAATATAATAATAATATAATATCTATGGACGCTTCACACCACGTCAATCTGGCCCCGTGCTAAGTATTCGAAGAACTTGTGTTACAGGTGCCAGACAACGGAAATATATTTAATACTTTTATACTATACATATATTTAAGATTTTTATTATAATATACTCACATTTAATACACATCCATGACCCAGGAACATTGAAAACTTTTTGTTCTCTCGGCGGGATTCGAACCCGCGACCTTTCGCTCGAGCACCAACGCGCTCAACCACTGCGCTACGGAGGTCGTCAAAACTATACGTGGAGTCATATAGTAATAATGCCTCCCACACCGATTTCGGTATCGGTGGCCGGTTTCATTAAAACCAGACCAGCTACGCAGAGTTATTTTATAGTGCCCAAGTGTGTGCGAAATACACAGAAGCACTCTCACTTACTTCACTCTCGGCGCCCAGTGGGACGGATAACCGACACGACTGGCGGGAGATCAGGCGCAGGACCGACGTTTCACATGCCCATCCGACGCATGGATCATCTTTCTTGTCAAACAATCAGGTGATCAGCCTGCATTGTCCTAACCAAACTTGAAAACAACATTTATTGTTGTTCCGACGCGGGAATCGAACCCACGACCTTCGGGTCGTAGAGTACTACACCCTGTTTAGATCAAATTTGATATTTTAGTAAACAAAACTTGACCAACATAATAGGTGTTTTAAACGAATTATTCCTACAAATAGTAAACTATTTTCCGCAGGACTTCCTTCATGGAAAGGACTCTATTAGTATAAAATAAGCAATTTATAACACCTTAATTCAAGTAAATCTTAAAATATATTTCTGTCAATCACATGATATGAAAAACCCAGCTCTAATCTTTTAGGCCTCAGCCTCGATTTTTGCGGGCAGCGGCGGCGGCACGGGTGCGTTTGATTTTACGCAAAAGATGCCGCCGCTCCCGCCCCGCTGCCCGCAAAATTCGAGGCCGAGGCCTTAATTATTCCAATAACTTAATAATACGCACAAATCCATCTTTTTTACGACCTCCGTAGCGCAGTGGTTGAGCGCATTGGTGCTCGAGCGAGAGGTCGCAGGTTCGAAGAAACAAAAAGTTTTCTGTGTTCCTGGGTCATGGACTTGACTTGGTGTGAAGCGTCAATGGATATTAAAATATCCGCCAAACTCGTTCTAGCTCCGTAATATAATCGGAAAGTAGCTGGAGAAATCACTTCGCGAAGTAACTCGAATTCGAAAAGCGAAGCAAAGTGCGTGTCTCCTTTATTCGGGGCTTCGGACCATTTCACTCGTAGCTACTAGCTACTGCAACTAGCTACAGAACTGTACTCTGGGGCTAGCTGTACCTGAAGAACCTATTTCTGAGTAAGCAGTATCACAATCGAAGATATTATTGCTTATATTGCTAGCAATACACGATTCAGAATTTTTAATATTAAATATATTATGTTGCATCTTGTAGCTTATGAGAAATGATAAAGGGTATGAATATACCCGACAGTAATAATAGATTCAAAACACATATTCTCCTCCTTATTGGAGTTCGATTGTCGAACTCCAATGTTGTTCGATCATAATCAAGCGCTGGTTGTCCGAGAGGGAAGCCCTCGCCTACGCAGGGATTTGGATAACATGACTACAGAGACCCCTAACGTGTGAGCAATATTAGTTTTTATTTGGACCCCTAATATTTGGGTTCTAAAATGACCACAAGGTGTGAATCTTACTATGCTGGGGATCGCGGGCTCATAGTATGTACACACGAACTCACTGGTCGATGACCTAACGCCTGATCTGGGTTAAAACTTAACTGTTTTGTAACTTTTATGGAGATCTTTATTCGCGATTCGCGACCAAAACGAAAAATTCTCTACGCGTCCTTCTCTTCACACTATATTCGGCTTGATATATAAAACAAGAGACAGCCTGTATATATCAGTATACATAATATTATATAATACATAAAAAATGCTCAAATCACAGAGGTACTGTAAATAGTACACTCATTTCATCATTCGCGTCACTTTAAATGAATTATAAATGAAAGTATGTTTGATCTTTGATATTTATTATTGATATTTATGATTAAATAAACAATCATTTTTTCCCTACCAAATACAACCGCCCACCGGTCATCCCTAGAACGGCCGTGTACTCTCGGCAGGGCCGCCTTTTATCAAAAAAATAGAAAATATATTTTAAGATAAGTAATAGGTATAGAATATTTACTCTGCACATCAAAGTTTAAGAACAAAGTACATAAGTGCGTACAAAAGTAAAATTACTCGGAAGGCGTGTCAATAATAAAATAATTATTTATTCAGTAACATATTACAGGATTAATGATAAAGCAATATAGCATTGTTAGCATATCATTTTTAGGGCGTGTTTCACCAAGCAATGTTAAAATTAACGGCATGTTACATATCATGTTATACCTCTCGTATTTCCTGTCAATGAATGAGATGGCAAGGTATTTTAACATGGCGTTAAGCTAAAAAAAGTTAAAAAAATGATTTATAAAAATCATTTATAAAAATCATTTTTTCCTACTCTGTACTATTCAATCCAGTAAACTGGAAAATCTGGGATCACATTAAATAGGCGTTAAAAACTTTTATTTATTTTCTTGCTTAAGTAAGCCTAATCTTATAATATATAAAAATGAATTGCTGTTCGTCTCGCTAAAACTCGAGAACGGCTGAAACAATTCAGCTGTTTTTGGTCTTGAATTATTCTTGGAAGTTCAGGGAAAGTTTGTATGCTTAACGAAGTGGGCACGGGTCAGCTAGTCATTGATATTGATAAGCTAGTGCATGAGCAAATGAACTCTAGCTCACAAAGAGTTGCATAAGAAAATCTATATTTTTGTTAAGGTAACCGTACACCAATCTTCCCGATCGACATGCCGATTAGACGATAAGCAGTTTGGTGTACGACTATCTTTATACACACATAAAGACTCAAAGCCTAGCACACAACAGAACATAGCCAGAGACAACTCAATTATAGTATGGAAAATCTATAACCATCATGCAAATAATAATTACCGAATGGGAAATCCGTCGACTTCCTGAGCAAATTACGAAACATTATGAGAACGTCTCCAGTAATTACCGCTTAATAGAGCTATACAAACATGTCGGAGCCTCAATTTGGGCCGGAGTCGGCGCCAGTATGAATATTCAGCTATAATTAAAAGTCGTCCCATATTTCACTTGTCGGGGCGAATGATGACCTTGTCTATCGACCAACCCGACCAGAAGTATCGATTCCTTTGTCTAAACTCATCAGTATGGTCTGTCGTGTTCCTCACTAGGTAGTCACTATTGTAGCAATCCTCAATGTGAGACAGAACTAACTGGACTGTCGTGTTCCTCACTAGGAAGTCACTATTGTAGCAATCCTCAATGTGAGACAGAACTAACTGGACTGTCGTGTTCCTCACTAGGAAGTCACTATTGTAGCAATCCTCAATGTGAGACAGAACTAACTGGACTGTCGTGTTCCTCACTAGGAAGTCACTATTGTAGCAATCCACAATGTGAAATAGAACTAACTTAACAGTGGTGTCTAGTTAGGTAGCCATTAGCCACTAGTCACTACTACGACGATCCGTCCTCAATGTGAGGTAGAATTATCTGTCTAAAGTCATTACGGCCGGCGTATTCCTCTCTAGTCTCTAGTACTGCTCCGTCCTCATTGCAAGTACTGCCAAATACTGAAATGCAAATTTAAACTTATTAGTAGTTCCTATTTAATTGTCAGGCTTTATTGTTATTTTTAGGCAATATGAAAAGGCAGCATGTGAGTTGAGAGCCACTATCGTTTCAGTATTCGGCCGTTTAAGTTATGATTGGCTAAAAGTTATATGTTTTTTTTTTGTGTATGCTATATTACTGTTTTTTTGTTTTATTTTTGAAACGTGAAAAATAAGAAAATTATTTAGAGTGTGCTAGTTCCCGAATGATATTCCACGGAACCCTGGGGTTCGGTAAGTTACTAACATGAAAGTGCCTCTCAGGGGTTCCCCGAAAATTCAAGATTTCCATATTGTAAATCGTTACAGTTTGGTGTGATTAATAAAAGCTGTTAGTTTTTTCTTACTTAAGCAAGGGTTCCGGCGAAAAGCTGACACTGAAAACGTTTCGTAGCCAAAAGAATTCGAGAACCGCTGCTTCCAAAAGTTGACAAAATCCGAACTGTGTCAGCGTAGTTAACTACGCCTTTTATTAAAGTAACCGTTTAAACAAGGTCAAACATTTAGAAAAAATAAGTAAAGCACATTGTAGTGTTTAAACGCATTACGTTACGTTACGTTAAGGTTAATTTCAAAAATCATTTGCCAATTAACCTAAGTAACCTCTCAAGTTTAAAGTTAATACGAAATCAAGTACATATAATGAAACGTATCTACCTAAGTAAGTATTATTGTATCGTTATTGGAGTTAGCAACAGGCAGTCTTGTTGATATTATCTTCCTTTTTCAGCGTCAATAAGCCACTCAAAACTTACTTAGCAATAAACCTGCTGACACACCAAATGCGATAACTAGTTTATAAAAAATGCTGTAGCTATAATGTGTAATGTAAATAAGTATGTTTCTGATGATACACGTAGAGCATTTTGCATGTGAGACTATAAAAATACTTAAATAATAGCACAAGGTAGAGAATAAAATAATAGGTAAGCTACACTGATCGCGCAATAAAGTTTCGATTTTGCAAGTAACTTGATTATTTCAATTAGATTTCCTAATCGAAAGTTCCGTTACATACCTAATTGAAATAACTAAGTTACTTTTATTGCACCTTCGGTTCCGACTTTGGCTCCAAACCATCCGAACCGGAGGTTTTAATCGGAGGTCGAATCATAGCAAATTGCAAGAAAATAAAAGTTCACCATTGACCGTTCAGAATGGCATGGGAAACCGAGGGTAAACTTATAACTACTGTAAACTATAAATAAAAAAAGTAAATACAATGGCATTAATTTGGAGAATACTATCCTTAATTACAGTGAAACTTGGTTAAGTGGGACCTGGATAAGTGAGAAACCTCCCTAACTGGAACTCATGTTGAGGTCCCAACACTTTGGCACTGAATTACCTCTATTAGTGGGACGAGGTAACCCTCTATAACTGGGATTTGTTCTTTCGATTTATCATCATAGTTACCTCTATAACTGAGACAGCGAGTAAATTTTATATGCATAAACCTCTGTAACTGAGATAACATTGTTTGTTTACTCATTCTTATTCTACCCACAAATTCCACACGTAATTCCAAGTACGTAAGTACAAATTTTTATTACATTTGTATGATTTCCTTTATGTACTTTTTTTTTATTAAAACTCATTTACATACATAACACGTTACTTATTTAATTATCGCACCTGTATAACTGAAATAACCTGTATTCTCACCTCTATTAATGGAACCCTCTGTAAATGAGACAGATATTTATTTATACCTGTATATCTGAGACACTGGGTAAGTGGAATACCTCTATAAGTGAAACGACATTGCAGGTCCCTTGATGTCTCACTTAACCAGGTTTCACTGTATTTTGGTCTTTTACTTGAACGAAGTAGTACCAATAATAGATTGAAAATTCTACTTACGTTTGCTATACAGCGCGGCAACGCGGCTAGTATAATGGGATTCTTCTCGGCGGGCGGGCGAAAATAGTTTGTTAAGTTTCATTTGGAAATAAAATATTTTGATTTTGAAACTTTTGAGCCTTGTACACTGCGGTCTGCGGAACGGGCTCTTCGTTTGAGCCTTGTACACTGCGGTCTGCGGAACGGGCTCTTCGTTTGAGCCTTGTACACTGCGGTCTGCGGAACGGGCTCTTCGTTTGAGCCTTGTACACTGCGGTCTGCGGAACGGGCTCTTCGTTTGAGCCTTGTACACTGCGGTCTGCGGAACGGGCTCTTCGTTTGAGCCTTTCCTCCATCTCCATTGGTTTTATATATTTATTTATTTTTTATATTTTGTGTATCTCCTTATAAATCCTATGTATATTTTCAGTATTTTATGTTAATTGTACAAATGCATATTTTCTGATAATTGTAATTTATTAGATAAATAAAAAACATTTTATTTCCAAATGAAACTTAACAAGCTATTTTCGGAAAGTCAACATGAAAAACAAGCTACCACCGGTTCAACCCTAACCCGCCGAGAAGAACCGGTTATTCTATATTATATCCTTACGTTTGCTCCAGTTTCCCATCATATATTATCCTCAGCATATAAGTCGCCTCCTTGGTCTAGTGGTTCAGAGCTTCGCTCTCGACCCGGTGGTCGTGGGTTCGATTCCCGTGTTGGAACAACAAATAATGTTGTTTTCAAGTTAGGTTAGGACAATGCAGGCTGATTACCTAATTGTCTGACAAGATAGATGATCCATGCGTCGGATGGGCATGTAAAAAGTCGGTCCTGCGCCTGTTCTCTCGCCAGTCGTGTCGGTTTACCGTCCCACTAGGTTATTAGAGTAGGAAGAGAGAGTGTCTTTGTGTATTGCGCACACACTTGGACACTGTAAAATAACTACTGCGTAGCTGGCCTGATTTCAATGAAATCGGCTACCGACATCTAAATCGGTGAGGGGAGCTATTATTATCATATATTATCGCTTGCAGTGGATCTCCCGCCTCGCCCACCCGCGCCTTCGGCTATTTGCATAAGACCATGTTGTTGCCACCGCGCCGCGACATGGCTTTTCCATATACACTACGATATTCGACACTTAACACCATAGCGATACAATTACACTGTCACAACGACCTCGCGAATTATTTTTAAGTTGTTTGTTACGTAGGGGTATAAAATAAAATATTAAATGCCTTACTTTGGCCGAAGAAAATAGGTAGAAACCTTTATTTTAATTGTATGTACGGACTACATACTTTTTAGGGCTCCAAACTACTTTTTAGGTGCCCAAAGAGTAAAAACCAAACCCTATTATAGAGTCCGTCTGTCCGTCCGCTTTTTTTCATTCTTTCTTCTTTTCTTTTCATTGACTAAGCCGGCAAAGTTTCATAAAAAAGCAGTCGTCTAGAAGAAGATACCTTTATGACGTAAATTTGTTAAAGCTCCCTGTATAATTGATGTTTTTGTATAATAGTCAGGGGGAGAACCCATACATGGTTTTCACTTTATTAGTATCAAGCAAATTTTTCGTGAGTAGGTTACCTTTATTTTGATGAGTCGCCCAAGAATTTCTTGGATGGATCTTGTTTGTGGTAGGTAACAGAGATAGCAAGAATACAGTTCGTGGATTTGATGATTCCAAAATATATATTTTTTTATATATCTCAAGATAATGATCTAAATAATCCGAAAAAATATTTGTACAAAAGATACTAATGAAGTGAAAACCATGTATGGTTTAACCCTGACTATAATTATGTAATCGTTTCTCAAGTGATATGAAGTAACCTTGTAATAATTTGACAAACCCTACAAAATAATTAAAATACTCTTTTATTTTTTATGACTTATTGGGGTAGCCTGTGTAGCCATATTTTATAAGTTAATCGGATTACCGTGGAGAAAAAAGTTACAGAGGATTTTAACAATGGTCGGATAATATTTTTTTATACAGCTAAGTATAATACTTATAATAATAGTGCATAGGTATACTACATACCTACTAGGGTTCAGAACCGGGAAATCCCGGTACCGAAAATCCCGGGATTTCCCGGTTCTTTGACTACTGTTATAGAACCGGTTCTCAACGCAAAAGAACCGGGATTTTCGGTATTTTCGGGATTTTTTTACCTTAACAAAAAATAAACGCAACGGGCTTAGAAAAGTACTTTTATAATTAAATTACATATTGTGGCATGTCAAGTTAAAGGATAATAATATATTTATTGCTATACAATGATTATAATATCGTTATACATTCACTTCCATTAAAGTTTTATATAGACATAAACAATTTTTATAAACGTGAGTAATATTATATTACTAGCTTTGGCCCACGGCTTCGGGCGTGTGGAAATATTGTATTCGTAGCAAGAAGTTCTTTACCAAATTGGTTTAGATAATGTTATAGTAATAAACATATTATGAGTATCATTATATTTTAACAAATGCATATAAAAACTTAATAAATTGTATACGCTTTACACCTTGGGTTACATTATTGGAGTTTCAGTAAGGATCCCTTTTTTTTTTGAAAATATAATAAAGCCTGTGTTGATGTTGATGGTGTAACTTTTCGACGGCGAAAAACGCTTTCAAATTTTAACTTAAGTTACGATGTTATTCAAAATATTCTTAACTGATTTTACTATCTCAACATATTAAAATAAATCTAGGGGAAATGTCTGCTCATTAAATATAATATATTTAAGTCAAAATCAAGATTTGGGGTCTATAAAGGCCATAGAACCTAAAAATAATAATTATTAAAAAAGTACTGTCTGTCTGTCGGTCCGTATGTGAGTCCGTACTCAATGGAATAAAAAAAAACATACAGACGAATTGAGAACCTCCTCCTTTTTTTGGAAGTCGGTTAAAAATGAAATTTAGCAGGCCGATAGCTTCGAACCTAACGGGCACCATTTCGTTTTTTGGATAATAATATCCTACATATTATTATCCCAAAAACCGAAATGGTGCCCGTTGGATTTTTAAAAAACAGTAGCTACTTATTTGATGGCATTTCGGTGAAACTACTCGACGTATTTAAATGAAACTCGGCACAAAGGTAGATTGGACCATGAAATTAATAACAAGTTTTTTTTATAATTATAAAATATCATAATTATAAAAGCTGTATTTATGAACTTGCTTATAAAACAAAAATAAATTATAATTTTTTGTATCATCGTATTTATCTGTATTCTAATTTCTTTTAAAATATAACAATTAAAATAAATAATATAATCTTTTTGCTACTACTTATAAATAAAAATCGCAAAAACCAATTTTATAAGATATCTTTAAACTATGAATTTTTGTTGAATCTATTTATCTGTTGGATAAAGTTGTTAACATTTTTGGAAGATCCATCTTTTTAGCCAGTAAAACTCACTTCGATATTACATTCAAAGGGTAAAAACTAACTTTCACAATATCTGCGTTTAAAATTTTAATTTCTGTCCAAACATTATACCGCATTTCGTGCGATTGGCTGAGCAGAAAATAATTTTAAAATGTTTTATCCACACTTAATATTATTTCAAACGTGAAACTAACTATGTATGTAACTTTAAGACTCATAAACCGTTTTACCGATTTGGTTTAATTTTGGTACGGCGATAAGTTTATAATAAATAGGACTTATCAATGCCGAGGCAAAACTACCAAACAAAGTAGGATTTTACGTCACGTATATAACCTGACGTTGATTCCTACTAACAAAATATAATTACTTATACTTAAACTTATAAAACTCCTCAGTTTTGGTTGGGTTTTTTGTACTACACAGTATTTTACAATATTATAAGTTTTAATAGATTTACATCGTTAAAATAGTTTTTTGGCTCATGATAGATCGTAGATATAATATGCAATGTTTTTTTTTCCTATTCAAAAGTAATAACTTTGCAAGAGCGGGAGGGAATTTGCTAAATGTGCCTTATAGGCTGGCAAATCGTTATACATAATATACGCCTCGGAAAAAAATATTGTAGTGCGTATGATCTGGCCAGAAACTGGATAGTGGATAGTCATATGATTATTGGTATAACATTATCTTAATCATACTGTAGTCATAGAGTTATTTGATAAAGAACTTTTTGTTACGAATACTATTCTACGCGCCCGAAGCCGCAGGACAAAGCCCTAATATTAGAGACGTTAAATTAAAAATATATATATATATATATATATATATATATATATCTATGTAAAAGTTTATCAAAGGTTAATTTATAACGATATTTTAATCATTGTATAGCAAATTTATGTATCATACTTTAACTTGACATGCCAAAATGTGTGATTTATTTATAAAAAGTAGTTTTCGAAGCCATTGTATTTGTTTTTAGTCAAGTACGAAAAAAAAACACGAAAATACCGAAAATCCCGGGAAATCCCGGGAATTCCCGGTTCTGGCTAGTGCCGGTACCGAAAATCCCGGTTCCTAAAACTATACCGGTTCTCGATACCCTAAATTACCTACTACATAGTCAAGTAAATATATCTGGAAGCAAACACTCTCCTAACTTATCGTAATTATTTAGCTAAAACTAAATATTTATAAATAATTATTATTGTATTATTGGTCCATAGTTTTAGTAACATTTTTTGTATTTTTTTTCTTTTCAATACCTTGACTTTCAATACCGACTATTAATAAAGTAAAAGTTTTAAAAACTGTAACACGACTTCGCAAAAAAGGACTCTAAAAAGGTCAAAACAAGCAAATTATTCAATTTGGAATCCAGTTATGCATAAGTACAAAAATGTTCAAGGTAGAGCCGTTACCCTTCCTTGTGGCATCGCCGAAGTCGGATAAAATAGAACCATTCGAACTCGGCACGAATGTGTCAACTCTTTACTCATGAACCGGTTTTTTTATGGACGCTTTACACCACGTCAATCTGGCCAAGTGCTAAGTATCCGAAGAACTTGTGTTACGACGACCTCCGTAGCGCAGTGGTTCAGCGTGTTGCTGCTCGACCGAGAGGTTGCGGGTTCGAATCCCGCCGAGGAAACAAAAAGTTTTCAATGTTCCTGGGTCATGGATGTGTATTAAATTTGTGTATTAATATAATAAAAATCTTAAATATGTGTATAGTATAAAAGTATTAAATATATATTTTTCCGTTGTCTGGTACCCGTAACACATTTTCTTCGGATACTTAGCACAGGGCCAGATTGACTTGGTGTGAAGCGTCTATAGATATTATTATTATTATTAAAAAAAAAGAAATAAAAGAAAAAAAAAAGGTACCAGACAACGCAAATACATTTAATACTTTTATATGTGTTATACACATATTTATCATTTTTTTTATATTATATGTACACAAATTTTATACACATCCATGACTCAGAAACATAGAGTATAATAATATAAATAGATACTCAGAAACATGAAAACTTTTTGTTAACTCGACAGGATTTGAACCCGTGACCTCTCGCTCGAGCACCAACGCGCTCAACCACTGCTCTACGGAAGTCGGGTAAAACAGCACTATTTTAGTTTTTTGGTTCCCTAAGTGCGTAAAAATGAAAAATGAAAATCAAAAATCTTTATTTCAGCAAAACTAGAAAAATAGTGTTTACAAGTTGTGTAATATTATTATAATGTTTCTCTTTTGCTGTGTGATTTACCTAGAAGCAATATTAACTATAGCTCTCACACTAGGATATCCTGCGTTGTGAGAGCTGGTGTGGTTTAACAAAGAAGTTTAATCTCGGTATCACTACAATGATAAGATAATTCAGTAAAAATAACAAAATAAAAATAATAAAATAATTGAGTAAGGTTGTCAGTACCGTGGGTAAGAATCGTAGCTACTATAAGATCTAAGGCTATTTATATTATTATACTCTATGATCTAAGGTAAGAATTGAACAATTACAGAAAAAAAAGCGGCATATTCAGAAAACTTAAGCTTGCATAAATGTTAAGAAAGATAAAGTCAAATGTGATTCATAATGACTTTGACAGATGGTCGCTGTCAAGTGCTTTGAGCTGTCAAACACCAATGTTGTTTACATCGGGATTCGGGAAATATCTTTTTAGACTGTTTCCCTTGGCCTTATATTTATATTGTATCGACACGCAAGAAATTGATAACCTTATGTAAATTAAATAATATGCTCCCTAAGTACTCAGAGAAAAGTGTACATTATATTATTAGTTCGCACAATATTTCAGAAAATATTGTACTAAAGATTAACTAACATTTATAACATTATATCTAGCGCCGAGGTTAACTTTTTCATATTTCTGTAATATATGTACATTATAAAGTTATACATTTAAGTAAACCTGTTTATCAGACAGCGATCGTTGTTGTAGTTAATATGATATAATCATTTATCAGTTAAAAATAACAAAAACTGTTGAACGTAACACTTTCGTCATTCCTCAGTGTTATCAGCTAATTAAAATTTTAGATAAGATGTTTTATTTATTCTATTATTCCGTACGCTCGCGCAGTGACACGCTCCCTACAGTCGTGAAGTAGCATAATGGCTACACTTATAAATAAAAAAGTATTTTTGTCGAGCATTGTAAAATATGTGAACAGGAATACAAAACGGTTATCATCACATTTCACATATTTCCCTGACAATGAAGCACCAATACAAGGTATGTTTTATAAAAAAATTAATTAGGTAGGCTAAGTTTATGCAAAACATCTTAACCTTCAGTTCAAATCAACTTATAATAGTCACTTTGTGCATTTGTTGCTACAGTTTTATGAACTTACATTCTAAACTCAGTGAAATTATGGAAAATAAGAAAATAAATCATACATTTTGTCTGCAAACACTTAAAATATTTGCTTTAACTAAACTGAAAAGTTCTTGATAATTTCTTATAAGTAAATACCTATTCAATATTCATACCTAGTCATATTTTGTATAAAAACGGCAACAGTTTAAGTAATATAATATTAATATACTAGAATTATATATATGTAATGTTTACCACTTTTTTTAGGTATACAAGACCCATATTTGTATGTTACAAAACTCTTTACTAAGACATTCATAAGTTTTTGAATGAAGTACCTACTACTTATACATGATGTTCAATTTACTACTAAACTTTGATCATAATTTAATGAAGAGTAAACATTGCATAAAAAAAGTTAAGAATTTTTCATAATGTTATCAATATTAATAGATGTTTTACAGAAATTTATATCCTATTAAAAACATAACTTGTTAAATCAGATTGTTTAATGTGATTTCTAAGTCGATCTACTATATATTTAAAACATAAAAGATTTTATAATATTGTTATCATCACTATAAGATGTTGTTACACAGACCAAGCTCTGGCTTGGCATCACATGAATCTTAAAGTGTAAGACGAATCTCACAACTGTTTTACAATAGAAGAACTAAGTAGTGAGACTTCGCATTTGTGGCAAGTTATGTTTTTGATGGTATTTCAGTTATAGTATACTGAAATTGTAATATAAGTTTAATGTAATTTTATGGGCTGAATGTGACTTTAGCACCACTTAATTTAACTACCATTTCTCAATTTCAAAACTGAATAAAGCCCTATATCTGCTATCTGAAACTAGTAAATCATTATAAACATACATTTGTTGTTATTTCAGGAGAAACCACACAGATGAACATGATGCAAGCCATCAACAATGCCATGGACATAACATTAAACGAAGATCCCAGTGCTGTCCTGTTCGGGGAGGATGTTGCGTTTGGTGGTGTCTTCAGGTGCGCTTTGGGACTACAGGTATACATACATTACCTTTGCTTTCTTATTACACATTTTTATACACAGAAAAGTCTTTTACATAATATTTTTTTCTAAAAAGTGACAAACTCCATCAGAGGGAAGCCCCAGCTGGTGTATTAAGTGGGGATTAGGATGAGAGCCTTTAAAATTTAAAGAATCAAGCTGTGGGGACCCAATGTTACTGGTAACTACTTAATTTTGTTTTCTACAAACACAATTAAGTAGTTATCAGTAACATTGGGTTCCTACTTTTGGGTTCCGGCTAGTTAAAATACTTTTTAATTTTAACAAGCCGTTAACACTAACATGTGTTGGTGAAATCGGGACCTGGGGCATGTTTCACCAAGCAATGTTAAAGTTAATCCTTTGTTAAATATCATGTTATCCCTCTCGTATTTCCTGTCAATGAATGAGAAGGCATGTTATTTTAACATGGCGTTAACTTTAACATTGCTTGGTGAAACACACCCTTACAATAATGCTAAGTGCATTTATTTATTTATTTATTTGAGGACCAAAAACCTCATGCATAGTGGAATTTATAAAAATTTATTTATAGAAGGAATCACTTACCTAATTTTACTAGTTAATGTGTTTGTTTATTTTTATATTACATCCTTATCCAATCCCAATACCTTTCAGGATAAATACGGAAAGGACAGAGTATTCAACACACCACTGTGTGAACAAGGCATTGCCGGATTTGGCATCGGCATGGCTACAGCAGGAGCCAACGTCATTGCAGAGATACAGTTTGCTGACTACATATTCCCTGCGTTTGATCAGGTATTTTATAGTTTTACTACGTCAAAATGTAGTTTATAAGGTAACATGATAGTTGTATAATGATATTCTATGATTAACTAAAGAGGTAGTTGTTGTGATGCTACAGCCTTTGATTAGGGTCCATTCACACGTCCAATCTTGGGTTCTCTTCACTTGGGTTAATCTATTATTATATTTTTATTGAGTGACATAACATATTATCTTATAACTAGGTACATAGGTCCTACTCTTGTTGAAATTTGACATTCCTCATTTATCCTTCCTGATCTCCCGCCAGTCATGTCGGTTATCCGTCCCACTGGGCTACGAGAGTAAAAGAAGAAAGAGTGTTTGTGTGTATTGCGCACACACGTGGGCACTATACAATAACTCCTGCGTAGGCTTTACTCTCGGAACTGACTCGATTTTGATTCAGATTCGATCGTGCTGCGTACTCTCAAATAAATTGACGTTTGTTTATTTTGATTCTCAGTCGATTGATATGGTCGGGAGTACAAAAAGTTTAGATTTTCTTTATCCTGGTTACTTTCAAAGCAATCTACCAAATAAAATACTAAAAGCCGTTGAGATCGAACTGATTCGATTCTCGATTGTGTCGGGAGTCAGCCTGCTGGTTTTAATGGAACCGGCCACCGACACCGACATCGTGTAGGAGGCATTATTATTTCCTCTACGCAGCTGGTGAACGAAGCAGCTAAAGCCCGGTACCGGTCGGGCGGGCAGTGGGGCTGCGGGCTGACGGTGCGCGCGCCGGGCGGGGCGGTCGGACACGGCGGCCTCTACCACTCCCAGTCGCCGGAGGCGTTCTTCGCACACGCGCCCGGACTCAACGTGAGTACAGTAGTAAAATAAATCCCATCAAAAACATAACTTGTAAAAAATGCCAAGTCTCGCTGACAACATTCGACGACCTCCGTAGCACAGTGGTTGAGCGCGTTGGTGCTCGAGCGAGAGGTCGCGAGTTCGAATCCCGCCGAGGGAACAAAAAAGTTTTCAATGTTCCTGGGTCATGGATGTTTATTACATTTGTGTATCTATACATATAATAAATCTGTAGAGGAGTCGTGTCTGTACATTGAAGATATTTGAAAAAAAATATGATAGGGGACCTTTATTTACGCAATAGTACCCAAAACTATGATTTTTGAAATTTTTGTCTGTTTGTCTGTGGGTTTGTGCACGCTAATCTCAGAAACGGCTTATCCGATTAAGATGTACTTTTCACTAATATATTGCGGCAAGCTTCACTTAACATTTAGTGTTTGTTTTATGTAAATCGGTTCATAAATAAAAAAGTTATGACAATATTAAGAGATCATGTCGTTTTTGCTGGACGTTTGTAGGAAGCGCGCGCCGGGCCCGGGAGCCGTGCGTCGCCGCGCGCGCTCGCCGCTTCAAATTGTATTCGCAGCAAACGCACCGGGGCCGCGGGGGTGACTTTTATTTGTTAGTTTTAGGCTTGCTAGGTAGGAACAATCTAAGACTTTTTTTCTTGAGTTTATTACGAAAGTTATTTGTATAAAAATAGTTAGTACTTTTACTGTACAGTCCTTTGTGATAAGTAGACCATATTTGTTAGCGTAGGTTAGTAATAAGTAAATAAATAAAAACCGGCCAAGTGCGAGTTGGACTTGCACACCGAGAGTTTCATACAAACCTGATTGACATAGAATTTTGATTTGGTTACAACTTGAATATATTAGAGACCTAAGTATTTGTTATAAGTTTCAATTAAACACATTCATGACAAACGGTACGAAGTTTAAAAAAATCTAAATATTTTTTCTATCTATATAATGTTACTAAAAACGTATGGTTTTAGACGTTGCTTGGTTTCAAATTTTATGATTTTGAGTTCACGGGCAGTACCCTTTAGGTTTTGATTCCCTTACGAGTGTCGAAAATGACGAAATTTAGCGACATAAGCGACTGCTTTTGATTGCATTGGCTAAGAAGTCTGATTTTTTCACTGCTTCAAGGAACAGTAGTTCCTGAGTATTTTATATAATTTTCATCACAACACGCGTTTCTGAGAAAAGGGTCTTGACAGACGGACATGGAAATGATCTTATAATATGTGTTTCGTTTTTTCCTTTTGAGGTACGGAATCTTAAAAACAGTTTTAAGATTTTCAGAAATATATTGCTCTTTTTTTTGTTTTTTCTATTTCATAAGATAGACGTTAAAAACATCTCGATAGTTACTAAACTGTGTTACAGGGGAAAACTGTTAATACAACTCGATTCCAATCGAGATACCTTTTGAAATTCTAGCCTTTTGCGGCCTGCCATGGATATGTGTTAACAGTGTGATTATTATGGGTTTTTTTGTCAAATATCATAATATTGATAGAGTATTCTCTTATACAAATATATCCATACGCCAAATGCCGTACTTTTAATACAATTATAGCAAAGTTGAGTAGGTACCTACATTTATACAATACGTTATCCGAGAGTTATACTCAGCGTGCATCATTAGCAATGTATAATATAATTTTGGATTCTATATTATAGTTCTCATTCCGTCTGTTAAAATTCATACTACAGCCTACTATTACTGTACATTTTTATAGTTTTCTTTGTCCAAATTATGTATTCGATAACTGCATAATATAAAGAATTTTGATTAACATAAGTATTGTGTTTACAGTTAAACTAAAAAAGTTATGTCAATATAAGTTACATTTATATTTGTCTTGATATTTTTATTTCTTAGTTTTTATCATGGACCGAATGGTTTTTATGTTAGGTACAACTTAGGTTTGTTTTCTTTCTTTTGGGACTTTCTATATTTTGCTACTTTTCTATATAAAATCAGTTAGTACTTTAACAGTGAAGTGATTTATAATCAGTACCAACATGTTTGGTTATTAATAAATAAAAAAACCGGGCAAGTGCGAGTCGGACTTACGCACCGAAAAGACCGCAAAAGTTTGCGGCGCGCTGTCTTAACATCATTGTCGCTACACCAGCAGCGTCGGCGTGGAAACGATCATCGTC
Organism: Celastrina argiolus; assembly: GCA_905187575.2. Taxonomy (NCBI): domain Eukaryota; kingdom Metazoa; phylum Arthropoda; class Insecta; order Lepidoptera; family Lycaenidae; genus Celastrina; species Celastrina argiolus. The sequence continues at coordinate 1,978,599 of LR994581.1, read as the reverse complement.
TGCAGTCGCTGCGGCGCAAAATCCATACAAATCTTAGTACTAGATGTTCGTCGTATATGTGAGCGTACTATCATTTATCAAGTAGTCCCGTTCGCATTATAGTAATTGTACACGGTCGTTTGTCAAGCTGGTAGTAGGAATTGTCAACATAAAGTAGTTTTTTAAATACCTCAACGACAGTTTTTATAACTAAAAATATTTAAAACAGATTTATTATAACACTGCCCTAAATCACTTTTCCACGCGTACGAAGTCGCGGGCACAGCTAGTAATATTATAAAGCGGAAGAGTCTGTTTGTTTGTTTTCTTAAACGCGCTAATCTCAGGAACTACTGGTCCGATTAGAAAAAATCTTTTTTTTTAGATAAATCATTTATAGAGGAAGGCTTTAGGCTATCTAACATCACGCTGTGACCAATAGGAGCGAAGCGTCAGTGAGAAATGTTGCAAAAACGGGGAAAATTATTAACATTTGAGGACTTTCGTTGCGTGCGCTGCATAAACGGTTTAGGTTAGGTACTCAAAAAATATGTATGAAAGAATTATTCCTTTTTAATAATCATAATATCAAAAACCAACGTGAGCAATCAAAAGATAATCGCGATAGTGTTTCCGACAAGTACGCGAACGAAGTCGCGGGGACAACTAGTAATATAATAAAAGTCTGAAATATGTGTATAGTATAAAAGTAAGTATTAAATATATTTCCGTTCTTTGGTACCCGTAACACAAGTTCGGATGCTTAGCACGGGGCCAGATTGACGTGGTGTGAAACGTCCATAGATATTATTATGGACGTTTCACACCACGTCTAACTACCTACTGTGCTCCCAGAAAAAAAAACTTATTTGAAATGAAACCTATAGGCAAACGATCCCGATAAAAGTTAAAAAGTACAATTTAAATTATGTTCCAATTTAGAACACAACATTTTAAATACATTAAACCCGACTATTCCAGGTGGTAGTCCCTCGCGGGCCCATCGCGGCGAAGGGCCTGCTCCTGGCGTGCACCCGGTCCCCGGACCCCTGCGTGTTCCTCGAGCCCAAAGTCCTGTACAGGGCCGCGGCGGAGGCCGTCCCGGCGGAGTCCTACACGCTGCCCCTCGGGAAGGCACAGGTGCTGCGGGAAGGTACGAAGCCCTTATCATCATTACCGGATATTATCGTTTATTAATACACCAATTCTGCACTGAAGTTTGCACTTCTTGTTGAAGATAAAGGTTATTTTATTTTATTTTTATTGTTATAATAATCCAACATATTTACATTAAAATATGTCAGTCATAAAAGACTCGATTAACCGTACATTTCGACTATAAAATTAGGCTATGTGTTCAACCAGAAACATAACGACACAGTGTCTAGAATATTTTACTTTTAATTTATATACTAAATTTTATGTGTTTACACATAATGTTTACGTTCACTTTCAATTGGATGGGAGCAGAGTTCTTATGCATTTATCTTTAAATAAACTTTAATAATAACAGACTCTCTGATCGACGGGGGCATAAGAAAGCAATCTCACACACTCATAATATATTATCTGTCTGTCTCTACTCTCTATCACACATATAACTGATTGAATATACTGTTGGTTCTTGATGGAAATGCATGTTCACAATCATAAGACACAACTTTTTATTAACACTTTTATTAGTTTTTACAAAATAACACACATGTTTTTATAAGTTTTTACAAAATAACACTCACTTTCCCTCTTACAGGTTCATCAGCTACCCTCATCGGCTGGGGCACGCAAGTCCACGTGCTGCTGGAGGTGGCTCAGACAGCTGAGCAGCAGTTGGGGGTCAAGTGCGAGGTCATCGACCTTATGTCCATACTGCCATGGGATCAAGAGACTGTGTTCAATGTGAGTTTTGTACTTATACTTTCTGTTGTGAAGTTTTACGGAAAACTATACATTAAATATCATGATTTCCTTACATATTATAAAACAAAGTCTTCCGCCGCTTAAGTCGGTCTGTTTATTTGTTTGTTCGCGATAAACTCAGACTACTGCACCGATCTTCATGCTGTTTTCACCAACGGATAGAGTGGTTGTCGAGGAGGGTTTTAGTTGGACCCGCACTAAGTATGAAGTTCGCCGGGACAACTAGGGTATAGGACAACTATGGTACGTCCGACATAAATTATTTAACCTAAACGTAAACAAACCAAAAAGACCGAAGTTTTCACATATTCACTTATTGTGCACACTTATCAACACTTTCACCGGAATGTTAAAGGATTACACTTCATTCTCCAAATACATTTTATAACAATTAAACAATAGTTAATATGTTTAAATATCAAATGAAAATCTTTCACAGAAAAAATACGCCATTTTGACACTGCCGATTGTAGAGTATAACCCTATAGTCTATGGATTCATAGCAAACAATAATCATTGTGTTCTTATTGGCCAACTGGCATCACAGGCTAGTCTTTGGTTGTGTCATAGACGGGTTTGTTTACGTTTAGGTTAAACTTCGACGTACTATAGTTGTACCGCCACAATAATCGGTGCTTATGTTCCGTTGTAAACACTAGCATACCAGCATACCATTACATATAAACTTTTCAGTCCGTGCGCAAGACGGGCCGCTGCCTGGTGTCGCACGAGGCGCCGCTCACCGCCGGCTTCGGCGCGGAGATCGCCGCCAGCGTGCAGGTGAGCCATAATATCTGCTGGTATTTATAAAATCTATTTCTGTCTCGCAGTGCCTAGCCAGTACTAGCGCGATAGAGACAACTGCAACTTGGACTGAAATTACCTATTAAAAGTACCAGAAATCGACGTTTAGGGGATTCCTGTTTCCTCCTCCAAAACTTAACCGATTTAAATATTTTTTTCTGTAGTAGCTAAAAAAAGAATTGAGCTAGGTTCCTATTTTTTGATTTTGTTGTTTATTGTATCCAAATCTGTTTCCTAGATATTTAGACATAGCGGAGAGTCTGGCCATTTTTTAAGTTTTTTAAACGTCCATATCTCTTTCAATAATTAATTTATTAAAAAAAGGAAAAAATAGGGACGTACAAACAATGTTCATAAATATTCAGGAAAAAAAATAGTTACTCTAGAGGTATCATCCAGGGAGGAAACAGGAATCCCGTAAACCTCTATTTTTGTATGGAAAAAAAATCGTGGTGTTTCCTCTTAAGGAGTTGAATATAGCTTAATGTGATATTATGCTTAAAAAATATGCTAATCTTTATTTTAATGTCAATATTTGTACTTAATTCGGCATATTTACATTTTATAATTTACAAACGTTAATAGTAGTGACATCTATTGCAATTTTTTTGTATTAAAGATAGATTGTATGGGATGGTAGGCCATGCCGTAATACAAGTTCTTCGCACATCGCATTCTCACACGCTCAAGCACTGCTCTGAGGAGGTTTATTATCATTTACCACATGATGTTCACGTGTTCCCAGGCGGAGTGCTTCCTGCACCTGGAGGCGCCGGTGTCGCGCGTGTGCGGCTGGGACGCGCCCTTCCCGCACGTGTTCGAGCCCTTCTACCTGCCGACCAGGGACAGGGTCTTCCACGAGCTCACGAAGCTGCTGGACTACTGATGATGAGGGCACCATGGCTGGCTATTATGAACTTCAACTAGTGGTAGTAGTGAGCTCATCGAATGGCATGTGGGAAGGAAGGTGGGCTTGTATAGTGGACGAGTTGGAAAAGTGTTGAGGAAATTATAGTTCATATAACCCACCAAAATGGCGCTAGTGTTGCAAAAGGAAGGAAACTTTTGCTTATATTAATCAGTGATAATACTTAGGGTGTGTGTGTGGGTCCCGTATAGAGAGTTTACCGTGACAGTACAAGCGCTGAAAGAGGTACTTTTTTTATTATTGCATGGGAAAATTTATGATGTTGGGGCATTTCTCATACAAACATGAAAGTCAAAAGCGCTAGTACTTTCGCAGTATACTCTACAAAGGAAGCGCATACACACCCTAAAGTATTATTACTCATTTTACACCTTGTATATTGTAGAATTTATGCTGTATTAAATGCGCGGTAACAAGTCTTTCTTCATAGTAAAAACATAGGCGTTGATATTTTATAATACTGTTGTAATATTTATTAAGATTCAGTATATTGGGGCCAACCTTTCTCAATGGTAATCTGAGGCTTCTGGTATTTATAATCTCGTCTTTTTTAAACTATATTATACTTTGTTATTGATAGTAGGTAAGATAAGAATTTTATTTAGTGTTAACTCTCAGGCACAATTTTTGATAAAATTAATTTTGATATATTATGTTTAAATGAGCTAATTTTGTTTGAAAATCGCAAACTTACGTTTTTTTTGTATTGCTTTGTAAATTTATGTACTTTACTAGAATCACAAACTAGATAATATAACTAGAATAAAGTTTTATAGCGACATATTTCACAGTAGGTATGAATTGTAATGTGAATTGTGATACAATAACTGAATCTGTAGAGAAATCACGAATACTATTTTATGTAGAGATGTTGATCTTTTAAATAAAATATTGCAACCCGTTTTTATTTATTTAACAATAGCAACCCATGGATAAATTAGATGTGTATGGTCGCCATCGAACGGTTTATACCTTACACCTTATCTTTTAAATAAAAATAAATTGATGTTCGTAAAATCGCTAAAACTCAGCTCGTAAAGGTCAGCTATAGTACGCGTCCGAGATAAATTTAACCTAAACGTAAACAAACCCGTCTATGACACAACCAAAGACTAGTCAGTGATGCCAATTGGCCAATAATACTCGTAATATAATGATTTTTGTTTGCTATAAATCCATAGACTCAGTCTATGGATTCATAGCAAACAAAAAGCCTATGCTTTTATTCTACAATCGGCAGTGTCAAAATTATAGTTACCTACTTAAAAATGTTGCACACAATTGTGTCAAGGTACGATTCCTCCAAAATAGTGTCCAGAACATTTGTTAGCCAACATTTTTTTCAGAATTCCAGCTGTGTCAATTAGTGTGTGTTTCAATATGTTAATGTTGCGTTAGCGAGTCCACCGGAACAAACATCTGTTACGCACAATGTTCGCAGCAGTTCAGAACACCGGTGGAATCGCACCTTCAGATTCGTAAATACTTTTATACTATATTTAAGATTTTTATAAGGTACATTAATCACACATCCATGACCACACACACAGAAAACTTTTAGTTCCTTCGGCGGGATTCGAACCCGCGACCTCCCAACGCGCTCAAACACTGCGCTACAGAGGTCATCGACCTTACTGTTACGTGATAAGTCGGAAAAGTGGTAAACCTAATCTGTCGGCGACAGTACATCAGTAGCTTACTACACCTCTGAAATAATAACAAAATAATTAAAGAAATTTATTTATTAAAGTAAAAATCAATCCATAAAAATAATTAGATAAAATGAAAGTTAGTGAGAATACCTACTTAAATGAATGTCAAACTAAAACTATAAATTGCTATCAAATAAACCATTGTATCAAACAATGGGTGAAAAATGTATTACAACAATAAAACTTAACCTACAGCTTACTCTAAATAACAATTTGTCCCAAAACATTGACTCCATGCAAAATTTCTCCTGAATTACAAAATTAACATTTTTCTATACATATTATATCATAAAATTACTGTGATGTCAAATATTTACAAAGACAGGCTTTTCTTCTGTCCAGTGACTCACTACTTGCAACATTTTATTAAAATCAAAATTAGAAATCCTACTTTATAATCTTTATTACTTGGCTAAGAATAGTATTACATAGCCTTATCCGTGAATGCAAGGTTATAAATTTGTGTGTCACAATAAATAATAAAAGTTTGCTAATAATATCAAGTATGCTTTACAATTCCTGAAGCATTGAATTTTATTCTTCCCAAGTAGATTTTTGCCGTGGTTTCAGGTATGGACCAGAAGCTGGCGAGTATGGAAACCTCTGCATGTAGCGCTCTAAGCGCAGATACTTCACAGTTATCAGTCGACCCTCGTACCACCAACCGTGCAAACTCTTGTACACAATACCAGCATCGGCCGGGGAAGCGCATTTTACATACACACAACAGGATGTCTTCTCAATATCAATGTGGAGGATGTTGCACTGATCACACTTCTCCAGAATTACATCTTGTATTATATTACGCAGGTTGGGGTTGGCATCATTCTTATCAAACATGTGACGGATTTTTAGGCAAGGAGTCGGGGAAATGGTTAGGTTGTTCACAGATCCTTCTTGAGTTTCAAAAGCCTGTCCCTGCCATGAGGTGCTTCTTTTTGGGCTGCCGCGAGATGCTATCCACCTCCAAACTCTACAGTCCTCCCCATCTACTGACTGAACCTCCATTCTGACTCTACTCTCATTTTTCTGAATGAATTTAACAGCCGCATCCCAGGTAGACGCCATCTTCTCTCGGTTTTGGGGTGATATGAGAGTGTCTCGTACATGGTCAACAGATATGTAAGGTTCATCACTCTCCTCTGTTTCCTGGGATATCACATCAATAATTTGCTCGACCATTGAATAAATTTCTTCACTTTTCTTTTTCTGATAATTTACACTGTACTTGTAGAATCTTTGCAAACCTAGAAGTACTAACGTCAAAACAGCAATTAAAACTATTGTGGAACCTGCAGAATATAGTGTGTTTAGAAATAAGCAAGAAATTGGTGTGGAGGGATCTGAAAGGGCAAGGGCCACAGTTCCTTTGACACGCTGTTGAAGGAGGCCACTCATGTCATTTGACGTGAGTGGAGCATAGTCAATCTCTTTCGTGTACATGTTCTTTAGCTGAACAACATGGATGCCCCACCTTGGATTATGCATGAGCAGTACTTGGAGGTTGTGGAGATCGGTTCTATATTGAGCCACATCTCCCTTATCGGTCCTCCTGCTGGCCAGATCAATTATCTCTTTTTCTGTTATGTAGGGTAGAGCTCCAGGTTTGCCACACTTGTAAGATGCAACTCGGTTGGTTAATTCTGGATGTACAGCCTTCAGTAAATCCTTAGCGAAGCTGACCTGGTCACGAGGCACACAGTTGATCCCTGCTTTATTTCCGGGTATGTTTAATTGACATATTGGTATCACACTGTTCTGGTCGTCCACCACAGACGTGATATCGTTTTTCTTAACTAGATACATAAAGAACAAGCAAAAAAAAAAAAGAGCAACCAGTGCTACAAGGGCAAGAGAGACAAGATTGTTTTTCAAAAAGTTTTTGTCACTAGAAGCTTTGTAATCCACTACATCAGATCTAGATATGCCGGAGACGTATGACCTGCGGGGCAGTACATTACTACCATTTGAGTTGTCACGGTCCAAGAGTGTGCTCGTTTTCTGCGGTTCAGCCTTGAGAGCCGACAAACGTCTGGTAAAGTTACTTAAATATGGAGATTCTACTTCATCAACAGAAGTGGAAGGCTGATAGGTGTTGGAAGTAAAGCTGGATGTATAATTGCTGACGGAAGGGCGATCGGCCATAGAGGAAGTCAAGCCCAGTCGTGACCTAATAGAGTTCAGATGATCATTTGAAGTCAAATTAGAGTAATTAGTAGTAGATATGGAGGGCCGAGAAAATAACGAGGATTTGGGCGGCGTAGTTGGGTCGTTCGCCGGTAGAGTGCTCGATATATTGTATTCACTAGATCTCGAGTTGCTCCTGAAGGGGCTGGAGGTTTTCTTGTTGTTATCGACGTCGCTGTCGGAGCCAGTCTCGTAGTCGTCCTGGTCCTGGTTGGCGTACGTCCGCGTCACGCGCCGCGTCGTCACCGTCTCCACTTCCTCGTGAGTGCGGACCGGAGACTTCTCCTCCTCGGACTCCGAGCCTTTGTCATCGCGTTTGGGAGAGTCTCGCTTCACAGGCACTCGCCTCGTTTTAGTGGTCACCGGAGGTAGCATAGCCCCCCCGGTCGTGGCCCGACGATTACGTTTATCTTTAGAAGCTGTCGTGTCCAAATCGGACTCCTCACCGCTCGAGTACCTCGCGAGGGATCGTCTATTTTCAACCTTACTGTCGACGCTATTGCGAGGCTTTTTATTGTCGAGGACCATTTTTAGTTTTTTCACTAGTAGCTTTCTAGTCGAAGCAGTAACTGGCATAATCGGAAAGCCATGTTCTGCCAGTTTTGTGCGGAGCTCCGCATCCGACATTGAATCAACTTGATCGGCCATTGTGGAACCTGCAAAATTAACAACTGTATTACTAACCTGCTACCACTTTAACCAACAAAATGTTATTATTTTTGTTTATTGCACTATTTTACCTTAACACAGCGTGTGCACAGAAAAATTACGTCAATTTTATAAAAATAAAAATTCACCGGCGCGTCATCCCGCACGCGCTAGAAATGTCGTTACAAAAATTTCAATGTTGCTGTAACCAAATATTATTTTGACTTTTGAGTTTGACCATAGACTCTTTCTGTTTTATATTGTTTTTTTTTCTTATTATATATGTAATAATCTGAAAAGTCTTCTAAATCTGGTTTATTTTAACGTATTTCATACCTTGTTATATATAAAATTTTATAGAATTATTTGATTATTGGAGGATACTTCCTGCGCATCCAGCAAACTCCAACCAATGGGGTGTTATCCATATTTTACCCGACTTCGGCAAAGCCAAAAGGGACGGTACTGATTGGTAGCCTATTTAAATTATAGTTTTGAGAATCCGTAACAGATAGTGATACCAATGACCAAAGAAATATAGTTTCCCAAGTCATTCAGCGATACATGAAACATTAAATTTTCGATGATTTAGGGCAGAGACTAGAAAATATTTATTACTAAAGGTGATAAAAGGTTATGTACAGTGAACACCATTTTTTTTTTATTTTTACGTTGATATGGCTTATACACAGAAAAGGATATTTAATTTTCGTATGTCGCAAAAAACCGTTTGATATAACCCTCACACTTATATTATAAAAATACCATGATACTTAGATAACACACCCATGAAATAATACTTCTATAATTCAGTCCCCTGATTACCTAGCTTTAGTGGCCTTGGATGAATATCAATGGCAATTTTGACGTTAAAACTCTTTAAAAAAATTATTTAAAAAGTTGAAATGTCAAATTTTAAATATTTTTTTTTTAAATAATAAATTATAATTATAGTACCTACCTACCATTCGCATTTATCATTACAATTTGAGGTGTTGAAGGTTTTTATTGTGACTTTTCACTTCAGTATTCTTATTTGAAAATTTGATATACAAAAAAAAATTGATTACATTTCTGTTACACATTATTATAATAACGGCACACTGCACACATAACACGGTCTCTCTCTGCCTGAGCTGCAGTTGGGTAGGTGTTAATCTAGAGTACTGTCCGAGGACCGAGGCACACACACTTATTACTATCTGAATTTCTATAGTAAAATATAATATAATGATAGTGTTAATATCTCAGAATAAAGAATCATATGGAACTGGCATAAGCATGTACTTTGCCTGCATACCTAAATAAACAAAACTGAATACAAACATGGCGGATTAGGGTTGCCCACTTTCTTTTTTTTAAGAATATTGCGGATTTTATACCCCACAACTGAGCTAACTCAAAGAAATTTATTTTTAAACACTTTATATCAAATAAACTAAACAATATACAACAATTTAAATAAATGTTAGCTACTTACCGGTGATTTTGCATAGGCCACAACTTACTACATGGCAGAAGTATATCACAGCCACTAAGGGGGCGTTGATAAAAAGAGTGTAGATACTTATTTCTTACTTAAAACTCTTGTTGTAAGAAAGAGACAGGTAGTCTACTATTATTGCCGTGTGAAATTGAACTATTAGTACAGTTCCATATGATCTTTGTTCTGAGGTTAATATAGAGAATGTAAACACATGTCGAATCTTAGGTAAACAGACATAGCAAATCTGTTGATCAACAGCTATACCTGGATATTAAATATGGACGATAAATATAACGCTTTTTCTATAATCTTAGCCGCTTGTCGCCTTAGTCTATAAATTATCGCGAAAAATTAAAGTTACTTACCATGAAACGTCAAAAAACTAAAAAACCACATTGTTGACGGCAAGCAGCAACCGCTCCTGGGAGAAAATATAATAACTAGACGGCCCGTGACGTCATAAGGGAGTCATCCGTGCCGGTAAAAAATCTGGCTGACCTTGAATATTCACTCAAGGTCAGCGAATAAATTTTGTAAGTCTAATTTACCATAGACAATATTACGTATGACAGTTTGACGGTCAGTGACGTCATTAGACTAAGTGACGTTCGCAGTGACGTGATAATGGGGTAGACATGGGATACTAATAATAATCTTTGGACATGGGTTCCGCGCAAAATAATCATCATTTGCAGGTGCTGCGGCGCAAAATCCATACAAATCTTAGTGCAGAACTTTGGCGCGTATTCAAGCGTACTATCAAGTAGTCCTGTTTGCGTAATATAAATAATACACGGTAATTTGGCGTGCTGCTAGAAGGAATTGTCAGCATTTTCATAGGGGAAAAAATCGCCACTGTTGGCGTGCCGAGTTAGATCCTCGGCGCCGGCGGCGGTATGTCTTATACATGTCCATAATGGGGTATTAAATAACGCAATATAAATTAATTTTGTTTAATTTAAAATAAATATATTCTTAAAATTTAACTAATAAATATATTCTTAAAATGTTATAGCTTTTTAAATACTGACTTCAATGCACATAATTATATTTTAAAACATGTGTCAACATCCATATTGACACTAACGATGTCCGTCAAACGGCGCTGGATTCGTAGCATGGGGTCTAGAGATATCTCTACTCCCCATGTTTTGCAAATTGGATCAGGTTGGTTGGATGGTCAGGATAGCCCTGAACAATTCCAGATATCACAGAATCAATATCAAAAAATTCACTTAAATAAGTAACATACTCAAGGGAACATTTGTACTAAATAGTTTTCTAGGATACAAAAACTAACTGTACAACTTTAGGATTAATATTCAAGACGGCCTCCGACGGACGCTGTGGATAGCGTTCTACACTCACTATGTCACGGGTTCGACCCACGCAAAAGAAACGCAAATGTTTTTTTTGTTCCTGAATATTTGTTTAATATATTTTAATAAAAATCTTTAAAAATACTGAATAAGTTTCTATTCTCTTGTAACCCGTAACAAATTAACGTCGTGTGAAAGACAACACTATTCACAAATATTATTATTATTATATTAAAGTTAGTAACATAGTCATACAGACATCTATATTAATATTTAGAAAAAAAAAAACACTGATCCCGCTTAATTATATTTTTTAACTATAGTCACTTCTATCTGTACTAGGCTTAGACGATGGGGATACAACATCGAAACGATAACGAAGTTACAGGAGAATGAAATTTACAAGATAAACTATGCATTCATTATCATTTCTATATTGTTGCGTCGGCTAAGTCTTCAGTAGCCTTATTATAAAAGTACTTAGGTTTACTCATCTATAGTACCTACATCCCTTTTAAATTTAACCTAAACATAAACAAACCAAAAACAGAAATTTTCACATATTCACTTATACAACACTTAACAACACTTTCAACAGAATATTAAAGGTTCATACTTTATTATCCAATCCATTTTACAACAATTAAAAAATAATTAATAAATTTAATCATCAAATGAAAAACTTTAGAATATAGTCTATAGTCTATGGATTCATATTTGGAAACAAAAAGTCATATTGTAGTTGCATTAAGTCTATGGTTGTTTCAAAAATGGGTTTGATTATGTTGGGGTTAAAATTAAACGTGACGTAATATATAGTATAATATTACAGTCAAAATGTAAGACAAAGTTCTGTAAAACACGTAATACTCTGTTCAGATCAATTTAAACGTAAACAAAAAGATAAAATTCGATCAAAACTAATTATCATCAAACTCATTGTATTTATGCATTGCACGGTTAATTTGAAATTTAAACGCGCTATTGTCCGTTTTTTCACGTATTTTAACTTGAATCTGAACAAAGTGTAGTGGTATAAAAAGTAAATGCATCCAAATATGTGGCGTGTACCGCTCACTGCGGTGGCGACCAGCCGCCGAAGCGCTTCTCTAGTTCTCTCGCCACAGCTACGCAGAGCCTGTCTTGATATGGAGCCGATATTATCTGTGAACAAAAGGTTGTATAATTAATGTACCTATAAAAACAATATAATGTCAAAGTGACATTGACATAAGATAGTGTCTGCCTAAAATGTTTTTGGGATCACTTTGTTCATGAGAAAAAGGATACGGACAGACTAACTTGTCTACTTGTCTGTCTGTCTGTCTTATCAATACCCTTTATCTCAGGAACGCGTGGAGGTATCAAGCCTCTATTCCTGGAGCTGTGAAAAAATTAAACTCCTTCGTCAACGCAATCAAAAGAAAATTGAATGCGAGACGCGTCAAAAAAAACAACAACAGTGTTTTCGTCGGGGGTTAAAATAGCAAGAATTTGGCGCAGCAGTAGAGACAAAAAGAGAGAGAGTGAGACGCACCTGCAGCGCGGCGGGCGTGCGCGAGCGCACCGTGAGCGCAGCTGGCGCGGCGGTGGCGGGCAGGCGGAGCACGTTGACCAGCATGGTGTAGGTGGCGCCGCCGGCGCGCGTGTGCCGCCCCAGCGCCGGCGCGGGCGACGGCGACGCCGGCAGAAGCAGCACGCCGTTCGACAACGCCTCCTGCGATAGAGAATAAAAACATTATAATCTCGATTACTTTTGGTTAAAATACAATCTATATAAATAGATTTTCTGGGACAAAGTAGGTTACCATGAATAATCATACAACGCCATCTACCGAGACTATTTGCCAACTTTTTAAGTCCTAATTTTACTATTTATCTTGAGATAACTCAAATATAAGCATGCACGCCAGCTGCGTGAACACAGCGCGAACACAACTTGTATCTCGGTACCTGTAGACGCTGCCTCAGCGCCGCGAGGCGTGCGCGGTGGCGTGCGCGCGCGGCGGGCGGCAGTAACATGCGCGTGCGCGCCACGAGCGCGAACAGGAGCGCCTGCGCCGAGCGCGCGCCGCCGCCGCACCACAAGCGCGCCGCCTCCGCCAGGAGACTACGCTCCACCTGTAACAATAATAAATTAGTAAATTTTATTTATAAATACATAAACAACAATAAACTTTTGAGGAGGTGACCTCTTATGGGAGTCTCAATTGTCAACCGCTTCGTTACGTAACGCGTTACGGCACTAGTCTGTTTTACTTCTCCTCTCCTTTCTCTCACGCATACGGCAGCGGTAGGCAGGCCCCTCCTCTCTCCCTCTTACCCCCAGCGGTAGCAGTATTAACAGGAGTTTTTTTTTATCTAAACGTTTTAAAATACAGGGTATTTTTATACGTGTTATTTAGTTAATGGAATCAGGCGTTATTTGAAACCACCACCACCACACAAGCAACAATGTTAAAGGTTTTGCTTGCGAGTGTACGCATATAAGCAGTGTGGGAAGTGCTTTAAACGCATGCCGACACCGAAATCGGAATCGGAGCTTTTTATTATATCACTTTCCACAATGTCACTTGCCTTAGGATTGTTGGGGTCCTGCAGCATGTTGGGGATATCCACCATGGAGAAGAACTCCGAAACAGACATCTCCAGCGCGTGATCGAATTCCGTAAACTTTTCCTGAAATCACATAAAAGGGAGACAATTCATATAAATATAAGTAATACTTTTTAAACAGCAGTGCTATTCTCTAAGAATGTTTTGCGTATCTCGACAGCTGAATCCGCGGTGAGTGTCAAATTTTAGTTTAGTTCACAGTATCGGAAATTCGAGACTTTTCGATACTGTGAACTTGAATTTCATATTGGAATTTTATTTGCAAAAAATGTGTATTATGTGTATTATGTTTATTATTTCTTTTTTCGGCGTATATGCATGTACTACTTATATATTCAAAAAAAAATCTTATGCAAGTGTTATTGGTCTTTTTGAGGAATAAAGTTCTTTAAACCTAAAATTTCATCAAAAACTGTTTGTATGGTCAACGAAGTGAGTTCGGGTCAGGTATTTTTAAAATTTATTTATTTTTTATAATATTTGATTTAATTTTAATAATAGAGTTAGTGTGCCAAATACTGCATTATTAAAAAAAAATATTTAATATTACATCTTTCATTAGTCTCCCCAAGCCTGCACATTGCAGGACAATCGATTACTTTACTTTACGGACCTTTCAAATGTTCCTGCTTGAGCTACTGATTGACGTTCGTGAGTATGTAGAAGGCGTATCAAGCTTGTAACTCACTTCACTCAGCTCGCAGCCGCACTTGTCGTGCAAGTGCCGGGCAGCACTCACTATCAGCTCCTTGATCGGCTTATCCACGTCTATGAGTCCTATAGACTTGGTAATCTCCGTCATGTAGTACACCTGGAATTAAAAAAAGACAAATATATGACGCATAATCATTATTAAAATTTTTAAATCACTTAAATCCCAAACAAATCTAAATCTACGTTTATTTTTTGCGACATATGCGTCTAGCTGGCAAATACTTAAATGACAACGAGCATTCTTCACTTTCCCTATTCGGATTTTTTCCCGATAGAATCTGCATCATCCGGAAGATCAGTACACAGTGTCGTCTATAGCCTAGACAAATCTTACACCAAACTTGACTATAATAATTACCCCAATCTCGGCAACTTACCCCATCTTACACCTCCCCTGCCCCTCCCACCTTGATAATTCTTACCCCGATCTCGGCAACTTCTCCCATCTTAAATAAGACCTTGTCAGTTCCTACCCCAATACTCCTATGAGGATGGGACATTAAAGAGACATTCGATTGAAGTTACTTTTATTACTGACTCATTTATCCAAACACATCCTTTCTTATACTACGTAATACCACACTCCCAACTCACCTTGACCTTACTAAGGTCCACCGGCTCGTTCATCCTCAGTAACCTGGCGTTGGGCCCCGCCATCGCTTCCAGCAGCAGCGGCAGGTCGGACGCATGTCGCGCTATAGGCCCGACCGTGAGGAACTCCACATATTTCTCGTCTTGTAGCGTCGGGATGTGGCCCTCTATTGATATTACACCTGCAATATGACGATATTAATTGGTTAATAGTCTAAGAAACTACTTTGTTGAAAATAAATAACATGTCTGAAAAAGTTTACAATACGTCGTGGTACACGACGTATTGTAATATGTCAAAAAAATAAGAAGCACTCTCATACTTAGGTATTTGGTCTTTAGCTTTATTTAACGTTATTATTTAGCTTTTTAATTATTAAAAACACGCAAGATCTTTTCGGTGAGTGTCAGCGAATCAGTGGATTTGCTTTGACCTTCCATAAATACTTAACTATGTAGTTTTATAAAGAATATAATACGAGTAGGTGTACATTAATTTATTGTGTGCCTACCAACGTATACCACGAGTGTACTTGCATGCGTATATATTTGCGTGCGTGCGTGCATACCAATGCTACTTGCGTGTGTGCGTACTAACGCTACTTGCGTGCGTGCGTACGAATGCTACTTGCGTGTGTATTGGCGTGCGTGCGTACCAACGCTACTTGCGTGTGTGCGTGCGTACCAATGCTACTTGCGTGTAAGTGTGCGTGTGTGCGTGCGTGCTTGCGTGCGTGCGCACTGACCAGGCGTGGGCTTGTGGCCGTAGACGCCGCAGTAGGCGGCGGGCAGGCGCACGGAGCCCGCGATGTCCGAGGCCACGCCGAACGGACTGGCGCCACTCGAGACCAGCGCGGCCTGGAACAGATAATCCTGATGATGTCCTCGTACACGAGTCAATTCGAATTGAGCGGTATCAAATAAAAAACTAGTATTTTTGTCTATCAAGCTCTCTCTGGCCAGCATTTCGGCTGCATCTCAAGTCTCAACTACCAGCGAATGCAATAAATCGTCATTATTATTTATATATTAGTATAATTCATAAATTTTGTTTAATACAGTAAAGTAATAGAGTCCTGAGGATGGTGGGTGACCGATTAGACTCAGTCCTGGTGGGCGGGCAGGTTCATCACTACATGTGATGAAGGTACTGTGAACCTGTCTACTGGGGCATATGGTATCTTAATTTTTAAACATAATCTTTAAGTAAATTATTGTTACTAACACTATCTATGGATCTACCGTCCTAATATAAATGATTTTTTTTTATTAATTTATAAATTATTTTTATTGTATGTAAGTTTCCCAAGTATGTTAAAATGTTTAAAATGCAGCCAATTCGCGTCCTCCATCACGCACGTAGCCAAATGGCCACATGAAGTGAAATCTGGTAAGTTGCCCTTGTAGTAACTTCTAACATTTTTAAGTCCTAAGGAATCGAATAAAAGCTGAGTTAACCTAACTCTTTAAATTGCAATATTGTGTTTTTAATTTATTACCTGATTACAAATACACCCATATAGAAGATAATTCATGATTCATTTAGGAAGACGAATATAGTCTGAAGCATTTTTTGTTTTGTTACCTCATGTAAATCTATACTAATATTATAAAGCGGAAGAGTTTGTTTGTTTGTTTAAACGCGCTAATCTCAGGTACTACTGGTAAAAACACTTTTTTTGTTGGATAGTCCATTTATAGAGGAAGGCTTTAGGCTATATAACGTTACGATGCGACTAATAGGAGCAAAGCTTCAGTGAGAAATGTTGCAAAAACGGGAGACTTTCGTTGCTTGCGCTGCAAAAACGGTTTAAGTCGCTCAAAAACCACGCGAACGAAGTCGCGGGGACAGCTAGTTACTTAATAAAACTGGAAAAAAAAATCTAAAATGACCACAAGGAGCGAATCTTATTATGCAGGGACTCGCAGTGTCCTATTCTTTACACACGAACGCCATTACCATACCATTGAAACTAATCTGTTTTGTCACTTCTATGGAGATCTTTAATCGTGATTTCTCGCGTTATGGTAAGTAATTTATATGAGGTGCCAAAACAAAAAATGCTCTACGTCATTCTCCCTACACTATATGTGGGTGTATAAGCTATTCTAAGTTTGCCCTTGTCTGATACGTCAGAATGTCACCTGACAGACAAAGACGGAACATTGTATATGTTATCCAGTATGTAAAAAATTATTGGTAATATTCCTTGCCAAAAATCTAACATACTGGGAAACAGATATCCTATTAACACCATTAGGTTCATTTCAATTTGCTATATTGATTTACCTATGTTTATACTTTATACAGGCTTCAGTCAATATTCTATATCAATGTGTAACATCCGGTACGCCTTAGCGTCAGTTCACACCGAGACGCGACGCAGCGATTTTAAATTGATCTTTATGCTTTCTGCAACACAGGAACATGTTTTATTGCGAGATCTTAACTATCGAGATGCTCTATACGAGGTTTAAAATAAATTAGTGATAATACTTTAGGGTGTGCCTCCTATGTAGAGTTTACTTTGAAAGTACCAACGCTGAAAGACCTACTTTTGACTTTCATGTTTCTATGAGAAATGCCCAAACATGATAAATATGCCTATACAATAAGTAAAAAAATGTACCTCTTTCAGTGCTGGTACTTTCACAGTAAACTCTATTGTATACGGACCCATACACACCCTAAAGTATTATCACTCATTAATATTACAGCCTGATTTTACGCAGCGCGACGTTTTTGCAATAAAACATGCACCTTTGTACATAATTTCTGTGTCTTAATTTAAGTTTCTATTGTTTTTTTTTCTTTTTGTGTGTACATAAATTATTAAATAAATAAAATAAATCTTTTAGTGTAGTGAATAAAGTTCAATTTTAATCGCTATCTTATAATGTACGCGACCGTCGTGTCTCGCTGCGCTCTGACCCTTACGATATAAACCTTTTAGTTACTGAAGCAAGCATCTTCTGTTTATCCAATTAATAAACACATGACTCAATGTTTCAGTTATTTAACTATTCACTTCACAATTATAGAATAGTACAGAATATATATTTTTTTATTACCGTAACCTTTTTTATTTTTTTATATCTGGTGTAAAAAGAACAGTCACTATGTAACTTTGGGATATGATTATACTACCTTTTCTTATTCTAGAAAATTATCACTGAATATTTTTTTACAATATTTTTTTGTCTTTTTTGTTAAACTTGCGACAAAAATAACATATATGGTAACAGTAAAAAAAAAAATTCAGTTTTTGATAAAAAAAATACATTTCCAAAATGAGGCAAGGCAGTATAATCGTATCTCAAAGTTACAGTGACTGTTCTTTTTACATCCTGTATATTTATGACGTGAGTGTGACAATAACTTCAGTATTTTTTTATTACTTCAGGCAAGACTCAGTCGTTTTAGTTTAAAAAAATTTTTTTTTTTTGAAAAGAGTTTTATACGATTTTAAAGGCTGCGTCTCCGGAGTTTGTTTAACGCGGAGCGGGGCGGAGAGGAGCTTAGCGGTGCCCAAATTCACCAATCACTATGCTCGTGCTGTTTCCGTGGAAACGGAGCGGAGGTTTCGAGCATAGTGATTGGTCAATTCGGGCTCCGCAGGCTTCTCTCCGCCCCGCTCCGCGTCAGTGGAAACGTAGCCTTACGCGCTCCGGTCGGCGCGAAACCTCATGGATGTTTGTTAGTTGTTACTCTTTCACGAAAAACTACTTATGTAAATTTGGTATGGTAGTAGTTGCTGGTTTAAGGACGTAGGATACTATAAAAGGGACGGTTCCCGCGGGATATGATTTTACACGTACGAAGTAACGGGAAACATCTAGTTTTAAAACAAAAGTTAATTAGAGAAAACCAGTCTCATTAAAACCATGATTAAGAATATTTCCTGGTACTGTGTGAACTCGACGACCTCCGTAGCAGTGGTTAAGATTAGATTGAGGTGGTGTGAGACGTCAATTGATGTTATACATTATACTAGTTGACCCGAGCCAACTTCGTTGAGCATATAAACAGTTTTAATTGTAATGAAATTCAATTACATCACGGAATCACAACCCGCAACGCGGAACCTGCAACGTGACACGTAATCTATGCTAATATTATAATCTAGAAAATAGTGGTCCGATTTGAAAAAATATTTTCTTGTTGGATAGTCCATTTACAGAGTAAGGCTTTAGGCTATATAAACATTACGCTGCGACCAATAGGAGTGAAGCGTCAGTTGCAAAATGTCATGTTGCAAAAACGGGAAAAATTATTCACATTTGGGGACTTTCGTTGCGTGCGCTGCATAAAAGATTTAAGTCACCCAAAAAGCCACGTTTGTATATTATATTAAGATTACAAACTGTACTTTTCTTATGGTATATTAATATCCAAAATCAGAATAATAATGCTTTATAACTCTCAGAATTTTCGTAAAACCCCTAATTTAGTAACTAGGATAGTTGCTAAATTTTTTTTACGAAACGACAACAATGAAATTGGACAGAAGTCCTCACCTCACCACCCGAAGACCCACCGGCTGATCGCGCCAAGCAGTGCGGGTTCCGAGTTGTGCCATTAATCCTGTTAGTGGTCTCCCAGCCCAGGCACAGCTCGGGGGTGTTGGAGACCAGCAGGGGTATGCCCCCCGCGCGCCGCACCATAGCTACGGCCCTGCCGTCAGCGGCGGATTTGCGGTTGGCGTGCTCGAGGCAACCCACGGCGTTGGAGAGACCTGGAAATGTCGACATTGTGAAGTTAGGACCTGTTGACATGAAACGACGCATCAGAAGAATAATAACGAGTGTAAAAAACATATATACGGTCGAATGATGAACGATGATTCAGATTCGGTCGTGCCGAATACTCCCGAATAAATTGACGTTTGTTTTAGAGATTCTCTGTCGATCGATATGGTCGGGAGTACAAAAAGTTACGATCCAATGATTTTCTTTATCCTGATTAATTTCAAAGTAATTACATCGAATAAAATACCAAAAACCGTTGAGATCAAACTGATTCGATGCTCGATTGTGTTGAGAGTAAG
This sequence comes from Celastrina argiolus, assembly GCA_905187575.2. Taxonomy (NCBI): domain Eukaryota; kingdom Metazoa; phylum Arthropoda; class Insecta; order Lepidoptera; family Lycaenidae; genus Celastrina; species Celastrina argiolus. Next base: position 1,958,650 of record LR994581.1, on the reverse strand, counting down.
CCTGCAGGTTAAGAAAATAGTCAAATCGTTTTGTACTCCCGACCATATCGATCGACTGAGAATCATAATAAACAAACGTCAATTTATTAGGGAGTACGCGGCACGATGGAATCTGAATCAAAATCGAATCAGTTTGGAGAGTAAGGGTTGATAAAAACAATGTCCGCAAAAACCCTGCTTCCCATTTCCAGATACAATATAATATTCTTCCCCTTTTATGACATCCACGAGGCACGAGATTATAGAGACATACCATCTTTCTCGTGGGCACAAAGTAGATATATAACAGAGACACGACCTAGTACTAGAAAATGTTTCACCCAAATACTGGCAATTCGACTGGCTATTTTTGTTTTCTTAGATTTCCAATAGACATAGGGTGCCGTCCAGGCACATTCCGGCAACCGCCATCTAGCGCCACTATTCGAAAATACTAATTACTAATTTCGTTTCGCATCTTCTTCTCAATTAAGGAGTTGAATTGAGCTTAATGTGATGTTATGCTTAAAAAATATGCGTATCTTTATTTTAATGTCAATATTTGTACTTAATTCGGCATATTTACATTTTATAATTATTCACAAACGTTAATAGTATAGTGACATCTATTGCATTTTTTTTTGTATTAAACATATATTGTATTCCCATACCATCCCTGGTAGACCATGTCGTAGGTAATGTGTGGTTGTGGGTCTCCGGCGCGCCAGGGGGTACAACTTTATCTCTGAACCACTCACCGGCAAGCTGGCAACTCTCTTTCACCGTGAACGGCACGCCCAGCAACGGTTTCGCTTCACAAGCCTCGTCTACCCTGCCGGCGTCTCTCGCCTCCGCCAGCAGAACATCCACCTGCCTCGCCTCAGCCAAGGCGGCGGTGAACCGGTCTTCCACCACGGCGTTTATGTACGGGTTTACCTCTTGTATCCGTGTTATGTACGCGCTGGTGATAGCTTCACTTGATAACTGGAAAGAGAATAACAAGCGGTAAATAAAAAAAAATACTGCTTTTTTATTTCGTTACTAGCTGTGCCCGCGACTTCGTACGCGTGGAAAAGTGATTAAGGGCACTTTAGTATTTTTAAATATATTTTTAGTTTATTGGCGCAACCGCTGACAACTTTCGCTAATTTAATAGTTACTTCCCAGTGAATCCCAGTGTTGATCCCTATCCAGCAAGTCACGTACCCGGCAAGCCTCTTGGTATGCAGGGTATAATAATAATATAGTACCATCCTTTCGGGGCTCGGTAAAGTAGGTCTTCGAACAATATGTAGAAGTCAACAAAGGTATTCGAAGTCAGGATTCGAATGCAACGTATAGACCTAGCCAATTTTTCACGTTAATTTAGTAAAAAACTTCGATGTCCGTCTGTCTGTCTGTCTGGGTGTCAAAACTTTAATACGTGTAGGTATCAAGCTAAAAATCATATTAAATACTCAGGATCTTCTGTCCCTTCTGGCTCTACCTAAAGATTCAGCCGATTATGTCGCTAATTTTCGTAATTTTCAACACGAAAAAAATATGGAAATATTATTAACAAAATTATGTGAATCTAACAAACAAATACTATTATGTGGTGATTTCAATATCAATATTTTAGAAAGTAATTCTACCACAGTTAGATTCACATCCTTGTTAAAATCATATAATCTAAGTAATTTATTTCTAGAACCCACTAGGATCAGTACCAACTCTGCTACATGCATTGATAATATATTTAGTAACATAGATCCAATTAATAAAGAAATTATCAACATGCTAAGCTCTGATCACTGTGGACAGCAAGCAATTTTTAATATAAACAGTAAATGTAAACAAATAAAAAAAGACAGAAATACATGTATACCAATAAATGTTAAACGTATTGAGAAGTTTAGAGGTAGAATAAAGGCTAACATTGGTCAATTAGAATTTCATTATAGCCCAGATAGGGCATTTGATAAACTATTTCAGTTGATTAAATATCATTTCGATACTATTTTTACCTCTAAGACAGTAACAATTAACAATAAAAGTAAATTCAGTGAATGGGCAACAACGGGTATTTTGAAAAGTAGATTCAAAATGTATGAACTTTATAATGAAAGAACATTTAATCAAAGTGAAGAATTTAAAAATTATGTAAAATTATATTCTAAAATATTTAAGCAAGTTTGCTCTGCAGCTAAATCTCTTCACATTAAAAATAAAATTAAAAATTCAAACAATAAAGTAAAAACTACATGGCAAATAATTGCAAATGAAACTGGAAAAGTCACCAGTCGCAACTCAAATTTTAAATTGAATATAGATGATAAAATCATTAAATCTGACATTGAAGTTGCTACTGTTTTTGAAAAATATTTTGCTGACATTCCGGTTTCAACTACAAAAAATTTAAATGCCTCTTCCGTTGATGCTGAATTACTTCTGAAAGAAAATGTAAAAGAGTGTGAAGTCGACTTTCGATTTAGAGAAATAGGGCCCCAAGACATAATAAAAAACTTTAATTTGTTAAATATTAAGAATACTACAGATTTATGGGGCCTATCAACGAAAGTTATCAAATCGATAGTCGATATTATTGCACCTTACTTATCAACTGTTTTCAATGATTGTATAAAAAGTGGCTCTTTTCCTGATTTAATGAAACATAGTAAAGTAATACCTCTGTTTAAATCTGGCTGTAGGTCGGATCCATCTAATTTCCGACCTATATCTATTCTACCAACGCTAAGTAAAATATATGAAAAAATAATACTTAATCAATTGCTAGCACATTTTAATATCAATAACATCTTGCATGATAAACAATTCGGGTTTACAAAGGGACGCTCTACAACAGATGCAGGCGCCGATTTGATAAGTAACATTTTTGATGCTTGGGAGGGATCGCGGGATGCTCTTGGAATATTCTGCGATCTCTCCAAGGCATTTGACTGTGTGCAGCACACAACATTGATCAGGAAACTAGGCCACTATGGGGTAAAGGGTCAGGCACTCGCCCTCTTGAAATCATACTTATCAAATAGAACTCAGAGGGTTGAGGTAAATGGAAAAAAATCTGTAGGCTCTAAAATAGAGATGGGGGTCCCACAAGGATCTATTTTAGGTCCTTTTTTATTTTTAATTTATATAAATGACCTACCATACCTCATAAATGAAAAACATGGGATAGTATTATTTGCTGATGATACGTCTCTTATTTTTAATATGAAACGACAAAATACATGCCACGACGAAGTAAATAATGCTCTCTCAAAGATAGTACATTGGTTTAGTGTCAATAATCTTTTACTAAATAATAAAAAAACAAAATGTGTCAAATTCACATTGCCAAATGTAAGGCAATTTGAAACCAATGTGCTATTAAATAATGAACGTATGGAACTAGTGGATACAGCAGTATTCTTAGGTATAACATTAGATTCAAAACTTCAGTGGGGCCCTCATATTGCTAGGCTGGCCGACAGACTCAGTTCAGCAGCATACGCAGTTAGTAAAATTAGACAATATTCAGATGAAAGTACAGCACGTCTAGTGTATTTTAGTTACTTTCATAGTATAATGTCCTATGGCATTTTGCTATGGGGCAACGCTGCAGATATAAATAATATATTTGTGCTGCAGAAGCGAGCTGTTCGGGCAATCTACAAACTGGCCCCTAACACCTCACTTAGAGAAAAGTTTAAGGAAACAGGAATCTTAACTGTACCTTCTCAGTACGTCCTTTCAAATTTAATGTATGTTAAAAAAAATTTACACTTATTTAAGAAGAAAAGTGAGAACCATAATAGAAATACTCGAAATAAGCATAAACTTGATGTACCAGTGACTAGACTTAGTAAAGTAAAAAAATCGTTTAAGGGCCAATGTATACGCCTATACAATAGGATCCCAGAAAACGTTCAAAATTTTTCTAACAATAAGTTTAAGAAAGTAGCCAAAGAACGTTTGTGTGCAAAAGCTTACTATACAGTAAATGATTTTATGAATGACAGCACACCTTGGGAATAAGGTAGCCCTCTGCAAGGCTATATTTAAATACTATAAAATTACTGTACTTTTGTTATTTAGTTTTAGTTCTGACATTTGTAAATCTTAAAAAAGAGCAATTTTCCATCTTTTTGGTAAAAGATGGCCCCACGCGAGTTTCTTACGCCGGTTCTTCTCGCTGGGCTAGTTCCCGAACCGGTGGTAGGCATCAAATAGTCTCGACGTTCAGAAAACATTTTGTAAAAATTTATTCTGAATAAAATGTTTTGATTTGATTTTGATTGACTCCAAAGGGAACTAAAACCTAAAGGTTACTTCCCGGGAACTCAGAATTTTTAAATTTGATATGAAGCAACGTCTTAATAGTGCCGACATAGGATAAATTGCGAAACCATAAAAATATCTTTAATTTTTTTGAACTTACTACCGTTTTTGTCATTAATGTTTTGAGATATTAAATTGAAACTTATATTGCAATTACATACTAAGGACGTATTTAAAACGAAACTCTCGGTTAGATATGGGCGCAGTGGCACGCCCCGCCGAGGATCCAGCAGGCTTACTCTCGACACATCCGAGAATCGAATCAATTCGATCTCAACGGTTTTTGGTGTTTTATTTGTTAGATTACTTTGGAACTAATTAGGATAAAGAAAACCGTTAGAAATAAACAAACGTAAATTTATTCGGGAGTATGCGGCACGATCGAATCTGAATCAAAATCGAATCAGTTTAGAGAGTTAGGCCGATCGGTTTTAGTAGCATTTTTTTATTAACCTACCGTAAGTATAATAATAATAATATAAATAAATGAAATTTAGTTTTAAAGAAAATATAAAATAAAAAGAAATTAAATTTGAATGGTTGATGCAGCGCGGTTCCCGCCGCGCTTCATACAAACGTCCAGCAATTTTTTTTAATTGTCATAAATTGTTTGTTATTTATGAACCGATTGAGATGAATTAATAAATATTAAGTCAAGATTACTACATTATAATATGATTGAACCACATCTAAATCGGATAAGCCGTTTCTGAGATTAGCGTGCACAAATGCACCGACAAACAGACAAAAATTCAAAAAATTATTGTTTTGGGTACTATTGCATACTTAAATAAAAGTCTCCTATAACACAGGCACAGATAGCACAGTTAGCGGCTGTGCGTGGTTAAATTCAAACACCGGTACTGCTTGTTAGCACATTTTAATAGTATTTTTTACCCAGCAGTGGGGTGGAGCTCCTTTGGTTGACCTTCGCCAAAGTTCCTACCAGCATCTGATACCTACACTAAACCAGCCCGGCTCGGACGTACAACGTAGCAGCCGGCGGCGCCCGGTCGAATCACGGCGAAACAATTTTAATTTTGCTATACCTATTTCCTAAACTATTCATTATATTTGCATGGTATAAAGGGCAAATATAGTCTTCATGGAATACTTAAGCCAACTAACGTATTAAAATGATAAGGATTAATACAGTGATGGTATAAATAGCTTTCCAAAAACCGCTTGATTGCCCGTTTTTTTAGTTTATCGCGAAAGGCATTCTTTTAATAATACAGTTAGGTAATTAAGTTGATTTTATACAATAAATGATAATTTATTTCAATTTGTGAAGTAAGTTCAAAAATACAATTTTTATATTATTATGACACTGACACTTGTCTTCCCAGAAAACAGCTGTGTAAGCGATCCCCCCGCGCCCCCCTCACGAACCGTTCGACCGCAGGCCGCGCGCGCGAAATTCATCCGACTTGCTTCAAATTTATCGTCACTGCTCGGCTCCTATGTATCGTAGCGTTATGTTATATAGCCTATAACCTGCCCAGGAATATGGGCTACAACCGTACCAAGTTTGGTTAAAATCCCTTCAGTAGTTTTTGTTCCCATCGCGCACATACAGACAGACAGACAGACAGACAGACAGACAGACAAAAATTTTACTAATTGCATTTTTGGCATCAGTATCGATCGCCAATCATCCTCCAATATGTATTTTGAAAAAATATTCAATGTACAGAATTGACCTCTCTACAGTTTTATTATAAGTATAGATACCCATTACCCAGTGTCACTCTCACAGTAAATTTGAATCTAACGATTAAGTTGGGACTACACATGCCAGTAATTACACTTGCCAGCTTGTCATTTAGAGTATCTTATGTTAAAAATCCCATACATTTTTGTTTTCGAACTTCGTAAGTTATAATAGCCATGGGCATCTTGGATAACAGCTGTGACCCTAATTCAAGATGCCATCGTTATTATCACTAACGAAGTTCGGAAATAAAATATATGGGATTTGACATAAGTGACATGCGAATTCGCTTGTCATTTAGAGAACCTTATGTCAAACCCCATACTTTTTGCTTTCGAACTTTAATAACCTGGGCATCTTGAATAAGAGCTGTGGCCCCTAAGTTCGAAAATTAAATATTATTATGGGATTTGACATCAGTGACATGCGAACTCGTGTGTCACTTTGCGAAGCTTATGTCAATTCCCATACAATTTGGCTTTCAAACTTTGTAAGTGCTAATATCCCACTCTGACATTGGCAATTCACTAAGGAGCCATTTTCGAAAAGAAGAAGAAGAAGAAGTGCTAATAGCCATGCCATCTTGAATGCTAGTGTGCCAACCATAGATATGTTTGTGTTTGTTCTAGGTTTATTCAACAGACCTCGTTATTTAACAAACCGTACCCTTGTTTGTTCATAAGACCTTTATAAAAAGCAGAGTTTTCGTCAACCACTCTGACATTGGCGAATCACCTCGGAGCCATTTAAAAGAAGAAGAAGAACCATAGATAAGAGTAATAATTACAATGTGCCAGCACGTGTACCCTCAGCCTAACACTTTTAGAATAGGAAGGTCTAGTTCAGGGCCGACCGCGTAGGTCTTCATCGGAATTACGTTAACTGTTACTGCATGTATTTATTCTTTGTCATTTATTTCCAGAGTAAATATTTTATTTCTTCTAGGAATTATCAACATGATAGAAAAAGACTTTTTATTATAAGACTATCGCACACATTCGTCTATCAGGGTTAATTTATGATACGAGTAGCTATACTTTAGATCGGTATACTATATTTATTATATGAAGATCTTGAAGCTAGATGAAATTTTCATAGCTGATGTACCTATTTCTGTTGCATTGAGATAAGCTATTACTACAACTACATAATTTATATATAAAAATTAATAGCTGTTCATCCTTATTCCTCCATATTATACCATGAATTTGTATATCATTGATATAGGTATCTTTATTTTTTAGTATTCTATATAGCTTCTTAAGCTGCAAGGGTCCCGAGACCCTATGACTTGTCTATGTCTGTCTGTCACGTCTATCTCGTCAGTCTCATCTATCTGTCTACCTGTCTGTCTCTCTATTTGTCTATCTGTCTGTCTGTCTATTTGTCTATCTGTCTGTCTACGTTTGTTACCTATTTCAAATTTGTACATCTAAATAATAGAAAAATACAGTTGAACATTATGCAGTAGGTGACAAAATTGACATTATCCTTGAGTTCAGACGACCTCTGCTGTCTTCTGTGCCACAAAAACCATAATTTATTTTCTTGTTTGAAAATGTTTTATTGATGCACACTGTAAAATATAAAACGTAATGCGCACTTTGAGTTGCAAAAAATACTTTAAAAACTTAAATTAAATTTATATTTGCATGTATTAGCTACGTAGGTAGCTACTACTACTATATTTATTGTTTACGGAAATTAACTACTATATGTAGATTGGAGGTAGGTACTATATAAAATAAATGAGTAATAATACTTTAGGGCGTGTAAGTGTTTCGTATGTAGAGTATACTGCGAAAGTACCAGCGCTGAAACTTTTGTTTTTCATGTTTGTGTGAGAAATGCATCATACATTTTATCACGTCCTTATTTACACCCTTTTAGTATTATCACTCATTAAAATTATAGCCTGTATAGTAAGTTCAGTAAAGCCACGTTGTTACGGTAATTGGTTAATAGTCTTTGTTTTTCTATACACATAGGTATATTATTTTATTCGGAAATGGTGTGTTTCACACATGATGTCTGAGAGGAGTCCTCTCTTATCATGTGTGAAACACTCCAGAAACCAGACACACAAAGTTAAAGCCTACTGGCTGAAACTTGCAGGAACCCAATCTCGCGCACAGACCACTCATGAGAAGGACTACTCGCGAGAATTCTCAACTCACCTCCCTGCTTCGCTGGCCCAGTCGCAGTCGTCATTTCATGTCATCATCACAGTCTTGTGACCACTCACGAGAATACTCATCTCAACTCCCCGCTTCGCTTGTCCATTATAAATTTGACTCCCTCATTATCTTCTCGGGACAGAGGCTACTCAATGAGATTTCTCTACTCACTTCGTCGATTCTGATTTGCGGTCTGATCTCGCGCATGGACTGTGACCACTCACGAGAATTCTCATCTCAACTCCCCGCTTCGCTGGCCCATTGTAAATTTGACTCCCTCGTTTGTCTCGGGAAAGAGGCTACTCAATGAGATTTCTCTACTCACTGCTTCGCTTCTGATTCGCGGTCTGATCTCGCGCAGAGACTGTGATCACTCACGAGAATTCTCATCTCAACTCCCCGCTTCGCTGGCCCATTGTCTTCTCGCTCATTGACTTTTGACTCCCTCATTGTCTTCTCGGGAAAAAGACTACTCAATGAGATTTCTCTACTCACCTCCCCGCTTCGGATTCTCCCCGCGATCTCCGCCACGCTGAGCCGCAGTCGCGCGTCGCTCAGCGGCGGCGTCTGCGCGTGGCGGCGCGTGCGCAGCCAGAAGTACGGCGCCAGGAGGGTGTCCAGTATACGGAGCACGAGCCCGATCACCGCTACTATGAAATCCATCCTGTTCAGAGAAGTAATAAATTAGCGACAAGTTTATGAGGAATCAATACTCTACCAAAACTTAGTGTTACCTAAGTCGTGTGTCGAATCCGGCGGCTATCTAATTAATATAACTTATCAAATAAAAGTCGTGATTTGCATGCAATCTTCATTCGATAATAGTACGAATACTTTGTTGTCAATTCGGACTTCGTCATCCCACTATAGACATTGTGCCAAGCAAAATTTGCCGACAGCGCGCCGACAGGCGACAGATCATGGTCAGCGCGACACTGCCGGAAATCTTGCGGCACAAAATCCACACAAATCCATCCAAAAAAAAAGACCTACAGAGAAATACGGCGTGTGAGCGTACGATCAAGAATTTCCGTTCGAGTACCTAATATCAAATCAAATTATTTTACTTTCAAATTAAACTTAAACTTTTTTCGAATACCTAGTCAACAAAAAAGGCTACCACCGGTTCAACCCTAGCACGACGCCAATTATTTTAACGATAGTTAAAGTAAATGGCGCTCAAGTCACATCTGTTTTTCTCATCCGCCAAGCAGTGACAGGGACAACCTGTGAAAAGGAGGTCTCCCAACATTAGTGTTTCGATAATCGGGCGTTAAATGTTCAAAGTAGGTATTTGAATTTACTCTATAGATCAATATTGCTAATTTAATCCTGGATAAGTACCTACACCTATATAATTTTATTCTAATAAAATTCTGAACTATTTATGATATTCTATGATGATTTCCTGACCAAAACGGAGTGACGTCTAGTTAAACAATTCTATTGGAACGCCAGATCATAACATTGCAGGTGAGAGTCGTAACATTGCAGGTGAGCGATAGCATTTCGAAATGGAAGTAATAGGTATTAAGATCCAATTTGGCAAGTGGCCCGTTCGGGTGCAGACCTCATTGGCAGTCTAGTCAGCGACCACTTAGTATGCCCGCGGCTCACGAGGTCACGGACCACCCGCGACCGGCCCATATCAGGCGATTTACGCGCGGTTGTAGTGTTAAAAAAAAGTTTCAAAAACTATAACCCGACTTCGCCAAAAGCGGGTCTAAAAATGCTGAAACAAGAAAATAATTCAATTTGAAATCCAAATATGCATATACGCTATTGATTGAATATTGCAACAGCACACGAATATTATTTATTTTTCAAGCTCTTTTTTTCTATCGTATTTCGGTGTAAGCTGACCCTTAGATTTGTTTAGCGGGTACGACCACGGCTCTACCTTGACCATTTTTGTACCTATGCAATAAATATTCGTGATGTGCTTTCCAAGATCTTTTGATACCGAACACGAGACAATTATCTTAATTTATTATTTCGTAGCGATAGTTTTTGAGGTTTAATTTTCAAAATCCAAAATTTTTCAAAAACTTATATAACTATATATATATATGAATACTCGCGAGACCATTGCGAATCTATTGACACCTTTTTAATAAAATCGCAGTTTGGCCGCTGCGAGGGGACAAACAAACATACATAGACTGCCAAAACATTTCCTTCATTACCTTGAAGTCGGGTAAAAGGTAAGTCTTGCAAGAAACCTATTGCAAGCGCGGTACAAATAGCAGTTGAATAAGTGTGCTTTTCTACCAGTAATGAGCTAAGGTAAGTTGCGAGTAATGTGTTTTGTAAGAACCAATAGATTTGCTTCATTTAGGTCGCAAGGCCTGAGCAAAGCGATTGTTTTTTGATAGATTGGTTCTTGAAAATCACGTTTCTCGCAACGATGAGGATGTCATTACAGGTGAAAAGGCAGTTTAAAGCGAGAATCTGGCGTGTCCTATGTGATGAAAGATCCAGGGCACTCCTTCCATCTCAACGGCTCATGGCAATCCGCAAGTGGTTTTGGTGGGTAAACCGGCCGTAGAGAGCCGGGAGTCCCACATACCGCTGGGGGACCCTCCCTAGGGGATGCGTAACGCATTTCCCTTGCGACATAAAAAAAAGGGTAGCAGTGGCTGTGTTGTAGGCCATTGAATTGGTTACCTCTCGTTAGACTTGTACTACTTCTCTTATTCGCGCGATTATATTAACGCTGTCATGTTTAAACCGCGCGTTAATCGCACCGTCTGGACTCTGGACACTAGCACGTACTGGGTCGGTTACAGTGAAATTACCCTAAATAAGGCATTCCATATTAGTGAACACGTACCTTTAATAGGTTAATGTTCTATTTGGATGATTAGAAAACAGTTGATGTAGTTTCTACGCCAATTATTTAATTGGAACCCTATTATTGTTTTAGGAAAACATTAAAAAATAGCTCTTCACTACAATTTTGGAGACGGTGGCCATATTTGTGCAAACCTAGCCTGCTACTCAGGATTATTGAATGGTGCCAATTGCCAAAGTTGGTACGCAATACACAAGAGTATTCGCTTTCTTTACTCTTGTATCTCTATGTCTCATAAACCAGCAAGATGTCCGACCGAAAGGGCCGACTTTCTACATGACCATCAGACGCAACATGCCAGATCAAGCCTGGGTCAATTTGCCTGCATCCTAAACAGACTTGAAAACCACATTTTTTGCTGCTCAAATCCAGAAGCACAGACTCGACCCTGAATACATTGGACCGCGTGGGATAGAAAAATATATTGGGCTATATGGAACAATACAAGCATACTTTAGGATATGGTACTGATTGTGTAAGGTTGCCAGGAGGGGGCCTACGCCAGCCTGCCACGAATGTGGCGCTGCGGAGGACACGGCCCAGCACACCTTAGAGGTGTGCGAACGATGGGCCGTGCAGCGCCACGATCTAGTGGTTGGGCGGGACCTCTCACTCTCGAGTGTGGTTCGCTGCATGCTCGAGAGTGATGAGGCCTGGCAGGCGGTGGTCTCCTTTTGCGAATACGTCATGTCGCAGAAGGAGGCCTCGGAGCGGGACAGAGAGACTGATCCTCTCTCTCTTCCGCTTCGCCGGCGCAGGACGGGGGTGCGGAGGCGTCGTTTTGTGGCCCTCCCATCTCACGTCTAGTACGGGGCTCCGGGTAGAGGGATGGGTAACCTCCCCGGCTTTGTCAGTCTCGGCGCCGAGGAGAGCGCTTCAGTTTGCCGGAGCGCTCTATCAATTTGATGGAAGTCCGGTCCCTGTAGAGGTGAACCGGCCGGTCGAGGGAGGAGAGGATACCCCTCGGGGACCCTCCCGGGGGGATGCGTAATGCATTTCCCTTGCGAAATAAAAAAAAAAGGATATGGTACTGATAATCTACTTTGTACTACTCATAGTAAAACATACATTACAGACTTATATATAGGTAGTAGGTTTCATTCAAAGAAATATTATACTTAAGACTATTTAGTTAAAACCAAATTAGCCAGACATTTTCAAAGGGATTAGTTATTACAGTCTAGGTAATAAATTAGGTTTTAAACTTATTCTCTCTTTCTAGACTTATCGCCGTAATTTAACTTGTCAAACGTAACTGGTGCTAACTTTGTCATTTTAAAAGTCTGTAGTATTTTAAATTTAATCCTCAAAATACTTTACTAAGTGCATCCTATGTAGAGTATATTGTGAGTTTTTACCTTAAAAAAATACATTACCAAAATGTGGCAAGGTAGTATAATCGTATCTCAAAGTTAGACTGATTGTTCTTTTTACACGCTGTAAGAGTTTCGTGTGAAAGTACTAGCGCTGAAAGACTTACTTTTGACCTTTATGTTTCTAAGAGAAATGCCCCTACGTCATAAATTTGCCCATACAATAAGTAAAAAAAGGTACTACACCTCTTTCAGCGGTGGTACTTTCACAGTAACCTCTATACAGTGTGTAAAAAGAACAGTCAGTATAACTTTGAGATACGATTATAGGTACTACCTTTCTACATTTTGAAAATGTATTTAAAGGTAAAAACTAATAAAAAATATTTTTAACTTTTTACCATTTCTTATTTTTTTGTCGCAAGAATAATGAAAAACATATTTTTTTAATAAAAAAGATTAAAAAATCATTTCTAGAATGAGAAAAGGTAATACCTATATATACAAAAGTTACATTGACTGTTCTTTTTACCCGACTTCGGCGAAGTCAAAAGGAAGGGTAGGACCGACCACGGCTCTACCTTGACCATTTTTGTACCTATGCATTTCTGAATTTCAGATTGAATTATTTTCTTGTTTCATCCTTTTTAGACCCCTTTTTTGCGAAGTCGGGTTTTAGTTTTTAATCTTTTTTTTTTATTACACCCGTTATACGGGACCCGTACACATCCTCAAGTATTATTACCCTCATTAATTACAGCATGTAAATACTATATAGAGCAAGAGAATTACAATATTTCAACATAGGTAGTATTATAATATTCGGTTATAACTTACAAAAACAACATTATAGTTTTTCAGAAGCCAATTATATCGTATATTCTGCACATAAAACCTTGGAATCATTTCATAGTATCTAATAAATTAAACAAAAACTTATTATGCATTTTATATGTTTATTTATTATAACTATTAGTATAGTTATTACTTACGTTTTAACCATTAAAATTGGTGAAGAGGATTCCGTATCAACACGTAATAGGTAGATATTTTTTCAAATTACTTTAAAAGTTAAACTATACAAGGTGTAAAATAAATGAGTGATAATAATTTAGGATGTGCGTACTGCGTAGATTTTACTATGAAAGTACCAGCGCTGAATGACTTACTTTTTACTTCCATGTTTCTATGAGAAATTTATATTTGACGACCTCCGTAGCGCAGTTGGTTGAGCGCGTTGGCGCTCGAACGAAAGGTCGCGGGTTCGAATCCCGCCGAGGGAACAAAAAGTTTTCAATGTTCCTGGGTCATGGATGTGTATTAAATTTGTGTATAATATAATAAAAATCTTAAATATGTGTATAGTATAAAAGTATTAAATATATTTCCGTTGTGTGGTACCTGTAACACAAGTTCTTCGGATACTTAGCACAGGGCCAGATTGACGTGGTGTGAAGCGTCTATAGATAGATATAGATATAGATAAATGCCCCAACATCATAAATTTTCCCGTACAATAATTTGAAAAAAAGGAACTCTTTCAGCGCTGGTACTTTCACAGTATAAACTCTATATGCCGGACCCACACACACCCTAAAGTATTATCGCTAATTAATATTACGGCCTGTATAGGTAATAGGTATATATACTATATTATATAGGTATGTAAAGTTCGATTTGATTTAATAAATATTTTTTCTAATTTCCTACTTTCCTAGCACGAACTATCAGCATGGCAAATTGCAAGTTTTAAAGTCCAAGTTTACTAATTAATATTATCCGCAGCTGTAATTTTTTTATATCTACAATAATATTATAAAGTATGTATCGACTTAAGAGCGCGCAATCAAATTTCATCAAGTCGAAATCGCCGCGAGAGCCGATATCGACTCACACAGACGCAAAACAACACGCATGTGTGGGTTAGCGCTAAATCGAGCGTAGGTAGCGCGCGCGAGTAACATTGATAGTTTGATCCTAATGAATTTTGATATTACCTACCATTTCAATACTTCTATAAAATTAAATGGTATTTAAGTTATAAAATACAAATTATACATACTCGACATGCTAGTAATCGCCTGCGGCTCAGTCCGCGTTACTGTCGAACCGTCGGGAACAACTTTCGCGATGATTGTGTGAAAAGAGTTTCATGGTGGTTGGTTCAGTAGATGAGACGTGAAGAAAGTAACAAACAAACACACGAACAAACAAACAAACTTTCACATTTATAATTTAGGATAAGTAAGTAATGAAAAGTAAGTAATAAAGTTATTTATTTTTCATCTTTCATGTCCAGAAATGTTTGTCCCTAAATATTTTACTGACCCACTTCCGACTACCCACTAAAATGTACTAAAATACTAATTTTTAGTGGGTAGTCGGGATGGACATGCTTTTTTCAGTGACAAAAATGTTGTCACTGAAAATTTGTTTCCTGTCACAACTATTAGGTAGCCAGGCACAAACAGGTAAGCTATACTAGCATTTTGCAACCGTCTGATTATTGAATGAAAATTAAATAAAATTAAAGATTATTTGGATAAAATGTACATTATGGTCGCTTGAGTTGGCGGCTGCAATTTTTATGGCAAATAGAGCTATATGTAAGGAGTCACTAACCAAAATTTAAACTTGCGGAAACTCGTAGTTTTTTAGTATTGGAAAAATAAAATTCGTATTTTTGTATGAATATTCGACTACTTTTGACGTAATTCTGCCCGATTATCTAGTTAAGAAAAATAGGCGATTGAACTAGAATAAAAATGGCTAGGTTAGGTTAGGTGAGACATTTAAGATTACGCACGAGCCGAGCGAAGCGTGCCGTGGCAGCGGCCGGCGAGTGCCAGAAGCGAATTCTGCCCGATTCACTCTAGTTACAGTAAATAGGTGATTGAACTAGAATAAAAATTGCTAGGTTAGGTTAGGTGAGACATTTAAGATTGCGCACGAGCCGAGCGAAGCGTGCCGCGGTAGCCGCCGGCGAGTGCCAGAAGCGAATTCTGCCCGATTCACTCTAGTTACAGTAAATAGGTGATTGAACTAGAATAAAAATTGCTAGGTTAGGTTAGGTGAGACATTTAAGATTGCGCACGAGCCGAGCGAAGCGTGCCGCGGTAGCGGCCGGCGAGTGCCAGAAGCGAATTCTGCCCGATTCACTCTAGTTACAGTAAATAGGTGATTGAACTAGAATAAAAATTGCTAGGTTAGGTTAGGTGAGACATTTAAGATTGCGCCAGAAGCAAATTCTGCCAGAAGCAAATTCTGCCCGATTCACTCTAGTTACAGTAAATAGGTGATTGAACTAGAACTGGTATATTATTTGACTAGTAGTTATGGCATGACTTTAAAGGCCTTTGGCGCTATATAAAAAAAAAACTGTCAAAATTAGTCGAATATTCATACAAAAATACGAATTTTATTTTTTCAAAAACTAAAAAACTAGGAGTTTCCGCAACTTTTATTTTTGGTTAGTGACTCCTTACATATAGCTCTTTTCGCCATAAAATTTGCAGCCGCCAACACGACCGACCGTAATGTACATTTTTTCCTAATCCTATACATTTAAATGACATTACAACGTTAATTATGCAGTTAGTCTAGATAATTCTACAGAAATATTTTTTTTAGGTTTTTCCCTTATTTATACACTAAACACTACTTGTATTCCAAATTTGAAGCTTCTATGTCTGCTAGAAGTGCCTAATACTTTTGATGATCGGTCAGTGAGTGATTGAGTCAGTGACAAAACTAAGGAGTTTGACAAGTTATAATTATGTAACTTCTGTTTCAAATTGAATTACATTTGAAATATACTGTGTTTGTACAATGCTTACCTAGTAACTAAAAATGCAGGCTTCTTTAAATCCACAACAAAGTTATAGGTAGTTAAAAATGGCCTAAACTGCTACGAGAAATTGATGGTACGGCCGTGCTCAAGTTGACAGAAGCACTGCCGTGCCCCTTTTTTTTTTTTTTTTTTTTTTTTTAACGCCGAGAAATGCACTTCCGCATGCCGCGGTGGATGGGGTACTCCGACCGCGGATATGTAGGACTCGCCACGCCCGAAGAGATGGTAAATGGGCGCGGCCACTACCCACTAAAACTCGGCGGTACTCCGACAGTACCGCCATTGGCGAAGCCGCGGGAATTAAAACGAACCGCAACTCCGCCGACGGGGGCCTGCTTGTGGGATTGCAGGTCCTTCACTTGGGGGGCGTTCAAGCGCCCCTTAAACCAAACAGAGGCCCCATTGGGGCCCGCGTAGGCTTTCCATTTTTACTGTCGCGATGCACCGGAATACGAGGCGCATCACGACCCTCTCGGGGACTCAGTGCAATGGGCGACGGCGTCCCCACGCCGCCACCCCGAGCACCCCGGCTACGGCGGTACGTTACGGTCATCATTGTTAACCGCACGTCTTCGCCTGATCCGTCTGCGGGAGGTGTCGGGCGCTGCTCTTTCGCGCAAGCGCTCGGCCTCTTCTTTGGCGGAAATCACCTCTTCCGCGAAGTGTTCGACCGCTTTCCACTCTTCCTCACTGCGCAGCATGGCTTGATTACAGCTGGCAGTGAGAGGTCCGTTCCGATTGCAGCTTTGAGTGCCGCACGCTGACCGATCCAAGATGGACACGCCGTTAGAGTGTGATCGGCTGTGTCCCTTTCCTCGTCACAATGATGACATCGTGTGTTGTCCTCTTTATTCACGACTTCGCACAGGTACCGACCAAAGCATCCGTGTCCGGTCAGCACCTGTGTGAGTCGGAAGGTGAGCGCGCCGTTTTTCCTGTCGATCCACTCCTTTAACACAGGGCGGATTGCCGTCACGAGAGCTATGCTGACCTGAGGCTCGCGAAGCTGGTCAGCCCACAACTCTATGGCCCTTTCTCTTGCAGAGGCCCTCCACCGATGGACGGCGTCTGGGAGAGGGTTGCCGCCCTCTGCGCGAACCGCGGCGCAGCGCCAGTACATATCGGCGAGGGTCTGCGCGTCCAATTCCCAGGGGATGCTTCCCGCGAGCAGGCGTGCCGCATCTTTAGAAATGGTGCGGTAGCCACGCACTGCCCGGGTGGCAATCACCCTCTGTACTCTACCGATCACGAGCCGACTCCCGGGTAGAAGTCGCTCAGCCCATATTGGTGCGCCGTACATTAACATGGATCGTACGACGCCCATGTACAATCTCCTACACTCCAGACTCGGACCCCCCAAATTCGGGAGTAACGAGGCCAAGGCTCCGGCCGACTTTGTAACCTTCGTCGAGAGGCGGCGGAAGTGTTCCTTGAAGGTCCACCTGCCGTCGAGGGCGAGACCCAGGTAAGTCATAGCTGATGAGACATTAATCCTGGTCCCGCCCACAACCACTTCCAGTCCAGGGGGCGGAGAGTGCCTCGGCCTGTGAAAGAACAGTGCCTCGGACTTCTCCAGAGCCACTGTCAAACTCAACGCGCGTATACGACGGACGACATTAGCAACTGCCGCCGTAGCGAGGACGACCGCATCACGATGCGACTTGCCGCGGCTGACGACGAGTGTGTCGTCCGCATAACATATTACTTCGACGCCGGAGAGATTGGCGCCGGAAAGCACCGAGTCAAAGCCAATGTTCCACAGGGTAGGGCCGAGAGCCGACCCCTGTGGAACGCCGCAGACCACCTCCTTTTCTTCCCAACTCTCCTGCGTCGGGTATTGCACAGAGCGTTCCGAAAGATAATCAGCGATGATAGTGCGCAGATATCTCGGAACGCCGTGACGTTGCAGACCGTCTTTAATGACTGCCCAGGGTAGGGAGTTAAAGGCGTTGGATATATCCAAAGAGACAGCCAAAACTACCCCACCCCGGGATACCTCCTCCTCTGTGATTTCGCGGAGTCTTGCGACCGCCCCTATTGTTGACCGACCCGAGCGAAACCCGTACTGGTTCTCACTCAGGTTCGGCCCGACGTGCTCTAGGTGTTTGACCAGACGCGCCACAAGCACTCGTTCGAACGTCTTGCAAATCTCATCCAACAGAACAATAGGGCGGTAAGCCGACGGTTGATCTTCCGGGCGACCAACTTTTCGGAGCAGCACTAGTTTCCCCGTCTTCCAACGCCGCGGCACACGACCCTGGACCAAGCAGTTGGTCAAAGTGGTGAGTACACGTGGCTCCATTTCCTTCATAGAGAGGACCCAGGCACGCCCCGGGATACCGTCCGGGGGCCGTGTTTTTGAGTCCCATTCTGTGGACAGCCATCGCCAGTTCCGCCGTTGAGACAGGCGGTATATCCTCCTCACCCTCAAAGATCTCTTCCCGGTGAGCCGTCGTTGGAGGACTCCACTCGACCCCAGCTGGAAAAAGGGCCGAGACGACTCTGCTACGGAGCTCCGGTTGTAGGTTCTGAGTGAGCGGTGGGGCAGCCGGGCGCAGTTTTTGGCGCACCCACTTATACGGCCTGCCCCAGGGATCCTCGTCCAGTATTTGCAGCCACTCCTGCCATGCGTCAGCCTTCGCCTGCTTTATGGCTTCGCTAAGTAAGAGGCGGGCCGTAGAGTATGCATTGTACAGACCCTCCTCTACCTCCTCGACTCTTATCCGCCGTCTGCGGTATCTTCTATAGCGACGACGTACTGCCGTGCATTCCCGCTGCAGATTGTACAACGCGGGACGCCACCAGTACGCTTGGCGCCGCGGTGTGAATGGACCCACTCGTGGCATCGAGGCGTCGCAAATGTTGCGCAATGCCTCGTTCAGCCACTCCGCACACTCATCGACATCATCCGAAGGTAGTGAAGCCCACGACGCGACGATAGCAGCCTCCTCGAGAAGGTCACGATCCAGTCTTTTCAAGGACCATCTTGGGCCGCCGCCAGATGACGTTGGGCGACCCAGCTCCGACGCGCTAGCAGAGACGTCGAAGCGGATAAACCTGTGATCAGAGAGGGTCTCCGTTTCCTTCTCTACCCGCCAACCATTGACAAGACGGGCAGCAGCAGAGCTAACAAGAGTCAAGTCCACGATGGACTCGCCCTGTCGACGAACGCATGTACTTACTGAGCCTCGATTGGCCACCACAAGACCAATGGATGTAATCCAACTCTCGACCGCGCGACCCCTTGCGGTCGTCGCCGGAGAACCCCATAGCGTTGACTTGGCATTGAAGTCCCCGGCGACGATCACTGGGCCGCTTGCTCCAACCACAAAAGATGTTAGCCGCAGAAGAAAGGCTTCAAAATCGGCCAGAGGCCTGTTCGGGGAAAAGTATACCCCCACTATGGTGAAGGCCTCCAGGTTGACTACGACGAAGCCTTGGCCTCTGGTCGTGTTTCCGGAAGACGGTGGCACGATTTTGGGGCCGAAAACCAGCGCGACGGTCGTGTCAGCGTCACCTATCCAGTCGTTCCTTGATGGGACACGATACGGCTCTGACAGTTTAGCAATGTCGACTGACCACTGTGCCACGGATTGATTCAAAACATCTTGCGCTCGGGCACAGTGATTCAGGTTGCCCTGTAAAAACCGGTAGGCCGCCGTTATGTGGCTTCCATGGGGGCCGCTCCTTCAGCAGAGGCCGCCTTTGCTGTTGTGGCGGACCTCTCTGTGGTTTTGCTCTTTATGGAGCCCTTCTTTTTTGGCGCAGTTTTATTGCAGGCTTTGCTGCCCACACTGTGGTCCGCCGGTTTCCCTTTATCTGCGCACAGCGCGCAATGTGGCTCATTTTGACATTGCGCCGACGGATGCCCTGGTAGACCACAGCGGAAGCAGAGTCCGCTACGGTCCTTTTCATGAGGACATGTTGCCCGTGTGTGTCCGATCTCGTGGCATTGGTAGCACCGCATTGGGCGCGCAACCAGTAGCGTCACGCCCACCGCGGTCCACCCGATGTTCACTCTTATATTTGGTGCTGTCAACCTTTTTGCAGCCTCGACTGGGCACTTTACCCAGGCCGTGCCACGACCACTCCTGTCACGGCGAATTTCCCCCACTTTGATGTCGGCGGCTGCGCAATTGCCAGGCTTGGCGATAGCTTCTGCGATTTCGGTCGCGGTTGCCAAGTCGTCGAGTCCGGTGATGCGCAGTTCAGCGCACTTTTGAGGTCTGGAGACGCGTGCATCCTCCCCTATGACATCTCTTAATTTCCCCGCTAAGACATCCGCTTTTTCTTTGAAGTCTGATCCCGAAACCTGGTACATTCGGGCCCCAGTTACAGCCACTTTAAATCTGACCGCCGGAATTTCTAGAGCAGTCAAGTCTACTGCCCGCTTTGCTCTATCCATGACCTGCTTGTATGTGACGCCTCGTTCCTCTGCGCCAGGCTGCAGAGTTATGACCACAGCTGCAGACTTAGGAGCGCGCAGGGTTCCGCTCTTTTTCTTTCCTATCACTTTCCTTCCTTTCACAGTTTCCCATCCTTCAACTTTTTTCTGTGTATTCCCCTTCTTCTTCACCACCTGGGACCACGTTTGCGTGGGAGGTGATTCCGTCTGCGGCGGTGTCGATATTTCACCTGCGTCGTTCCTCGCGGCAGCTGCTTCTGTAGCAGCTGCAGTCTTTTTCTTCTTATTTACCTTCTTCTGTGCCGGGCCGGGATTCAGCGAGGGCAACAGAGTTGTAACCGTAGGAACCAATTCCGGCGTTTCCTTCGTGACCCTTGGCACTGATGTACGGGCGCTTGATGTATGGGTCGCCTCTCTCTCTCTATCTGCAGCAAGAGGAGGGCGCAGGCGCGGCTCTGGAAGAAGCCGGGCTTCAAGGGACTCCAGACGTGCGTCAAGTCGTGCGCTTGACAAAGAGACCGCCTCACGGACCGCTCGCTCCAGCATCTCTTCGACGCTGAGCGGGGGGACTACTGGGGCAGTCTGGGACTTCACCGTACGGAGCTCACGCTTCACCTCTGCTAGCTCAGATCTCATTTCGGCGAGCTGTCTGGAGAGGCGCTTATTCATCGACTCCAGAGCTCTATTCTCGGCAGATGCCGAACGCGATAGCAACGCCATACACGCCTCTCTTATACTCTTGGTGGCGTCTTTAAGGTGCTTCACCATGGGTCCACTGAGGTTTTTCGACTTGGTGGCCACGTTGAGTGGCTAGTTTAGCCGAGGTGATCTCCTCCTCCTCTTCCGACATCGTTACGTCCGAGTAATTTGAAGCTTCCGACAGCCGGTGAGACCGTAGCTGTGGAAGATTCTGTGCCATCTCCGTGGTTTCCCGCCCTACTTCAGCCTGCATGGCATTACGCTCTTCGGCGGTCTTGTCTTTTTTGGTCTGACGTATGCCGACATTCTGGCCTATGGTAGGCGGCCTGCCCCTTCCGCGCTTAGATCCTAACGAGGCCACCGTGCCTTTTCCTCTCTCCGAATCAGTCTCCTCATCTGCTTCACTTACACGTCTCTTGCGGTACTTCCTCCTGTTTTCCTCTTTTATCTCTTCCTCACGGGTCTGAGAGACAAGGGTATCAGTGCCGCTCTCATAGTCGTCCGAAGTTCCTCCGAGGTCAAAGAACTTGCCACCCACGGACAAGGGCGTTGCCACCCGCGATCCGCCTTCCAAATCTATAATCCTTTCCACTTGCACTATCGGAATCCGTTCAGTAAGCCGTAAGTCGTCGTGTTGTCTCTCTTCCACTATCTCTCCTTCCGTCGCCACCGCGACCACCTGTTCCTCCTCCACCGCATGTTGAGGGCCCCCAGTATACCTGGCCCGACCCCCCGCCGTAGCGGGAGTGTGGGATTCCCCGACGTCGCCGCCGGGACCCACCCTGGGAGATTTTTTTACATGCACTTTATCCATATTTGATCATTTAAGGGCAGATTCTGGCCCACATCCTCGATGCGTAGCCACCTGCTCGCCATGCACCCCATCACCGAACGTTGCCAGCTTAGGGTTAGGAACCGACGGGTCCATCCATCACGCAAGCACTCACAGACATATACAAACAAACACACACTGATGTATAGAAGAGTTAACAAAACGTGAAAGATACTTAGAGATGAAAGATAAGATGGTGAAAGATAGTAAAACCAAAGTAAACAATGCAAAACAAGAGTTTAATTAAATAGATGGTGAATGACAGAGTAGAAAGAGACAGAACCAGCCTTCAGCCGCGTGAGCTCCTCACCCCGTGTAAAGAGCGGAGTGGAGTACCCACACGTTGCCCTGGGGCACGAACTTGGACGAACTGGCAGACCCCCACTGCCGTGCCCCTAGATACTCGGTTATATTGATGACAGTTACATTAAAGCAGACATACACACAGGGGCTGATGATGATTAGTATAATTTTTAAATATATGAACCACACCACCTTTTAACTAAAAAAAACCGCATCAAAATTTGTCAATCATTTAGGAACTGCGATATAACAAACAGACATACAGGGGCTGATGATGATTAGTATTATTTTTAAATATATAAACCACATCAGCTTTCAACTAAAGAAATTGACATAAATTTTTTTGATTAATGTAGGGGCTGTGATATTACAGACAGACATACAGGGGCTGATGATGATTAATATAATTTTTAAATATACACACCACATCAGCTTTCAACTAAAGAAATTGACATCAAAATCTTTTGATTAATTTAGGGGCTGTGATATTAGAGACAGACACACAGGGGCTGATGATCTTTAGTATAATTTTTAAATATACAAACCACATCAGCTCTCAACAAAAGAAATTGGCATCAAAATCTTTTGATTAATTCAGGGGCTGTGATATTACAGACAGACACACAGGAGCTGATGATGGTTAGTATTATTTTTAAATATATAAACCACAACAGCTTTCAATTAAAGAAATTGACATCAAAATCTTTTGATTAATTTAGGGGCTGTGATATTACAGACAGACATACAGGGGCTGATGATGATTAGTATAATTTTTAAATATACAAACCACAAATATTATGAACTTTGTAATCGACATAATATTATAATCTCTGTAAATTTCCCCCATTTCTCATAAAAATATTAATGCTCGTCAAAGCGTCAATTCTGCTTAGTCGCACTAAGTCCATGAGCGGACCAGGTCGGTGAACCTTTATACGTTGACAGTCCAGGGCAGAGCGACACAACCTCCCCTCACGAATTCTCAGCGGGTACTAAATAGTAAATAGATCGCGATTTACACGATGCGTGCGCTTGGTTGAAAACAAGTAATTTTTAAAAAATTGAATAATGGGATAAACATCGTTTTTTAATTAAATAAAAAATAGTGTCAACTTACCAATAGTATGATTATCAATTATAAAAATAATATCATCGAAGAAATTTAGTTTTTCCAGTAGAAATACAGCACTGAAAAACGTAAATTATGTCATTTTTAAAAGATTTTTTATGCAGTTGACAATACATATATTTTTAATTTTTTATCAACTTTTCATTTAAGGACTATATAATCTCTTTTATAAAAATAGAAATTAAACTATATTAACACGATTTAATTGTTATTTTCTTTATCAAAGTGAGCTAAAATCGGCATTTTTGCGATTCGGCGTTCCGAAATCTTTAAATTTACTCAAATGTACTACTTAAAACTTTAATTTTATAAAAGTATGTCCAAAATAAAGAGTTTATCTTTATATATTTCTAATTGTTTTATTTAATTTAGTTATTTTATGCGTGTGAGGGGCAGTCAAAAACACCGAAAAACTGAAAATTCGTCGTAAATTGAATGCACGCTCGATTTTAATAATTATTTTTTCATAAGATAGCTACATTATCACTGAGTAACATAGGTTATATAGGCTATATAAAAATCAATTGCTGTTCGTTAGTCTCGCTAAAACACGAGATCAGCTGAACTGTTTCGGCTATTTTTGGTCTTGAAATATTCGTGAAAGTCCCGGTAAGGTTTACACGGTTTCCATGCTCAACGAAGTGGGCACGGGTCAGCTAGTTCATAATAAAATTGCAGCAGTTACAATTGCGGACAGACAAACAGATATTACAGACGGACAGACAGAGCGAAACTATGTATGTATGGATTGCTTGTAGCGCTCACGGAACTCCTTCAATTTTTATGATAACATTATTATGTTTATTTTGTACCAAAAAAAGTAAATTCAGGCTGTAATAAGTATTACTGAGTGATAATACTTTAGGGTGTGTACAATATATAGAATTTACTGTAAAGGACCAGCGCTGAAAATGTAACTTTTTTTTAATTATTGTATCGGCAAATTTATGATGTTGAGGCATTTCCCATAGAAACATGAAAGTCAAAAGTAAGTCTTTCAGCGTTGGTGCTATCACAGTAAACTCTACATAGGAGGCCCATAAACAACCTAAAGTATTATCACTCATTTATTTTACACCTTGTACATGCTTGGTGTTTGAATAGCGCCTCTCCATCACCAACTAAATCATGAACGACAAAAATCACGTTTGCCGTATGGCAGCCCTAAATATTTATTTTATTTTACTATAATTATTAGTGAAGTAATTATGTACACCGTAGTATTTTGGCTACAGCGTGCAATCAATTTGGCCGGCCGTCTATTAATTTTTTCGCGGTCTCTAAAAACGTGTCAATTTTGCGTCCCACAGTTTATTTCGGAAACACCGACTCGTAATTGTAAAAAGGGACAATCCCGTTCAAAACGGGACGTCTGGTCACTTTAACTATACCCCATGAAATAATTTGGGGACTTATGTCTGGACTTAATTCACGTCAACACGAAGTTTTCCGAAGGTTAAATTACTGACAAAACACCTGATACTGGACTAATTACCATGTGCACGAGTTTTTTTCGACACAATCGTCAATATAAGACTAATAAGGATTGCGTTTACGGAAACAATTGAAATTAAATGTTTGAATATTATTTTAAAATATAATTTATAACACAACGAAAACCGGATTTCTGTAAATACGTCTATACTGAGCTATATAATATGAAATATTTATATCTGGTGTAAAAAGAACAGTCACAATAACTTTAGGATATATGTGACTACATTTTCTCATTCTTAAATGTATATCTTTTTAATTATTTTTTACTAAAAAAACTATTTTTCGTTATTCCTGCGACAAAAAATAAGAAATGGTAAAAAGTAAAAAAAAAAAGTTTTTGACAAAAAAATGATAAAAAAATACATTTCCAAAATGAGGAAAGGTAGTATAATCGTATCTCATAGTCATAGTGACTGTTCTTTTAACACACTGTGTGGACGCTTCACATAACGTCAATCCCTGTGCTAAGTATAATAAGTAATATTATACCTATAGGAAGAATTTGTGTCATAGCCCACAGGTAACTGACATATTTAATACTTAAGAGGAAACACCACGAATTTTTTTCCATACAAAAATAGGGGTCTAGGGGATTTCTATTTCCTCCCTTGATAATTAGTCTAGAGTAACTATTTTTTCCATGAATATCTATGAATAATATTTGTACGTCCCTATTTTTTCCTTTTTTTAATAAACTAATTACTTAAAGAGATATGGACGTTCAAAAACCTAAAAAAAACCGCCAGACTCTCCGCCGTGTTTAAACATCCAGGAAACAGATTTGACTACATTATGCAACAAAATCAAAAAATAGGAACCTAGTTAATTTCTTTTTTTAGCTAATAAAGAAAAAATTATCTAAATCGGTTAAGTTTTGGAAGGGGAACCAGGAATCCCCTAAACGTCGATTTCTGGTACTTTTAATAGGTAATTTCAGTTCTAGCTGCAGTTGTCCCTATCGCACTATGAGGGGCGAGGCTTGAGGTAGGGGGACGCGGCCAAATACGTACACACACGCGTGATGTGACACGTAGTCGATAATGATATCGATAAACTAGTGTTGTTTATCGATATCGACATTTCTAGTTTCTTACATCTTTTTCGTGAAGTCTATATATATCTAATTAAATAATATTCAAAAAACATAAAAAACTATTATGCGTCCATCATTCTCTCATCCTTACTGCCAAATAACGAGGATCGTATTGGGCCATAACGTCAAGTAGCCGGTCGACCAAAACGTATTATATTATAATGTTGTAAAGGCAACCGAACTGAAGAATTACAGCAAGAATACTCTAAAAATGTTAGTAAAAAGTGTCCAAAATAAATTTGAGCTCGATTTGTATAAATCTTAACTAAAATACCTATTTTATTTTTGGAGAAATAATATCTTATGAATGGACCCCAGTTGGTGTAAGTGTTTTGAATATTTTAGATTACATTATACATTTAAATTTTTTGTTAAAATAATTATTAAGATTTCGGCTTGTTTGTGAGTTATAATATTGTTATTTTAAAGTCAATATATTTTTTAAATACTTTTTTCTATGTCGTTGAACATACTCCAGCGTCTGTGGACCAATATTAGTTTTTTTGTGTTTATGAATATATACTGAAATAAATTCTTTAAAATTGTTTATTATCGTCAACTTATTAATTTCCCCCGGCCGGTCAAATTTAAATTACTACGATAGACTTATATACTATAAAACTCAGTCTATTGAAAACAGACGCTTATATTTTGATTTATTATACTTATTCAAAATTATACATAATATTATTGATACTCCAAATCTGCTAAGTATAATTTGCTCTACAAATTTATAAATCAACATCCCATTTTTTTAATTCATTGACAGGCAAGGAGGCTCTATGACAACTCTCATTTACATAACTTTTTTGTAGAAATAATATACTAGCTACTAGGTATATAACTTTCTTTTAATAATAAATAAGCACAAGCTCATTTCTGGTGTTGTAGACTTTTTGTTGACTTTCCGAAAATAGCTTGTAAAGTTTCATTTCTAAATAAAATATTGTGAATTTTGAATTAAGTAATACATACTACATATAAATAAAACGATCTCAACCTCAACCTCAAGTCAGTATTTGAGATGACAGTCGAATTAATAAATAGTACTTAAGCACTTAACTTAAAGACGGTGTCTCAACTGAGTATGAGCGTTATCAACAGCTGTCAAACTGCTACTTGAGTAGATGAACTTTTGAAAGTAAACAGTGATTTGAGAGTTGTTTTGAGGCTTATGTCACTATCTCATTCCGTTTTACCTATTTCTAGTTCCGAATATGAACTTTCTTTGTGATGGAATATTTTATTTCTACCAAAATATTAATGAAAAACTGGTTTTTAATGTAATAATTAAGATTAAAGTCTCTTTTTGATATTTATACTACAAAATTTTGTTACATTCATGTACAGAAATTTTGAACAATATTATATTTGTTATAAAACTAATAAATCTGCTACTTTTAAAAGTATAACGAAACGTTATTTTACTAGTCACACATTAAAAAAGCAGTTTTGAAAGGTTAGATCTTAGTTGAGACAGCGTTTCTAAGCCCGGTTCACCTGATACGTCCTTGAAAACAAACTATTAATCAAATGAAGAAGCTAATCTTAGTATGAGTTTGTATCAACCAAGAGAGTCCTAGTTTTACACTTCTTTATTAATACGGTCATAAATGTTACAGCAAGTCTGAGATACTTAATATATTTTTAATAAAAAAATAAACCGTTAAAAAAACTGGGAAAAACTTTTTTTAAGCTTTTTTTAATTAAAATTTTAAACAAATGTACCCTAAGTTCAAAAACTAACAAATGCAATATATACATATGCAAAAGTAATTTTGAGTTGGCGCTAAACAATTTACCACGGTCATAAGCTCGTCGAAAAATGCTTATAAATATTTTTTTCTGTGTTCCTAGAGAATACTTAATACTTAGTTACTTTACTGAAAATTTTCAGTTTGACTCACTATACATAGCTGTGTGTGAGCATAGCGTATTTGTTTTCATTGGCTGGTTACTTGAATTTATGGCCTAGACTTCTATGGAGCATGATCCATATCCTTTCGTGGTAGACTAGACTACCTAGTATGTAGAATAAAAAACATTTTAAACTTCTATAAGTTTAAAATGTTTAAAATACTGCAATTTATATTACATAATATGTGGTTAGCTTATTCGATCCGATGATATTTAGATCATGTTGACCATTTGATAATATATTATCATAATGATCGTAATGATCACAATGAAATTTGCCCAAAAAAAATTCAAAAGTTATAAACAATTAACATCTTCAAAAATAGTGTTTGGTTTGTAGTTATTTATTCTATTAACGGACATCATTTAAATATTTTTTAGTTTAGAACGATAACGGAAGTTTGAAAAAAATAATTGTCTAGCATAATTATTGAAATATAATGTTTATATGAAAGAATCCGACAGAAATCAATTCTTTTGAGTATTTAGATTATACTTTACATATTTTTATATTTTTCATTTAACTCTAAGTACTTAGGTACCTACTTTAATTTTAACTGACGCCTAAGAGGCCGCCTGCATGCACAAATGGCGCGGAGGGCTATTTTCAGCGTTAATTTAAAAATATAAATAATGGAGGTACAATTCCGGGAGGGCAACCTTTTTTTTGGTAAATTTCCTCCTCTTTCACGATATTTTTTTCAAATTTCGTAAATATTTATAGTTATCGAACAATAGCCTATAAACCAAACATTATTTTTTGAAGGTGTTTGACTATATAAAACTTTTATATTAATTTAATTGTGTGCCGAAATAGCACAATGATCTAGACAATTTCGGATTGAATGAGCCACATACTTTAATCATAGTATGTAGAATTAACACCATAATATTATGAAACTATGGTCTTCACTAGTTATTGTATACGAGCATCGACCATTTCTGGTACTAGGTACCTAGTCGAGGTAAAAACTAAAAAGTGTCTAACGAAGATTCCATTTCTTGTCATAATCATAAAATATAGTCCGATTTGCTTTAAGTATTATAAGTAGCGCGCCGCGTGTCACGCACACATAGACGATCACACTCACACATCAATAGCGGGCGTGAACCACGTGATCAAGGCGCATTGGAGACGGCAACAAACTTTTCAAATACCTATTTTTCATTTCTCTCGTCCGTGTGGTTTCCTCTTGTTTATATTATACACACATCCATGACCGAGGAACACAGAAAGTTTATTTTGTCCCTTTTTCTGGATTTTAAATCCGTCCAGTTTTTTTTTTTAATAGTAGGTTCACAAAACTAGCCAAACACTTATAATTAGTACAAAATAATTAATTCTACATTCTTACAGTAGTGTATGACCTTCTTGAAGTGAACACTCCATGCATTTTTATCCTTAACGTCATTAAAATCTATCATCGTCTATTATTTTAATTTTATTTTACACAGTGGCATCTATTCAAAAGTCAATACTTAATTCATACATTTATTACCACGAATTATGTAAAAATTAAGTGAAGTATAGTAACGTAGGTTTAATTTAAACATGTATTTGGGAGCTGGTTGATTTAGAATGGGTTATGTATGGCCTGTAAAAAATTTTACCCTCTTTTAGCTTCACCGTAATCGGGTAAGGGCGTGTTTCACCAAGCAATGTTAATGTTAGCGCCATGTTAAATATCATGTTATCCCTCTCGTATTTCCTGTCAATGAATGAGATGGCATGGTATTTTAACATGGTGTTAACTTTAACATTGCTTAGTGAAACACGGCCTTAACATTAGAGACGTTAAGAAGGTGACAAAATCTTTATTGACAGAATCAATTATTACCATTTATCAACGAAATATTTATAGGTAATTGTGTCATTGTTAAATTTAGTTACTTTATAACTTAGCTACTTTATACTGTTGTCTAGTTTTAAGCACATTGTGCATGTACCTACATCCGTAAGGGTAGACTTTGTTTATTATTTCATCAACTGTAAATATGCAAATAAATATTTCAATTTTAAACTACCCAACCTAAGGGGATAAAGTCTAACGCGGCTATGCAGCAGGCAAAAGATGATATTACCTACAATCGAAAATATTTTATAGTTACTGAGGTCATAATGTTTTTTGTTAAGCCCCACAATGATTATTATTTAAATTGATTCCATTTGAAAGTAAATAAATACATATTATTCTTAATTGCAGTATAGTTAAATATGGAGACGCCTATAAACGCGTTGAAACATTTTTCCTAGAAATTTCTAGACAAATGTTGAAAAGTGGTTCACCATACGTTGATTTACTTATTTCGGTGAATAAAATTATAATACCATTTGCCCACATGCTGCCAGTACATTGGCTTTTTCCGTCTCATGAATTGCACTTCTCAAAGCTTTACAATTAATTTTAAATCTATATTTAACTAGCTGATCCGTGCCCACTTCATTGAGAATACAAACCGTTTAAACATTCCCTGGGCTTCCATGAATATTTCAATGCCAAAAATATCCGAATCGGTTCAGCCGTTCTCGAGTTTTAGCGAGACTAACGAACAGCAATTCATTTTTATTTATAAGATTATATAAGAATACTAGCTGACCCGTGCCCACTTCGTTGAGCATACAAACCGTTTAAACCTATCCTGGACTTCCACGAATATTTGTAGACTAAAAATAGCCGAATCGGTTCAGCCGTTCTCGAGTTTTAGCGAGACTAACGAACAGCAATTCATTTTTATATATAAGACTAAAAATCTGAAAAGGTTTATAACGCGCTAATCTCAGGAACTACTGCTTTAATTTAATATTTCAGTGTTTGATAGCCCATTTATAGAGGAAAGCTATATGCTATAATATATCACGCTAAAACCAATATTAGCAGAACACCAATGACTTCAAAATCGGCGGTTTCATTTCACCATATCACGACCAAGTCGTGGGCACAGTATAATATTAATAAAACTTACACAGCTCTCTCGTGAACCGTAACAAAGTTTATTTGGAACCGACTTCCCAATGTAGAGCCTCCGACGAAGGCTCGCCCGGTACTGGCGCGAGGCTTACCACGTGCGACTTTATACGGTTTTGTTAAACCTGGCGCAGACGACAACGATAACACTGTTCGGTCACAGTAGACAATAATAATATCTATGGACCCTTCACTTCACGTCAATCTGGCCCTGTGCTAAGTATCCGAAGAACTTGTGTTACAGGTTACCAGACAACGGAAATATATTTAATACTTTTATACTATGCACATATTTAATATTTTTATTATATTATACACAAATTTAATACACATCCATGGCCCAGGAACATTGAAAACTTTTTGTTCCCTCGGCGGGGTTCGAACCCGCGACCTCATATTTACGTGGCTATCATAATATCATATAACCTACGAAGTTCGAAAACATTTTGTTCCCGAATCCCAAACATCTTGTTCCCGAATCCCAAACATCTTGTTCCCGAATCCCAAACATCTTGTTCCCGAATCCCAAACATCTTGTTCCCGAATCCCAGACATCTTGTTTCCGAATCCCAAATATCTTGTACCCGAATCCCAAACATCTTGTTCCCGAATCCCAAACATCTTGTTCCCGAATCCCAAACATCTTGTTCCCGAATCCCAAACATCTTGTCCCCGAATCCCATACATTTTGTTTTCGATCTTCGTAAGCGATAAATAGATGGCAACATGAATCGAGGCATTGGTCTCTGGGTAACACTAAATTTCATTTCATTCCGTAAAGTACAGTGTTCCCGTGGGTGGATCCACATAGCAAAGCTAGTAGTAAATAGAACAAAGGGTCTCTAGGAATACTTAGCATAATAATAATATGGCTTGCATAATAAAAAAAACTTTTTTACCCGACTACGACGCCAAAAGGAAGGGTGATTTTGGCAGTCTATTATTGTGTTTCTAGCACCGCGCCGTGCCGCCTTAACAGTGTAAAAGTGTACCTCATGGTACGCTTTGAACTAATGATATTACGCTGACTTCACAAAATGTCTCGATGAAACTATGTTAAAATAATAATGCTTTTAAGACCTCATGGTACGAAATTTCGAGGTAACATTAAAATAATATTATATTTAGAGCTGATGGTAGGTCCCCTGGTCTTATGACAAATCAGGTGTCATTAGATGTGTTATAAAAGCGAAAGTTGTCTACGAAAATTGTAGTTTACATAATTTGGAACTTTTCATCATCCTTTTGTGGCACGATTTAAGTCACATGATACAATGACTCTTGTAGAATACAATAATCCTTATTTTGGAACTCTGCCAACGGTTGTTGGTGAAACTTTGTACATACTGTTTACTAAACTTTTTCAAGGCTACTTAACAAAACAATGGACAGCTTAATTCCTTACCAATTTGTTTAATGGAATGGAATGCATTAAAAAGTAAAATTTAATTTCATCATACAAACAGACGGCTAACTTTTTCCAATTGTAAAGTTTAAATGGAGCTGCATGTGTGTGGTGTTTGATGTAAGTTTGTGATAAAGTTTGTCAGTTTGATTGCGAAACAGAAAAGTTTTGTTTGACAACAGTAAGTGGCTTGAGGACAGTGTTTAAGTTAAAAATACCTTGTTAATTTCAGATTAATTATATAGTATTTTTAGAGGAAGTAAAAAAAATGGTGAAGATCATAAATGTTACCTTCCTATTATTTTTAAATAAATTAATGCCAATGCAGTAACCACTTTGATAAATAACTTCACTCTGACAATTTGGTATATGAAGTAATTAATAAATGTGAGCAAGCTCTCAGTTAATGTATCTATTTCTAATTATCTGTCATTTCACTTGGACTTAAGAATAAAAACTTCTACCAAACCAAGAGCGCAATTAATTCATTAAAAAAAAAACTTACAAAACAAAAAAGCGTAGTATACTCCATGCCTTGATTCCTGTTAAGGTAAATTAACTAAAATTAATAACAATGTAATAAGTAATAACCATGTATTGTATGAAAAAAAGTACTGATATTTTACGACGTTGCAGACAAAAACTTAGATACTTACTGACACTATGTAGTATTTATCTGTAAAGAAAGGAATAATGTTAGGCAAACAGACAATTGTACTTTAAAACACAGATTAAGAATTAGTTACTACCTTTAAAAAGTGGTAAGGTCCGATGTACTAGTAGTGTCGATGCATTAATTGTTAGCTTACAATCATAAATCGATAGCTTACCGAAGTTGTTAGTGTATCGGCGTAAAATGTTTTTATTTGGTTGAGGTAGATCGCTGGAGAAAAGTTAATTTTTCAGTTTTTAAAATAAAATCATGTACATACTAATTCACGTATTGTACATATTTATCTTAAATTATTATGATCCAAAGTTACCAAGAAATAATCAGCTGTATTCGGTAAACCTATAATTATTATTATAATAATCAAAGATTATTCATTTATATAAATTAATCTTTGCGGTAAACAAACATGTCTACAAGTCAACATGTCAATATGACAGTTGACATTGTTCACAACTCAGATTAATAACAAACCCTGTGTTCCAGGAGACGCTCTGAACGTTCAGATCATTCATAACGCTGACATTGACAGCTGACAGTGCCTGTGAAAACAGTTCAAAACGATCCTAAACAGTGCTAAAGAAAATAGTAAACGAAAATAACGTTTTTTTCGTTCAGATTTGCGTTTATTTAGCACTGTTTAGGATCGTTTTGAACTGTTTTCACAGGCACTGTCAGCTGTCAATGTCAGCGTTATGAATGATCTGAACGTTCAGAGCGTCTCCTGGAACAGGGCCTAAAGCATAGATACCGGGTAAAAAGCAAGAGCAGAGGCATATTTCTGTTCTTGTCTCACTATACGACACATGCTAATGGGAAGGAAAGGGAAGTCTAGCTGTCCGTTACTTTATTTTTTTAGGCTTGTCATCACTTTGGGCATAGATAAAGAATATACATAGATTTGCTACAATAAGTCAATAAAGTGTGTGAACGAGATCACAACATACAAAAACTTTAAGGAAGGAAAAGGAAAGCGACAATATTGCCTGTCTTTGTCAGAGTTCCTGTTTTTGTTTGTTGGGCACAACTGCTATGTGCCCAACAAATCAGTTGACAGTTCCAGGGGGCTGACAGTGTAGTTCCATTTGTTACGTTTTGGCGCTGCGGTCGAAAGCAAAATGGCGTCGTTTTGTGACGTCACACACGTAAAGTTTATCTATTTGTCTAAGTGTTTAATGATCTATGTTGTCAAAACTCAAATATGGCCGCGTGTAGTTTGTTAGTGTTTTGTTTATCCTCGTTTCTTGCTTGATTTGATACAAAATATTCAATTACTCCGTATAGTATTGATACATTATATCAATCTTTTATAGTGTGTTAATTAATTTAGTGTAAATGGTGTTAGTTTTTCGTTTTAAGGGACTATTTAAGTCTTGTGTTGGCGGTTGCAACGCAACTATTAGTTCATGAAACGGCATTTTTCTTTCCCAAAGAACATTAATTTTAGAAACCTGTGGCTGTCCTTCCTGGTGCCAACTATCCTTATCGGTCTTTCTAAAGAGCAACTTCGAAAACTTGTTACTGAAAAACACTTTCATAAATATCAATTTGACGAAGAAGGCCTAGATATTTATACATTCTAATCCATTTCTCCTTACGGATGATGAAATACAGAGCACGGCATGCCTCTATCGTCCTGTGAATCAGGTGAGTTTTACTTTTAACACGTTATAGTTAGAGCTAGTGTAATATAAAGTATGAACAGTATATTATAATTATACTTAATCTTTGACTCATTAAGTTTGCCAATGTTTTTTGCTTTTGTATAACAATATTAATCTTAAATGTACTCATTTGTTTCAGACATAGGCCTATATACTATATATACCCCTAGGCCTAAGTGATCACAATGATTACAAAGAGAACTCCAATGAGGATGTAAATGCTTCTGATGAAATGTTGGTCATTGGAAGAGCGGGTATGTATTAAGTACTATGGCATATTGACACTCATTCTATATGATATTTTAACATATCAAAAGATACTGAAATTGTTTTATTTTTGTGAAATACCAAGGTTTAGTGGTTTGGAACTTGGCTCAGGAATTGGAGGTTGTGGTTTCGATAACTTCATTGAAACAACAAAAAATTTATGTAACACTTGTTTGACATTTATGAAAAGATGGTCTTTTCATAAATGTTAAACAAGTGTTGTGGCAGTTTAAGCATATTTGATAGTAGAACATTATTGCAGTTTTATTTAGGGTATCAACTTAAAGTGTTGAAGAACAAAACTAGTTAATCTATTTTTGCCAATTAACTAAAGTTTTTACTAGAAACCCTCCTTGTTTTGTTGTTGTTGTTGGCCGGACTAAGTGACCGGCCAATTTATGTACTGTTTTTTCATCTTAAATATTGTGTTATTTATTTACAGAACTGACTGATCATCTTTTGTGTCGTCAAAGAAATGAAAACAATTGAAATAAGAGCACACTTCAAGTAAGGCAAGTGACCTTAGAAACAGGAAAACCTGGACTTGTGTGTTACCATCTCTAGATCGTTGGATTACGACATTAGAGAGTTTTATTAGGATAATTATTAAACTACTATTAAAAAAATATTCTGTTAAATATTAATATTCTTGCTATATCAATCAGGGCTTATTAGAAATTTAGAAAAAAAAAACAATAAATAAATGATAAATGTAACCTGTTTTTATTTTGTATTACTTAATAAAAATAAATTACCTGAACTACAAAAACCTACCTACAAAAAAAATCGATACCTTACTAAAGTATCGATAGCTGGACTCGATTATTCAACCACTTATACAATGTGTGTTTGTAGTCTGTGATGTGCTATGGTCTGTGGTGTGCGGTCAAAATGACAGATGCGACAGTGCTGCCAAAACGTAACAACTGGAAACTCGGTAAAATATAGCTGTCGCATCTGTTACGTAGTAACTAATTCTTAATCTGTGGACAGTTCGGTCACAGCTCGTATCTTCCAGGATTTTTAGTGAATAATAGTGATCTAAGTGGTAAAAGGTTATGACGTTTGACGTGCCAATGTTTACATCGTACTAGTATTTAAAATGTTTTTAAATTAAATAAAGTGGATAAAAAGGTGTAATCAGTGTAAAATAACAAAAATAAAATCTTCTAATCACTAGGATCATATGAAGTTCTCAGTGAAAAGACTGTAAAAACCTGTAAATAGTGTAAAAATACGTGATATCAAAAGTGACTTTGTTAACCGTTACAACTTCGTATAAACCCATTAATTGGACGTAAACTGTGCAAAATAATATTGTTGCGTGAGGTTATTATAGAAGTATTTCGACCAAGGTACAAAAAAGGGTTCATATAAGAAGCACAAATTACTGTAACCTCAAAAGTTCAAGATATGACTCAGTGATTTTACGAGAAATACGTGCAGCGCCATCTGTTATTCCACACAGAAATCATCAAGATAAAATAGCGACTATCAACCCAGCGCAGAACGAAGAAACAAATCGGCTTTTTCGCGGCATCTAGCGGAATCCGTAGACAACGCTTACAGCAGAATCGCTACTGCCATCTAGCGATATCTGTCCCTACCACAATATACAGGGTTGGACTACCTATTAATAATACAGTGCTCTTCTCATAGAGGTCGCTAAGCGTCACATTTATACTATCTCTTCAATGAACATGGATGAAATAAAACAAATGCTATTAAAAATGCAACAGGACATGGCACAACAAAAACAAGATATGATAGACATGAAGGAGGACATAAAAAGTACAATTAACAACAACATTGACGAAAAATTCAACATTTTAGAGCAGAAAAATGCTATTTTAGAGAAAAAAATAGAAGAACAGAGCTTTAAAATAAACAACTTTGAAAGACATATTAGACGCAAAAACATAGTCATGTTCGGGGTGGAAGAATGCGAAAAATCTTATCACGAATTGGAAGACAGAATAATCGATATCGTGAATACCTATTTTAAAGTCCAATACAATAAACATCATTTCGAAGCTATTAGAAGACTGGGGAAAAAGGGCGAAAAAATCAGACCAGTGGTAATAACATTCTCCACGATGGGGTTTAAGCTGAATATTCTGAAAAACAAATCTGGCCTTCAGAACACGTCATACTATATAAAAGAAGACTATCCCATGGAAGTCCTTAATAAGCGCAAGGAATTACAAGCCCAACTACAGAAGGAGAAAGAAACAGGCAAAACTGCTTTTATAAAATATGATAAACTTATAGTATTGAATAAAAGTGAGAGTAATAATCGTCAGCAACTAAATAAAAGGAACTTGTCTGAATCTCCAGAGAAAATATTACCTAAATCAGTAGGCCAAAAATCTCAACACATGAATAACAACAAACAACCAGCGAAGAAAAATAAATCTTCCAACATGAGAGATTATATACTTCAGAAATCAAAAATAATCCACACGCAAAATGATGCGCCCCATAACCATGCAAACACATTGCAACCTAACCTAGCATAGCAAGCATCGTCGGACCCTCTACTCCTCACACATCTCCCACCACGGCTGGTCACCGCGGGAGAGTCAGACCACAACCCTCCAAAGAAGAATAACCTTCCAAAAGAAAAATATATAATCAATATTTGTACCCTTAACGTGAGATCTCTATCATATCCGGAAAAACTGCTTGAATTAAAAACGGCCCTCAGAAATGTAAAACACGACATTCTAGGTTTGTGCGAAGTGCGCAGACTAGGCGAAAATATCATAGAAGATGAAAATTATATTATGTATTACATAGGACAAACAAAGGGTCTATATGGCGTAGGTTTCCTAGTCAAAAGAGAATATAAACAACATATAATAAATTTTTCAGGAATATCAGAAAGGGTTTGCATGTTAGAAATATACCTAGGAAACCAACACTTTGCTATTATACAAGCATACGCACCAACAGAATGCTCTACCCAAGAAGACTTAGATAAATTTTATAAAGACTTAGAAGTAGCTCATGATATGATCTCTACACAGTACATTATAACCATGGGTGACTTCAATGCACAAATCGGAAAACAAAAGAGCTATGAGAATAAAGTAGGGGGCAGTCACGGTTCCGGAATCAGAAGCAAGAGAGGCGAAAGACTAATACAGTACGCCTACGAACACAATCTGAAAATAGTCAATACAATGTTTAAATTAAAAGATAACCGAAGATGGACCTGGATTTCGCCTGACAAAAAAACTAGAAAAGAATTAGACTACATAATAACAACAAAACCTAAATTATTCTCAAATTACGAAGTGATAAATTCTTTCTCCTTTGGTACAGATCATAGACTGTTGAGAGCGACTCTTTGTTTAGGTACGGTAAAAAAGAGCAGAAAAAACTTCACCAGTCCTAGGAATTTACTAAAGACCCCAGAAGAAATAAATATGTACCTAAAAAACTTAAATGAATTTCAACCTGGAATATTACAAAACTACGAAAAATATACTGTCAGGGAGTACTACAAAAAGATAGAAACCTCTATCTTATCAAGCATGAAAAACAAAAATATAAGATCAAATAAAAATTCAATCCTAACGGAAAAAGCAATTCAGTTAATGGAAAAAAGAAGATCTCTACAAAATAAAGATAATCATACTAAAAAGGATAAAGAAGATTTAAAAATTTTATACAAAGAAACAAATAAGGAAATAAAAAAATGCTACGAAAATCACAGATTAAATATTCTGAAAAAATGTATTGAACATACGAGATCGGCTAAAATGGCGTACAAAGTATTAGATACCTCAAAAGAATGGATCCCGTCTCTACAAAGGGGCTCTACAATTTGCAAATCACGAGCTGATATTATAAAAATAGCCGGAGACTTCTATGCTAGCCTGTATAGTTCACCCGACTCAGAAGGAGATACAGAACAAAGTCAACCAACGAATACGCTGACTGTACCAAGTTTTAGTCAAATTGAGATACTCAAACAAATAAATAAATTAAAACTAAACAAGAGCCCAGGACCGGACAATTTAAGTAATGAATGCATCAAACAGAGCAGAACATTTTTATTAACACCCCTTACAATATTATTTAATAAAGTACTACAAGAGGAATCTGTGCCGCAGGAATGGACAGAGTCGGAAATTATTTTACTATATAAAAAAGGAGACCCTAAAGACATAGAAAATTATCGCCCGATCAGTCTCATGTCTTGCCTATATAAACTTTTTGCATCCTGCTTGCTAGAAAGAATAACCTCACAAATCGACTCATGCCAACCCATAGAACAAGCGGGATTTCGAAGCGGTTTTAGTACAACTGACCACATTCATACCGTTGACCAGGTTATCGAAAAGTATGTCGAATACAAAAAGCCGCTCTACATAGCTTATATTGATTATAAGAAAGCTTTCGACTCTATTTACCATAAAAGTATCTGGGAAGCATTAAGCAAACAAAACATAAATGAGAAATATATTAACATTATCAAAAATATATATATTAATTGCACCAGCAGAGTCAGACTAGACAGAGTGGGCACTAAGATAAACATTAACAGAGGCGTCAGACAGGGTGACCCTATCTCACCGAAATTATTTATAGCAGTCCTACAAAATGTAATGGAAGATTTACCCTGGTCAAAGCAAGGAATTAGTGTGAATGGGAAACATTTAAGCCACCTACGCTTTGCGGACGACATCGTCGTATTCTCTGAAAGTTCATATAAGCTCAATACAATGATTAACGAACTTCAAACTGCAAGCGCTCGCGTCGGTCTGGAAATGAACTTGAAAAAAACTAAGGTCATGACTAACAGCGACCTGACACCAATACTGGTTAATAATGTGCCACTCGAATACGTAGAGAGTTATATATACCTTGGTAAACAAATTTCATTTAGAAAAGACCGTAACGTAGAGGAAATAAATCGAAGAGCCGCTATTACATGGAAAAAATACTGGGCACAAAAAGAGGTTCTAAAATCTAAACTACCAACTAAAATGAAAAAGATAATTTTAGACACGACAATCCTTCCCTGTCTAACTTATGGCTGCCAAACGTGGACCTACGACAATAAGGCTAGACATAAAATCCAGACCACTCAGAGAGCCATGGAAAGGAGTTGCTTAAATATAAAGTTGAGAGATAGAGTAAGAAACACAGAAATTCGTAAAATTACCAATGTAAACGATGCTCTACATTTTGCTAAAAGTCAAAAATGGAGATGGGCTGGTCACGTTGCAAGATATGGGGACAGTCGTTGGACAATCAACACGACAAATTGGAAAGGACCACATGGCGCGAGAGGTAGAGGTCGTCCGAGCGCCCGGTGGCAGGATGAGATTGTGGCCACCGCAGGAAATGACTGGATGACCACCGCCAAGGACAGGAAAAAATGGAATTCTTTGGAGGAGGCTTTTACCCTTAGGGGGTCCACATTACCCAAATAAAATAATGAAAAAAAATAATAATAATAATTTACTATTATGTCAAATGCATGTTTGTATAATTATTAACAATTTTTATTATAATACTAGTGAATATAAAATGGAATAATGTAGGTAAATTATTTATTTGATATGTATATTGTATAATGTATATTAATTGTGGATTGAATAAAGCTATATTATTATTATTATTATTATTATTATTAAGTGGTGAAAATAAAAAGAATCTTAAGTGATACATAATACTAACCCTGCTTTACATGGATATATGTTAAACTAGCTGTGCCCGCGACTTCGTACGCGTGGAAAAGTGATTTAGGGCAGCAGTTCAAATACATTTTTAGTTTAAGAACACTGTCGTTTGGATATTTAAAATCACTAATTTATAGTAATGCTTCTTTAAACACGGTATTAGACGTGCATAGGCAAAAGAAGTAGACCGATGGAGTAATAATAATAGTTTACTGTCAAATAATGGCCGTTTTTGTCGTGAATGTTTTGGGGTTTTTTTTCTATGAAAATGCTTACAATTCCTACTACCAGCTCGAAAAATGACCGTGTATTATTAACCGACTTCAAAAAAAAGAGGAGGTTCTCAATTCGTCTGTATGTATAATATTTTTTTTTCTTTTATGCGAACGGGATTACTTGATAGTACGCTCATATACGCGACGAAGATCTCTGTACTGAGATTTGTATGGACTTTACGCCGCAGCGACTGCAGACGATGATCGTTTTCACACCGACGCTGCGCTGCTGGCGCCGAGCGCCAAATTTTTTTAAAGTCTACTCTGGGTGCGCAATTCCAACTCGGACTTGCCCGGTTTTTTATTTATTAATTACCTACGCTAGCAAACATGTAACCTACTTTGGGACTTTACGGTTAAAGTACTAACTTCCTTTAGACGACAAAATAACAAAAGTCCAAAAGAAAGAAAAAACCCAAGCCGTACCTAGCATAAAAACTAATAAATAAAAATATCATGAAAAACATAAATCTTACTTATATTGACATAACTTTTCTAATTAATTAATGTACCTATGACATCTCATTCATATCATGAAAACAAACTATCCTACGCCTATACTTTATTAATCATATTTGCAAAACCTAAGTACCTATAATAATAAATTACTTCGCACAAAGTAATAATTATTTTCACTTGTACTGGAAAATAAGTATTACTTTGTGCGAAGTAAATTTAATTGTTCCTTTTAGTTTACCTTTTGAAGTCGTTTTTTTTTGTTTAAAATTATTTAATTTTCAGATTTTTAGTGATGGGTATAGACTGAGTAGGGATAATTCTCGAATGATCAGACGACGATTATTTGAGGACGGAAAATGAAAAAACAAAAACGATTAGATAAAAAAAAATAGTAGAAAGAGAAAAAGTCTACTGCTGCTCTGGCGTAAGCCAGAGCAGCGCGAAATTTTTCAATATATATATGTATATATATATAGTTTACTGAAACGCGAAATTTTTTGATATTATAGATCCAGGATATGGTGCAAAACCTAACTGTTTGGTAACATATGCTTAGACTACTTCAGAAAAAATCAAAATTAATATATTATTCCACATAAATTTTGAGGATTTCCTTCGATTCCTCACGGATCCCATCATCAGGTCACCATTTAGTGACAATGGGATCAAATTTAAATTATACCCTACACAACATAAAAAAAAATTAAAATCGTTTCAGAAACGATGAAGATATCCGTGAAGAAACAAAAAAAACAAACATAAATTTACGAATTGAGAAACCTCCTCCTTTTTTGTAAGTCGGTTAAAAATATTATGTTGGTTATTTCATGGTACAATCTACCTTTGTGCCAAGTTTCATTTAAATACGTGTAAGTAGTTTGGCTAAAATACCGTCAAATATGTAGCCACAATTTTTTAAAGATCCACGGGAACCCTTTCGTTTCTCGGGTTAATAATTTTCTAATAATGCTTTTCAGATGATAAGCTACCTGTCTGCCAAATTTCATTTAAATACGTTGAGTATTTTGGCTGAAATACCGTCAAATAGGTAGCTAAAATTTTTTGAAGATCCCACGGAAACCCTTTCGTTTTTCGGGATAACAATTTCAAATAATGCTCTTCAGGTCATAAGCTACATGCCTGCCGAATTTCATTCAAATACGTTGAGTAGTTTGGCTGAAATACCGTCGAATAGGTAGCTACAATTTTTTGAAGATCCCACGGGAACCCTTTCGTTTTTCGGGATAATAATTTCCAATAATGCTCTTCAGGTCATAAGCTACCTACCTGCCGAATTTAATTTAAATACGTTGAGTAGTTTGGCTGAAATACCGTCAAATAGGTAGCTACAATTTTTTGACGATCCCACGGGAACCCTTTCGTTTTTCGGGATAATAATTTTCTAATAATGCTCTTCAGGTCATAAGCTACCTGCCTGCTAAATTTCATTTAAATACGTTGAGTAGTTTGGCTGAAATACCGTCAAATAGGTAGCTACAATTTTTTGAAGATCCCACGGGAACCCTTTCGTTTTTCGGGATAATAATTTCCAGTAATGCTTTTCAGATTATAAGCTACCTGCCTGCCGAATTTCATTCAAATACGTTGAGTAGTTTGGTTGAAATACAGTCAAATAGGTAGCTACAATTTTTTGAAGATCCCACGGGAACCCTTTCGTTTTTCGGGATAATATTTTTCCAGTAATGCTTTTCAGATTATAAGCTACCTGCCTGCTAAATTTCATTTAAATACGTTGAGTAGTTTGGCTGAAATACCGTCAAATAGGTAGCTACAATTTTTTGAAGATCCCACGGGAACCCTTTCGTTTTTCGGGATAATAATTTTCTAATAATGCTCTTCAGGTCATAAGCTACCTGCCTGCTAAATTTCATTTAAATACGTTGAGTAGTTTGGCTGAAATACCGTCAAATAGGTAGCTACAATTTTTTGAAGATCCCACGGGAACCCTTTCGTTTTTCGGGATAATAATTTCCAGTAATGCTTTTCAGATTATAAGCTACCTGCCTGCCGAATTTCATTCAAATACGTTGAGTAGTTTGGCTGAAATACCGTCAAATAGGTAGCTACAATTTTTTGAAGATCCCACGGGAACCCTTTCGTTTTTCGGGATAATAATTTCCAATAATGCTCGTCAGGTCATAAGCTACCTGCCTGCTAAATTTCATTAAAATACGTTGAGTAGTTTGGCTGAAATACCGTCAAATAGGTAGCTACAATTTTTTGAAGATCCCACGGGAACCCTTTCGTTTTTCGGGATAATAATTTCCAGTAATGCTTTTCAGATTATAAGCTACCTGCCTGCCGAATTTCATTCAAATACGTTGAGTAGTTTGGCTGAAATACCGTCAAATAGGTAGCTACAATTTTTTGAAGATCCCACGGGAACCCTTTCGTTTTTCGGGATAATAATTTCCAGTAATGCTTTTCAGATTATAAGCTACCTGCCTGCCGAATTTCATTCAAATACGTTGAGTAGTTTGGCTGAAATACCGTCAAATAGGTAGCTACAATTTTTTGAAGATCCCACGGGAACCCTTTCGTTGTTCGGGATAATAATTTCCAATAATGCTCTTTAGATCATAAGCTACCTGCCTGCCAAATTTCATTTAAATACGTTGAGTAGTTTGGCTGAAATACTTTCAAATAGGTTGCTAAATATTTTTGAAGATCCCACGGGAACCCTTTCGTTTTTCGGGATAATAATTTCCAGTAATGCTTTTCAGATTATAAGCTACCTGCCTGCCGAATTTCATTCAAATACGTTGAGTAGTTTGGCTGAAATACCGTCAAATAGGTAGCTACAATTTTTTGAAGATCCCACGGGAACCCTTTCGTTTTTCGGGATAATAATTTCCAGTAATGCTTTTCAGATTATAAGCTACCTGCCTGCCAAATTTCATTTCATTGCATACAGTGGTTTTAGCGTGATGCGACGACAAACATTCCCATATGGACAGACAGACAGACAGACAGACAGACAGACAGACAGACAGACAGACAGACAGACAGACAGACAGACATTTTTTTCAAAAATGTTATTTTTAGGTTCTGTGGCTTTTATAGACCCCCTTTTTTTAATTTTCACTTAAATATTCTCAATGTACAGACATGACCCCTCTACAGATTTATTATATGTATAGATAATCGGCTGTAAAAGCCGTACTGAGCAAAAAACACGAAA
The DNA here is from genome assembly GCA_905187575.2 of Celastrina argiolus. Taxonomy (NCBI): domain Eukaryota; kingdom Metazoa; phylum Arthropoda; class Insecta; order Lepidoptera; family Lycaenidae; genus Celastrina; species Celastrina argiolus. The sequence continues at coordinate 1,913,964 of LR994581.1, read as the reverse complement.
TATTTCCTATCATGCGTAAGTACCATTTTTAGTAACAAATACCCCTTGCTTTGATAAAATATCGACAGGTTGTGTTCCGTAGCACAATAATAAGCTATTAATAGGTTATTGTGAATAGAAATAATGAATTAAAATGTTATTTAAAATTACAATAATAAATGTATTATCCAACCAATGTATGTGACAAGGTTAAATTGTCATCCTCGAAACAAATGTCAGGCAGTCCGCCATTTTAAACTACTTTTTGATTTAGTAATGTTAAAGATTTAATGGGGATACCAGCTAAGGTACTCATAATTTACCCTAAAAGTGGGGTCTTTTTTAACGATTTTCAAAAAAAGAGGAGGTTTCTCAATTCGACCGTATATATATTTTATTTTTAATTTTATTATTCAATCTTAAGCTGTGCAATAGTGAAACTGTTGACTGTTACAGATTTCCAAAGGACTCTTCAACCCGCCAATTATGGATTCGTGCCACAGGCCGACAAAACTAGCAACCAACCAAATATACTCGAGTATGCTCTAGATATTTTGAACAAAGTTGTTTTAGAAAAACAGCAAATATGACAAGTTTAAACCCGTTATCTATTCCTACGCGTCATGTCATTGAGCGGGTTAGTTACTATTATGGTATTTATTTACGTACTCTAAAAGTGATTATTATAATGTTATAAACATAATATTATATTCAGAGTCTTGTGTAGAGCCTACTGAAATTTACCTACATAAGTTCACTAAAAGTACTATTTTTTTACTGTAAAATAACGATGGAAATGGAAATCTTGTCTACATTTAACGAACGCCTCTACTACTCCTATTTAATATATTATTGCTTTGTTTTAGGAAAGCCGAAGAAATATTTATTGGAAGACAGAAGAAGTAAAAGTCACTTCAAAAATTTCCATTCATGAACTCTTGAACTGCGGTGAATAGTCGAATGAGATTATATCTATAAATTGTAGTTGGTTTAGGAAATAAATTAATAATATGAATGTCCCCGGAAATGCTGGTAAGGGATCCACACTATAGGAGACATGAAAAGGAAAATACCAAATGCTTAAACGAGGAGGAAGAAATTCGTGCATCTACTTCCAATAGCAAACGGTATGAATACAGTTACGGAAATAATCATTTTGAAGAACGACCCATATATGTTGTAATATACCAATAATTATAAAAAAATGCAAATATTATAATAAAATCATTTAAATAATGACTATATGCACAGATTACCTTTAAACACCTTATTTTTTTTTATATACTTTTTTACGTATATACCTTCTTTATTAGTTATTTTACATTAATTTAAATATTTTTATATTTGTTAAAATACACGACCGGTTTCGACGAAGTCATCGTCGGTGTAGGTATATAATAAAATAAAGTGAAAAAAGTGCAAGTACATAGTTTGTGTTTTATGACTACATAAAAAGAATGTCCGCCAAGAAATTATAGTACATTCGATAACATAAATAGAGTACCGACATACATAAATTATTATTACGTCCGCGTCTGTGATGAAAATAATTATGATGTAAAGACGTTTTTTTAAAACCTTGGGTTTTGTTGTATGGTATGTTTTGGGCATACAAAGTTGCAGCCAATGCTACTTTGTATGCGCAAATGGGAACCGTTGGTACATTTACACGTCATAAACGTAACATATTGTTTCCTGCTTTATCCGTTCCAAATTTCATAATTTAATGGAAACAAATATATAGATGAACAAACTTTCTCTCATTAATAAATTTGTATTTTACTGTTCTGTACTAATCTTTGTTAGTCCCGAGTAGTAAGATTACTGAATAAATTGGGTAAATTTAAATGGGGTTGGCAACACAGATATTGTATATACTTTTCGTTTGTCCCTTTCGGCTGTGGCACTCTGTCAAATCTAGAGGATTCTTTATCTAAGACTTTGGGCGATCACCTCTGTACGAAGTTGGTCACAAGTTGCATAACTGCTAGCTTGTGCTAATTTCATGTCTTTATTCAAGGGACGTCCGTAGTCGACATCACATGTCGATAAAAATGAAAATAAAGAAGAAGATATTATGTTTATACTATCTACCACCTAGTATAAATTACTTTCCTCTTTATCTCCGCCTATGTCTATTAAACTCAAGGGATTTTAGTTTGCCCCAACAAATATGGTGATGCAAGATTTCTTCTTTAGGAAGTTTTCTAATATGAATAAGAATACATTGCTTCCGCGCGAAGCAAAGTTTTTATTGATTTAAAAAACTTAAGTCAATAAGCATCTAATCTAAGAAGTATTAGCATTGTAAATTCTTAGGTATCTATACCTCGGTACTATGGTACCTACTACTATTGCTAAAATGTAAAGATTGTAACATTGTGATACCGTTCAATGTTCTGGAGGAATCTAATCTACTAAAACACTATTTAACTACATAAAAGAAACTAGGAAACCACAATATATTTAGCGTTTGTAATGGACCTAATGCTATCTGTTCAAAACAACGTTACGTGTAAAACCAATTTGACAAAATTAAGAATGTTGAGACAGCGAGTATTTGGGTATGAATAAAAAGTAAAGTCATATACATACACCATAATCAAAATTCAGGAAGATACTGTTGTAAGCAGTAAGACCGCCTTTTTGTACAATTCCTCTTATTGCACTTATCTACTATACAATTGATTGTGGTATGTATTTTATGCACAAATAAAGAACTTTTTATTCCTTTCTATTTCCATTATACTATTTCAACAAAACTATTACCTATATAAAGTATATTACCGTCCAAGTCAATCATATCATCCCATTTTACTGTACTGCTGGTGTATGGAAATCGTGCAGTGCAAGTAATATTTAATGGTGTAACAACACAGACACACACAGACATTTGATATTTTAAGCATTTGGATTGGGATAAGTAAAAAAAAAATGTATTCAAAAATATATTTACTACGCATAATAATATTATATTAACAATGGTAAACAACGCTTACGAACATACAAAAAACTGCACCAATAATACAAAAAAGGTAGTCTCAGTCTATCAACACAGCATTGAGTATGCAAACGAAGCACAGCACTCCAGCCATGAATTCGACGATACGAATGGACCGGCAGGACCGGATTCATACCTCGGCCTCACAGGAAAAAATAAATGTTTAGAGCAAACGTGACTCCTTCTATGTAGCTTATGGTTTTCCAATGAACTCGAACCATTTTATTTTTGAAGCATGATTTTGTAAAAAACCTGTAAATACCAAATAGCAGATTAATTATATTTAACTTGGTATGGTAAAAAATAATAAAAGTTAAAAGTACTGAATATATACTATTCAAACATAAAGTGATAATTTCGAAGGGTTATCGATAAAGAAATGTACAGCACTAGGAGAAACTTAACCTCTATGTTATGTAAACAAATAATTTTTATTATGGTTCCGTTTGACGTCCAAAGTCCTTTATGAGGGTACATCGCTTGCTACCGATTGCAGTCCATAGATGTCGTACCGTACCGTTACCGCTCCCAGCGCCACCTTCCGTTAAATCTGTGAACTAAGTGAAAGCCACAAGCCGCCATCTTTGATATATCAGATCATTGTTGCGTCGTTTTTGCAACCATGCAGTCGCTAAAAACTTACTTATTTAAGTTATAAATTTAACTTAACTTTTAATTTTAAAATCTATTTAAAACAAATTTTTGAGTTTTATAAAGTCGTAAAACCGTTACTGATCGTCAATAGAGTTCATTATACAGTTTTTTACCGCGTATCGGGTAGACGTAAATCACGCGATCGGGATATCGCGGTGAAAAGTTCGTCGTTTTGAACTCGTTATTGGCGGCTACTGTAGAAGATGGAGCAGAAAATCTCTTCGCCGTTTGAAATTAGGATCGAAGCAAAGGTTTGCAGCCGCATTTGGTGAGTGACATGATAAATTTTCACGATTATGCGGCGGGTACTAATGATCTACTTCTTGAGATCGTGCCTAATTCGGTGACCTGTTTATCATAGCGTGATATCCGAATAGTATAAAAGTAAATAATTAACAAAACATGCTATTTTTAAACTTTTACGACTACCGCCATTTTGGAACGGAGACGTATTACCTAAAATGTAAACGTATTAATACAATAAACCGCTGTCTTTTACATTTCAAATGGCTATGTAAATATATTAATACAAATATTTCATTACTAAATCGAATTTTCCATCCGTTACATCATTTACGTTTACTTCACGGAGGGTAGTAAAATATTTTTTGCGAAGTTGTTCAGCTCTTTTCTATCGCAAATTGAGCCAGTACGTACAGTTCTGCAGATATTTAGTTTAAAATACATTATACTTATAACATTTCTGATCGAAATATATCGATGTTTACACTTGTAACATTTGTGATCAAAATAGATCGATGTTTACATTCATAACATTTCTGATCAAAATAGATCGATGTTTACACTGATAACATTTCTGATCCAAATAGATCGATGTTTACACTCATAACATTTCCGATTCAAATAGATCGATGTTTTCACTCATAACATTTCTGAACGAAATAGATAGAAGTTTACACTTGTAACATTTGTGATCAAAATAGATCGATGTTTACACTCATAACATTTCTGATCCAAATAGATCGATGTTTACACTCATAACATTTCCGATCCAAATAGATCGATGTTTTTACTCATAGCATTTCTGAACGAAATAGATCGATGTTTGCACTGGAGGTACCTACAACTTTTCCTGACCTTCTATAGGTACGTTAAACGTCTTGACTGTTCGGTTCTAACAGTAGACGCCTGAAAATATTTTTAATAAACATACCCTAAGCCTATATAATATAGCTTAGAAAATTCATGTTTATGCAGACGCAGATATCTAATGCTTGACAAGCCAAGATAAAAAGTAGGCGGACTGGGTAACATACATTCAGGTTACGAACACACAAGTTCTCTGGAACCATCATTAATAAATAAATCGTGGGTATTCGAACAAAAATTATACTGGCGATCCAAGACTTTGCGAGCCATCCTCACTCCTTAAAAAAGAAGGGGGGGGGGGATATAATATATTATATAATATGACCACATAATATATAAGAGATCAAAACTTTACTGATTTTAATATGACTTTAATAGAATTATTTCAAACTGAGACAAGTGATCGAATAAAATGTACAGTCGGAAGCCTCACATAAATTATCATTTTTTAAAAAGAGGTATTGTTATGAATTTAAACTATGTACAGTTGACGCCATCTCAAATATTATCAATAAAGTGGTAGAAATCCATTGTACAGTCGACGCCCTCACGATATTAATCAAAGTCATTAGATTTGCAAATCTCGTTCATTTTGTAGTTGTGGCTAAAATACTATTAAATATATAACACACTGTTGGTATGCTTGATATATAAATATCGACCGAGATGATGAAATACATGGCCTTCTAGTACAGTACATCAAACCAAGATTCAGGCTTCAACAATTCTAAAGGTTCTAAACTTTGGCTGGTTTTGAACTATAAATGTCAGCTTACCGAGGACATTAAAATTTATAAATAATTGTTGGCTATTACATAATACCAACTGCAGTAGTTCAGGCTATAAATTAGCATCTTAACCTAAATCTCCCGCGCGGGGAAAGGTCGTATCACCTCGCAGTCAAACTGCAAAGTCAATATTTATGGTATACAATACGCTATACAAATTCCCTGTTCAAAAAGTCAGTAAGTACAGAAGGGTTATTACAATACATTAACTAACAGCTGACAGTTTAAGCTGGTCTTCTACCTCTTGGAAGTTAGGACTATAATATCACCTTCGAAACTGAAAAATTTGCCTCCTAACCTTCATCCCGCTGGGACAGGTCGTATAGCCGCGCACTTACACTGCAAGAGTAATATTTAAGGGACACAAAACCTATACAAATTCCCTGTCGAAAGTCAATAGGGACAGTACAAGTTCATTACAATACATTGACTAATAGCTGATTGTTCAAGCAGGTCTTACTCCTCTTGGGACTATAATATCAGTGTCGAAACTATTTACCTCCGGGTATAGCAGGTTTGCTGTTGGTTGAAACGCCAAACATTTGCGCCTATTTACTTTACGTATACCAGGTCCTATGAAAATCGGGGCAGTGGTCTGTTTGTCGCACAAACGGATTCAGCTTTACAGAGTATAATATTAATATTATGTCCACTTTGGCCTTCGAGTCATTGTCGACGCGTTCTTTACCTATGTCCAATATACGTCTAAAGTTTTATAATGGCACACATCATAATACAGATTTCTTAACTATGATATAAAGTCAAGAGCAGGCATACATCCTAATACAAATTTCCTATCAATTATATAAATTCAAGAGGTTTATAATGGCATAGGTACATTATAATACAAATATCCTGTTGATGATATAAAGTGAAGATGTTTATAATACCACATATTCAAATACAAAGATTGATGATACACAAACAATATGTTTATAATAGCACACGTTCTAATACTAATACAGGTATTGATGATACGCAAACAAGATGTTTATATGATGGCACACATCCTAATATAAGGTTTCTATTGATGGTATACATTCATGAGCTTTATAATGGCATACATTCTAAGACGAGATTCCTGTCGATGATACGAAGACAAAAGTTTTATAACGCAAATACAGACGCACATCCAAATATGTTGTATTTATTGAAAACCAAGATATTCCAGACGTACTAGAACTCATGGTCTCTTGTCTGTAGTCGACTTTGGGTCAAAATCAGTCCTAGACTTAAGGGTCGAAAGCTCGCACATTACAGCTTCAAAGGCTACATAAAGCTCGGTACACTCACCATGACACTTTAATAAAGTTTTATTCAAAAAATAGATACTGTATATGTGCTAGAGTTTATGGAGTTTCCTGTGCAGCTGGCGGTTGGTCCCTCATGCAGGTCTCGCCTCATAGGGTTTATCAACTTTGCAACCTTCATCACCCCAATCGGGAAGGTTGCTTGCCTAACGCTGGCACGCTACAGCTTCAGTAAAAGTGTATGGAACACTAATCGCAACTACGAAGTTCCTGTCAAATGTAAGACACTGAAGACGTGATGCAGCTTATGGACATCTGTTCCCTAATTGCCGGTCGGTCACCTAGCAAGATCTTTTCGACGATTTCCACAGTCCTGGAAAGGATCAAAGGCGACATAGTCGGTAATATTATAACTTATTTATCTTTAATTCTCAGGAATAAGTCTAGATTTGCAGAGATGTTCTATTACACTATAACATAGCGTATAGTACTTGTACCATCCAGGTAATATATTTTATTCATAGAACCAAAAGTGTCACACGATGGCATCGAATAGTAACTAACTTTTTAACTTTGCAAGACGTTTTTAATTGCATTCAACCCTTACTAGTAGCGGAGTCGATGGTGCTAAAATTTTGTGATACCCCAGTTGCTTGGAATGTAAACTAATCCCCACTGGCGGTGCAATATTTCTATCTTGGTGAACGCCTCAGGTACTTTTACAGTTTTCCTCTCAAAATACGTATTATGTCATAAAGCTATATATATATATATATATATATATTTTTACGCTACGCCTGGAAACTTACATCAGTAGTAATTATTGTGATGTCGGATTACGTGAACAAAAATATATTCTTAAATAAAGAATTAAATACTCGACCAGTCTCTTGACACACAGTAATACTTGATAGGTGTAATTGTGATTCTTTTTAAAACTTTATCACATTGTTGCATTATTCACAAGCCACCAGAAGATAACAAACACGTCTCTCATAAAGGACTTTGGACGTCAAACGGAACCATAATATATACATTTTACCTTCCAATAAAATGTGTATTATGTTCCTTAACGTCCAAAGTCCTAATAAGGGCTTCCTGGTGTCCATCCTCATCATTATGAGACACTTACAATGATCTGATATATCAAAGATGGCGGCTTGTGGCTTTCACTTAGTTCACAGATTTAACGGAAGGTGGCGCTGGGAGCGGTAACGGTACGGTACGACATCTATGGACTGCAATCGGTAGCAAGCGATGTACTCTCATAAAGGACTTTGGACGTTAAGGAACATAATACACATTTTATTGGAAGGTAAAATGTATATATTATAATGCAAATATCGCATACTATTAGAAACTATAATTATATACACATAGGTACATCTAATAAAATAAATTAGTTCTAGCCTATTTGGATATATTTACTAAGCCTATAACATTAAAAACATACTTATGAAAAGATCTTGTTCCTTCACAGCTTTTTTTTCGAGATCTATGTATAACTTTTACACGCATTCACTAAGCAAGGCTTTTTCCGAAACAGTTATGTTGTAAACTGCAAAAAATGTAATAAATCAGATGAGATTTATTATCTTTTACAATAAAATCTTAGATTATTAATTGGTCTCAGCGCCTTCGACTAGATAGAGCGATGTCAAGAAATGACAGATTCCTGAATGCGGCAACTTCTTATTGTAGTGTGTGTAAAACAATGCGCAAAGATTGTAGTGTGCATCTATAATTGTGTTGCCAGCTACTTGACTAGTGCCCGATCAATAGGGAAAATATTTCGTCGCTGTGGTGTGGTAATTTATCAATATTAATAAATAAAAAAAATCTTTAACATGAAATCATAATCATTTTTATGAAGGTTCTTCTTCTTAATCTTAAATAATTATTAGGCATAATTTTCAAAAAGAGTTTTTATTTTAGTATCTGGGAGCACGGCAGTTTCCCCGCCAAGTCGAGCGCGAAGCAAACACTGCCGTACCATCCTTTTCAGGCACCATTTTGTCGCATTCTCAAGCCCCTATTTGAGAACCTCCGGATAAGACCAGAACGCAGAAATTTTGGTCATCCAATAAGCTATAAAATCTGTCAATAATTAGAAATCCATCTGTCAACGGCCAAGTCACACAACATTAACTATAATTATATATATATATATACTATAATTATATATATATATATATATATACAGAACCCTGTTAGGCCATGCACTAAAAAGTATCCTATAGGCAGTTTCCAGTGCTCAGTTAAACAAACTAATAGGAGGACATATGCCTCTGAAGCTAACACAGAAGTGTCATTTACACAAGTGCCCATGTCAATATACGAGTTTGATTTTGGTCCCACATACTTTTCTGGCGTATGGCCATTTCATCTGAAAATAGCGCGCAAGCAACATTACATTTATCACATTAAGAAGGAGCGTTTACTTTACTAAAACTATTAATAAAGTAAACGCTTCTTCAGTAAATCCTGGAGCGCCATCGATGATGACAAATTTACTCCTTGCGTAATTATATGCCTATGGGGAATAGAAGTTTAAAGTCAAACAGATTTTTTTAAGTTTCTTATAATATTTCGGTATAATTTTCTTTTCGTTTTTATGCTTTTTGTATATATTATGAAACAAATCCGCTGTGACAACATTTTTACTAAGAATGTTATATATATCAAGGAAACGTTCATGATTCAAAATTTTAATAAGGCCTTAAAAGTCATGTCCTATCTACTAGTCAAATATAGCCCCCCCCCCCCCCACCCGCCTCTTTCCCTCCGCGAATCCTTCAGTTTTTGACATATAAATTTCGAAGTTTTATTTGCCACGCAAAATGCGCTGGAAAAGTGTGTTGTTTATTCTAGTTCAATCACCTATTTTCCTTAACTAAAGTGAATCGGGCAGAAGTCGATACGAACGAAATATACTTCCGAGTATACCAACATAATATAGGTATTATATTATATATTATGTTATATTATACTCGGAAGCAGAGGAATAACGCACAAATTAGACATTAGCTGATAATATCCTCCATCCGAGATGGCGAGTTCGTTCGTTCGTTCGTTCGTTTCGTTTCACCTTTTCACATAATTAAATTTGAAAAGGCCCTGATTACGTAACTCCGGTCGCTTTCCCGTCTCTCGAGATCAACTGCCATTGTGACGTTACATCTTTTTAAAACACGATTTAAAAAATGAATATGTCATAATTTTGACGTTTTAACTTTTTAAATCGTGTTTTAAAAAGATGTAACGTCACAATGGCAGTTGATCTCGAGAGACGGGAAAGCGACCGGAGTTACGTAATCAGGGCCCAGTACTAAAGCATAAAGTTTACGTTCCGTTTCGCATCATTGAAATAATATTTGAATATTTTGGATTTGCCTGTCAAGTCGTAAACAATATGTTTCATGACATGACGTGGCAAACACGGGTAATCTGATACTAAATATGGTTAAACATTTTTGAATACAAGGCAACATTGAACACAAAGCGGTACTCCGATCGGAGATTTTAGGATTATATTATTTGACTGTGTTTTAGAAGATTTATACAATACTTACTAATGGTATGTGATGCCAGTATTTTTCTTGTTTCATTTAGTATTATTTTTACATAGTTTGACTATGCAAATCGGCATTTTGCTTCGCTCTCACACAAATCTTTGACAAATTATCGAGACGTCTACTTCACTTTACGCTTGTAGCGCGACTGGCGCGGGTACGCCGAATTCGGCGTATTATTTGTTGCCGCATTTTTCAATACGCTGGACGGTATCTAGTCAAAGCGACCAATTATTAATCTATGAATAAAATATTAAAATCTAAAGGAAAATATTTTCTTCATGTTTTATTGTTGACACAATAATAGGTGCCAGCAGTATGGCATATAATGCTACCAATTGAAGTTGTCACTAATTTCTAAAGAGATATAAAAATACTGAGACGTTTTTATTTAGTTGGTTTCATACGTTTGACAGACCACCAGAATTTGACAGACCACCAAAATCGACCTCTGACCTGGTGACAACGCGAAAAATTATGAAGTTGCTGTCTCTTTTACTCTCATGAATCTTTGCATTTGAAATTTGGTAGATAGATCGCTGTTTTTAGCTCTACTTTTTACACTCCTTCTATGTATAACCTATTTCTATGGTTCACAACACAACATGTTCTTTTCCTTCTTTTTTGCTGATATCTAGGCCCTGTTCCACTTCCTAACTCTAAACAATCCGAACGTTTTTTTCGTTCAGATTTGCGTTTCTTTAGCACTGTTTAGAATCGTTTTGAAAACAAGAAGAGAAGTGGAACAGGGCCGAAGTCAATCCTCTGTGAAGTGTGAACCCAAACTCCAAAGCTCAGAACAAAGATCATATGGAACTGTACTAATAGTTCAATTTCACAAGGCAATAATAATAGGCTACCTGTCTCTTTCTTACAACAAGAGTTTTAAGTAAGAAATAAGTATCTACACTCTTTTTATCAACGCCCCCTTCATTGGCTTTGATATACCCTGTGTTCCAGGAGCTGATAGTAAACGAAAATAACGTTTTTTTCGTTCAGATTCGCGTTTCTTTAGCACTTTAAAGAATCATTATGATCGTTTTGAACTGTTCTTACTCGTGTTCCACAAGCAGGTGTCAGCTGTCAAAAACTGTTCAAAACGCTCAGAATGATCCTCAGAATAAAGAATCATATGGAACTGGCATAAGCATGTACTTTGCCTGCATACCTAAATAAACAAAACTGAATACAAACATGGCGGATTAGGGTTGCCCACTTTCTTTTTTTTAAGAATATTGCGGATTTTATACCCCACAACTGAGCTAACTCAAAGAAATTGATTTTTAAACACTATATATCAAATAAACTAAACAATATACAACAATTTAAATAAATGTTAGCTACTTACCGGTGATTTTGCATAGGCCACAACTTACTACAGAGGACTTCGTGTTACCGAATATAATGAATTCAGAATTATTTTACAGTTTTGCGCAGTAATTAAATCGAAAATCACTCAAAAACCCTAAAAATCTCACAATAACAACGTTTGACATGCAAACAAAGTGACATGTAAAATGGCGTCGGTGGCAGCAGAAGTATATCACAGCCAATAAAGGGGGCGTTGATAAAAAGAGTGTAGATACTTATTTCTTACTTAAAACTCTTGTTGTAAGAAAGAGACAGGTAGCCTACTATTATTGCCGTGTGAAATTGAACTATTAGTACAGTTCCATATGATCTTTGTTCTGAGGAATGATCCCATCTTGTTTTTGACGTTTACTTAGATTTCACTGATCTCGATGTTATTTTTAAGTTATGGATCGAGCAAATTTATTATAGATTCTTTTATAATGTAGTTATTATTGTTAATTTAAAATATAAATAGAATTTATGAGTTAAAAAGGAAATGTTAAATTTTGACATCTGTCAGTCGTTCCACTAGCAGTAAAGTTTGTTGAAACGTTCAAATCGAAAATTTCAGTAACTAATACTTAATCTGTGATTATTGTGCTAAAGAAACGACTGTGTGCGTTATGAATGATCTGAGCGTTCAGTGTAAAAAGAGCGCTTAAAGGACCACGCCCATACTTCTGCTGTCACGGACGCCATTTTACATGTCAAACTTTGTTATTGTGAGATTTTTAGGGTTTTTGAGTGATTTTCGATTCAATGACTGCGCAAAACTGTAAAATAATTCTGAATTCATTATATTAGGTAACACGAAGTCCTCTGTAGTAAGTTGTGGCCTATGCAAAATCACCGTTAAGTAGCTAACATTTATTTAAATTGTTGTATATTGTTTAGTTTATTTGTTATAAAGTGTTTAAAAATCAATTTCTTTGAGTTAGCTCAGTTGTGGGGTATAAAATCCGCAATATTCTTAAAAAAAGAAAGTGGGCAACCCTAATCCGCCATGTTTGTTGTCAGTTTTGTTTATTTAGGTATGCAGGCAAAGTACATGTTTTTATGCTTCCTTACGATTCTTCATAGAGTATAATAATATAATAGGCGATTCTTTATTCTGAGCTCCAAAGATAATATGATTATTATTAACTTAGAGCTGTGATTTGTGAACCTCGCTAGAGTGTACTACAGAAAATCTTGATTTTAGGTGTAAAAAAATTGTGAATTGTGGTTTTTAATGTGTTTATCTCATTACACCTGTGATAAATTAAGTAAATGCAGTGAAGGTAAGTGATTATCCGTTATAAAAACTCAAAAAATTGTTAAAATCATAGCACATATAAATTTACTGCTTAAAAGGGGTTAATAGAATCTACTACGGGGTAAATAGAACTGTATTCATGTTGGAATAGCAACGAATGAGGGGCGAATAGAGATAAATTAATAGGGTTGTCAAAAACAGTCAACAGGAGTAAATAAATACTTTCATAGTTTCTGAGAGCTGTAGATTCAGTGAGAGATAATATGTAAATAAATCTTTTAAAGTGATATGTTTTATTACAGGTACATATCGCCGTAGTTATATATGTATATATATTTAAATTCAAAATGCCGCGTGTATATAAACCCGATCCTACAAGGAAAAGGTATAAAAAATATGATACGGAAATAATTAAAAAAGCCGTAGAGGAGTATACAACTTCTCGAAGTCTAAAATTAGAAGAAGTTGCAAAAAAATATGGTGTACACAAATCGGTATTGTATCGTCACAGTACCCGGGATATGAAGAGACATGGAGGCCAAAGAGCTTTATCCGATGATACTGAAATGTTCCTAATAGATAACATAAACAAATGCGCAGAATGGGGCTATCCCTTGGATACTATGGATTTAAGGTACATAATAAAAATGTATCTTGATAATATAGGAATAACCCATAAGAAATTTAAAGATAACTTTCCAGGACCGGATTTTGTGCAGAGCTTTCTATTAAGACACAAAAATGAGATTTCTCAAAGAGTATGTGAAAATATCAAGCGCGTAAGAGCTAAGGTATCTCCAGATACAATTAAAGAATATTTTGTGGAACTTGAGAAGTCTTTAAATGGAGTACCCCCTTCAAACATAATAAATTATTATGAGACTAATCTGTCAGACGACCCCGGGCGGAAGAAAGTACTTGTCAAGCGGGGATGCAAGTACCCTGAAAGGGTTTTAAACCACACCAAGTCTTCCATATCTATTATGATGGCTGCTACCGCAGATGGCAAAATGTTACCACCATATGTGGTATATAACGCGACTCATTTATATGATTCCTGGGTCCAACGAGGCCCTGATGGTACTCTATATAACAGGTCGGAATCTGGGTGGTTTGATGGAACCACTTTTGAGGACTGGGTGCAAAATATGGTGATTCCTTATTTTAAAGATTTACCAAACAAAAAGTGCTTAATTGGAGACAATCTGTCTTCACATTTATCAGCAAATTTAATCCAAACATGTAAGGCGCACAACATTGATTTTGTTTTCTTGCCAGCCAACTCGACCCACATGACACAACCCCTGGACGTAGCATTTTTTCGACCAATGAAGCGTGCCTGGAAGCAATTATTATTAAAATGGAAGGAAACACATGAGAGACAATTACCCACATTACCAAAAAGTTGCTTCCCTAAGTTATTAAAATTATTAATTGACGAACTTAATGTAAATGCCTCAAAAAATATTATTGCTGGATTTAAAAAAACAGGGATTAGCCCTTTAAATGCATATGAAATATTAGCCAGACTTCCCAATGGAGACATAAGTGAAAACTGTGAAAGTGCTGTACAAGATTCTGTTGTAACTCTACTAAAAGAAATGAGATATGGTTCAATGAACATTGTCGAGCCAAAAAGAAAGAGAAAACTCAATGTACTCCCAGGTAAAAGTGTCGCTGTAGGAGAAATTGAAGATTATGCAGAAACTGATGTTGATGTCCTGCATAATCCTGGTCCATCAGGTATAAAAAGTAAAAGCAAGGATATTAGGAAATCTATAGCATCCAACAATAAAGCACAGAAAGAAGAATATGAAAACAATGCAGAAAAGCAAACTGTAGAAAAAATTGCAGATATTTCAGAAACCAATGTTGGTAATAGTAAGGAAAATCCTAAAAAAACAAAATATGATATGAGTATTTCAGACCCATTAGGTATAAATAAAGGCAAAGGGATTGGCAAAAAAACGAATAGAAAAATAGATAAAAACATAGGGGAATTATCAAATGATATAGACATCAAAAGTCTGCCTATTCTCTTTTTTGACAGTTTATGTGAAGAGGTTACTATCAGTACTGGAAAAACTGCTGATGATGATAATATTATCAAACTGCTCTATAAAAATAGTGTCAAACGAGATGGTAGTCAATGATGGTAACAAAAAATACCTATAAAAAATAGCACGACTGTAGGGTTAAAAGATCTCATTAAATTACCTAGGAAAATCGGTACAAAAAATTACTACAATAATAGTGAAGAAATATTAAAATTTTTAGAAGAGGATGATGTGAAGTAAAAGTGTTTTTATTATATATACCTAGTTATAACATAGGTTAAAATTCAATGGCTGTGATAATTTTGATACATTATGTTAATTGTTAAGTTCACAAGATATTATAATTGTTTATTTTTCGTCATATATGCGACTTTTAATTTAGAAAAAAGTTTTTATTTTGTTTGATATCATTCTAATAAAAATACGAATAAATATGTTGTTTGATTGATTGAATTCAGATCATACTATTCTGTACAAATGAAATCAATTATAATTTTGTATTCTAAAACAAGTTTTGAATACACAACCTTACATTTTGCATAAGCTTACATGTTGGTTAAGTATTTTTGGCAGCCCTAACAGTTTTTCCATTTACCCCTTTGTATGTAGCCTTTATTTTCCTTAAGACGAGCAATAACCGGAACTAGCGCCACCCTTTTTAAAATAAATTTTACAACGACACAAAGATCTTAATAAAAAAAGTAATCGGTTCAAACTTTAAATAGTTAAACTAATTTATTTGTATTTAATTACAGCTCTAAATCCTATACTGTATTTACTCTCATAAGTAATAACTAAAACGGCCACTTTAGTTTTTCTTCGTTCACTTCAAACAAATGTATGCGGTGTTTGATTGCAGAATTCATTCTGTACTATGTAATATGAGAGCTACTGCTAAATTCTACTTGTCTAATTAGTTAGTTTAAGATTACAACTCTCACATACCATGTCTACTGCTATAAAGAGTTATACAGTACCATAGGACAGATGTATTGCAACTATTAAAAGTAGTAAATCAAAAGAATGAAATAAAAAAACAAATTTTGTGAGAAATATTTATTTGTAGTCGTAAAAACTGTACAAATCTTAACAGACTTATATATTATCATCTATTATGGACCTTCACATGGCACTGCTAATTACAAAAACCATCAAACATGTTACAAAACAAAACATAATTTTTATTTTCTATAAAAACGGTGGTGTTTTAGGAAAATGCAATAAATATATAGTAAAGAATGTTTACAGTAGGTATGGATTGTACAGCTTGTTATACAAAATTTAACATGTTTGAAAGGTTTTTGTTCACCACTATTGTTCGATTTTCGCTCACACCTTACATTTGATCTAAAACTGAGCTTGAAAAGGAAGAATATGTTACGAATGGATCGATTGCTTACATCTACCGGGTGTAAATGTTAAAATGATTGTGTATATACAATTATACAACCAAAGCACCGTTTTTGACACATTATAACGCAATCTCTTCAATCACATACATAATTTAATTGTTCTGTTTTGGAAATAGCGTTTATTTTCAACATTAACGAAACCTCATATTAAAAATTTAAGCATTTCATATTAATACATTAGTTAAACAAAATTATTAACCTAAAAAGTGTTTACAAATGTTTACATATAATGTTAAGTAATAACAACTTAGGGTCAACAAAAATCCACGTATATACACTAGCTAAATAAACAGACAAGTACACACGGGTCATTATATTTCCTTTACATAATATATTACTTCAATATTTATAATAGACGAAACGACTCAAAAAACAAAATGCAGTCACGCTATAGATGAAATGCAATCATTTCTCAGTTAAAAATAACATTCTATCATGACTATAATAAACATTATAGTAAATATTTTTATGATATTTTATTTTCTCATCACTTTACATTATTGTCAAACAATTATTAATATTTGCAAGGCTACGCGGCGGTCTTTATATGTAGCCGGGAAATATTTTTTTACAATAAAATTTTTAATACTGACAACTCATTTTTAATACTGGCAGCCCAAACAATTCAATGCCAAGTTTATTACAGTCATGAGTTTATCGGTTTAAATTGATGAATATTACTTTGATTTAATGTACCTATACATTTTATAATTTAATATTAAGGACACTTCCCATTTACATTACTTTACAATTACGACTGAGCAATAATTAGAACATTAAAGTTATTAATAGTGTATCAAAATTTCCTTCAAAAATATACAACACGTAAAAAGATATGTGATTTTTTGAATTCACGATTATAATATCGCCATAGATTTTATATACAGATTCGGTGTTGCCATCGCAAAAAATATAAAGTAAACGGTAAGACAGATTATAATTCGTTGTAATATAATAAATAATATATATCTATCAACTCTCAACAACTAAGCACTAGAAATTGAAAACAATTCGGAGTGAACCGACACTATGAGTACATCTGGGCGAGAGAATCGATTGACTAAAGATGCCTAGATGTCGCCACAGTGTGTACCAATGGCGTTTGGCGGGAAAAGCGAAAAAAGCAAAATGGCGTTCGCATCTTGTCAATACATTAACATCGCTAACAAAATCATCGCCAATTTCCTTCATTGCGTTTAGATAAAGAGACAAAATGGCGGCCGGAAGTCATGCACTCGCTCACAAATATTATTTAAGCAAGCAAACTGACATAAGATGTAACATGACGTCCGGTCGCCTATCTATGAATGGGTTCGAAGGAAATCTCTATATAATCAAAGATTATATTTCTTTGGTTTCTGTAAGACAGATCAAATCGTAGATCAGCTAACATTTGAGTTTAAAAATAGAATTTCGCTTTCACTCGCAACAACTTCGCTCGCTACGTTAGCCAATGAGCGCTCAGAATGGCTTTTAAACTCAAATGTTAGCTTATCGACGGTTTGATCAGCCTTACAAAAACCATATGTATATTGTTGGATTATAAAGAGATTTCATTTGTCCCTAACCCATTCCTTTCACAACCGCCGCCAAACGTCCACTCCTGGGTCCTAATCGAGAGTTCGAGGGTTTTGCGCGGGTAAAGCCCTGAAACTCGTTCCCTCTCTGTCGGCGAAACGTAGCGCTGTCTCCGCCGGCCGAGAGGTAAAGAGGGAGATGGCGCGCTCAGATCGGGCGCGTGAAGTTGGCGGGGAACATTCCCTTTTCGTTCGTCGTCTCTTTGATGCCCATCAGCCAGCCTTCCTCCTGTAACCATTATTTACATTTAAACTATATATAAATATTATGTTAATGTATAAACTTCGATTGTACAGGTGATTCATGGGCCATATAGGAATTTTTTGCTTTGGCACCTCATATAAATTACTTACCATAACACGACAAATCGCGATTCCACAAAAGTCACAAAACAGATGATTTTCAATCCTGGTAAGGTCTCGGGTTAGCGACCAGAGCGTTCGTGTGTATAGACAAGGAGCTTTCAAGCCCCAACATAGTAAAACCTTAGAATTTTTTTAACTTTTTTTGTAAAAAAAAAACAAACAAAGATATTATATACATATACGCGTCATTCACTTCACACTGTATTCGGCTTCCTGTATGACCCATGAATCATCCTGTATAATAAATTATTAATAAAGACACGTTGGCCAAAATAATGATCTACCGGCTGTAATATTAATGAGTGATAACACTTTAGGGTGTGTATTGGTCTCGTATATAGTTTACTGTGAAAGTACCAGCTCTGTAACAGTTACTTTTTTTTATTATTGTATGGGGAAATTTATAATTTTGGGACATTTCTTATAGAAACATGAAATTCCAAAGTAAGTCTTTCAGAACTGGTACTTTCACAGTAAACTCTACATAGTAGGCGGGACACACCCTAAAGTACATCACTCATTTATTTTAATAATAATAAACATTAATTCAACATATTTAGACATCACACTACACATCAATCTACATACACTTTAGGGAAACAATAGCAAATAAAAAAAAAGAAGTAAAATTCATACAAAATAAGATTGTATAAAGTGAAATTGGAATCGGAAAATGTGAATCGAGGCTCTGTAGTACCCGTCTATATTGTCTACGAGCCGTCTGGTGTCCGAATATTGAGTAATAATCCCTCAGTGCTCGAAGAACCATGTACCTGCTCGAAGGACCACGTACCTGCTCGTCGGGGTCGTCGTACTCTACGACGCGGATGACGTCGCCCACGTCGAAGCTGAGCTCGTCGCTGTCCTCGCGCGTGTAGCGGTACGTCGCGCGCACGCGGTACATCGTGCCCGCGGGCAGCCCGGCGAGCGTCGCGCCTGGAACGTGACGGAACATGCGTAAATATGGGGAAATATTGTGGAAATCGACCTATGGACGCTTTTACACAACGTCCATCTAGTCCAGTGAGAATAATAATAATATCTATGGACGCTTCACACCACGTCAATCTGGCCCCGTGCTAAGTATTCGAAGAACTTGTGTTACAGGTACCAGAAATATATTTAATACTTTTTATAGGTACTATACACATATTCAAGATTTTTATTATATTATACACATCCATGACCCAGGAAGATTGAAAACTTTTTGTTTCCGCGGTGGGATTCGAACCCGCGAACTCTCGAGCACCAGCGCTACGGAGGTCGTCATAAATATGGTGAAATAATGTGGGAATCGACCACTCAATTTTGTGGGTAATTTTTTTTTGCGATAACCTTTATCCATTCATCTATACTAATATTATAAAGCGAAAGAGTTTGTTTGTTTGTTTAAACGCGCTAATCTCAGGAACTACTGGTCCGATTTGAAAAAATATTTTTTTGTTGGATAGTCCATTTATAGAGGAAGACTTTAGGCTAACATTACGCTGCGACCAATAGGAGCCAAGTGAGAAATGTTGCTAAAACGGGGTGAATTTCGTTGCGAGCGCTGCATAAACGGTTTAATTCGCTCAAAAAACACGCGAACGAAGTCGCGAGGACAGCTAGTGTCTTCATATATTTGTGAATTTACTATGAACACATCCATGACCCAGGAAAACAATAAACTATTTGCGGCGGCGCGCGCCATAGACCATAGTCACCGCTTGACAGACGCCGCTGCGTTCGAGAAGATCAATAAATAGTAAGCTGTGACCCAAGCAGGAACATTTGGAAGTATCGTCAAGTAACGTAATCGAATGCCGTGTCGTTGTCGTGTCGTGCGTCTTACTCTTCATACAATGCAGCAACGCTTCTCATACAATTATTATTCGTTAATGTTACTTTACGGAGCCTTCAAATGTCCCTGATTGGCCGACTGTTAAATAACGGTTGCGTTAAGTTTTGAGGGGCCTTAAAAGGCAATATTTTCGTTCACAGTTATTCACAGCAACACTATTGCTGTTGTCTATGGGCGTCAATCAGGACGTGATGATACATCTAGTCCTTTTTGGTTTTAGCCTTTATACATTCAGATATCTTTTGTATATTAGTAAATAATTAATATGTACGCCACTTTGCTTATGTTATACTAAAACATAATGAAACCAGGATACGAAACTTAGACTGGGACTAATCCTGAACGACCTTGGACGGAGAAAATTCAGAGCACGGAAAATGTAACTCTGGGGTAATGCAATAAAGCTCATTATAGAACACAATAACGTCTAGTAGCGCTCGTGACGTCGATATTCATCTCTATTTTATTAGCTTAGGGTTCTATTTTCAGTGCTGAGTTTTCTGCGGACCACCGGACTCCGAGCATGTCTCAGTCTAACCCCCGGTTTCCTGAACGCTATTCAAATAAATGATCAACTAATAAAACAGCCCATATTGAACGCTGATTGGTGGAATATTATTAGACGGTAAAGAACAGACAGATATTTATATAATTCCATCACGCTCACTCGCTGATTCAATTTTTTTTTCAACTAATCGGTGTCATTGGTGAATTAACCTTATCTGCGGAATTTTAATAAATCTTGCAAGTGCGAGCGTGATGTAACTATAAAATATCTATCCGTTCCTTTCTGTCCGAATGTTCTTCCAATCAGCGTTCAATATGGGTTGTTAATTTGAATGCCATGTTAGTTGATCATTCATTTCTCCGAGTTTCTTACGCCGGTTCCTCTCGGCGGGTTAGGGTTGAACCGGTGGTAGCTTGTTTTTCTTGTTGACTTTCCGAAAATAACTTTGTAAGTTTCATTTGGAAATAAAACGCTTTTTATTTTTATTTGAATAGCGTTCGGGAAGCCGGGTGTAAGTTTCTACGCAGGTTCCATAATAGCTCTTATTTCCTCAAAAACATTAATATTATATTTTGCTGAATAACTTGGAAAATAACTTTCCTCATTAAAAAATTTTTGTTAATTTTTAACAATGATACATGCAAAGCCAAATAGCTCATCTAAACAGTGAAAGCCACACACAAACCATCCAACACATAAATATATACATCACCGGCCTGAAAACAAATATAAATATAATACAACATATAAACATATTGTGATAATGTGTCATACATATCGAATAAGCGCTTCCATTAAACTATGAGAATTTTAGTTAATTCATTTATTTTAATAAGCCTAATTAATATCGGACTTGCGAGGAAAGCTGCGCTGATAATAAGCTATTTATATCAGAATTAGGCATTATTAAAAGTTTATTGAGTGTTTGGAATATATTAATTTGCTTGACTTTTGTAGTTAAATTATCTTTTTATGCTATAAAAAAATGCGATATAAATTTCAATATTATCATCCAAATATGTTAAGGATCCGTACCCCAAGTATTAACTCTACAGTCAAGAAGCAGTAATTCAAAATATGTGTAGTAGTAATTTAGTTTAGATTGCTATTTATAGTTTAGTATTAGGACACATGACTTTGCATACATATTAACACAAATATGTGTTTCTTTGAATCACATGAAACGGCAGTTCTGTAATTGACAGTCACATATACTACAGGTTTATAATATTATACTATTTATCTACACTACATAAAAAATTACATTATGTCTTTTAACACAATGGTACAAATAAATTATTACATATTGAAAAAAATTGATCTGCATAAGTCACAGAAAATTAATTGAAATTTTAATAACAAATAGGGAACTTCTTTATATGATTTTTATAATATAAATATACTTAAACATACATATATATGTGCATACAGAAAAAAACATTACAAAAAATGTATAGAATCCAACTTGTACATTGTTGAAGCCAGTGACCAGTAATATAAAAACCTGCTCAGAAAAAAGTATAGATATGATTGGTAACATCTCAAACATTTCATATCATGAATGAAATAACAATTTATTATCGCAAATTTTCCACAAGATGGCGCGGTTTTTATACCCTTAGGGCTCGCACACAAAACCGCGATGCGATATGATGCTGCGTCTCTTATTTTTACACTACAAAATAAGAGATGCGGCATAATATCGCATCGCATTGCGGTTTTGTGTGCGAGCCCTTAGGACTCCCACACAAGTCCACGATGCGATGCGATGCGATACGATGTCGCATCTGTTATTTTTACACTCATTTAACATCGATCGCAAATATATGCGATGCGATGCGAATTCGCGGTTTTGTGTCGGAGCCCTCAGCCAGGCTATACATACCGATTACCTACGTCCTAGGAATTAAGAGCTCACTTACCCACAGGTATGTCATACACTTCGTCCTTTTGAACTTGGTTGTCTGTCTCTTTCTTTTCAACGTCCTTCTCTTTGTCGCTTTCCTTCTCTTTCTCTCCCGCGTTGTCATTGTCGACTATCTCTTTCTTCTCAACGTTATTGTTGGCTCTCTCCGGCGTGACGGGCGACCCTGAGAGAATTTGGTGCTATTGGACTACGTACTACACTAGCTTACACTACACTAGCCAAACCGTGGATTTTCGTTGGTATTTACATTCGGTCAGTGAAATTTTACATTCGTTCAGTGAGATGTTTCATTCAGTTTGTGCGCAACCCGAGACATGTTAAGCTATATGCAGACGGGTTATATTCAAACACCGGTTGGTGCAATATGTGAAATTTTGCTACAAGTTTTCACGGCCTAATAGTGAGAAAATGACACTTTTGCATCTTCTATTTATATATTTTTTTATTTGTTTTGGAAATCAAAAAGTGTTTATTACAGTATTTTAGACAAATTATTCGAATTAATATTGCCTTGGCGCAAAACATCATACAAGTGAGTACAGTTTAGTTAAAAACAACGAGCATTTTAGTCAACGTAAAATAAACCTAGCATGCTAGTTTATAGTTAGGGTTGCCAATCGTACGTTTTTATCAACAAAAATCATTGTATTATCGCCGACAGATCCGGTTACATTTCAAAAAAAATTTTATGAAAATAAGGGCCATAAGTTGTACAACAGATCTCTTAGCGACTCAGTGAAATTTAGTTACAACCTTTTATATTTATAAAAACGTCTTTTAAGATAACACTATTATGTAATATATGAAATTGGCAGCAGGGTTGCCAATCGTACAATGCTTTAAATGCTGTATGTAAAAATATATAGAAAATCTTTAGACTTGACAACCCTATTTTTACATCTAGGGATGCTAATCACAAACTTTCACGGGATAATTTATCACCAACAACCCTACACACACAAAACTTGGGCGTTAACAACCCTAGCTAAACCCTGGGGATGTCAACCATGTCTCCTGATGACCGGCTACCCAACTAACCTGCGGGCACATCGTATGTATCATCCTTCGCGTCACCGTTGTGTCGCGCGGGCGAGCGCGGCGGCGGCGTCACCTCGCCGCTCTCCGCAGCGGCGGTACCGTTAGCCGCAGCGGCGGTGTCGGTAGTCGCAGCGGCGTTTCCGTTAGCCGCGACAGCAATGCAGTTAGAGTCGGCGGCGCTGTCGGGCGACGGCGGTGAGGACGGCGGCGTGTCACCGTTGACAGCTGCACGCGCATGCACACACACACACGGATGCGGTCAGACAGTCGAACTCATGTGCTCTCATATACTGATCAACTAGCCGATTAGCCAAATGTTACGCTGTCATATAAAATATATCTAGCGATATAAAACAAATCAGATCTACAAAATCGAATAAAAAATATTTTATTTCGCAATGAAAGAAACTTAGTAAAGTGTCATCAGCATTTTTTTGATTATCTAGATTGAATTAAGTCATTTATATAGACGAGAAAAGAAAATGGGCCTGAGATGGATCCCTGTGGGACTCCAAATTATATTTTAGTCCCAGTGGTCTGCTTACTATTTACAGCCACCGTTTGAACCCTATATTTAAGGTAAGAACTCAAAAAGTTTAGGCCGAGTCCCTTATGGAGCCACAGTGGTATATTGCCTGATGGAGGTAGCATGCTCAACACAATCGAAGGATCCTTGGAAAACCCTAACAACGAAATACATCTACACAAAATAGATTTCATACAAATCGGCCAAGGCGTTTTCGAGAAGCATTTACTTACATTATGACAATTGAAAAAAACAAAGGGGAGAACTTCCATATTAATTGAAATCTACTAATGTAGGAAATAAGGTGTATCGTATAAACCTCGGACGAGCCTGCTGACGGAATGCCACTATAGTCTTACAGACGATAAATAACACTTGCCGTTTTGCGGGAGAGCATAGGATACCGGATGTTGCATTGACTCTTGACTACCGAAATCCATGAGCGGCGGTAAAGGCGTCGTGTATGTTTGTCAGTCTTACACCGTAGATATAATTTCTATACAACATTCACATAATAATATGAGAGCACATAGTCCATGACATTTGACAGTAACATTAACATAGAGAATCAAAATGAAAGTAATAATGTATTAGAACATTTGAACATCTGTTATTGTAATGTAGATTAGCTGTTACCAATGATGTCAACTAAATCATTAAAACAACATACAAAACACCACATGGCTATTAAAATTTAACATGACAACAATAGAAATATTTCAATTGTCTTTATAGGTATTTCGATTTAATTTTTAAAATAAAGTTTTAATAACCATAAGGTTTGAGTCAAAATACGCGACAGCAGGTACTAAGGCGTAAGTAAAAAAAGTCACTCGGTTATTTTGAGTTACAGACGCAAATGCTACCTAACAATTAGCCAAATCACAAATGTCATTCTGACAGGTAAATCTAGCTGTGTTCCATTAGCGTTCAACAAAATTATCGATCCAAAGGGTGTTTTGAAATTTATGCCATGTGACAGCCGTTTGGAACACAAAGTGCCGTCTGATGGCCGTCTAACGGTCTAATACTGAAACGCTACTTAAAGTAAGAAGCCCAGCAATTCATTGGCTGTCACTGCTTGGCGAAATGAAGCGATCAGCATGTGATCTGAGCGCCACTTAATTTAACTATCGTTTTAGTTTTCGGCTGTATGAATTAAATTAAATGTTTCCAAATTGGAAATACCTGACAGCTTTTCGGACCTGACGTGTTAAAAACGTAAAAAGTATAGGAAACTTACAAATGTTTGCAACTGCCGAATACGGAAACTATATTTAGGTGGTGCTCAAGACACGTGCTGTCCTTGTTAAAAGTTTGTCGCCAAGGAGTAGGAAGGCTTTAAATTTAATCATAAAGTATTCGACCGTCATACCCCAACACCAATTGTCTTATTAAAAAAAACTTGGTTTCGCAAATGGAACACAGCTTCATCTGTCATCTGTCATAGTGACATTAGCCCTCATGACTCACGTTGCACGGTCGAGTTGCCGTTGAGCGGCGCCGGCGGCTCGGACTTGATCACGTTGTTGGCAAGCGGCTTCCTGTACGAGCCGCGCTGGCACTCCGTAGCCAGCTTGTCGCTGATGGCCTCCAGTTCCGCGTACACCTGGAAAGTATAAACAACATACTATCAGACAACAAAATATGATACAGAAGAAACAAGTGTCCAATTTACGAACACAAAAAATAAGTGTATAATATTATGTTGTAAGCCGATTGACATTCTGCCAAGCCCGATTGGTGACATCACAACACAACTATTTTATAAAATAAATACAATAAAAAAACCCATTTATTCTTTGATCTTTATTAATATGTCTTAGCACAGTGTGATCTCCAATGATCTCTTGTCGTTTCCAGCCTGTCTCCTGTTTGGTCCAAATATTTTTAACTATTTCATTTTAATCTATCAAAAAAGCATCTGCTCCAGCTGTTCTGATCTCTGAAGATCTGAGGAAGATCTCTAGATAGTACCTTGGATGTCTCTGCATGGAACAGCTGCTCGGCCGCGAACAATGTCTGCAGGTTGGTGACGTAGAACGGCACGCGGGAGTCGTGCAGTGCGGGCAGCTCGTCGTGCAGCTCCGAGTTGAGCGCCTCGTACGTGCGCCGCGCCTCCTCCAGCTGCTCGCGGCCTTTGGTGATCTGAGGGGGGGTGGAAATAGTTTGTTAGGCCAAAGACAATATCCGTGGGGAGCCGGAGTAAGAATAGCATCTCCGTGTTTCTATTGAAATGTGTGAAAAACGCCTATTCCCCAAGATCTTGTTGTGGTGGTCGCAATTTATACCTTAACATCGTCTCTTCTCTTCGCGGCATTCGCCTGCAGGTTCTGGAAGTTGTGCCTCTGGCTGTCGTAGTCCACTAGCTTTCTGCCACGCTTTTCAATTTTTTTCTGAAAAATTAAAAATTTCTTCGTCAGAATACGATTTTTGATTGCTTTGGTGCCCTCTAACATCTATAACAATATGTTGATCTGGTATTAGTAGTGTATCTGGTATGATAGTGGTGTTAGTAGTAGTCACCATAGTTTGCAATTAGGGGCGTGATTTCGATGCTAGAGAAATTGTAGTGAACTTCGGCACGGTAAGCAGTAATAAAAACTCGCAGCAAGCACACCTAGGACTAACTGCCGTGATCACTCACCCTGAGCTCCGGGAACTGGTTGGTGTAGGTGTTGAGCGGTATCAGAACCTGGTCGCCCAGTTTGTGGGAGAAGTCCTGCCACAGCATCTCCATGCTCTGAGCTTGTACGTACAGCATATCGTGGCCGGACCACCCGCTCTCGTACACCTCGGTGATGGCCTCCATCAGCGATTTGGACGCTGTTTGCACCGCTGGAAAGGCAATGGAGCAATATAAGGCCATCGCCGAATGCATGTGGGCAAAGATATGAGAATTTAGTGAAAGACGTAGCCGATAATGAAACATTTCTCCATTACACCTCTTAGTGGTTACTAATATAAAAACTGAAATACTATCTAAAGTTAAGATCCTTCCTATTCACAGACTGTCTCTGTCATTCCTTGGCAGCATGTAACTTGCGCCACTTAATTTAACTAACGTTGACACGTTAAAAAAAATCGGCCAATAGTCACCTAGTCTATGCAAAAGTGTGGAAATGAAAGGCAGAAATGATAATGGAGCATCTCTCCCGTCGCGTACTTAATATTAAGATTTACCTCCTGGTTCTCGAATATGGAAGTAGTGGGTTAGAGGATCGCATTTTTCTTTGCAAATTGGAAGAACAAAACTGTTGAGAAAGTCACATACCTCTTATACACCGTATATAATTGTTGAACTCCTTTTGCAGCCGGGTGGCCTGCTGGTGCTGTCGGTTGAAGTTCTGCAGGTGCTCCTCGAAGATATCGTCCAGGGTGCGGTCCACCTTGCCAAAGTTTTGGAGGAACTGAAAACAAGAAATACTGTCGTGAGAATTGTGATAGTGAGCTCATACGCAGCCTAATTCATAAACTCATGACCTGCGGGAATATCGTGTACCATAGAGAGGTTCAAAATTAAACACTATTGCTACATTTTAACATAAAAGACAGAGCTATGTCAAACAAAAACTGAGGCCATTTTTATGTCTGTAACGCGTGACAGCTTGCCTTACAAGGCGTAGTTTTAGTTCATGACGTACGAGCGCGACACTGTATTGTTCGCAGAACTCTATCCAAACACTTTTATTTAGTTTGAAATCAGAAATGGCTGGGGGACAACTGGCCCTGCAGGCTTACTCCCGACACAAACGAGAATCGAATCAGTTCAATCTCAACGGTATTTGGTATTTTATTTGGTGGATTACTTTGAACACAAAACAAAGGTCAATTTATACGGGAGTACGCGGCACGATCGAATCTGAATCAAAATCGAATCAGCTTGGAGAGTAAGGCCCTGGGACTATTTAAGCAATTCAATGCTAAAGTGTAATATTAACTAGAACATCATTTGTACGAACATCAGCGCACCCTACACATAAATACTGATAGATAAAATTCGAAACTGTAAATGTTGGGTAATTTAAACAAACATATCGCATCACCTTTACTTGATTTCATTGTTTGTGAGGGTTAATCCTAACAATGCAATTTGCACATTTCTATTGGGGTTTAGAAACCTTTCACGAGTACGTCTGAGTAGCGAGTGGGGCCACCCTCGACCCTTCGGTGGCATTCGACCGTGAAGTGGCATAACATGGCACGGTATCGATACTTTTCAGTCTGAAAATGTTGACTTTGGGTTTAATCAGGTTGCATTTTCTGAATTATATTAATTGTCTAACACAATAAGAACCAAAGAATGAAATTCCTGATGATTAAAATATCACCAAACATACCTGACACTTCTATTTTTAATATTTAAGAGGCTTTAGCAGTTATTTATTTTATTCAATATCATCGATATCGCATATTTTGGTCAGCTCACACCTAAACTCCTTCGCCGCTCCACATTTTTAGATACCAATTCAAAATTGAACTTTGTGTGAACGCCAGATATAATATTTGATTTAGTTATTTTCGTTATTAGAATAGATGAGCCGCTCAGTGCTTTGCAGCCCGGTGCAGCTCTAAAGACTATACGTTTAATAGCTCGATCTAATATGGAGGTGGAGCTTAAGCATTTCTAGTAAGGGAACTGGTTCCCAAGTTACTAAGCGATTATTGAATCAGAGCCAGTAGCAAACAGATGACCAAGGCAACGAAGCACAAGCAATTGAAAACCAGGTATTCTTGACGTTGTCAAACGTAAATATGAGATATTTTATGATAATACCATACGTTGCCGCAAATTGTTCGTACTTGAGCTATAGATCTCAAACAAGTAAAGGTATTCGAAGGCTAAATATTTTATTATGCCTGGCATAAAATATAACATTCACTTCAAGTTATTTAAATCAAACATTTTACAAAACTTGTAAACTTTTTCTCTATTTGCAGACATTGCTCTTCAAGAAATTTCAAATGCTCTTGACCTTTTTCTATAAAAACTAAAATATCCTTCAAACAAGAAGGAAAATATGTCTACCGTTTGCATGTCCATTTCACTAAGCATACTTACAGAATGTCTAAATTGTCAATCAACCTACTGACAAACTAGATGCAGAATTGTCACAATCTTTTGCATCACAATTAGTGGGACGTGGGTGTTGTCAAAACATGGTGTTCCCAATTGGTATTCAGCGCAGTGCAAGTGTTGAAGCCGGTGAACAATGTAGGGAATGTCAGTCCACGGTCACACTTGACAGATCGCATCTCGGCGAGGTCGGGAGCTATCTGTTCCACTTAACTACCTGATTAAATTCATCATCATGGCCAGCAGTCAGCACTCAGCAATGAGAAGAAATAGACCATATGACCGGATAACGGCGAAGCCAAAAGGAAGGCAAATTTTAGTAGTACGCCTAAATTACTGATCCGAACAAGGATAGAATGGAATGTATGCCAAACTTTTTCTCGGCTTGCTCATCTAGAGCCGTTGCAATTATATAGTGAAGTATGAGATTGTATCGTAGACCGAGGGAGAAACTCATCCCTACATCGACACGACAAAGACAAACCCCTAAATATAATATGTATAAGGTGAATTAATTAAAATTCACACAGCTAAATCCGGTGTTATATCTACCACTGAAATAGCTAATCAAGTATAGAATAAGAATCTAGGTACATCAATCTATCACGCATCTCCTCTTGTGCCTTTTGAAACAGAAACTATTAACGGGGTAATTTGCATGTTCGTTTAGTGCACGCGGATAAGAGCTATTGTGGGTCATCTTAGATCAAGGT
The DNA here is from genome assembly GCA_905187575.2 of Celastrina argiolus. Lineage (NCBI taxonomy): Eukaryota > Metazoa > Arthropoda > Insecta > Lepidoptera > Lycaenidae > Celastrina > Celastrina argiolus. The sequence continues at coordinate 1,883,961 of LR994581.1, read as the reverse complement.
CAACAAGCAGACGAAGGAATTGCTAGACATGGTCTGACTATAGAACTAGTGGTGAATCTTGAGATTTTATTATAAACATGTTTACCTGTAATATATAAATAATTTAATAAAAATATATTTCGAAAGATGGATTATATTATATTTTAAAACTCAGTAAAATGTAGCCTTGTACACGCAATTATAAGATGCTAATGTCAACATAACCGTTTTTTTTTCTCTGAAATCTTAATGAATAAAATAATAGGGTTAGGTCATATTAAACAAAATTAAAACTTATAAAAAACCCCGACTTAGCGTGTAACATTCCTATCACACCTATCAAACGACCTGATGACCTCGAAGACATGATCCGATTTCCACCAAACATAGCTAAGAACTCGACTGATATATCTTTCAAACAAAAAAAACCCATTAAAATCGGATCATCCGTTTGGGAGCTACGATGCCACAGACAGACACATACACACTTATCCAGACACCTCAAACTTATAACACCCAGACGTTTTTGCGTCGGGGGTTAAGAAGATAAGAAGCTTCTTAAAAATTGTCATATCGCATGTTTCTTAGCTCTACATTTTGCACGATTGTTGACATCCTCTTGAGTAATTACGATGTAGCTACGAGTATCTTGTAACAACTGATCCAATGAACAAAATAATTAACGCTGACAATTGCATTTCTTTGGGGGATTCTTTCAGGTCTTATAGATCTTAGTGTAGATTGCGAATTTAGCATAATTTTATTTCTACTTTGTGGCATAATATACGAGATGCTTGAAAAAGTAACACGTGTTTATAAATTGACAATGATACTAGAATCTAGGCAAATGAACACGTATCGTAATGGCATTAGCATGCTTTAAATGACAGCCAATTCGTGTCATCGTATTATGTAAACACGTAACTCGAATTACCTACGTAGGTTTTGGACGAGGAGCTACTTGGATATGGTTGGAATAGCACACCAACGCTCGATAGAAACAACTCTATATGGGGACAGACTAATTCGCCTGAACGTATGGTAATGCGACACCGAGTCATCGACCGAGGCGCGACGACCATTATAATAATATTATCTGCTGGACACACAGGTGTGGCGTTTCTTTTTCTAGAGGCCAAGCAGAAATTCTTTAAACTATCTTCGATTAGGTATCGCGTCTTCGCTTACTTATGACCCCCATATTCAAATTGTACAATACGTAGACTATATCTAGAGTTAAACGAAAGAAATGACAACGAACAATGTTTTAATCCACGGGAAGAGAGGAAATAACTACAGACTTTCCGTTGTAAGTAGGGCACTACATGATTGCTATCATCAAGAAAAGGTTGCGAATTCCGGTTTGGTGCATTGCAAACATTCTTTTTACAGCTGCAATTTGCAGGTGCGGGAATGGAAGACCTTTAAAAATATAGAACCATCGACTCGATTAAATGTCTGCCATCGAGGCCCTTAAATTGTTTCAAGTCCAAGAATTAATGCCCCCCCCCACCGATTTCGGTGACGGTGGCCGGTTTCATTGACATGAGGCCAGCTACGCAGGAGTTATTTGATAGTGCCCAAGTGTGTGCGCAATACACAGAAGCACACTCACTCTCTCTTCCTTCACCCTCGTAGCCCAGTGGGATGGATAACCGACACGACTGGCGGGAGATCAGGACCGACTTTTTACATGTCCATCCGACGCATGGATCATATTTTTTCGAACCCACGACCTCCGGGTCAGGAGCGATGCTGTGAACCACTAAACCACGGAGGCTTTATAAAGAAAGGAAATACAAAGAGTTCGTGAATGTATTAAAGCAATAAGAGCCGAGTCAGATAAACGTTTGCGCACAGCAAGTGTTATGTCAGCGGTGTATCACAGTCGGTGACGTCATTTCCGCCATAGCTTCCTTTCGTTTTCGATTGTCTTTGACCGAGGCCTTCAATCGTATTGTTTTGGTTCCACGGGTCAATAACTGGTTTCATTTACACGTTTTTCTTGGTACCGATTTCCACCATCACGGCTTCGTATTCAATGAAGTATCTGAAGATTCAAGTTTGCGATGACCATGATTCTGTGATCGTGTCGCAATGTACAGATAAGATAAAATTACTGCAGATGACTCGTACGAGGTGTTATCAGATCAATGATTTGAGATAATACTTAACAAGGTAGTTTTTATACCATGCACCTCTACTCGACACGATCAAACTAAACTAAGTATGGCTGCCTTAGAACCGGTCGATGTGCTGATGCAAGGTAGTTCTTTGACATTTGTGCAGCCGTCATTTGGAGTCATTGTTTCTGAGGTTGTCCTATTTCATAATGTTACGCTTGATTGTGTAGCAACTTTAACACTTCAAATGCCATACTGCCAGAGTTTTCTACTAGCCCGGTTGAACTCAAATTGATATCCTGCGTAAAGAATTTTCGATTTTTATGAACTTGTTTTAAGAGATAGTAAAGGTCATACTATATATTTTGTATTCGCTGTAGCTATACTGCGAAAGGGATAAGAACTTGACACAAAGTTACACATTTTTGGGTTGAGTACTCTCTTGTATTGTATAGTGAGATTTATTAATTTGTTAGTACATACTGCCAAATATTTAATAATCCTTGAATCCAAGTTCTCGCCAGGGTGGATGTTTTTAAAGAAGACTCATTGTCGTTCTGCTCATTGTCAAGCATTTATAGTCTGTCGTAAACCTTTCGACATTGTTACATTAGATATGGAAGGTCGCGGTTACATATTGTTCAATAGCTTATTGCTACGTGGATATAACGTTACAAAATAACAGAATTGTAAGATCGAGTATTTTAGGTCAAATATTATGGTTTGATCATAGAGAGGTTAGTTAATATTTAGTACATTGCTTTTCCGTTTCCGTTAAAATTTTGGAGCTATTTTACATAACATGGCATTTCGTAATACCTGTCTGCATCAAAATCATTTTCGACGGAGTTCCCATTTGATCGATCCCATCTGGGCTAGACGTCATCAAATCTTGGCAAAAGTATCATCTAAATAACTACATAATTAGTACATCCAAATCATTTTTGATGGACTTCCCATTTGATTTGACGATCATCCATCTGGGTTAGACGTCATCAAATCTTGGCAAAATTATCTAATATGCTCTTAGTAACAGTACAACTTATTTACCCGCTAACGATGCACGTGTGGAAATTTTACCGGCAGCTAATAAATATGTTATTAGACATAAAAAGTCGGAGGATACGGCATTAAGCATCCTAGCTTCCATTATTGGCCAATATTGCGAAATAGTTAACATCCTAAGTCAACGGAACACGTGGTTTCTCTGATTTCTAACGGCCGGCACAATCACCGGAACGAAACGTACAACTTATTAATACTCTGTATGGAGAAACTCTAATTGAGCGTAATATGTAATTGTGCCGCAATTACTGCGCGGCGCGTGCGAAATTTATTAGCTGTGAAACAATATCCGACAGTCCGCTCGACGATTAGCGTCATACCTAGATGTATTAATAAAGAAGTCTCAATCCCAGCCTCACTTGAGAACCTATTTGGCAGATTAAAAAAACGTGTCGTTTCACTTTTAAAGGTGAACAACTTTATTAATGTTACATATTACATACTTTGATTTCATTTTTTATACCATAACTAGCTGACCCGTGCCCACTTCCTTGAGCATAGAAACAGTTTGTAATGAACCGTTTAAACCTACCCGGGACTTCCACGAATATTTCAAGACTAAAAATAGCTGAATCGATTCAGCCGTTCTCGAGTTTTAGCGAGACTAACGAACAGCAATTCGTTTTTATATATACCGTAATATTCATATTATAGATTAGGTACTTAAAGAAAAACATTAAAATAAGTGTAATCTATATATTTTAATAATCTTTATCTTAACGTTTTAAAAAAGGAAAAAGTTAAAAGTACAGTACACACCGTACAGTTTTTAATTTTTTATGTGAAACGAAACGGTTTTTTTATCTGTCAAATAGGTTCTCAACTGAGGTTGGGTTTGAGACTTCTTTATTAATACGGGCCTTAATAAATCGAGGTTCTAACGTGTACCTGACGAATTGTAAAATAATTGTAAATTAACTACTGAAAATAACGGAGCGGATATAGCATTTTAACCAGTAGACGCGGAAAACATTACGAAAACAGAACTAACAGCACATCGTCCATAGTCAAAATCGTGTAAACCTGATGTTCATAACTTCCTACAATGCCAAATGTGGTAAACAGCATAATAATGAACAGGTTATTACAACAATAAATTAATAATTGAACAATATTATATAACATTATGGTAGTACTTAAAACTTTATATTGACTTGATTATTCGTTACTTACGTATTGGAACAACGTTTCTCTCGCTTAGCAGTCAGAAAATAAATACATCTACTATACGAGAATCAGAATCTTTGCTCAACATAGTGTATACCTAATATAAAATAATTAGATCATGTATTATTGTGTAATATTGGTATTGGCGACGCGAGGGTTGACCGCAGCCGGTCTGCGGTTAAAGGAAACTCTAATACACAAATACGGTCTTAAAATAATATACCACTAGAAGAGGAGGCAAATTAATCAGAATTTACAATCAAATGCAATGTTTCTTAACAACGTAAATATACTACGCAACATTCCTATAAGCTTAGACAAAAACAGCATTCTTTATCACACAAAACGTAGAATGAAAGTGTGATTCAATAATAATTATACTAAGAACTGTATTCGAAGCAGTATCAGATTTGGTAGATACTTATACTTATACTATTTACTTTGGTGAAATGAACATACGAAATCTCCCACGTGTCGTTGACCTTGTGAACGGACACATTTTCACCATAAAAATGAAAGTTGTTTTTACTTTTTACCAAATTAGGTGTACACAACAATAATTACACGTTTAGTTAATATACAAATGATGATGCATTTGATAAGTTCTCTTAAACTAAATCATACTTTGCTCAAAATAAAATACAATAGATTATGTATAAATTAAAAGCAAATAAAATAAAGAAATGCGCCTCCAAATAAGGATATTTCCCACGAAAGACATCACGGAATTCTCTCATTTTTATGAAATTACTACGACCGAGATTGTAAAATGAACTATGAATATAAAAAGTTGAATATGGTGATTTGAAAAGCTTGGAAGTTCTCCTCGACTCAGCATTTCTCTACTCTTGTGGTAGAGGCTTTAAACTTTTAAGTCAGTACTAAGTTCTTGAGGTTTTACTATCAAGTTATCTACCATTAAATCTTTTATTGCTTTAGCAGGTAACAATTAAGGACGCATTAAGTTTTTATCTCCATAATGGGTTTCTCTATTAAATACACAATCAGAGTAGTGAAGTTTTCGTTACTTGGCTCAATAAATATTTATCTCTAGATTTAATCAAATCTGTAGTTTGGTAACAATAGCACATACATTTACATTTTAAACTTTTAATTACTGCTCACCAGTCACTGAGGTCTTCAACTAGAATTTTTTGAGCCAGTATACTAGATATTGTTACTTTACTATGCTATTACGTTGAATAACGACCTATTTGTCTTATGTATATTGATTATTATTACTGTAGCAAAAGGTTAAAGGTGAAGGAGTAATGGTCATGTCTAATATTATGACTAAAATCAATGTTAATAGACCACGGGAGCTACATAACCACTAGCGACCATTACCATTAGCGAGATTATCCACTATCTAGTAAAATATAGTTAATATTATAATAAATAACACCAACATTTTTGCACACCCTATATATTACCGCTAGACACTGACAATGTAGTCATTAAGTAACATTGTTAGTTATTTGACATCGTTGTCGCGGAACGTGTTTTACCGTTCGGTCTCAGCTAAAGATATTAATAGTAATATATGCAAACATAAAGCATTCAATATCATTTGCATATTCACAAAGTACAAAAACAAAATTAAAATATTATAAATCAATGCGCCAAAACCCATGTTAGACGCAACTTTGAACAGTTGAACAACAAAACAAGGAAAACTTCCTTATGAGGCTACAGCTCTGGGACTGGAATCCTACGCTGGGTGGTTGATGCCTGTTATCTATAAGCAAATTGGGTCATTAGCCTGTCAGTTTTAATTTGCTTACCGTTACATGATCATTTATCCGTATGGCCCGTATTAAATCCGCACGTTTGACTCCTGACCTTATAAACTAGTTCTCACACACGGTTCATCTAGCACCGTTTAACCTTTAGATGTTCATTTATTTAAACCAAAACACATATTTACCATAGGTTACAGAACGCAAGTTACAGCTAAAACCAAAGAACAATTAAAATCGATTACATAATTGTCAGCACCCATTCTTTAATATCCGCTGAATATGGAGCGACATTCATGAGCAAACTGGTTAAAAAACAGCATATTATCATCTTAATCTAATTTTCACATATTCTCCAGAACACTATCTAGATTTAAATATGACTTGAACATTCTATTTTCACTGCGTGAAAAAAATATCAAATACTTTTCAAAGACACCATTGGAACGGTTCCAAGTCGAGCAGATTTTAGAATTGACTGTCAAGAGACCGAATTACTAGGCGATTATTTATAAATCGATGGCGAGATCGAAAGCGAAGATCGATTCTAATAGCTAATAGATATCGAGACTCTCATCGCCTTATTTATAGATTGGCTCGTGGTAACGTGCAGTGTCTCTTCGAATGATCTGTTGATGCAATCAGCAATGATAAATATGTTTCTTGATGATATCGATTAAACTCTTTTCAAACAATATTTTGAGGAAATTATAACATGAACTCATGTACCACAAATAAAACATGTATGAAACGTTCGAATTTGGAGAACTTTTTTGTGAATAACTGTCCATCTATTTGTGACAGCTGAGCGATGGTGATAAAGTAATTACGATTGATACTTATAACTAATAGCTTTACTAGTAAAATCCGGGTTAATTAGTCGATTGGCAAACACAATAGTCGTAAATTTCAGTATACTCAGTCCACAAGTGCACACCTCTCAAAATAGTTTCTGATTCACCTCTGGTCTAACTGTGTCGTGTCTAGCGGTATTTTAAATATACAAAAAAGTTATTGCTACGACAAACAAATGAGAAGATGCTAGCCAGAATTTTAGGCAGCCACACCTCATTTCGTGGTACAATCTGATATAACAACACTATCCATCTTTTAAATCGACTCCAGCTATGTCACTGTTGATTCGTTTCTAAGCATCCCTTTTAGAATGTTCCATATTAATTTAGCATTTCGCACATTTACCATTAGCATACAGCCATCGAAATCTCTTATATCTGAACACACTAATGCGTGCAATTACATTGTTTTTAATGCAACGTCTGATGCTGCGTGTATTTCGAGAATGTTTTGAGTCCTCCGCATCGTACAGGATGAGTACAAGTGGTTGACGTCAGAACACTCGGATGTTGTACATAACTCTTAAATCAATCTTGCATTTAATGCATGCATAATGGTTAACATTAATCCATAATTCAGCATTGATTGGATACTTAAAGTGATTTACACAGCGACTGATGACTTAATTTACGGAACTTAATTTCGACATCCATGCCCGATTATATTAAAAAAAAAACATACATAAATAAATACAAATTCGAAATATTTAAGTATTAGTAAGGCGTACCTAACCCAGTCCAAAAGTATGGCAATATGCAACAAAACTTGTCTTGAAGTGATGAAGGGTTCTTTCAAACAATAGTTCTTCAGTAGTAAGTGGAACAGTGACGACCTTGGCTCTATGGAAGTGCTAATTACGTGGTACAACTACACTGTATGCACATAAATTGCAGCCACAAACACGTACTAGTATTGTTTATTATCTTACAAAAGTAAAACAAGCCATTATCTTCAGCAAAGGCTAAATATAAGAATCCGATGTATTGTCGAGAACATTAAATGATGTAACTATGCGAATGATGTACATTGTATTCCAATAGAGTCCAACACCTCGACAATTGCAATAGATTTATGCGACATCTGGCCATTATATTACTAACATAGGAGGCTAAAATGGACTGAATAAAAGAACAAGGCATAGACGGCCAGAATTTGAGTCCATAAAGGTAAAATTTGAATATCATCCCTACCCATAAAAAGAAAACAATAAAGACAAAAGAATTTCGTGTTGGACACTTTCTGGGCCGGTCATAAAAATAGGGAATCTCCTGACAAATAGGTCAGAGAGAACATGAAACAAACTATAAAAAGATACATTTATTACCCGCCCATGACCCGTTTAAATTTATTACGTATGAACCACTCACATATAAATAAACTGTACGATATGATGTTTATGCATAAAGAGCATAGGAATTGCGATTTATAGATGTTGTTTAGATCAGACCAGATGCACAAGTTTTACGTAAAGAGAAAAAAAGAGTTTAATCCTTTGCTATTTCCTACAGCAGTCTTATAAGTTATAGCTGTTTTTTTTCATTAATATTCAACTGACTAAGGATTAGCCAGAAACATTACGTATTCGACACAAAAAATACGGATCACCTGACCATATACGTACAACCTGCATGCATTTTTTAGCCAACTACTTTACGATACAGCAATGCTAGCACTAACCGCATTTCTACGGTTTCTAACTTGTTTTAAACCTTTTCTATTTACCTTGGTGTGTACTTTATCATTAAATTAAAAAGTATTGAATTGTATGTAATAAATAGAGCGAGTGCGATTAAGACAGATCTATCTGTAATTGGATCAGCAAACACAAAATTAATATTATATTTCTTACAGCAAAGTTTGGAGGAATAGCTAAATTGTTGTTTTTCTGAGAAATTTCATTGTTTTCTTCGCTTTGAGGCATATTTGCTTTAACAGGTTGAGGAGAAACAATGAGTTACGAAAGATAATATTATGACAATAGCTCGTATGAGAATGATGAAAAAATTTCGTCGTATTCTACAATTTCTTAGTTATTTCGATGTATTGGAAACACGCAATCACGATATGAAATTTCTCAATAAAGTGAATTGGTAACAGCCTATATTAAAATTAAATTTTGTAATTCACGAACAATATTTTTCGTACAGAATATATTTAACACCATTTCGTATATCGTTACACGGTTATAATTGCTTGCGTTACTCATGTACTAGTTAGAGTTTTGACTGCACACGTACAGCCTGCAATAAACACTATTAACATTCTGCTGCAATATTTTACGCTTTATTTACTAAATGCCTATTTAATAGTTCGGATGTGGTTCGGAATATAGAGTAAGATTTTGCTAATTATATATTAATTTTAATTGCAGTTAAATTTATTCAGACAATTTCGATAAGCCTCAAGATAAGAATTTGCATCAAACAGATAAAGATCTCATACTAGAATAACACGTTAACTCAGAAGCCATAGTAAAAGGTATTGAAGAATCGCCCTTACACGGAGATAAGCTAAATTAGAAAGCAACGGAAGGCATCGAGATGTGTGTCAACAGGTGAATTTAAGGGGGGGAAAGTGTGCGACAAGGACAAGCGATAGCCGGAACTCGACTGACCAACAAAAGGAACGAGACAGATAAAGAAAAATCTCATTTCTGAGGAAATCGCACGACCTAATTACAGAACAAGTTGTATCAGTGTTTGAGCATTCAATGGTGTTGAAAAACAGTTTACATTACATTACTGTTCAAATTAAAGTAATTCAAATTCTAGGTTTGTTTAATCAACGAAAATTCTATTTCAATAATTACAATTAGGTTTGTAATTGAATTAAATTTTCTGAGAAAGCTCATTGTGACGGTCGCGGTAGAGTTAGCGATGTAAATTACAAAATTTCGCAAAGATTATCACTTTTGTCTGTGGCATTTAGCAACAGAGGCAAGTAAAAGTTTCTACACAACGAAACAATTACTTGAATAAAACACGACTGTTGTTTCATTAAAATTAAAATGTACCTAATTCTTTGTAATACAGTATAATTCAAAGTCTTTAAAAATAGCGTTCTATTTATTTTGGGATATGATTAGGTACACTAACTTTTCTCATTCTACAAATGTGTTTTGTTTGAAATATTTTTGTACAAAAAAATATATAATTTTTATGCTTTTTCGTTATTCTTGCAATAAGAAATGGTGAAACGTAAAAATTTTTTTTTAGTTTTTGACAAAAAAAAATACAGTCATTGTTATAGTAACTATTTATTCTTTTTAAACGCTGTATCTAAGGTAAGGTTTTGGATACATCCATTATTGTGGATCGCACTGCAAGATAATATTTCATACTAATAAATATGCAGAGTGCCAAAGACAATAAGTTATTAAATAACGTACAAATTGTAAATGTTAGGAAAGATTCTAGAATATGGTACCGAGTGGCAGGCATGTAGTGCGATTAAACAGCTACAACATTTATAGCCGATTGTGTAAAAGAGCCATAAAGTCTGACGCGCTGCATTCCGCTGTACAAACAATCTAAGTAAGCTATGATCACTAGGCCTACCATCCCATACAATCTATGTTTAATACAACAAAATGCAATAGATGTCACTACTATATACATTTGTAAATTATAAAATGTAAATATGCCGAATTAAGTACAAATATTGACATTAAAATAAAGAGAAGCATATTTTTAAGCATAACATCACAGAATGCTAAATTCAACTCCTTAATAATTGAGAAGAAGATACGAAACGAAATTAGTACATAATTAGTATTTTCCAACAGTGGCACTAGATGGTGGTTTCCGGAATGTGCCCGGACTTCGCCCTTTATCTATTGGAAATCGAAGAAAACAAAAATAGCCTGTCTAATTGCCAGTATTCGGGCGATACCATTCTCTAGTACTAGGTCGTGTCTCTGTTATAGGTATATCTGCTTTGTGCTAGGGTGTATCAACATAGCTACATACACATTATATCAATACGTGAAGCAACACTGAGTACAGTTTTTCCAAAAAGGAATAAGAAATTAGCACAGTTAAAGTTTATGTAGAGCAACTAGGAAGGGGTTCCGACAGCCTATTATAATGCTTAGAAATTACATTATTCAGACGTTAATGTTGCGGGTTCCAAGTTTTCGGGTTCTGCGTTGCAGGTTTCCAGAATCCGCGTTGTGGGTTCAGCGTGGGGGGGTCCCACGTTTCGAGTTTCACGTTATGGGTTCCGCGATAGGTGCAATTGAATTTCATCAAAACTGTTTATATGCTCAACAAATTGAGCCGATGAATTTACGGAATATTCGAAAGACCAGAAATCTATGACAGGTTCATGTGCATACTGCATTACCAAAAATAGATGGTAACAAATCGATCCTTATCAAATTAGGTAACATTGACAACAATGATTATCATTATCAAAATAGTATTATTTTATTACATTCTATATTGAATACATAACAATGAAGTACATAATATTGTATGCGCTAAGAACTAAAGTAACAAACAACGGCCTAAAGTTTTTTAATCGCGGAAGTTAACGGACAGTCATAGCTACAAATCATTCCAACTGTCCCAAACAAAACAATTACCTGCGAGATTAGAAAAAAAACGGCCATTGATAACCCAAATCTTCGTGGTCCGTGGCGACCTTGTTTTCGTTTTCGTCGGAGCCCACGGCTGAGTTCGACGGTCACAGTGACATAACAGCAGGCTGAGTGCGAGTTTGTGTCACTGCCCGCCGTGAAGTAGTTACTGCACGTATTGCATCGAAACGATTACAAAATATCCCCAAGTGGTAAGACGAAACCAGGCCAGCTGCAGCAGCAGCCAGGTGTTATTTTATAACTTCCACACACACGCAGCACTCTTTTCCTTCACTTTCGTAGCCCAGTGGGACGGGATAACCGATACAACTGGCTGGAGATCAGGCGCAGGACCGACTTTTACATGCCCATCCGACGCATGAAAATGTACACTGGCTTTTTAAGCCAATTAATCAATACATCACATTTTTCACCAATAGCAAAGTATCCGTATATTTCTATTATTTACAAATTGTTTACAAGCTAGGACGCGTGTGATAAACGAAGACACGGCGCTCGCTATCATAATTACATAATACTTACTTTAATAAATTAATAATAATTATTTATGAACTAGCTGACTAGTACTCACTTCGTTGAGCATACAAACCGTTTAAACCTTCCCTGGACTTTCACGAATATTTCAAGACTAAAAAAGCCGAATCGGTTCAGCCGTTCTGGAGTTTCAGCGAGACTAACGAATAGCAATTCATTTTTATATATAAGAGATAAGATCAATTTATTTTCGACGCACCAATTTAATAGGATGAGCGGTACTTAAATAAATATTAATAACAATTCACACCAATTTTCATTTCAAGCCATTGAAAGCACGCGATGAGGTCACTATCCCCAAAGAATTAGTAAGGCAACATAATATAATTAATACAAAATATAAACGTTCGCAATAGACCGACTCACGATACGTAGGTGTCTGCATAGGCGGCTGATATCGTAAAAGGTAAATTTTATTATCGCGTTTGAATATTCAACTCTATCAGTATGGAAACCTTTACAAGGCCTCTCAAACTCCGTCTACCTTTTAAAATTACCTGAGCATCCACTTTTCTGGTTAAAAGAAATCGATTAAATCTTATGTTTTAAATTATTAAAATAATAAACAATAAATGCACCCTTTAAACCAGACTTGCTAGCCAGCTAATCAGCACAATAGTTATTTTTAAAAGTTCCAAGTATGCGCAATAGAGTCTTTAGTAACTCTCGTACCGCTCTCAACTACTTGCGAGCGATCAAGCGCAGGGCCTACTTTTTACATGCCCATCCGACGTATCAGCTTCCAGACAATCAGGCGATGTAGGCTTCATTGAAACACTAGAAAACAGTTTTGTGGGTGGGTTCTGGCGTGGGATTGATCTCGTCAAGAGTAAAGCTCCACTGGACCACGGCGGCGACGTAAACAAATACTGACATTGAACCAAATAAAAAGTAACAAATGCACAAAACATCACAAACGATTATGAATCCCCAAGGTTTAGCGGCAAAAAGTAATGCTCTTCGCTATTGTTGTATGCCACAGAGAATTTATATAATTTACATTAACTGTATTGTTTATACAGAAGCAATACTCGCGTGTGCCATTGTGGGCATGGGCTCGTCATACCTACGACTAATGTGATATTTCACAAGTCATACCTATACAGGCCTGTAATATTAATGAGTAATAACACTTTAGAGTGTGTACATAATAGAGTCTACTGTGAAAGTACAAGCGCTGTAAGGAGTACATTTTTTACTTATTGTATGGGCAACCTTATGATGTCGGAGCATTCCTGATAACAACATGAAAGTCAAAAATTAAGTCTTTCAGCGCTGGGACTTTCACAGTATACTCTACATAGGGGGCACATACACATTACACACCCTAAAGAATTATCACTTATTTATTTTACATCTTGTATAGATGAGAAAAAAAAGGGGCCTATTATAGATCCCAGTGGGACAAATTATGTTTTAGTCCCAGTGGTCTGTTTACTATTTGCCGCCACCCTATATTTAAAGTTTTATTTAAGCATTGTTAGAAGCAGCAGCTCGAATTTTCCATATAAACTTTAACTGTACTTTATTATCTACTTTGTGACTGTGCCAAATTTCCTCAGTTTAAAATGTTTCGCAAAAATGCCCCTCACGAAGTGATTGCTTTATGTATCAGTATAATAAGGTACCTACAACTAAATTTCCAAATCTATTACTTCAGGCGTGCGTGATGAACTGAATTCCACGGAGCCAATCAACTATGTATTAGAAGATACGTTGTACCGACCAAACTCGTTCGGTCGGTCCACAGGTACCGTTGTGTTGACTCTGGTTATGCATACCAGTCAAATTCTTGTAGGACACGCGAGTCCGGAAGAGAGGACAGGTTTTTGAACAAAACCTTCAACTCACAAATACGAGTAAGCCTTTTGTATAGTTGAAATTATTTGGTTTCTGATTGTTGATAAATATATAAACCAAAAAGTTAGGTAACCATTAAATTTTTGTGCAACCTGTAAAAGAGAGCGAAACAACTGACCTTGACGTTACAATAATAAACCCGCATACAAAGTTTTGCTAGAAAGAGATAAATAATATTGTTTTCTTATTTCCTTGCAATTTAGGTACACACCATTGAGATTTTGTGATACAATAGCCCAAGTCAAAATTACTGTTAAACTAATAAGTAATAAATTTAAAATCTGATTAAAACAATAACAACGAGAATCGAGATAGACAAGTTTGTAGGAGCGAGAAAGACGATTCAAAAAGAATTAAAAATTTATTTAAAGTTACAACTTATTAAAGTTTAAAACTTAATTAGGGTTAACGGGCAGAGCTTTTACAAGTCAGCTTCTATCCGGACACGACCAAGCAGAAATGCATGCCACGATCGAATGTGGTCCCCATCGGGAGCCTTTACAGTAGTTGAAACAAAATACAACGACACATGTGTGTTAAATAAACAAAGCTTTGGTCATAATTAATCTTGGGATGCAATTAATGTGTCATCCCTTAGTTTTTACGTGAAGTCCGTTTTAAAGTCAAGTGCTGAGGGCTTGACAAAGCTCTAGTTACAACAAATCTTAAGAGTAGTCAATAAATCAATAAATTGATCATGGGGTCTTGAGGGTTAACATAACTAGATACATAGTCGCCAAAATAAAACAATAAGCCGGTGCCAACAACTCAACACCATATAAGCCGAGCAGGTATTACCGATGCAGTCATTATATGACGCAAATGCTTCCCATATTAGTATGTTTATTATTAAACTTATCGCTCATACTTGGATAAAACGGGGAACAATTGAAGACATGAACGGATGAAGGTGATATGTAGCAAAATTGTAATTTCGAGAAAATTGAGTTCAAACTGTTACTGAAACACATTACAATACATCGTATTTAATCTAAAGATCAGTCCCTAGAATTAATGTAGGTACTTAATACGTTATATATACTAAAATGTGTAAGTGACTTTTTAAGCTCAATTTTCTGGATATTTTTTTTTGCGACATATCACCTTCATCGATTCATGTCTTTAAGTATTTCGAGCACGAAAAATAAACAAATAAAATAATATTTGAAATTTAATTATATTAGTGTATTTTATAATATTCAAAGTTTTACTTCCACGAAGAATAACTTGTTCGTGTTTGGAGACTACGCATAATAAATAGACTATAACAAATCTCATTTCTATTTCGAATATCTTTTTGATAGTTTCCAGAAAGATTTCATTGCGGTAGAGACTTGAATTATAAATTAATTTTGAACTGGCTGATGTGAATTAAATATATTACACTAAACAAAACGACAAATCATTCGCTAGATGAGCAACCGATTAATATTAATCGATTCCAATCATCCACGTATCGAGACCTAGACACATTAAAAATAGTTTCGGTGATCCGAAAATTTGACTGGTCAGATAACGAGCAAAATGCTCGCAGAAATCCAGTTGCCAGACAGGAATAGTAACATCCCTGGCCTGGCTGCCGTCCATACGGCGTTATGTTTTCAAATGTCCTAACTACATTAATACTTTCTTCAATACTAAATCTTAATCGGTCGTATTTAGGTCGTCGTTCCGTGGACCGGGGACAGAAATAAGCGCAGAGCGGACGGATATATGCCGCGTCTGCGCCGGTCCTTACGTAACTTGACGATGAACTCAATACGTCACGTCCACGCTTCCGTGTGACGGATGGCTTCTGCAAGCATTCTAGTCATTATCCAGCAAGGTTGATGTGACCTTGCCAACTGATAAGACCTAGACTTGATTAGGAGTCTTTTTATTCAAAATAACTTCCACGTGTAGAAGAGTCTGCGTAGAAACTGATTGGTCAAAGGAAAGACAGACAGACCAATAACAGATTGTAGCAGAAAATCTGCCTTATTCTATGCTTCCGTAGACAAGATCCATTTCTACGAGTACTAGTCATACTACGCGAATAGGTAGAAAACAATAGTGACAGAAAATTAAAAACTAATACATGTGAAATGGGTCATGCATGAACGCCCATATTTATCCAAGGCTATAAAATACAAATATTTAGTTAACGTGATTGCTTGTGTATATGATGAGTCAACAAGTCGAAGGAAAAATTATTTTTAACATAAAAATATTTTTATCAACGGCGGTATTTTGTTTGAAAATAAAACTCAAGTGTAAATGTTTCAGGTCAGCATTGGAATCAAAGAAGCTCTTTAAAATAACAATACTTATTCTATATATTGTTCCTGCACATAATAATATAACAAGGTCTTCTTCAGCGCTTTTCGTAACGTCAATTATCACTTCACCACTAACTGGACATACATTTTCGTCAGCACTCGTGATAACCATATTAGTACCAATTATTTAGATGCTGAAGCAATATCTGTCGTTAGTTTCTTTACTTACGCAACAAGCTGACAAGAAAGTGCCAAAAAAAGAAGGAATTCCTTTTGGAGACAAATTATTCTTACTAAGAACTTCTATTAATTATTTATTATCCCACAAAAAACATAAATGTAAAAAAGGAGAGCCAAGTTCAATACAAAAATTATTTTGGGCTTCCCCGCAAAAAGAATGGTGATCTAAATGAGTTCCAAGTTTTATGCAGAATCCAAATATGTATTATTACATAATATGTATATGTATGTATTTAAAAGAACAAAATAACAATTTCAACAAATATTAAACTCTGCTATTTCTTTGCTTTATTGGACACCTACAACAATTGCTGTTATTTAAAAAAATACGAGATCTTAATGTAGGTTAGATTTGACTTAATGATGCCGTTTGTCTAGATCAATATTATTCTGCACAATATCGTCTGAGTTCTGACTTTACTGAACTCACAATATATCGATCCAAAACCTTTAGCTGTATATTGTTTGTTACATGTTAATGCCACATTCCCTATTTCGGCCTGCGTGGGTCACTCAGAACGTTGACTCTACATTTAATTTAAGATTTGGTCACAGACCTAATATAGATACACGATTATATTATGATTAATCATTAAGCGATCAAAATGGTGGTTTCATTTTGCAGGCGTTTTAGGTACTATTCAATGTTAGGTTCATAGATACATTATTATTGTGTTTGTGTATAGCTCCTTGCTCACGGGCAATTAAATCTCGGCCCTTTGGATGGCATGCGTGGGGCCGAAGCCAACACGCAGAACCGCAGAGGCCCCGTTACACAATTTTAATTTAAATGTAATGGGACACCAGCCGGCGACTCTCCCTGTACGCACCATGGGAGTGCGCCCACGGAAACCCACCGGTTAGTGTAGGACTATTGCAGCGAATGGTTAATAGAAAAGATTCTGGACTATAGGGGGGAGGTGACGCGCCAACTCATTTTAATATGGTCGCACGTACGGTGCACCAAGGCGGCAACATAAATTATATTATTATTATTACATATATATCGATTATATTTAGTGTACAGTGTAAATATTTTCCTGGGGATACAATTTATCCTCTTTATTATGGTTAAATCCAACAAAAGTGTTTCAGATCTCTGAGTATACATAACAATTTTACGAGTATTTATAAAAACATCGTGACATCACAATACCTACATAATACGCATTGAACTCAGAATATATATATATATATATGTTTGCAAGAGTTGAGTGCCCAGGAGCACTCGCAACAGACTCTTGATACCACTAGAGCTACACTTATCATGGAGTAACTGGAATGGCCTAAAATACAATAAAACAATATTTTAATTAAAATAATATGATATAACTTTACGTGTTGATCAATGATGAACTCAGCCCAATTAGGTTCCGGTGACTCATAATATTATTGATTATGGAAACATAATGAACTTTACAGCTTTGGAGAGCAAATATGAGAGATCCGTAAATAAATGTAGAGACTACAGACGAAAGGAGCAACCAAACAGATTTAAAGACAAGTCTAGATAAAATATACGTGTGTATTAACTAGCGCTGACAATCTATTCTTTTGGATACAACAGGCAAAGATACCCTTACTATTGACTATTAAAACGACGGCTACGCTATTTGAAATTACCGTCTTTGTCTAATACCAGAGGTCTGCCAAGTGGCTACTTTACAAATAAAACATGAATTGAATATCCGTGGGGTAAATATTGCACATATTTGTCGCATCATTGCAAGCATGATTGCTTATAATCATACAGATTGCATCAGCAGCAAACGTAATACTTTGCTCACATTAGAGGTTGGTTAGAGGTTTCGTCGCATTTACTTAAAAAATCATGACATTACTAGTATTTTATGAGTCGTAGATTTTATTAGCATTGCCGAGTCCTTATTGTTTTTATTCTGTTGGAACTATCGGACTGTACGCGTGTTACACGAGACGATTGATTCCTCATTGTTGTTGAGGTGTTCGGTTACACGATATTGTGATTTTTCAAATCATATTAATTACAGGTTGACAATATCTACGACCAAGTCAGTAATTTTAATGATATTCGTGACTAGTTAATGTTATATAATGCTTACCTAGCCGTTTTTAGCTATAGTGACTTTTTTATGTTTTTTTTAATATGGCTAATATACTCAATCCTCGCAAAGGTTCGCAAGTTAAAGTCCCACTGTCGTGATTGTATCGTAATTGTCTTGTGTGGAAGCAGGTCTAGACCCGTTTTAAATCCTGGTTTTTTTTCTTCCTCAAATGACCAACTTATTTACAAACAACAGTCTCCAAGTCTGCATATTTATGAATACTAGAGTCGCGCTAAATTCGACCAGAGTTCATATTCAAAAAAATTATCTCGTCTCTTAGAGACATTTAAAAAATGTTAAGAAAGAAGATTATATACACTCGTGAGCAAAAAAATCGACTCAGCCGACATCCCCGCAGTTGAAAGTCACTGGCAAAAAAAATTTATAGATCATTGATTTTTTTTACAAAATATTCAAGCTGTATGTATTAGCTTCAAAACAACAACAAACATTCTATTGTTTTTTGCTATCACAGACCAACAACATGTTATGCTCGCTAATCACCCTTTTAATTGTTGTTTACAGTAATGCTAATTAAGGGTAATTGACCCCTATAAAAGATTTTCTACCTGTCCCACCCTTATCAGTTAACCATTAATCGTAAACTATACTGTATACATAGATATGTATACAGTATAGTTTACGATTAATGGTTAACTGATAAGGGTGGATAAGGGTGGGACAGGTAGAAAATCTTTTAATTTAATATTGATTTGATTTAATATTAACGCAGATGCGTTAATATTAAATCAAAATTCTTCCAAAAAATGGACACAAATAGTGATGAAGCCCTATTACAACAAGGCCTTAGTCAGAGAGAAGTCGCCAGTGCGCTGAATATGAGCCAGTCTGCTGTTTCTAGAGTTTACCGTCGTTACCAAGAGACTAGTAACTTTCAGCGAAGACGCGGATCCGGAAGAAAAAGGTCCACATCCGAGCGAGATGACCGATTCATTGTTAGCACATCTCTGAGAAATCAGAGCCTAACTGGTGTTCAAGTCCAACAAGAGCTCAGGCGAGAAGTGGATGAAAGTGGCTGGACAGTCAGAAGAAGGCTTAAAGCACCTAACCTTAAGCCAAAATCGTCCCCTACGCCAGTTTTGTCGGCGAAAACTTCGTCCTAATGGAAGATAATGCCCGCCCACATACTGCAGTTTCCGTATGGCAGTATTTGCAGGATGTCGAAACTACCCTGTATGCAATGGCCTGCGCGCAGCCCGGATTTAAATCCTATCGAGCATCTATGGGATGAACTCAAGAATAAAGTTAAGGGTTAGAAATCCCGCACCAGCAACAAAATCGGACCTCAAAACAGAGCTCATTGAAGAATGGGAGGGCATCGAACAAGATCGACTGAAAAAACTTATACGGTCCATGAAGAAGCGATTGAAAGCTGTGATTAGGGCTAGGAAAGGTAGCACAAAATATTGATTAAATGAAATTGTTATTTTTTTAAATTTAAGCTTATTTTTTAATGTTCATTGTTACTTTTTCGTTGTTTGAGTTTCCTTATCGTTTGATTTTTTTTCTACAAAAAAAACTCAATTTTCAACATAGGCCACTTTATATAAAGCTTAAACTAATGGCTATAAGATGCTAATATCAAAAAATTAAGAAAGCTAGAGATTTTTTTGCTATAGACTTTTATTCACAAGCCTACGACTTGAGTCGATTTTTTTGCTCACAAGTGTATTTTTGGAGAACTACATTTGTATCTGGAGACTTTCTTCACATTTTTAAATGTGCTAAATTTATTACTTCTATTACCTATGCATTATTATAAGTGTCTAATTATTGTCAAATAGTACCCAATGCTGTAGTTTCACTATGGTTTCACGTATTTATATTATGTAGATTATTAGGTATAATCCCGTCATATTATCTTGTATATATGAGGGGATTATACTGCATTACATTAATTCATCGGGAATAATCCTCATATAAACACGACTACTATTTTAGATATATGGGTGTTTCCTTATAGCCTTTCCTACATGTTTTAGTATTGGGCAATTTGACCTATTTGCCAACTGAATTAGAAATTCGAACATAATACCGTCCCTAAGTTTTTATGTATTTGGACTTTACGATATTTTCGGCTAATTTACGGCGACTTTGTTTAGCTTTTCCTTTGAAGAATTCAATATTATAATATTTAATTCACTATAAGTACTTTCTCCAAAACCGTTTCAGACCACAAAATAACCCAAAAATTTCAACCAAATTGCTTGGCAAAGTTTTCTAATCATAATAAGAATTTCAACCATTGCCTAAAACATATTTTAAGTAACATCAAATGAGGTCTTATTGTGATTAAAATAATGTAACTTTTAAATACCTGCCAAAGTCCAAACATTTACATTACTAATGTCCATTGGAAATTATTTATAAAAATACAAGTATTGACAGAGTTAAATTCATTTAGATTTAAGAAAGTAGTTATACAAGTTACAACTACACGAGTACTTTTAAGGCGAAGGCTCCACCTAGGAGCTCAAATACGAAAAGATAAAACATAAATTCCAAAAATTCAACCACACACCTACACTAATTAAAAATAAACCTTCGAGTTGTAAGCACGGATTGTTAAATAAAATATCGACTTACATACTTTCGTACAATTGAAAGTGAATTTGTTTAGAAAGTCGTTTCTCTATACTAACATAAAATTTATTGTTTCATTTTATGTGATGTGGTAATAGAAAGAAGTGATTCGGTTACGTAAACTCTTTTACTAGGGTGAAACAAGCCATGGGTTAAAAAACAAAATAACCAGAGCATTTACTATAAACAGAATACGATATGTAAACGTTAAACTATAAATATGGAAGAAGCTATTAATCATGAAAATGTTTACCTAGCCGTTTTTAGCTTTAGTGACTTGCATATATGCTTATTTATATAATTATTTTTTAATATGGCTAATATACTCAATACTGGCAGTAAAGGTTCGCAAGTTAAAGTGCCACTGTCGTGATTGTATCGTAATTGTCGAAGAAGCTAATAATCATGATAAGTCAATGCATGTTAGAAGTAAAACACCCCAACCAACTAAGCAGACGATCATAATTTTTCTATGGAAATGAAAGACGGTGATAAAATACGATTATCGACAGCTGAGGTACTGTCGTACCTACTGTAGGCCAAGCAGGAACATTGGAAAGCTCCGTAAAGTAATGTTAACGAATAATAAATTGTATGTTAAGCATGACAGCTACAATAGAATTGACGATCAATTACTTTACTTTACGGAACTTTCAAATGTTTCTGATTAGGCTGCGGTGGTAGGCTCAAATTAATACCTACAGCATGTAGTGTCCCTAGTCTATTTATACAAAAGACATTAGTTTATCAATTCAAAATGTCACTAATTTAAAAGTGCAATAAAGTTAAAATTCCAACTTAATAAAATTGGTCTCCAGTTGGACGAAAAGACACGGACATTCTCTTTTGTTCTTATGGGTTTTTGAATTTTATGATTCGTGAGGTAGACATCTGCTAACGACTTCGATTTTGGCACCGCTTCCATGGTCATACTACATCTATGATACTAAATACCACAGCATAACATCTGACACCATAATAGAGTAGTCACGAAGAATTTTGACAGAACTGAATTAGATAATAGATCCTTATTAGGCCGCATAGCTGAGGCCATTCTCACAGTTAAACGTTTTGTAATAAAATTACCAAGTAAAGTACAACCATGTTCCGCGGAGCGAAGACCGAACAAGGTTATATCACGTTTCACACAATAATTGCCCTTATGATAAACATAGACGAGATGAAATTGACGAAGCTGATATATCATGCAATGTCGTTTTATCAGATAAAACCAAGGCTAAAGTTATATGAAGTACCTACCTAACTACCTAGTAAAATTATTAAACGGGTATTGTATACTGTAAGTAATAAATTTTAACACGTGTAGGAAATCTGGGGGCACGGGAGTGCCCCCGTCAAGACGAGCCAAGCGAAGCGCAAGGGCACTACCTACCTTTTCTCGAAAGGTTTCGTCGTTTTTTTTAACTCTCATAACTTTGCTTTGGATGTAGCTACATAGTTGAAAATTTCAACATATAATGACACCAGTACAAACATGAAACATACAAAGTTTCAATGTTGTAGCTATTATACTTTAGATTTTATCAATGTCTAAAAACCCCAGATTTCGTCACTGACTCATTTATAGATCATCAAAATTCATAAGATACTTCCTGACGTCCTAGTTAGCTGATATTATTTATGTAAGCTGTTATTGCTACAAAACCAACAAAAAAATTATTAAAATATAAATGCCGCCATTTTGAATCCAACATGGTGGACGGTACAAAATGGATGTTTAATATGTTTATTATACGGATATGATCTTTAAGACATAAAAGAAATATTATATTATACAAGTTCATAAAAAAATAAGACCTACTTTTTGTAGGACCGATAATCGGTCAGATTTTTGCTCCATATTATTTATATCCCACTTTATTTATTTGTGTGCGTTGCACTACTGCAATCAGTATGTTCTATTTTATTCCGATTATTAATCGGTGACCGACTTTTTGTAAATGAAAAATATGTCTATGAGAAAATTAGTTTTATATCTACTTATTTAAAATTAGGTATCTATAATATATTTGGTAAGTAAAAATTAGGTAAGAAATAAGAATTAACAGGCAGCAAGTAGTAATTTGTTGTCAGTACTTATGTACAGACAACTAAACTAAACAATATATTACATCAATCACTCGAAATTATCGGTCTGGCACAAACTCCCTGGTGTCACGTAAACATACTTATTTAGTTTAGAGGGAATCTTATGTAAAAACCGTTCGACACATCGATAGCGCGATGTACCTACATCATAGATTGCGCTGTAAGCCACCTGGCTTACAGCGCAATCTATGTTTGGAACTGTGAAACATCTAAACACACATTTACTAATATATTTAACAGTCGGTAACGTTATAATGATAACAATAAACGAAAATATTACACAATCAATGTATAAATAATTTTAGTGTTTAATCTTATGGCTATTATAATTTGATTATAATATGACTTTTAACACGTCACGTCATGACGTTTAAAGATGGCCATAATCAAAAGAAAACCTTAAAGCTATTTTTCAAAAATAAAAATAAATACATTTTTTTACCTTCAAAAATGCTAAGTTGCACTTAGGTGTAGGTATGCAGTTAGCATATATATGTTTATAAGAGCCGTACAAGAATTAGTACCTCTAGTGACCAACAGATGGCGGTGACCGTCGTCTACATACGATATTATTATAGACTTACCGTATTATTTTAATAAGTATCAACATGCTTTATTAAAGGCAATCTCCCTCGTATATATAAGTAATCCTCAAATTCTCGAATTATTAGTGTTGAATTTATACTAGTGGCATCCTAGGATATCCAAATAAGAAGTTTCACTCCAGCAATAAAATAATGTATATTTTATAATTTATAATTTATATTTATTATATTATAATATAATTATAATATAATAATATAACAAATAAAGAAATATGGACGAGACATTTGTTTGAAAATCGGCCTCTACCTCTTAAAAATTGCGGTGAAAGATTATACACGGTATAATATTGACGTTGACATCAGTCGACGTCACTAGGCGTCACTATGCTAAGGCGCTGACTGTTCTATTTTCCGTAAGTAAAGGCCCGGGGTCAAAAAAGGTTATCTTTAAATTAAAAAAAGTCCATGAACCAGCTTACAAAAATAAATGAAATCCCACCAAAAACATTTTAATGTAAAAATGTTGTCAAGACGAGACTACACAGCTTACCATGTGAAAAAGTTATCAGATATCGTATAAAGCCAAGCTCTACACTACACCTTAATCAAAATCTATCAAAAAGTGGTTAGATCTCATGTAGAACCAAAATTCTTGATCTATGCGCCCTTACTTCACCAGGCTTAACTTCACTTACGCTATATAGCAGTTAAAACGTGATACTTGACCGTTTTGCTACCGTTACGAATATTTCATACGAATTCATTAATCGTGTGCTAAATAAAACGGCCAAGCATCATGTAGCGTAAGTGAAGTTAAGCCTGGTGAAGTAAGGGCGCATAGATCAAGAATTTTGGTTCTACATGAGATCTAACCACTTTTTGATAGATTTTGATTAAGGTGTAGTGTAGAGCTTGGCTTTATACGATATCTGATAACTTTTTCACAGGGTAAGCTGTGTAGTCTCGTCTTGACAACATTTTTACATTAAAATGTTTTTGGTGGGATTTATATATTTCTTAAATGGTCTTGTGGCGGACCAAATCGCTACAATGCTGTATCGCGCTATCGAAGTATAAGAATATATCTAAAATTTACGCAGCATACCTACTACCTCTGAAGATCTTCTTTTGAGCCTCACCCTATAGAGGGAGTCAAAAGGATCCTAAAAGGTTCTGCAGCAAATATGTAAACATGCCAAAAAAAACTTTAACAATCCTTCCTTCCAAAATAACTAGTTTGATCAAATCTTTGAAATATGTTAGTCTCTGTGTATGAAATGGATGCAGGTGTTATATAACCAATTGTTTTAATGGCTAGGATTTCGTAGTTAGTCTAATATTAAATCATTATGACCGTGCACAATAATACAAGGAAGTTATTAATTGAAATGAACGGTTTCCGGGAACCTATTATAACTACATCAATCATTACTTAGACACTGAATTTGTTCAATCCGTTCAAACAAATAAATTCACACACAGACCCAATGAAAAGATAACGACAGAACTCTGCGAACCACATGGTGAGGCCCTCATCGTGTAAAAAAGTGTCGCACGCACACACATATAACAAAACTACGCCTTACATTTTCTGTGTGTTTTTATATGCATGCAGTGACAGCGAGTAACCACACGCACACTACAGTACAAAAAATCATCAATTTTTGTTTGGTCTTTCACTTTTTTACTTCATCTGAGGGAGCAGACAGATTTAAAACATTGTACATTCTCTAAGAAAGGATAAATGATATCAAGGTTGTCGAACGATACGGTTGTTTGTGATCGGTGATTGGTGACTAAACAGCACTTGAGCAGATGATCTGTTATCTGCTATAACACCGAACATGAAGATTTACGCATCAGAAACTGGAGCTATTCCGCTGCAGACGATGATAAAACTGCAAAGTTCGTTCACAGCAGACGTTTGAAATATAAATCTTCAATCATTGACGACTTTTGCTGGCATTACTGACCTTTAGTTAAAGAATGTAGAGAAAGTGATAATAAACTTGAACACGTGAATTTACCTGAAAAAGAAAAAAATACATGTAGCTCATTAAAGACAGTAAAATAAAATTATAATAGCTCTTCAACATTGAATCTGGTAACATTCAATGTTGAAGAGCTATTATTATTATTTCCTTTAAATCTGTGCAGGAGTTTTCATAGTGTCCAAGTGTGTGCGCAATACATAAACGCAATGTCTCTTCTGTTACTCTCGTTACCCAGATGGATGACAGACACGACTGGCGAAATATAATGCGCAGGACCTACTTTTTACATGCCAATCCGCCGCATACACTATATTTTTTAACAATCAAGAGATCAGCCTGCATTGACAGACATCAATACAACATTTTGGTTGTTCCAACGCGGGTATCGAACCCACGACCCCCTGAATCGAGAGCCAATCTCTAAACTGGTCCACAGATGCGAAATAAAATAACAGATTTCCCAACCCAAGACATTGAGCATCACATGCTTTCTAGTTTCCATCAATCAGAGATCAATGAACGATCGGTTACAGACGAAGGTAAACAGTGCCAGGAAGACGTAAGAAACTTCTCGGCTCAAGTGCAAACACTTGAGACAAGGCCGACGAGAAAGTATAGAAGAAAGTGCGTGAACGCAAAAACATGTTTGTCCGCTATCAGTTGGAATTTAGCGCGCGCTGGCCGGCGACTGCGGCTTCGTAAGCTTGATAGTGTCACGTACTGCGACACTTTTTATGTGATAATTGATAAAGAAGCAAAAATTCACAATGGTGGTTAGAACGATTTAGGTGTTGAAGAAGAAAAAAGATTATTAATAAGCAGCTTTTTATAAAAAAAAAAGATTAAAAAACTATAACCCGACTTCGCAAAAATGGGTCTAAAAAGGCTGAAACAAGAAAATAATTCAATTTGAAATCCAGAAATGCATAGGTACAAAAATGGTCAAGGTAGAGCCGTGGTCGTACCCGCTAATAAAATCTAAGCATCGAAATACATTAAAAAAAAATTTCAAGGCTCGATGCCAATGCCGGAAGTCGGGTTATAGTTTTTTAATCTTTTTTTTTATTTAATATTTTTCTGTTTCCACATCAAATATAATACTTATTATATTTTTATTAAATTGTCCATTACATATAAAGTATCAACTCCTAGATACTAATTGTACATACGACCGCATTTTAAACCTTTATTTAGAATTTAACAATAAAATATAATAATAAATAAATAATATAATACATATTCGTAATGTGCTTGCCAAGACCTATCTTTTGATACCAAACACGAGACAAATATCTTAATTTAATTTTTTTTGGAGATAGTTTTTGAGCTATAATTTTCAAAGTCCAAAATTTAAAAAAAAATATATATATAGCCTATGTTACCCGCGGCATTAATACGAATCGATTGACACCTTATTTATCAAAATCGGACCAGTAGTTTAGCCGCTACGAGGGAACATACATACATACATACATAGACTGCCAAAATCATTACCCTTCCTTTTGGCTTCGCCGAAGTCGGGTAAAAAGAAAGTAAGAAATTAAAAAAATATAAGAGTTTTTTTATTTTTATTTAGGGACTTTTAACGCACAGCGTAAGTCAGTCCCATCGTAACCTTATCTTACAAGTGACAAACAAGAATTCTAAATGAAATAAATATTTGGCATCATCGGGGAAATGAAAAAGAATCTGAATCCTCACAGACTGACATTAAATTTTGGATAAATAATCAATAAAATAAGCACTTTAAATTAATAAAACTGTCTTTTAAAATAATAATCGTCAGAACTATATCAATATAGAATAAACGCTGTTAATTTTTTTTACACAAATATTAATCCAACGTGTCCAATCAGATTGCGAGTGCACTAATTGTAGGAGAAAAAGCTAATAGATGCTGGCAACTGTAATAAATTATTTAACCGCCGAGTGATCGCCACACTCCAGATAATTTAACAAGCAGTTAATACACGTAATACACTTACACGATATTAATGATAAGATAATATTAGACATATTGTTAATGACCGTAATCGTACACTTCTACTTTTTAAGATTAATCAAGAAGATGGACCAGCATTAAACAATAATTTTGCAATATTTTAGACTTCATATTTAAATTTAAGGTCTCGAGAAGAGACGTGACGAGAAGTGCTAAACTTCTTGTTTGGTGCTTTTATGTTAACGCTTTTTTTACATTTGACTGCACTGTGACCTAGATTTTACTCAAGAGTTTTTCATGCGGCGCCTAATACTATCTCATCGTGAGAACATTTTGGGGTTTTAGATCATCGTACATTGGCAATAGAACCGCAATTGGCTCACACAATAGCCAGCTATTTGGGTATGTCATTCATTGTACTATTTGGCAGCGCCAGTAGGATGTGACGTAGGCTGCGACTCGCAGAGCGCGAATGCGAGATATTTTTAATGATGAATTTATGCATAGCGAATACCACACACCAACCGCAGACTATAGTTAAATATTAATATCTTGTCGATATGAAAACAATCGTCTGGAAGTCTTTCTTCAAAGAGCAATTGATTTCATCGTGGGAACCACATGGAGGAATTCCTTAAAATGGAGAAAGGAGTGAACATACCAGATACATCGAAGCAACCATGCATACAAAAAGTAATATGTGGATTGTTAGAAATTTTATTGTTATTACATCTAAAATTCTACACTTAAGTATTTATTTTGTACTGTTGTCAGAATCGATTTCAATTATGATTATTGTTTTGGTTAAATCTAAAGATTATGTTGGCAATTTGATTATTCACCTTTTTAACACGTACATTTTATTCTTTTAGTTATTGCATTTATATTGTTGTTATAATCAACATTTATTATATTAATATGAGTAATTGCAATTCTAAATAATATTATTATATTGTTTAGAATTGTACCTAATAGCTTTTGTTTTTCGATATGTGAAAATAAAAGAAGAATGAGATGTCAAATCAGAATTGTCAAAAAATAATAATGTCAATCGGTGATCTTGAAGAGAGGAGGCGATAAGATGTTGAGTTTTAAAAAGGAATTCTATAAATATAGTTAATTGTTAATTTAACAATAGTAAATTGATCCCTGTATGGTTTTGGGATATTATTATTATTAAATACTGAAAATAGAAAGATATCATCAACCACGTGTTGGGCATTGTAAAAATATTATTAAACGCTTTGAAGATTCAATTGGGGTATTGGTTATTTTCTTTCAATTCAGAAGCGTCGATTACGAGTCTGCGGCCACATAATATGGTATATTTGGTGACGTACAGAGTCGAGAGGTAAGCTCTAAGCTATTCTGACATCAAAAATGCCACAACGGTATGGCGGTAAGTAATTCTAATTCCGTACATTTAAAACGTATGTGGATCCTGTTATGGGATTGCAAATACGCATTATGTTTAATTGATCCAAAAACCAAGAATAAAGAAAGTGAAAATGACTACGGCATAATATGTAGTACTACGTAAAGTAACGCACGTTCATGGGAAGGCTCGATGGTTGGTAATTCTTGAACAACTTCATAATATCCTTTTAAGATTAAACACATGATACAAGGAACGTTCGACTTGGTAATCTTGTGACACCACGGATTAAGAACGGCTATGGGATAATAACCACTGGGCGCTTGACTCACACACTTTATAGTAAATACTCATGGCTGAAAACACTAATTGATAAACATGGTAATAAAATAAGACATTAATTTAACTAATGCGGCCTTGAAATATTATTGACTGATACTTCAGTAATAAGATAATCATAGGAGCAATATTAGTATAGTTTTAAAATATATAATATATTATTTAAAAGAAAATGCTGTGTGAAAACTAATACTGTATTGTGTTAATGATAAAAACCTAAGCATTATGTATTAAGCAGTATGTATACCTACTGTCAAGTATGGTGGTTAGTTTAGTTAAATTAACTTTATTAAAGCTGTCCTGGTATAGTGTATACTAAGTCATAAACTCAAGACATACATATAGTAATAAGACAAACATAATATAAATAACAATTAAAATATTGAACTAAATAATAATGAGATATAAATAAACTTTAAAATTTGTTCATAAAAAGAGTTGTTGTCAAATTATGTCAACAATATATAAACCTAAAATTAACTATCTCAATGCTAGCAATATTATGCATGTTGCATTATCAAATTATCAATAGAATACTGGACCCACTGACAAACTTTTGGTGCCATTTGATGAACTACATAATATACATACTCGTATAATATGTATCAATGTTCGTTTGAAAGTAAAGGTATTTTATTGTTATTATTATAAAATCATTGATGCAGTGTATAGTAAAAAATCTATTGAATATAATACTTAAAACAATGTCATGTGGAGTGTGAACACACTGAGAAGAGAGATGCTTGTTATTAAAGGACAGTTCGAATGGCAGATGACTATTCTGAACTATCTTATTATTGAGATATTCAAATAGGGATGCATCACCTGCTACACTATTGCTTCCTTGTTCCATTTGTTGAATTGACATTATGCTAATAGTACCATTTGCAATTTCATTAATATAACATATTAGTTCCTTACTGTCATAATATTAACTTATTAGGAATTTGTTTTTTTGGAAGAAAAAATGATTCTTAACTATTTGGAATTTATGATGATAGAGTGATTAAGTGTATTTAGGTATATAGGATGTCCCTTCAGTGTTAAAGTACCTTAAAGTGATAAATATCTGTCAGGTTGTCATAACTCATTAATATAACTTATTTTCACTCCTGAAAAATCTAATGATTTGGAATAGATAATAATCTTTACATCAATATTCATTGAATATGGAGATGCATAGTAACAACAATTTTATCTTTACTAGTTAAATGTTTGTTTGTTTATATCCATGATCACAAATTTATTTCAAATATATCTATTGTCGATTCATACATTCAAATCATAAGAGCTAGGCTCTTGTCGGTTGAGTAATCACCATGTCTATTGTTGATATACAATTATTAAGTATTAATAGTAATTTGAAGTTTTAATTTAAAATAAGCTATGGTGTTTACAACTTGGCCCACCAACTTAAAACATTCAAACAAAGATACTAGTGCTTAAAGTTTTAATTCTACCTGCACAGATGACTACTAATAAATTATTTTGTTGTCTTGTTCTTCTTTATGTGATCATAACCTTGATGGGAAAAAATGGCTTCCCAGGCTCATATGGAAAATGAGTCAACTATGCTTTCAATTATATCTTTGTGAAGGTATAGACTGGTGTTTGGTGATATTTTTAAGAATTTGTAGAGAATGATTGAATTTGAACAAAAACTTAATCCTAAAAAAAAAAAAAAAAAATCCCGTGTATTGGAGATGATATGTAATGTAATACATGTAATACATCAGCCATTTATACCTATCATGTTTTCTCATATATAACAGAGACACGACCTAGTATTAGAAAATGGTATGACCCTAATACTGACATGCGACTGGCAAGGAGTGAAGTCCTTATAAATTTCGGAAACCGCCAATAAGCGCCAATAAAAAAAAAACTAATTTCGTTTCGTATCGTAGGTATTAAGGAATTGAATTTAGCTTAATGTGATGTTAAGCTTAAAACATATGCTTTTAACGTCAATATTTGTACTCAATTCGTAATATTTGTACCTATTTTATAATTTACAAACGTTAATTATAGTAGTGACATCTGTAGATTGTATGGGATGGTAGGCCATGTCTGAAGTATATGAATATGACATCGTATCTTACACATCGTCACATTTAACAGAACATTTCGTCATAAATTAAAAAAAAACTAGTAGTAAAAAAAAAAAAAAAAAAAAATTGTATATAATATGTAAAGTGTAAATAGGGTAAGCTGTCGAACGATGGCCCAGAAAAAGTTTGAATGCTCTTAACTCTACTGAGAGTGATTATAGTCGTGTTTTTTTTTATGTGTATTACTTATCTATTGTTTATTAAACATTGAATGTCCATTAAAATTCAAGCTTTAATTCTACTGCAAATTGGACAGTTAAATTTTCTGTTATTTCGGGAAATGGTTCGCCGTGTACCATGTGTACACACCGAACCAAGGGGTTCGCCTGCAGTGAACCACTTAGATTTTATTTGTTTATACGTGAATAGAAATATAATTTGTTTAGTAAGATAATCAATTATTAAAACATCGGTTATGTGTCGATAACTACTTTCATAACTAAAGCGCCATGACCTCTAATCTCTCTACTAACGGATTTGTTTTCGACCCATTCCGTAATAATAATAATTAAGGAACTAATAATGAGCAAAATATGCAAGCAATAATTTTAAGTTGAAATATCCTAATATAACGGTTATAATCGCCATTAGAGTACATATACGATGCGTCACTATTATGTCTACAAATATGTAGGTCAAAAAAAAAAAAAAAAAAAAAAATTACAATGCACTAGAAAACAAAATGGTACTTATGTAATTTTTAATATTTGTTTTTCTCGAATGCAAAGCGATTATAATAGTATGTCTGTATGTCGTAGATATATTGTTCTGGCGGTAAAGCAATGACATTTTATAATTGTAATACTTTTAAATATTCTACTATTTCATGACTTACTAATGAATAAGTTTTTATCAATAGAACGGCAATTATCTGTCGTATATCGCTTGCACATGCTATTTAATCATAATAATATGTAACTATTATATTATTATGTAAGTCATTGAAGTGTACTTCACACAATCAGTCCTGCGATTGGACGGACTGGCATAATACAGTGCAGTCTTGATATAGCAAATCGGAGGGGAACAAGATATTATTCCCTTTATCAAGTAATTCGTTGAACTGATTGGTTAATCTAAAATTCGTCATAAATAGGTAGAAATAATATTATAGCTTTTACATATTTCACACTTCCGAGACATTTCAACTTAAATATTTAACAACAGTGATGAGCGGAAGTAACGTAACGTAACGTAACTTTTTATCAAACAACAATTATTGTTATACGAACAAAAGCGTGTCGAAATATGTCGCAACATAAATCACATTCTAAGAAGTTAAGGGCGTGTTTTACCAAGCTGTCGAAGTACCAAAATGTCGAAGTTAATTATTCGTTGGATATCATGTGGTTCCTCTTGTAATTCCTATCAATGAATGGGAAGACATGGTGACTTATCGGACCATTGACACTGACGTGCGTTGGTGAGATCGGGACTAAGAATCATACATCGATGGGAGCTTTATATTAAGGTGCCACCGTAATAGTTTTATTTTTCCTTAAAAGGATCTTACTTCCTTATTATTTTTGATTTGGTTTACAATACAAACCATTTGCGAAACAAAAGTTTACCATATGTTAACAACTAGCAAACAACTCGAACTTATATTTACTAGGTATGAAACTATGATTTTTATGATAAGATTGAGCGCGATATTATCCGGTGTGATGCGATATATTATAACCATTTGAGGATGACTCATTTGCAAAAATCACTGTATTAAGTTGACTCGAAACTAGCGATTAACTTATATCGCGTCACAGGTTCTAGTGAGATGATATAACACCCACGTTTAGCTTGCTCGCCAAATTATTCACCGAGTTGAATTATTGAGTGATTTGATATTATTTTAATAACGTCTATAAAATGATTATATTATAAACCAACAGCAGTTCCGCTAGCCGGTTTAGATGAGTCGCTACTACATATAGTGTTGAATGTTGAGAGAGCCAAAATGCTTCAATTGCATGAATTTCCACATTACCCAACTCACACCCAGAGGATGATACAAGATTACTTTTGATACAATGAAGATCCCACCTATGCATGTACATTATGAGCCTTTTGCATTTGATGACCTCGTTAGCTCACTAGCTGGGCGCGTCGGCGCTTGAGCCGGAGATCGCGGTTATTCCTCTTTATGGATATGTAATTCCCCTCTCGCCATACTACCGATTTCTTTTCCTACTCTTTCACTGTACACGCTGCCAGACTTTGGAATTCATTGACAACAGAGATCCGTGAATGTAAAACCCTCACATTACTTAAAAGAGACTAAGAGAACTTTTCCTACTCTTTCACTGTATAGTGTACACGCTGCCAGACTTTGGAATTCATTGACAACAGAGATCCGTTAATATAAAACCCTCACATTACTTAAAAGAGACTAAGAGAACTTTTCCTACTCTTTCACTGTATAGTGTACACGCTGCCAGACTTTGGAATTCATTGACAACAGAGATCCGTGAATGTAAAACCCTCACATTACTTAAAAGAGACTAAGATAACTTTTCCTACTCTTTCACTGTATAGTGTACACGCTGCCAGACTTTGGAATTCATTGCCAACAGAGATCCGTGAATGTAAAACCCTCACATTACTTTAAAAGAGACTAAGAGAACTTTTCCTACTCCTTCACTGTATAGTGTACACGCTGCCAGACTTTGGAATTCATTGACAACAGAGATCCGTGAATGTAAAACCCTCACATTACTTAAAAGAGACTAAGATAACTTTTCCTACTCTTTCACTGTATAGTGTACACGCTGCCAGACTTTGGAATTCATTGCCAACAGAGATCCGTGAATGTAAAACCCTCACATTACTTTAAAAGAGACTAAGAGAACTTTTCCTACTCCTTCACAGTATAGTGTACACGCTGCCAGACTTTGGAATTCATTGACAACAGAGATCCGTGAATGTAAAACCCTCACATTACTTAAAAAAGACTAAGAGAACTTTTCCTACTATTTCACTGTATAGTGTACACGCTGCCAGACTTTGAAATTCATTGCCAACAGAGATCAGTGAATGTAAAACCCTCACATTACTTAAAAGAGACTAAGAGAACACTACTTACTGTATTGTGTTCTATGAGTTATTTTTACCTGAAATAATTTGAATAATAAAGAAATTTGATTTGATTTGACTACCTCTGACAGGTCAGGTTTTCGTATTTTTGTTATATTATCATGTATAAATTGTACTTTCCTTACATAGTAAGTATATTTTTTTGTTTATTTATTCATTCATTGTCTAGCTATATATATATTATATATTATTTATAATTGTGTTATTATTTATCTAAGCTTATTATATATATTATATTAAGTAATTTGTCCTTTTTTTTATTGTAAAATGTGTGCACATTATTTAATTTTGCTCTTTTAAGTATTACAATGTCCTATTTTGGTCGTCTGGAAGATTTTCCAATTTTGGAATAAAATGTGCCTTTGTAAAAAAATGTATTTTAGTAACAATTTTTATTTGTGAATTTATAGTGTGTACATAGATTGTGAAATAAATGAAATAAAATTTATTTGTATAATAAAACCCAAAAATATATATATATACATATATATATAGATATTAATAATATTCATATAGTATAAAAGTATTAAACATATTACCGCTGACTGGTATCTGAATCACAAGTTTTCGGATTCTTAGCACAGGGCCAGACTGACGCGTGGTGAAGCGTCCAGTTGTCCAGAACAAATGAATAGTAATCTAGATTAATTGCCTGGTAAATGACTCTGGTGTGAGCTTGTGCCAAGTATCCTGATTCGTGGAACCACGATTTAAGATTGAGGGGTTGAGAAATATGAGGAAGTATCAATGGCGATGGACTTTTGCATATGGATGTATGTGTTTTTATATGATCGAATGCTTCCAGAACAGCTGCGAAAAGGCCGATACACCCAGAGGTGTAAGCGGTAACATGGAATACAAAACAGCTATGGGCCGTAACACCCAGAGGTGTAAGCGGTAGGTAGCGTGACATACAAAAGAGCTATGGGCCGTAACACCCAGAGGTGTAAGCGGTAGGTAGCGTGACATACAAAAGAGCTATGGGTCGTAACACCCAGAGGTGTAAGCGGTAGGTAGCGTGACATACAAAAGAGCTATGGGCCGTAATACCCAGAGGTGTAAGCGGTAGGTAGCGTGACATACAAAACAGCTATGGGCCGAAACACCCCGAGGTGTAAGCGGTAGGTAGCGTGGCATACAAAACAGCTATGGGCCGAAACACTCCGAGGTGTAAGCGGTAGGTAGCGTGCCATACAAAACAGATACAAAAGGCCGAAACAAGAAAGCAGTAGTGTGGTGAAGACTTCGATACATCTCCGAGGCCGGCACGCCAAGGGGCGCGTGTGTTCCTGGTATTCCAGTCTCCGATGCAGATGCGCCCACGGGTGCAAAAGTGCATCATCTCCAAAGCCGGCACGCCATGGGGCGCGTGTTCCTGGTATTCCAGTCTCCGATATAGATGCGCCCATGGGTGCAAAAGTGCATCACCTCCGAAGCCGGCACGCCGTGTGGCGCGTGTATTCCTGGTATTCCAGCAATGCATATGCACCCCATGAGTGCAAATTGCATTATCTCCGAAACCGGCACGCCTTATGGCGCGTGTGTTCCTGGTGTGGTGTTAGTGTAGTGATTACCCGGACTGGGTCCCGGGTGTTTGTGTAAAGTGAAATTGTGAAGTGGTATTGTGCAGTGCAAAGAGCAACTTTTAGTGAAAAGCTAATTGAATGGGGTCATTCAATAATTACAAAAGGATGGCCGAAGATTGTAAAATAAAAACAAATTTGTTCAGTATTATATTGCATTAGTTTTAATTTTCAAGCAGGATATCTTACTAGGTACATAATCTCTGTAAAAATAATAATAATAATAATATACCTATAACATAATGTCATTGCCCGAGGACAGGCAAAAAAATTCAGGATGGCCGACTGTTAGAAATTTTATTGTTATTACATCTAAAATTCTACACTTAAGTATTTATTTTGTACTGTTGTCAGAATCGATTTCAATTATGATTATTGTTTTGGTTAAATCTAAAGATTATGTTGGCAATTTGATTATTCACCTTTTTAACACGTACATTTTATTCTTTTAGTTATTGCATTTATATTGTTGTTATAATCAACATTTATTATATTAATATGAGTAATTGCAATTCTAAATAATATTATTATATTGTTTAGAATTGTACCTAATAGCTTTTGTTTTTCGATATGTGAAAATAAAAGAAGAATGAGATGTCAAATCAGAATTGTCAAAAAATAATAATGTCAATCGGTGATCTTGAAGAGAGGAGGCGATAAGATGTTGAGTTT
Source organism: Celastrina argiolus (assembly GCA_905187575.2). Lineage (NCBI taxonomy): Eukaryota > Metazoa > Arthropoda > Insecta > Lepidoptera > Lycaenidae > Celastrina > Celastrina argiolus. The sequence goes on along the minus strand of LR994581.1, from coordinate 1,847,093 downwards.
TAAAAAGGAATTCTATAAATATAGTTAATTGTTAATTTAACAATAGTAAATTGATCCCTGTATGGTTTTGGGATATTATTATTATTAAATACTGAAAATAGAAAGATATCATCAACCACGTGTTGGGCATTGTAAAAATATTATTAAACGCTTTGAAGATTCAATTGGGGTATTGGTTATTTTCTTTCAGGATGGTGAAATTAAAAGTGGCTGTCGTTGTGGAATCAAATAAAAAACCAAAGTTGCAACATAATCACGCCAAATAAACTAAACGCTGGTCTCAAAGTGGGCACGGCAGGAATGTTACCGGCGTTGGCTAATCAAGACCTTTGATATATAACAAGATTCCACAAGATGCAACCTCATTTTCTTGGGAATTCTAAATATTTAAGACTTAATGACTAGTGTTAGGTGAGAGGATGTATTTAGTTGAAGAAGCTTTTGTATCTTGTGTGTAAATCATTTCGTAACACATCAGTACAGTACATCTTTGCTTTAACAAATTAATGTTCAATCAATAATATAATATGTGTTACCTATTATTGGTACTATTACACAACATGCGAGCCCCATGCGAGTTTCTTACGCCCCGGTTCTTCTCGCTGGACTAGTTCCCGAACCGGTGGTAGGCATCACGTAGAAACGACGTTCAGAAAACATTGCTGTAAAATTCATTCTGAATAAAAAAAAATGACTTTGACTTTATCAAGTGTTTAACTTCAAATAAAGAGACATCAAACTTGGCGCCAAATGTGATGGAAGTTACTATTAAATCCTACGCACTAATTTAAATCAGGCCTAAATCGTTTAAACTTTTGAACTCCCGAATACATATCATGGCATAATCCCAGTAACATAAGCGAATTGCTTAACGAAATTTCTTAGTGGGTGGTGCCCACACTCAGAGCTGGTATCACAGTCGTGGGAGAGAAGGCCAACACCCACAAACGCTTGTCAGTTGTCACCTGCTCTCGAGGCACTCTCTAAACCCTTTCCACATGTGAATTGGCAGCTAGTCGCCATTACTTTCAAATATGGAAGCTTGGTCCAATTGCCAGACGCGTGTTGCATGAAATGCGTTGTAAATTACCTTTTGCATACTAACATCGAGCATTGTTAATATGATTTTGATTCCATTCTCTGATACAGAGCGCAATAACTTTTTCTATAGTCATCAAACAATAAATATGTATTATGCATTCTTCAAACAATAGTCAGGAAATTATGATATAAATTCATAAAATAAGGTTTCCTTTCGTTTTTTTTCTATAGACAATAGACAAATGATTAAACTGCGATTAAAGTACAATAAACCTAGGAATTCCAACGTTGTCCGGTTTATCGGTAGTGAAACAAAGCCCCTTATCGTTGTGATATTTGAAGAATTCGCTGCTTCTACAAAAAGAAAAAGATGTCACTCACAATTAAGTACTCACAGAGAACAACAAGAACTCTAGATAACTGATGGCCAAATGAACAGATAATGAAAAAGAAAAATCTTTTTTTGTAAATAAATAAGAAACGAACTCTTTTAGAATTGCTTGACACGATGACCTACCACTATTTTGGGATCTTATCCGGCGGGAAAAACTTACGAAAAAAAGGAGAAATATCACAAGATAATTTACTCTCGTTTGTGTGTTATTCTAATGACCGATTTTTCAATCGTCAGATAACTTTTATCTGTTGAATAAACATGTGACTTTGACATTTGTTCCGTACAAAATCTGCCAAAGTCACATTATTTATAGTTTAGATAAAAGTTATAATATGACGATTGAAAATCGGCCCTAAGAACGATATGTCGGGTTTGAAAGCAGAAGAACCAATCGGAATATTGTAAACAGCACACGAAATGAGCGTAACGTTAAATAATTGTAAATGCGACACAGTTGGGTCAACAGCCCAATCACTATCGCTTTCAAACACCTGCCGTACAGAAATAGACGGAGCCAGCGGCTCGGTTACACGAACAATACTCTTATCGGCCCTTCCTCTGTTATCAATGGGCTAGTCACTGCCCACTGGCCCTTTTTTGCCGTCTTGTTCCGTATTTATACCTTCTATTTTGTTTGCATTGCTGGTTAAGTTAGCTCTATCAGGTTGGAGCTTAGACTAATTGCTGTTCAACAAGTCATATTTATTTATTTTCACACTTTATGCACAATGTCATATCTAGACAGATTTTCAGTATGACCATCCATTAGTCTTAGAGCACATTCAAACAAAGGGTCTATTTTAAACAAACATTCAGTACACACTTTGTTTTAGACGGGCATGTCACAACATACAAAGCTTGTATAAGTAGATGACCAAGAATGTTCCGCTTGACAAGGGACCCACATTCACTTGTAATGCAAATCCACGTATGGACATTTTAGCCGAATCACTTTCTACGACCCCGATTGTCCACTATTGTTGGTTTAGATATACAATTGCAGCTATTTTTAGCACTAGACGCTGAATGTTTGGTGGTAATTAGAATTTGACTCGATCATATCCCTATTGGGTGATTTGATTAACAAGACATACCTCGCGTTTCTCGAACACTATTCAAATGAATGATCAACTAACATGGCATTCAAATCAACAGCCCATAATGAACGATGATTGGGGGAATATTATCAGACAGAAAGGAAGGAAGCTTAAAATTCCACAGATAAGGTTAATTCACCAAAGACACCGATTAGTTGACATACGATTTGACTCAACCTCATCTGAGGAATTACAACCAATTTTGCAAGTGCGAGCGTGATGTAATTATAAAATATCTGTCCCCTTTCTGTCTGATAATATTCCACCAATCAGCGTTATAATTATTGGTAGTCAATTTGAATGCAATTAGTTGATCATTCATTTGAATAGCGTCCGTGAAACCGGGGGTCTAATGACACGGATTTCTTTAATCGGATTAAATTGTTGGTGATCTTCAGATGTTTTATTAACATGTGCACGAGGCCTATTATAAGAACAGTGTGAATAATAGTAATTAGTCACACATAACACTTTCGAGCAGAGTTATTTATAGAGAAATGTCTCTAGGCGTCTGTGGATCGCGTAACCTTGTAAACTTCAACGGGCTCGCTACATTATTTTCACCGAGACTCGTTCTAGTTAAACTTTGTTTACTTGAAGACATCAAACAGCCATTAACCTTGTTTTTTAACTTTTGCTAAGTGTCTTTTTTAATCACGATTATGTTACTTAATAGATTATTCTTGACTTTTACAAGTATAGGAAGTTTCCTTCATCGCTACATTGAACTCGATGATCCTTTAGGAAAACGACAGAAAAAAGACAGTGATGAGAGATCATGTTGATACTATTTGGTCATCTTGAATCAAAAAACTATGAACACAGTCCGAATTTAGTTTGTTTCTTGTTCTTATTGTCAAACGGCATCTATGAGTCTCACTATGAAAGTCCTACGATAAAAGTCGTGATCAAGCCAGAACGAGTAAATCATATTTTCGGGACGTCTCGGCTAGTCTTGATATGCCTGATGAAATGGAAATCGTAGATGCGATGAGCAGATATTTTAGATCTACGCAGCCTTCTCTTTCTCGCTTCCCGGTAAAGATCTCGGAAATTCTCGGCCGTACTTCGATGACAAGTAGATTCCATGGAAATCATAGATGTATCTCATTTCAATAACACTAATTAGTGTTATTGTCTGTTGAATGGAGCACACTCCCATGACAGTTCTAGTCGACTGTCGCGACTCGCGCACGATCGTATCTGTCTGATTAAATGCATTGTGAGGTGAATTAAAATTCTAGAAATGTACCGAAGGGTACGGATGGGAACCTTTTGTGGACGAATACGTCGTACCCACCTGTTGAAGATATGTCTAGAACTGTGTCTCGACTGGGGGCTGTGAAAAACACTACTAGACAGAAAATGTTTTTTTTTTAATTCTAAGCTAGGTAATTTGTTGTCCACGACCTAAGTATTACCTCGAAAAAAATCCTTTCATCTATCCCACGTGAATCGTAATCGATCGAATCGATTTCATTGAAGCCAGGGGTCCCAAACTGATTCGATTTTGATTGAAAATAAATTGACGTTTATTTATTTTGATTCTCAGTCGATTGATATGGTCGGGAGTACAAAAAGTTACGATCTGATGATTTTCTTTATCCTGGTTAGTTTCAAAGTAGGTAATCCACCAAATAAAATACCAAACGCCGCGTTGAGATCGCACTGATTCGATTCTCGATTGTGTCGGGAGTAAGCCTGCTGGTAGGGACGCAGGAGTTATTTTATAGTGCCCAAGTGTGTGCGCAATACACAAATACACTCTCTCTTCCTTTTATCACTACTACACTACTCTCATAACCCAGTGGGGACGGTAAACCCGACACGACTGGTCTCGCCAGGTCGAACAGGCGCAGGACCGAAGTAAGTAGGTATTAATAATGACAACACCTGCCTAGTGCCTATAGACAGATGGATACTAACTCTTACCTGTACCTGTCGTTTAGTGATTACTGCTTGGTCATCTCTATCAACGTATTGTAACTCGAAGTATCACACATCACGTGGGTGATCAGAATGGGTCAGCCACGGAAACCGGTTGTAAGTAATCTATGACACGCGACCAGAGATCATTGATGGTTTGTGTTAACCGACCTCTTATTCTTTGAGCGGTTAATCTACAATCTGGTTTGAGACATGAAATTTAGAAGAAAATGTTAGTGAACCGTCTCCAATTGGGTTATTCAATGAATATAGTAAATTTTAACAAAAATATGAGCAAAATCTAAAATAAGAATTAGGATAGGTTTTAAAACATTTTAGTTTTAAGCAATTAAATAAAATTATCCATCTCTTTCTCGCAAAACGATATTTGTACGCGGGTTGGTATAATGGCTTTGGTGGGTTAACAAAATGACGTCACAATCGGTTGTTTTGTTCTTTTGCACAATAATTTTAGTTTTATCTTTGTTTTCCAGGGGGCTATTATTATCAATAAAAAGAAACAATGAAAAGACTAATTCTCTACATTTAGAATCCATAGGATTTCATAGTTAAAATGGCCCTACAGTTTTTTACATGCAGTTAAAATAACGCAACTTTTAATAATATGCTTGTCATCCATTTTTGTGGAACACTGGCAAAGAGACTAACAGTATGTTCGTTCGCCTGATGTTAAATGATGATGAATACCACTGCCTTCGGAATTACCCACTTAAACAGAGCAGTAACAAGTGCAAAATTTACCCCATCCGTAATTTACGCAAGTTTTCTGCGAGACTTTTGTATCTTAAATTTTTTCCTGTTCCACCTATCCTTCGGCTATCAATGGTAAAAAGATTAGATATCTACACTAATATTATAAAGAGGAAAGATTTGTATTTTTGTATGTAACGAATAAACTCAAAAGGACTGGACCGATCGAGTATCACTGAGTAACATAGGCTATATAAAAATCAATTGCTGTTCGTTAGCCTCGCTAAAACTCGAGCTGAACTGATTCGGCTATTTTTGGTCTTTTCATGGAAGTCCCGGGAAGGTTTAAATGGTTTTCATGCTCAACAAAGTGGGTACGGGTCAGCTTGTGTATCGATAATATTATAACACGGGTCATGTGAGTACCATTTAGATTTGGTATTTCTTGTACACATAAAATAACAGTTATAAATTTTATCAATTAACGCCAATTACACACCTATTGTCCAGTTTCTATACAGTTTTTCTATTCATTGTTATAATAGGACTCATCTTCGATTTCTAAAAACTTTTTACACAAATAATCTTGTTTTTGTCAATGGACAATTCATGGCTGTATTTTTAAAAAAAATACCTAGTTTTATTTAACAGCATGATTTTTAATTTACGGATAATAGTTTTTACTCTGTGGAATGACGAATAACCAAAGCAAAACTATCAAGCCTCTAAAAACGTAGAATTGTTTTGAAAAATTAAAAAAATTATTTAGATCAGCCAAGATTTTAATAATCCTTTTTCACCCAACTATGACGTTGACAGTTTATATATTGTACTGTATAATGTATGATTGTTTTTTCTATCATAGCATCCAAATCATTTGATTTCAATGAATGAGAAGTCAAATGATTAGTAATGACGGCCTGGGTAATTATAATATAATTAGTGTAGACTGTAGACAGTTCTTCTTCATTAATACCTTTTTGTTAATATATAATATTTGTTCCATAATTTTCTTTAGTTTTAAGTATATTTTACTTTACAAGTTTTTCCTCAAGCAACGTTCACCGCATATTCAACGGGCGAACTGCCAGATTGGGTCAACATCCTATTATAAGCTCGGACACTGTGCATTTATAGTGGATGATAAGATAAATGTGTGATTCACTACATTCAAATAATTTTAATTATATTATCTACCATCTACATACCTCATTGTATTATTTAACTAGATAATATAACACATTTACTTAAAATATTAGTTTACCTTTCAAATGTTTCACTGTAATTAATTTTTTTATCTATATATTATTTAACGAGGCTTATGTACTAGCCATCAGCTATGCCAGCCTCATCAATATCAAAATCAATAAAAGTTTAAACTAGTATAATGCGTTAAGGTTTGATACAAATTTATTTAGATATCGGAAAAACTCTGTGTAGTATGGTTGTAATTGAGCAGACACATCCTGGCAATCACAGATTACTTCCTTGGATTGGCAATTGCCTCTCATGCCATCAGTGTAAAATGAAAATAAAATTATAATACCTACTTTCTATTGAATAATGAAATCCTAGTAAAATTAATAAAAGTGTACATTTTAAAGGCTAAATTACAGTTTGCATTACAAATGCATACATCAACATCAATGACGCAATGGAAACATTTAAATAATTCAAGAAAGAAATAGCAAATGTTGTGCCGGTTACTCGTCAACTGCTAGAGAGTTATTTATATAATTGAGAACAGTTTCTCGGAATTGTCAGGCAAACATACAATATAGCCTGTGTAAGATGTAGTATTCAATATTATGTGATTATAATATACCTACTGTATTATTTTTACCCACTTAGAGCAAAGTCAAAAGATATGATGAAGATTTTGGCAGTATGTTTGTTCCATCATAGCACATAAACTACTGACGGAATTTTAATTAACTGGGTGTCAATAGATTTGCAATAATAGCCCGGGTGACATAGGCTATAATGTATGTAGTCATGTTAGTTTTTTTATAAATATTGTGTTTAACATTCTCAATTATTTACCGAGGCTAATATTTTTGTTCTACAACTCACAATTAGGTCTACCCAGAATAGACTCACTAATCTAGCACTATTAGTAATCATGTATGTAATAAATAACTTGCTTTTTAGAAGACAGTATCAAGTGCAACAGGTCACTAACTTTTTATAGTTGACATACCTACTAAAAGTATAAAGACATATATTACCATAAAATGCTACTGAATTTGTATGTTTTAGAGTAAATAATACTATCATAAGAATTTCGTTTACAATAGTCCATAAATATCCTAGCAGCCAAAGGCTTCATAAAAATATCACAACTGTAAATACCTTTTCCTTTGCTCGTCCTGCATGTTTTTGCACTGTTTTCGCCAGAAGCGCACTTTTACTTTCTGCCATTATATCACAATTTCATTACAGGTTGTCTTTAATTGTATATCACTTTTATTGCAACCAATAAGATGCAATTTACTGTCACAACTCACACGTCAAAATCGGCCAAATCCAAGTGCAACACCGACGTGACAAGCAAACACTACCGCGGCGAACGACAGATTGAGTTTCAATACCAGTTGCCAGCTTTATATTTCGTATTACCCAATATTGGTAAAATTATTAAATATTATTGATTCATTTGTATGATTATTCTTTAATTGTTTAAGCTACAGTAAAATGATGCAAACAAATATTTATTTTTACGAAGAATACCTCCTTCTACTATTTTAATGTAAAAGAATGAGGATGGATAAATATTTGTGACTCTTTCAACAAAAAATATAAAACGGATTTTGACGAAATTTCTTCTATAATAACATATTAGGCTACTGGGTACTAATGATCGTGAAAAATTTTATTCGCGTGCAAATTACTAGTAAACTATATAGGTACTCAATTAGAGCGAGTAACTGCTAAGTGTGATATGGAACAAGCAAATTTTATAGAAAATTCGTGAAAAATCGTGTTAGAAATAATAAAAAAAAGAATTTTATAAAATCCTATTTTTTTCAGAAGAGCGAAGCCTTCATAGTATAGCGGAGATTTAACAATATTATGGCAAGGTCGAAAGTGTGAAATTCAGTAGGTATAGTTTTTTTTATTGAAAACTTTAATTTACCACTGTATTACGACCGCTATAATTTGTCAATAGTATAAAATCAATGTTATTCTAGAAAATCAAATCTGTAGCATTTATTAAATGCATTTTTAGTGGACCATTTAAACTGTCATCATTTTTCTCAACGATTGAAAATTAACTACTTCTTGTATGAATTTACTATTTAGTGTATTGTATAATAATATAATTAATTGGTTTTATTAAATTAAATTTAACCGTAGTAAACATTTTACAGAATTTTCTATTAAGCATAACATTTTCCCTTAATATTGGGAAAATTTGTAGTTCAAGAAATGCCCAACAGGTGGTAGTATTTTTACATTCAATTTACTTGATGGTGGTGCCAGGTGGCGCTACTAGTGTTTTGTTTTATCATGTTGCGCAAAAGAAATCTAATATTTAGCTAATTATTATAGATACTAATATATTATGCCTACCCAGGGCTAAATATAAATTACGTATGTTTTAAAAATAATGTAATAATTTATTGTTGTATGTCAAAAAAGGAGAAGATAAACCTAATGTCAAAGTCATGTGATGTCAAAACCAAAAAATTCGCCCTTGTTGTTTAAATTTGATTAGAAAATATGAATAAACTATTTTCTTTTTAGTTTTTAATACTTTGTGGTTTTTAATTGTATCTTATACACAATTATATAAAATATATTTAAATAATAACGCTTCGGTTGTGAAAGTAGTTTAGTTTTTTTTAATATAAAAACATTTAAACAAATATGGTAAAGTGATTAATTATTACGATTCTACACTTATTTTAAACTTATATGTCAAATGTTTAATCGCGATAAATCCCATATATATAACAAAATACATAATCTTGTTGTAGGAACCAAAGACCGAGCTACAAAAGAATGCAATCGCCAACTCAATAAAGAAAGAGCGCGAAACGTATCAACGGGCAATCGACATTCAATGGTTCAACGATAGAATCGAGAATGGGAAGATGAGTCGCTGTCTCGCTCTTATTAAAAAGGAGACTGAAATGGAAAAAGATTTTAAAGAGGTATTTTGTATAAGTTACGTATGTACGTCCCAGATAAATTTAACCATAGGGTAAACAAACCGAAAACATCGAAATTTTCACATATTCACTTATTGTGCACACTTATCAACGCTTTCACAGGTATATTAAAGGATCTTACTTCATTATCCCATACATTTTTTAACAATTTAACAATAATTAACATATTTAATTATCAAATGAAAAACCTGTACAGTAAAAATACGCTATTTTGACACTGCCGACTGTAGAATGTAGTCTATAATCTATGGATTCATATAGCAAACAATAATCATTGCATCAATATTGGCCAATTGGCATCACTGACTAGTCTATAGTTGTGTCATAGACGGCTTCGTTTACGTTTGGGTTAAATTTATCTCGGACATACTTATAAGATAAACTGAATACTTACAACACTTTCACTGTTTAGAATAGGTATTTAACATTATGTCAATATTATCCATGGGCACCTGGTTATCTACCACAGGCACTCCTCACGAAAATAGTTTTTATGGTGGATTTCTATTTCTAAAATACAGCTATTTGCAATATATATTATGATATAGTAGAATAAGAAGGGAAATCAATTTTTAGTATGCATGTCTTATCATTTGATACACATAAGCAATATATTATATATATTATTTTCCAGAAAAAAGACCATGCCACTCTTGTTAATTCCCGAGCTGAAAAGGAGATATCTTTAGCATATGAAATATCTGCACAAGCCAAAGAGGAGGCCTGCCAACTACTCCGTAGACATCAGCTGCGAGAAACAGATCCGCAGCTTCGTGAGCTAACACAGAAACTCAAAGGAGCTTATGTCCGTAAAGACCTGGAGCAGCAAATACTACATAACCAATACAAGAGGTTGCAAGATAAAGTATGGTTCTGTATTTTTTGTTTCATTAATTAATGTACTTTTAATAAATATTGATTTGCAGGCAATGTAATATTATTTTTAAAAACATTTTATATAAAAGTATTAAAGAAGAATAATATGTCCTTGTCCTTTGTCTAATCTGTATGAAACTTAATGAAAATCTGTGTAAAATTAAAACATAATAATATTGTTTTTTTTATATAATTAACCATTGAATTACTAATATAAAGACTACATACAATGATTACACACCCTGACACTTTGCTATGTATCACGCAAGCGCAGCAACGCGAAATTACTTAGCCCTTCCAGTATTGTCGCATCTAGTGAACTGTCACTAAAATGTTTTATAAAAACTTTTCTGTAATTCCAGATAGATACGGCAAATGCAAATAAAATTGTTCAAGATGCAATTTACAGTGGAAAAGTCAATGAGAGAAACAAGGAATTGGAGAAAAGAGTGCAGTACAATACAGAGTTGAGGAAACAAATTGACAATGATCATAAAATAAAATTGAATACACAGAAAACTGAGATGGCCATGCAGAGAAAACAGATGGATGAAATTGTACAGAGTATAGAAGAGGATCATAAAAGGTATTTGTCTCCACCGCTGCAGCCAGGAGAAGGACAGAATGTTACATAAGAGACACATTTTTAGAGAAGTGTTTTTTTAATTATTTGGCCATTAGTGGAATGGTGTAGGACGAAAATTTCCATTACCACCATACAATAAAATTATGTTTTACATTTATTGTATGATGTGGAGTGTTTTTGGTGTCAATTTTCCAGATGAACAAAAATATAATTACTAACTCACATTATTTCATTATACTGTAAAAATAATACTAACACTAAATTGTAACAAAGGGAAATTAATAAATGGCTTTTGATTTTTTTATTTACATTTATTATGTGTTAAACATTTTCAGAAATCTCGAGAAGAAATATCAAAGTGTAGCGCGCGTGCGTCTTGAGATGTTAGAATCCGAGGAGTCTCGGCGGGCGCTGAGGCGGCGCGAGGCCGAGACGCAGGAGGCAGAGCTGCGGCGAGTAGAGCGGGAGCAGGCAGCCGCTACTGACCGGACTACCGCCGCGTGAGTGTCATCAGCAGCATGACCTACCGTCCCATACGATCTATCTTTAATACAAAAAAATTACAATAGATGTCACTACTTTTAACGTCTGTAAATTATAAAATGCAAATATGCCGAATTAAGTACTAATATTGACAGTAAAATAAAGATAAGCATATTTTTTAAGCATAACATCACATTAAGCTAAATTCAACTCCTTAATCAAGAAGAAAATACGAAAAGAAAATAGTAATTTGTATTTTTCAATAGTGGCGCTAGATGGCGGTTTCCGGAATGTGCCCGGACTTCGCCCTTTATCTATTGGAAATCGAAGAAAACTAAAATAGCCAGTCTAATTGCCAGTATTAGGGCGATACCATTCTCTAGTACTAGGTCGTGTCTCTGTTGTATATCTACTTTGAGCCTGCAGGCTTACTCCCGACACAATCGAGAATCGAATCAGTTCGACCTCAACGGATTTTGGTGTATTATTTGGTGGATTACTTTGAAACTAACCAGGATAAATAAAATCGTTAGATTGTAACTTTTTGTACTCCCGACCACATAAATCGACTGAGAATCAAAACAAACAATTGTCAATTTACTCGGGAGTCCGCGGAACGATCGAGTCTGAATCAAAATCGAATCAGTTTGGAGAGTAAGGCTCCTGTACCAGGATATTTGGTAGAATATAACCTCACTCTGTCAAATGGAGGTCATAAATAAAGTCAGGGTATAAAGACATGTAAACTCCCACATGTAATAACCAATGTTGGACCGTTTTGTTGACATATTATGATTAGATAAGCATAACCAATACTGTTTTATGGGTATTAGCTAATCTTAGCATATTACTCATAAAGACAGGCAGGGTAATTCATGGTTCATATATTAAGCGGAATATAGTGTGAAGAGCATGACATGTAGAGCATTTTTGTTTTGGCGCCTCATATAAATTACTTACCATAACGCGACAAATCACAATTAGAGATGAAAGTCACAAAACATATGAGTTTCAATCCTGGTCAGGTATTAGGTCAACGACCAGTGCGTTCGTGTGTATAGACTAGGGCCCGTATAAATAATACAATCTCAAACTCAGGTTAGGTTAGGTTAGGTTAGGTTGAGAATTAACTCAGGTTGAGAACCTATTTGACAGATAAAAGAACGTTTAGTTTCACTTTTAAAAATGAAGAATTTTTTTATGTTATATACTTTAATTTTTTTCTTTCTTAAAACGTAAAAATAAAACTTATAAAAATATACATTATACTTATTTTATTGTTTCATGTATAATATGAATATGTGGGAGTACGAGTGGAAGCCCCAAAGGGAGATCTCCGACCGAGCGAGATGGTATGCTCGGTCAGGCCGAAGCCCGCTGTACTAGTTTTCAGATGTCGTTTATATAGCGCCGGACTTAGAAAACTTCGATAGCGCGATGCAGGATGTGGCGCTAGTAGTACCGCTACAAATATAACGGTATAAAAAGAAAATAAATTAAAGTACTATGTAACATCAATATTGATGTTCACTTTTAAAAGTGAAACGAAACGTTGTTTTATCTGTCAAGTTGGTTCTCAAGGTGAGGTTAGGTTTGAGATTGTTTTATTTATACGGGCCTAAGAGTCCGCGAGCCCCAGTGGTTTCGTCAGACATTCTCTCCTTGTGGTCATTTTAGACCTTTGATGTTTTAAATTATATTAAGTAATTTATATGAGGTGCCAATAAAAATGCTCTACGCATCGTTTTTCTCTTTTTTCTATAAATATATAAACCAAAATCTTACTATATAAACCATGAATCACCCTGTATAAGGATCTGCTTGAGTATGTATTCAGTTGTTTGAGTCAAATTAAACAGTAAAATACTACATATTTTGTCAGCACTCGCTTATTATCCATTTCATATTTCTATTCTTCACACTATATTCGGCTTAATATATAAACCATGAATCGCCCTGTATGAGGATCTGCTTGAGTATGTATTCAGTTGTTTGAGTCAAATTAAACAGTAAAATACTACATATTTTGTCAGCACTCGCTTATTATCCATTTCATATTTCTATTCTTCACACTATATTCGGCTTAATATATAAACCATGAATCGCCCTGTATGAGGATCTGCTTGAGTATGTATTCAGTTGTTTGAGTCAAATTAAACAGTAAAATACTACATATTTTGTCAGCACTCGCTTATTATCCATTTCATATTCTATCAAAGACTCTGTAGATATAGATTTACTTGGGCAACAATTCGGATTAGGTATAAAAATAACAGATTGTGTATCTAAACTCTAGATTCTACAAGATCATCAATGTAATTGAAATTATTAATCATTCTTGTTGAATGTTTCAGTTTGCAAGACAGGCTGGTCAGACAGAAAGCAAGAGAGGAGATGAACAAGAGAATAGGCGACCAAATAGCAGCTGCAGAAGTAAGATAATAATATTACAAGCTTTTGCCCAGGGCGTTGGTCCTCATGAACAGTGACCCTTGGCACCATTGAACTTTTTCGGGATAACGCCGAAAAAGCCTATGTGATAAACAGGTGTTAACTTACTACGTACAAACTTTTATCAAAATTGGTCCAGCTGTCTGCTCGTGAAGAAGTAAGAAATATACACACCAACAACAAACATACACACTCGGATAGGCATAAAAAACGGTCCTGCAGCAGCTGTTCTCTCGCCAGTCGTGTTGGGTAACTGGGCTACGAGAGTGATGGAAGATAGTTCTTCTGTGCATTGCGCACACTTTGACATAGAAATAACCCTGAAAAAAAAGGCCTAGTTTCAATGAATCCGGCCTTAATCACGGGAGTCGGTGTGCATTATAATATTGTATCATACACCATTGCAACTCTAGCGGCATGTAGCCTTTAAACTATATGAGTTTACAAGTACTTTCGTCGCACACAGAGTTTTCTGCCAATGCATACAGTCACAGCTCGTAATGGATATAACTTCCCATAGATGGCGCTGATACAGAAATTAATTGACCTAACTTCCTATAGATGGCGTTGATACAGAAACGATTTCACGTAACTTCCCATAGATGGCGCTGATACATTGTTTTATTTGCTGAATTTCTAGCGTCGTTTTAATATATATTTTTTAAATATTGTCAGGCCCAGCGAGACGAGCGGGAGGAGTTGATCCGTCGGCTACAACAGCAGGAGTATTTGGAGCGCGACATACAGCAGGACATAGCGGGGAAGGTGCGGCGCGCGGCCCGCGGCGCGCAGGTGCGTGCGGCGCTGGACGTGCAGACAGCGGTGCGGGTTCAAGCCGCGCAGGAGTGCGAAAGAGATGACCGCGCCCGTCGCACATATGTGAGTATGACCAGAATCCCCAAAAATATCTACTGAATTAAGTCACTTCTTTATAATGAAATTGAATTCATATAATTGATGACATGAATCGATGAAGCTGATATGTCGCAAAAGAATTACCCTTTAATTGAGTTTAAACAGTCACTAAACATTTTAAAATATATACATAATAATTGTCAAAACTCTGTGTTTGTAATATTTTTAGATGGAAGCGAATATAGCCGCAGAAGAGGAGAAAGAGAGGGAAAATACGCGGCTAAAGCGAGAGCGAGCGAGACAGTACGCTCTAGAGCTGCGGAGACAAATGGAAGAAGACGAGAGAAGACGGCGTGAGGATAGAGACATGGAGGAGAGACGCGCCGCCGCCGTGAGGGAACATCAGTTGAGATGGTGAGATAATAATCATACTTCATGCTTATCACATCACACTTCACATACTCACAATTATTACATCACACTTATCACATCACACTTCACACTAATCACAATTATCACATCATACTAATCACACTTATCACATCACACTTCACAATGATCACGCTTTACACTGATCATACTTATCACATTACACTACATACAAATTACAATTATCAAATCACACTAATCACAATAATTACATCACACTTCACACTTACCACATCACACTTCACACTTATCACATCACACTTCACACTAATCATAATGATTAAATCACACTAATCACAATTATTACATCACACTTTACACTGATCACATCACACTTCATACTGATCACACATATCATATCATACTTCACACTAATCATCATACTTTACATAAAAATTATATAAAGGCGAAAGTTTTTAAAAGTGTATGTTTGTAACTTCTTCACGCAAAAACGAATAAACGATTTTTGTGAAATCGGTATGGTTATAGTTTGCATGATAAAAACAATGAAAATATCTATACGCATTATTTTAATATGCAAATAAAATGTGAAAAACAATAAATAAATGAACATTTTAATCATTTTCAGGGATTCAGAGGCGCGCGCGGAAGGTGAAATAATTCTCAAAGAACACGGGAGAGTTTTGACAAAAGACTGACTGATTTTTTACTGGTTTACTCATCACTAAGTATATGTTTTGATCTTTAGTTTTGTTGGAGAACGATGATGAACATAAAAGATTAGTAAATAAATTCTCTGTGATATTATTTTGTTTTTCAATTTTTCTTTTATTAACCCACGACGCAAAAACGACGGGGTGTTATAAGTTTGACGTGTCTGTGTAAATGTGTATGTGTCTGTCTGTGGCATCGTAGCTCCCAAACGGATGATCCGGTTTCAATGCGTTTCTTTTGTTTGAAAAGTATATTGAAGTGGAGAGTGTTCTTAGCTATATTTGGTGGAAAGTGGTTCAGCTTTTTAAGGCCATCAGGTCGTTTGTTAGGTGTGATAGGAAAGTTACAGGCTTGGTTTTTTTAATATTTTTAATTTCGTTTCTTTCATACAGTCAGTTTTACTTGCGTGTAAAACACAACGCGGACTTTGATGGTGCCGTCGCTATTATTTCTTAAAGTTTGAAAACAAAAATATATAAATAAACTAGCT
This sequence comes from Celastrina argiolus, assembly GCA_905187575.2. Taxonomy (NCBI): domain Eukaryota; kingdom Metazoa; phylum Arthropoda; class Insecta; order Lepidoptera; family Lycaenidae; genus Celastrina; species Celastrina argiolus. Next base: position 1,830,901 of record LR994581.1, on the reverse strand, counting down.
GACCCGTGCCCACTTCGTTGAGCATACAAACCGTTTGAGCCTTCCCTGGACTTCCACTAATATTTCAAGACCAAATAAAGCCGAATCGGTTTAGCCGTTCTCGAGTTTTAGCGAGACTAACGAACAGCAATTCATTTTTATGTCGTCGTTCGTCGTCGTTTCAGCCTTTTATTTTGTCCACTGCTGGATATAGGCCTCTCCAATACATTTCCAGTGCGACCGGTCCATTGCCACCTGCATCCAACGTGACCCGGCAGTTTTCACCAGGTCGTCGGTCCATCTGGTAGGTGGCCGTCCCACACTGCGCTTGCCAGTACGTGGCCTCCACTCTAGGATCTTTTTGCCCCATCGACCGTCCAATCTTCGTGCTATGTGGCCGGCCCATTGCCACTTCAGCTGACTGATCCTACGGGCAATGTCAGCAACCTTAGTTCTTCTACGGATCTCCTCATTTCTGATTCGATCACGTAGAGAAATACCGAGCATTGCCCTCTCCATAGCACGCTGAGCGACATTGAGCCTTTTGAAAAGATCCTTCGTGAAGCACCACGTCTCAGAACCGTAAGTCATCACTGGTAACACACATTGGTTGTATACCTTTGTCTTAAGGCACTGAGGTATTTTGGACGAGAAGACGTTGCGTAATTTACCGAACGCTGCCCAGCCGAGCTGGATCCGTCTACTGACCTCTCTCTTAAAGTTGGACCTACCTAATCGGACAGCCTGCCCTAGGTATATATATTCGTCAACCACTTCAAGAGTAGAGCTCCCAACAGTTAGTGCGGTGGGTGCAACATGGACATTGTGCATGATCTTTGTTTTGTCCATGTTCATTTTAAGACCCACTTGTTGAGAAACTCTATTGAGGCCACCGAGCATGCGCCCCAAATCTTCCAGCGATTCTGCCATGACTACTATGTCGTCGGCAAATCGAAGGTGAGTGATGTATTCGCCATTGATGTTGATGCCAAGTCCTTGCCATTCCAGGAGCTTGAAGGAATCCTCCAGAGCAGCGGTAAACAGTTTCGGGGATATGATATCCCCCTGTCTTACTCCTCTCTTTAAAGGGATATCCTTCGTGCAGTGCTCCTGTACTCGGACTGACATGGTGGCGTTATTATACAAACACTTCAACACTTCGATATACCGAAAGTCAATACGGCAACGCTGGAGAGATCTAAGGACCGCCCATATTTCGACGGAATCAAAGGCTTTCTCATAGTCCACAAACGCCAAGCATAATGGCCGATTATACTCTTCGGTCTTCTGTATAATCTGCCGCAGCGTATGTATGTGGTCTATGGTACTATAGCCTTTTCGGAAACCGGCTTGTTCGGTAGGCTGAAAGTCATCCAGCCTGCGTTCGAGACGCATCGTGATAACTCTCGAAAACAGCTTGTAGACATGGCTCAGCAGTGTTATGGGCCTATAGTTCTTCAGTAAGGTTTTGTCGCCTTTTTTGAAGAACAGGACCACAACACCCCTGTTCCATGCCTCTGGCGTTTTCCCATCGAGTAAGGAGGAATTGAAGAGTTTCTGAAGGACTTTTAGTACCGGCGTGCCGCCCGCTTTCAGAAGCTCTGTAGTGATTCCATCCTCGCCCGGAGCCTTGTTGTTCTTAAGCTTTTTGAGAGCTACCCTAATCTCGTACAGGCTGATGTCCGGGATGTCTTCGGTATAGTGTTTTTTTTGGACATTTTTATGTATAAGAAAGAGAAAGATAAGTCTGTCGACTTTATGTATGACGTGTGTATTACACTATTGCATACAGTATGTTCTATTTTTCACCTAAAACATCAGTCACCGATTATCGCTTTACTCGTTAAGGGAGAAGGGCAGTGGACACCCTTAACTGGTAAAAATAACCCTTATTCGGCAGATAAAAATCCGTTTGATCCAATTAAACCTGCCGTAATGGTAAGCAAACCCCGAAAATAACTTACCTCAGCGAAACAAAAACGTACAAGGGATCTAATTTAAATAATTTAATAATTATCTCTTGTTTATCGTGCAAACAGATACGAGTGCTAATGTTAAACGAACAGACAAAAATGTTGAAACAAAAACTAATTACTATGCGGGAATATTACAAGTGGTATAAACAGTGGCGTAGCGTGCCTTAGCGGGGCCCCGTATAAAAATTTGTTTGGGGCCCCATATGAACGTTAAACGTTACTTACGGGGCCCCCTTGCCAACGGGGGCCCCGTATAATTGATACGGCTGATACGGCGGTAGCTACGCCCCTGGGTATATATACCCTGCTGGGTGGCATGATAATAATTTATTATAATATTGAAAATAAAGTTTTTAAAGTAGTACCTACAATACTTCGCTCGACAATACACCAGATATCGTGTCAGCACATGAAATTCGTCTCGGCGGATATCAACTCACTTGAATTCTGCCAGCGTCCACACGTGACACAATCCTTAATTAACTTAGATTAAAAAAAATTAGGTGAGCAATTAGCGATTAAAAATCACCAAATTAACTTTGAAATTTTTAAATACTAACTTTTGTCTCAGTTTGTTATTAAACATAGATACTTAACGAACATTGTTCGCAGAGTCAACATCCTGAGGATGCTCCGGGGTCGGAGCGAAACGCGCGTCGAGTTTTGCAACCTGCATGGTGGTGGGGCTTTGCACGAACGTGTTAACATTATTGCTTGTGTGGTGGTGGTGTTTTCATGTTTTTGCTTGCGAGTGTACGCATAAGCAGTGTGGGAGGTGGGAGGTGCATCAAACGCATACCTATGCGTACACTCACTCATCTGCTTGCTTGTGGTTATAATTGTTTCGCGGGATATTGCTAGATATAATATTTTTAAATTTTTTGCTATGGATTTCCGCAAAGTAACGCCTGATTCCATTAACTATTAAACATGTGCCAATAGAGCTACAATTGTGGTATGTACCACGAGGACAGATTATAGTCTTCTTTTTGTATGGGACACATTATCTAATGTATTATTTATTGAAGCTAAAGTATAAGAAAAATTATGCGTTGCTACACTACGAGTACATCGTAGTCATCTATATTCATATTATTAAGAGGAAACGTTTGTTTGTTTGCTTTGGTTCTGAAACCGTCTGATTATCACTCGGTGCCCACACCGAGTGATAATCAGACTGGGCAGTCGGCACCCTTATTGTTTGTTTACATTTATGTTTTGTTTCCTCAACCTATTTGTCCACCCTAGGACCCAGGGGTCGGGACCGAAAGAAACACGTAATAAAGTTGCCCTGTCAGCACGACCTGACGATATAAATTACAGAAATATTTGTTGACCTCGGTCACCAGAGTCAGAGCCTCGGTTTAAACTCATCCTTAATTTTTTTAAAGTTCGTTCATGATGAATAGGCTAAGGTCGTAGACCATACTGCCTAGTCATTAGTTTCTATTCCGTGTTTATAGTTTACTCAACCTTTATGTATTGTAAACATTTTTGGTCTCATTTTTAGCCGTATGTGTCCAGACATAGTTAGTTTTTTTCTATTTACTTAACAAAAGAAATACTTGTTTTCAGCCTTGATATGACTTATGTACTGTTTTAAATATTGCATTTCAGACGTTACTATACATTTTTTCAAAGACGTTTTATTTACATTTGCAGCACAAAAATATTCGATGCCAGGGAAAAAATTGTTATCTTATAGACTATCATTAGTGTTTCAATATTCAGTCCAAATATTATTACAATGAATCAGTCCAAATTGTTAGGGGTGAAAATGCTTACGTGGCCCAATCTCAACACAACACAACAAAAAAGCTATTTTCGTGTTATACATATTTTATGTGTGAAATCAAGGAACGTGTTTTTGTTCTTTTAAATTATTGTAAAAATAAAATAAAATACATGTTACTAATAATGTTCTTAAATATACAACGTGTAAATTTGTTACATAAATGAGTAGTTCTTTGTCCTTGCTACTACATTTCAGATAAAACATCGCAATAATTATGCCAGTAATTTTTGTTACCCGTTGTATATAAGAAGTCTGTTCTTAGCTTAACCAACGACGCAATTTCACCAGAAACGTCTAAATGAGAAATAATGGTGTGGAAACATAATGTCTGCCCGAATTGTTTGCGCAAAACCCCTAAACAACCGGATACCACGTTAAGTATAACTCAAGTTATTAAATACAATAAAAGGGGGCAAACGTGGGGCAACAGTCATTACGCGTTATCGTCGCAACAGAAAACTTCTACGTCATTCTCGATGGGGCCCATAACCTATTCCACTTGACAGTTACGATCTTTTATATCTACCCTCCGCGCCGAACACGCGTTTTTGAATTTTCGACTTTAAAACCGCTCGCACAAAGTTAACATTCCCCTGTTTTTTCATTTGATGAACAACCTGATGTAGTGTAAAGTGAATGTAAATTAAACGGTATTGCGCTCTATTTATAAGCGGATAAGTGTCATTGTCGAGTGCTAAAGTAAGTGTACAAGGGGCGACGATGTAGCTGAGCTGGAGATTTGAGTCTCGAGAGGCTGTTTTAATAACTGGGGGTTTAATCTACCATTATGCTGGTAATTAATGTTGAGTATTAGAGTTGCGCGAGTTTATTTCTCTTTACAGTTTGGTGTTAACATTTTTTAGCTTGCTATCCTACTGCTGGGTAAAGACCTCCCCCAATGTCTTCCACTTATCTTACCTGTGCCATCGCTGGCCAGCCCGGCTGATATGCATTCAAGTCGTCGCGCCATTCTTTTCCTAGGACGGCCATATTGGCGTCGCCAATCTTCGGGTACCCATTCAGTGACTATCTTTGCGCAGGGTTCAGGATGCATTTGGCTGATGTGTTCCGCCCAATCCCATTTCAGCTTACCTGGGCCCTGATTACGTAACTCCGGTCGCTTTTCCGTCTCTCGAGATCAACTGCCATTGTGACGTTACATCTTTTTAAAACACGATTTAAAAAGTTAAAACGTCAAAATTATGACATATTCATTTTTTAAATCGTGTTTTAAAAAGTTTAAACGTCGCAATGACAGCTGATCTCAAGAAACGGGAAAGCGACCGGAGTTACGTAATCAGGGCCCAGTCTTGTTGCCCATGTCCTTGATTCCCGTTTTCACGTTGAAATAAATACAAGCTATTTCCCAAACTTGTGTTGCTAACCGTACTCGGTGTTTTATCGCGGCGGTTCGGCAGTTCCGGTGCGCGCCGGAAGTAGTAAAGCCTCCGCGCCCTCCGCCCGCCCTGACCGCCCTGTCACCGGTCCAGGGCGGGCTTTGTTTCTTCAGATTTGATTCGTGTTCCTCATTTACATTGTGTTTGAAATCTTAAATAATTTATCATTCATCATCTGTCATGTGAATCTATGGTAATCTGAAATATATTCAAAGAAGTAAGCGTTTGAGTTATTATTTTAAAGAGATAAAAATCTTCTTATTTAATGAAACACTAAAAAGGTCTATACTGTACTTTGAGCCTAAAGAATAAAAGATAAAGCCAAGAAAATCCTTCCTTTCTCCAGTTCTTTTTTACGTCCTTTAGTTCTAATTTCAAGCACTAAGTGCTAAAATCATAATATAGTATACCTACAGGTTGCAAAAAGAACAGTCACTAAAACTTTGGGATATAACTTTATATTACCTTTTCTAATTCTGGAAATGTATTTATTGTCAAAAACAAAAAAAAATACCATTTCTTTTTGTCGCAAGAATTACAAAAAAGCAAAAAAATATGGAAAAACATACTTAATTAGAATTGATAAAAGTAGTATAAGTAATCATATCCGAAAGTTATAGTGACTGTTGTTTTTACACCCTATATAAAATAATATTACACAAATTGCGAGTAATATTCTATTTCAAGATGTTAAAACAACGACACTCGATGCCATAATGGATTTTTTCGTGACACGTAAAAAGATATACACATGGGGACTTGCAAGGTAAGTTAGCGTCATCTTTGAATATCATGCAACATGACACAAGTAAGCCTTAAGTGGCTTAGATCTCTCGAGAGGGAGATCGTGGGTTAAAAAAATTAAAAAAAAATTAAAAATTCTTTATTGACACCAAAAAAAAAATTTTACAACATTAGTGTTATGAAGCCCCTGACCCCTGCACTAGTGACAACTGTATTGCAGAGGCCAGTGTCTTCGCCCATATTAATTAGGTACATATAATATTATAATACACATATTTAGGTATTATGCTATACAGTTTTGTAAATTAACCAATAAATAAAAGGTGAAAAAGAAAAAAGTGACTATTATTAGTCATTAAGTTTAGGAATTTACACACATTTTAACAGATCCAAGATATGATGGAAGATAAAATGGAAGACAATTGATAAAATGGAAGACAATTGAGGTAGGTATATACATATAGGTACATATTTTGTCTTATTTAGTAGGGTAAAAAATTTAGTAGGAAAAAAAAAATGACTGCTGTAAGTTTACAATATATTAATGCTGATCCAAGACCAGCAACATGTTGGTCTAGAATAACATTAAGTTAAGGTTTAATATAAAACGAGTACATATTATGTGCGTGAGAGTGTATCTGAATGTATAATTATGTACTTGTTTTTGTGGTTGTGTGTGAATGAATGTGTGCGTGTGAACATATGTATAAGTACATGATAGGGTGAATGTATGTGTGTGGAAGACAGAGTATACTGTATGAAAAAGTGTGCCTAGCCCTACGACAAGTCTTGGGATCGGTAAGTACCACTAGGGTGTGTGTCACTCTTAATAAAGAGAATCCTAACAAAAAGCTGGTTAACTAATAAATAAATAAAAGGTGAAAAAGAAAAAAGTGACTATTATTAGTCATTAAGCTTAGGAATTTACACACATTTTAACAGATCCAAGATATGATGGAAGATAAACTGAAAGACAATTGAGGTAGGTATATACATATAGGTACATTTTTTGTCTTATTTAGTAGGACAAAATGACTGCTGTAAGTTTACAATATTTATACTGATCGTAGACCAGCAACATGTAGGTCTAGAATAACATTAAGTTAAGGTTTAAAATAATATGAGTACATATTATGTGCGTGAGAGTGTATCTGAATGTATAATTATGTATTTGTTTTTTGTGGTTGTTGTTGTTGTGGTTGTGTGTGAATGAATGTGTGCGTGTGAGCATAAGTGTGAGTACATGAGAGGGTGAATGTATGTGTGTGGAAGACAGAGTATACTGTATGAAATAGTGTGCCTAGCCCTACGACAAGTCTTGGGATCGGTAAGTACCACTAGGGTGTGTGTCACTCTTAATAAAGAGAATCCTAACAAGAAGCTGGTAAGTACCATTTTTCTATTTCGTCATACGTCTTTTCTTTAAGCCATTTGTTTATGATATTCTTAAATGTGAAATTTGAGTAACGTTTTTTTTCCAATGTTTGCTTTTAGAACTTTGTTATATATAAATGGTGCCAAAACATTATATTGTTGACGAGCAAATGTTGTTCTTGCAAATGGAACTGGACACCGATCCAGTCTCTTATGTGAAGAAGGTAAGTATGGTACGCTTTTTTTGTGGTATCTCTTTAATATTTCGAGAACGAATATTTTTCTGACTGATAGGACGTCAGCTTTAGCATATACGTCAGCAGTAGCATGTCGGAATGGCAATTGTAGAAGGACCTTTAACACTGCTCTTTGGGCTCTTTCCACTTTTATTAAAATGGTTTTGCATATTCCACCCCATGCGCATATGCAGTATCTTATAAGACATTCACATAGTGCTTTGTAAGTTTGTATTAAAAGCTTTTTGTTTGCAACTTGTCGCAAGTGTTTAAATATGTATGTCATTTTTCTTATTCTAGCAACCATAGTATTAGTATGAGCACGCCAATCCAGTCTCTCATCAATATATATTCCCAAGTATTTAATAGATTCGTTCCTACATAGTGCAACACAAGAACAATTGCGATGATCTGTAGCAGTATTGCAAGGATATGTATGAGTAATTAATTTAGCACTGTCATCAGGTCCAGTTTTGTAGGACTTGTGAAAACATAAGTATTTGGTTTTAGAAGTGTTTAGAGTGAGAAGATTGGTTTCAAGCCAGTAAGTAATCCTAGCCATATTGGATTCAGCTGCCTTTAGTGCTTCTGTCCAAGTTTCTTCATGAACAAGTAGGACTGTGTCATCAGCAAACATTTGGAGTTCCACATTGCCATGTACAGCGTTAAACATGTCGTTTATATATACTAAAAATAGTGTAGGTCCCAAATTACTGCCCTGTGGAACTCCAAATGCGCAAGGAAGCTTATCGCTTTCTGTATCACCCACTCTTACCCTCTGATACCTATTGGACAAGTAATCTTTAAACCAGTCTAGAACATTTTCCCTTATCCCAAGATTCTCCAATCTACTCAAAAGGATATGAGGTGAGACAGTGTCAAATGCTTTCTGGAGATCCAGAAAAACACCAATGCATCTTTCTCCTTTGTCCATATATGTTGATAAGGCTGTAGTTAATTTTAAAACAGCATCCTCAGTCGACATACCGGCCCTAAACCCAAACTGGTTAGGATTAATAAAATTGTTCCTCTCCAGGTATGAGACAAGTCGTTTCTTAACTAATTTTTCCAGAACCTTTGATAAAGTTGTGAGCAAGGAGATTGGTCTGTAGTTGGTGGGATTAACTTTATCCCCCGATTTATAAATAGGACTCACAACAGCCCTTTTAAAAATTTTAGGAAAGACACCAGTAACTAGACTTAAGTTGCACAGGTAAGTCAGAGGATAAATAATCGAATTAATATTCTGTTTAAGTAGATCGGTAGAAATCTTGTCCCATCCCGGCGCACTATGTGACCGTAGGCTAAGCAATATGGTCCTTATCTCTTGAGGATCAGTTGGTAAAAAAGCCATGGAGTTAGGAGGTGTTGTCGTTGACTTTGCCCGTTCAGTCAGTTCTTGTTCACTTTTGTCCAAATTCGTAAGAATATTCTTTGCCAGGCCTGCACCAATAGTTGTGAAAAATTTGTTGACTTCATTAAGTGAGGTTATGGGATTGTCTTCAATGTTTAATAATTCTTGAGTAGTGCCTTTTTTAGATCCAACATTACATACTTCCTTAATTATTTTCCAAGTATTCTTTATGTTCTTGTTATTATTTTGTAATTGATGTTGATAATATTCCTTTTTAAGATCTTTAATGATTTTGTTACATATGCTTCTATATTCTAAATATTTTTTCCTTAAAAATTCATCTGTTGGAGACAATTTCAGCCTTTAGATTCCCGCGTTGGAACAAAATTGAAGACATGAATGGATGAAGATAATATGTGGCAAAAAAATTTTAGCCCGAAAACTAAATTAGAAATCAAAAAGAAAACATCGACTTATCGTGAAACATTCCTATCACACCTAACAAACGACGTGATGACCTTGAAGACCTGAACCGATTTCCACCAAACATAGCTAAGAACACTCTCGGGTAATATAACTTTAAAAAAACCGCATTAAAATCGGATCATCCGTTTGGGAGCTACGATGCCACAGACAGACATACACATTTACACAGACACGTCAAACTTATAACACCCCGTCGTTTTTGCGTCGGGGGTTAAAAAATCAAATCAAAACATTTTATTCAGAATAAATTTTTACAAAATGTTTTCTGAACGTCGAGACTATTTGATGCCTACCACCGGTTCGGGAACTAGCCCAGCGAGAAGAACCGGCGTAAGAAACTCGCATGGGGCCATCTTTTACCAAAAAGATGGAAAATTGCTCTTTTTTAAGATTTACAAATGTCAGAACTAAAACTAAATAACAAAAGTACAGTAATTTTATAGTATTTAAATATAGCCTTGCAGAGGGCTACCTTATTCCCAAGGTGTGCTGTCATTCATAAAATCATTTACTGTATAGTAAGCTTTTGCACACAAACGTTCTTTGGCTACTTTCTTAAACTTATTGTTAGAAAAATTTTGAACGTTTTCTGGGATCCTATTGTATAGGCGTATACATTGGCCCTTAAACGATTTTTTTACTTTACTAAGTCTAGTCACTGGTACAATGATTTTTAACTGTCACTTAAACATTTTAGGATATGGTTTGGTTAATTATGCAGGCTGATCACCTTATTATCTGACAAGAAAGATGATGCATGCGTCTGATGGGCATGTCAAATGTAAAATGTGAAATGTGGTACTCCGCCTGTTCTCTGGCCTGTCGTGTCGGCTAACCGTCCCACTGTGTTACAGAGTATAAGCACATAATTAATAATAGCGGGGTAAAAGGAAGAGAGAAAGTGTCCTCGTGCATTGCGCACACACTTAGGCACTATAAAATGATTCCTGCGTAGCTGGTATGGTTTCAACAAAACTGGCCACCGACATCAAAATCGGTGTGGGATCTTATTATTAACCATTTGTCTCATTTACTTTTCTTTCATAAAACCCTCAACGCCGTAAGTTTACTACTTGTTTTGTTTATCTGTTGCTCTTAAGTGCACCATTGATTTTTTCCTTTTTATCTGTTTCTTTTATAATTTACTTCCTTATATCTAGTGAAGAGTAACTTTAGACAGTCCCATAGGAAATTTTCGGCAGTATCTCATCCCCTGTGACATTTTTGTTCATTCGATAACAAATATTGATCACCAATGACACCTTAACATTATTTATATTTTGTTTAGGTTCATTGTTATATTAATGTAAACAGAAAATTAATGTCGACCAGTTTAATTAGTCATTGATTCTCTTTATGCTACGGCCAGACTTATGGCCAGATTCTTTTATTTCCATAAACCTTTAAACAGGTTTCTCGTAAATACTATGTCAACACAAAATGCTACCACCATTTACACCCATTAAGAACATACTGAGCTATGCTACGATATAAACTAAATTAAAAATAAAAAAACCCCGACTTAGCGTGTAAGATTCCTGTCACACCTAACAAACGACCTGATGAACTGGAAGACCTGAACCGATTTCCGATTTCAAACATAGCTAAGAACACTCGACTGATATACATTTAAAACAAAAACGGCATTAAAATCGGATCGTCCGTTTTGGAGCTACGACGCCACAGAAAGACACATACCTACACATTTACAGAGACACGTCAAACTTATAACACCCCGTCGTTTCTACGTAAGGGGTTAAAAAGGCGTATGTTAAACCATTACTCTACACAGCTACACCAGCTATTTAGGTTAACAAAAATAAAATAAACATGATGCATTTCAACACTTACACAATTAAAATTTCAAATTTATTTTGGATATTATGAAAACTGAAAAACAGCAATAAAGCGATATAACGCTTATATACACGTCGTACCGAATTAACTTCCCTCGTAAATTGGCCACGCAAACAAGTTTCAAATTGGCCCGCGGAGGCGACGCTTTCGCTAAATACCTATAAAAATGTCTGCCCTCCCTGAAATATTGTCACTAATAATGTGGTTCAAGTCACAGGGGCGAAGCGGGCTAAAATGTCGCACTCAATAAATCTTGTTAAAAAAAAAATATAACCTGTAAATAAAAAAAACTAGTTATTTTCTCGGAAAGTCAACACGCAACAAATGTAACATTAGAGTATTTTAAATAAAAAAAGTGAAGCGGCCGTTAGTGGAACAAAATTTGATCTAAAGATAACCCGTTAATAGAAACAACTGAAATCAATAAATATAAGTTTCCTTTTTTATTGGAGATCTAATAGGATTGGTTGATTTAACATTTTGTAGCATTATCACGGCACGTCTAGGTGATTTATTTAATGGAAATAATTCATTTTCCGTCAGAACTACATTAAACTCTCACTGTAAAAGTACCATCGCAGATAGAGGTACTTATTTTTCAATGATTGTATGGGAAAAGGTATAATGTAGGGGCATTTATTCACAGTATACTCAACATAGGAGGCATATAGTACACACCCTAAAGTATTATCACTAATATAAATATTATATATAGCCTGTATAAGTAATGAACTAAAATTAAAAGTAGCGCGTTAAGCCAAATGCCTTAATGATATGCACAGTACAAAAAAATATATTACAGAAAAGGAAACAAAACATCATCGCTTCCGCTCACACCTTGGGCCACACAATAAAGTGGGAGTCTGTATAAATTGTAGCACTTACCGCGCCGAAACGGCACATTTCGGCTGATACCGCACAGATACACCGCTGATGTATCGCTGGATATGCACAACAGTTACCGCCCAACTTCACTCGTAAAGATAGGCTATATTTCATGAGACAACAATAACTAGATGTGTCCCCGACAACGTGCGCGCGAAACGAAATCATGAAAAACCGTACATTTTGCTGCCAATAAAACCGCCTATGTATTTAAACATAGTCTTAAGTACTGTCATACTGAAATAATACTATAATCCATTCAGTAGTTTTTGCATGGAAAAGCAACGAACATGCTTACTAACTTTCACGTTTATGATAATAATTTATAAGGATACTAGCTGACCCGTAACCACTTTGTTGAGGATACAAACCGTTTAAACATTCCCTGGACTTCCACGAATATTTCAAGACTAAAATAGCCGAATCGGTTCAGTCGTTCTCGAGTTTTAGCGACACTAACGAACAGCAATTCATTTTATATATTATAAGAAGAAGAGAAGAAAGAAGAGAGAAGATAGATAGAAGAAGGTTTTACATGAATATTATGTAATTTGTGTTACAGTAACAGATATCAGATAACGGAAATATATTTAATACCTTTATACTATACACATACAATTTTTTAAGATTTTTAGTATATTATACACTTTAATCCACATCTATGAACCAGAAACACAGAAAACCTTTTGTTCCTTCGGCGGGATTCGAACCGGTGACGTCCAGCTTGAGTACCGACGCGGTCAACCACTGCGCTACAGAGGTCACCACGTCGTGTGTCCGTGTGTGCTGACCCTAATGAAAACCACTAGCACATAAACGTATTTATTGCGGCGTGTCCGGGTGACGTACAGCGCGCAGTTCCGCCCTACCCCCGCGGCCTGGGCGGGCGGGCGGAACTGCTGACTACACCTTGGGGTGAAAAAGGTTGATATAAGATTTCCTGTTCACCCCTTGTGACTTCCCTAAACCTGTGCGAGTAGATTACATCTGCTGAATCAATTAGTTTAAGTTACATCCTTTGACTTTTTTTTTTCAAGTTTGGTTAGGACAATGCAGGCTGATCACCTTATTGTCTGTTAAGAAAGCTGATCCATGCGTCAGTTGTACATGTAAATCCTGCGCCTGTTCTCTCGCCAGTCGTCTCGGTTTACCGTCCCACTGGGTTATGAGAGTAAAAGGAAGAGAGAACTTAGTCTTTGTGTATTGCGCACACACTTGGGCACTATAAAAGGACTCCTGCGTAGCTGGCCTGGTTTCGAAATCGGGTACCGACACCGAAATCGGTGAGGGGAGCTATTACTTAATCTGCGGCTTACATTTTCCAAACTCGAGACACTTCTCGTTTTAAAGCACATTTATACGGCCATATATCTTATTTACTACCGTTTTAAAGTAAAGAATTATTCAGGGCAAAAAGGGCGATCGCTGGGGTGTAATTTCCCCGTGAAATATGTCGACAAATCCCCGAGGAGTCAACATTTTTGCCGAGGAGTCGTAAATCTGAGGGTCGGAGGTCGAGGTCTCGTCAGCCCTCCCCCCTGAACTCTCCGGGGAAGTGAGAAGATTAAGTGTGAGCTTGTCACACGTGACAAATCATTTCTGTGTCTATGTTATCACTATTATATACTGATCTTTGTTTTTTTGATGAAAAAAACATTGATGATTCATATACATATTTAGCCGAATATAGTGAAAAAGTGCGAAGAGAATGACGCGGAGGTTTTGTTTTGGGACCTCATAATAAATTACTTAATTGAACTAAAAAAAATCAAAGGTCTGACCACAAGGAGTGAATCTTACTATGCTGTGGCCAACGGGCTCCAAGTCTATACACATGAACGCACCACCACCAGTTGACCAGGATGGAAACTCATCTGTTTTGTGACTTTTATGGAGATCTTTAATGGTGATTTGTCGTGTTATGGTAAGTAATTTATATGATGTGCCAAAAAAAAAATGCTCTACGCGTCATTCTCTTCACACTATATTAGGCTTGATATATGGACCATGAATCACCCTGTAGGTATAGCGTAATCAAAAAAACAAAGATCAGTACAGTTTTTCACATCCTTAATATAAATGTATAAAATACAAACTAGTAGTGTGCAGATACTCCGCTATGCATCACTGCAAACCGCGGACTAATCTCCTCTCCTGCTCGGCGCCCATATATCAGAGCGAGACGACGTTTTTACGAGCTCTTAATCAAGAAATATACGATTGTACGATTAAGGGGCGCGATTTAGCGTGACGCTAATGCAGATGCCTATGATGTAGAGCTGGCTTAAGCCGGAACGGTCCTCAAGCCGATTACCAACGAAACCTACGTGTTTATGGCATCCTGGTACCTTAAACTAGAAGGAGAACACACAAGAATAACTTTAGAGGAAGAGAGAAAGTTAAAGGACAAAGCACTTTATTTTCCCAATGATCCAACCTGGGCTCTTATTATAGTCATTCGAAAGTCAGTTTGCAAGATTTGACGCGAGTGCGACAAATCATCAACGGGACATTCGATCAAATCAAAGTCGAGAATCAAGTTACGGGCCCTGGGCTCTTATTATAGTCACTTGGAATTCGTTCCGATTATCAGACGAAGGCACGAGTATCGGGACCCAAGGCAGTTAATAGTATAGTGATTCAATGTGATCCATTTAAACATCACTTATTCACCGCGCTATTTAGACATACATAATTTGGTCGAACGTAGTTTTGGTATACAAATGCAGTGTGTCCATGATTCATAAACCTAGTTGATTATAGTATGAAGAGAATAGCGCGTAGAGCATTTTTTGTTTTGGCACCTCATATAAATCACTTGCCATAACGCGACAAACCGCGATCAAAGATCTCTATAAAAGTCACAAAACAGATGAGTTTCAACCCTGGGCCCTAATTCTCAGTCCTCGAACTTAGTTTTTACTATCGGTCTGTCCCGCTCACGCAAATGAGATTTACCGCGCGTGCGAGCGGAATATACTAATATTCGGAACTAAGTTCGAGGACTGAGAATCGCCGCCCTGGTCAGGTGTTAGGGCAACGACCAGTGCGTTCGTGTGTATAGACTAGGAGCCCGCGAGCCCCAGCATAGTAAGATTCACTTGTGGTCATTTTAGACCTTTGTACTTTTTTATTGCGTTATATGCCTTGCATGCATTCTCACTATATTCGCCTTGGTATATGAACACTGTAGATGACGTTGAATCGAAACGTGTATTTATACAGATTTTAGAAACTTAATTGTAACTCGTTCTAGTAAATAAAAACGTTCAGTGAAAGTAATATAAATCATATGTCCCTCTGATGTATAGCAAGAGTCACAAGATGACAAATTCATTTCGCACTTGACACCGGCCACCTCAGGGGTATATTTTTACACCGACACGCTCTTGTATGTATTATGTCGGCCACTCGCACTTTATGTCCTCCTAGTATATGTGTTTATTTGGGATAATGTTTTCTTTTTGCAGTTCTAGAATTTAGGAAGTAACTTTATTGTGTAAGAGATACCTCTTTTTGTGTATAGAAATACATTTTTTTAAAACTTAGATATAGAACTCGATAATTCAACTGTATCTAATTTACTCTGAAGGACTTTTAACACGCTTTACCTGTTTGTTTTGCCTGTGCCATTACCTGTATGTAACTATGTAATGGAATCTAAGGTAGCTAATTTAGGCCGTGTTCACCAAGCAATGTTAAAATACCATGCCATCTTATTCATTGACAGGAAATATGAGAGAGATGACACAATATTTAACATGGCGTTAACTTTAACATTGCATGGTGAAACACGCCCTTAACCTTCTTCCAAGGAACCTACCGTAATGAAAATTGGCAGCTTTATGTAGTTCTAATGACAATAATATGGTACTGTCGAACTGAGCTGATGATGGCGCCGGAAGATATGAACTGGAACTTCATGATGGAACATCGTATCATAGTTGTTTTTGGATTTATTAGAAAAGTCTTGTAAAAAACTTTGACCACGATTAGGTTTCAAGGTCCGATGCTGAAGCCTGATGGTAGGCGCCGGCGTTCCATGACGAAATATTGTACCACAGTTTTGCACTTGTGAGATGATACCTCCTAATGAAAGTTCATTAACGTTCAAAGTTAAAGCGTGTTTTTCTAGTGTTTTTTTAATTATTTACAAGTAGTTATTTACAATTAGCATTTACACAAACTAGAAGCTTCTCTCATCACGATGTAACGCTCTCAGGGAGAAGCGTTCGTTTATTTTTATGATCACGAAACAAGTCACTTTATCAGGAGTTTACGAGCGCATAAATTCGGTTTATCTTTATGAATATTCACAAGCTGTTGAGCGGCGTCGCGGTGCTTTATTTCCAGCTATAATTTATGTTCTGCTCTTGTCAGGTTATATGTTATGCAAGTTTTGTTTTAGCATGCCCCTAATGGTACAGAAAACGATAAAACTGAACGGTTAGCGGTAGACATTTAGATCTTAAGGGTTAATGCGCCGCGCGAGTTTTTTACGACGGTAATTTTCGTCGGTTTATTCCTTGAACCGATGGTAGGTTATCAAATAGGACAATTCTAGTGTTGCCCATGACTTCTCTGAAAACTCTTGACCTTTATAAAAACACATGCGTTCAAATGCGAAAATTATACATGCTCAATAGTTCGTCATTTCCTTAACCCTCACCCTCATCTTTCTCCACACCTCATTCTTAACACTTCATTTCACTCATTATGAATCAGGATACTTGGCACAAACCCGTACCTGAGTCGTTCATCCGGATCCAAATAACCGAGGCTACGATTCATTTCATAATAATAATGGCCCCACATCGATTTCGGTGACGGTAGCCGGTTTCATTCAAACTTGGCCAGCTACGCAGGAGTTATTTTACAGTGCCCAAGTGAAATACACAGAAGCACTCTCTCTTCCTTCACTCTCGACAGGCGGGGGATCAGCCGCAGGATCGACTTTTTACATGCCCATCCGACGCATGGATCATCGTTCTTGTCAGACAATCAGGTGATCAGCCTGCATTGTCCTAACCAAACTTGAAAACAACATTATTTGTTGTTCCAACGCGGGAATCGAACCCGCGACCTCCGGGTCAAGAGCGAAGCTATAAATCACTAGACCACGGAAGCATTTATTTAATAAAAACATTTATTCTACAAATTTAGACATTACAATACACACACCGAGTTATACAGAATAACAGGAAAAAAATGTCATTGGTTAATAAATTCTACATCCATGCAGGAGCTAGTTCCGTAAGCGGCTGTATTAAGATGGAAGATGAAGTGATGCATGGCGCCCCCGCCCCCAACCAACCCCATAACTCACAACCCCCAATGTTTTATTACCTGATGAAAAGTCCTGACTTCCGAGGCACCAGAGTAGTTCCGATGTCTTTAGATTATAAGTTTGTAAGGGTAAGTTTTAGGACAAAAACAAATACATATTATTTACATTAAATTATGCGCCTGACAAATAAAATTAGCAATACTGTTTCAAAAGATGTTGCATTTTTTTAGTTCGCTAAGATTAATGATATTTTTAAGACTAGTTACTTTTCAAATTCATTTAAATTAAGTGTCTTATTTTCAGGAATGTGTCCACAAATGTCTCTGCTTAGAAATATCTAATTATTATAATACTTTAAGATTCAACCCAGAGTTATTTGGAGCCTCTTATAAGTCTGGTTATCATTTGTCCATGGTCTGGACATTGGTTGCCCATTTTAAAGAATTAACGAGAAATTCTGAAAATCTATTTATTATTTTCTATGACGTATAAATACGAAACGTTTTTACTATTTTACAATAATTCACCGACAGCAGTCATTTTACAATCATGCAATTGAAAAAAGTGATAATACGCTAATATGATTTTAATGGACGCAATTTTGCCACCCGACAATTATCGATAAAAATAAATCACCAACTGAAAATAATTGGTGGGCGTTTCCCACATAGTGTGGTGGAACACCACTTAATTTGTATATCGACCACTTTTGAACTCTATTACTACAGTTATAAGATCGAAATGTTGTCAGCCGGGCCAGTCGCGACCGTACGTTTACCAATGCGGTGCCACCACGTAAGCAAATTAAGAAATCGTTAGGTTCTTCGACAAACTACTAAATTACAGCCGAGTAACGACTGACAGAAGCCACGGTAGCCTGTCATTATTTTTTATTGATCGCTACAAACGACTGGAAAAGGCCTTTGTTTGTGATTCATTATTAATTGTGAATTCACTTGAAAAATAAAACTCTTGGAGTATATTCACACAAAGGCGACGAGGACTTTTTAAGATTGTACGAGTAGGTAATGTATCTTTAATTATCTACTATACAAAAATATAAGTTTTATAGATGATTTATAATATGCAGCACTGAGCACTGCATCCTTCGATATGCACCGCTGTATATTATGAATAATATTATTACAGCATCTTCAAGCATACTCGCGTCTCGTCTCGGTGTGAATTGGATTGCTGGATTGCCTTTGCTTTAGGCCGTGTTCCACCAAGCAATGTTAAAGTTAAAACCATGTTAAAATACCATGACATCTCATTCATTGACAGGAAATACGAGAGGGATAACATGATATTTAACATGGCGTTAACTTTAACATTGCTTGGTGAAACACGGCCTTAGCAGGACGGTGTCTCAAATATAATGATTATAAGACACGCGATGAAACTCAATGACTCTCGACTCACAAGCAGTAAGCTGACGATGAAGAAATTGAGATATAATAAATAATGCTCCCGATCAAGTCAGCTTCAAACAAAACAAATTAGATCGAGATCGGATCAAGCGTTTAAGAGCTACGATACAAATACCCTTTTACGCACTGGATAACCTATACAATGTTTTGTTTTTGTTTGTCAAGTGAGTTTTGTTACGCCTCCGTGGTCTAGTGGTTCAAAACATCGCTCTCGACCCGGAGGTGCGGGTTCGATTCCCGCCATTGAACCAACTAAAAAATGTTGTTTTCAAGTTTGGTTAGGACAATGCAGGCCGATCACCTGATTGTCTAACAAGAAAGATGATCCATGCGTCGGATGGGCATGTAAAAAGTCGGTCCTGCGCCTGATCTCTCGCTAGTCGTGTCGGTTTACCGTCACACTGGGTTATGAGAGTAAAAGGAAGAGTGAGTGTCTTTGTGTATTGCACACACTTGGGAACTATAAAACGACCCCTGCGTAGCTGGCCTGGTTTCTATGAAATCGGTTACCGACACCGAAATCGGTGTTCAATCAATTGTTTTGTAACGTATCAAGGAAGATAAATGTGCATCTTATACAGTATTAGCTGTGCCCGCGACTTCGTTTGCCTTTTTGAGCCACTTAAACCGTTTATGCAGCGCATGCAACGAAAGTCTCCACGTTTTTGCAACATTTCTCATTGACGCTTCGATCCTATTAGTCGCAGCGTAATGTTACATAGCCCAAAGCCTTTCTCTATAAATGGACTATCCAACAAAAAAATATTTTTTCAAATCAGACCAGTTGTTCCTGAGATTAGCGCGTTTAAACAAACAAACTCTTCCGCTTTATAATATTAGTATAGATGTAAATACAGTGAAACTTGGTTAAGTGGGACCTGGATAAGTGAGAAACCTCCCTAACTGGAACTCATGTTGAGGACCCAACACTTTGGCACTGAATTACCTCTATTAGTGGGACGAGGTAAGCCTCTATAACTGGGATTTGTTCTTTCGATTTATCATCATAGTTACCTCTATAACTAAGACAGCGAGTAAATTTTATATGCATAAACCTCTGTAACTGAGATAACATTGCTTGTTTACTCATTCTTATTCTACCCACAAATTCCACACGTAATTCCAAGTACGTGAGTACAAATTTTGATCCTTGCCTGTGAATTACCAAAATAATAAAAAGGCATGGATGACATCCATTATTTTTTTCTGATTGGTTGAATAATTTAAACCAAGAAATGAAAGCCCAGAAGCGAAAAATTTTAATGTTTGTGGACAATTGTACTGCTCACAATAATATGCCTGAGCTAACCCACATTAAACTAGTGTATCTGCCTGCGAATACGACAAGTAAATTGCAGCCAATGGATCAAGGCATCATCAACAATTTCAAAATTTATTACAGAAAAGAAGTTGTTCGACATGTTATTAAATCTATAGAAGACAATCAATGCCCACAAATCAATGTTCTTCAGACGATGAGGTTTGCTAGGAAAGCTTGGTTTTCTGTGACCAAAACTACTATAGCAAACTGCTTTAAAAAATCTGGATTTAAATCTTAAGTAACTGTAGCTGAAAGCTTACAAGAGGAGGACGAAAATTTAGAAACTGATCCTGAAGATTGGAACTTAGCCATCAGCATTCTGTTTCTATGTTCGTACATATTACGTGTAAAAACGTGCTTAAATATTTTTGTAGATTACATTTGTATGATTACCTTTATGTACTTTTTTTTTATTAAAACTCATTTACATACATAACGTTATTTTATTTAATTATCGCACCTGTATAACTGAAATAACCTGTATTCTCACCTCTATTAATGGAACCCTCTGTAAATGAGACAGATATTTATTTATACCTGTATATCTGAGACACTGGGTAAGTGGAATACCTCTATAAGTGAAACGACATTGCAGGTCCCTTGATGTCTCACTTAACCAGGTTTCACTGTATTTCTATTAGTGATACGGTAATAGTAGACACGTCAAACTTGTAACATCCCTCTTTGCGTTGAGGGTTAAAAATAATTACCCCTAACTTGTAACCCGGCTGTAAATAAATAATTTGTAAAGGAAATACAACCACTCATGCATTCTCAGTGTGGGTTTAATATGCCATTTGTAATTGTCATGTTCATTACTGATTCCATTTAATAAGGGCTAGTTAAAATGTCTTCATATTGTCACTGATGGCATTACCCACGCGGTATTTTAACTCTTTTTATTTTGGCAATATGTATGTTTGTGCGAGTTTCTTATCCCGATTCTTCTCGGCGGGCGAGGGTTGAACTGGAAGTCTTTTGTTTTTCTTTCCGAAAAAAACTTTATTTAAAATATTTTTTTAAGTCAATGACACATCCTTAGTAGTTCGGACCAATACTAATCGTTTTATCTTTTCACAAGTATTTTATCTTTTGTGTAAGTTTACCTTTGTCTATCGACGCGACGAATAAAAGCTATAAATCCTAGATTTTGTCTCGCCCGCAAATGCAATAAGTGTATCAATACACTTATATGATACTAGCTGTGCACGCGACTTCGTTCGCGTGGTTTTTGAGTAACTTAAACCGTTTATGCAGCGCACGCAACGAAAGTCCCCAAATGTGATTAATTTTCCACGTTTTTGCAACATTCCTCACTGACGCTTCGCTCCTATTGGTCGCATCGCGTAATGCTATATAGCGAAAAGCCTTCCTCTATTAATGGACTATGCAACAAAAATAGGTTTTTTCAAATCGGACCAGTTGTTCCTGAGATTAGCGCGTTTAAACAAACAAACAAACTCTTCCACTTTATAATATTAGTATAGATACGGAACATGCTAACATATTGTGTGTAATGAGTCAGTAATTATTGTCCTGATAAATATTGAACGTATTAATTAGCCACATGTTACATTGTATATGTAAACACAATTGCCGACACGACATTGATTTTATTGAAGCGTGGATAGGGCTGGTACTTCTGAACATCATCTCATCTTTCTTTCTTCCTTCTATTCTCTCTAATATATATAGATAAAAAAAAATGTTATTCTTTAGTCTCATTAAAACTCGGGAACGGCTGAACCCAGTCCGCTATTTTCAGTCTTGAAATATTCGTGAAAAATCTGGGAAGGTTTAAACGGTTCATCACAAACTGTTTCTATGCTCAACGAAGTGGGCACAGGCAAGCTAGTCCATAAATAGTAATTTTTCGTCGTTTGTTTCTCCATATATACCTAATTATTTATACGGAGCCTTTCGTACACAACTCCATCTCGCACTTGACCGGTTTTAAAATTTCTCAAGTTCTTTTTTAAAAAAAAGTGTTATTTATGTCACAGGAAATAGCCACAATTACTGAATACGACACCCTTGGGATTGATGCGAGTTTTGCGTAACACTATAAGCTGTAACACTCGGCTGTGACCGCGGGACGTCCCGGACAATGGGATAACATTCGGGATAATGGGGATAACAGGATCTCGGGTGACACAATGGGGCGTGCGCAAAAACCCGGACAAACCCGGACACACCCGGACAATGCTACACCGAGTGTCACCGGCCACCGCTCGCGCTTGTGAATTGTCACACACTATATTGTAATGATTTTTGGGTTAATATTATAATATAATAATAATAATATCTATGGACGCTTCACACCACACCACCACGGCCACGTCCGGACCTGAGTTAAGTATCAAAAGTACTTGTGTTACAGGTACCAGACAACGGTAGGTAATGTGTTTAATACCTTTATACTATACACAGATTTAAGATTTTTTATTATATTATACACAAATTTAATATACAACCCAGGAATATTTAAAACTTTTTTTTGTTCTCTTGGCGAGATTCGAACCCTCATATTAGGTATATAAATATTATGAGGGTTCGAATCTATAAATAAAACATAATATTAAGGTTTATTTATAGAAAACATATACATTAAGTCTTGTATGATCGCTAATTATATAATTATTTAAAGATGAATAGTTAATACAATATAATAACAAAATTCAAGACCTGGATAATAGGATAAGGATTTTGTAATTTCTGTAGTTTGAAAATCGCTTCATTTAAGTCGACTACTCAGATTTGAAATCTGAAATAAAAATCAACATTTGAGGCATGTAAGTGGCTTCGGTGATACCTACAAATGTGTGGAGAAACAAGATCCACCTTTTCGACAGAATAAAAGTTGTATTTATTCCAAACAATATTTCAACAACAAAAACCACAAACAATGTAGCTACTTGTGTTAGCGACAATGGCCGGATTACGGGGGCTATTCTGTACGCGCCTTTGTCGATCAAATCTCATTGTCGTGTGTCGAGTGCTAATTACTTGCATGAATGGATGCCTTTTGACAGCTTTGCGCTAATGCCAATTACCCGAACTCGCGACCTTATTCTAATACCGTAAGATTGTAATTTCAACGTTCGTCGATCGTAATCACAATATAAGCCGATTTATTTTTTATACGCTTATAAAAAATTATTGTGTTGTGTTTGTGAAATTGATTTAAGAATGGCAGTTTCTTTTGAATTCTTTTTGTGTCGGTATTTATTTGTGATTTTAGATCTCACGGATTACTATGTAAATCTATTTAATTTGATCTTACGGCTTGCTTACGGCTTAAATAATGTTTAGCATAATACTTTTTATGTATAGTATATTTTCGTGAAAAATGCTTGAAAATCACTATTAAAGAAAAGAGAAAACATATAGTTTAAATAAAATAATAATAATTTTTTAACTCAAAATATCACACACTTTTGTTTTCTCAGATTGTTAAATATTGATGTGGTTAAAGTAGTAAATAAAACCTAATCTGTATAACTCGTACTCAGAGCAAATCTGGGATTATATTGAGTTGTTTTGTGATGTAGAAATTCATGGAGTCCCCTAAATAGAATAGAATAAACGTCGCTGTCAATTACCATTATCTTTCTATTAATATCCATGGCCCCTATTTCTGTACGATAAAGCCCATAGTCGTAAATCATATAACGCCTTAACGTCGATAGTAAATAATAATGTGGATGCAGTATAAGCATTGTTAGTTTGTCGAGATGAAAATATTCGTTAAAAATTATGTTTTCTACTTATCTTATTAACTAAGATCATTATCTATAATATTATTTGAATACCGAGTAGGGAAACCACATGCTAAGTACGCCCCGCCTATCTAAAGTATAGATACCTACCCTCTAACTTAACGTCAACCTAATATTTTTTCCTTCAATAAAAATGTATTTTGTACATCGATGTCCCCATTAATACATGTTTGTCACATTGTATACGCCGTGACGGGACCGGGAGTCGAATGACACGAGTTGGGGATAGAATAGGGACCCGCTGACAGGGGGTTATCGTGTTCGCGCTTTTTGTCATTATTAGCTTTATAACTGACAATAGATATGGAGTGTTTGTAAAGTTTCATATTTCTTGTTTTGTACAAAACTTGAG
Organism: Celastrina argiolus; assembly: GCA_905187575.2. Lineage (NCBI taxonomy): Eukaryota > Metazoa > Arthropoda > Insecta > Lepidoptera > Lycaenidae > Celastrina > Celastrina argiolus. The sequence continues at coordinate 1,806,649 of LR994581.1, read as the reverse complement.
TGGATCTAGGGCGTAGGTGCTGAGGAAATTTGAATTTTGTAACAGTTTACAAAACTCCCGGACAAATGAAGAAGTGAAGACATGTTCTGAGCCGAGGGAGACCACTAATTAGATGGGATGATGACGTCAAGCGAACAGCCGGCTCAAACTGGACAGACGCAGCACGAGATAGAGAAGAATGGGCATCTTTGGAGGAGGCCTATCCCCAATCCGGGGTTCTTGCTGAATAAATCACAAGTTCTTACAATAAGATGAACAAAAATATATTTAAAATATCTAAACTACAGTCCTCTCTCTCCTTCCTATCTAGGAATGAAAATGAAAATGAGAGAGGACAGTAGGAGTATGTAGGAGTAGATACTCGATCTCGATTTAACTTTTTTCGACTGGGCCTAATGTCAGAACTATTTTTTCCATTTCACCCCATCGCTCCAACTTTTACTCCTACTCCTTTACCGTTCATGAAGATTGTGTAACTCGCTTCCTCACACCATTTGACAGAGGTATTAAATTGAAACTCATATTAAATACTCAGGTCCATAATACCTTTCAGCTGTAACCAAATCGAAATTCTATGTCAACGGGGACCTGATTCTAGATGACTTCGCTATTTATCGCTGAGGAAGTTCGAAAACAAAATGTATGGGATTTGACATAAGGTTCGCTAAATGACAAACGAATTCGCTCGCGTTTAGCGAATAAATAAATAAAAAAGCCATTTATTTCTTACTGTTACAATGTAAGTAAATTTTATGAAGTTATTACAATATAACTAAATGAAGCCTTACTAGTGGAAACTTGTTATCTTACTAGTGGAAAATTGTTATTGGCATTAATTTTGTTAATATGTAATTTTATTGTAATGTTCCACATGCTGTAAGTTTTCCTAATAAAATAAAATAAATAAAATAAAAATATAAATGTTAGTATCTAATTAAGTTATTTGGTATGTTAGTGAAATGAACGTAGTTTTAATTTAGGTTAGTTATTTGTTGTTTTTTTTTAATTTTGTTACTCTTATTGTAAGAACTTGTGATTTATTCAGCAAGAACCCCGGATTGAGTATAGGCCTCCTCCAAAGATGCCTATTTTTATCTATTTCGTGCTGCGGCTGTCCAGTTTGAGCCGGCTGTTCGCTTGAGGTCATCGTCCCATCTAATTAGTGGTCTCCCTCGGCTTCTCTTGCCCGTCGGGCCGTTCCACAGTGTCACTCTCGCTGTCCACCTCTGGTCTGTATCTCACGACATGACCTGCCCATCTCCATTTCTGTTTTAGTGCATATGTTAGAGCATCGATCGCTTTGGTGGTTTTTCTAATATTAATATGTCTTACTTTGTCTATTTTCCTTTTTTTCCGCGTTTAGCGAAGGTTATGTCAAATTATGTCGCTATTAGAAGCTTATGTCGCTATTTATCGCTGGTTTGTACGGAACTCTCGGTGTACTAGCCCGACTCACACTTGGTCAGTTTTTATTTGGTCAGGACAAGAGAAAACCTTGTGTTTCTGGGACCTACAATATCTATGTAAATTACAACTGTTATAACTGTTTATTGCTATATTTAACAGTTGTAAAATGAGTTTGTACGCCATTAATGGTTTTTGTAGGCGACGCACTACACCTTTCTAAGAATATATCACTAATCATAAGATTATATAAATATTATTTAGAGTGTTAAATAAACTTATTGTGTTCTGAGATTAAATAAATATAGTTTTCTGTTGTATAAGCCTATAAATTGTAAGCTTAAACTTTTGTTTGAATAAAGTCGTGTTGTCGGATTCTTCAAACGTATGCGGTTACACTGAGCCGACACCCTGGAAGTCCAGCAAAGCAGTCGCACCAACGCACGCGCAAGTGACACACGTTTGAATTATCCCTCGCACATATTCTGTCCAACACCGCAGTTTTAATTCCATCCCTTATAATCGCTGGTCATTCGAACCGGATCTAACTAGAACTGTTGAACTCTTGTTATGTATCGTACGCCAAATAAGTTTTTGTCTAATAAATCCCGCGTAAAATTAATTGACAGACTCGAAAGTGCTTCGGAACAAGTGTTAACGCGTGACCGCGAACAATTTAAAATGTCAAAATCGGAATGTGCATGTGATAAAAGTGCAACAAATGAAATGTCATGTAAATCGTCGTCTTCCCAAATTAGACGCAAACAGCTGGAATTAACAGCAGCCGAGGAAAAAGCTAAAATTGCTTTGGAGCTTATCGATAAGCGGCTCGAATGTGACTTAGCCATGGTCGATAATGCTTCATATTGTAGCAAGCCTGCTAGCAACGACGGGAGTCAATGTAACGTGAAGCAGTGGCTGGAACAGAGTAACGTACAGTCGCCACCAGTGGCGGCAGCAACGGCGACGGAGGCAGCGCCGGCACCTAGCGCAAACTGCGCACCTAGCTGCGCCCCCGCTCCACACGCCGACGGTATAATTCAGCTGGCTCACACACTCAAGAACATAATGACCTCCACGTCCCAGCACCATCAAGATGAACGACTACTCACACGGTTGTCAACACCGCGAGATTTACCGATATTCAGTGGTGAATGCTTCGAATGGTTGCATTTTCGAAGCGCATATGATGAATCCACACAGGTATGCCAATTTAGTGATTCTGAAAATTTATGGCGACTACGCAAAGCGCTCCGCGGCGAGGCCAAGGAAGCCGTCACCGACCTACTGATCGGCGGCACCTCACCAGCTATTGTAATGGAAGCATTGGAGCTCAGGTTTGGACACCCAGATTTAATCGTTCAACAGCTGACGGCGCAGATGAAAAAGCTATCGCCACTCTCAAGTAATTATCAGAATGATATAATTAACTTTTCTATGAAAGTAAATAATTGTGTTGCGACGCTGAACTCACTCAATCAGCATGATTACCTACGCAGCCCAGAATTACTGACGGCAGTCGTCACAAAGTTGCCTAGTGTTTTGATTAGCAAGTGGTCAGACTATGCTTACGATAAGCTAGCTAGCAACGTTTCAAAACTACAACTACTAGCCACATTCTTAAAACGTGAAGCTACTGTGGCCTCAATAGTCGGCGTTACACATCTTCGGGACAGCCGTAAACCCGACCAGGTGCCACATGGACGAACGAAACCGGATGAGAAGCAAAGGCAACCTATGTACTATAATCGGCCTGTGCTTACGACGATGGCAACCAGAGCCGCTCGACCGACGTCGTCGAAATTATGTTTGTTTTGCTCAAAATCTGCCCATCCACTAACTGAATGTCGATATTTCAGACGAGCAATGAGAAAAGATAGATGGAGATTTGCAAAAGCAAAAAACCTATGTTTTTGTTGCTTATTGGAGCGACACAATAATACCGCATGTCCTGCACCTTTATGCGACATCGACGACTGTGGATTGTCGCACAATCGCCTTCTACACTTCAAGAAGCCTGCAGTCGACACCGTGGCTACAATGATGGATGCGACCACCCACGAGTCGCAGGTAGCTGACAGCGAGTCGTCATTATCGGCACGCGGCGAAACCGTGGCCCACATGGCTGCCACCCAGCGCGAGCCGAGCGACGATGCCGCCGACAGAACTCAAGGACCGCGAGCGAATTGTGAAGTGCTACTAAAAGTGGTAAAAGTAAATCTAAGTGGCCCAAAGGGCACGGTGAGTGCGTATGCATTGTTAGACGACGGTGCATCCATATCTATAATCGATAAGGACTTGGTAAGTGAATTAGGTTTAATAACTTCTCAGTCTAGCCCTATTAAATTTATTGATGCTTTCGGTATCGAAATATTTCAATCTGATGTACCTAAAGTTACTGCTAATATAAGTGGCATATTTGAAAACAAAAGTTTTGATGTAACATTACGTGTAGTGAATAACTTTAATTTGCCAAAACAAGATTTGTCAATAGTTAAAACTTTGCAATGTAATCATTTGTTAAAAGTTAAAGATGATGTTTGTGATCAATGTGTAGTGCCTCGACTATTGATAGGTGAGGATAATTATTATCTTATCGCTCCTCATGAAATTCTGCAAGGTAACAAGCAGGAACCTTATGCTACGAGATGCCTACTAGGCTGGTCTATTCATGGCTGCATCGGTCTCACTCACACTTCCATGAACGGTCATACTTTTCATCTCGCTCACGATGAGGAACACGATACTAACATCACAGAATTAAACAATTTAATTAAACAATCTTTTGAACTAGACTCGATCGGAATTTCAACCTTACGCCGCGAGAATACGGCACATTTGAGAGCAGTACGTATTTTAGATGATACTGCACGGAATATAGGTAATCAATGGGAAGTAGGTCTACCTTTCACAAAAGACCAATTAGTATTTCCAAATACGTATGATTACGCGCGAAATAGACTAAATAGTTTAGTTAAAAGGTTTAGGTCTGACGTCACGTACGCTGAGAAATATCGCTGGGAGATGAAAAGGCTCTTTGATAACGGCTACGCTCGTGAAATAGGCGTCAAGGAATACACACCGAGTCATACTTGGTACTTGTCACATTTTGGAGTACAGAACCCAAACAAACCCGACAAGTTAAGATTAGTATTTGATTGTGCAGGTAAAGTAAACAACGTATGTTTAAATGATTTTCTTCTTACAGGACCAGACCTGTACAATTCACTATTAGGTATTATGTTACGTTTTCGCGAACATAGAATAGCGCTAACTGCTGATATTAAGGATTTTTTTGTTCAAATCAAAATAAGATCAGAAGATCAAAATGTTTTCCGTTTTCTTTGGCAAGAAAACGCCGAGGATGATGTGAAAATATGCGTAATGCAAACTTTGCTTTTTGGAGCTACTTGCTCACCGTTTGTCGCACAATACATAAAAAATAAAAATGCGATTAAATACATAGACGAATGTCCAGAGGCCGTTCACGTAATATTAAACGACCATTATATGGACGATTGTTTACATTCATGTGACAGCGAGGACAAAGCTATTCAATTAATACGCGAAATAACTGAAATACATAAATCAGGTGGTTTTGAGATAATGCGCTGGTCCAGCAACAGTAAACACGTGCTGCAGACCGTACCGCACGCGGCGCTGGCGCCCGCTGCTATCGCATTACAACACGGAGCTACGAACACAGCTGAGCGCACTCTCGGTTTGATGTGGCATCCGAGCGAAGATTTGTTTAGTTTTAAAATAGCTTTAGATCGAATTTTGCCTGGCATTTTAAATGGAACTCAGGTACCTACTAAAGCTCAAATGTTAAGCATTATAATGTCCGTTTACGATATTCACGGTTTTCTTTCTCCGTTTATAATTAAGGGTAAAATTATTTTTCAAAATGTACATCGCAGTGGAGTCGAATGGAATTGCCGCATCCAAGCCGCGGAGCACACTTTATGGCTCAGTTGGCTCAAAGATTTGAAGTGTCTAAGCTCACTTAAAATTCCGCGATTCCATGGCAACGCGCACGAGTGGACACATTGTTACTCGGCGGAACAGATGTTAACTGATGACATTAAAAGAAATGTAGGCGAGATAGTAAACAAACAAATGCATATTTTTTGTGACGCTTCGTCTAAAGCTTACGCTGCTGTTATTTATTGGCGTTATACACGTGCCGACGGGCGCGTACTAATTAGTTTTGTCGCTAGTAAATCTAGGGTGAGCCCATTGAAGCCGACTTCAATTCCGCGACTAGAACTACAGGGTGCTCTTTTAGGTGCGCGACTCGCAGAAGCTATACTGCGCGAATACAAAGGTCCCGGTCGCCATAATAAACGTTATTTTTGGACGGACAGTAGCACAGTCCTTCAGTGGATTCGAAGCGATCCTCGTAACTACAAACCATATGTAGCCCATCGACTTGGTGAGATCGACTCACTCACGAAAGCATGTGAATGGCGCCACGTGCCTACCACGAACAACGCCGCTGACGCGGCCACTCGAGAAGACGCGCCTCCGTTAAGGTACTCAAGTGACTGGTTCCAAGGTCCCTCGTTCTTGAGACATCCTGAAGGTCAATGGCCTAAGGACCGGAAGTTTACGAAGACATTAGAGGACGCAAATAGCGAAAAATGTACGGTTCATTTAATAGTTGATAATAAATCGACAATAATATAATATAATAATAAACGATTGTTTTCATGCGGACATATCATTATTGAAACAAAATAAGTCCCTGTCACGCGATAGTCGCTTGCTACAACTAACCCCTTACGTAGACGAGTCCGGTCTCATGCGTGTAGGCGGTCGTGTGGAGGCTGTCGCTGGCGTCGAACTTAACATGCGAAGACCTGTTATTTTAGAAGGAAAACATAGAATAACACGTATGCTGGTAGAATATTTTCATAGACAAGCACTCCACAGTGCAAACGAACTCGTCGTTAATAACTTAAGACAGCGTTATTGGATCTTAAAACTTAGGCCGACAGTTCGTGCCGTCGCGTCCCATTGTCTGTTCTGCAGATACAGGCGCGCGACACCGCAGCCTCAGCGTATGAGCGACTTACCTGCAGCTCGGCTGCAACACAATAGACGTCCATTTAGTTACACCGGAGTAGATTTTTTCGGGCCACTAGAGGTTACCGTTGGCCGAGGAAAACAGAAACGTTACTGCATGCTGTTTACTTGCTTAACTATTCGAGCAATACACGTCGAAGTGACGGAAAGTTTAACAACTGACTCCACAATAATGGCATTAAGACGGATGGCTGCTCGTCGAGGCATGCCGCAGGTCATTATCTCAGATAACGGCACAAACCTTCGCGGTGCTGACGCGGAGCTGAGACGCAGTTTGTCTGAGCTAGATCAGGAGGCCATACGGGAGGCAGGAACTATACGCGGCGTCCAATGGAAATTCATACCCCCGGGGGCCCCAGAGATGGGGGGAGCATGGGAGCGCATGATCCGAACGGTCAAGTCCTCCTTAAAGATAGTATTAAAGCAACGTGCACCTCACACTGAAACTTTGTTAACCGTTTTAGCCGAAGTCGAGTCGTTAGTGAACAGTCGACCTATTACTTACGTTTCAAATGATCCACAATATCCCGAGGCTCTGACGCCTAACCATTTTTTAATCGGTTCCTCATCGTCAATTCCACAATTCGGTAAATATGATAATTCGGATCTACATTTGAGAAAGCGATGGCGGGTAGCACAGCGCCTCACTGACATGTTTTGGGCACGATGGATTAAAGAATATTTGCCAACCTTATTACCACGCCAAAAGTGGACTACTGAGTCTAGGCAGTTACAGGTTAACGATTATGTCGTCATTGTCGAACCTAACTTAGAGCGAAACTGCTGGCGGCATGGAATTGTGAGCGCGACCCACGCGGGCCGCGACGGACGAGTCCGTGTCGTCGACGTGCGCACACGCGCCGGCGAGCTGCGCAGACCTGTGACGCGCGTCGCCCTACTAGCACCACAGAATGATAGTAGTGCTAACTAGTTAGCACTAAGGAGGCAGATTGTAGGCGACGCACTACACCTTTCTAAGAATATATCACTAATCATAAGATTATATAAATATTATTTAGAGTGTTAAATAAACTTATTGTGTTCTGAGATTAAATAAATATAGTTTTCTGTTGTATAAGCCTATAAATTGTAAGCTTAAACTTTTGTTTGAATAAAGTCGTGTTGTCGGATTCTTCAAACGTATGCGGTTACACTGAGCCGACACCCTGGAAGTCCAGCAAAGCAGTCGCACCAACGCACGCGCAAGTGACACACGTTTGAATTATCCCTCGCACATATTCTGTCCAACACCGCAGTTTTAATTCCATCCCTTATAGTTTTATTGCTGTGTAAATCTGTGTTATTAACGATTTGCTCTCGTCTATAAACAATTATTGTAATAATAAAGTATTCTTCTGGTAACAAGGTGAAGTGATAGAGTAATTTTGCCTGCATTACTTTAACTACGGCCCGAGGTATGGAAAGGAATTGACGGTCGTTTATGATAAACTGTTTTTGACAGGCAGTCTACATACATATTATCTTTTAGAAAATATATATTTTTTTATTTTTTAATATTATAACAGTGTCAATATTTTACTGTATTTTATATGTTTTAGTTAATAGGTATGTAATGTCTGAAATCTAGCGGGCTAACTACCGACACAACCGAGAATACACAATAACACAGGGCTAGATTGACGTGGTGTGAAGCGTCTATAGATATTATTATTACTATTACTATACTACGTGACAGTGACAACAGCATTTTGCAGATGATCGCCTCTAGAGTGGACTTATTCAAAGATATTGGGTGGAACCGGCATAGGAATGTTAAAATAAATTTATAATTGAAGACATGAATGGATGAAGGTGATATGTCACAAAAAAGTTACCCAGAAAATATACTTAAAGCTGTCATATCATAAACATTTTAGGATATGTACCGCATTAAGTACCTACATTTATCCTAAAGACGGATCTTTGGATTGATGTAGGTACGTTATGACATAGTTAAATATTTAAGTGACAGTTTGAACTCAATTCTCTCGAAATCAGAATTTTGTGGCATACCGCCTGCATCCACTCATGTTTTCAATTGTATTTACTAACATAGGTTTATTTAAGCCACAAGCTATTTGGTAACAAAGATACGGACAAAATTGGTCTGAAATAACGATTTATTTATTTGTTTAACCTGACTGGGAGCGCGCTCTTGGTTCGTATGCTAATTCTATTCAATTATTATTACCTATTTGTTATATTGTATTTCTTACAAGGTAAAACTTATGGGTCAGAATCTTCTACTCTCCTTTGATTTTGATCTATTATCATAAATCATTGATGCAGCGCTTTTGATTGGAAAATTTTCAGCAATAAAAAGGTAGTTAGACAACTATCAATCATACATCAGATCCGCCCTTCTTCGCCCTGTAATCAGTGGGGCCATTATGTCCGGGGCCTTTCTGGGGCCTCTCCGGGGCCAGTTATTATTTGTAAACGGTGAACATTAAGCGTTATTAGCGGGGGCCCGGCCGGCACGTAATCATCTAACCACGGCCGTAGATTGCTATAATTCCAGTTTCACTTCTAAAGCAATGTAAGGTTGTGTCTATGGACACAAAGTAGATATATAACAGAGACACGACCTGGTACTAGAAAATGGTATCACCCTAATACTGGCAATGCGACTGGCAAAGGGTGAAGTCCAGGCGCATTCCGGAAACCGCCATCTAGCGCCACTAATGGAAAATACTGATTACTAATTTCGTTTCGTATCTTCTTCTTAATTAAGAAGTTGAATTAAGCTTAATGTGATGTTATGGTTAAAAAATATGCTTATCTTTATTTTAATGTCAATATTTGTACTTAATTCGGCATATTTACATATTTTTATATTATACAAAAGTTAATAGTAGTGACATCTATTACAATTTTTTTGTATTAAAGATAGATTGTTTGGGATGGTAGGCCATGCTCTGCAGATGATGTATATATGTATCAAACAACTGAATCCATTCGAATATGATTCATTACTGTCCCACAATCTCATGCATTACGAGTACATACTTTTTTCTAAGCTGTTTCCGAAGAGCTATTTCTAAGCACCTGTATGTTCTGGTTCTTGCGATATAAGCTGTGCTTAGTGCAAGAGCCGCTGTAAACTCTATAAAAACCTAGCTCTATGTATAAATATTTTTAGATTTAAGTGATTTCTCTTGTGAAAAAGTTTTTGGTAAATAAACATTATTATTATTACTTTATATCGTATACACATACACATACACACTTACACTAATACATTATATTCTAACATCAACTACTACACTGCAACAAAACAGTGTATACGGGATAGGTTTTCACGTCATTTTACGTTGTTATTCAATTGAAGTAGTGTAGAAGAAAGAGTAAGGAGTTGGGAAAATTTTCCGATAATGTTATAAAAAATAAGTACATAATAAAGCAGGACAAAAAAAATCTGGCGGATTAAAAAAAACAGTATTTTATTCCACAAAGGAAAACTGTTAACTATAATATTTCTAGATGCTTCCCGCTACTTCGTACGCGTAAAATGAAATTCTCCGGGAACTATTTTTACTTCGGTAAAAAGTAGCATGTGTCAAAACAGCATGTATATTGAATATACTATACCAAAATTCATCAAAATCCGTTCAGCAGTTTCTCTAAGAATGTTTTGCGTATCTCAACAGCTGAAGTTCAAAGTTCACAGTGTGGGAAATTTGAGGCTCACCGCGGATTCAGTTGTCGAGATACGAAAACATTATTACAGAATAGCACTGCAGTAGTTTTTCCGTAAAATATTGAAAAAAACCATTCATTCTTGTTCACAAATAGTTGACAGTATTATGGTCAATAAAATTGTCCCTGTCAATGAATGAGAAGCCATGTTATTTTAACAAGCCTTAACACTAACCAGCGTTGGTGAAATCGGAACTAAAGCAAATAAAATTTCACAATCACAAACAACGACTTATAAAAGACGTCCAATAATTAACATCAAAATATAAAACAGTACCTACCTAAAGCTGAATTTCTAATGTATTTAGTGATGCCATTGCGAATTTGTATTTGCTTCAAGGCTTCACCCGGAGATCGCTCATCTGCCTATTGTTTTATAATCCCCCACATTATATTTTTCATCAAATACAATCGAGTTACCCCTTAATGTGCAATCGAAAATAATTGAACACGTTTTCAGCTCGGGGGTATTTTTTGCAAGTCAAAATAGGTTAGCTGTCGGCAATTGTCGGCGAGCAGACTGATTTCATGCTAATTCACGCCGGTTATTATGCAAAGCTGAGTTTAGTGATGGGTAGTTACTGTGTCGATAAGTGTTAGTATTTATTAGCCTGTTTTAATATCAACAATTTATAGTAATAAGACTAGCTGACCCGTGTCTACTTCGTTGAGCATAGAAACAGTTTGTGATGAACCTTTTAAACCTTCACTGGACGAATCTTTCAAGACTAAAAATAGTCGAATCGATTTTCGTTGTCAAGTTTTAGCGAGACTAACGAACAGCAATTCATTTTTATATAAGAAGAAGATTTTGAAGACGTCACTCCCAAAATCCGATTTGAATATCACCCGGGTGATGTTAGGGGGGGTCAAACCTCCCCATCTACTCCCAGCCAAACAACTAGCCACCCGGCTAGTTATAGTCCGATACAGCTAAATCGGCTTTCGAGCCATTAGTGAGTAGGTACCCTTTCGAAAAAAAAAAAAAAAAAAAACGTCACTCTTCAATAAGGTCCGCAAAGCTTGTGAACCGATTAATATAAAAATAATAATATCTATGGACGCTTCACACCACGTCAATCTAACCCCGTACAAGCCTGTAGAATTTGTGTTACATCAACGGAAATATTTTTGATACTTTTAATACTATACACATATCAAGGACCACAGAAAACTTTTTGTTCCTTTGTCGCGGTTTGAACCCGCTACCTCCAGCTCGAGCACTAAAGCGCTCAACCACTGCACATGCATCCTACCTAATAGTAGTGAAAGCCTGTCGTATTTACCTGTAGGTTTGCCTGCGTTTTGCTACCTACAGTTTCGGAAAGCCAAATCAACTAATCTGTGTTCAAATATCTTGTCAATTTTAAATTTAATACTGAATTTGAAAACAAGAGATTTGAACACTGATCGGCTGATTTACCTTTCAAAAACCGGGGGCTAGTCGGATAAAACAGTAATTAATTTTTTTGCATTCTTACCCGAAAACAGCTCAACCCAAACGTCGTCACAAAATCTATACTTTTTAATTAATACTATTCTGCCACTCATAAAAGCCAAAAGCCAAGATAGAGTCACATGAACATAAATAATTTATCGATATCGACTTTCGTCAACCCTATAACCCTCGCTCACCTAGGGTCGCGGTCACCAATTTGCGTTTTAATTAACCGTCGGGTGGGGGTTGTTTTTGTTGCGAACAGCGACCCGCGATTCGGCCGCAAAGGTCCCTGTTTTGCATACTGTTAATTAATAGTGTTTAAACTTACTTTATGAGGGTTAAATTACAGGTGTTGTAACGATGGCAGATTTTGATTTTGTTGCTGTTTGACTGTTTTAATAATGAATTAGGTGCACTATTCTTGTACACTTCTTGTTGTATTATTATCCCTATATAAAATTGTCCATTTTCATGTCTTTGAACTTTAAAGACATGAAAGTGGACAACTATGATTGACTTTTGAAACTGACCAGGATTGAAACTCATCTGTTTTGTGACTTTTATCGAGATCTTTAATCGTGGTTTGTCGCGTGGTAAGTAATTTATATGAGGTGCCAAAACTAAACATGCTCTACGCTTCATTCTCTTCACTATATTCGACTTTATACATGAACCATGAGACATAATATGTACAGGATATAGACTCTATACAACTGCATTGTTTCCAGTACAATCTCCGAATATGAATCCGTGACTTTTATGAAGATCTTTAATTGTGTAGTAGTATTTTATATGAGGTGCCAAAAAAAATGCTCTTCGCCTCACTACAATACTATCGTCTTCACACAATATTCGGCTTAATATATGACCCATGAATCGCCCCGTATATATGCAAAACTTACCTGTGAACTTGTGAACGTTATTAGAAAACAAATACGATTACCTATACGTCGAACCGTCACGATATCAAAGGCTAATAGAAAATAACAAGCACACAAAGGCTTAACCCTTACGCTGCGACGTGAGTTATACGAGCCGGGGAAAAATACAAACCGCCTCATATGTGACTAGAGGGGACTCAGCTACAGCGTTTAGACGGACAACTTATAATAATAATAATGCTTATAATAATAATAATAATAATGCCTGCCACACCGATTTCGACAATTACAAATGGCATATTAAACCCACACTGAGAATGCATGAGTGGTAGTATTTCTTTTACAAATCAGCCGGGTTACAAGTTAGGGGTGGTTATTAACCCCCGACGCAAAGAGGGATGTTACAAGTTTGACGTGTCTACTATTACCGTAACACTAGTAGAAATATAAATTACATACTGTAGATGCACATTTATCTTCCGTGATACGTGACAAAACTAATAGCTCACCGATTTCGGTGTCGGTGGCCGGTTTCATTGAAACGAGCCCAGCTACGCAGGAGTTATTTTATAGTGCCCAAGTGTGTGAGTACACAGAAGCACTCTCTCTTCCTTCACTTTCGTAGCCTAGTGGGATGGATAACCAACCGACACGACTGGCGAGAGAGCAGACGAAGGACCGACTTTTTACATGCCCATCCGGCGCATGGATCATCTTTTTTGTCAGATAATCAAATGATCATCTGACCAAACTTGAACACAACATTGATTGTTGTTCCAACGCGAGAAACGAACTCCGAATTGAGAGCAAAGCTCTGAGCAACTAGACCACGGAGGCGTTACAACAATTAATATACAGGTGTCATTCTAGAAATTATTTTTTTTCATTATTTATTTAAAAAAAAAAAAAATTTTTTTTGCAATTTATTATTTTCTCCGCCCGCCTTGCGACTAAGGCGGAGGAACTGTTTGGAACAACGCTCGTCATTAAATTCCTAATTTTTTATAATTTTTGCCCTAGTACGTAATGAACGTCTTACGCGTGCTATTGACCTCTTAGCGTAATCAGCTGATCGCTGTGTTGTGCACGTTGTACATTGCCTATTGAAAATTTTTAATTTTCAAAAATAGTAGATTAAATGCAAATGACTAGTACCAATGAATATTTCTCTTGCCTGGTTATTACCCCACGAAGTTATAGTGACTGCTCTTTTTACATCCTGTATATCCCAGTATACAATGTCATCGATTTCTCGAAAAAAGGTGAGAAATCAATAGTTTATTTTGTGGTTGCAAAAAAACTCGGCTTAGGTACCACCTTATCAAAAAAAGTCCCACAAGCGTTCACGACAATGCATCATGGTCGCCCCAGTTAACGGGCGATAAGTTACAAATTTAACGACAAAAAGCTAGGCCATTTAACGTGAAATACCGCCGGGAGACAGCCCCATAAAAGTTGGGCCACACCGCGGTGTAAGTACACGATTTGTTTTCATATCACCTTATTTATTTGCGTTATAAAATTTTCAACTCGCGTGTTAAACTCGTATTATTTAGGCGCCATTTTTCAGTTCATATTATGTGACGGATTTGTTTATGGCCGGCCGCCATTTTTAAATCTTGTGTAATCATGTAAGGTTTTGTTTACAATGTTGACACAAATACATTATTAATAAGAAAGTAGCAGGAATATAAGTATAGAAACCTGACTTAAATACAAATTCAGCGATAAACTTGACATACCTACATAGTTTTTTTTATTCAGATCATCTAAAATAAGGCATGTTGATATTTCCAAACTTTTATGTTTTCGCGCTATTTTGACAAATCATACGACGTTATATTTATCAAAATCGGCCCACGCATTTAGTCTAAATAGTGTTCACACATAGGCTGATAAACACATAACCATGTGCGTCGGGCAGTCTTCTTATAGGTATATAAAAATGAATTCGAACTCGAACTAACGAACGTTAGTCTCGATCGCTAAAACTCGAGAACAGCTGAACCGTTACTGCTATTTTTAGTCTTGAAATATTCGTGGATGTCCAGGGAAGGTTTAAAAGGTTTTTATGCTCAACGAAGTGGGCACGGATCAGCTAGTCAGGTATAAATTGTTACATAATATTCAACACTCAAGTTTATTATTATAAAGCGGATCCTGAAACATTTGTGTCACAAACAAACACACACACCCAAGATATAAATCTATCTCATAAGCTTCCAATATGTGATGCTGAGCTTTCGACAAGCGAGAGCTTAAAGCTTTGTAACTTGTTATACAGCCAATATCTTGTAAGTTGTTAGTGTGTGAGTTATCGCATACTTTGTATAAGATTGAAATATCAATCTAGTCTTTTAATGAAATTGATATATTGCAAAAAAGATGTAACATATCACATATCCTACTATTACTATAAACGTGGAAGTTTGTAAGTATGCATTGATGTTTGTTACTATTTCACGTTAGTGTCGTAGTTAAAATGAAGCAAATGTGCATTAAAAAAGACAAAAGCGAGCGATCGCCGATTATTTATTATTTTTTGATGTCTAGCAATCGATTGCGCGTCTGTCGTCTGTCGCTATTTATACGTAATCAGACGCCGTAGTGTCCCAGTAGTAGTTGTAGAATATCATGCTTTTGTTTACATGTAACTCACATCGGAACAGAACATAAGCAAGCAGACGACGATGATGAAACTATATGCGGGTAGTTTATCAAAAGTGGAGCGCGTTTTTACGTCAGTATGTCGTGGCCATTAGTCAGGTTAAATGGCGCGTCCGACCGCGATATTCGCAATTTATGGCCCCACATTAATATTATCTTCTATCTAGAAATTTTCTCCCACTTCTAACTTCTTGTAAACCAGTCCGCGATGAGATTATGAGATTACGTACTTAATGCTTCAATTTGTCTACTAATTGTTATTAGGATCATTAGAAATTCAAATTCAGCTATGCCTAGTTTCATTAGATTCGGATCTATTAATAAAAAAAGCTTTTTAGATCTTGTCTTGTACTATAACCATAACTGTCCGCTCGTTCCAGAACAAAACACAATATTTTATTCGTTATATGAGAAACCATATAAATTGAGCGATAAAATGACGCAAAACTATAAATTGTTTTTAAATGTAATATTATGTGAGAATTCGGACTCAAGTAACTAATTAGCGAAGATACAACAGAAAAATGTTTTTTTGTTTATGATGGTGTTTAGAAATAAATAAAATAAAAACTATACACATTTTTAAAAAACTTGAAAATATTTCTGAATATCCATTGAAAAATTATGCTTATTATATACAGATTTCGTATAACACTGATATAATAAAAGCGAATGTTTGTGAGTGTGTTTGTAACTTCTTTACACAAAATCTAGTTAACGGATTTTAATGAAATCTGGAATGGTACTACTACCATTATAATACAACATAATATAATATACTACTTTTTTCCGTAGCAAGATGTATAGTTTCGGTGGAATATTTGCGCGTACGAAGTAGCGGGAAGGATCTAGTATATCATAAAGATTGAAAGTAATTTTAAAGTCTACGATACGATATGGTGGATCTACGTTTCATCGTATACAATAGGCAAGTTATCAACGTCCTAATATCTATTTTTCCCCGATAGTGAAAGTTATTATGCAATAACACTATATCACTATTAGTTATCAGTGAGAATTATGTTCCTGGATATTTATTATATAACGCTATCGTTGTTTATGGAGTTGTCAACACTTGTAGTTGCAGCTAATGGTTATGGAATCGTTTCGTTTATACAGAGTGTTTCATGGTTCATAAATCAAGACGAATATAGTGTGAAGTGAAGGACGCGCATTTTTTTGTTTTGGCACCTCCGGACATATAAAATTTTGTCAAAATCCGATTAATACATATTTTTTTTAAAACAATCACAACAAATCCATGCATTCTTATAGACTTACATTTTTAAAAGTACAGTTGGAACTAGAATAGTTGTATGTAATATTAGTATGTTTTCGAATCTGGGTCTGATATACCATTTTAAGTATTCATGCACTTCGTGCCTGTAGCTTCGTTTTATCTTTAAATATTATATTATAATTAAATAATCTATGCGTGTGTTTGTAATTCAATTCCTAAACGGCTGGACCGAGTTTATGTGTTTAAGTTAGATAGGTATGTAAGGTAAGTGTATAATGTATAGTATAATATACAGATAGGTGTAGTTGTAGATGGGGTGGGTGTAGGTTGCTATCATGTATAAAAGTTATTTAGTTTATATTTAGAACAAACCAACTTGTGTCAAACAGCTAGTAATATAGAGTATTCTGTATATTGTTTTAAAGAACACTTTTATTATATAATTCTAATGCATCAGATTACACCCTGTTAATAGCTCCCATCACCGACTTTGGTGTCAGTAACCGATTTTATTGAAACCAGGCCAGGAACGCAGGAGTTATTTTATAGTGCATAAGGGTGTGCGCAATACACAGAAGCACTCTCTCTTCCTTTTACTCTCATAACCCAGTGGGACGGTAAACCGACACGACTGGCGAGAGAACAGGCGCAGGACCGACTTTTTACATGCCCATCCGACGCATGGATCATCTTTCTTGTCAGACAATCAGGAGATCAGCCTGCATTATCCTAACCAAACTTGAAAACAACATTTTTGTTGTTCGAACGCGGGAATCGAACCCACGACCTCCGGGTCGAGAGCGAAGCTCTGCGACACTAGACCACGGAGGCGATAACCCCCTGTTAACATTATGTCAAGTGTCTCTCCATGACACTCTGTAAGGATTTATCCTTACATAGTGTCGCGGACATAGAGTTTTCGATTTTACACATCTGGCGTTCACGATCGTGGGGATTAAAAAATCACCACCAATATGAACATCTGATAACGCTGTAAGATCAGAAAAAAAAGTAACACTAACTTTTGCAGCCCAAGCAGGACCTTTTGAAAGTTCCGTAAAGTAATCGATTGTATTAGTGCTATCATGCTTTTCATTTTTATATAAACTTTTATTCATCTTGCCCTGCTAGTTAGTTGCATGTAGTGTGGGACAAATCTTGCGAGTTAACTTCCACTTCCTGTCGTTTAACGTCGTCGTAATCAAATTTCAACCTAATCTAACGAGATTAGGTTGAAATTTGGTTTAACAACGTGATTTTGGTGACAATGCAATTAGATACATGGTATCATGAAGCTGGTGTCAAGATGGAGTCGGAAGGTGGCTATAGGAACTCCTAAACTAAACAATAAAAGTCCATCTAATTTCGACTCGTTTGAATAGTATTGACAAGCACTCTAATGCTACATGACAATATGGGTCTCAAGATGGCGTCGGAAGGTGGCCATAGAAACTCCTAAACTAAACAAGATAAAACCGTCGAGTTTGGACTCGTTTGAATAGTCTTGACAAGCACTCAGAGCTTGTTTAATTAATATTTTATGATTCGTAAACGTTACTTTACGGATCTTTCAAATGTTTGCTCTACTGATCGAGAAATTCGTACTTCCGAACAATTCGTACTACAAACGAAACTCTCAGGAGTGCCACTTCGTGAATTCACTTGTAACCCGAGACGCCTATTTGTAGACTGTAATGTGTTCTATCCATCACCGGCATTTAATCTTTCAACAAAGGCGAGCTTTATAAGAGTTTTTCTAATTAATGTGTCCAATTAATCAGTGTTTACTGTAAATTCGTTAGCCAAATGAAAAGTTAAGCTATTAACTCGAATATTCTCGTCGGTTTTTTCACGGGCCCACTTAATCTTGTAAAGGGAAGACAAATTGTTGGCTCTTAAGAATTAATTTGAAAGAATACGCCCCGCGGCTCGTTTTTCATTGTCATAACGTTCAACAAATAACCATTTTGTTTCTGAAGACTCGAGCAACTGTCTCTAATGACTTTTGTTATGAGTTTTTTGTTTTAATTTCGTTAGATCATTTGTTATTTGTGTAATGGTGCTTATCATTTTAAATCGATTATGTAATTCATTTAGTTTCTATCTACGTAAAAATTCGAATACAAATAATTAGGAACACCACGTTTACTTACAGCACAATTTATTATATATATTACGTATAATGTGCTAGTAAATTCTTGTATAAGTAACGTAAAGCATTTTATATTTTAATTCTTGTATAAGTAACGTAAAGTATTTAAAACATTAGAAATTCATAAAAACCAGATCTTACACAGATAATTACATTTATTACTGTAACTAGCGTTTAATACAATCATTTATTTTCGCTGACATTTGTTAAGCTATAAAATATACCTTAAAAGTATCCTTGTATATTTCAAAAATGATATTGGGAAATTTTAACATGGAGATACAAAACCCAACTGAATTCCAAAATAAACAGTTTTATTTGGTTATCATTTATTTACTTGAAGTGGAGAAATAGCTTGTAACGTTGACAATGATGTCGATGATGATTACGATGATGAAGTAGATGATGCTGATGTAGATGATGATGATGTAGATGATGCTGACAGTGAAATAATGATGACAATGATACACAGGAACACGGAGGCCACATCTCTAATTATAGTAGTAACCGTTAAGATATGTAAGAGCAATATAATTATAATTCATCAATTACGATATCGCCGGCCTCTAGACACCTCGTCTGTAACGACGTTGTAAATTTCACTGTTATTGTCCAGTTAAAATTAAGGGTTATTGTCGGAGACATACTGATAAGTGACCGCCGAGTGCGAGTGGAGGTGGTATTTTTTGATATTGGTACCGCCATTATTAAATTCCAAAATAGCCCACTGCCCAATCCTTTTAATTTTAAACTATTGCATAGCTTTTATCGCGGGCTTTGAGCGCGGCAACCGAATCATCTAGAAACTCTGAAATAGATATACAGCACTGCAAAAGTAACTGATGGAAAATGAAAAAAAAATGTATGTGGAGTATGATACTTACCGTGCTAAGTGTCGATTTCACCAACGCTTATAAGTATTAACGGCTTCTTAAATTATAGCCTTCTCATTCATAGATAGGAAATACGAGAGGGATATTAGATAACATCATATTTAATGACGGATTAGCTGACCCGTGCCCACTTCGTTGAGCATACAAACCGATTAAGCCTTCCCTTGACTTCCACGACTATTTCAAGACTTAAAATAGCCGAATCGGTTCAGCCGTTCTCAAATTTTAGCGAGACTAACGAACAGATTGCTGTTCGTTAGTCTCGCTATATAATAGTCATTTTTATATATAAGAGAAGAAGACTAAGTAGAAAAAGGTAAAGGCTTTAAGATGTGTTGGGAACATTGGCACTTGGTCCCGATGTCACCATCGTTGTTACTTGTTACTTTTTACAGCTTGTTAAAATACCATGCCTTCTCATTCATAGATACGAGAGGGATAAAATAATATTTATTGAAGGATTAACATTAACATACAATTGTGTCGGTGAAATGACCAATAGCCGCGTTGTAAGTATTTGTATTCAAATTGGAATATGCATAAACCCCCTGAAAGAGTACCTCATGTTTTTCTAGAACAAACAAAACCAGATTATGATGATTTATAAACGTATGCATAAATAACAATTATTTAATGCGCTAACAAACTATAAAAGTTTAATGTCCCGCCACACTTAGCGTGCAAGACGTGACAATAATTCAAAACAAATGCAGCTTTTTATATCTTTTTTACAGGCTTTTAATTAGTAGTAAAATTTAAAGCTTCCGCTTATAACTTTCATTATGAGTTACTGCAAGGTGCAGTTCAGAATGTGAGGCGAGTGAAATTTCTAAACGGTTAATGTTTTCTTTATCTTAAAGTTGTAAGATTAATAATAATATCTATAGACGCTTCACACCACGTCAATCTGGCCCCGTGCTAAGTATCCGAAGAACTTGTGTTACAGGTACCAGACAACGGAAATATATATTTAATACTTTTATACTATACACATGTTTATGATTTTTTAGTATATTAATACACAAATTTAATACACATCCATGACCCAGGAACATTGAAAACTTTTTGTTCCCTCGGCGGGATTCGAATCCACAACCGGTCGAGCACCAACGCGCTGAACCACTGCGCTACGGAGGTCGTCATTTTTTTTTAGTTTAGTAGATTAGTTGTTTTGCATTGAGTTTTTATTTACTTTTGGATTCATTACGTAGAAAATTTTTAATCTTTAGTTTTCAATGTTGAAGGATGACCAATGATGTGTATTAAATTTATGTATAATATAATAAAAAATCTTAAATATGTGTACCTATGGTATAAAATTATTAAATAAATTACCTGTTACACAAGTTCTTCGGATACTTATACGGGCTAGGGTTAAACCGGTGGTAGCCTTTTTGTTAACTTTACGAAAATAGCTTGTTAAGTTTCATTTGGAAATAAAATATTTTGATTTTTAAGAATTCAGATCGACGTGGTGTGAAGCGTCCATGGAGAAAATATCTAAAATAAAAATTAGGATAACTTTAATAAAATAAAATAAAATTTAATTAAATAAAATATCTATCACTAATTTCTCGCAAAACGCTATTGGTACTATTTGGTACGCAGGTTGGTGTAATGTCTATGTAGGGTTAACAATGTGACGTCACAATCGGTTGTTACCCGATATATTTATTATATTTATTGTCTATTTACTATACCTGGATGCAAAAAGAACAGTCACTATAATTTAGGATATGATGATATGATTTTACCTTTTCTCATTCAATAAATAATATAGGTTTTCCGGAAATCAATATTGTCTTAAAAATATTTTGAGTTACCATGTCCATTTCGTACATCAATGCGGGAGGTTTATCAAACGTCCGTGTACTGTTGTGAGATACCGCGCAGTACCGCTCAGCGCCACTAGTCACCATCAGCATCAACGTCCATCATCATATCATCATCAGGTATCATGATTATGTATCTCGCAACAGCAATACGACAGACGTAAATTGTACAATTGTGTACAATATTGTCAGGTGTATTCAATTGACAGCAATATTGTACACAATTGTACAATTTACGCCTGTCGAATTGCTGTTGCGAGATACATAGTCAGCTTACAGAACCTGTAAAAGTACCTAAAGCGTCTAAATTCTAATACTAATCATATGTTTTGGGCTCTGCATGTGTAACACGAGTATTGAGTTGATTGTAGATTAGGGTTTATTTTTTTTTTACATTCGGAAGGGGAAATTTTTCATTTTATCAAAGAAATATACCAGTATGTTGTCCATTCTTGCCCAGTGCAGACGAGAGCATATCTTATCACTTCAAAGTTCGGAAACAAAATGTATGATATTTGTCATAAGCTAAATGTCGAGCGAATTAGTAGATATATTATTTAGCGAAACTTATATCAAATTCCATGCATTTTGTTAACGAACTTCTTAAGCGATAAAAAGCGATGGTATCTGAAATTAGGGCCCAGGAATCATGGCGTTTTTCGAAATTATAATGAATTAATAAACATAAGTAACTACCGCAACTCCTGACTTAACACGCCGTACTAACGATGGTAATTATGATAAAGAAGTATGTTAGGAAGTAACTAATATGAACGCGGTAATCGCAGCTCGTTTGCGCGACAGTGACTGATAGCCGAGTCGTTTAAATGACGTATGTATGTAATGAAGTGCTGCTATTTTGAGATCAGATTAAGACTGGGTTATTGACTATTTCGAAATGTTCATAACCATCGATATATGCACTACTACATAATAGTATAGGTACTGTTAATGTAATAGGCTTAAAACAATGTAATGTCAACATGACGTTTGACACTGAAGCTCAAGATATACTTTAGATTAGTCCTCCTTAGGATTGTATAGTAAGTAGGACTACCTAGATATAATTCATTATTGTATGTGTCACTCAATAAAAATTATATATTAACCCAAGTGTATTATTGGATGTGTGAATGGACCCTAACCAAAGGCTGTAGCATCACAACAATAAGGTGCGTTCTAATTGCATGAAAATAACGTTTTGAACGAAATTTTTAATTACATTTCTTTTCGCCTTAAGTTTATACATAAAACTGATTAAAAATTTCGTTCAAAACATTATGCCGTTGCAACTGAAACGCAAGTCTATATAATTATACTACTTACCAACGCAATCTAAATGTAAACAAAAAAAATCAACTAAATGAATGTGTCATGGTTTTTAACCCGACGTGTCTGTGTGTACGTCTCTTTCTGTGACAAGCTCACAAACGGATGAACTCTAAAGATGATCGAGATCAGGTGACTTACTCTCCAAACTGATTAGATTTTCTCTGATCTACCGATTTTATTTATCCTAGTTAGTTTCAAAATAAACCACCAAATAAAATACCAGAAGCTGTTGATCGAAGATCGAACTGATTCGATTCTCGATTGTGTCGGGAGTAAGCCTACTGATCTGTTTTGTTTGAACTTTAAAAACTGACGTGATCGCGAGAGTCAGCTATTATTCATAATCATAAGTTCACTCACAGCTTAACAATTCGGGGGTTAGTTAATTTTTGTAGTTTTCTATGGCATGGTAAATAAATAACATACTATTGTTGAGTTGTCAGTTTAGCTAAGTTCCATGCAAACTATCTCTACTAATGATACATACATTTACATTACTTTAGTTTAAAAGATCTTATGATTAGACACATAAGTCCTTACTCTTACATACTCTTCAAAGAGAATATAATCACTACGTTTTAATACTCTTGTCCATCTTAGGCATCCTATATACGTCAATGTGACAGTAACTTTTTTTAAATGTATTTATTAAAATGTAATAAAACAATATGCAACAAATATAATTTCGAAGCATACTGTATAGCCTACATTGAGATTTGTTTATATTTCCATTGCATTGAATCGCAACGGATCATAGGATAGTGTAATACGACATTTTTCAAACGAAAATGGTTCCGAAGTTTGTGTTTGTGATGGAAATAATTTACGAAGAGACTTAGGAAGATTAATCTAAAATGATATAGGACTCCTCACAATGGAACTCACAACGACAGGATTAACACCATAACCCGACATTAGCTAACGCTAACCCAATATGGGCACTATGTATAAACAAATACGGCGCGTATTTCCACGGTCGTCGCCGGCACGTCGTATTTTGACAGCCGTCGCCATTTATAAAACTCAATTACGCCGTGTCACCGCTTGGTACCTAATAATGATAATTGATGACGAAATTTGCGAGCTTTTTGCGGGAGATCCTTCCTGCCATATTTCTTTCGAAGTCTGTGTCCACTGTTAGAAATAACGTCATCGTATCGCCTCAAAATAAAACTAATTACTTTATAAAAACATGGAATATTTACATTTACTGTGGGTAAAGTTTATACAATTTTTAAATGCCTTAACATTTCCCTCGATCAAACAAGATATGTTCAGGTTTATATATAATTTTATAGGTTTTAAAGCCACATCCATAAATCAATATTAAATACAATTTACAATAACCACAAAGTTTTTATTTCTGTCAATACAGTTACGTACAAAACCGCTTCCGTGCCGTGCTGTAGTGGGAACATGTAAAGCATTATTTTTGCGATATCTCTTTATACACACCCCTGTTTCATTTATAAATTGCTTCACGTCTGATTAAAAACTCTTTTGAAAATTGACGACGGGCGAAGAAGAAAGATGCTTGAGTTTTTTTCGTCGGCGCGAATTAAAAATAAATTACGAAGTTGACTCGATTGGCTTTATGTGTTGTGAAATTTCTTTGACGCGGTGAATTCGTTTACTTTAGGTGGGAAAATGAGAAATTGAAGGGGACCAGTGGACGCGACAGATAATTAAAAATTAGAAGTCGAGGAGGAAAAATCGTTTGAGGATTGGGATGACACTAAATGTTTTGTGGTGATAGCTTTATCATAAGCGACAATACGTAATTGGTTGTGACAGGCTAATTCTGTGCCTTTGTCACGTGAGCACACAGTGCCCTCAAAGGAAGTTTCGAAAACGTAAATGAGAATTATCCTAGTGTAGACAAAGTAAACACATTAAATTTTAGGTGGCAGTAGCTATATTACTATACTTACTTCTGTTCTGTTACTACACTTCTGTAGAATCTACTAAATAATTGTAATATTTAGTAGACAGAGACAAGGAAGTTATTATTACAATAATTAATTCCTTTCGTTTTCGATGTAGTGTAGCTGAAGTTGTTTGGCCCCAAGCCTGCAACTGCAGACAAGGGAGATAAAAATAATAATCTAATCTTTGTCTTTACAATAAATGGACAAACACTTAAAGCTCTACAAAATACAGTGTCAATCACAAGAGTCAAAAGCACGTAAATACAGACTTTGTAAATTACTGGCCACTATCAGATAGGTCTGGACAAATTATGAGCGCGTAATGGGCAGTTGCCGCGGGCGATGATAAATCCCCGTTGTAATTGTAGTTGTTGGCTCCTTCGTCGTTAGCTGTTGTTAGACCTTCGTTTTACAGATTCGAGGAGATATTGTAATTGGTCAATTTGCTGGTGAAATAAATTTTGTATGATGTGTCTAACGCATATTTATTTTTCCTAGTAATTTGCTTTGTTTGTTGCTTACCGTTCCCACTGAATATTTCAAAGTTTCAGCCCGTTTAATTACTATAGTAATGTTTAAGTGGCTACTTTTTATAGCTTCGCTCACACCACACCGTTGAACCTTCCATGTGTTTATTTACTTCTGCTGTGTGAGTCCCACCGATAGCTTTTAAGAATAATTTTCGATCTGCAACTTTAAAAACATTATTAAATTTTATAAAAAAATCACATTTCTAAATCATAACTTAGTTAATACCATACAATTTGTCTTACGACCAATAAAAAGTCGATACGTAATTGTATGAATCTATGATGCATTATCTCGGAGCAGTTCGGCGGATTGAGAGGCCAAAAGTGGTGCAAATTACAGGTTGTGGTCGACGTGTGATTACACGTCGCGCCGGTAACGAGGATTGATGCAGACGGCACGCTGATTACACCAGCAGACACGAGGACGATACGATATTAATATAAGTCTGACGAAGTCGTTGGGTTTCGGACGCAGTGAAACCAATTGAAATCGAAAACGAACTGGATGTTTATTTAATTATTTTTATTGATGGGATGTATTCAGGGCTGCCATTCGTCCGGGTTTCCCCGAATTTGTCCTAGTTTGAAAGCCGTCCGGGGAGCGTCCGGGCGGGGTTTAAGTTGTAGTCCGGGTGAAATCGTGACTACAACTTGCCCGTGCCCCCAGATTTTAATCAAGATGTAAGTTATTGAAAAAAAGTATTGTAATGCCCGGGGTGAAAGTTCCAAAATCCGGGGAAATTACGCTTCCGGTCCTAGGAGGCAGGCTTAAGAGATGGGACTTGGGAGCCCTAGCTGTATTCCAATAACATTCATAACACAAATCTAGTTCAGTTTTAGTTTTCAACTCAATAGTCAATTGTACATACTATCATAGATATCGTATGTTATAAAGGGCAAAGTTGAAAATTATTGAGTGCCTCAAATGAGACGAAATTACAAATTACTGTGGCATTAAGTTGAAAACGACGAGTCGGTCTGTTATTAACGAGCCCGTGACAGGCCAGTCACTAGTGATGTCTATTAATGACTTGGACCAAATTAAATTAAAGTGAAGTGCGCGTTGGATGCGTGTAAAGTCCCAACACTTACAGCGAATCTGGGTGAAGTGAAGCCATTAATTTTGGTGCACATTTGAAGCCAGTGCCATTTTGGTTTTTAAGCCGCTAGTTGCTCTTTGCGGTAATTGCTTTTTAACGAATTACGTCATATGTGTACAGCCAGACTTCGAAAACCTTTTTTACCTTTCGTACGCGTACTTTCGAAACTAAATAAAATATGACCCCGTATGTTTGATTCGTGATATTTTACTTGTTGTGTATGCTTGCGATATACAAACTATATTTGTGTGTTTTAATGCTAGGTTACAGCTTCGCGTCGCGTTATGGTAAGTAATTTATATGAGGTGCCAAAACAAAAAATGCTCTACGCGTCCTTCTCTTCACACTACCTATATATTCGGCTTGATATATGAACCATGAGACACGCTGTATATACCTACAGGATGTCTCATGGTTAGTCTTTATCCTAGATAGTTTCAAAGCGATCCTCGAAATAAAACACCAAATGCCGTTTAGATGGAATTGATTCAATTCGATTTTTGTCGAATTGTGTCGGAAGTAAGCCACACAATAATTGCAGATCACAATACCTACCACATATACATGCCCACCAAAACCATATTTGTAGACAGTCAGATTACCCTGCATTACCCTACTGGACGTGAAAACAACGTTTTTCTTGTAGTTTCAACGCGGGAATCCTTTGGACCTCCAGAGTCGAGAGCTCAAAGACCACAGAGGCGACAGTTTTGTCGGTTTATGAATATTGTCACTAATACAGCTGATTACACTCGGTGCAATTGATGTAACGATTGGGGTCTCGTCGCCTTGACATTGCTTCAAAGGCGCCGCGCCCCGGCAATTTAGATGACATGACATGCGATCAACATACAAGTCATGGGAAGCTTTAACTAAATAATGTCCTGTCCTGCTACTGTTCAAGAATAATATGTCAAGTAATCCATATATATATTTTAAAAAGAACCGTAACTTTGGGATATGATTATACAATTTTTTCTCCTTATTTCTTTACATTTTTTATTTTTTTTCTGATTTTTTTGTTATTTTTCCGACCAAAATACATAAATTGTGAAAAGTAAATATATATTTTTTTAGAATGAGCAAAGGTAGTATAATCGTATCCCAAAGTTATAGTGACTGCTTTTAACAGCCTGTAAATTGTGCGAAGCAAAAACTTTCGGTATAATTTTTTGAGAAATTGGTGAGTCGGTGTATGAAATTTGGCACATTAATATGTGATGAAGGTCTGCTGAATATTTGTTTCAATAAATCTAAGAGCTACCTGAAGTTAATGAAAGTAATAAACACACCAATATTAAGTAAAAAAATAATGCAACTATTAAATATGTGTACTGCTTGTCTAAAATATTTTCTATAACAGCAAATAATTATAGAAAATTTAGACAAGCAGCTGTTAATATTATTAGTATTTCTGCAGAAAATCTGATGTCCTTCGATATGAATCGCCTACATCAAGCTGTTAGAAATGATTTGACTTTAACTAATTTAAAATTGAAGAAATTAATGGATGAAGGTGATATGACGCAAAATTTTTAGTCGAGATAATTGAGTTCGAACTGTCACTTAAACATTTTAGGATAATATGTCGTAACGTATTAAGAACATTTATATTTTGATTAATGTACAAACCTTAATAGGCTACGACATAATATTTGAAAATATTTAAATGATAGTCGAAATCTGAATTTTGCGACTTATCATCTTTCATGTCATCAATGATGTAGATCGTGCATCTTTCAACTCATACTAACGCATACCTACCATTGTCATGGTGATTGCTTACCCCATTATAAAGTTGCTGATCTACGTGTGGAGGTGTTCATGCAAATGCCTACTCTGTCGGCGGTGTTTGTCTATGGCAGACACGTCCATACAATGCGCTCCCGGTGGGGCAGATCAGTATCAGTTCCGGCGGTGTGGGTGGCCGAAACTGCTGACACTTGAAGAAGAAAGAAATAGAAGAAAGGAAAGGAAGAAGGAACATCCGTGTTTTGACATCTGATTGATTGTATGATAGAAGAATGCAAAGGATTTTTAGAGTGTTGATTGTCAAATGTATATAGCCTTGTTCAATTCTTATTTCTTTTCGGAACTCAGAAATAATCTGCTCAATGGGACCTACTACCCAAATATGACTTAACAGCACCGTGCTATCTAGCATTAACCATGGTCTAGTGGTTTAGAGCCTAGCTCTCGACTCGGAGGTCGTGGGTTAGATTCTTGCGTTGGTGCAACAAAAAATGTCTTTTTTTAAGTTTGGTTAGGACAACGCAAGCTGAGCACCTAATTGTCTAACAAGAAAGATGATTCATGCGTCGGATGGGCATGTAAAAAGTCGGTCCGGCAGATGATTTCCCGCCAGTCGTGTCGGTTATCGTCCCACTGGGCTACGAGAGTGAAGGAAGCGAAAGTGCTTCTGTGTATTACGCACACGCTTGGGCACCATAAAATACCTCCTGCGTCTCCTGAACTGGTTTCAATGGAACCGGCAATGGTCACCAAAATCGGAGTGGGAGGCATTATTATTACTATCTTGCAGTTACCTCTAAGTATGTATCTGTTTCCATGGCACGATGCAGTCTGCAACGCTTGGGTCATCGGTAAAGAATGCCACAGGCAATGGCTCACAAGAAATAGTTCGCAATTCATTAACAAACAATATCTTTAATCGAACACGTCCACATAAATCTATCCGCGGGCCTCCGTAAGGCGACCTGAATAACAATCGCTTAGACCACCAACCGCGCTCGCCGCCCTGAATTTTAACTACCACAGTTTTTTTGCACCAACAATTCAATTGTGACATTCTCGAACAACCAATGGTATGGTAACTGCCAGTACTGCATTACCAACATTCGTGTGCACGCGGTTTTTCCTGAGAATTGAGCGCCGAGTCATGTTTCCTAAATTGAACGAACAATTAAGCAAAATGAATTTATCAACGCACAGGTCTCACTGCGTATACATTTAGTTAGTAATAATATAATATACATACTATAATGTACAATAAAGGAGAAATAATACCTTATGTGCCCTCCTATGTAGAGTCTACTGTGAAAGTACCAGCGCTGATAGACTTTTGACTTTTATGTTTGTATGAGAAATGCCCCAAAATCATCAATTCTACATACACGCTATAACCAAATTACCTTGACCGACCGGCTTGGAATCACATGGATCTCACAACTTTTTACGACAAAAGAACTAAGTATTTACTTGTACTTTTTACAAGTTATATTTTTGATGGGGGCAGTTCTTTTTGTAGAAGATTAAGTTAAACTAGTGTTTTTGTCAGAAAGTGCGAATATAACTTTGTAATCCTATACATTTATGTGGGATTATAAAGCTATTTACGCGGTTAGCGAATCTGCATATATTTTTTACGGTTTTTGTACACAAAACACTACATGTATTCCAAATTTGAAGCTTCTATTTCTGCTAGGAGTGCCTAATACTTTTGATGATCGGTTAGTGAGTGAGTGAGTCAGTGACAAAATTAAGAAACTTCTGTTTCAAACTGATTGAAATTTGAATTTAACCGTGTTTATACAATGACTGCTTCGAGTTTTATCCACAACAAAGTTATAAGGGGTCGAAAATGTCCTGAACTCTTTCGAGAAAAGGATAGTACGGCCGTGCAAACTTGGCGGGGGCACTGCTGTGCTTACAGATATACATCAGTAGTCCTACGGGTGGCAAATGATTATCATGGATCAGCGATAAATCAAACAACTGACCCTGTGATAATGAGTCAGTTAAGATTCGGATCCGGTCCCGGTGCGATATCGTGTATTCCGTCGTTTGTACGTACATTACCTCGGAGTTTATAATATGAACCTTATGTCGTCGACATAAGGGTCCCGTCGGAGGTGAAATAGCGGAATGGACTGTACGTTCCGTGAATATTGACTGCCCATCATACCCGTAGTTCAGTAAACAAATGTACTGACAATTGAGGATTCGTTGGTGGTATATGGGTGTTCGTTGACGGTGTACGCAGTTACAGCAATTTGGTATAGTATTTGCTAATACAAGGTATACAAATTAAATGAGCAATAATACTTTAGGGTGTGTATGTGCCTCCTATGTAGAGTTTACAAGCGCTGTAAGATGTACTTTTTTAATTAAAAATTTATTTTTATAATCACCTCTTGAGCTGCGAAGTTCTATAAAACCTAATATTATTAACAAAACATATTAAAAAAACACTTTCATGACAGTATAATAGCTTAGCTCCTATTCTCCATAGTGATATGCTTAGTAAAAAAAAAAATTATTATTTTGTAAGTAATTGTTATTTAATTTAAGACTTAACTATAAGTTGGTGCTAATTTGTAATATCATCTTCATAAACCGCTTTTTTTCTTGATGATATTTTTATACAAACTGTAATATATTAATTGTTGTAAATGGTAAATAAAGGAAAAAAAAATATATTGTATAGACAAATTTATGATGTTGGGACATTTTTCATATAAACTTGAAAGTCAAACGACCAGGGCGGCGATTCTCAGGCCTCGATCTTAGTTCCGAATATAAGTATGTCCCGCTCGCACGCGCGGTAAATCTCATTTGCATGAGCGGGACAGACCGATAGTAAAAACTAAGTACGAGGACTGAGAATTAGGGCCCAGGGCCCTAATTCTCAGGCCTCGAACTTAGTTTCGAATATTAGTATATCCCGCTCGCACGCGCGGTAAATCTCATTTGCATGAGCGGGACAGACCGATAGTAAAAACTAAGTTCGAGGTCTGAGAATAAGGGCGCAGTGCGTTCGTGTGTATAGACTGAGAGCCCGTGAGCCTCTGCATAGTAAGATTCACTCCTCGTGGTCATTTTAGACCTTTGATTTTTTAAAAGTTATATTCAGTAATTTACATGAGGTGCCAAATCAAAAAATGCTCTACCCGTCATTCTCTTCACACTGTATTCGGCTTAATATATGAACCGTGAGTCACACTGTATAGTAAATTACTAGGAAAATTATTTACAACACGGCTACTTTGTTCTATGTCCCTATCTTTGTCTAGCATAGATGATTATACAATAATAATAATAATATCTGTGGACGCTTCACACCACGTCAATCTGGCCCTGTGCTAAGTATCCGAAGAACTTGTGTTACAGGTACCACACAACGGAAATATATTTAATACTTTTATGCTATACACATATTTAAGACTTTTATTATACACAAATTTAATACACATCCATGACCCAGGAATATTTAAAACTTTTTTTGTTCCCTCTTTAGGATGTGTATCGGAGGTATTTTTAAAATTATTGTATGTTTTTTTTTGGGGTATTTCTCATAAAAACATGAAAAGTAAGTCTTTTAGTGCGGGACAAAAATAAGTAGATGCATTCCAAGCATGATATCGGACAATACTAAAATGAAATTAATATTATATTGCGATGCTTAAAGTAAACTCTATAATATATTATAGTCCATTTGTATGGAGTCTGGTACACTGAATTTGTAGTAGTTTGTAGTTAACTGTAGAAGTTGCCGGGAAACGAAAAGCATCCAGGTGATTCTCTTCTTCCTTCGTCGTTTGTCCATCATCAGGTTTTTGGTGTCAGGTAGGCCTACAAAAAAGTCCAGTCATTTATACCTACTATATTTATACTACCGATAGCTTTAATGAAATTAAACACACAGTTTTTATTCTCCAACATCCTTATAAAGTTTTATTTATGCTTTAGCTTAATGTGTAACTTATTTTTTTTAATATACATATAATTGACCATCCGATCGGATTGCGTACATCGGCAATAATCAGCGTATTAAGCTGCGCGCGCGCACCGCACATTATTCCTTTATTTATTTGCGGGCCATGAGGCCTACATTCAAATCGTTCATTAGCTACACACGGTCGGTTAGTATGCGGGCCGCGCGCGCGCTTTATCGCCGCTGCACGCTACACACAGCCGTATAAATCGTTCAATTACGTTGTTTTCTCTTCTCGAGAATCATAAATTAACATGTATGTGGTTAACGTTTTGACATTAAATACCTATATTTGTATTTTTGTCCTATAATATAAATAATTTACATATATTTCAATGAATAAAATAAATTAAGAATAATATACGCGCTCTTTGTGTTATTGTGTGTAAATAAATTATAAAATAAAATAAACTCACATTTAATAATATTATAATAATTATTATCACTTTGTGACAATTTCGTAGCACTCGCGTAGCACCGCTACGCTATATATTTAATATCAAAATCTTTTGGATTTTTTTAATTTCATGTCATTCTTAACATGAATGTAGTTACGTAATAACACTTTACCAATTTGGGTAAAGTGTTATAATGAAAAGCAGGGAGGCCTTCAAATTGTGCTCCTCTATTATTATGCCCCAAAACCTATACAAATACCTATGAAAATCGAAATGGGCTCGCCCACTGCTGGATATAAGGCTTCCCCAAAATTTTATGAAGTTGCCTTTTGGCGAGCGCATTTTCAGTCCCACGATAATACTGCTGCCCATTTCCATACATGTATTCCCTCGATCGCATTTTACGACAAATAATGAAAAGGTGTGTGGCGGTACTACTAGCGCCACAATCCTGCATCGCGCTATCGAAGTTTTCTAAGTCCGGCGCTATCTATACGACATCTGAAAACTAGTACTGTGGGCTTCGGCCTGACCGAGCATACCATCTCGTGAGCTCGGTGATCTCCTTTTGGGGCTTCCACTCGTACTCCAACATTGTTTCACTCCCCCCCCCCCTGTTGGGAAGGTACTATTCTTTTTCCGACACCCCACGGATAATACTAAATCTAAAATGAATTTATTTCTAAGAGCGAAAGTTGCACATAACAAAGAAACTCATATAGTATAAAATAGAGATGAATACACTAAATACGTTATCCCGTACAAACAAGGTATAAATCTGTGGTATCATAATCATTTATATAATGTAAGAATGTCGTACATTACAAATAAGGTGTTAAAATTAATTACATATAGAACAGACATTCTGCCATTACAATGGCATGCAAAATACAGTAGAGGAAATACATTTTATAATTATTTTTACATATTATATCCCACCAAAAACATTTTAATGTAAAAATGTTGTCAAGACGAGTCTACACAGCTTACCCTGTAAAAAAGTTATCAGATATCGTATAAAGCCAAGCTCTACAATACACCTTAATCAAAACCTATCAAAAATTGGTTAGATCTCATGTAGAACCAAAATTCTTGATCTATGCGCCCTTACTTCACCAGGCTTAACTTCACTTACGCTATATAGCAGTTAAAACGTGATGCTTGGCCGTTTTATTTAGGACACGATTAATGAATTCGTATGAAATGTTCGTAACGGTAGCAAAACGGTCAAGTATCACGTTTTAACTGCTATAATATAGCGTAAGTGAAGTTAAGCCTGGTGAAGTAAGGGCGCATAGATCAAGAATTTTGGTTCTACATGAGATCTAACCAATTTTTGATAGGTTTTGATTAAGGTGTATTGTAGAGCTTGGCTTTATACGATATCTGATAACTTTTTCACAGGGTAAGCTGTGTAGACTCGTCTTGACAACATTTTTACATTAAAATGTTTTTGGTGGGATTTCATTTATTTTTGTAAGCTGGTTAATGGACTTTTTTTAATTTAAAGATAACTTATTTTGACCCCGGGCCTTTACTTACGGAAAATAGAACAGTCAGCGCCTTAGCATAGTGACCCCTAGTGACGTCGACTGATGTCACCGTCAATATTATACCGTGTATAAACTTTCACCGCAATTTTAAGGTAGAGGCCGATTTTCAAATAAATGTCTCGTCCATATTTCTTTATTTGTTATATTATTATATTATAATATAATAAATATAAATTATAAAATATAAATTATTTTATTGCTGGAGAGAAACTTCTTATTTGGATATCCTAGGATGCCTAGTATAAATTCATCACTAATAATTCGAGAATTTGAGAATTACATACGTAATATATACGACGGAGATTGCCTTTAATAAAGTATGTTGATACTTATTAAAATAATGCAGTAAGTCTATAATAATATCGTATGTAGACGACGGTCACTGCCATCTGTTGGTCACTAGAGGTACTAATTCTTGTACGGCTCATAAACATATGTATATTATATGCTAACTGCATACACCTTGTGTGTAACTTATTATTTTTGAAGGAAAAAAAATATATTTATTTTTGAAAAATAGCTTTAAGGTTTTCTTTTGATTATGACCATCTTTAAACGTCATGACGTGACGTGTTAAAAATCATATTATAATCATATTATAATAGTCATAAGATTAAACACTAAAATTATTTATACATTGATCGTGTAATATTTTCGTTTATTGTTATCATTATAACGTTACCGACTGTTAAATATATTGGTAAATGTGTGTTTAGATGTTTCACAGTTCCAAACATAGATTGCGCTGTAAGCCATCTACATCGCGCTATCGATGTGTCGAACGGTTTTTACATAAGATTCCCTATAAACAAAGTAACTTCATGTACGTAACATCAGGGAGCTTGTGCCGGACGGCGGACCGATAATTTCAAGTGATCGACGTATTATTTTGTTTATGTACACTGACAACAATTTACTACTTGCTGCCTGTTAATTCTTACCTAATTTTTACTTACCAAATATTATTATAGGTACATAATTTTAAATAAGTAGATATAAAACTAATTTTCTCATAGACATATTTTTCATTTACAAAAAGTCGGTCACCGATTAATAATCGGAATAAAATAGAACATACTGATTGCAGTAGTGCAACGCACACAAATAAATAAAGTGGGATAGAAATAATATGGAGCAAAAATCTGACCGATTATCGGTCCTACAAAAAGTAGGTCTTATTTTTTTATGTAGGTACTTGTATAATATTGTATAATATAATATTTCTTTTATGTCTTAAAGATCATATCCGTATAATAAACATATTAAACATCCATTTTGTACCGTCCACCATATTGGATTCAAAATGGCGGCATTTATATTTTAATAATTTTTTTGTTGGTTTTGTAGCAATAACAGCTTACATAAATAATATCAGCTTACTAGGACGTCAGGAAGTACCTTATGAATTTTGATGATCTATAAATGAGTCAGTGACGAAATCTGGGGTTTTTAGACATTGATAAAATCTAAAGTATAATAGCTACAACATTGAAACTTTGTATGTTTCATGTTTTTACTGGTGTCATTATATGTTGAAATTTTCAACTATGTAGCATCATCCAAAGCAAAGTTATGAGGGTTCAAAAAAACGACGAAACCTTTCGAGAAAAGGTAGGTAGTGCCCTTGCGCTTCGCTTGGCTCGTCTTGACGGGGGCACTCCCGTGCCCCCAGATTATTCTAATTTAATAGGAATGTCAGTTTATTTTTGATTATTTTTGATAGTATAGGATTACAAATTTATTAGTATTGTACATGTCAATTTATAATTATTATTAGTTTTTAAATGTCATAATATATTCGTTTAATGTATAAAAACAATTCTCGGACAACCATTTTGAGATTTTCTTTTTAAAATTATTAACATTTAGACTTTTAAAATGGTCTGGTAACTTATTATAGATATTTATAGCATTAAAGTACACATTTCTTTTATACAGATCATAGTGACATAGGTACCTATGCTTATAGAGCTACATTTGAAAAAAGGTTACAATCTGTCTGCGTGGTATATGATAATCGAGCTACATTTGTTTAATTACGAACTGAGACAAAAAGTACTCATATTCCATAATTACTCGAATTTTTAATGTATCCACGGTGACGAAAATGATTGAAATGCGATGACAATGTGACACTAATCAAAAAACAAATGACTAATTTCGGAAATAGAATTACATGTTTTTGAAATAAAATTAATTTGAAATTAGAATTCTTTGCCAAACAAAAATTATTTTGATGCTGAAATAGCCTGTACTGCATAGAAGTAATTTCATAGGTAAATACCTATTATATAAAAACTTTAAATATACAAGGTGGAAAATA
Source organism: Celastrina argiolus (assembly GCA_905187575.2). Classification (NCBI taxonomy): domain Eukaryota; kingdom Metazoa; phylum Arthropoda; class Insecta; order Lepidoptera; family Lycaenidae; genus Celastrina; species Celastrina argiolus. The sequence goes on along the minus strand of LR994581.1, from coordinate 1,770,454 downwards.
AATGAGTCATAATACTTTAGGGTGTGTAATCGTATGCGCCTCCTACATAGGTAGAGTATACTGGGACAGTACCAGCGCTGAAAGACTTACTTTTGACTTTCATGTCTGTATGAAAAATGCCCCAACATTATAAATTTTTCCGTACAATAATTTTAAAAAGTACCTATTTCAGCCCTGATACTTTCAAAGTAAACTCAATATCCCGTATATTGAGTTTACTTTGAAAGTATCAGCGCTACTAACCACCAATATAACCAATACACACTATAAAGTATTATCACTCATTAATATTATAGCCTGTATAATAACTGTTCTTTTTACATTTTGTATATAATTTATCTTGAGATGCATAACGCAGAGCCGATGCAAAAGTCATAAAAGAAATTCGATACAGTAAACTCACCCTTAAGTTCTGATGTAAAATGTGTTTTATTATAACTACCTACTTAGCAAACTATTAATTTTATTACGTTGGTCGCAAATTGTGTTGAAAAGTTGCAAAATATGTTAATAGGGTTATCACATTTTAAAACGGTCTAGCAAGTTTCTCCACCTTATTTTTAATGTTTTGCTCAGAGGAGTAACTTTACTTTAACTTGAATATAAAAAACAGACAGAATTAAAACTTACAAGCTACTAGAGACATATTAAGTGTGGTATACATTTAAATCTCATGTTTAAAGTAAATAAAACACTAAACAGATACTTTGATATATTTCAAACAGCCTTTGGAGCATGGATGGTTACGTTAGTGATGGGGCGATCTGCGTTAAAAATAATGTCGATAAATCCACTCCGAGATCAAAGCGCGAACAAATCTGGTGGTACCGATATCGATAAGTGCGAGGAACGGAGGTGGCATCACTATATAAAAAAATTGTATCGATATTTTATAATATAATTATTTGTACGTAAACGAATAAAAAAATTATGTAAATATTAAAGGGTTTTTTTCAGTTTTTGCATTATAGCAATTTATATAAAGTTTTAAATTTCGTATAGCAAAAACAAATTAGGTGCTGATTATAATTTAAAAAGGTATTTAAAGATATTCCTCAGTGCGGTAGGTTTTAATTGTGTTGCCTTTTGTTTTGAAATATAAACATATTTTTCAAATTTATAGACGTTACATGCTATTATACTATTAAAATTCACAAAAAAGGAAATATTAAAGCAATAAAAATATTACGGCATGTAAATCATTGTTTTTGTTATTTATGTTATTATTATATAAAACGTATTCTTCGTTCGTATTTTACTACGCTGATGTTAAACTAAGAAATAAATAATACATTATTTCTTCATAGTATTAGGTTTCGGAGCCTCCGTGGTCTAGTGGTTTGAGGCTAGGTCTCGACTTGGAGGTCATGTGTTCGATTCCCGCGTTGGTACAACAAAAATGTTGTTTTCAAGTTTGATTATGCAGGCTAATCACCTTTTTATGATTGTTTGAAAAAAAATATAAATCCATGCGTCGGATGGGCACGTAAAAAGGCCCTGCGCCTGATCTCCCGCCAGTCGTGTCGGTTATCCGTCCCACTGGGCTACGAGAGTGCTTCGGTGAATTATGCACACACTTGGGCACTTATGCGAAGCTCGTCTGGTGTCAGTGAATCCGGCCACCGTCACCAAAACCGGTGTGGTTTCGGTGGCTATAAATCTAAACTTGTTCAATCGTATTATATTTTGCAGATTTTTATATTTATAGAATCTAGATTAAGCGTAGGTATAATGCCAAAATAATATCTTTATGTTTCTACGTGTTGATAAACCCACCGATTAACTGCTGCGCGGTTTGGTAGGCTGCAGGATTTGTAATAATAACTTTGAAAAAATAAAGACTTTTTTACATTTACTTTACTTATTTACTTCCGCTACTCCTATTTCTACATGAGTGGCAAGACACAAAAAATATCGCATTCGGACAAATATGCCACATCCACAACTCGTTAGCCCGGGGTCTACGCCGCGGGGTGAGGCGTGGGGGGTGGCAGCTCTCGACTAATAAAAAACACCCCGACGCCCTCCTGACTGATGCGACAATTAATTTAATCCCATTTCTCCGCGTCTTCCGACACGTCAGGGCTATCGCTTGGGGGAAGTAACTGTAAATAACGTTTTCTTTATCAACGACCGTGTTTCTGAAACGATGTTAAAGAGAGAGAAGTTTTTTCAATATTAGAAACCCTACATGTTAAACGACCGTGTTTCTGAAACGATCTGAAAGATCGGTTAGTGTTTTTTCAATATAATAGAAACCCTTCATGTTAATAATGATGTTTAATAGGTTTGTAGGTATATAAATATAGGACGGTGTAGACTTTCAATATCACAAATAAGTACGCGTAAAATATATGGGATGTAAATAGAATAGTCACTATAACTTTTATCATTCTAGAAATATATTTTTTTTTGGTTTTTTATTATTCTTGCGACAAAAAACAACAAACGGTAAAAATTAAAAAAAATTTTTTTTAGTTTTGACAAAAAAAAAATACATTTCTAAAACAAATCGTATTTCAAATTTATAGTGACTGATTTTTTTACACACCGTATAGTATTGATTGTATTTATTGATTACGTAGTAAATTCATCTTAGAGAAAAAGGATAAAAGAATACTGTTGGCGACTGGCTGGATAGACCTGAGTTTTCATACCTTTTTTATTTAAAGTTTTAATTTTTATGACTTATTTTTATATTGACATGTTTTTGATAGATTCTATTTTTCTGGTCAGTTCTCTAAATACAGTTGCCGAAGCATAAAGCATTTTTCATTATAGTGTAATTATATAATATCTTCATCATCACACCATACAGTCCACTCTCACTAGTTATCAAATACCTTAAATTGTTGCAAAAAATTGTACTAAATGTAGATGGTTTTTACAAAAATAAATTCTGGAAGAAAAAAGTATTTTTGTCAGCCCTGAAACGCGCGAGAAGCAGACATCAGCGCGGCAGGCAGCTATTAAACAAGACTAATTGAGCGATAAATTTCAGACGAGCGACGGCAAAAACGGAGAGAAAAATCCTAGATGAAGGAATATTGAAAGCGCGGAATTGATTACTGTCAATTAGGGCTGCCTCTCACAAACAGACGGGCTCTAAGGTTCCCTATATTTAGGTATAATAATAATAATAGCTCCCCTCACCGATTTCGGTGTCGGTAGCCGATTTCATTGAAACCAGGCCCGCTACGCAGGAGTTATTTTATAGTGCCCGAGTGTGTGCGCAATACACAAAGACAATCTCTCTTTCTTTTACTCTCATAATCCGGTAAACCGACATTACTGAGACCAGGCGCAGGACCGATTTTTTACATGCCCATCCAACGCATGGATCATCTTTCTTGTCAGATAATCAGGTGATCGGCCTGCATTGTCCTAACCAAACTTGAAAAACCAAAATATTTTGTTATTCCAACGCGGGAATCGAACCCACGACCTCCGGGTCGAGAGCGATCTAGACCACGGAGGCGATTAGGTACTAATTAGGTAGTTGTAGTTTCAAAGCTAAAAATCTAAACATGTTCAATCATATTTTTTTCTACTTTTTCTTTTCATAGAATCTAGATTAAGTAGGTATAATCGTAAAAAAATCTCTTTTTGTTTCTACCTAAAGCAAAACAGGCTGCCTACAAACAGACGCGTTTAAAGGTTCCTTGTATTTAGGTAGTTGTAGAACTTTTCTATTTTAACAACTTTTAATAAGGCTTTCAAAGATTGCAAAGTAAAACATGTTGTCCCAAATACATGGTTACATGCTGCGAATAAAAAGAAGAATAAGAAATAGAATGAAAAGAATAAGTATATATTTATTATTTATCAATCATTGAATATTTTAATCAACAGATTAACACAATCGGACGACACATTCTTAAACTGTGTTAAATGCGCTTTAAAATCTAAACACATTTGCAGTTCAAAGGCCAAACATAAAAACTTCAAACTAATGGCTTCACCCACGCAATAAAATCTCAGTATCTTTTTCTCTCCGAGACAGCCAACATCGACAGGCCTCCAAAATTGTACCCCAGGGACATTGAGTTATAACTACTAGCGTAATATTAGTTCAATGCCCAGGGACCACTGTTCTAAATTATGCCTCCTTAAAATGTTTTTAATTTACCATCTAAGTTGCGAGTGGCAATTTAAAATAATTTATATCAATCGTACTTCCTTTCTTTAATAGCTGACTTATGAATAATTTATTTACAAGCAATTTTGTTAAATACGTATCAATTAAACTAGAAACAATTTGTAATGCAAGTAAATATAAGTAACTAGCTGACCCGTGCGCAATAGACGTTCTCGAGTTTTGGCGAGACTAAAGAAAAGCAATTCATTTTTATATAAAAGAAAAAAAAAAAAAAAAGAAAATAGATAAAATATTGATATTGTCGATAACAATTTTACAATATCGATTTTACGTTCACATCCCTACGCACTAGAAACACTATTTTACGTTCACATCCCTACGCACTAGAAACACTATTTTACGTTCACATCCCTACGCACTAGAAACACTATTTTACGTTCACATCCCTACGCACTAGAAACACTATTTTACGTTCACATCTCTACGCACTAGAAACACTATTTTACGTTCACATCCCTACGCACTAGAAACACTATTTTACGTTCACATCCCTACGCACTAGAAACACTATTTTACGTTCACATTTCTACGCACTAGAAACACAATTTTACGTTCACATCCCTACGCACTAGAAACACTATTTTACGTTCACATCCCTACGCACTAGAAACACTATTTTACGTTCACATCCCTACGCACTAGAAACACTATTTTACGTTCACATCCCTACGCACTAGAAACACTATTTTACGTTCACATCCCTACGCACTAGAAACACTATTTTACGTTCACATCCCTACGCACTAGAAACACTATTTTACGTTCACATGCCTACGCACTAGAAACACTATTTTACGTTCACATCCCTACGCACTAGAAACACTATTTTACGTTCACATCCCTACGCACTAGAAACACTATTTTACGTTCACATCCCTACGCACTAGAAACACTATTTTAATAAACTGTTTTCGCATAAAAATCTCATTGCGGACAATAACATAAAATAGTTTTTCACGCAATTATTTCGAGAGCATTAGAGTCGCGGCGAAAATAACATCATTAAATAGCTGATGTAAGTGGACAAAATATTTATGAGGACACCGACATACTATATTCATTTATTGGCTCTATGTTATGTTTCAAAATATAATTAGATCATTATAAATTTCAAATACAAATTATACTAGCCGACAATTTTATTCATACTCAGATCTGCAAATAATTAATGTAACGTTTCAAAATCAATCACAATTATTTATAGTTCTAGAGCACATTATTTTTCAAAGAAGTTAAAGGGAGTAAAATAAAATTGTAAAACAGGCCGAATTGAGAACCACTTCCTTTTTTGGAAGTAGGTTAAACATTAGGTTATTAACTTTGCACTGGCAGCTGATTATATAATATAATTTTCAAAGTAAAAAGTTTTATATCATCTGTGTGGCAGTGTGAAGTCAATGATTTCCGCGCTGGTAAATTCTTACTTATTAGGAATTTAAATTCTATTTTTATGACTGTTTTTGCAATCGTTTATTTTATATGTTTGTTAGTGTATATTTTAAAGTAAGTCTAAATGTTTAACCTAAGTAACAAACAGAATATAACGACATGAATGAATGAAAGTGATATGTCGCAGAACAAAATTACCCAGAAAATTAAGTTCAAACTGTCACTTAAACATTTTTACAGTAATCTAAAGATCCGTCTCTACGAGTAGAATCAATGTACTTCAAACGTTACTAGTTAGATAGGTATTCTAAAATGTTTAAATGATAGTTATAACTCAATTTTCTGGCAATTTTTTTTGCGACACATTGCCATCATCAATTCATGTCTTCAATTTTTTAATATTTTTCCAGTTGTGGCCGTTCTGTATTATCACAGAATACGTTAGGAGCACGTACAAAGACTAATATCGCTCAACGTTACGTACAGAAGTTATTAATTATAATAATTAAACATTAAAATGTTGTGACAGCAACAACAAATTACTTCATAAAATATCGTCGAGTGTATTGTTCGCTTTCACGCGATTGTTTATGTTACAATAACATTCCCACTTTTTGTGTTAGGTGACTGATTGTGGGACATTTGTACGGGATGAACATAAGCATTTGAGCGTGAAGATGTGAGCACAAACCGTCAACGTTATACATTGCGTAAGTTTCGCAAAGGAATACCCACATTAATTTTGGTGGAAGGTTTTATTGATTACATAGTGCTCCTAAGAACCTCTTAGTCAGTGAAACAAACTATCAACACGACTTACAAATGAGGACCTACTTAATACATGCCTATAATATGACGCATGGATCATCTTTCTTTTCGGACAATCAGGTGACCAAGATCTCTAATTGACTACGTATGTAATAAATGTTTTTTAATGTACTTAGTTCTTGCGAAATAATCATCTTATACAGTCATAATACATTTATTTGTCACTTGACATTAAATTTCTTTAAATACACGACCAGTTGACAAAGTCATTATCAGGTGATTAAATTTTTTTTAAATGTAGATTTAAATTTATAAATAAGTGTCCCTGAGAACTTCGTAGTTCGTGCCATCTTAAATTAAGTTTCTTAGCGCAGTCACAGCAGCAAATCCGGGTCCAATTAATACATTGAAACCGTCCCCGAAAAGTACTGTTTTTTTTACGAGCTGGATACTAAATGTATCCATTAGTGAAAACTCAAAAAAAAAGTTAAAATAGGTGCTGTAGTTTATTTCGAATAGGCGACGTAGGTAGGAATTTGTTTTACAATATGTTAGGAAATGTAAACATTATGAACAACTAGGCAACTCGAATATCTTCTTTTCTCTTATATAATAAAAATGAATAGCTGTTTGTTAGTCTCGCTAAAACTCGAGAACTGCTGAAACGATTCGGCTATTTTTATTCTTGAAATATTCGTGGAAGTCCAGGGAAGGTTTAAGCGGTTTGTATGCTCAACAAAGTAGGCACGGGTCACCTAATCATTTATATTCATAACTAAACCAGCAATGCACATCGTAGTGCGAGAATCATCAATTTTCACGTGCGGTTTAGTGGTGTGCCGCCGACTTGTCCGGGAGTCGTGTCGATTAATAACATTTACAAGATGAAAGCCGTCGCGATGTTAAAAGCGATGCGCTCCAGAAATAAAAAGCAGCTTTATTCGATAACTCAGCTGGGGAAATGTAGGGTGACAACCTTACACAGCAAAACTGCGGCGCGCAGAGGTAATACAACAGAAGTTGGTTGAAACTTCAGCGTTTGTTTTAAGAAAATATCTTAATGTTTTCGGACATTATGATTTCGAATGATACGTTTTAAACTAAACGTAAAAACTGCATTCAGTTATATTGTAGGCCTGAAAGTTTGACGAGAAAAATGTAAGTTGTAAGCTACAGGTAAATGAATTATTAAATAAATAAACATTTATTCAAGATAAGGCACATGATACTACACAGTGAAAAGTTAAACATAATAATACCATCATGAAATTAAAAATAGTTGCAAAATATATATTAATTGAAGTAATGTATTGAATTAAATGCTCTATAAAGTTGTGTTAGCTCCCGACGCAAAAACAATTCGATAAAAAAAATACCTAATTTCCTCAGCGGCAATATATTATATAAAATATTCAAATCGTACAAGAATAATAAAATTACACATAATTTATAGTCACATTAGCGTGTCGCGTGAAATATAGTGTGTGCAACTAATAGGTCGGACGCGCGGGGGACGTAGGGGACGAGCGGGGCTCCGCGGGGGACGGAGGGGACATAAATTAGTGGATGTTGTGACGCCGCGGCTCCGCCGACCATCTGTTTGTCGATATGTCATGTCACACCACTACGGGAGCTATATAGAGCGTGATGTTGTTTTAGTTGTGGAGCTGTTGTGGTTTATGGATATTAAATCCTTTTTTTACGACCTCTATAGTAGGGTACCGAGAACCGGTAAAGTTTTAGGAACCGGGATTTTCGGTACCGGCACTAGTCAGAACCGGGAATTCCCGGGATTTCCCGGGATTTTTGGTATTTTCGTGATTTTTTTCTTACTTGACTAAAAACAAATACAATGGCTTCGAAAACTACTTTTTATAAATAAATCACACATTTTGGCATGTCAAGTTAAAGTATGATACATTAATTTTGCTATACAATGATTAAAATATCGTATATTTATATATTTTGAATTTAACGTCTCTAATATTAGGGCTTTTATCCACGGCTTCGGGCGCGTAGAATAGTATTCGTAACAAAAAGTTCTTTATCAAATAACTCTATGGCTACAGTATGATTAAGATAATGTTATACCAATAATCATATGACTATCCACTATTCAGTTTCTGGCCAGATCATACGCACTGCAATATTTTTTTCCGTGGCGTATATTATGTATAACGATTTGCCAGCCTATAAGGCACACTTAGCAGATTCCCTCCCACTTTTGCAAAGTTTTGAATAGGTAAATAAAACATTGCATATTATATCTACGATCTATCATGAGCCAAAAACTATTTTACCGGTGTAAATCTATTAAAACTTATAATATTGTAAAATACTGTGTAGTACAAAAAACCCAACCAAATCTAAGGAGTTTTATGAGTTTAAGTATGAGTAATTATATTTTACGTCACGTTATATACGTGACGTTGAATCCTACTTTGCTCGGTAGTTTTGCCTCGGCGTTGATAAGTCCTATTTATTATAAACTTATCGCCGTACCAAAATTAAACCAAATCGGTAAAACGGTTCATGACTCTTAAAGTAACAGACACAGTTAGTAAATAATATTAAGTATGGATAAAACATTTTAAAATTATTTTTCTGCTTAGCCAATCGCACGAAATGCGGTATAATATTTGGACAGAAATTAAAATTTTAAACGCAAATATTGTAAAGTAAGTTTTTACCCTTTGAATGTAATATCGATGTGAGTTTTACTGGCTAAAAAGATGGATCTTCCAAAAATGTTAACAGCTTTATCCAACAGATAAATTGATTCATCAAAAATTCATAGCTTAAAGATATCTTATAAAATTGTTTTTTTTGCGATTTTTTATTTATAATTAGTAGCAAAAAGATTTTTTATAATTATAATTTTAACAATCAATATTAATCTTCCACTTAAAACTAAAGATGATATCGAAAATGCAGTGGAACACCTCAACCATAGTATTCAACAATCGGCCTGGCTTGCAACACCTGACGCCCCCAAAACTACTCCTATAGCGCAACCCTGTCCAGCTACTATTAGGGAGATGATTGCTAAAAAACGAAATGCACGAAAACAGTGGCAGAAATTTCGTTATCCAGCAGACAAAACGAAATTAAACTGTATTACAGCAGAATTGAAGACTCTACTCAAAGACGACAGAAATCAGTCAATCCAAACTTACCTAAAAAATCTTGATCCTAGTGCTGCTAAAGATTATTCGCTCTGGAAGGCCACAAAAAAACTTAAACGTCCTATAGTTTCTCATCCACCACTTCGTAAACCAGACGGTACTTGGACGATAAATGACTATGACAAGGCACAATTATTTGCAGAACATCTAAAGAACGTTTTTCAACCAAACCCTGATCTCGGATCCTCGATGACTGATGCTGTAAGAGAGCTTCTGCTTCAAACCGATCAACTGAAACTTCCCATAAAAAGCCTTACCATGCAAGAAGTTAAGGAAGCAATAAATAAACTAGACTTGAATAAAGCTCCGGGATATGATTTGATAACTGCAAAATTATTAAAGGAATTGCCTACTGAAGGAATACGATTATTAACATATATTTACAACGCAATACTAACTACATCAGAAATTCCAAGGCAATGGAAAGTGGCTCAGATTTTAATGGTACCAAAACCCGGCAAGGACTCTGAAGAAGTTAAATCATACAGACCTATTAGCTTGTTACCAATTTCATCAAAAATACTGGAGATTTTATTCCTTAGAAGACTCATGCCAATAATAAAGGAGAAGAATCTTATACCGGACCATCAGTTCGGTTTTCGAAAATTACATGGCACTATAGAGCAAGTCCATAGATTAGTCAGACACATTAATACAGCCTTCGAGAAAAAACAATACTGCACGGCTGCATTCTTGGATATAGCCCAAGCGTTTGATCGCGTGTGGCATGACGGGCTGCTGTACAAAATCAAAAAATCCTTACCTATAGCATATTATGAGTTCATAAAAGCATACCTTACAGAGCGGCATTTCTTTGTAAAAATGGGTGAAGAAATGACACCACTATACAATATCCTTGCAGGGGTACCTCAGGGAAGTGTCATGGGCCCACAACTATATCTAATTTATACCGCTGACCTTCCAACTTCATGTGCTACTGTCACTGGAACTTTTGCTGATGATACAGCTGTCCTGGCTTCTGATGAAATTCCGGATCTAGCTTCTATAAAACTCCAAAACAGCTTAAATCAAATAGCTAAATGGCTAATAGACTGGCGAATCAGAGCAAACGAATCTAAGTCTGTCCAAGTAACATTCACAAACAGGCACCACACCTGCCCACCAGTTACCTTAAATGGAATAACTATCCCACAAGCTGATGAAGCTAAATATTTAGGAATATATTTGGATAAAAAACTGACATGGAAGAAACATATATACACTAAACGGCTAGCAATGGGACAACAGCTCCGTAAAATGTATTGGATGATGAAAAGGGACTCACAGCTATCATTATCAAATAAACTACTCTTATATAAAGCAATAATAAAACCAATATGGACTTATGGTCTACAGTTGTGGGGAACAGCAGCAAACTCGAACATAGAAATTATACAGAGATTCCAATCAAAAATATTAAGAATGATAACAGGTGCCCCTTGGTATATAAGTAATGAAAGACTACACCACGACCTAAATGTAAATCCAGTCAGAGAAGAGATAAAAAATAAAATAAAAACATATAAATCTAAAATAACAAACCATCCAAATATATATGCCAAGGACCTAATGGGTATCATAAATGAGCCAAGGAGACTAAAAAGGAAGCTCCCGCAGGACCTTTTGTTATAGGCTGCTAGTAATATTATGCGTTCTTAGCATTGGTTAAGCAACGCCCAAAACTTGATAATTTCGCAACTATTACTAAATGTCTCTGGACAGATCGTAATAACAAATAAATAAAAAAAATAAAAAAATTATAATTATGATCCCTTGGGACCTTTTTGTTTCCCAACAAAAAAAATCCTGTTATTAATTTCATGGTCCAATCTACCTTTGTTTCATTTAAATACGTCGTAGTTTCGCCGAAATACCATTAAATAAGTAGCTACTGTTTTTTGAAAATCCAACGGGCATCCTTTCGTTTTTGGGATAATAATATTCTACATTACCCTTTAGGTTCGAAGCTATCGGCCTGCTAAATTTAATTTTATTCCATTCAGTACGGACTCATACGGACCGACAGACAGACAGTACTTTTTTCATAATTATTATTTTTAGGTTCTATGGCCTTTATAGACCCCAAATCTTAAATATATATTTAATGAGCAGACATTTCCCCTAGATTTATTTTAATATTTTGAGATAGTAAAATCAGTTAAGAATATTTTGAATAACATCGTAACTTAAGTTAAAATTTGAAAGCGTTTTTCGCCATCGGAAAGTTACACCATCAACGATGAACACAGGCTTTATTATATTTTCAAAAAAAGGGATCCTTACTAAAACTCCAATAATGTAACCCAAGGTGTCAAAAGTATACAATTTATTAAGTTTTTATATGCATTGGTTAAAATATAATGATACTCATAATATGTTTATTACTATAACATTATCTAAACCACATTGCAGCTGTAGTGTTATTTGGTAAAGAACTTTTTGCTACGAATACAATAATTCTACACGCCCGAAGCCGCGGGCCAAAGCTAGTAATCAGTGTGACCAACGACAAATTATAGATCCTGCCCTGCTTTGGCAAAAAAACTGATAAATTCTGCCAAACTCTTTTACAGAAAATGCCGAAATAATGCCGATAATTATCATTTTAAAATTTTAAATAAATGATACCAATTTTTTATATTTTTATTTGAAATAATGAACTGAAAGTCATATTAGATCAAATTACACATTCGTATTAGCAACGTATTCTACTTGATCACTTTGTACATCGCTTTTGTCATTTTTATGATCATTTCTTCAGTTGGCTGGAATGAAACAGTCATTCACATATTTACCAATGCACTGTTTTACATGCAAAATAGAGTCGACATGGTTATTAATAAATCTATTTCGCGTTGTCTTTATAAGGTTCATTTGCAAGAATATCCTTTCACAAGCAGCATTCGGCATTGGCAAACACAAAAAACTTTTTTCAAAATTAGAAACATTTACACAATTTAAGTTTTCATTTGTGTTTCGGATTTTGCCAACCGCACCTCAAAATAAAATTTTTTAACCGTTAGAATAGCTTTGCATTACTTCCAACATATTCTAATTAATAACTAACATGTTTATCTAGTTTTATTTGTCTAATTCTCTTGTAAATACTGCACCCTTCTCCTTTTAAAGTCTGTAGTGCCAAATAAAAAAAAGAAAAACCCTTTAATGCTTTAAACTGCCAAATCCTGCCAAATTTCTAAAACGTCAAACAAATATGCCAGAGAGTAAAATGCAGGGCCAAACCTGCCGAAAATGCAGGATCCTGCCACATATGGTCACACTGCTAGTAATATAATATTACTCACGTTTATAAAAATTGTTTATATCTATGTAAAACTTTAATGGAAGTGACTGTATAACGATATTTTAATCATTGTATAGCAATAAATATATTATCCTTTAACATTACATGCCACAATGTGTAATTAAAATACAAAAGTAATTTTCTAAGCCCGTTGCGTTTATTTTTTGTTAAGGTAAAAAAAAACCCGAAAATACCGAAAATCCCGGTTCTTTTGCGTTGGGAACCGGTTCTATAACAGTAGTCAAAGAACCGGGAAATCCCGGGATTTTCGGTACCGGGAAATCCCGGTTCTGAACCCTACTCTATAGCGCGTTCCGTTGCTCCAGGTCACGGGTTTGAATCCGAGGGAACAATAAGTTCCTGGGTTGTGTATTAATATAATAAAAATCTTACATGTGTATACTATAAAAGTATTAAATATATTTCCGTTGTCTGGTAACGGTAACACAAGTTCTTCGGATACTTAGCACAGGATCAGATTGGCGAGGTGTGAAGCGTCCATATAATATATTGTATTTTTTTTTTAAGTACCGTGATCAATATATATTATTATATAAATTTATAGTTATTAAACTTACCAGCATGCGTGACACATCATTAGTTTTCTTTTCTCAAAAATAGAAATATTTACAGATTGAAAGGATAATTTCCTTTATAAATATGTAATTTTGTATGTTCCAAAGAAAAATACTAGGCGTGCAACTTGGGTTGAAACTCGAGGCTATATAACCCGTTCAGGGACTTTACCATGAGGTCACTTATAAACAGATACATAATAGTTTAATTATTGTAATAAATAAATTCAACGACACGTTAATTTTGTTTGTATACGTTTACTATTGTTTGTATATTGTATAGTTTGTTTGTATATTGAGTCTGAACTTTAAAAAATCTGCATCTTCATTTAATTACTTTAAGTCTTATTGTCTGAAATATAATAAAATTTCAACCTGAAACCTCAACACTAACAACTCTATGTAAGTGGGCTCAAGGAGTCGTTATTTGTGACGTCCGCTCTCGGCGACGATAGTTCGCGACATTTGCGCCGGCTTTTTTCCGCCGTTAATTGCCGCGCATACGTCTTCCGCCCGCCCCGCCGCCTTACCCGCCCGCCCAAACTAGCGACGTTTTCAATAGTCGCTTTGAGCCTAAAATATTGCCTCGTGGAAGCTATAAAAATGTTAGTTTATATTGAGATTGGAAAACGGCCGCGGAATACGGAATGGCTTTACACGATTATACGTCGAATGTCCCGCGCCTAAGGGCGAGTGTGGTGTGCACGCGTTCGGCATTTCCGAGGACCGGTCCCGAGTACTTCGGTTAATAAATAAAGATTTCCCCGCTAGGTTAATCGCATTGTAGCCGACTATATGTTATTGTCACATAATTTAAGTAATGCGGGATTAATTCGATTGGGCACTTTGTACTAAAATAGTTGAGAGGTTTATTTCGGGGATTGTCCGTGGATTAATTTATATTATGGCAAATAGATGACGATAAATATATTTTATTGTCCCCCCGTGACAGCCTGTTTAATTTATACTTGGGTGATCTCATCAAATTATACTCAACCAAAATATTTAAAATCTTAATCTTCATATCGTAGGCTTGTTATTTATGGTTAAAATAATATACACGTATTGTTGTAGGATTGCTGATAACAATATAACTTAATTATCGATAGGAAATAATTTCAGTCATTTTGATTTGCAGTATTTAGAGTTACATTTGCATTATTTTGAAATGCAATGAGGTAAAAAAATATTATGAACTCAGTCACTCATATAATCAGTATGATTTAGTAATACATACATTAACTTTTAATATTTCTTTATTGTTTTTCTTTCTTATAAAATTGTTAGTCACTCATTTCGCCTGTAAAACTATCTGTAAACACTTTTAAGTGACTTATAGTTTTAATTCTGAAAATTTTAATTGTTACTGTAAGAGTTTCTAATAATATTAAAAAATACAAGTCTGAAAGTACATGGACTACGATCTATTCTTAAGATGATCCTTGTTCTTTATTCTTTCAGTGGGTAGAGGGATTAATATCTTGAAGTCGAAGATTACCCCCCCCTCCCGACATGGGGTGTGCACTTGCTACCCCCCAGTACCCCCCGCTGCTCTGCAACGTGTCACCCCCCACTGCTGTCAATAACTGATCCAATCTCCTGTTCACACATTATTTTATTGTTTATTGAGTTAGCGAGTATTACGATTAGGAATTAATTTCAGGTGGCCGATACAAACGATGGCGGCGTCAGCGAGTAACTCATTATTAGGACTATCTAGATATAATATTACGCTTGAAAAAAAAGCTTGTATACCTTTCTTGTAAAGTTGTAGTCACGAAAAAGTATGAAATTTTCCACACTTATAGTTTATAAGAAGAAGAAGTGCAAGTAGACAATATGTCATAGGTATAATTACGCTACCAAGCTTTATTTATTATATTATGTTAAACGCAATTGCCAATATTTATTTTAGGTTCCATAGACATTCTACGTAATTTTTTATGTGTATCTACGTGGCAAAAGAACCCTACAAAAGATTAAATTTAAAATCTTTCTCCATTTATCTATTTTCTATTTTTAATTGAATTGCTAAAGGTGCTGGTAGATACTCGCCCTCCAAGGACATCAGAAGGGCGTCGTTCGCAGTTTTTAAAATCCCTGACACTCACTCGGTAAGATAAAGCTGTCCCATCGATGCTGCAATTAACTGTAAATTTTTATTCGCTCGTCTAAAATCTAAATGATACAAAGACAGTAAATTTTTTTTTAATGTTGCTTGAACTTTAAACGATATTTGTGTTAAATAATTTAAAGTGTTTATGAGCGCAATCTCGATGCGATCCCGACGCATGCGGGGCGGCGCGCGCGAAGAATGCCAGCCGTTCTAACTACAGACAAAGTAATATTAGTTTAATTAACTTTTACCGCAATAGTATTCGAACAATTCTAAACGTATTATGATAATGAGAGCTAAGAACATGAAGCTTTTAAGTAGAAACGTATTCTGAGCGATTAATCTCGCTAAGAGAGTACAGAGCGAGGAACGACCATTTTATAATTAGAATTGTAACAAATCACCGCTCCATTAGTGATGTACCGCCGACAAGATTAACGACTCCGGGATAAGGTAACAATTATCCGGGAAATCCCGGGACGTGTCCCCCGGGACGCGGCAGGATGGTCGCACGATCGATGTGCTTCCCGAAAATGAAAAATGCGTCGAAGCGTGCGTCTTTTGATGTGTACGGTTTGAGAAATTGGTACATTTGTCTTTATTATGGGTTGCGTGTCCTTTCGCGTTTGGCTTAATGTTTTTTAATACAACCGCTTTGATCATACGTATTCCCCTCCGTAATGAAAATATATTCCAACTTGTTGCTACCTTTTTGCGTATTTCGTGTGTGAATATTAAAAGCTCAGCAAAAGCAGAGCGTATTTCTAATCCCTGGTATTAAAATGTGATTGCCTTGCAAGAATTCTTCAAAATTGTATTTTTGTGGGATACAGCTGCTCTTTTATTATTGTTTTTATAATATTTAAACAAAAGGCACACAGTAGATAATAATAATAAATTGTATAATATAAAAAATACGATTATAATATTTTTAACGAGTGTACAAGTACGATCGTAATATTTTTATTTTTCATGAAACATATTAATAATTAAAAAAAGGGTACTTAATAGCTTTATTTTATTACATTAAATATATCATAACAATGGTCATAACAAACACGTAGGGGGCAGGTCGTAATTTATCAAATATGTTTTTCAAAATATTTTCCGTGTGATTATTATTTTATTATATTTTTTATGATTTATGTCACGTTACTTGTAATGTTAGGACGACTTCACATACAACGTGGTTAATGTTATAGAGCGAAGTGCTATGAAAAGTAAATGCTATTGAGGTAAAGAATTTAATTGTGAAAAGAATACATACATACATACATACATACATACATACATACATACATACATACATACATACATACATACATACATACATACATACATACATACATACATACATACATACATACATACATACATACATACATACATACATACATAGACTGCCAAAATCATTACCCTTCCTTTTGGCTTCGCCGAAGTTGGGTAAAAAGACCAGCTACGCTGTAGGTAGTTAAGATATAACGCCCAAGTACGTGCGCAATAAGAGTACTCTTTATCGTACATCAGAGGGACGAATGAGGGAACGACTGTTAAATGGCCGAGATCAAGCGCAGCACAAACTTTTCAAATGACCATTCGACGCATGTATCTTTCTTGTAAGCTGATTAGTCTGTATTGACCAAACCAGACTTGAAAACAAAAAAGATTGTTGATTCAACGCACGAATCAAATCTTTGGAGTAGAGAGCCTCTCTTAGGCTCTCAACTTGGTCTAGACAAAGGAGGCGTTATTCGACCATTTGCCTGCATTTCCACGACTGACCGATATTGTTGTATAGTAAATAAAGTTTATTTTTGTATCGCTTCCTTAAACACGCAGCGCCACGTCTCGTTTTGATATGATAATTCTTCTCACGCCGATTGCACCTGTCTGTCCTGGGTCTACTATACTCTTAAGCTGTGGGGTTTTGCCTCAAACATAATAATATGTAAAAAGAAATAGTAATTTTCACACATTTGTGTACGCCCCTTAGAATTATAACGAATGCTAAATGTTGCACGTAAATATTTCAATTAAACGTTTTAATCACGAACAGAAGTTTGAAGCTTATCACTAACATATTTCATGTTTATACCCCGTCGTAAATTATATTCTTAATGGCATAATTTACTCACGAATTTATATTACTTTATTTTATATTTAAAGGGTGGTCACCCTTGCCGGTAAATTACTGATACTTTACAATGTTTTAAATAATTTAATAAGGGGTTATATTTTATATTAAAGTTACTTGTATACTATGTTCAATGTTAATTTGGAAAAACAAAAGTAGGTAAAGCACTATTTTTTTGTAACGCGTGAACGCCTGGTTTTTTTCTTGATGTATTCTTGGACGAAAACTACTAAAACTCTAATTATGTGTATGCTAGGTTTGTTTGTTATATTCTTCAAGCTAGGACCTATATAATTAATTAGTAATCTATAGGAACAACTTTGAATACGCTTCAATATGATTTACACAACAATCGTGTCACATTAGCGCCTCAATAGACGGTGAAGTGAAGAATTCAAGTTCAACAAAACGTCTACCCGACTGGGTGACGACGCTGGCGTTTTAGTGTCTCTACACACTATATCGAAATTGGGCAAAAGCAAAAGGCAAAAGTACGCCCGCCGGCTGATTACGTAATAACGACTAGAAAAAATCACGCGATAGACACGTAATCGATTGCTGAACGTAAAAAATAATGCTAATCGCTCGCTGTTGTGTTTGAATGCATATTTCCTTCATTTTTGCTACGACACTAGCGCCAAAAACAATTTGGTGGCAATAATAGGAACTATTAATTAAATGTTACGTAAACCAATCATTGACGCCAAATTATATTTTCTGAATTTGAAACCCTTAAATTGCTGTCCTGTTTAACTTTTTGGCGCTTGAAAGAAAGAAAGAAAGAAAGATTCAAATCGTATGTCAACTAATCGGTGTCTTTGGTGAATTAACCTTATCTGTGAAATTATAACAAATCTTGCAAGTGCGAGCGTGATGTAATTATAAAATATCTGTCCGTTACTTTCTGTCTATATTCCACCAATCAGCGTTCAATATGGATTGTTGATTTGAATGCCATGCTAGTTGATCATTCATTTGAAAAGCGTTCGAGAAACCGGGGGTATGTATGTTAATTAGTGCGGTAGCCACAGAACTTCGGTCGCGTATTTTCGGCAGTGTGTTTAGACACTTAGCGTGTAGCGTGTTGGCGGGTAGCGTGTTACTCCCCGAGAGACGGGAATTAACAAAAAATAATTAATTGCTCGACTAATGAATATGAGTTTTGTGCGGGGTGGGTAAGGTTCGCATAAATTAATATTTCCTGTTTTAGAAAATTTTTCTTTTTTAAATACGACATTGTGCTAACACCAACAGTTTCTATAGTAAAATAGTATTGCTGATATTTTCAGAAAATTTTTAGCTCCTTATTAAAATCAATTTTATACATCGTAATATTATTTTAAAAAATGGGTTTATACTAGCCTAAATTTAATTTCTCTTAGCCAAGTGTTAAAAGACATTCTCGTAAAAGATTTTCGTACAAGAGCTTAAGAGGAAACACAACGCCTGTTTTTTCCATACAGAAATAGGGGTTTGCGTGTCCCTTGTTTTCTCCCTGGATAATGTATTTATATATTATTATTTATACGTTCCCATTTTTTCCTCACTTTATTTAATTAATTATTTGAGGATTATATGGACGTTCAAAAATCTTTAAATAGCATTATACAATAAAATCAAAACATAGGAACCTAGCTCAAGCCTTTTTTTAGTTTATAATGAAAAAAATATCCAAATCGGTTAAGTTTTGGGGGTGGAAATAGGGATCCCCTAAACGTCGATTTCTTTTTTTTAATAAGAAATTTCAGTTCGTGCTGCAGTTGTTTCTAGCTAGTGCTGGCTAGCTAAGGCACTGCGAGACAGCAATAGATTTTATTAATTCCTATTTTGTATTTGTCTCAACCGTGAAGTTTCCTCTTAAGGATTCCGTTAATGGCGTCTATGCTGACCGTACCGTCCCCGGGGCGAAGTTACCGTGATTTATTCGGACGTTTCCGCCACTCAGTTTAGCGAGGGCAAATTAACTGACGAAACATGACGATTATTAACATCAATCTGAAAGTTGGTTTAAAGTTACGTCTATAAACATCATAAAGGTGGTTTAACGAACTAATGTCCAAATAGGTAAATACTCCTTTATCTGAAATTTGTTGCAAATAGGATAAATTTTCTGCTATTAATATTTTTTTGATTTTAAAATCAAGGAAAGCCATACCTTGAAATCAATAGCAAAATAATACAATAATATTAAATTTGGCATTTGAAAAAAAAATCACGTGTTTGGCTTTTATGTTCGAATATTTGGTTCATTTTATTTTGTCTTCTTACTGAATATACTATATAAAAAACACAATGGATTTCATCATCAATGAAAGAATGAATGTAGATATTAACGATGACAAGGAACTTTTCGATATATCAAAATAACAGAAAATTCTGGTCCCTCAGTTTACACATAACACTTAACATGTCACCAGGGGATTTGATAAAATAAACAAATTCATACGCAGCCACCACCATACTAAAACTAAGCCGGGAACTACACTTTAAACTTCCTTCGCGATTAAGCTTATAATAATAAACCACACCGGGTATCTTGTAAACAATATCATTAATTCTATTAAGCCTTCCCTAACGACTAGACCATAGGGTTGAAAATACAACGTTTGTTGGTAAAAGTGCTTGGTAAATATGATATGTTAGTTTAGGGTAGTGGTAATTTGTGCGATAGTTAGCGGTAGGCCGCTGCCGATATTTCAGTGGCCTTGTTTGTACAGCCTGTTTGCAGTCTTGTTAGTGAGGATTGGCTTCAGATGTGGGATCAGCCTGATGTATGAGGGATTATAGGATTTTGCAGTTGTACATTTTATCTCCGATTTATCATGTTTTAAACGTGGTTATAATAAAAATGGATTTATTATGTAACATTATGATACGCTGTATCTAAAAAGCATAATTTATGCATAAATTTCAAGTTTGAAATCAAGATAAAAAACCAGAAAATAAGCCTTCTAAAAACAAAGTAATTAGCGTGCCACAAGGTGACAATCTGGGGCCCATTCTGTTACTCGTTTACAGAAATGAAGAAACAAAGAGCAAAACAAAGCGAAGCACTGTCGAACATCTGCTGCAGTGTTGCAAGGTAAAAAAACAGACAATTGAGGGCAACACTAATTGACAGCAGCACGGAGACAGACGGACGACACACGTCAATACTACGAACTCGTATGGAATGTAATTGGTGCAATGTAAATGAATTTTAAGACCTGCCAATTGAATGTAAATTTTGCGTTGACTGAGCGATTTTTGGTTTTGCAAAACCAGTAGGTAACGAAAATATTAATATCTATGGACTCCACGTCAATATGGGCTATATCGTAGTGCTAATGTCCGGAGAACTTGTGTTATTTATAGTAGGTATATTACATTAATACACTCATTTAATACACACACAGAACACTTTTTGTTCCTTCGGCGGGATTCGAACCCGCTACTTACCGCTCGAGCATCAACGCGCTACAGAAGTCGTGAAAATGATAAATAAGTTATCTGATGAGGAAAATGAATAAAAAATGTAATAAGAATTTTATATCATTAATTACAATGAGGAACACCAAAATTGTGATTTTGTGAACAATTAAATACATTTAATAATAAAATTTTTATTTAATGCGGTTTTGAGAACATGACCTACTTAAAAACTGCTTTAAATTGAGAATTACACTTAAACGCCATATTTTCAGGGAAATAAAAACTTCAAGTATCATAAGCAGGTATTAAAGAGTAATTTTTTTATTTTTAACAAAACATTTATTTGGCATTAAACATTATAATTTAGCTTTTTGTGTTCCACAAACATTTTTAAGTATCCAGATAAGCATTCGTAATTTATTGCAAACACTAACAGCAAGGCGGACGTAATAAATGAATAATATTTTTAGTCCTAAAATCGTAGGGACATCTACAAATCCAAACATCACAGGACAACGTTTTTGGAAAGGCGATAACACTCAAGAGATAAACGATACTCATAAATGATAGAGCGCCACTTAACACAACATATGCGAACATAAAACACTTTTAAATAACTTCCTTGGACCTAAGTGGTTGCAAGTGAGCAACCTAAATTTGACCCTCTAAGGGTATCTATCATTATGCCAAATTAGACTCTAAAGTTGAACTAGAGAGGCTATAATCGTGTGCAGGTGATGCATTTCAAGTTTAGTTGCGAATGTAAGTGCCGATTTCCTGACCATCCTGCCCGAGGAAGTAATAAATAACAAAACAGTTTCTGCGAACTGTTTTACTGTGCGGTTGCATACTATGCAAATGAATTCATGTCAATGTAATGTATAGATATTAGTAACATAAAATTAACGAAAAGTTAGTCACAATAAACCGAAAATATCTTCCAACAGAATTCTACCTAAGGATGATACGATCTAAGCCTTTTAAGAAAGATAAATAGGATGGGTACTAATCCTTGATCCAGATTAACTGTCGAACTGTAATTAATGATACATAAGTATGTTTTTAGATCTAGATTATCTGGGAAACAATACTTATCTGAAGCTTTTCTGTTAATGAAAGTATGTTATACTTACCCGGGAAATTTTCGGTCATGGTGTTACCCACAACTGATGACTGGCAGTTCTGATGCCATTTTTCATGCTCGTAAATATGCCAAGTCATGCCCTACCCGATCCTATATGACTTATTACAGGTCATTCCCTAAATTACCGTTACATTAATGTTTTTTGAAGAAGTATTTGACAGGCGGAGAATCGGGGCCCATATTCAAGATACCATTGATTTTCTCACTTACGACGTTCGAAAATAAAATGTATGAGATTTGAGTTAAGGTTCGCTAAATGACAAGCGAATTCATATGTCACCTAGCGAAGCGTATGTCAATTAAAGTAAAAGAAAAACATTTTGTTGTCGAACTTCGTAAGTGATAATAGCGATGGTATCTTGCTTCAGGACTGCAAGAAAAAACAATCCAAATATACCACACTCTTAACTACTACGTGTCAGTTATTTTGCACTGCATTAGAGTTTTATTAATTTAAAAGTACACTTTACATGCTTATTCGTGGTCTTGTCTTATTTGCATGGCTTATAGTGTGAAGAGAAATACCTGACCAGGATTGAAACTCATCTGTTTTGAGACTTTTATGGAGATATTTAATCGTGATTTGCCGCGTTATGGTAAGTCATTTATATGAGGTGCCGAAATAAATAATGCTCTACGCGTCATTCTCTTAACACTACATTCGGCTTAATATATGAACCATGGATCATTCTGTACACTCTGTATTATCAGGTATATCAGGGCTTTAACAGTTGGTTGGGTACCTAATGTGTTTAGAAATCTAGCATCGATGTCAATTTGCTCTCACATTCATGTCATGTGCAATCTTATCAATTTACAATCAGCATTCATTACAATACGGGGTATAAAATAATTAGCATAAATTGTCCACTGACAGGTAGTGATTAATATACGTAAAGTCCGTGGGGTCGCATATCAAGTGTGAAATACCTCGCATGCTCATGTCTCCATGCCTCGTGCCTCACATTTCCACCAGGAATTTGCAGCTTTAAGTTATTTCACGCGGACGACCCACAGTTTAAATTCTCCAACTCGAAAACTTGTGTACGTTCGAGTTGCATTTGGAGAATTTCAGCACTTAACTTCGAGGACATTGGGAAATGAAATGATGAAAAGGCAAACTTTATTGACTTGAACCACAAAGTAGACAGAGACACGACCTAGTACTAGAAAATGGTATCATCCTAATACTGGCAATGCGACTGGCAAAGGGTGAAGTCCTGGCACATTCCGGAAACCGCCATCTAGCGACACTATTGGAAAATACTAATTACCAATTTTGTTTCGTATCTCCTTCATAATTATGGATGTATGTAGTTTAATGTGATGTTATGCTTAAAAATATGCTTATCTTTCTTTTAATGTCAATATTTGTAATTAATTCGGCATATGTACATTTTATAATATACAAACGTTATAACTCTTGCAATCTACGAGCGCGCGGCGCCCTTAGTTGTGTGAGTGACCATATCTGTACACGCGTTAATGTAGGCGTGAGAGTGACCGTGCGTACGGTTAGCAAAAATAAATTCATTAATTTAAGTTTTGAATTTCGCTCATTGTTATATTTTAAATAAGTATTTATAAGGATGATGTGGTCAAAATAAAAAAAAACGTTGAAGGAGTTATGTTTATTTGTTTTAGTGATAATAAATTATTTACAGGTAAAAACTTAAAATTAACACAAAATAAACGTAATCCTACGCGACACAAAATAAAAAGCTACTAATAAATTATAATTAATTGAAATCACTATCTTCATCAAATATTTCTACACTGTCACTGTCATCATGACTGTCATCATAACTGTCATCATCGTCATCTTCATCGACATTTATTATAAATTGGAAATCACAGTTGAAATATTTCATGTATTCTTTTTCAATTTTTTCGACGTGCTTGCATGTACTTTGCCAGGTGGTTTGGTCTATATTACTCAGGCACTCATCGATCAAACTTTGAACAACGGTCATGTTTTGGCCTATGTTTCTTGAGGCAATTTGATTTTTTAGAATACCCCATATATTTTCAATCGGATTGAGCTCTGGGTGATACGGAGGGAGTCTTAAGATTTCAAAACCTTTTCTTTTTATAAATTCGTCTATTTTAAATGTTATAAAACGCTCCTTGTTCTTTTTGATCAAATCATATAGTTCAATTCTTTTTAAACTATTATCATACGAGATGCCGTTCTCTGTCAGCCACTGTTGCATTTCACCTTTAGTGGAATTAGAGGTCGGTATTTTGCTGCTTCGAGTATTATGATAAGAAGCGTTGTCCATAACAATAACTGACTTCTCGGGTATGTTTGGCAACAACTTTTCATTAAGCCATTTTGCATAGTTATCATAATTCATATTAGAGTGATAATCTCCTGCTGTAGATGCCGCTTTGTAGACCAGCGAAGCATTAGGCACGAAACCATCGCTGCTACCTGCGTGAACTATAATAAATCGGCTTCCTGTGCTCACTTTTTTTTGAAAACTGTGTATTGCCCTTAGGACCTTTCTTTCGACACAACCAGGTATTTTGCCGCACGTGGGAAGTCAAAACATATGTTTCGTCTGTATACACAATAGGACGACCTTCAGAACGGTATTGAAAAATCTTTTTTAAAAAATTGTAACGCCAAAGTTGAATTTCATGTCTTTCTTGTAATTGTTCTCTATTGTTTCCAATTTTTCTCCATTTGTAGCCTAATTTCTGTAGTACCGAACGTAATGTGTTTAAGCATCCATCAAACCCAATATTTTCTCTCAAAACTGATCGCAATTTTGCCAATGTTGGTATTTGCTTTTCCACAATATGGAAATTTTGCACAGTGGTACGAATAATTTCAAGATTCATGTTGTCTAAATCAAATTTGTTATTTCTTTTACGTCGTTTTTTCATAGGAGAAGTAAAACTTGCAGAAGAAGATGGCAGTTCTTTCTCTTCTTTTAAAATTGTTGTTACAGTGCGTTCACTGATCCCTGTAGCCTCAGCGGTACGTTTTCGTATATTAGCCAAAGGACTCAAATCACAATTATCTATATTGTTCGCTTTCATAAAATTATACTCTTCTTGCAGAAAGTGATACACGCGGGCAATAATGGCGCGTCCCTGAAAACAATATTGAGACTGTTAAAATAATTACCTACATAATATCTTTAGTACCTGGGTGACCGAGCTCATGACATGTCATGGACAAGAAAATATATTGAGTTGATTTTAATAAATTAAAAAAAAAACTTACCTCGCTATGAATTACTTTGCGCTTTCTTTCACTTTTGAGATTTGACATGCTGACCGTACTTCGTAAACAATAGCAACGTGAAGACAATAAGCACAAGTGACTCGAACGACGGCTCGCTCGCTACTGACCGCTCCGTCAGCAACGCACACTAACGAAAATGTATATTTACAATTACAAATACAAATAAAGGCTACGCGCGCTCGTAGATTGCAAGAGCTATAATAGTAGTGACATCTATTGCAATTTTTTTGTATTAAAGATATATTGTAGGTATGGGATGGTAGGCCATACTTAAACAGACCAAACCTCGAACGACCTGCAATGAAATACTTGCAGATGGTAAGTATAATGATTTCATTGAAGCCATGGCTGGATGAAGGTGTTATGTAGCAAAATTCTTATTTCAAGAAAAATGAGTTTAAACTGCCACTTAAACATTTCATAATAGCAAATAATAGGTACCTACGTTGTAAAGTATTAAGTAGATTAATCTAAAGAACTGTCTCTATCAATGTAGGTACGTCACTACATAATTATCCTTAAATGTTTAAATTACAGTTTTTATAAACTCAATTTTCTGGGTAATTTTTTTTGCGACATATTATATACCTTTATTTACCATACCTTTATCCATTCATGGTTTCAATAGTAACTATGATGGTCTGCAAAAGGTCTTTGTAAGTGAAGCTGATAGTTATAGGGTTGTAGGAGCCCCAGGCCACTGCAACATAGGCTATATTAGTAAAGTGTTCCACTATATTCACGCGGACAGAACTGCGGGCAACACCTATCAACCCATAAATCCACTCGTCGAAATGACCAAAGCCATTCTTCATTTATCGCGCGGGTAAATTAGAGCCGGCCGCTGTCACTGATCGACGCCGAGTGATTCATGTGACACCTCGCAACAGGAGACTTGTGCTCGTTCGTGTCACGCCCACCCCACACCCCATACCCCATACCCCACGCCCCATGTGCGGTGATTTTCATTTGCATAAAACAACTATTGTTGATCGGTTTTTGAAAGAAAAACTCGATATTGTAAGTTTCAATAGTTTCAAATATAATTATATAAATAACTAGCCACTTCGTTGAAAAACCGTTTAAACCTTCCCTGGACTTCCACGAATATTTCAAGACTGAAAATAGCCGAATCAGTTCAGCCGTTCTCGAATTTTAGCGAGACTAACGAACATCAATTCATATTTATATGTAAAAAGATATCATTTAATAATATATGTATAAAAGTTTGAAATTTTATAATAGTATTAGTGGACATAAGTAAAATATAAACATTTGACGTATTTGAATAATTCGGTTTTAATTTTAATTTAAAGCAAATTGCGTAAACCACTTACGTAAATATTTTAAATAGCTTCATAAATAATGAGCTAAGATAATTCAGCTGTCAAATGAAACGTTAATATTTTTGTTAATGTCTTATTTTTACGTATATTTGGAAGGTAACTACTGCATACAATATTTATATAACGAATATTATATACTTTGCTTTCAGTTTTGTGTTACTAGAATCATAATATTTAATAATACTTATTTCGTAAACAATTCTTCATGGTTTACAATCTATCTGCTACACAAAAAATGTATCAAAAGATAATATTATTTGAAACATGCATTGATACATGCATGCATACAATGCATACATGATATAGTACCTATATCCTCCTACATTCAAGTATATATTCTAAAAATTAATAAAACTAACATTATTATAAAACGAATTAAGTAGTTTATTTGCAGTTTAGTAAGTACATGAAATAATTTTTCAGTCCTAATGTTATAAGAGGCACAGCAATAAAAGAAGAAAGCATTTGCCGGAAAATTTCCACCAAGCGACCTTCAACTTTGATAGAGCCTATTTTGGCAGTTTAGGGCCCTTAACGTTATAAATCTACATGCTTTTAGCCCTATTTCCATTTTTTCTTTGGTGTGGATTTGTTCAAAATATTCTTTCAGAGGGGTAGGTATTTGGATAGGGGTTTTCCAAATGTATGTGGTAAATTTAGATTTTTCAGTAGTCTACTTGTTTAGAAACGCAAATGACTCTTTAAAAATAACATAATAAATTAAAAACTATTTAGGTAAATTATTATTATCTAAACTACAAAGAAAACAAGTAATAAAAAAGACTACCTATATCTAAATCGGAGGCCCCTGGTAATGTACCTACCCAAAAGGCTGACAGTATTACCTCGCTGTTTGTACTTGTTTAGAATATTATTGAACTTTAACACCTGATAATAATTTAATCGAAACCGGTCGTGTTATTTTGTAAAAAGTATTGAAAACGTAATATACTGAAAAAGTTTAAGTAAAAAGTTACTGGTAATCTATAGCAATATGTTAGTCCCACAGGACATACCAGCCTAGCATGGGGTGTTAGAAAATGTATATATCTTTGTAAAACATAGTATGAAAAATACAATAATTGTATTTAGAAATGAAACCTATAGAAATGGAGTTATAAAAACTCATCACTGCATACTAGGTGAGGTTGTAAAAAGCACAAAAATACCTCGTTTATACTTTTTGCCTCGTAAAATAAACGTAAATTAACAATTTTATCGGCACCCACATTATTTTATGTAAAAATAATCTGTTTATGTCGTATTCATAATGAATTCCGGCGAGGCGTAAAACGTGCGCAGAAGCGATCGCCGAATGTGGATTACAGTAAGTTACGGCGGTACAACCCTAAACAATTACTGCAGCCAACTTCAGTAACATAAAGTGGTAAGTGGGGTATTAATATACTGTACGTGGTAGGGTCGGGTTGAGAGGTGTCCACTTCACACGAGATGGAGAACGCTGCGTTTCTTCTACATGTTTTATTAAATACTAGCTTAACCGTTCCCACTTCGTTGAGCATACAAACCGTTTAAACTTCCCTGGACTTCACGAATATTTCGAGACCAAAAATAA
Source organism: Celastrina argiolus (assembly GCA_905187575.2). NCBI lineage: Eukaryota > Metazoa > Arthropoda > Insecta > Lepidoptera > Lycaenidae > Celastrina > Celastrina argiolus. The sequence continues at coordinate 1,742,091 of LR994581.1, read as the reverse complement.
GTGAGTCGGTTCAGCCGTTCTCGAGTTTTATCGAGACTAAGGAAAATCATTTAATTTTATATATAAGAACTAGCTGACTCGTGCCCACTTCGTTGAGCACACAAACCGTTTAAACCTTTCCTGGACTTCCACGAATTATTCAAGACCAAAAATAGCCGAATCGGTTCAGCCGTTCTCGAGTTTTAGCGATACTAACGAACAGCAATTCATTTTTATATATAAGAAGAGAAAAGAAGATGAATGTTGACAACTTAGAATCTTTTTCAGTGTTTAATAATTAATTTAGATACTCTCCCAAAGTTCAAATGTATTTTCTTTTGCTATTTTGAATTTTATATTTGATTAAAATTAAAATAATGGCGAGGTTCTATACAAGTGAAACATTGTGAAGAAGTGGAGTCCCAAGTGGTTTACAAGTTGGTCAAAAATCAAACACAAACATTTGTGAAGAACTTGCAAAGAGTTTTAGTTGACTGCTAAATATGTGGCAGCCACTATGCATTTGCATCTCCTTGTAATTATTCGGGTTCTTTCGTACATCATTGAGAATTCTCTTCTTGCCCATAATATCACAGCCAATAATTTTCAAATTTTCTTATAAAGTTTCCATCTTTCGTCTTCCAACTTTCCACACCGCAGTCAGTCTGAAGGATCCTTAATACACCGTCGCATTACCGTCGTATCTGGCGTATTAATAGCGCATCATCGCGATAGCCGCGCGTTATGGATACCCTGTTTAGGAGTTAACTTGGTGATAAATTTTATATGCACATTCGCCGCTTATCGCACTTTACTGCTGAATTAAATTTCCCTATATATTTTTACGAGTATAAAATGACGTGTTCCTAGAATATGGGTTATGGTTACTAGAGTTCATACGCGGTATGTAATTTATCGATTTGCGGTAAGTTTCTTGTGAGTGCTAGTTTAGTTTCGTTGTAGGGTAATATTACTGAGGCCTACAATGGCTCAGTGGATACCGCGTTAGGTCTCAAGCTGGAAATCGCAGGTTTGAATCTCGACGAAGTAGCAAATAGTTTTTTAATGGGTCGCGGACAATCATACTAATTTTATTTTTTTAAGGTTGCTATTATTTTAAAGCTTGTGTGTATGTGTGTTTTGTACCAATTTTATTTGTGGAAATACTGGATAAGTTACTTTTTATCCCAAAGTACAATGGGATACCGTATGTACGCGGAAGGAGTATAATAAAGATCTTAAATAGGCATATTATTATGTATAGGTAGTATTTTAAATACTTTTACCTGATAATTTTTATTTTATACTGCTTACACAAGTTCTTTGGATATTTACCATGGATCGAGGTTGACGTGATGTGAAGCGCCCATATGGATTACTATTATCATTAGATACTGGGTACCTTATGTCTCATAGTCATACATAAGTACACTAAAAAGTGCTTACATCACTCGATATAATATTGCCAAAAAAGTTGAACAAAAAAAGTAAAACACGTCGCTTGTCGTTAATGAACCATTTCAGCAGTTGCACTTAATTAAACCGGCGGTGTACTAAAAACGAGCAGTTTTAATTGTCATTTAGCAGTTTTATGTAAATCGGCGCCCGGCGTGCGTCAGGGAGACAGCTAGCTGACAGTCGCCTGACAGTTGACAGCTGTCACGGGTGACAGCGCGCCGCCGGGCAATTTGTGAGATGCAGCGGGAAATATTATTTTTTACTAACTTTTCCCGAATGCTGCGACCACAGGATAGTTGTGATTTTGATTCAATATTATTTAAATAATATTCAATTTCTCATGTCCACTTCTGTATTCATAGAAGGTACTAATAAAAGTTATGTAAAATTAATTGAAATATGTTGCCATTAAAAAAAATATTTGGTAGCGGGATAAAATCGGCCAGTTATAAAACGAATTTAAGGGTGAGTGTAAGGAAAATTTATTAGGATCAATATAATATTTTCATTGTAACTAGATAGTTATACAATATTATACTGATTGCATCTCTGATGCAATCAGTATAATATTGTATAACTATGACGTCAATAGATACCATCAAAAGCTATTCCAAAATATTTAAATAAATCAAAATGGCGTCGAACATGGCGGGCGTTTGACAGTTATCGTGTGTTCTATACACATTAGAATCATTGATATTTATTGCTCAATCGTCATCTAGTGCTGATTTATCGATAATAGATTCCTATCCGATTGTGTATTTTATGTGCATGCCATATAACATCATTGAGGATGGCATAAACCTTGGAATAGTTATTGATTTTATTGATAGTATGGATTGATAGTATGTTTGGGGTTAAAAGATCAGTTTTGCTAGAGAATATGCCTGTAGATTCCATGAGTGATTCTATTAAAGACGTTGAACATGATTCAAAACCTATTGTAGACATATTTTGTCTCGAAACCAGATGTTGATAGTTTCTTCACTTTAGTACTGACAACTTACGAGAAAAAACAAAACAAGCAGTCCGTTGTCCGTCATCTAATCCGACTTTATTATCCCGATGATTTATGTCTGTTTTCCGATAAACTGTCGGGCTGCGCGCGCGCACAAAATTATTGCTCCCCTTTGATTGATTCACGATCTTCTAAATAGACTTTATTACTTAAAACAAATAAAAAATCTTTTCTAATAAATTATCGAGTTTCGTGACATTTACTTTCAGTCTGTTGTGATTTTTGTGAAACACAACGTGTTTTTGTAGCTATTTTGAATATTTGAATGTTTTGATAGGCTTGTTTATATGATAGCTTAATATTATAGTAAGCTCAGCTATGTTAAAGATTTGTCACTAAAGTATATCTAGGTATATTCTATAATATCTTATATATAAAAATTAATTACTTTCGTTAAAACTCGAGAGCGGCTAAACCGATTCGGCTATTTTTAGTCTTGAAATATTCATGGAAGCCCCGGGAAGGTTTAAACGGCTCATAACAAACTATTTCTATGCACATTGAAGTGGGCACTTGTCAGCTAGTATTATATTATATCTAGCTTCAGTTTTACATGATTTTAGAATTCAGAAAAACAAAAGTATAAATATTGTTTCGAATAGGCCCAACATCTGTGGAGTTCCCCAACCTAATTCTTTATTAACCCTCATTAAGCCGGCTCGTCAACGTTTGCGATGAATATTAAATTTTAAACTGTCACCACCCGCGCCTTCAACTTTTTCTATTAACTCTCATTGTTATTTGACAGCAAATCCAAGATGGCCGCGACTTTGATGAATGTTTCTTCCCGCCTTTTTTCCGATTTGGAACGTATTTTTTAACTTATTTATTATACTTATTGTAATTGCAACCTTAACTGGTACTGTTGTAAGTAATAAAAATTCACGATTTAAGTATATTATGTATTTTTAAAATTTTATGTAATTTTTATGCACTTAAAACATTTTCCTTTAGAGTTTGAAGAAAAAATATTTAAATGTAGGTCCAAACCGCGTTGCGTGCGATCCGTTAGCATTTATTTCAATATAATTGCTTGTTTCTCGTTTAAACACACACCAAATGGTTTATTACTTTCAAACACAAAAACAGATTATTTAAATTTATGGATAAAATAAAAACCCACACACTGTAATAAAAATTTAATCACCCAATGTTCCCTTGCTATCGGCTAACAAACATATTCGTACACGCAGCCTTATCGACTTTAAATTATAAATCGGTTCATACGATTTCGGTCATTACCACATTACATTTAGGAACACATTGGCATGAGGTCGTTAATTGTAAATTGTATTCGGGGGATGATGTAAGCATAAACAGTTTTTATTACTGTTTCATTAACTCCCTACATAATCTTTATTGTAGTTCAGGGTTACAGACCTGTTTCATGTCTGATAAGCCACATTAATTATCAATTACCGCATCTTATTTATATTAATTGATAAAGATTCATGAATCTTCAAAATATATATTATTATATCTGCTAAAATATTTATGGTAGCAGTAGTTTTATTAAATCATTACACAGTATAAAATGATTTAATGATGTTATTCTTCAGAAATTCGCTTCAATTCGTGATTAAACAATTTTGGCACCTATTAAAATGTATGTTTCAAACAGTGTGTATGTAGGTACAGTATCGTTAATACTAATATTTTGTCAAATTTGAAAGGCTATACAAAGTACTTACAGTATTTTGTCTACTATGTAGGCTATAAGAAAATTTATGAATGAATTGAAATTACCAAAAATGTACATGTTATTGGCAATGTGTATAATAACGGTATTCTATAGAATACCTACAGTATATTTAGAATACCTTTTCTGGATGCCCTATCCAGAAAATGTATGAAATATACTAAAATATATAATTGCCCATTATATACTTTACCTAGGTGGTATATACAATTACTAGGGATTGTGTAGATTACCTGCTGTTCCACCTGTTGGCAATGTGTGAAATAAATACATCTTAGTTTGTATTATCATTATATTCAAATAAACAATGAATAATATATATTTACTAATACTTTTAAATAATTATTATAATAACCCGATTCATGTAGCATTACTTCTTTGATAAGAAATCTATAAGAATAATAACACAAAAATTAAAAACACACAATCAAGTCACATATGAATGTTTTCCGGTATTAAACATGGCGGACAATTTACGAGGGCAATTCGAAACGTATAAACGTGTAAATACATTCGGCGAACAATAAAGTCGCGTTTAATACAATTACAGTAGGATATATTGGTGTTTATTCTGCAAGACGGCGCGTTTGACCCCGTACGTTTCGCGAATTGTGGCCCAAGTTACGAGCCGCTGCTGGTGTGTATGTACACTGCACTGTTATAAAAAAAAACAATAATTTTCAGACAAACCCCATTAATTTTCCCATTCCTATAAATTTAAAATATTAAAACAAATGAATTAGTAAATACACAATAAATATAATGATAAACACCAGGGGCCTTAGTCTCCAAACTTATTCAATGTCGATAGACGTCTGTCCTTTGATTTTCAGTCGATTGACATGGACGAGACTACAAAAGTTACGATCTAATTTTTTTTATCCTGGTTGGTTTCAAAGTAATCCACCAAATTAAACACCAAAAACTGTTGGGATCGAACTGATTAGATTCTCGATTGTGTCGGGAGTAAGGCTGCTGATCCTGACATGATCCCCCTTACTTGGAGTTCAGTGAGCCTCCGGAGAAGAGCAGTGTCGGTTTTGTTTCCTATCATCCTCAGGACACTATTCCTACTCCCCCGCATTCAGTGTACCACCGGGTACGTACTGACGCCACCTTACACGTTATAGTAGATATATATTTTTTTTTACTTGACGTACTCGTATTATGTGATGTAGGTATGTGTCTGTAAAATATTTTTATGGTAAAGAAAGATTGTGCTGTAGTTTGTACCATTATTCTTGAATGTATTTTAAATAGATCGAATTGAGTGTCGATTTATTTTCAGAAATCGATACCCAATTTCAAAACAGATTGACGCTAGCGTGCGTCGCGTCGTGTTGAACATTGGAGAACTGTCAAATTCCAACTTCGATGTATTGAAATTAGATTCTAGAGATACTTGCGTCAACTTTAGAAAAGCGCACAGCTGCTGTGTACTGGTATCACAAACAAATTATGCAACAAAAAGAGTTAAATAATAATTATTACTAACCAGGTTCTTACATCAATCACCACGATACCACCACGTATTATGTCTCCTGTGATATTGAAGCAATTTGTTCGCTGCTTTAAAATAAGAACAAAAATCGTTACAACCTAAAGCTTGTGACACAAAAACTCCAAGCTATAATCGTACATCAACGTTATTTGTGGCAGTCATTCGCTAAGCGAGAGAGCCGATTACGAAGAAAGTGTATACGATGCGATACCCGATTCACCGACTAATTTGTGTAGCAAAACGATCCAAAATACGCGTTATGCCAGCATTGACTATATCTTTAACTTAATAGAGACATTATGCGAAATTGCCTGCTAGTAATGCCGGTTTTCATGCATAAAGGACGTTAATTTAATCTGTGTCATTACGAGTAAATGTGTCAGTGGACATAATCATATCATTTTCTGCTATCATGTCTGCAGTAACAGTAATGTTTACTGCTTCACAGCCGATCTGTGCTTTTAGAAGTTTGTTTCATACTTTATAGCATTCTATAGGTGGTTGCACAAAGTAGATACCTATATAACAGAGGTACGACCTAGTACTTGAAAATGGTATCACCCTAATACTGGCAATTCGACTGGGTATTTTTGTTTTATTCGATTTCCAGGCACATGCAGGAAACCGCCATCTAGTGACACTATTGGAAAATACTAATTACTAATTTCGTTTCATCATATCTTTTTCTTGATTAAGGAGTTGAATTTAGCTTAGGTAATGTGATGTTCTGCTTAAAAATTATGCTTATCATTATTTTAATGTCAATATTTGTGCATAATTTATGGCTTATTTACATTTTATAATCTACAAACGTTAATAATAGTGACATCTATTGCAATTTTTTTTGTATTAAAGATAGATAGTATGGGATGGTAGGCCATGGTAGTAGTGATTGCCCTGCCTTCTCATATTACATTTATATCGATGTCCGCAAACAAATTTTAACAAGATTGCCAAAAATGTGGTCAATTAGCATAAAACCTTTGGCAATAACAGGAAGCGTCCAAAAAGTACGTAGCTCGCGAAACATGCGATAAATGTGATCGTGCCAATTGCCACTTGCATCTGTCGTGGACTCGTTCGCATTACGCCGGTTCGATCACGACAACTTTATGATCGTGACGACGAAAATATCGAAGCCGCAATCGTGCCGAGTGAATTATTACTAACCCTTTCTGTCGTTATTTATTAGTCTGTCGAGTGAAAGGGACGGCGCGATGAGATCAGAGGTCCGCGTATTTATGTTGGCTTCTGCGTAAACGTTTAGTTCTCGTTTTATTTCTTTGAAACTTAGACCATAATCTCCATGGAAATGTTTAATGACCATAAAATCGTCGGCGTCATATATTTATCACGAGGAGATAAAAGCTTTTTTCACACTTGCGTAGGAGGCTCCATAAAAACATATAAAATGATTTATTTTATTGCAACTACAAAATGTTCTTATTTTCAAATAAAGTGATAACGTGTTTATTTTATTCAATTTACAATTTTGTTATTGCTTCCACCACAAATGACATTTTGGAGCCTTTTCATAAAGACTCATTTCACTGTGAAGTATTTTATAGCTATTGTATGCTTTTGAAATTGTAATTATTAGATCTGAATTTATACCGTTCTTTGCAGTTTATAATATCATGTGCAATGTTTATCATTTTACGTAATGGATTGGTATTAATTACAATCTGACTCAAAGCATCACGTCATATCACTTTTGACGTTATTTATGAGAATGTAATTAAAGTCCGATTAGGTTTTGTGAATGTATAATGTAGTTTGCGAATCCGAACTAATATTACGTCCACATTATTTTCCATATCTTCGATAAAGCTTATTGTGTATGTAAAAGTGATTTTTGCTTGAGGTTTTTACGGCACGCCAATGAAATCCATTGTGGGCGTAGTATCTGCAGTTATATTGGCGTTTCCGACTGGCGGCGACAGGCGTCACTTGTTACCGCGGCCGCCGCGGCTAACAAGCCCCCGTGTGCGGTGGAAACAGACTTATACACTTATACACGAAGCGCGGAAATTAAACTGTTTTTACTTTGTTGATGAGCATTATAGATAGTGCTGTAGTATTAAATACTTTTTGTGGCCAAATGGCTTATCGAATTGTGTAAATTTTAAATTCATAAGCCATGTAGGAAACCAGGTATTAAGTAAAGCATCAAATTAATAATAATAATAATATCTATAGAGGCTTCACACCATGTCAATCTGGCCCTGTGCTAAGTACTTATCCGAAGAACTTGTGTTACAGGTACGGAAATATATATTTAACACTTTTATACTATTTAAGATTTTTATTATATTAATACACAAATTTAATACACATCCATGACATTGAAAACATTGAAAACTTTTTGTTCCCTCGGCGGGATTTGAACCCGTAACCTCTCGTTCGAGCACCACGCGCTGAACCACTGCGCTATGGAGGTCGACAAACTAAAGCATCAAGTTAGTTTGTTGTACTATTTTATGTTAATGCTTTCTACTTTTTTGCTAATTTAACATACCTATATCATTGGATCCACTCTATAATTAATTTAAATTAAATTTATTTATTTTATCTAAAGGTTTGGTAGCGTTCAAATTAGCATTACAAAAATATAAAAATTTATCTAAAATATAGTGAAACGGTTGTGTTCGGACTACATAAAGATTAATTATTTATAGTATTTCGGACCACAGCGCTCTGCTGTTACAAATTTTTATAACTAATAGGTCTAATAACTCATAATTGAAGACATGAGTGGATATAGGTATGTTGCAAAAATTTTCTGCCCAGAAAATTTACTTTCAACTGTCATTTGAAGATTTTATTATATTATTATGTTGTATTAAATACATTTATTCTAAAGACGGATCTTTAGATTAATGTACTCGATACGTTAGGAAATATTTTAAAATGTTCAAGTGACAGTTTGACCTCAATTTTCTCGAAATCAGTATTTTGCGTATATCACCTTCATCCACTAATGTCTTCAATTATGATTTATGACACATTTGATCTGTAATAATCTTCAAAACTACTAACAAACATAAGCAATTCCAAATAATAGTCACGAAAGGTCTCTCTCCACGCTATGTCTGCTAAGCCAAGACGCTTGTTATGAAGGTACTTCAGGTTTGCATTCAATCCGCGGCCACGATCGCACTGTCAACATCCTCCCACGTCACGATTTGTTACAAACACTTATTTTGTCTGGAACGTATACGATTCAAGAGACAAGCTAGTTCGGTAATTGTTATAAATATGGGATAATTCTAAACAGCCTCCAAATTCATCAGGAGGAATTTAAGTAACCTTGATACCACATTCACATTTCTGGTTAGTTTTCTTACCAGGTCCACTATTACCAGGTACTCTTACCCGGTACACTATTACAAACACTTATTTTGTTGCGACATATACAAGGTGTAAAATAAATGAGTGATAATACTTTAGGGTGCGTATGGGCCTTCTATGTAGAATATACTGTGAAGGTACCAGCGCTGAAAGACTTACTTTTGAAAGAATTTCATGATTCTATGATAAATGTCCCATCATCATAAATTTACCCATAAAATAATAAAAAAAAGGAACTTTTTCAGTGCTAGTACTTTCAAAGTAAACTCTATACAGGGTGTAAAAAGAGCAGTCACTATAACTTCGTGGATTATAACCAGGCAAGAGATATATCCATTGGTACTAGTCAATTGCTTTTAATCCACTATTTAAAAATTTAAAAAATTTCAATAGGCAATGTACAACGTGCACAACACAGGGATCAGCTGATTACGCTGAGAGGTCAATAGCACGCGTAAGACGTTCATTACGTACTAGGGCAAAAATTATAAAATTTAAGAATTTAATGCAGAACGTTGTTCCAAACAGTTCAGACTTGCGACTAAAATAATAAATTGCAAAAAAAATTTTTTTTTTTTAAATATATAACGAAAAATATTAATTTCTAGAATCAGTCAAGGTCCTATAATCCTATCCCAAAGTTATAGTGACTGCTCTTTTTACACCCTGTATACAGGACCCATAAAATCCCTAAAGTATTATCACTCATTATTATAAGTCTGTATAATTCAAGAGACAAGCTGGTTGTTAGGTATATGGGATATTTCTAAACAGCTTCCAAATTCATCAGGAGGAATTTAAGTAACCTTGGTACCACATTCACATTTCTGGTTAGTTTTCTTACTAGGTTTGGTTCCAGAGGTTTAGTTGGGACTGAAAAGGTGTCCATGGACGGCGGTAATCTACGACGACGACGATGATGATGATGATGATGATGATGATGATGATGATGATGATGATGATGATGATGATGATGATGATGATGATGATGAAAAGTAGCCTTAGTTACTCCTTATAACTTTAGCAATTTACCAGTGAAAGTCTCGTCAAAATCGATCCAGCCGTTCCTGAGAATACCTAGCCCGAACAAACAGACATGCCGACAGACGGACAGACAGACAAAAAAAATTTCATTTTCGTGTTCAGTGTTCAAAATTTCATATTATTCATTTTTAAGTTACAAATGGACACTTCAATTTTATTTATTTGTATAGATAACCAAAATACAAACAACCTCATTGTTTCTGCTCTGTTGTTCCTGGTGGTGATTATGTCTAATTCTTATCTACAGTCTTAATGCATAAAACCACAAGAAGTGTTAATAAAACTGTCACCCGCAGAAGCGATCACAGAAAGGGCTACACAAAGGGCGTTGAAGGGTGGCAGCAGGAAGCAGGAACAGGATGGAAGTGGAACATCAATCATTCTGCCGCGGCCGCTATCTACACGCAGGTAAATATTGATTTATGATTCACTATCCGTTTAAAAGGTAACTGAATATGTAAAGAGTTTCTAATAATTTCGGCCAAACATAAAATTGTTGGGAAATAAACTTAATTATTGTTACTTATGATATAAAAATTATGATTAAATAGCTGTCTCGCGTTGAGCATACAAACCGTTTAAACCTTCCCAGGACTTTCACGAATATTTCAAGACTAAAAATAGCCGAATCGGTTCAGCCGTTCTCGAGTTTTAGCTAGACTTACGAGCAGCGATTCGTTTTTATATACAAGATTGAGATTTTATATTCTAGTGAATCTTAAATTTTCAGGTTCCATTAAAACGTTTAGATTTTCATTTCATTAAGAGGAAACACCACAGGTTAGAGAAATGCAAAATAGATATTTGTAAAGTCTATTGTTGTCCCGCAACTGCCCGATCAAACCGATAGAGACAACTGTAGCTTAAATTGAAATTACCTATTAAAAGCACGAGAAATAGACGATTAGGAGACACCATTTTCCTCCTCCAGAAAGTAACAGATTTAGGTCCTTTTCATTATAAACTAAATAAAGGCTTGAGGTATGTACTCCCATTTCTTTGGTCAGATTGTTTAAACATCCAGATTTAAACACAGCCAAAAATCTGACCATATTTTATAGGTTTTTGAACGTCCATATCTCTTTTAATAATTAATTTATACAAAAATAAAAAAATAGGGACGCATATGGTATACATAGACATTCAGGAAAAAATTTTTACTCTTTTGGGATTATCCAGAGAGGAAACACATAAACGCCTGTTTCTGTATCAAAAAACGGCCGTTGTGTTTCCTCTTAAGTGGATCCTTACGTATATACGATTTTATTTCCGAATAGGTTAGAAACTAACACTTTTAGAATTGTCCTACATGATGACCTACCACCGGTTCTTTAGATCTGATTTAGATCTGCTCAGATCTACCAGTTCTGGATTTCGTACTGAAGATTTTCACGGCTTATCGTAACGATTTGCCGTACAGTGTGGCAACTGGCAACTATCAACAAAGCCGAAGAGAGCACAGCTGGTGCGGATTTGTGATGCAAGCTCCACGTCACGCGCGCAAACATCGTTAGTACTTGTTGGGGTTTTGTATCGGCACGATTTGTCATGGCCGCAGCCTCAGCGACGAATAATTAAATGAAGGAAAGTGCCGCGAAAGTCTTGCTGTCACGACTAGTCCTAGTTGAAACAATTTCGACAGTTTGAACATGGATTATAGTACAGTCAATATGTCGAAAATTAAATAGTTTCATTGCGAAAAAAACAAACCCTAGAGTTGAAATATGTTTTTTTCGACGAAGAATGATGTAAGTTATGTACCCTGAAGGTGGGCATATGCAACTCGACCGGGTTTTTTGAAAAACTCAAAAAATGTCCAAAAAAATTTTTTTATGCATTTTTCTTGATATGTATGCATTTTAATCGGACTTTTTTTTGCATAAAACTTTAGAGGACGTTGAGATTTACATTTTACGTCATTGGTGCAGTGCTGTACATTGACAAAATATCCGCACGGCAGGTGGCGCTAAAGTGTCTAAAATTGTGTTTTTCTACTTTTTCAACTTGAAAATGATTGTGTTTTTCCACTTTTTCAACTTGTCGTAAAATGAACAAAAAAAAAAACATATTTTAACTCTAGGGTTTTTTCGCAAAGCTCATTTGACAGATTTACTGTACCTACCTACTTATTACCTGCGAAAAAAATAAAACGAGATGACATGAAAATTTAAACAAATACTTTTTAGGGTTTATAATATTACTTTTATAGTACAATGAATAAAATAGTCAAACTTAGTTTTGAATAAACTTTCTATACTTATCATCCAGGTCTATGATAAATATATTGATTTTACTTTTATTATTAGTTAATTTTATAATTAGTTAAGTGGGCACGGCTAGTTAACTGTGCCTTCGTTCAACATAGAAACAGTGTGTGATGAACCGTTGAAACCTTCCCGGGACTTCCAGGAACATCTCAAGACTAAAATAGCCGAATCGGTTCAGCCGTTTTTTTAGTTTTAGCGAGGCTAACGAACAGTAATTCATTTTTATATACAAGAAGATATAAATACAAGAGAGAAGAATATTATGTTGTAAAGGATACTTACTTGAAAAGTATTGCTAAGGAATCTACTTATATTATACAATCGAAAGGTAATACGACGTTATAATATCAGAAAATAGGGATTAAGATGCATACCGTCCCCGTTAGACCTAGGCAGCTAGCAGCTAGGCTATAAACCATTCATAGCCCCCTAGTTTAGCCGTTCTATTTCCTGAGTGGTACATCATAAAATGCCGTGAACGCTATTAAAACGTAAATCAACGACTATAAATTCAATTTTATTCCACAATTAAACCGGTTAGCTTTCTCGACGCCCGTAAATATGCATAAATACACATAAATAGTCGTAAATGCGTATTATCGTTAACCGTCAGCTCAGTTGTAAATCTATCGGAATGGCACTACGCCTGTCTTACTTTAGCATCGCGGATTAGGTAATGCGCTGTGTTGTACATATCAAGCAGTCAACATCAGCCTTAATTGAAGCGGTAGCAGTCGTAAAAATGTCCATGGAGACAGTTAGGAAGTGGAGCAAGGGAATCACGTGTTGTACCACTTGTCCTGTACAATTAACCTTAGTGCCGATTTCACCAAGCCATGTTAAAGTTAATCCTTCACTAAATATCATGTTATCCCTCTCGTGTTTTCTGTCAATGAATTAACTTAGCTAACGGAATCAGGCGTTACTTTGCGGAAATCCATAGCATAAATTTTTGATCACCATTTGCTTGCAGGTTGTGGTTACAATTTTTTCGCGGGATATTGCTAGATATAATGTATTTAAATTTTAACTTACAAGCGTTGGTGAAGTTTGCTTTTAAATTATCACACTTATGCCGTATTTCACCAAGCAATGTTAAAGTTAACGCCATGTTAAAATACCATGCCATCTCATTCATTGACAGGAAATACGAGAGGGATTAGCGTTAACTTTAACATTGCTTGGTGAAACACGCCCTTAGTCCATGGAATTTACTTGTTTTATGGACCCTTATATGTATACAAGGTGTGAAATAAATGAGTGATAATATTTAAGGATGCCTATACATCCCTTGAATAGAGTTTGCTGTTAATATACATTGACAGAGTTCCTGTTTTTTACTCATACCAAACTGCTCCGATTTTGATTCAGATTCGATCGTGCCGCGTACTACCGAATAAATTGACGTTTGTTTATTTTGATTCTCAGTTGATTGATATGATCGGGAGTACAAGAAGTTATGATATAACGATTTTCTTTATCCTGGTTAGTTTGAAAGTATTCCACTAAATAAAATATCAAAAGTTCTTGAGATCGAACTGATTCGATTCTCGAGTGTGTCGGTAGAAAACATGCTGATTGGATGGAGAAGTAATTCATAATGGCTGCGAAATAGTCGAATGAAAGTTCAACTATAGAATCACCAGAAATAGGTCTGTTTCAAATATTTTTAGCAATTCAAATGCGGTTTTCTCCAAAATCGTTAACAAATGTTTGCAACTACTTTTAAAAGCTCAAAAACGCCAGTAGTTTTATCAAATATTAATATTACACGTTAATTAATAACGCACGTTAATTAATAATAACGCACGTTAATAGCTGATTTAATATCAGAAAGGAAATATACAGTATGTTCCAAGAACGGCGAGGGCTCTACAATCAGTTCATGGAATATAAATCTGTAATTCTCTCTCACTGGGTTGCCACTTGCCAGTAAAACGCGCAATAAAGTTATGCTTCTATACCGCCGACTCTAAACTTATTTATGTTCTCGTTAAATAGCAATTTATATTATAATGGCTAACGTTATACAGGAATAAATGCCCCCCTAGGCAAAACAGGAGGGAGAGTTGTGAAACACCAATAAACAATTCAGAAAAATGTTTTGGACATCTTTACATATGAAAGCATGATGGTTTAAACATTTTTGAATCTTTAAAATAAAATAGGATTAGGCCGTGTTTCACCAAGCAATGTTAAAGTTAACGGCATGTTAAATATCATGTTATCCCTCTCGTATATCCTGTCAATGAATGAGATGGCATGGTATTATAACATGGCGTTAACTTTAACATTGCTTGGTGAAACACGGCCTTAGTGTTTTAGACGCTACTGTAAAACAAATAAAACAAGATATTATAAGATTTAGGGCCGATCTTCCAATCGTCAGATAACTTTTATCTAAGGAATAAATTTGTGACTTTGGCAGATTTTGTATGGAACAAATGTCAAAGTCACATGTTTATTCAACAGATAAAAGTTATCTGACGATTGAAAAATCGGCCCTAAAATATATAAAATACATAGACTGGCGGGGTCGACGACCTCTGTAGCGCAATGGTTGAGCGCGTTGGTGCGCGAGCGGGAGGTCGCGGGTTCGAAAGCCGCCGAAGGAACAAAATGTTTTCAGTGTTCCTGGGTTATGGATGTGTATTAAAAATAATAAAAATCTAAAATATGTGTATAGCATAAAAGTATTAAGAGTATTTCCGTTGTCTGGTACCTGTAACACAAGTTCTTCGGATATTTAGCACGCGGCAGGTTGACGTGGCGTTAAGCGTCCATAGATATTATTATTATTATTCGCTGTAGAATATTATTTTTGTGCATTAAACTTTTTTAAGTTCACATAAGTGAATGAATTAATGATCCTTAATATATAATAAGGTGATTTCTTCTTATAATAAGATTATGAGAAGAAATCACCTTATGATACGACAGTAATACAATTTAATGTTGAAGTTAATAAAAAAGTTACAAAACATTTTATGTGTACAGTAGCAAAATAAAAATGTAAATACAACACGTGATATCATTTTGATCAATTTTTTACGTGACGAAAGCTCAGACAATACTTTCCTCAATTACTAACTTGAAATGCGTTCCACGTAACAGGATTATAATATAAACAGCCACAACAGACCATTATACAGCTCTATAGAGGTATGCTTATAAATGCTAAACGCACCTTAAATGGACAATGTTGGTCATATATTGTCAGTTACTGGGAATTATAAAAAGCGAATGGATGCGGTAAAACGATACGATATTCGATATCGGACATTTATTTGTTTATGGTCCTATAGCTTATATGGTGATTGCTGGATTTTATAGCTCTTGTGTATTAACACGAATCTTTTGATGTTTTTGGATTTATATTGCTTGAATTGCTTCTTGTGAGCAGTTTTATAGGAGGGACACCGAATAATGAAATTGCACAAGAACATTTTATTTTATTAGAAACACTTACAGCTATACAATAACAATTTAAAAGGCAGATTTATTATAAGACATTTAAAAGTTTTTACACATAAAATGAGTGATTACTTTAACTAGTTTATAATAAAGAAAAACGAAAACATGTCCAGGACATTTAAATCTGATATACCGCTTACTTATTTCAAAACTATTAAATATTGATTATCTACTTTGTGCTAAAGGCTATTAGTAAATACAACTATACTAAAGTTTTGATAAGAATGCATTTGAGACTAATCATTTTCTCTATAGTAGGTACTCACATCATTTTGGAATAATCATTTTCTCTATAGTACTCACATTATTTTGGAATAATTATTTTCTCTATAGTACTCACATCATTTTGGAACAATAATTTTCTCTATAGTAGGTACTTACATCATTTTGGAATAATCATTTTCTATTTTAATAGTACTCACATGATTTTGGAATAATCATTTTCTTTATAATACTCACATCATATTGGAATAATCATTTTCTCTATAGTACTCACATCATTTTGGAATAATAATAATAATAATATCTATGGACGCTTCACACCACGTCAATCTGGCCCTGTGCTAAGTATCCGAAGAACTTGTGTTACAGGTACCAGACAACGGAAATATATTTAATACTTTTATACTATACACATATTTAAGATTTTTATTATATTATACACAAATTTAATACACATCCATGACCCAGGAACATTGAAAACTTTTTGTTCCCTCGGCGGGATTCGAACCCGCGACCTTTCGTTCGAGCGCCAACGCGCTCAACCAACTGCGCTACGGAGGTCGTCAATCTATCAAATCAAAAATCATTTTCTATATTATAGTAGGTACTAACATGATTTTGGAATAATCATTTTCTTTATAATACTCACATCATATTGGAATAATCATTTTCTCTATAGTACTCACATCATTTTGGAATAATCATTTTCTATATTAATAGTACTCACATGATGTTGGAATAATCATTTTCTTTATAATACTCACATCATATTGGAATAATCATTTTATCTATAGTACTTACATCATTTTGGAATAATCGTTTTCACTACTCATCACTTAAAAATAATACAGCCTCATCCATCTTTCCCGGTCCTCCCGCACCGGAGTGCCCGGCATGGCTGGCCGAGCTGCTATTTTAATTGATATGTCTCCGGCGTTTCACAGCCAATAGCAATTACGGATAGGGCTTGTCCGACATTTCGTGCTCGGTGAAATCCGATACACGATACTAGAGTTTTGTTGCAACACCTGTGTTCACTTTTTATGCCCGCGCCATCATAATTGTTTGTATACTATTTTGACTTGCACTATTAGGTTATATGAATAAATTGTGTAGGCTTTAATTAAAATTTTTAGTAATTCATCATTCTCAATATCTTTAGTGTTTAGTAATAGTTTAATATCTTGTTTTTCTAAGTTAAGAACTTCGCAATTGTCGGTGGAGCTATCTTCATTCTTCTCTGCACTCCGCCTCCCTTCTCTTGAACTCCTGATACGACACGACCATCACATTTTCCTTCACCGAGATGAACTTTTACGGACCCATAAAAGTTCATCTCGGCCTTCCACGTTTTTTTTACCTTCTATCTTTCCATCAATTATTCCTCTAATAAAGTTGTCGTGCCGTATCAAGTGTGCTAACATCTTTCCTTTTCTGTTCTCGATGGTCTTTAATATATCTTTCCATTCTAAAACTTCTTTGTTACTTTTCTTTTCAGTCCAACTTAGGTACCGCTTATTATAACTGAAAAAAAAAAATGACTGCTGCATTACTCACCTCATAAAACGTCATTGCTCTCTCCCGATTGTCTTCGAATGTAATCTCTCAACATTAAATATAATATGTCCCAAATATTTATTACCTCGCTACTGGTTTTAAATTCAACGGTGCTATAAAAAATTATGTCTCATCGTGGAGTCGATCTAATCTCGGGACGTAATTTATTTCGAGAGGAGCGTTTCTTTACGAGCTGCCGACTACATAATCAGATGGTATCGCTGTTTATTGTCAGTGTAATGTGTCAGGGCATATTAATGTGTTGCACTGGCGTTTTGGGCTTCGTGCACACTTACTTTTTATCTTGCGTGATATATTGGGGTGTTTTGTAAACAAATTGCCGAGTACTCCTGAATGTTGTATTGAGTTTCTGTTGATCGGGCCGTGTCTACATATTTATTGCCTTGTCGTGTCATCTTTTTATCGCATACTTTATTGGCACATTGAAATGCACATAAAAATAAGATAGCCATATAAGTATTTGTAATAAATTATGCTAGTGGCCTTTTAAGTTTTATGCCAATTATTGTATTATAGACGTCCTATAAATATTGTTAGTTTTGAAGCCCACATTTTGGTCTCGACGGTGCTCGTTTATTTTGCTTATTTTTGTTTTAACAACATACAACGTTATATTTAATTCTGATTAAGTATAGTTATTAAGGGCACTTCATTTTCAGGCAGAATACAGGGAATTCAAAATGGAATTATATTAAGTGCCCATCGTTCATCATGTTAGCAGTTAAGAGTCATAAAGCGCAGTAAACATTTTTTATGACACCGCATTTGCGCGTAACACGAGTTGCTTCGCGTTTAATATTATCGTCGTGAACGCGGCCTGAGAAAGGATCTCAAAATGGCGTCCGAGATCGGCCGTCTGGACTCGGCACGTTATAATTATCATTTAAATTGAACCCCACGACGTTACCGGTGACAGCTGACAAATGTAATGGCGGCGGGGTCCGCTGACAGCGCTGCGAGAATTTTTATGTCCTCATATCCAGCGTTTTATATGATCGTGTCAACTCCTCCTTAGCGTTCGACCAATTTGTATTTTACGCGCGGTTTCTTCGTGTCCTCAATTTACGTCGATCGTGATAGAGCTCAAAACCGTCTGGCTCATTGTTCGCCGATGACGTGTTTATTTTTATAACGCGATACAGGAAGGCTACTCTGTTTTTACCGCTCCTATTTTGTCGTGGCGTCTTATGCGGGGCAGTTAAGGTTTAATTTCTATTGTGTTTCAGGATGTGGACGCTCGGACAGTTACAGCGCTGAATGTTTTGCTCGTAAAAGCTAACCGATGCCTAATTGCGGTTATAGATGTTCTACATGTTATCTAGTCGATTGTTTCAGCTCCGGCTCCAACATTGAAGTTTTTATTGTTATGAATTGTTTAACGACTTTGGTTATGTTTAGGAGTCACGAATAGCTTCATGTCCCGATAGCCTTGGCAGTTTTTATACAGCTGATGGTCGGTTTAAGCTGCTATAACAATTACTGTTTTTGCAATGCCTTTAATCGTTATGTCGCAGGAAACTACGAATGTGGTATTTTACGTTATGGGTTTGTTTTAATATCACTGGAACTGAATTGCTATCTATCTATATCTTCTTATATTATATAAAAATCAATTTCTGTTAGTTAGTCTCGCTAAAACGCGAGAACTGCTGAAACGATTGGTATATTTTTAGTCTTGAAATATTTGCAGAAATCCCAGGAAGATTTTGATGGTTCATCATAAACTGTATGCTCAACGAAGCTAGTTTGCTATAAATCTTGTAGGTACACTGTAAAAATGTATAAATTTATAGCTTTATAAATTTAATAAAATCTTTAACCTAAATACGTAAATCATAGCTCCACCAAACACGTAATCATCACCTATTTACCCATATATACCCAGGCTATTATTAAGACTAGTTCAGTAGTATATGAAGGCGCTACGGTATAACAAACATACGTTCATACATATTACATACATAAACTGGCAAAAAGCCTTACCCTTCATTTAGGCATCGAGTCATGGTAATCAGATAAAAATTTGACCAGGGGCCTTACTCTCCAAACAGATTTTATTTTGATTTAGATACGATCATGCCGCGTACCTACTTCCTAATAAATTGACATTGGTTTATTTTGATTCTCAGTAGATTAATATGGTCGGGAGTACAAAAAGTTATGATCTAACAATTTTTTTTATACTGATTAATTTCAAAGTAATCCACCAAATAAAGTACGAAAAACCACTGATATCGAACGGATTCGGTACTCGATCGAATTTTTCAATCACATATATTTATTTCTACTGTGACAATATATTTCCAAAGACTTCAGCCATATTTATAAATCTATTGCTAAATATCTTAGCCCAAAGATTTCGGCTAAGCAAGAGCGTAAAAATTACTATGAAGATATAAAATCAAAATAGGTATATGTGATTGACAAAACACAATATATAACAATTTTTATTGATAACTTCGTTATCCTAATAAGCGATGGCATCTTGGTTAATCTCCTTATAGGTACTTGGGTTGAACGTCATAAATACCAACGTTTCAGTCACTAACTTGGCTCTATCACTTTATTAAAGTGAAAACTCGAGAAAACTATTACCATCTGTTGTAAAATCTCACACATTTGTTTAAGTTTGGGGTACAATCAGCTTATGTTTATTTGTTTTCTTTTCTTTTCTCTAATTTCCAAATTTAACTCAAATTATTTAAATACTTAATACTCACGTACGGAGTATTTAAATAATTTGAGTTCAATTTGCTTAATAAATGGAAAAATATCATGTTTCCTGTCTGTGACTTATAAATTGTTGATTTTACGTTTAGGAAGGGGATTCCACTTTCACCTGTAATAGGGACAAGATGTCAGTTTAGAACAATATAAGTATGGAAGTAATATTGTAGCAAGTAAATTTAAGAGGTGAAAATAAAAGTGAACTTAAAACCACTGGAGTGTTTGATTTCATCACATTATCTATTATAAATTTGATTTAATTGTACTCCATCATTATTCTAAGCAGTAACTAATATTACCTCTAAGCCTTACCTACCATATGAATAAAGAAATTCCATTTCTTTACTCGTGTGCCTGTACTCAATACACCACCGCCTTTACTCTCTCCGTATATAAAACCTCGATCGTAATCCACGGGCACAAAACGTAAATATCGTTTAGATGGCGTCGATACTCGCTACTCGTCGTGTTCGAGTCGAGATCGAGATACGAGCGATTTATCGCCGAGACCGCGGCTACTAAGCGCTGACGAAAGTGTTGGAAAAGTACTTTCTTCTCATAAAAGTTTCAAGTCTACTTTATACGTGTTCTTGATTCCTATCGCCTCGATCTTGTCCCGGCTTTTTAATTTGTGATTCCTCGACACTCGATTTCATGATTCCTCGTTATTTCTATAGTGATGTGGAATTCCTACACTTTTCTCGTTGTGCTTAATTTGATTTCAGACTTAGGGCGTGTTTCACCAAGCAATGTTAAAGTTAACGCCATGTTAAAATACCATGCCTTCTCATTCATTGACAGGAAATACGAGAGGGATAACATGATATTTAACGAAGGATTAACTTTAACATTGCTTGATGAAACACGCCCTTAGCACGGGGCCAGATTGAGATGGTATGAAGCGTCCATAGATATATTATTTTATTGTTGTAGCATTTTAGATAGTGGAATTTCTCTAACAGTAATTTACATTTTGGCTCCTCGAGAGCGAACGTTCAGTGTGGATATCATAAAACGCAAGTTTTATGTGCAAATTGCGCATATGAAGCGATATACGTCCGAGCGAATGTTTTGTTTTGCTTGAAAAATGTTCTGTATTTACAATTATTCTCACATTTAATGCTAGCATACGTTAAGGCGTTTTACGTCCAGTTTTGTTTTAAACTTTACCGTCGTAAATCCTCCGCGTTGTTGATTAATGTATGCTTTTGTTTATTTACATTCTTGTAAATATGCTATCGGCTGACGGTTTAAGCTACATTGAGCCCCAGCGTGTAATTTTGATAAGCATTAAATGATTATACAATGAGTTCATATTTCTCATTCTTTATAATTGCATTGTGATTTTTTTTTCTAATCCACTTTTTTTTACAAAATAAAAAATTTTTAAATCGATTATTTTATAACACAGCCGCACCCCTTGTTTGAGTCGTTTAATCTTATACTTACGTTCTATTTTGCCATTTCGGCAACGCTAAACGATTTTTTTTTACACAGACCAGCAAATCAGGAGTAATTTTGGTACCATCCAATTCAAAAGGTCCATGACAGATACATTCCTCTCTTCACGCGTGTTACTGTATCAGTTGGGCTACTGTTACAATAACACGCAGGAACATTTTAGAGATCCGTAAAATAATCGAATATCAATTGTTTTGGTGTAGTCAAGCTTTTCACAATTGAAGACATGAATGGATTAAGGTATAGAAAAAATCCGATTTCGAGAAAATTGAGTTCAAGTCACTTAAACATTTTAGATTAAGTAGGTATGTCGTAAGTCGTAACGTATTAAGAACATTAATCTCAATCTCTAGAATCAATGTATACGTTACTACATAATTATCCTAAAATGTTTAAGTGTCGTTTCAATTTTCTAGTTTTTCTTGCGACTTATAACCTTCATGTCTTCAATAGTCATTCGATAACTTTACGGAGCTATTAAATGTTCCTGATGTGTGTGAACTAATGAATTCGTATCAACATTTTTCAAAGCTTTCATCTATGAAGACTCCATTTGGCACATCACGTTGATGGAACGCGAACGTCTGTCGTGCGGCAAATAAACCGTCACTCAGCGAAAGAAACTGAACTGTTTTATGTCGTATTAATTGAAAACCAAACACGAGACGGACATTTTGACGGGAAAAGGTGTTAAGACTGGCGTGTGATTTAGGGCTGAATTACATAATGAAAATAAGGAATTACTTCAGAAATATGTTCCAGGGTATTTCAGAGATGTTAGTGAATCTGTTATACTTAGACAAAATATTTCATCTATGTATTATGTGTCAAAGTCAAAGTCAAAATTTTTTATTCAGATAAAATTTTACAAAAATGTTTTCTGAACGTCGTTTCTATATGATGCCTACCACCGGTTCGGGAACTAGCCCAGCGAGAAGAACCGGCGTAAGAAACTCGCATGGGACCATTTTTACCAAAAAGATGGAACATTGTGAAACTTAAAATATATATGCCTTTTAAATAAGTAAAACTATTCAAAATAATGAAAATTTGACAATATAATGTGTAGTTACTTAGGCTATTTTACAATAAAAATCTGCTAGATATCGTAAAGATAAACAAGATGAAACAAACTTTTTAAAATATCAAATAAACAAATAATTTAAATTTGCGATACAATTTAAGAAAGCAAAATATGGTCTATGTTTTTATATCTAACATCGTTTTTCAAAAAAGATAATTTTTGTTACTTTATAATTTTTATAACGTAATGTGAATAACTTTTCTTTTAGCTAAATGTTTGTCTATTTAAATAATAATTAAACTTTATTTTATGTTAAAATTTGATGTTCAATACTTTTGTCATTACTTATAACTCTTAAGACAAAAACACAAATTCAAATACCTAATATATACAAAACTGAAGTGCTTAACGTGAGAAGTCGGTTATAATATAAATCAACAAATAAATGATAATTATTTCCTTTGTTTGTTTTGTACTTAAACAAACAGTAACACATAGCAGATGAGCCACACGATATAAAACTTAATTTAAAATACCTAACACGTGGTGTACATAAATTGATACCCCGATTGGGTCCTTACTCGAAATCATAAACAACGTTGTAGAAGATAGCCATATATTAGTACAAAGCCGTCAGCACATCACATGTTTGTGATTATCGTTAAAAAGAGGGCATATTTCGTCAACACTCAGCCTGGCTCTGAAATTAGACCAAAGATTAAGCAACATAGATGGGCGGCAATAAACAATTAAAAAGATCTTTCCACTTACACTTGGAATGCTATCAATGTAACACTCGTTCGTATATTTTATTGATATAATTTTATCAATGACTTCGATCTAAGTATTTCGAGATGTTATTGAGCTACATTTAGATAACGTCTTTTGAGTAATAAAATAAATCTGTTTTATGAAATTATAATTAAAATTCTAAAATTAATGCAAGCCATTAATTGAAATTTTAATAACAAAGATACAATTGTCTGGAAAGATGTTTACAGCGATAAACCTTGGCCAAACGGTTAGCAATGTTAAATATCGCTCAAGGTACGTAATAACAATTAACCTGTCATTCTATAATTATTCTTAATCTATATTCTAACAATAGTTGTCAACATAACTGCATCGGGAGATTAATTGAAGTACCGACCATTAATTACTGTATTGTATCTATTTTATTACATCATAATAGCGAGGTCGTACCTATGTACAGCAATACTTTATGTATCAAGGATATTAATAGAACAGTAGTATGTAAATAATATATCACAACACATAATAATATTTAAACAACACCGTCAGATTAAAAATTAAGCTAAAACGACCAATTATTTAAATGTTGCCACTACCGCTAGATTGAATAAAATAAAAATAACAATTTACATATTACGAACGTAACACGGTATAACGTACGTCGCAATCTCGAATTATCTATACAAAGCATCACGTTGAATTTCAACAAAAAGCGTGTTAACCCTTACCGGGAATGCTAAGTAGGACATATCAATTATGCTCGTAGGTACAAACAAGCAGCTGCGCCGCGTCTTCGCTATTACTCTGTGGCAGCAGACGCGCTGTTTGTTTTACATACGAAGTTTATGGGCACCAATTAGGACGCTAGCTTATTAACCGTAGTAAAACTTGTTCGGAACGATCGCGAGTGTTCATTTGTTTTGATACCGACTTGTTTTTGATTGCTAAAATTATCGGGCTATTTTTATGTTTGAAATAGCATAGGGTTGATGATCACGACATTCCTGGGGCCTTACCCTCCAAACTGATTCGATTTCTGTTCAGATTCGATCGTGCCGCGTACCTACTCCCGAATAAATTGACGTTTGTTTATTTTGATTCTCAGTCGATTGATATGGTCGGGAGTACAAAAAGTTACGATCTAACGATTTTCTTTATCCTGGTTAGCTTCAAAGTAATCCACCAAATAAAATACCAAAAGCCGTTGAGATCGAACTGATTCTATTCTCGATTGTGACGGGAGTAAGCCTGCAGAAGACAAAGAAGTTCAATTTAACGAAGACTTAGATATAATAGCGAGAAAAAAATATTTTTTGAGGGATATTGAAAGCTCGATAGCGCTGCATGTAGATGATACAAAACATACGTTTGTCAAGATGAAATTTTAAATGGACACCAACGGGGAACTGCAGGCTTACCTACTCCCGACACAACGAGAATCGAATCAGTTCGATCTCAACGGCTTTTGGTATTTTATTAAGTGGATTCCTTTGAAACTAATAAGGATAAAAAAAATCGTTAGATCGTAACTTTTCGTACTTCCGACCATACCTATCAATCGACTGAGAATCGAAATAAACAAGCAACAATTTATTTAGGAGTACGCGGCACGATTGAATCAGAATCAAATCAGTTTGGAGAGTAAGGCCCCTCGAATCAGTTCGATCTCAACAGCTTGTGGTATTTTATTTGGTGGATTACTTTGAATTGAAACTAACAAGGATAAAAAAAAACGTTAGATCTTAACTTTTCCTACTTCCGACCATATCAATCGACTGAGAATCAAAATAAACAAACGTCAATTTATTCGGGAGTACGCGTCATGATTAAATCTGAATCAAAATCAAAATCAGTTTGGAGGATAAGTCCCGTAGTGAAGCGATGTGCAAAACTGTAAATGAAAGCACAATTTTCTTGCACCAAAACATTTCAACTGAAGGACTGTTTTAGCAAACACACGGTAATAAACAACCAGTAACCCTTTGAACTGCAGCGTTCCCTTTGATGCCGATGTTTATTTAAACTATGCTGTTATCAGTAAAGGGGGAGCCGTGGAGTGGTAGTTACTAGGGGAGCAGGAGGAAGTAGGAAGCTCCATAAACATCGCACTTTACGACCACTCGCCTGATAACGAATCCCACAGTAAAGAAAATAAAAGCCTTTACACCATCTGCCTTGCAAGGAACTTATTTGAAGCTTGTGAGACTGGAAGAACCTTACATGAGAGTGGAAGAAATAATTAACTTGGAAAATATAATTTAAATGATGATAATAATATATGCCATCGTCCAGTAGGTATCAAGTTTTACCTATCTCTTTTTTCTTTCTTTCTATTAAACATTTTTCAGTAAGTAAGTTGATAATCAAAAATCTTATTTAGGTACGCATCGATTGTTACGTAGTTTTATTTTTTTATCGCTAGTGGTCGAGTTGTTCAGAGCTTCGCTCTAGACCCGGAGTGGGTTCGATTCCCGCGTTGGAACAACAAAAATGTTGTTTTCAAGTTTGCTTAGGACAATGCAGGCTGATCACCTGGCAAGAAAGATGATCCATGCGTCGGAAGGACATGTAAAAAGTCGGTTCTCCACCTGATCTCCCGCCAGTCGTGTCGGTTATCTGTCCTTCTGTGCTACGAGAGTGAAGGAAGACAGTGCTTATATGTATTGCGCACACACTTGGGCATTATAAAACAACTTCTTTGTAGTTGTCTTGGTTTCAATGAAACCGGACACTGTCACCGAAATCGGTGTGGGAGGCGTTATTATTATTATTACGTTGTTTAATTTAGAATATATTTTGCTTTAAATTAAATTGTTTTACCTATTTCTGCAGCTTGCTGTGCAATTACGTCTTTCTGCTCCCCAGGGCACAGTTGCCTGCTCCTCCACAGGTAATTTATTGTACTAATTAACGGCATTGTGCCTGTTTATCTTGATTTCATTATGTCGTTATTTTTCACCTCTAAGTCACTATGGATTTAATATTATTTACTTAAAAGTTAAAACGTTTTGCAAAAAAATACCAAATACATTTTTATATTTTTTATGGATACATGCTTTATTGCTTAAGTAGATATAAGGACTTTTAGGTAAAAAAAAAGTAATCGTAAAATTCAAAACACTCTTCAATGCTAAAATTGACCAAATACAGCTAATTTAAATAGATTTAAATGATATTAAAATTATTTAAAATCAACTGTGAGCTCAACGATGTAGATTTGTATGTGAGATGTGTAAAGTCAGCCTAAGCGTTTCCACTGAAGAGGAGCGGAGCGGAGAGGAGCTTGCGGTGCCCGAATTGACCAATCACTATGAGCGAAATCTCAGCTCCGTTTCCACGGAAACAGCTCGAGCATATTGACTGGTCAATTTGGACACAGCTAAGCTCCTCTCCGCCCCGCTCCGCGTCAGTGGAAACGCAGCCTTACTCTTGATCCAGTCTATCATGGGTTGTCAATGTTTGAAAACTGGTACCTACTTCAGTTGATGACGAAATATATTTTAACTAATAGCACAAAGTAGATAATAAACTAATAGTTAGAATACTTTAATACATCGAAGTTTTAGGTTACATCCTTTTTCGAAGATCTCACAAGTATCAACCCTACAATGGCATCCTTCCCTGGCTCAAAGAGTTCCCTGATCATGTAAACATCAGCTGAGATCCATTAGACGACGGCCCGGACGGACAGATTGACAAACAGACGCGCCGAGTGATGGCGTGTGAATGGCCATCTGGTTCTTAACAATAACGAGATTTATAACAAAATATTTTACTTTCGATTCATCGTAATGGCTTCCTAGAACTGCTTTTGATCTTTTAAGGTTTTCAGGAAGAGATGGATGCGGTTTGCACCTAATTACTCATTTGTTTGCTTTACGTTAAGGACTTATTGCTGAAAGCAATGGAAGTGACAAGACAGTTTTCAAATCACACTTTACAAATATGATGTTTTATTTGTTAGTACAATATTATAATCCTGCATGGTCTAGTGGTTCAGAGCTTCGCACTCGACCCGCAGGTCGATCACCTGATTGTCTGATAAGAAAGATGATCCATGCGTCGGATGGGCATGTAAAAGTCGGTCCTGCGCCTGTTCTCTCGCCAGTCGTGTCGGTTATCCGTCCCACTGGGTTATGATAGTAAAAGGAAGAGAGAATGTCTTTTTGTATTGCGCACACACTTGATCACTATAAAACGACTCCTGCGTGGCGGGCCTGGTTTCAATTAAATCGGCTACTGACACCGAAATCGGTGAGGGAAGCTATTATTATTATTATAAATCCTACTACGATTGTTGTATATTATGATAGTACGAAGATGTCTGTGACTCTTTTATTTATATATTTTTATTTTTAATGAAGTCTCTGAATAGATTACTTTTATCCCGAAAAAGTACAGTGTTCCGTAGAGTAGGTACTGCATTTTGCAAGCGTAGCCGCAGGAACCATTTAGTAAATAATAAATCAACATTTGTAAAAATATTTCACAAACTATTTGTTAAGATAATAATTAATCGTGATCAAAGTTTACTGCCGTCAAAAAGTCTAATACATTTTGACTCCAAATTACTGTCCGATCCTGTTAACACACCCGGACATTAACCGGGCGGGACGTGGCTGGTTGCCGATGGTTATCTCCCATCGCCTCAGTAACCCGCTGCCGGCCGCTCGGGTTACAACGGGTTACGGACGGCTGGACTGATGATGATAATGGATCCGATACTGAGTTACATGTTGTCTGATTTTGGGACGTGTGTTGCATGTTAGATAGTAATTTTATATTTAGGGATTTGAAATTCTGAACTTAAGAGGAAACAGCCTGTATTTCCGTACAGAAGTTTACACGAACCCTGTTTCCTACCAGGATAATGCCGCTGGAGTAACAATTTTTTTTCCTCAACATCTAGGTATGTATATTATTTATACGTCGCTATTTTTTCCTTTTTTAAATAAATAAATTATTTAAGGAGATATGAACGTTAAAAAAAAATATCAGACTTTTCGCTGTGTTTAAACATCCAGGAAACAAATTATACTGCATTAATAAAATTAAAACATAGGAACCTAGCTCTTGAGTTAGCAAGCCTTTTAAAACATAGGAACCTAGCTCAAGCCTTTTTTTAGTTTATAATGAAAAAAAATCTAAATCGGTTAAGTTTTGCCGGAGGAAACAGGGTTCCCCCAAACGTCTGTTTCGTGTATTTTTAACAGGTAATTTCAGTTCGAGCTGCAGTTGTCTCTATCGCGCTAGTGCTGACTAACTAAGGCTCTGGGAGACAGCAATCGATTTTGTATTTTGTATTTCTGTCAACCGTGCTGTTTCCTCTTAATTTCGAATGAAATCAGCGCGAGTTTCTTACTCCGGTTCTTCTCACCGGGCTGGTTCAATACCCGGTCATCAAGAAGGACAATTATATAAGAGTACCTACTTAAGTTTAAAAAACATACTTAACATTATATATCAGTAGTTCATACCTTCAGTACTTATCTTTGATCATCAAGAAGAAAGTAAATCCGAAATAACTATAAGATATAGCAGAAATCAAGCGTATCCATGCAATTACATATATCTCAGCAAAATCTCAATTGCAATACCCACGATAACATCCCGCAAAGGAAAGATAAAAACGCCATACGTTCTTATCGCGCCATTAGCGGCGAGCTTAATGATAACATTACAGTTCACAAGGTCGTAAATTTAACAATCTGCGTCTGTAAACATTAAGTGGCGAAACCACTCGAGTCCGCGACGGTACTGCCGCGGCGCGCACTTGTGCCCGCGACGGTACCGCGGCACTTCAAAGGGAGCGCAGCGGCGGCGGCCTTTGATGCGGCGGCGGCTCGGATGTCGCGTGAGACGCTCACTGGTGAGATGAAACACGCTCCCGTTCCGTTCCGACCATATCGGTTTTTTATTGAGTATTCAATTTCTTTAGGGCTACCAGTGAAGTCTTAAACACGGCACAGAGGTATTACTTTCTAGCGTGTTGTCTCAACAAACATTTGTCAAAGATGTGCCACGTGCTCCTGACATTCATCTATCTTAGATATTCTTTTCTTTCTTTTATATAAAAATGAATCGCTGTTCGTTAGTCTCGCTAAAACTAGAGAACGGCTGAAACGATTAGGCTATTTTTGGTCTTGAAATGTTCGTTGAAGTCCAGGGAATGTGTAAACGGTTTTTTTTATTTTTTTATGCTCAACGAAGTGGGCACGGGTCAGCTAGTGCAGATTAAAGATCAGATATCGTTTAAAAGGATGACGCTTTAGCCATTACAATATTAGCTTGCTATATCTCTGTGAGCATATTGCTATATCTCTGTATACATATAAAGGCTATATAATGAACGAGTGATAATTCATTAACAATCAGGATACGATATAATAATTGAATCTAACTAGAGGTCCGTATGGTCGAAATTCGCCCACATTTTACTTTATGAGGTTTCCTTTGCTGTTACGGAGCTTTCAAATGTTTTAAATGTAGTGTAATGCCCTAGTGTCTTAGGTACTGAATAAATATCATTATAGTTAAATTTGTCTGCTTAGTCTACTGATAGTTTGTCATAGCTATTTTAATTATGTATTAACCTATAATAATTATTCAAAAAAAAAGTTTTACGCAGAGCTTCCTCCGCACTTCTCGTTTTTCTGTGTTTCAAGTTTTTGCTTCACATAATAATATAATTCCAAAAAAAAAAACATTAAACTATTGGCTACCAATCATTTAAAACCATTCGCCAAGGATAATTTACTATAATAATAATTGATCAAGATTATTAAACATCAGCATTATATATGACGTTATTAATAAATCTGATTTAAACATGTTAAAATAAATAAATTATTGTAATCAATTTTCCATTTCAAAATAAAATAACTCCGACTTGCATACGATTAATTCTAGAATGACAAATATGAAGTAGCAGACAACTATAAGGGTGCCTATCCAGTATCCACGTCATACATTTTTGTGTGAACGATAAATAATCGACCAGATTTTACCCCCTAAATTATTTTTAACTGAACTTTTATAGGATGTGTTACATTATTGCAATTAGTATATTATACTATTTTTCACCTAAAAAAGTTTGTCCCCGATTATGCTTCGTGGATAGACACCCTTAGTATATGCAATGCGCCCGCGCACATGCGCTTGTCAGATTATTTGTACATTATTTTACAGACAAATTGTTTACGAACATTAAATTAATAATGTGATTAGTACGATTTATTATTTCATGTCACAATCCGATTTAATGTGATAAAAAATTATGAAAACTATTGTTTTATAATAATACTAGCTGACCCGTACCCACTTCGTTGAGCATACAAACGGTTTAAGCCTTCCCTGGACTTCCACGAAAATTTCAAGACCAAAAATAGACGAAACAGTTCAGCTGTTCTCGAGTTTTAATAACTAACGAACAGCAATTCATTTTGATATATTAGAAAGAAGATAAAAAGATAAGATTAGAACTTAGCAAGGGAAATATTTAACAAAAATGCAGATTACATTAATTACACCATCGGCGGTATACGTACCTACTGGAAGGAAGCTGTACAGCGACATCTACAGTATAACATCGATGGGCTGCGTTCATCATTTCAACAAAAATGTAAACGAATAAATTAAAATGGTTGTTGTGTGTTGTTCCTTTTAATGCGCTGTGAAATTAATACACATTTAAATTTGAAGCATTACAGCGGCACATACATACCTTTGTTTAGATTAATTTGAATCATGAATTAGAATTGAGTACCTATACCAGTACATTTTGCCAGCAACGTATAATATGTTAATCCAACCTTTAAACTGTCAGTGGGCTTAGCACCAACTATCGACAAGATATTAGTGTTATCAAATGATATTTGTATAGCGCTGTCATAATTTTCATATTATACAGTATGTCCCACGGTTCACATATCAAGCTGAATATTATTAAAGTGTAAGGAGAATGACGCGTAGAGAATTCTTTGTTTTGGCACCTCATATATATTACTTACCATAACGCGACAAATCGTGATTCAAGATATCTTATAAGTCACAAAAGTAGATGAGTTTTAAGTTTCAACCCTGTTTTTGGGGTTATGTTAGGTCAACGACCAGTGTCTTCGTGTGTATAGACTAGGAGCCCGCAATCCCCAACATAGTAAGATTCACTTCATGTGGTCATTATAGACCTTTGTATTTTTATCGCATTATGGTAAGTGGAAGCCATGAGGAGCCAACACAAAAAGCTCTTCACAGTACATTCGGCTTGGTGCATATGCACCGTGAGACACACTGTAATGCTCATTCGACATGCTCCGAATACGTCGTTGACGATTGGTTGTGCTAACTGCTAACTACTAAGTTGTGCTAATTTTGTTTATGTAAATAGAAAACTAGATTTGCATAATTCATTGCATTTTTTGTGGTTTCCTTTCATTGTGTTATTAGGTCATTTCAATTTAAAAGTAATTTCCTGTCGTAATTGTTGCATTACAAGTTGATATTAAAGTGTCTTATATACTTGGATAAATGCGCATTGCACATAATATACTTTTAATTAAGGCGAATGGTCAAGCAAAATGCGTTTTTCACGACTTTTAGGCTATGTTTTTCAGCTAAATTACAGACTGGGGAAATAAAGAAATTTTGTGTAATTATAAAGTGTATCTTGAAGTATATTGTTGTTGTCGATAATTTTGACGATCTTTACTCAGTAATCAGAAATACATTTTAGAAAATGCTATGACTCGCGTAAAATGAATATTTTAGGATGGATTTATTTTTGGTTTGGCTTATCCGTTTATAATGAATCTTTGCATGCATGCTTCTTTACTTTGTATCTTGGTGTTCATTGTCGATTTGTAACAAATACTATTGCAAAATAGAAGTTATATCATAAAAGGTCTTTGGTGCCTACTGTAAATCAAACACCACTAGTAAAGTATTTGCTCACAACATTTAATCAGGCGTTTAGTTATGGAATGCAACGTTGCCAGTTCGATGCAACCCATGTACAATGCAGCGTTGCCGTTCCGCACGGCGCGCACAGTAAATAAGCAGATAAGAGTAATACAATCTCGCGTGGTCTTGTTTTGATTTGACAAATGACAATTGACATTACCGGCTTGTATAAATTATATATTATAGTTTGCACATGTTGTGTGATTACGGTTCGACTTTGAAACAAACATAGGTAATAAAAGTATTCCGAAACAAAGTAACAAACGATTATTGAAGTTGCTATATAAAAGAAGAACTCGTGTTGCAAATCAGACAAAAGCAAATGATATTAAAAAGTAAGTAGGTACCTATCTAATTATAAAATAGACATATTTTTTGATATTGTACCTATAATATAATGTAAAGAATTTCCCGCGGTCCCATAGACTTAAAATTAGATATGAAGCTGTATTCCTGGTGACGATAGGTTCTATTAGGAGTTGGTCGCTATTGAGTTAATAGGTACCTACTTTTAAGTCTATGGAACCGCGGAAAGTCCCCAAAAGATCCCAAGATTCCGAGATACTACTGCGTGTACAGAAAAGATAAAAATTATGATGATCATCAGATGCATAATTATTTACAATTATAGTCTAGGTACAGACAGTGTCATTGTAATGTAAATGTTTATCATACAGAATACTTATCACAGAGACATCAAACAATTACTCTTTACTGCTACACTATTATACAGTTAAACCTACAGTTATACATAATGTTAAAAAAATTGCTTGCCATGGAAATATGCCATAGCTCTGAAGCTATGAACCTGAGTTAATTATCAATAAAGGAAGCCGTAAAAAATATTAAAAAAACCATGTCTTTAGTCAACAAAATATTGGCTCCTACTGCGTGTAAAGTGATTCGTGATTTTGCCTTTACAGTTCATTGACTTGGGTTTTTTTGTTGTTAAAAAATAAAAAAAAATTGCATTAAAAATAAATATTGCTGTATTTGTGTCCTAGCTCAGAACAAGGGTAAAGAGGCAAAAGATCACACATGCTACAAAAATTATTCTGGTAATTTACTAGCTTTTTTTTGACTCGTAGTACCCTTTATTTCCCTGTTTTCTACGTGTATTAGGTACTATTATATTACTCTGACTGAGGTATAACTAATAGTTATACTATTTCATAATTAATAATAAATCAAAACTAAATTTAGTTTTTTCTTTTAGGACCGTCTACAGGAATGTAGTCTGAGATCTTGGTGCAAGGGTTTAAAAAAAGTATAGAAATGCGCGTTAAATATCGGACGGGGACGCCAGCACGTATTCAAAAATAATCCAATCTAGACCTTATGAAAATTATACCGTTGAAAAAGTAGAATGCCGGAATCATTTACTTACAAATTTTTGTTATAGATTTTTAGCATTAAGTACAGATACAGAGTATTCTTTGAAATACAGAAAAAACATAACAAAATGAAGAATATTAGGTACCAGAAAAGTATCATTCAATACTCAAAAACCTTTATCCGTTCTGGATAAATCAATTGTTGGAAAAAGTCCCCGCAACGAAATTAAACGGAACGAAGAAAAACGAATGAAGAGTCGGAAACTGACTCTGAAATATTTAGAGGAGATTGACCCAAGATGGAACAAACTATGGGGAAAATTGCTCAAAACCGGATATGGCTGAAGATATTATGCTGGAGAATTCAAAAAGAGTATTTTTTTAATTCTCCAGCATTTAGAGAGAAACGCCGAGGAAAGACAGAAAAAAAAGCTGAAAGACTTCTATATGGATTGCATACTACCAGAATTAGTGGATCCTAGATATCTGAGTAAATATGTCAACAAAAAAATTAAAAAAAGTCTAAAAAAAGAAAATTAGCCCCCTACCATTCAAGCCAACAAGTCCCATTGCCAACAAGGAAAAAAAATAACTACAAAAATAATAAACAAGTTTATTTAAATGAATATTTTTTTTTGTAACATCCTGTATGAATCATCGATAGACAAAAGTTTCCTGTGTAAGAAGTAAACTGTAAAAAATTAAACAAAATGTATATAATATAACGGGTATAAAAAAAGAGCAGTCACTATAACTTTGGGATATGATTATAGGACCTCGACTGATTCTAGAAACTTTATTTTTTGTAAAAAAAATTTTTTTTTTGCTATTTATTTTAGTCGCAAGGCTAAACTGTTTGGAACAACGTTCTGCATTAAATAATTAAATTTTATAATTTTTGCCCTAGTACGTAATGAACGTCTTACGCGTGCTATAGACCTCTCAGCGTAATCAGCTGATCGCTGTGTTGTGCACATTGTAGATTGCCTATTGAAAGTTTTTAAAACAGTGGATTAAAAGCAAATGACTAGTAGCAATGCATATATCTCTTGCCTGGTAATTCCCCCACGAAGTTGTAGTGACTGCTCTTTTTACAGCCTGTATATATTATATAAAGAGTATAAAAAGAGCAGTCACTATAACTGTGGGATATGATTATATTACCTTTTCTCATTCTAGAAATGTATTTTTTTTTTAAATTAAGAAATGGTAAAAAAATATTTTTTTTTTGTTTTTGACAAAAAAATATATAAAAAAAATACATTTCCGAAATGAGGAAAGGTAGTATAATCGTATCTGAAAGTTATAGTGACTGCTCTTTTTACACGCTGTATATATATATAAATTAGCAGTCATAAATTAATCTATATATATGGTAGGGTGAACGCTACTATTAAATTTCAAGGGTCAAAGGTCATATTTCTTTGTTATACTTTTCTTATAATTGGGTATCTCGAATTTGAGGTGAACTTACTAAAATGGCTCGACTAATACAAATAATAAGGGTTAAACGGGGATAAAATAAAAAAAATAATCTAAGTATATAATATTATTTAGTATATAAAATGTAGCCTCTGTTTATTATTACTCTGCTCAACTCAGAGAAATATGCTAAATGCGCCATCTAGTGAAAATATAATTTGACATCCTAATGCACGCTACATTGAACTACTATTTATAAATAGATGGCGTTAGCTCCACGTCCAAACACTCAAGGTCATTTGCTTGACCATTCGTCTTAAGTTACATATAAACTAGAGGTCGACATATGGACGAAATTCGCCTAGGCTAATTATCGCAAAACGATATTCGTACGCAGGTTAGTTTAATGTCTATGTAGGCTTAACAAAGTGACCGGTTGTTCCCTTCTCGTTCGCACATTGTAATATCTAAACGATTAAGAGGAAACACCACATTTGAGAGAAATACAAAATAATGTATGTGTTAATAAAATGTATTGCTGTCTCGCAATACCTTACCTAGCCAGCACTAGCGCGATAGAAACAACGGCAGCTTGAACTCAAATTACCTGTTTAAAGTATAAGAAAAGGGCGTTTAGGGGACCCATGTGTCCTTCTCCAAAACTTAACCGATTTAGATAATTTTTCCTTCATAAACTGAAAAAAGGCTTGAGCTAGATTCCTATATTTTGATTTTATAGTATTCAATTTTGTTTCCTGGATGTTTATACACAGTGAAGTCTGGTATTTTTTTGATTTTCGAACGCCCTACCTCGCCCAACGCGATATCTCTTTAAATGCTTAATTTATTTTAAAAAAATAAAAAATGGGAGGTACAAATAATATACATTTTCCAAGGAATAAAAAAGGGGTCGCGTAGACCCTTATTTCTGTTTATTATTTTTAATATTATTTTAAATATAATTTAATAAAATAATTTTACTTTTAAATTATTTGTTTACCAGAGGGCATAAACCCTCTATATTTTTTATGGATGTTATTATAGAAAGTAGCCTTCAAATTAGTTCTCCAGATCACAAGATATTTCCTGAAAATGGTGATCACTTCCATCAGCACTCTTGTATGCCGGAACATCAAAGCTTCACCAACGTCAACAGCGGTCCAACAGTAACGCGTTGAGGCGTCAACGTCTGCTGTTGTCTGTTTGTAGCTTTTGGACCTTATTGCTCACGTAATAAGATCGATGTTGCACGCCGACGGCGACCGGTCATATTTCAACTGCACCGCATGATGTATGGTGACAGACGGACGGATAAATTGCTTATAATTTATCGCAGCCTCCTAATTACGGATGTTGCAATGACTCACGAGAAAAATTACTTGCGATCTGCGGTTACACGATAAATTGATTATGCTTTTATAGCTCGAAACTGTTTTAGAGAAGCTATTAATTGCTATTATAATTAAATATGGTTTATTAATTATAATCTATTTTGTAAATATGGCAAACTGTGATGTTGTGATGTAAAATGGCGACCGTGGCTCGGTGGTCAGAGCGTCGGCACCTCCTAGGCAGGTCCTAGAGGAGTGTTAAATAATTATTGTATAAAGAAAATTTAGTTATAATACGTGGCACAAGTTCTTCGAGTATTACGGAACCACGTTAATAAAACCAAAAATCTATAAAAAATCTATCCAAAAATATCTATAATATAAGGCCGTTTTTTAAATGTACACCGATTACAGCGAGATTTATGATGCGATTTGCGTGATTCCTTTTATTTTGGACACAGAATAGCTGCTATTTGGTCCCATACAAATCTAACATACTTTGGCCCTGTAGTTTTTATTTTATGAATATGTTTGTTTTGATTTTAAAGAGTTTCTCACATTCGCATTTATATAAGTGACCCTCGAAACAAAAAGGAGGTGGTTTAGTAATGTAAGTATTTAACAGAACTCATTATAATAATGATATAATAAGATAACTTAAGAATTGCAAAGCTTAGGAAATCTTATTAAATAATTAATTAAACTAGCTATCGACGGTAACTCCACCCGCATAAATAATAAATATACAGTATCCCAAGAGAAAACTACTCATTTGAAATAAAGCAGGCTATCAGCTCCTTGCATACCAAATTGTATCAAAATTTGTCCAGCCGTTTAGGCGTGAAGAAGTAGCAAACATATACACACAGACTCACAAACTTTCGTTTTAATATTGTATTATGTAGCGTGTAAAACAGTTTAAACATATTTATTTTCAAGTGAAAGTGAATTTGGCAATATGGTTACGGCCAAATAGTATTGCTATATATTAGCAATAAAGCCCATGAAAATACGACATTATATTTTATTATATTCCATTAATTTATAAAATGTCGTAAAAACACAAATTTATGCAGTCAGTAAAGGCTTTTTTATGAAAATTTTATTAGTATAATATCAATAATGACTACTAATATTGTAAATTTTATGCCGTCGTAAATTTTGTCTAATTCGATTAGTATCGAGTTTCGTAGCTCGGATGAAATAGGTTTCAGAATTAAAACAATATATCAAATTAAATAATTACGTATATATTTGATTTTGTATGTTCATATTGTAACAAGAAATAATTCGTCAACAGATATCGAGAGCGGGTACATTACAGTCCATACTCGAGCCCTCGGCACAATATCTACTCAACTCCTGCATCTCAATTGCTCGCTTCAATCGTGCTATCGATTTATAATTTATCTATAAAATCATATCTTTAGTGAGATTGTATTGCAGACTAACGAACAAAACTTATATTATGCCTGTAACGACGCATATTTATAGACGTTATGCATTATTACAACGTAGTCATCTAAATAGGTAAAATAATTAAAAATACAAACACAATTAACAATCCTCAATATTTGCAACAACTTAGAATCTATTAAATTACATCGCTATTGATTTGGTACACAAATTTGTTAATGCTAATTATAAAATAAAAGCGAATCAAGCGCATGCGAGCTTGTACTCAGTGCACTATAATATTACGAACATTACGAGATAGAGATCACAGCTGTCGCACCCCGAGGGGTCCATCACTTCCATCGATGATATGAGCCGACTAGAAACTAGAAGATCACTAACTTATATTTACACTCTTCCGTTTCGAATGTCCATGCTTGGGCGTTAATGTTCGGCGCCCCCCTTTTTATGAGCGTGGAGCGCCGACGGTCCTCAAGGGTGCAGCGGCCGCGGACCGAATAGCGGATACGAGGGGAAGTACGCCGCCAGAGACGGATGAGGCGGCAGCGGGAAAGGCAGCGGCGGTGATGACACCAGATGAGACGGCTTGCTGTACGGGTGAAACCGAGGAGTCAGCGGCGACAGCGGCGGCGTGGGATACGTCCTCTGGAGCAGCGGATGAGTCGCACTCAACATTGATAAACTAGGACTCGATTCTCCACTAGCTGTGTGCGATCTCAGGTGTTGTAATAGTTCGTCAGACGTTGAGAATCTTTTGCCACAGTACGCGGAGTCTCCGGCCATCCAGCTACAAACGAAAGGTAGTTGTGACGCGGCCGCTAATGCCGCTAGTTGAGCGTGAGCATATGCAGCGGCGGCGGGGTGTCCGGTAGGTAGTTGGAACGGAGTTTTGGCGTGATCACATTGAGAACACCCAGCGGGACAAACGGCAGATTTTAGTAAGTGAGAACTTAGAGAGCATCCCGTACAATATGGGTCTCGACATATACCCAAATCGCTTCCTGGTGCCTTCATTCTCGCGTATGCTAGATACGGGTTTAAACCGTTCTTCAAAGCTTGATGCTGGGCTGCCATAAGACTGCTTGTCATTATATCCATTGGCAACGGAAAGCCAGAGTGAGGTAGACCGCCTAGGAAAGCGGAAGTAGAAACAGGTATACTAGGTTTGAAGCTCGACGGTTCTTTGGTATCTGTGTTGGACGGTAAACTACTAGATGAATACGGTAACTTAGAAGTCGTAGTCGAATCAGATTTAGATGTGACGGGTGAACTAATGGGACTGGATCTCTCTTCAGATTTCTCAGACGGAGTTTTGCGATGCGCAGGGGGCGGCGTTCTCTGAGACGATGAACTTTGGTTGCTACTACAGCGCGCTTGCACCGGGGTTGTTGAGGCACTTCCTTTAGATGAAGGCGTCTTAGAACAAGCATTAACAGACACTCTATCCTCGGGAGTTCTAGTCTTTTCTCTCGATGTCAGGCACGATTCATAAGGCTTAAAACTCGGTTTGTTGTCAACGTGTGCAGGTTTTTCATCGTATTTCTTGCTGGCTTTCTCTGCAGCGGAGATGAGCTTCGGATTCGGCGTATCGGCACCGATAGCGCTGCAGGTCTGCGCCAGTAGCGCCAACGGACTCTTTTTCGCGTCGAGCTGTAACAAAGAAGTTATGAAATGAAACGTCGGGTTGCGAGTGACGGCACAAAGGGAGTGAGGGTGGCCGAGGCAGGGGGTCGGGGGAGTCCAATCACGCGGCCGACGCGCCATTATCCGCTCGTCTGGCAGCCGTCGGCCCCGCTTGACATTTCACTCGGCTCCCGCATGATGTAATCTCGCAGTGAAAAGGCCAATTTGTGCCGCTGAATTTGCGGCGCGCCTGTACTTGCCGCGCTGTCACGTCTATTATCACGGGGTGGCGTTAGTTCGAGAGACTATTTCGGGGAAATTCACGTTACATGGCAGTAGTTTTGAAGTAGTACTATACCTAAATGTTCACGAATGTTAAGCAAAATGTATGTTTAATTGTAACAAAGCTAATTCGCTTAAGATTATATTGTACGATATTAGTTTCAATTACAAATTTCCATAATACGGCTACTTGATATTCAAGGCTATAACCAATTTACGTATGTATTATACGCGTATTATACAAGAAATTGATATGTTAATATTTCTTAATAATTTAATATATATATTTAACAAGTATAATTTTAATAATTTACAGATTAAGCTAATGAGGGGAACATCTATTTATATTACTCAAGCCGATGAATTTATGTTAATGGTTTTATTTATATTACACGTTTCCTTTTATAATCAATCACGATAAATTAAATGTCTTACTTTGAATAAAGTTGCGTGTTTTATAACTTGTTTA
Source organism: Celastrina argiolus (assembly GCA_905187575.2). Classification (NCBI taxonomy): domain Eukaryota; kingdom Metazoa; phylum Arthropoda; class Insecta; order Lepidoptera; family Lycaenidae; genus Celastrina; species Celastrina argiolus. Next base: position 1,701,700 of record LR994581.1, on the reverse strand, counting down.
TTGACTTGAAAAATTATTCATTTAGCAGGTTACTTCCACAATGACCTTTCAATAAATCATCGTGTTAAGATTTATGTACGACAGGCAGTTAATTTTAAACATTTATTATGTCTTTAATGGTCTTAATAAAGTTTTGATTTCAAATTTATAGTTAAACTTTTACAAAAATATCAACTTCTTTCTACCAATCTGAAGTCATAATACCTACACAACTGTAGGGGTCAAAATATTACATATTTTGTGAGATTCTTGACAACGTAAAACTAATCATACTTATTATTATTTATTATTATATTACTTATTATTATATTTATTGGTAAACACAACAACTCATAAGTAATTAATGATAATGTGTATTTATTGTACTTCTCCTACAAATTAATTTGCTAAAACGTTAATAATTTTGAAAGTTTAGAATATTACAAATCTTCATCATCTTCACGTCTTAATAGTTTAATGTATTTGTCATTAAATACATATCAATTTGTATTCGTTAACTGAGTTTGTATTTCAACAATGTTGTTAAGTGGGGTAGTATGACATGAATGACAAATCTTAATTGATCTAAATACATAGGATTTGTCAGTTGTCATAGTGCTTCTAGCTTATGTTCCACATGCTTTTATAATCCAGACGACATTCTTTTTTTATTTAAGTTTTTATATGTCTTGATGTCAACTTTATTTTTTACTGAATTTTCATTAAAATATGTTCGTAAAAAACGTAGTTTCAGTTCTCAGTAAATGAGTGTGCGTGTATACTTATATTTTATCCTTCAAAACTTGTTTTTCGTCTAGTATGACTTTGTAATAGATGTCTACTGCACCTGATATATTTCCTTAAGTTTTAAATATTTTTGCTATTGTTTTCAAACAAAGTGATTTTGAACTTACAGTGGTTGGCAGCGGTGACAGGTAATCCGGGCGTAAATATTGGTTACTGGAAGTGAGCATGTTGCTCCACAGTAAATGATTTTTCTCCAGTGTAAAACGTTTCACAATTCACTGCACGATCAGCACATCACTACACAACGCGGACGGCACGTGCGACGATGGCGGCGGCTCACGGCGAACTGACTGACGGTCCCCGCCCCCCGCGCTCGCTGTCACTCGTCGCGCGCCATTTTTGCATTTTGTGTACTTTGCGGGAGCTTTGCCGTCTTATCCCCACCGCCGTTTGACACCCCGTTTGTTAGGTGTCTCGCTCGCGCGCGGGAAAAATTACTGGGGCGCCTGCCGCGGCGTTTTGATGAAAGGATTATATAAAATATGCAGAGCGCAGTCAAAGGCGATGCGGCGACAGAGATGCATAGCCCGGGAAATTGAATAGCCGCGGAGCGGGTAAACGGTGGCCCAGTAATCATTTACTTTCAGCGTCATTTTCTACGCTGTCCGCGACCTATTGACTTATTCCACTTATGACATGAGTGTCATAACTGGAATTAACAATGCAAAAGTTATAGAACATTCAAACTTGGGTGTAACAGCTATTGTAAGATAATGCTATTTTTAAAATTAACTAGCTAGACAAAATGACTAGCGTATACTTTTTGAAATAAAAGTTTTTAATCTATAACAAAATTATATATAACAAAATTAGTAATTACGCTAGTGGCAAAAATAAAATATTAATTAACATACTTATTATAATTTATTATTATTCGTCTTTGCACTTCATGTGAGAAAGCTCAGGTTTTAATACAGAGTTTAAACAAGAAATGGGTTTAACAATAAATTGCAAACGTGACATAAAAGAACAGAAAATAATGGTAAAATGAAAGTAGCAATTTGCTTACGTACTTAAATGTTGTTTACAGACCAAATAGCCTAAATCTTGCTTCCTAGCAATTATTAATCTTTCAACCCTTTTAAGTATTTTCTTTTGTCCGACCACCGGCGGGTTTGGGGGTAAAAAGTGCCAGTTCATTGTTTACACGTCAAACAGTCGTCATCAAATTTTTATCATTCCCCAAAACCCCACTTGAGCTGTAATAACAAGGCTGGCATATTCAGCTAGCTTTGTTTGCATTTTTTCTATACAAGTCTACTTTTAATATGACTCATAATTATTTTGTAAAGCTGATAAATAATCACTGATATACGAACCTACTTTAGGTTTAACAACTCGATATGCAATCAAATCTTATATTACTGTGTTTTGTGATTATGAATAGTATATCCGACCAAAAACATTTTCATGTAAAAATGTTGCCAAGACGAGCCTACATAGCTTACCTTCTGAAAAAGTTATCAGATATCGTATAAAGCCAAGATTTTGATTAAGGTGTACACTACACCTTAATCAAAATCTATCAAAAAGTGGTCAGATCTCATGTAGAACCAAAATTCATGATCTATGCTATCATAATAGGACATCCTAACTCCTAAGTGTAACTGGAAAAATGTGATAGTCTTGAAAAATTTTTACTATTAATATTTTATGTCGTCACAGCTTCAATTTAACACCGGAGTTATTTTAGTATGCTAGATTACAGATAGCCGTAGAATTTATGTTTTTACCTTTTATAACATCGTTTCCTCTATCAACGTAGTCATTACTTTTAACTGCAACGACTTCCCGAGTTATCAGGTAATTAATTAAAATAACCGTAACTTATAACCGACGGTTTATGTTGATAATAAAAATTAACTGAGACAAATCTAGCGTGGCCAGTCGAAGTTAACAGTGTTTTTGTTCTTGTTATGATTTAAGAATGCCGACGTGTATTTTAGGGTTGACAAGCTTTTTAAAAAACTTGTAAAATATATAAAGTTATATATTTACAAAACCTGATTTATTTATTTTCATTACTTCACTTACAGTCTTGTTTTTATGAGCTTTTTTATATTTCCTAGATTCAACTTCCTCTTTGTAAAAAATAAAATTAATGAACAAAGAAAGAAAGAAAGAAAACATTTTTATTCTGACCATCATACAACACAATGTAACATTATAACGAACAATACTTAGTGTCTAAAATAATAATATTATTATGTTGTAGGTATGATGCCAAAAATTTACCCCAGCTCAGCATTTCACAGCGAGCAAGCCCACTGCACTGATATTCTGCTAGGGCCAATGTGTGACATCAAAACACAACAAGATGTGTAGTTGACGCATTAATTTTATTATTAATAATAATAATTACGTAATAAAAAAAACGATATGACAGAAAATAAATAGAACTAAGCTACACTTTCGGTCTGTAATTTGGGACCTCATGCGAAATTATCTATCGTGTTAGTATCTGCCGTGATTATTTGCCATACATCATATTTAATATGTCTGTGGTGTCAGCCCTAATGTATCAAAGGCGCCGCCGTCGCTGTCACGCAGCGGTCACGCGGCGGCTACCGTCGGCCACGGTCATGCTATCTCCCATTTCGCCCAGTCATCCTAATTCCGAACCCATTCTGTTTGATTTAATCGCTCCGACAGGTAAATCGTGATAGAACTTCCGTCTTTGACGTCCACCGCCGAAGTAATCTAATCATATCAGTGTTTTTTGTTGTCAGTCACCACCGATGGCGTCTCATCGTGATATCAGAAGCTTAAAATTAATAGGACGCAGGTGGAACAATGCATTATATAGGGTAATATTAAAATTCTAGAGATAAGGGTAGTTTCTATATTTAAACGTCAAATAGAACACGAATAAAAGATGATTATTTATTAAGTAAACGCTAAAGATATAACCAGCATTTAGCTTGTTAAATTACAAAGCTTAATAAAAAGAAATAAAAAAAAATAAGAATTTATTAAACTTCTAATTAGACTTGAACTTAAAATTAGCTGCTGGACTCGAGCTAAGTATTTCACGTCAAAATGAATATTATCTAAAGCTACATCCTTATGTAAGCTAGCATTAAATCTGTACCAAGGCGGCAGACTACAGAACCTGTAATCTCATCTCGCCATCTCACGAACAACGAAGCCGTTTGGATGCGTCGCGGAATCGCCGGCTAATCGCACGTAATCTGGTTTTAGGGGTCTCGCGCATTACAGAAGGATATGTACTTTAGTTTTAAAGATTAAATGTCTCTCAGAAATCTTGAAATCGTATTATTTGTAGCCATTTTGCATTGTAAGCCATTCTAGACATGTTGATAGACAATATTATAAATATTGCAAATAAATAATTTCAAGGTTTTAGTGATACTAACAAAGGTTTTGATGATAAATAATCATCACCATCAAAACATATGAAATTTTCATCGATTTGAAATTACAAACGCGGAATTTCTAGTGAATCCAAAACATCCAGATTAAGTTCTACTGTGACTACTCTAAAAGCTTCTAATCTAAGCTAATTAGGTTTCAAAATCTTAGGCTAAATAGGTTTAATCTGTGTCCCAGTAGTTTTGGCAGCGATCCGACTCATATCGAGCTAATCCGAAGGCGCGATAAGAATGCCAAGTGTTTAGCATACGCTCAAACTAACGAGCACGAAAACTATTCTGCAACATTTGCATACATTTTTATGAGTACGAAAATAAGCAGAATTTTGCAAACAACCGGAAAGATAAGGAATAAGATATTTTATCCATGAGAATGAGGATATTTTTAAAGATTTCTTTTATGTTTTGTCAGGATTCGAAATATTATATGGCATAGTTTCGAATGAAGTAAACCAAAATGAAGAAAATAATAAAGTAAAAAAAATCCTGTAGTTATAGAAGTTAAATAAATCATTTGGTTATGGCTATTAGATATTAGGAGAAATGGTGAACTATCAGAAGATTGTACTATCAGAAGACTGTATGACTACATAACGACTAGAACCTGAAATGAAAAGAATTTTCAAGACGTGTTCACCCAACACGACACAACAGCTCCAGACGAGTAGGTGGGTGTTCGTGTCAAGCGAGCTCGTATCAGCGGAAGTGACACGCTGACTTGCTTTCAGCGATCTCTTACTGATGCAGAACTAGGGGACTTGTAGATAGGTCCGTTGCATTGAAGAAATTAAGCAGAAATACTTGGATATATTTGCCATACTCACAGCTTGAGTTCGAATAGAATCTAGCACACTGTAAAAGTTACAGTCAAAATGATATGAGATTTTCTTATCTTTCATCAATGTTTCGATACAAAATCATGTTTTCATACTTCTAAGGATTAACTCAAATCCAAATCCTAAGTTCCCCAAATAATAAAATCTTTTATACACTTAGCAACACACTAATCAGGTGTTTAAGTATTCTGCAATGTTAATATACGTAATTTATTGTGCGTCCGCGCTTCAAATCTTTACTCAGTCAATTCGCGTGTCTATCTTTCGGTCAGAATCCTTTATTTCTGCACATGTCACTTCTGCAATCTTCTATGCCGTATCATATAGCACCGCCTGGCACAATGCAGCCACTAAGTGGTTGTCGGACGTCGCCCGTTTGAATCGCACAAGCGATGTATTTGCAGCGAACAGCTGCTCTCAAACTGTAAGAGCTTCCTTCACCATGATCATCACTATTAGGCACGGCCGTTTAAATGTTAAGGCATATAATATATCTCCTAACTAATGCGGGCCGTACTAGAATGCTGTAGTATCTACCTACTCAAGTACTACTTCGCTAGATGACACTTGTAAAATAATATAAAAATTCATACTTACATTTTAGAGTATTTCTCTCATCAGCTCTTATAATCTGACCAAGAATAATAAAACTACGTCCTTATTGTAGAATCTTTTTAAATTCTTAAGTCACAAAGCGAAGGACTAAAAGTTTGGACACCACTATCCAACCGGAACGTCTAGATAGCATGTCTCTGAAACTGTTTGCGCTCCAGATAGAATAATTCTCGGCAGTCTTCAGCGTGTGCGAGACGCTATCTGTGTCAGCGGAAACGCTTATCGCCGCGACTCAATGGGCTTACAGAAGCACCCAGACAATCGAAGGTTCTGAATGTTGTAATGAGCTCAATGGGCGCAGTTTCAGCGTCTTGAAGACGATGCAAGGTTTTGATAGATAATTGGGATGTTTGTTTAGTTTATCGATTACGTTAGTTGATTAAAAACGTATTTATTTTACTTTCACCACCCATAAGAAATAATAATGTAGACTAGAATTCTTATGGAAAAATATGCATTACTTCATTAAAAGTTATGTATTATTTCTTTTTCAATAAAGAACATACGCCTGCTCTAGGATAAAGGTCAGAACTTTTATTTTTAGGAGGAAACCAGCCTACATTTGGGAGCTAAAAAGTATTCAAATTTTCGTATAGTTTCTCAATCCTTTATGCAAATGTAGTAAACATTCGAATCCTCTTCATTAGATATTAATTCCCAAACGTCAATAGGTCAAATATAAGTTTTTAACAAATGATAATAATTAATGTTTTCAGTGTGAGGTTCTTCATTATTTTCTATATTATTGAATCGCCTCTGACATCCATATGCCATGTAATCAACATTATCAGAGTTAGATCGAAGTGTAGTTGAATGGCCGCACTTCCTGGTGACGTGATGATGGATGGCGCGGGTGATTTACTCCGGCCGTCAGCCGGGCCCTATTTATGCACTTATTGTGAAGGAAAAGCGATCATAATTCATAATGTCAACAGCGCGAACCACGGGCGCTAGCGTTGATGGAATTTTAAATGGCTCCTGGGCTTCCGTAGTTCAATCTTCCAAGGTTTTGTTTACGTAATCATTCCAACATTACGAAATATAAATTGCTATGGGTATATGCGTAATGAAACTACGCACTTATATCTATATGCTTTGATTGTTTTCATATGAATGTTTGCGACAAAGTTTTCCTTGGATGATGATTAAAATGACAGAAATAGTTCCGTCATAATGACGACTATTGATCGGTATATAACATTTGCCTTACAAAGAACACAATTCTACATATTATTATCATTCAGCACGCTTAATCCCGTAACTTGCACCACTCAGATAAGATGGGCTCGAAGCTCATTAGGCGGAGATAATCAATCATCGGAATGAACGGTCGCTGCTGAAAGCCTCACTGACTCTCTTATTACATTTTATTTGTTCTATTCAATTTACACATCGTGACATATTACATTATCTAAATGTGTTACAACCCTTTAATTAACTCTGTTTCTGTTTGAAACGGTGAAGGAAAAGTAAAATACAAAAAAACCTTGACAATTACAGCACTGCATTGATCACACCCGCTGAGCTGTGCTTAACCAGGATTAGCAGGAAAACACTTTTTCAAATGGCATCAAAACTAATATATATTTCAAATTCAAACGATGTTTTCGCAAATATATTTGTACAGTTACTTCTATAGTTCAAATTAAGAAAACAATGCAACAGTACCTATCCATGGATGCCTAAACTTCCAAACTTTAATAAACTAATTCCAAACAAAACAGGGAAGGTTCTCTTATTAAGCCAAATATCCCAAGAAAAAGTCCGAAGTAAGTAAATGCGGGAAAGTAAAAGGCAATTAGGTACATTGTACACAATATTACATCTGCTACCGATGACACCCGGACAGAACGACTGGACACACGTGCGACCAATAGCGGTCAGCGGGGGCTATTACGTGTGAGGTTAAATATTAATGAAATAAACAAATGCAATAAGGGCCAGATTAAAAATGGAAATCAAAAGTATGAAGCTCTTGAAATTAACAATTGAGCTATTAGATATAACGTTATAATTATTTAGCTAGCAACATATGGTTTTAAAAAGATAAACAAGAAAACTTATTAAAAAAGAAGCTGAAGTTTAGGAATAGCTCACAATTAATCTATACTAATATTATAAAGCGGTAGAGTTTTTTTGTATATTTCTTTTTTTGTTGGATAGTCCATTTATAGAGGAAGGCTTTAGGTCATGGACCAATTATACACATGTAATTCGTCTATGCTTTAGGATAAATAACGTAACGCTGCGAACAATATGAGCGAAGCGTCCGTGAGAAATGTTGCAAAAACAGGGAAAATTATTCACATTTGGGTACTAAACCACGCACACACTAGTCAACTATAAATAATCAGAATTTCGGTTGTTCCAGATTTCCAATACTGCTCATATTACAACAATGTCTTTTGGCACACACACGTAATAAGCAACACAGTTGGGCTTAACGTTATCTAAATACTCTGAACAAAGATATGAGTCGGTGAAATTAAAAGAAATCCTTTCCAGAGCATTGCTGGGAATTGCTTATTGTCGACGATAACCGCTCGCCAAGAAAATCTTAACATCTTGTAACAGAACTCTTTCTCTAATGGGCTACTGTATGATCCTCATGGTCTACTTCATATTGTATTTTTCTTATCCAAATAGTTATGAGGTTCTGTTTTAGTTTTGTTTGAAAATAGGACAATCACACCTTTTTATAAGAGTCAAAATGTGGCAGTTAAAATTATATTATTCTCCATACAATGTTTAAATTTGACATCTTATGTAATTTAGGCTTTACATCAAACAACTTGAACATGTAAGGCAGTTCTAGTAGCTTCAATTTGTAATGCCCGCCCGTCAGTTCCCCACGACGACAGTGATGGACATAAGTCTACTTCTTTGTCTTTAACAAAGACATGATAATTAATAGCACCGTAGTTTTTCTATTTACTGAGCTCGAGACATCAAACCCTTCACCTCATAATTGAAGTAGTGCTCGAGCGTCTTTAATCACGCCGTGTCACGACCACAATGGGGACCGTTAATAAGAACCGGTTCCATAAAATATTGAAAATTAATACCTGTCAACGTTATAATGGTGGTGAATATTTTACTCCAGTCAATTATGGTTCTCAACCGACTTCGGTCTTTAACACAAGGGGACAGAGTTGGAATTCGCGTGTGGCTGGCTCGGGAGGAGGGTAAAAGAAATTGACCCCCTCGTTAGCTAGTCACAGAAGCATAATGCATGTAATCCATCACCTCTATTCAGTGTTTGTGATTTGCTTGAAGGAACGTCATTTTACGCTTGGATTGTTTTAAATAATTTCAGTATAATGTCTCTATTATCGCGGCGCTTTTATAAACAACTCTTCAACTGATTACGTTGATGTCAATAGAATGGGCAAGGAGTTTGGACAAAAACCTTCTATTGTGAGTATTTAATGGCTTTATGTAAACATCAAGGTTTTTAGCTAAAAGGTGAAAAGACCGAGTAGTCTTTCACATTTTTGCATACTTTTTGTTTAACCGTCTATCTTTAAAAGGATAAAATTCACAAGTAGGTAAGAGCCATAACAAAAAAGCCATCAATATCAAAAATTAATTACATAATTATTGTTTTTCTATATATTCAGTGTTTCTCACCCTGCATCGACAAATTCATATCAAAAACGCGATAAGTGAAAGCGACGTGCGATATTAATTAAAAATGATATAGTGCCTAGATGTTGCGCACCGAAATATAGTGCAATACATCAACATAATATAGTGCAGTTGCATAATAAAGCTTAAGCCGTTGTACCTTAAGCCGGCGTAGCACTGTCACCGCGATAGCAGTAATCCGCGGGATTGCGCCGCGCACACGTACGGCATTTCTTTCCGTCGCAGAGATTTATCCGAGTTTTAATAGTAGCAGCAACTGCTGACTGATGCAGTTCATAAAGTTTATCTACTTTCCCTTGTGGATCGTCTAAAGAAATAATATCTTGTTTCACTCCTGTTGTCTCAGATCCCTAATTGTGTCGTTTGGAAACCACACGGTGTCCAAAACCTATCGTAGGTTTTTAAGCATAATAATTATTATATTTTTTTATTAGGTAATAAGTGCAATTTTAGATATTATTTTTTAGATTCTATATTTTTTTCTTCTTTCGATTCTAAGATTCTAGATTTTATAGACTTTAACTTTAAAAATAGTTCCTCAGTCTGATCAAACAATTTAATCAAAGTGATGAGACTAACATATTATTATTTAAGCTTATTGTATCGCAGGTAAACGGGGGGTGCAAATTCAGTATGAAAGTTATCTGATTTCAACCACGATCACAAGTACAACTGTTTATAATATGCTCAACGAAGTGAGCGCGGGTCAGCTACTAATTGTTTAAAGCTTGACAGCGCCAATACAATTGACAATTACTTTAATTCAAGAGAAACTTTCAAATGATCCTGTATGTGTATATTGTTCCGGGCTACGGTATTCATGTTGGCTACCAAATCTTCATTGTCACATGGGATTTGTATTCGAATTAATTTCAAATCTCTTTATCTCCAGACGACGCACTGGATTCAAATTAAATTCGTAATTTAAAACAAATAGAATGGGAACGAAATTTGATACGCCCGAGGCAGAGGCGTATTGTGTCTCCTGGCTGGTATCAAAAAGCAATTTCCGCGCCTCGGGCTCGCACGGTATTGGTGGGCGGATCTCTTTGCTGGACATAACTTGTTTTTGTTTGGAACTCGGTATAGTCTGGACCCAAATTGAAGAACGTGTAAATTGAGAAAAAGGAATGTCATTAGCAGCCCCAAATGTCAGTTTTGTGTTGATGTTTTTCGTTATTTGTTAAGTATTGTTTGTATATTAAAAGGAAACACCAGGTCTAGAGAAATGCAAAATAGGTATTTTGTAAATTCTAATGCCCGAACAAACCGATAAAGATAACTGCAGCTTAAGAAGTGAAATACCTATTAAAAGTACGAGATTTGACGAATAGGAGACACCTGTTTCCTCCTCCAAAACATAACTGATTTAGGTACATTTTTCTTTCGAACTCAAAAAAGGATGGAGCTATGTTCCTATCTTTCGATTTTATGATAAAATATACTTCAAATGGTTTTCTGGATGTTAAAACACATCTGAAAATCTGGCTATATTGTTTAGGTTTTTAAACGTCCATATCTCTTTAAATTAACAATTTATGAAAAAAAAAGGAAAATAGATACTCAGAAAAAAAATGTTATTCTAGTGTTGCCACTAAAATAAATATTCAGGGAGGAAATAGAGGTCGTCTAGACCCCTGTTTTTGTATGGAGAAACGGCCATTGAGTTTCATCTTAAGCCTGTATGGTTCTTAGTTATTTAAGACTGTTTAAGCCTTTTGTTTAGATTTAAAGCTACGTTAGACTAGCTTTAGGCCAATTTTTATTTTAAATATTTTGAATCAGGAACAATGAAATGACACAATTTTTCACTCTTAAAATTATTATCATACGTTCAACATTGTATTTTTTTTTTCTTTTGTTATATTAAATGAATATATATATATATAACTATCATTGCATTAAAATATTTATATCATCGAACCCAAGAATACTTTTGTCCTGAATACTTTAATCTTTAAATTAACTTTGCATAGTACCTAAACGTTTCATTATACCCGCATGTTAGAATATTAAATTTAAAAGTCAAAATGGTCACACAAAAGCAAACATAACTTGTGTAAAGGGTTTAGAACGTGTTTTTACAATCTAAATCACAATCAACGTCATTCGAACCACTCACAACATAATTCAAATCGTTACGGTGAATTGAAGCGAATTTCATTTCAAGTTGTTGGGAACCGACGACAACACGGCGTCGTCGACAACAGATACATCACAACAACAATGTGTTGTCAGATCTCATGTTAACTGTTTACTCACGAATTTTAAATAGTAACTCGTAAGGATTACGTGCATTGATATACAAACATAGACACACATGGACGATGATTTCAATAAAACTTTTGAAGATTATAAGAAAGTATTATGTCTTTACTTATTCAAGTTGCAAAGGTTAAAATCTTATAGGGTTAGATATAATATTGCATTTACATATTTTAATCAGCATTTCGTACCTATGACTTGCTATAAATAAAGGTATTTTTTCCAGGTAAAAGAATAATTCTTGAATATTGTCTGTCTACATACATGTAAGTAATTTATAAACTACTTTATAATGTAAGCATGATTTCAGCAAATATCATTTCAAATTGGTTTAACTTCGAACAGATTTTGCTTAGGCAATCTTACATAACTATCGATAATAGTCGTAAACATTAATTATTAATTATTATCAGTTTAAATCACGAAATAATGTTTCTCATAATATTACACAGATATGATTGTAGTAAATAAATTCGCATTTGAAATAAATTCGTTACTTACATAAGTAAGTAACGAATTTTACGTTTCCTAAAAATTTTTTTATTTATTTATTAACACACACACAAATATCTATCATTACAGGATAACCTAATGCAATAGATAATTGAACATAATAATATAATAAAACAAGATATAAACTTAACTTAAAAACTTAATTAAAAAAATTAATTTAAGTGAATTACAAAAATATCTTAGTGCAAACCATGTTTGTCTAGCATTCTACATCATCGTTGCTCAGCAAGCTCATTGTAGGCCTAAGCGACCCCGTAATGGTCTCACGTCCCTGCGTGCGGCGATAAAGGGTTAACTACACACTAACAGCCTGCCGTGACTCACAACACATATTATGTTATTACTTATTGTAGGACCCGTCCACATTTACATACAATTTAACGTCAAACGTAGGCAATAACTCACCACCGGTTCTCATTATTTCTATTATAAAGTGCTCCTGACGTTTACACTTTGTATGTGTTGTGGTAGTTGCTTCTGAATACATTATGCCTTGGAACTTGATTTGATTACAATCGAGTTGAGAGTTATAATAACATAGTTTACTTATATTATATTTAATGGTAACTTTTAACACGTTTTAAATATTATGTTAAAATTCCGACGCGATCACTGGAGCGATCAATTCTTTGGAATGAAGGAAAACAAATTATAAACAATACTGTAATTACTATTATTGAGTAGCAGCTGAATATTTATGTCGATAATGAGGACTAGAACCCCTTTCGCTACCAATACAATCACACCACAGGTAGGCAATTCAAATATCGATTATTTGAAAACAAATTAATTCTGTTTAATCGACGTCCATTGAATGCCATAGTGTTGTACAAAACAAGCGTTCAATAGAATCGCTTCGCATTATCTATGCACTGTTTCACGTATTCAAATTCGTCTTATTGAATTTCACCGCGTTTGCCCAATTAACAGACGACGCGTGAAGTGTATTGTTTGTGTTCGAATCTGAATAAATACCATAATATTTAATGTCCGGCCTTTTGAGCCCGGCGAGCGCCGCGGGAGGCGCAGATATGTGTGCGCGCCGAAGGGTTAGCCCTTTGTATGACGTTTTAGAGTTAATTTACATTCTAGCCGACGAGGTGGTCCGACTTTAACGACTGAATCAACACTAAAGTATCATTTTTAGAGTTCAATAGACATTAAGCTAGAATTTATATCGATAAAAGGTGCTTTATAAGAACAATTTATGAAAACTATTTATGTACGCGTTGAATACTAATATTTTACATAAATTATTATATTGTTGTATAGTTATTTATAAATAACCTGTATTTGTATATTATAGTAAGTAGTCTGAAGCCATTAAAATGTCTTTTAGTATTTGTTTGTTTTTTAGACGACGTCGAAAGAAGTCCACTTTATAATCTTAAATTATGTCCGAAAGCCGCATGCACTATATTTTGGTCTTGTCAGCTTAAAACTTATGATTTAGTGGTCGGCATTTCTATACGAGCTGTGAGTTATTAGTGTAAATATGTCATCGTCCTTTGATTCCGATACATTCGTAAGGAGACGCGTAAAATATGAATTATGAGAGTGGAAATAGATTGCCAGTGATGGGCACCACACTAGTATATATCGATATCTGCCCAACGTGTAAATCTACCAGGAAATGGTTTATATCGATATAGTTCATGAGATGCCCCATTTATGTGTTTCATTAAAATCTGGTATTTTGTAATAATAACAAAGCTAGCGCGCGGAGGCCATTTGCATGTGAATTGCAATGACAATCAAATTCACAACATACAGATTAAATTAATATTTGAATGCGTAAGTACTATGGTTAGCAATTCCATGTCATTCTAATTAAAAAATACTCAGTGGCTCTCTGCTTTTTTTAACAGAGAAATATGAGAACCTTTAAGTAAATATAAATTTTATAGTAAAAATACTTGTTTTTTTATTGTTACTATAGATATTAAGTAAACAGAGAAATCCGAGAACCTTTAAGTAAATAGAAAATTTATAATAAAACTACTTGTTTTTTATTTTTGCTATAGAAAAAAAAACAAGTAGTTTTATTATAAAATTTCTATATACTTGAAGGCTCTCAGATATTCTCAGTTTACTTAATAACAACACAAGTTATATTGGCACCATCAATATCTATCTATCTACTTGATACTCTTTATATCGATATTATATCGATCCTCCACTTCCCCTCACTAGTGTCGCCTGCACCTGTCTCTCATAAACCATCTGCGACCGGAATAGTTCAACTTCTACAGCTCTAATTGACAAATATATATCAGGAAAATATGCCACCTCGTATATCAATTGTCTTTGATGACTTTAATTGCTTGATGAAATTTTAATTGATATGGATTGTTATTTAAATATTTTAAATAAAACGCTTTATGGGTCGCACATTTGGAGATATTGAGTTTGAGCGTCGATGGATTTAGGACAAAACGTGAAATTATACACTTTAGAGTAATTTTAATGTTTTTAAAATCTTGCGGCGAACAATCACCACAAAGCAATGTATGCAACACAAGTATTTGTTGATTGCTTTATTCGTTCGTTAGTCAACCAAAGCCACGAGAAGTGTTGACTGTCTCATAGGCAGTCTCAATTTTTGTAAGTTAAAACTATCGCAGTAGTTCTAACTTTAGATTCGCAGGTAGCGTTATCTTAAAATTATTCTTTATTTCCTTCTTTAAATCTGTCCCGAAGATCAGTGATATCCTATAGTGATATTATATAGGTATCCAATAAGAATGTTAAAACAAATTAGTTTTTTTTATATACTAGTAACAAATTTTATTTTCAAAATTTTTAACATCAGATTATTTAATTTCACGTTTAGTTGCACATAATAACAACAACGTTTCTCCTGGTCAACATTAATCACAGTAATATTAGTTGTAACAACACCTACTTGAGTTACGGTCGCATCGCGTGAGGACTGGCGGATGTGGCTGGCATAAGCTTGTTTTTTACAAACGAACAGGCGATGTACAACGTAATTCACACTATTAACGATGTTGTTATCCTAACATTTGCTTTCAATTCATTTGATTGAATGATACGTGGGAATGCTGTATCAAACGGAGAATGTAGAATAATATCTACATAAGTAATTATAAGGTATTGAACAGGAAATTTGAAAACAATTGATTAGTGGGTAATGTAAAGGGAAAATTCGAGGTAAATAACAAAGACGGGACACGGGGTTGTTGCAAAAAATAATACAACATACAACGATCAAACACAGCAATAATTTCAATTCAATTACTAATACATATAATTCAAAAGCACTAAGCACAAACAGACTAATAAAATTGAACGAAGAAGATAACAATATTCCCGTAACAAGTGATTGTACAATATTTATAACGGCGAGTGTGCCAATGGGCGGCGGGCATGCAAGTGCATTGAAAACTTTGCATAAACAGATTTGTATCTGGTTATCCATTAGACCACGGTGTGATTTATGTTAGGTCAGCACGCGATGATGCTATATGCGTTTTAGTTAACATAAATTGATTTTTACTTACTAACATGTACCGATTTCAGTCGGGGTTCTAATATTCTAATGTTCTAATATTCGACAATTGAATTCGAAAATTATTCAGTTCGGAATAACAAGGGACAACGCCAGACAGTAAACATTGAAGTTAAAATAGTCAATACTATTGTGACATAGGAATACAAAGCTTCAGATCCAAGTTAATTATGTTAAATCCCAGAACACACGGATCCGAAACACGACACAGCAAATCAAACTAACAATCAACTAGCGAAGACGCATTTCATTCGAATCCAAACAGCGCGGCGTATCGCTCGAGCGACGTGTTCCAATCAACCTTCACTTCACAAGCACGCCGCAGCCGTCTCGATACAATCGAAACTGCAACTGCATTTCAGAGGCCTTTGATACGTCCATCGCTTGTCTGTCCGAACGACTCCGGCAACGACCAAACTATCTAGACCCCTGCCTCTATTCACTTTTCCCCCGCGCACTTTCCGAACTCGAGCCCTAAGGGAGGTGGGCGAGATCCGAATTATTCGGCCACGTCACATGCCTTTGAATTCAGAAACCGTCATTTCAATTGTCAAGCCCGCGTCGTAAACAGGGGAGGTGATAAATTAATGCTCCAGTACATTAGACCGTGATAATAAAACACGCATTAAAGCGTAATTGCTGACAACCCTCGCAGCCATTACGATTCTACCGCCCGCCCTCCGTTCCACTTCGGAGTTATCATTAAAACCCGGGAGCGCTCCCAATGTATGCGAGCAATGGTCGGCGAACAAAACGTTGAAACTGTCTAGGGATTTGGGGAAAACGGCATAATAGCAGGTCTCTAACAGCGAAACTCACTCTCGAGGGTAATCGTGCACGAAAGCGTCTTGTAATAAAAGTGGTCGTAAAATTGTAACGTTACGAGCAGTAAGACTGGAGAGTGCTCTCGGTGGCACACTGATATGCTTTTTTACATTCGGTTACTTTTACAACGTGTACGATTGATTTATATATTTTTAAATTGAAGAAATGAAATGCGTCAGTAAAAAATTTCCGATGTTACGTCAAAACGTCGATTGGAATATGGTTCCCATCTGTATTCCTTAACATTGATTCAATGTGCGCTTGTCAAAAGAATCAAAATAATTTTATTTTTAGGGTTTGGTACCTAAAAAGGAAAAAAAAGCGTGATAAAACGGAATCCTTACAGGACCTTTTTCTGTCAATATCCTTTTTCTCAAAAACGCACTTACTTCCCGTGAACACAAAATCTAAAAATTTGGTACAAAGTAACGTCTTAAAGCACAAATAAATGAAACACCGCGGAAACCGAAAATTTTTAGTTACACCACAAGATCACTACAAGATGTTGTAAGACTATCCGACTTACACTGCTGCATCGGCTTGGCATCACATGGATCTCACAACTTTTTACAGCAAAAGGAACTAAGTGGCGAGACTTGGCAATTTTACAAGTTACGTTATTTATGTGATTGCTTTTACTGTGATAGGTATTATATATAAAAGTAAATTAACTAAAAATGTCTCCATCCATGAAATTATTGGCAAAATTGAACCCAATGGATTTTGTAGTTTAACATTCATAGTAATATTTTAATAGTTGCAACTGAAATGCCACTATTCACATCGCACAAACTTCTTGCTGCACAATTGTTGTACGCGTAGGAGTTATAAAGTTAGCAAGTTATCTTCGTTCACAAACGGTTCAATTATTTCGGCTCTAAAACTAAACTTTGTTTCAGCGGAGTCATAAATGCCTTCTATTAGAATTATTTATTGCAAATAAGGCACCTTTCAGAGGCTTTATCTTCCGAGGTAATTGGTCGTAAGACGCGGGCTTTATTATCGCCTTGGTGATTCTATCTGCGCGCCTTTTCTTAACCATTGTACTCGTCTTAGGAATTTGAGATCGTGTCTGCTGGTAAATATTTGCCACCTCATTGTTCTGTCAAATTTTGAGTTTTTAGCAAATATTAAAACTTTGTAAGACTTTATCTTAGCCGGAGACTTTCTCTTTCAGCCAGATAAAGCTCAATGTGTAGAAATTAATGTACCTTTAGAATATGATCTCACATTAAATTAGAACATCATAATGTGCAAAAACTTCAGTTATAGTGCCCTATATTCGTTATATTTTTTACTATACGTAACTGATCCTTATACAATCGGTATCAGAATCAGTAAAAGATAATAGGAATGAGGTGGGGTCCCTCACTTTTACAGTATTCACTTTATGAAAATGTCTCCCGGGTTGTTTTAAAATGGCAAAAGTTTTGGGAGCATTTTCCCGAGCGCGCGGTAGGCGCAATTTATTCGATAGTAAAACGCCAAGTATCCGACTTTTTTACTGACCACGCTAATGGTGCCAGTTTATTTCAACCGTCACTTAAAGTTAACGCCACCCCTCCTGTATCCGTTTTTATGGAGCCCGAGGGAGGCGAGGGAGGTCAGGTTACGTTTGCCGGTGTTAAGTATGTTTTTAAATTTATAGGACACCGAGGTGCCTTTTGGAAGCTACTCATTAAGGGCACTTACCATGTTCTACTTCGGATGTCGTACTCCTATTAATTATGACTTTTGCGCATTCACTCTAATTTTCTGAATCTCTCTTGCTGTCAAAGTTATGTCTACACCTGGCAGCATACACTCTGTATTTTAAATTGCGGTGATATTTCACATCTCACCAAATGTTTTAATATGCTGCTCAACACATTTATCTAATGTAGTCACACCCTTGTACGTGTCAACTACTTTTATCCGAGTATCATTTGCGCCTTTAAAAATATTTGAATAGAATGACCATTGACGTGTCACTCGCTGGTGAATAATCGCACGAGTTATGTCTAGGGTTGACTCTTCATGTAATTTTTGTATCTTTATCCATAATAAATAGACGCAATTATTCATTTCTTTCTTGTTGGCAGCTCATATTGTTTGTTGTGTCACATTTGCAAGTTTTCCTCTTGTCAACTTTATTAAAGTTTGGGAACCATTCCTTATCATGACTCATTGTATTGAATAAGCCGTTGAGAACCAATGCGATATTATAGCACTATTCAAATCCGTATTTTAACCTTCGAAGCCTTCACTTAAACTGTTTTTTAGACTTCTTTACTTTAAAACATTAAATAGTCAGCCCTAGCGTCGACCCTTTCGCGTAATGCTATTGAGAGTGAAGCGACAGAGCTAATAGCGTGTGAAAGATTGATCGGGCGGCCTTCGTGTGACGGAACAGCTCACCGCGACAGGCTTCCTGCGACTTTAAATCTCCGGCCTGATATCCATCAAACTTAATATCACGTGGAAAGGTCATTTACACGTAGGCTACATATAATTATATAATTCAAACGCCTTGCAGGAGACATACACTGAGTCATTTGGTCACATCTGATTTTCTATAATTTTGATGACCAAAACTCGTCATCAGGAGTCTATATAAGCAAATTCTTACTTTGGTAATGATTGTAGAAATTAAAATTGTTGATGAAAGTAACAATTTTCAGTATCAAAGGATTATAGAATCATACTTAAATCAGACAGACATAATTGAAATAGCAACGAAAATTTATGTAAAATGTAAAATATTTTGTAGCACAAAAAATCAAGAATATATAATAATATACAATCATGAAACATTATATGTTATAGACAATTAGGAATACAAATGATTGTAAAACATTTGGCATAGCTCCGTAAATTAATTCGACGTGAAGTTTGTGTAGCTCTGCCAAAGCAGCTCATAAGCATGGCGAATACATTAGTCGTGCTGTCCCATAAATTGAGCATATGTTGACTGCTAACAAATTACATGACTCATTCCTGCCACTGATCTGTTTACGAGCTCATACAGCTGATATATTTAGTCCGATCAATTTCTGGGTACTATTTTTCTATTGGCTTTACCTACAATTTAATTTTCATAAATATCATGTATTTTCTATTTTTTTACTCTAAATTGCTGTATTTCAATCCCAGGATTGTCCAAACTTGCAATACGATGTCTTGAAATCTTACCAATGGAAAAAAGTTGCCAAGGTGTATAATATAGAGCGCGAAAGAAAAGTATGTTAGACATTGCTACCACGTCAAGCGCTTGAAGCTTTCGAGACGCGCTCGCAGTTTTTACTGGAGTGATTAATTTTATTAAATGTCTGTCCATTTTGGGTGTAAGTGTACAATTAAGTAGAATTAAATTTTATTAGGCGACAGTATTTTTATTGTTCATTGTAATAGGTACCGAGAAATTCATGGGCTGGCAATAACGAAATTCCTGTCGCAATGGAGCATCACACGTAATCGTCTATTGTACGTTCACGACATAATTTTATACTGTCTTATAAGCGGTACGGTGATATAAAAAGATGAGTGATTGTTTCTTTATGTATATGGGTCTATTGTGAGACTTTCATAGCTACATAAACTCACGTGCAATCATTATGAATTGTTAACTGTCGTATTAATTTTATGTTTTATTGAAGTCTGTCGTTTTAACTGCCTCTCGTTAAGATGGTTGTGCAATGTACTAGTAAAGAAAATGTGTCTATTGTCATTGTATCGTTATACAATATACATACATAGGTACGTTGGTATAGTGTGTCGTTTACACTGTATTCTTACAAAATGTCAGCTAGTACAATTTTATGATTTCATTGTATTGTAATATCTATAGTTTGGTTTTATTTAATAATGTAGAATAAAAAATGTTACCACACACATTTAGGCACAAAGTGTAGGTACATCTATTTTGACAAATATGTTTATGTACATTCCCGACAGAATATTATGTTGCAAGGGATATTCTAGAGTATTCTTGGCATATTTTTCTGGCAGGCTAATTATATTGCACAACGCACCCAATACTTGTATGGGGGTGAATTATAAACCGGCTGGAGCAATTTGAGCAAAAACTGACGCGCTAACGAGCGAGAGAGGTGCATGAGGAACGTAATTATGACGCGTCAAGATGTCGTCCGTAATCGTTGGGACGGTAACATGTTATCAAATAGTAATTACCGCCTTTTAAATTGTTGTTATTACTTATGATATGCCTTCAATGATTTCCATCAATAGCACCTCTTCCATCGGCCATTTCGACTTTCACTTTTTATGTGTGATTGTTTTCATTATTTAGAAGGTTGAAATATATCAGAGAATAAAAGGTGTACAAAATCTATTATCTAACATATTTTAAGAAACTCACTTAAACTTTGATTACTTTCATAATTATTATGGTAAGAGTTTTACCTACTTGTAGTAATCATCATCGTTGTTAACAATACTACCTACTTGTAACACTTCACTACAATTATCGCCACTATTATCCAGTATATAATACCATACTACTCATGTCATAATTAGTATCATCGGCCTTATTGCAGACCAGTAATGATTAAGTCTACGATTCGTTTTTAAACTACCCTGATGCAAAAAGAGTAAATATTCATGTTTGAAAATGACTTTTCCACAGTGACATTGTGTTTATACGGGCGTATTTATAGACAAAATATCCTTTGTATGCCTACTGTACTCCCACATACTATTAGCATTCGTTATTACCTGTACACAAGCAAATTGTTTACGTTAATTGAATCCCAAAGCTAACGCTGTATCGGACAATTTAACCAGCGTACGCCATAATAATATCTATGTTATCCAGTTTCAAGGGTCACATTGGTTTGGAGGAGCAATATTTGGAGTCGTGTAATAGTGTTTGTAAAACAAATGAAAGGTAATTAAGCGAGGTCAGGGTAAATATTGTCGATGCTCAGGTTGCTGGTGACGAGCCGGACGGTGGCGTGGACACGCCAGTGATTAGATATTGCTAAATCATCATCATTATCATCAACATCATAATATTATTATTAAGGTTCAAATTAAATTTACTCTCAGGCTTCAGAAACAACAGAATCATTGATAAGTTTTGTTATCTTTACGTTAGGAGCTTGTTATAAATAATAAATAATATGTTAAGTGCCAAATTTACCAACACATGTTAATGTTCATCATTCATTTAATATCATGTTATCTCTCTCCTATTTCTTGTAAACTATTGAGAAGGCATGGTATTTTAACAAGCCGTTAACACTTACAAGCGTTGGTGAAATTGAGTCTAAATGCATTAAAATTAGCTGGCCGCTTGCTAACGTTATACCTATGCAAGATATTTTTGTTCTTTATATTTGCATACATTTATAAAGACCTGCAATAGTCATGCTTGAAGAACTAGGGTACCATTGGTCAAACTTCGGATATTCTTAAGCTTAAGCATTAATGAGGACGTTAAGAGCTACAAAAGGATTATATTCATTTCCATCACCACCGCTTACTACCTACCCCATGTCCCAAGATTGATTAGGAGGCTGTAGTCTACCGCAAGCCTCTTCATGATTCATCATGCATGTTATAACTCGAGGAGCTGACAAGATCTTATTCTTCCGGACACCACAGACACCAGCAGGCCAAGAGTGATCGCGCCATAAATCAGCCATTATCTCGCCTCTCTCGGAACAAACGACGACAACAAATGACCGCCATTTTTCCCGCCCATCCGTAACCGAGGACTCTGTCAATATCCGTCGCACTGTGGTCCAGGGGAAGCGCCGAAGCGAATACGTGCATGAGAAATGTGGTCCAAAAATATCTTGAATGCATAAAGAGTAATTTGATTGGTCAAATGATTAGCGAACTAAAAATTATGGAATATTTAACAAAAAGTAAATACGACGCAATAAATGAAGCGACCTGCTGAAAAGTCTTGGAGCATTCGCGTTAAATTATTTTGTACAATCTTATGTTCAACGGTTATATTTTTATCTGTGTCTAAACGATTTAAGAATTCCGCATTGGATGTTATACTCCAATTAAAAATAATATCGACTTGAAGCCTGCGATCAACCTAAAGGCTTAAACAAAATAAATAAATAAAAAAAAAATCTTTTATTTTACGACGTTGGCTTGCAATTTTGCAGTATTTTTAACACACAAGTTAGTATATTATAGTCAACATAATATTACAAAGGTCATGCCAATACAATTAAGTTTACTATACATTTATAAATTAATATGTAAGTTTCTAAATTACACAATTATTTTAACAATACAGTTAAGTATAAAATTGATTTAAAATTATTAGACATTGCTTAAGTTAGACGTATTTATGTTTGACTAGCTGTGTTCGCGACTTCTTTCGCGTGGTTTCGAAACAAAAAAAAAAAGGTTTTCGTGGTAACGAAAGTCCCCAAATGTGAATAATTTTCCTCGTTTTTGCAACATTTCTCATTGACGCTTCGCTCCTATTGGTCGCAGCGTAATGTTTTATATCCTAAAGCCTTCCTCTATAAATGGACTATCCAACAAATAAATATTTTTTCAAATCGGAACAATAGTTCCTAAAATTAGCTCGTTTAAACAAACAAACAAACTCTTCCGCTTTATAACATTAAGTATAGTTTACAAACATTTTTATTTGTAATTTATGAATAGTATATTTTTTTATTTTTACCAAAAAAGCTTGCTGGTCGTGTATTTCTGGCCACCTTCAAGCACTCGCTTCTCCCCCATCGCCAGCACCACCACACATCTCGCCCCATCTGCCGCCCTAACCACTGTTATATTTTATTTGCGTCATAAATTACGTTTTATTACACATATTTTGCCGTGTTATAATAACTAATGTACCCGCTTTCAAATCGCATGTAACGCTACGTTATGCCCTTTTTTGTTTATTCCCATTTTATTGCGATCTCCCTACATAAATTACTCGATGACGCTAGTTGGAGCGAGTGTTTACTCGCAGGGAAATTATTTATGGCGTATTTATTGTAAAACGGTTTTTATTAGTTTGCATGTCTAACGCTATTTGGTATTTACATTTTCCAGTTTAAAACAAATGGTGGTGCACATAATTTTTACCTTGCTAAGCTACTGTATCTATACAGGCTATAATATTAATGAGTGATAATACTTTAGGGTGTGTATGGGTCCCGTATATAGAGTTTACTGTGATAGTACCAGCGCTGAAAGAGGTATTTTTTAAATTATTGTCTAGGAAACTTTAGGATGTTGTCTTGGCGCAGTTATCATAGAAACATTAAAGTCAAAAGTAAATCTTTCAGCGCTGGGACTTTCACAATATACTCTACTTAAGAGGCACAAAGTATTATCACTCATTTATTTTACTTTGTATACAAGTTACCTTGTTCAAATGTACCGTATTCAGATTCTATACTTAGATTAGGCGTAGGTATTTCAGGAAATATGCTATATTGTTAGTAATTACCTGACTGTACATGAAATTAAAAGTTCTCACCGTATCAATGATGTCAAACATTACGTAATATTATTTGAGCATGAATAAAGCTTCCTAAACTGACAATAGATGGCGCTGTCACCCCAGATCTAGTATCATGAATAAAATTGATGGATCGTTTGATAATTAGAATAATTACTATACTACAATATAGTAAATTATTTGGTTTGTTTATTACATTATGTAACTGAAACTAGAGTTCCATTAGATATCACTACATAGAAAGGAGAGATTTTGTCTACCAAAAAGGTTTAAATTGCATTTCAAGTTACAAGTTTACAACTATCCACTATTTATTGTGGGCACTATTTACTTTGAACATTCGACTACACTTCCTGCATTAGTTTGCTTTCGTCGGGGGTGGCGCGTTGAAAAATTGTGCTCCATCCCTCGGGCGAGATGTATGGGCCCATTACCCCGGCACGCCACACAAATCATTGTAACCAGACCTCGGCTTTGCATCATTTCAATTTATTCTGTGACGTCACTGACATGCAGTGTAGTTTAACTATGTTTTATTCTATTGATACAGCTAATGTAAAAGTTTGTGAGGAAGGTGTGGTTTGTGTTTAACTTTTGTTACCTTTTAGAAAAATCCTTAACATAATTATCTGAACATTGACTGAAACTATATAGCATTTTAATGTCTGCCACTGTTAAGCTAAAAATGTGCGGTTCTCTGTGGGGTGGTGAGAAATATCTGCGTGGAGTATAGGTAGGTAAAGTAGCAAATTCATTTGCACTGTACATATAAAAACAATATCTAATTAACATAATATGGCCCCGTGTTATGTATCCGAAGAACATGTGTTGCAAGTACCAGACAATGGAAATACTTATATTTAATACTTTTATACTGTACACATGTTTAAGATTTTTACTATATTTATTTACACAAAAATACACATTCATGACTCAAGAACACAGAACACTTTTGTTCCCTCGGCGGGATTCGAACCCGCAACTCCTGAGAACTAATCGAAATGTCGTCTGAGCGTAAACATTAAAAAGTAATAGTTATTAACGTTTATCAAAAATATTTCAATGCAACCATTTATTTCAATAATTTCCAGTTTTAATTTGCAAACATGTGGGGCGCTTTAAGCTGACAGTGTAACAACAATGCATTACGATCTATAGATCACAATCGTAAATCTTTACTGCGCGCGTTAAATCTGTCGTATAAATATCCGTCAGTATCGTTAATTAATGATGGCCAACATAAAATCGGAATCCAACATAAAGTCGGAATTAACGAGGTGGAATGAGAACAAGGGACGGTTAGTTTACATCTCAATTAAACCAAAGGTTTATTTGTCTGTAAACGTCCGCCTCGGCGCAAAATGGCGGTAAATACGTCATGTTAACGCTGGCCATAAAGTTGCAGAATTGACAGATACTTTTCAAACAGTACCTACTGCTTTTGTAAAATCTACTTAGTTGTGCAGTTTAAAAAGCAGTTCTTGTGTTTTAATGAAACTAAGTTGTTGATTAGTAAATCTTTAAAGCACACCATCTGAAACTTTTACGTCTGTGAAGTGCTAAAAATAAAATAACAACATTGAACAGCGGCAGGTGTGCGGCGTAAAATATGACAAAACATTTCCCTGCGACACAAATTCATCAATTTTTTGGCTATTTATTCCCGTCGTGCAGTTGGAAATAACCTAATTTCTAATTTTCATCGCCACATTAAATATGAAATGGTGGGGTGACGTGATGGATGGAGCGGGCATAATTGCCGTCCCCCCGCATGTTAATGAATCGTGAGTAATGAAAAACGATGGCCGGGACTCGTCCCGCGTGATGTATGGTCACACTACTTCGTGCGCGACGAGCAAATGGCGGCTTTGTTTGTTTGACGGCAATGTGATAACGTCTGGTGTGACTGTAACAATTATAATATTTTCTTTATTATCAAATTAAATAGCTATATTGAAAATACAATTCTAAATATGAATAAGGTCGACTAAAATTTATTGTAGAACACTATTTTAAATGTCATCGATAGATAATATTTATGTTCTCATAAAACTAAAGAGTTTATTGGAGTAATATATTAAGGCGAGCAGTGACCGCAACTAGCGCCACTCTTTTTAAAATAAATTTTACAATGACACAAAGATCTTATTAAAAAAAGTAATCGGTTCAAACTTTAAGTAAATAGTTTAACTAATTTATTGGCATTTAATTACAGCTCTAAATCCTATACCGTATTTACTCTCGTAAGTAATAACTAAAACGGCCGTTTTAGTTATTACTCACGAGATATACTATATAATATTAGTTTAACTATTATATATGACTATAATAAGCTAGTTTAACTATTTACTTAAAGTTTGAGCCGATTACTTTTTTCAATAAGATCTTTGTGTCATTGTAAAATTTATTTTAAAAAGAGTGGCGCTAGTTGCGGTCACTGCTCGCCTTAAATGAAATACGTATATTTTTCCTTAATTTTGTTTCCACATTTGTAACAGCTGTACCTTTGTTCATTTTGTTTACGACAATATAAACCATTATCCTACAATAGGCGGCGCTAGAGTGACCATGAGTGCGAATAAAACCAGCCGATGACAGAGTGCTCATAACATCTCCCCTCGTATTTTTACTTTATATGCACTTACCGCCCTCCATATCTATGCTAATAAATTGAAATACATCCATGAATTTGACTGCGGGCGCCCTTTTCGAGTGAATAGTGATATGTAGTCAATTAAACATGAAAAATGGTGCGTTATTATAACGGTTTGAGTTATAGTAATATCCTGATGACACGCCACTGTAATTTATGTATATTGTATCACGGGAGCGATGGACATTTTATTAGAAGTTGTTTCATTTTATTACTTTTTTAAAAGATACATCTCTAAAAGTTATAATTGGATTGATCAACAACACAAATGTGTGAAATGGAATGGAATCATAAAAAAAGGATTTTCTTTATTCTTGCCTATAGAAAAATAAAGAACATACTTCTGTTTTTTAAAAGGCTACACATAAAATTAACTATTTATGTCAAATCTACCAAGCAGCGATAGTGACGATTTCAGTATTCACCTGTGTGTCTGCTATCATCTCATTGTCGTGTATATGTTATTTAATATACTGTAGGTTCTTGGTGGAAATTCATGTTATATAGTAATAATGCACAAACTACTTGCATTTTCTTTCCACTTTATTAGTTGTATAAATTATAAATTAACTAGCTGTGCCCGCGACTTTGAGTGACTTAAACCGTTTATGCAGCGCACGCAACGAAAGTCCCTAAATGTATAATGTTATATATAACAGATAGAGGAATGCTTTAAGCTATAGCTTTAAGCATTCCTCTATAAATAGACTTTCCAACAAAAAAATAATTTTTCAAATCGAACTAGTCGTTCCTGAGATTAACGCGTTTAAACAAAAAAATAAACAATTAAACTATTTCACTTTATGATATTAGTTTAAATGTAAAACAACTAATAAAGTAGAAAAGTGTGCAAGTAGTTTGAGTATTATTACTATCATTGTTGAGCTCTTCCACTCCTAATAAAATAGCTCAAATAACACAGCTAGAACAAACGTACACGCCTCTAAAAATAATAACAGCGTTATAAATCACAATGAAATCTAATTTATATATCGATTGGAAACATCGGCGCAATAAATTCGCACGCTCGATTAATTTCAATCGATGTTTTCGCGATGATAAACTGGCGGGCATCTGTTGTGACGTTATCAGGGGGAGTTGTTTGATTAACCTTTATTTTATTGTTAACTTAATCCGATCTCACTGCTGCGGGCTCTTAGGCACGTATTAAAGTTCTAATTTGGCCTCAGGAATTGTGATCGCAATCTATACTTGAGATATGAACACTTAACATAAATTAAAACAAAAAATAAAATAAAAATTGTGAATAATGTATATCATATTCAAGATATCTATAATTATAGTAAAAATAAAACGATAATATGTATTTAAAGATATAGGTTAAGGTAAATAGGTTAAAAATTAATTGTAAGCACTATTGTATTAAGGAATAAATGAGGCTAATTAAATTAAAAAAAAAATGAAGACATGAATGGATGAAGGTGATATGTGGCAAAAAAAAACACAGAAAATCCAGTTTAAACTGTCACTTAAACATTTTAGGATATGTAGTAACGTTTTAAGATTTTAGACATTGTTTCTAGAGAGGGACCTTAAGATTAATGACTACTTAATACTTAACGGCGTATTCTAAAATGTTTAAGAGACTGTTTGAACTCCATTTTCTCGACATCATAATTTTGTTACATATCATTTCATTCTAGGCCCGTGCATCCATTCATTTCTTCAAATATGTAAATGAAATTATTAAGATATTTAGCACTTCACATGCAATATTCTCTTGCGACCGAATACTGAAACGATAGTTAAATTAAGTAGCGCTCAAATCACATGTTGTCATTGTCTATTTTCTAAGCAGTGATTAGAAACTGACTGTCCACTTTAAATTTAGTATTCGGTCGTTAATAGTTTTAAAAGCAACGACAAAATTTTCTTTTTTTTCTATCATGGAACTAAGAAGTTATATAATGTTAGTGTGTTCTTTACATTCTCTACAAACCGTAGAAAATGTCGAAAAACAGATGCTACAAAAGTTAAAAAAAACTTTGTTGCACTCTGTACAAAAGTAGCTCACAAATATTTAAAGCCCCTCACCGATTTCGGTGTCGGTAGCCGATTTCATTGAAACCAGGCCTGCTACGCAGAAGTTATTTTATAGTGCCCAAGTGTGTGCGCAATACACAGAAGCACTCTCTCTTCCTTTTACTCTCATAACCCAGTGGGACCGTAAACCGACACGACTGCCGAGAGAACAGGCGCAGGTCCGACTTTTTACATGCCCATCCGACGCATGGATCTTTCTTGTCAGACAATCAGGTGATCAGCCTGCATTGTCCTAACCAAACTTGAAAACAATATTTTTTGTTGTTCCAACGCGGGAATCGAACCCACGACCTCCGGGTCGAGAGTGAAGCTCTGAACCACTAGACCACGGAGGCGATAAAAAATAGCTCACAAACTGCGTAACCGATCGCGACAAAAGAAAATCTTAAATTATGTTCTTTCACAACACAAAACGTAATTCAAATTGGATCAGTGTCAACGCGACCGGAGATATACCTTCGTCTCTTTCTAAGTGAATTATTGGACTTTTAGTAGGAGATCCCGGCGTGATTATTATATTTGACAGGGTAATTTGGCGGGAGGCAGTGTCACGCCGATCTTATTAAGGATGTAAATGAATATGGAATGAATCCATTATTTCGCAAACAAGCCCCAGGCAGGGTGATAACGTTGTTGGGTATAAGCGGTCTAATTATAAACAACAATTATATGGAGCTGTTATTTTATTTATTAATATCATAAAGAAGAAGGTTTTGATTACATTGAATTGGCTGATAAAACTAATG
This sequence comes from Celastrina argiolus, assembly GCA_905187575.2. Taxonomy (NCBI): domain Eukaryota; kingdom Metazoa; phylum Arthropoda; class Insecta; order Lepidoptera; family Lycaenidae; genus Celastrina; species Celastrina argiolus. Next base: position 1,672,378 of record LR994581.1, on the reverse strand, counting down.
GATCGATTTTGATGAAAGGCACAGACTTAAAGTAGCGGCACGGATAGGGACTAAGGACTGCTACTATTATTACAGCAATTGACCAAGTTTTCGCCAGATTTCCTCTCATTGCGGGCAATATCTAGTTAGTAATGGAACATCAAACAGATCAAAACATTAATAAGAAAGTACCGAAAATATGAATGATAATCTTAGAAATATTAATTTGAATACTACCTTATTATAAGAGAAACACTTCAAACGGTGTCCTGGTTGCCAGCCAATACTAACCATGTGATCACTAAGTAAATGCAGCGCTAAAACTGGAGCCAAATTAATACTTACGCTAACGCATGTGATGATGATAATGCTAATCGCTAAGTTTAATGCTAAGATTTATGATAATGGCAATGCTATTAAAGTAACTGTTTCCTAGGATAGCATCGCCATACAGTGGCTCTAATACTGTATCATGTTATTTGTATAAAACGGCGACCATTTTGTTCCAAGAACAAAAGTTCAACATAAAACAGATCAACTAAGGTAGCGCTATTATTACCGCTTGCTACAATTTTAACTATTGATGTTTCTGAAGCATTATCAAAAGTATACGAAACATTTACCAGTTTCAATAATATCTATAGCGAAAGTAACTATTGAAACTGTTTTAATTGGAGGGTTATAAAAGTAGTTTAGTACTATACTAGTAGTAGAGCTTTAAAGTCATTCAGTTTAAAGGAACAGAAAAAAGCTATAAATTATCAAAACGTACTCAATGCAATATAATATATTTTAAGAACGGTTTAACCACGGTTTCTGTAACGAAAATCAACGCTCAAATTGACTTATTAGTATTCAAATCTTAGTTGTAAATTTAGTACAAATTATAACTTGACTTGAGATATGAACACTAATTAGTTGACTTCAGCGTTGATTAGCCTTTTAGAAATCGCGGGTAGGAATAGCAGTTTGAATTTCAATGAAATATTTAAACGCTAGGAAAGCGTCCAATATTTCGTGTAGTAACAGCATAGTCCTGAATTATCACCTCTATACAAATCCCCGTCAGATTCCCCATTACTCCCGCTGTATAATAAATGCGTCGCCATATTTTCGTGTGCGTTACGCCGTTATTTATTGGCTTAAAACTGTAGTCGTACGTACATTATGTAGAGCCGAGGTAATTATGTTCTTGACTTGACGACGTATCATATTTACGTATTTCTTGCACGTACGAACATGTTTTATCTTAAACTGTTGCTATAGAAATGCTATGAATACTTTGAGGTTTTAATAACAACTTTATTAATGTAGAGTAACTATATTCGTTTCGTTACAAATTATGACTAAACATTTAAAAGCGAATGTATTCAATATTGTTAAATCTAGATCTAGATCTAGAAGATGATCATCCTTCCTAATATTAAAAATGTAAAAGTTTGTATGTATGGAGGGTTGTGGTACTTTCACACAACAACTACAAGATAGGTGGTAGTTTTTGTTTTGAAAAAGTAGTGTTCCCGAGGGATATTATTATACGCATAAGTTAGTAATCACTAGGTTTTGCCCGCATATTTGACAAGCTATGTATTTATGTAGATGTTACGATGTAATGTCTGTTGTGCGCACCGTACGCCGTTGACACTTCATTCCGCTGACAGCGGCATGATTAATTCATGGCGGGAAAATAGGATTACGTTATTCACAAGATGTTGAGAAGAAACCATGGCAAATATTACTTTTCTGATTCAGTGATTTTTAACGTACGAATAGTTTAACTACAAAGAGTTAAAAAAATGTCTGTAAAAAATGTAACACAAGTTCTTTAAGAATTTAACACCAAACACGGGACCCCGATTCTCACTTTGTTTCGAACGACAGTCTGTCCCGCTCGTGCACGAACAGTTTGCTACCGGGACAGACTGAGAATCGAATCGAAGTTACGAGAATCGGAGGCCCGGGAGGCAGTTCTTTTCTTATATTAATACCACATTTTTGGTTAAATCTTTTTTCGATTTTTATTCTGACCAATGCGAAAACGGTGTGCGTAAAGACAGCGACAGTACCTACCGAGATTAAACTAACAAAAACTTCTCGCCGGGTTGGACCCCGAACCGGTGGTAGGTCATTAGGTAGGAGTTAGGACAATTCTAAAAGTGTTAGTAGGTATCTAACATATTTGGGAATAAAAGATTATTCATTTTTCATTTTCAAAAATAGTTAATGACGACCTCCGTAGCGCAGTGGTTGAGCGCATTTGTGCTCGAACGAGAGGTCGCGGGTTCGATTCCCGCTGAGGGAACAAAAAGTTTTCAATGTTCCTAAGTCATGGATGTGTATTAAATTTGTGTATAATATAATAAAAATCTTAAATATGTGTATAATATAAAAGTATTAAATATATTTCCGTTGTCTACTGTACCTGTAACACAAGTTCTTCGGATACTTAGCACAGGGTCAGATTGACGTGGTGTGAAGCGTCCATAGATATTATTATTATTATTATTATAGTTTAAAAAAATTGGTAGGCTCCAGAGTACAGGTTAACGTCCGAGTCCATTACATATTACATCATAATAATAATAATAATCCCTCCCACACCTATTTCGGTGCTGGTGGCATTTCATTGAAACCAGGCCAGCTACGCAGGAGTTGTTTTATAGTGCCCAAGTGTGTCTCTTCCGTCACTCTAGTAGCCCAGTGGGATGGACACGACTGGTGGGAGATCAGGCGCAGAATTAACTTTTTACATGCTTATCCGACGGATTATCTTTCTTGTCAGACAATCAGGTGATCAGCCGGCATTGTCCTAACCAAACTTGTAATCATAGCATCCTATAACCTGTTTATCTTTGTCGTATAATTAACACTAGTGATTATACAAAGTCAGCTATAAATCTAAGCAAAGTTTAAGACGGAATCCGAGACAAATGTACTAAGCCGACTTTATCCCAGTCTGTTACGGGCAACGTGTTAACTAGCTAGGGTCACCGCAAGGAGAATACATGGTGCGACCGGGACGGACATACACACAGACCGCAGGCGGGACAGAGATGGGGGTGGTCGTTAATTGATTCAAAGTGACAGGTGCGGTGGGAGGGTTGCACGGGTCTTAATTGTGCTGTTTGTGCCTCTGGTTTTGCTGAGCAAGCTTAGGTACATGTTAATACTGTTCGGGGATTTGTATTCCAGTAGTTATTAGTTATGTTTAATTTGATAATAGTCGTGAAATTGTGTGAAGGAAATCGTGCGCCATATCAATCGACTGAGAATCAAAATTAATAACAGTCAATTTATTCGCGAGTACGCGGCACGATCGAATCTAAATCAAAATCGAATCAGCTTGGCGAGTAAGGCCCCAGTGCGTTCGTGTGTATAGACTAGGAGCCCCAGTTAAGTAAGATTCACTCCTCGTGCTTATTTTGGACCCTTTTTTTGTGTGTTTCAACACTTGGGAGACATACGGATGACCAGGGCCCTGATTACCTAACTCCGGTCGCTTTCCCGTCTCTCGAGATCAATTGTCATTGTGACGTTAAATCTTTTTAAAAGACGATTTAAAAAATGAATATGTCATAATTTTGACGTTTTAACTTTTTAAATCGTGTTTTAAAAAGATGTAACGTCACAATGGCAGTTGATCTCGAGAGACGGGAAAGCGACCGGAGTTACGTAATCAGGGTCCTGTTCAATTTGTTCTATTAGTCATAGTCAGTCAGTCAGTAACTCCTGCTACAAGTTTCTTTTTGTTTTCGAGACTTTAGTAACGAAATTTACATAATGTTATTCAGACCTCGCTGAGAAATATTTTATGAACTCAGATTCAACTTTTACCTGTAGTACATTTTCAGAGTTTTCAAGACAAACAAAAACCTTTACAAACCAAGTTTGGTAAACTAAAATGTATCTATTATTATACTGTAATTTCTGAGCAATCCATATACATATTATATTAAGGTTCTTTAAGTTAAGTAAATATACCAAATGAATACTTTACGAACATTGTATTACTATAGTGTAATAATAACAATAATAATAAAATAATAATAATATCTATGGACGCTTCACACCACGTCAATCTGGCCCCATGCTAAGTATCCGAAGAACTTATGTTACAGGTACCAGATAGCGGAAATATATTTAATACTTTTATACTATACATAATATGTGTGTTTGATGTTTAAGATTTTTATTGTATTAGGTATATACAAATTTAACACACATCCATGACCCAGGAACATTGAAATCTTTTTGTTCCCTCGGTGGGATTCGAACCCGTGACCTCACGCTCGAGCACCAACGCGCTCAACCACTGCGCTACGGAGATCATTGTATTGACTATTGAACAAGGACTAACACAATTACCTACAGGGCAAGTTGAAAAAACCGGGGCTTCCGAAAGTATGTAAATGACGTAATGTTCTATGACTACAATGTTTACAAATTGATTGGGTATTTGCGTACATAAGTAAAAATGATTATTTATAAATTAGTATAATTTTTTTATAGGAAGTAAAAAATGCGAAGTTTTGTATTATGGTGTAGATATATTTTACACAGTGTTTTACAACATCCGTTAGGTAAACCATAAATATATAAGTAATATAACAATAGGTAAGTAACTAACTTCATGAAAATTCAAATACAAAAAGATTTACTCTGGTAAGAACGTAAACGCGCAAACTTCGGAGATATCAGACATTCTGTGCATAATATGGCCATACATTTCGTAAACTTGCCAGCGCAAATCACACTTTTGTATGAGACGTTTACACGAGACTCACAAAAGTTTTGAACAATGCGCATACCATTTTTTTAAATAATGTTGTCCCACTGCATTAAGTTATGGTCCAAGCAAACTACTAATAAATAATACACTGTTGCTCTACATGTTTTTATTAACCCGCGACGCATATGTGTTATAAGTATGATGTGTTTGTGTACATGTGTATGTGTCTGTCTGTCTTGGGCATCGTAGCTCCCAAACGGATGATCAGATTTTGATGTGTTTTTTTATTTAATAGAATTACATTTTAGCGCTCTTAGTAAGAAAGTTTACAGAATACTAAATATCTGTTGCATTATCTTTTTTGTTAATCTCTAAATCTCTTGTTAATCTGTAAATGTTCATGTTGGAATTAAAACGAAGAAAGAAAAGTGCAAGTAATTTGTCTATTACTATGTAACTTAATTAAAAAATATTGATGGCACATTTACAATTTTCGAGCACGGTTGCAACTGTACATCAATTTATTAAGCAATGCAAAGTCCCGGAAGCCGCATTACTGCGGTGAGCGCTTTTATTACGTAGTTCCCTTTAATTTAGTCGTCTCCATCCCCTGATAAATCGCCTGACCACCGCCATATTGCCAACTATTACGGCTCTAAATCTTCCGAGCACAGCTAGGATTCTGCACCCCATTCGTGTGGACAAGATACAATGAATAATGCACGACGGGGAAAATAATATTAGGAGGTTGTTGTTTTTTTTAACCCCGACGCAAAAACGATGGGGTGTTATAAGTTTGACGTGTGTGAACCTAGCCGTTTAAGACAAATTACCAATTTTAAAGCTGAAATTATTAAGATCGATTGTAACAACTTCTATGGTTTTTTTTTGATGGATTGTAATATCTTATATTTAATAACCAAGGATCCTAAGATTAAATGCGTGAGGTGTGATAGTGACATATCTGTTAAGCACAATAATATATTAATTGAATGTCCAATGTACAATACGGAACGTTCGCAAGTGAACCTCCCTGTATGTTTAAAAGAATGTCTAGAAAAAACAGAGAAAACTGTACAATACCTAAAATTCGTCGTCGTCGTCGTTACAGCCTTTTACTGTCCACTGCTGGACATAGGCCTCTCCAATACATTATTGAAGGAAGTTAAGCCTACTGGTACCACGCTGGCTAGACGGGTTGGTACAGGGTTTTGTTTCGAGTTTTCCTTCTCTCACACTAGCTGTTGATGTGTGTGTGTTTCCTTTTAGTCGCCTCTTACGACTCCCCTAGGATAGTATCGGGGGTGGTGATAATTGTATTCTAATGCCGTCACCACACGGCAAATATAAATACCTAAAATTAAATAATTATTATAATTTAATATAAAATGTAAACCTATAGGGGTCGCTAATGACCATTGATGTTTGAGCAACCTTAAATAAATTATTAAAAAAAAACTTCTATGGAAGTAGATTGCTAAATTATTTAATACCTATGTTTGTAGAAGAACTGCCTGATGACTTGCAGGAGTTGTATCGTGGCAAATGTAACTACAGGCGACTACTTAAAAAACATCTTTTAAAAACATACAACAGGTAATCGGTAATGCAAAAAAAAATAGTGAGCGACCTCTTGTCCAGATAAACTCCTGGAAGTTTTTGCGGCAAGATCACTTATGTATAATAAAATTTTGTAACTTATTTGAACAATAAATGAAAAATAAATGTGTATGTGTCTTTCTGAGATCTTCCATTCTACAGAGGAGATGTAACAATATAAACATGGGCCCGGAAAAATAGTAACATATTTTATAATTTAAATATATTATATCTAGCAATATCCCATGAAAAAATTATAACCACAATAGCAGACGAGTGAGTGTACGCATAGGCACGCGTTTGACGCACCTCCCTCCTCCCACACTGCTTATGCGTACACTCACTCATCTGCTAGCACTTAGCAGGTCGTGGTTGTAATTTTTTTGGGGAATATTGCTAGATATATATTTAAATTTTATGCTATGGATTTTCGCAAAGTAACGCCTGATTCCAATAACAATAGTAACATATTTTAACAAACCAACTTAAAATGTAAAAAATTGCTATTAAAAAGACTTCATCATAAGAGACAGTCTTATCCCAGCTAGGTGTAAAGTTATCATCGATAAATTTAATCGAGCTCAATAGGATGCAATCATCAGCTATCATGTTGTAGGGACCATCTTAGGACTTTGATGTATTATTTTATGGAAAGGAGACATCCTTTCCATAAAATAATACATCAAAATCGTTTAATAAACGAACCCTTCAACACACATAAATATAATAATGATACATAGTCGTCGGTTAAAATACCTACTCAAAATGAAGTGGTGTAGCAGAAAAATAAATTGCAGTGTCATATTACGCGGAACGTGTTAAACAAGGATTTAACGCTAAACTAGCTCCGGGAAATCATTGTCGTCCAATTTACCGGCTCATCCGCGGGACCCGGATCATGTCTGATCCGGGTCACGAATTACAGCCGGCGTCACGCCTGGGTCACGTGGACACAGATTGAGGAATTTCATGACTTATCTTTATTAGGTTACGAGATTGCGTGTCTTATTCCTTCGTGGTTGAAAGAAGTTTTTTTGTTATATTACCCTTTTTGTTAGATATGTCAAGTTAAAGTTAATAATTATGCTATCAAAAATAGGGAATCAACTTAATCAACGAATTGTAAGTTTCATTAGTAATCATTAAAGCTCACCCACGGATTCAGGATAAATATCATGTTGTTCCTCTCGTAATTCCTATCAATGAATAAGAAGGCATAATATTTTAACACGTCGTTAACACTAGCATGCGTTGGTGAAATCGGGACTTAAGATATTAACAGTCTATTTAGCATTGTGTTCTTAAAAACTCCGCGACCACAACTTTTTAGCTTTCTTATTTTAAACCCTAGTTCGGAACTAAGAAAACCAGCTCAGCTGAGCTAAGAAAGATTACTGCGGTATCATGAAAGCTAGATAAAGGATTTTACACCTCGACAATGAGGTCAGTAGAAGCGCGAATTTCTGTATGTAAATGTTATAGGGCGGGTTAATCCGCCGCCCGGTCCAAACTACCGTGTTCTGGTTTAAACCGGATCAAACCTGCCACGTATACAATATGGCGTTAAACTTATTTAAAATATGTGTGAATTCCCGCACAGTGGTAAAAGTTTTCATTTGGTGGTTGCTATTATCTAATTATATCCAGATTGTTGTCAGTGACGTGGTAATTACATTTCATTTTAACCCACTTCCAAAAAAGGAGAAGGTTCTCAATTTAGCCGTTTTTTTTGTATGTACACCGATTAATCTCAGGTTAAAGATCCGATTTTCTTGATCCTTTTTTTATTCGACGCAGAATAGCTGCTATTTGGTCCCATAAAAATTTTACATAGTTTGGCGCGGTAGTTTTTATTTTATGAACATATTTCACCAAATTTTGTAACGAATCGACACTTGTCGGTTCATTTTTCATTTCGATTATTTGTGTATGTAGTTTCACTGCGGCTAATTTGGGAGTTTTTCACTTACGCATTTATAATTGACTCTCGACACGAAAAGGAGGTGGAAATTGTAAATATGGTCAGTTTGTCTGTAGCATCGTAGCTACAAAACGAATTTATCTTTTACTTTGACTTATTAAAAAGTTAAAGAGAAAACCGAAGACGAGAACCGACTTCAACAACTAAAAAGCATAAAATAGTACTTTTATAATGTATTTACAATAATTAATGTTCTTTTTAGAGTCGATGTCAGCTAAAAGAACAACATCCTAAAGTTCCTGACTTGAATTTTTTGAAACCTTTGCTGACACCTACTTCAACAAGAACATTAATTGTAAATACAAAAAGTATTATAGTATACTTCTTAGTAGTTCGTAAAGTCGGTTTTTAAACTTGGTTTTTTTAATCTGGGGAACAAATTGTAGTTAACCATTGTATTAATCCTGTAAGTCGATTCTGCTAAATCTTGTAGTAATCCAGGGCCCTGATACGAGATGCCATCGCTATTATCACTTACGAAGTTCGAAAACAAAATGTATGGGACTTGACATAATCTTCGCTGGATGTCATACAAATTCGCGTGTTACTTATGTATAGGTATAGAACTCTCGTGTGAAGGAAGAGTAGGTAAGTGCTTCTGTGTATTGCGCACACACTTGGGCACTTGAAAGGTCGTTCGTCAGGTTTCAATGAAATCCACCGTCATCGAAATCTATGTGGGAGGCATTATTATTCATTAATAATACGAGTAGCATTATCAGTACAGTATCTGACACCGTTAAGCTAATTTAAATTTCCCAGAATGGAACTGATTATATCGATACAAACATAAGCTTATCGACAATCTGATATAATATGATTGTGAGGAGATAGCGTTTGTAATTCCAAGATGGCGTTTGAATTCTCAAACGATTTTCCTCACGTTTATTGTCACTCGATTCCAATTTGCGATCGTGTTTGCGATTGTTTCGATATCTTCGTGAGCACAACCCTAGCAGTTTAGGGTTTTCAAATTTAACGTGTGAGACTTAAGGTACGTTTTAGAATGATAGAATAAAAGTACTAGTAATATTTGAGAAAGTGGAGGAAATTTTATCGATATATCGATAAGTGATTGTTATATTTTTATAGTATTTTCTGTGATGGATATCCAAGGATAACGAGTACAATACCACCTACACGTCTTCCATCAATAATACACTAGATAATGTGTCCCAACTCCCATACAAGAACAAGGCAAAAATATGTCCGCGTGGTATATGCCAATAGCTACATTGAAGTGGGACAAAATTTTTAAAATCTGAATTTAAATTTAAATTCATGCTGTGACACGCTGCTTATTAAATTTAAAAGCGTGCTGTGGACGTTGGCAGCAAATTATTCAAGCAACTTAAATGAAATATTAGCTCACTTGAAAAGTGAGCTGATAGGTGGTAGGCATCATATAGAACGTTCAGAAAACATGTTTAATTAACTCTTAATAAAAATATTTGACTTTGCAGAAACACAAATCTTTAGCTTCAAACGTCTGAGGTGCAATAGCAATGTTAGAAATATCGCAGGCAACAGTGAGGCTTCTAGTCAAATATAGTAACATACATTCTAGACAACCTCGTTACAGACTGACAGCTCCACACAGTGGAGTATGTGGCATAAACTGATAGAAACTCATCATTATTAGAAAACTCTATGTTGCTCGCGACTTTTTTTTTTCGCCCGCGCGTAAGTAATCCCGCAGGAATCGCACATTTTGCCGCAATAAAATATACCAAGTTTTTAGTCTAGTACCTACACCCAGATAAAACACTTTTTTTATTTGTACACAAGGTGTAAAATGAATTAGTGATAATACTTTAGGGTCTGTATTTTAGGGTCAGCATGTGACTCCTATGTAGAGTTTACTGTGAAAGTACCAGCGCTGAAAGACTTACTTTCGACTTTCATGTTTCTACGAGAAATTTCCAGACGTCATAAATTTTCCTATACAATTAAGTATTTAAAAAAAGTAACTCTTTTAGCGCTGCTATTTTCCATTAAACTTTATATACAGGGTACTATCACTCATTGATATTACAGCCTTACTAGATGAAGTTATTTTACGCTTTTTTAATTAAATAAAACTCTGGAGAAGTACTAGTATTTTACTTAATATAATGGAAAAGGTAAAACTGTGATTGGAAACTTGAAAAATGGACAACAGAAAAAATAAATTGCAGGTAGTCAAATATTTGAACTTTTTTTAGTTAATGCTATATTCCTAGATACTACTTGTACGACCGCATTCTAAACCTTTATTTTCAATTCAACAATAAAATATAATAATAAGTAAATAAATAATTAAAAATTTATCTATATGCACTTATTTGTCGTATCGCTTAGAGCGAATTTTACCAGACAATTAAATAATAATAATAATATCTATGGACGCTCCACACTACGTCAATCTGGCCCTGTGCTAAGTATCCGAAGAACTTGTGTTACAGGTATTAGACAACGGAAATATATTTAATACTTTTATACTATACACATATTTAAGATTTTTATTATATTATACACAAATTTAATACACATCCATGACCCAGGAACATAGAAAACTGTTTGTTCCTTCGGCGGGATTCGAACCCACGACCTCGCGCTCGAACACCAAGGCGCTCAACCACTGCGCTACGGAGGTCGTCAATTATATCATACTGAAAAACTCGATCACTATTCAAAATCGCTGTATCTCGTGTATTATGGCATGCATAAACATCACGCGAGTCTAAGTAGCGCTAACTAACGCGCGGGAGACGGCACATTCGCGCAGTTAACGCTTAACGCTTATCGCTTATCGCTTCAATAAATCGCTTAAAACGCTCGTTTGTTGGAACAACGTCGTGATAAACTTGTACTGTGATTGTTCGAGTGGCCACTTCACTTTACACAAATAACTTTCGCTTATTCGCTTAGTTAGTTTTAGCATTTTGCGCTTATCTATTCGCTGTTCTATATTCTTGTTACTTACTTTAAGAGAGTATCAGGAACGATTTACTGCTTTTTGTGACGTTATCGAATGAAAATTATATGAGCGCTGATCTTAAAAACTATAATATTATAGTTTATATACTTTTGTTTTACAATATGAACGTCTTATTTTTTTTTATTATTGCACCTCATCTGATCCGATTCTCACAAATTTTATCGATTCGATTTTCAAGTAATTTTTCCAGAATATAAACACGTAGGTTCCAGTGATTTTCCGAATATCCGAGGTAAAAGAAAAATCCGTATCCTCGGATATAAGCGATCCGATGCATCACTGGTAGGTACATAGCAAAATACTCGTATTTCAAAATTACAACCCATATTTTCGAATTTTCCACCAAACGGGAAATAATTCCTCATAATGCCACTAAAATTTCCAGTACAGTTCGCAAAGAAAACAACCATTAGTAACATTATTTACGGGCACCTGGTAAGTTACAACCACTAATGTGGCAACACGAATTATTACCAACTGCAATATGGCTGCGGGAAAAATGCGCTCGACTCACCCGCGCCCGTGAAAAATGCGAAACTTACACCAGCAATTTGATTTAGCTGATACTGCACAGTAGCTTGTGTTTATTGCACGTGCGGCATTGTGGCTGTAAAAATGTTGTATGGTATACAAGGTGTAAAATAAATGAGTGATGATACTTTAGGGTGTGTATATGACCCATATGTAGAGTTAACTGTGAAAGTACCAGCACTTTCAGCACGAAAGACTTATTTTTGTGGCCCAACAATAAAAAGTAACTCTTTGAGCGGTGGTACTTTCACAGTAAATTTATATGTGGGACCCATACACACCCTAAAGCGTTATCACTCATTAATATTATAGCCTGTAGAAGTAAATTTAGAAGTAAACTTTCACGACGACTTAAAAGTGTGACAACTTTGAAAAGCAGAGATGACAAATAAGTAGGCCTGTGCATTCATCATTGGATGATTTGTACAGTATTTTTCGAGCGAAGTAACCGCTCTTTTAATACTGTAGTTAATGAAAAAAATTTAAATTTTCATTTCAATTAGAAGTGCCGCAACATACGACATTCTCACAATATAGTCGACCTTGTCCAGAGGAATGCCTGGTCAATACATCTGGAGTCAACCATGTGCGGGTTTCCTCACGATGTTTTCCTTTACCTTTAATGTACTTGAGATCTGGAAAAGTCTCGTTGGTACATACCACTACCTGGAAATCGAACCTGGAGTGCAGGTGTGTATGTCAACGGTTCACCCACTGGGCCACGGACGTTTAAAAAAGACGACGCTAAATCTAAAAATGTGACAAATTGTAATAAACACAGAAATGTATAAGAATAGTAATGAAGGTTGATGCGATTAAAATTATAAATACCTATAACCTAATACACTCATCATAGATCCTATAGACTGTAGATGACTTACTCGCAAAACGAGTTGTCATGACAAGATCATACAATCTCTACCTAATATTCTACATACATTACAGACTAGGGATTCTCGCTAAAGCTGAGCTGAGTTGAGACAGTGTCCATGTAACTTGTTTCCTGAAACGCAAATCAACGATCAAATATAATCATTGTTCAAGTTTCTTGACAGTTATAGTCTCAACAGGTTCAGTAAGAACTAAATGTACACTTCAAAGGAGATTTGACCACTGATTAGTTGATTTCGCGTTGATTTGCCTTTCAGAAACCGAGGGTCATAAAACTATAAACTACGTTCTAGCGATTGTGGATTGCGGAATGTGGAAGGTCTCACGAGAAACTGTCTCTGCTCTGAGAAGCCTCTCCGCCTTTCTACTTCTACTGTTATTCCATTTAAACCGGTTCTACTAAATAAAACATTATCTAACAGCTGGTAAGTCACAAATTCACAATAGACAATACTATCTTTTCGTTGTTCTCCCTCATTTTTAGATCTTCAGATCCATCACACATAACTCACAACTTTCTCAATAAGCAACAAACCCTCGCTCATAAAGCAGACTTGTCATAACATCCTTGTTATTACGACAAGATAGCTAACAGAATAGCAAAAATAGCGCTCGTAAATAGCCGGCTAAAAAATGGCAACATAAAGCATATTTTACGACGCGATCAATAATATTTTATAGTACATTCAATAACATCTAGGACGCTCAAGCGAAACACAATAATTACAGAGCGCAGAACATAAAGAAGATTTACACGGAAACGGGAATAGGGTAGCCATGCATGTTGTTTTTGAATGGATAATAAATTTGTTTGTTATTGCTCGGAGCTTTTGTGCGAGGATCTGTTCGATATTTGATTCTACTGAGCGCGTTGCAGATCTTTTACGGATTTCATAACGGTCGGTGAATTACTAGTTGTAAATTTTTGATCTTGTAGGTATTTTTTAAAAGGTTTTACAAAAAAAAAATTGAGTTGCCAAGTTGGTAATCGATACAAATAGATAGATTAAAAAAAAATCTGTATCTGGACGTGCGAATTTTTGACACATTAAAATTGCGCTTGATAAGTGTGATGTTATGATATGATGATATTATAACAATAAAACAAAAATCTACTTATACAGCCTTACAAGTTGTGTATAACTACACTATGCTACGAATATTATAAACTTTTCATAAATAAAACGAAACAGCTAAAGACTTTTATTGAAACCAATAAAGTGAATGCAATCAGCCAGAAAAGTTGTCCTTGAACAGCGGAAGTGTAAACACATTAGTGTCCGCGACTGTATCCCGCAGCCCGCACAAACAAACTGCGGAAGAGAGGATAAAGCCGAAAGACCAGCATATATCTTACGGGCAATAAAATAAATCCAACTCCGCTCCATAATAACATTCAGAGCGCTGAATTATTTTCTAATCCGCCGGCGGGAAGCTAATAGTTCGCACGTGCCGGCCTTCCGCTGACTTATGGCTCGGAGATCCCAAGAAAAACATGAATTTCCGCGCAACGAGCGCTCTAATGCCGCCCTTAATGCGGACACCTTAATAATTGTCAAATAAATTTGGCGAAAAAGTGGTAGCTTTAGCTGGGTGGATGTAATGACGTCATAAAGTCAGCGCTGATCCGCGCGAACGCTTGTTTTCACACCCAAGTGCGGCTTAGTATTGAGTTACTGCTTCCTAATATTACGCTGAAAGTTTAACTTTATCAGCTATCGTCTTATTTTAGGTCTGAGTCTGGGCATTTATCATCATAATCATCAGATCTATGATCCGCCTAAAACAAATTTATCTACAAATCTTATATATAAAAATGAATTGCTGCTCGTTAGTTTCGCTAAAACTCGAGAACGGCTGAACCGATTCGGCTATTTTTGGTCTTGATATATTCGTGGAAGTCCAGGGAATGTTAAAACGGTTTTTTTTATGGGGAGATGCCCGAAGTGGGCACGGGTCAGCTAGTCTTATATACAAAAATTAATCCCTGTTCGTTAGTCTCGCTAAAAGAGAACGGCTGAACCGATTCGGCTATTTTTGGTCTTAATATATTCGTGGAAGTCCAGGGAATGTTAAAACGGTTTTTTTTATGGGGAGATGCCCGAAGTGGGCACGGGTCAGCTAGTCTTATATACAAAAATTAATTCCTGTTCGTTAGTCTCGCTAAAAGAGAACGGCTGAACCGATTCGGCTATTTTTTATCTTGAAATATTCGTGGAAGTCCAGAAAGGTTTAAACGGTTTGTATGCTCAACGACCACTTCGTTGACGTACGGGTCAGCTAGTTATGAATAAAAATATCGGACCACACTATGATAAATATATAATATGTAAATAAATAATTTAAAAGTTTTAAAGCAATGAGATGTGAGTAGATGCTCTACATGAGTTAAGAGTATGCCCTGGGTAAAACGCTCACCCTCTGACTAAGTGGGGGAAATAAAATTCTCATTTCAAAAATGACGTGAGACATAAATAACTAGTCATATTTTCACGCCATTTCAACTCTGCCCCCCTTTACAAAGGAATGCACGTCTGTTTAGATTAATGTACCTCCGTATATTTATACCCTGTCTTACTTCCATGTTAGCTTACCTTTGTAGCTTTTGCTTTTGAATCTAAATCACACCTTACCACCTCAAATATATGGTCTAATATGCCTCGTACGTTTATGGTGTTTCGATCCTTCTAGATTTGGCTGACCGAGAATTTTCCGCAAAGTTCTTCCCGTGTCTATCTGAGCACTTTGTAAGATAAAAATGTGGACCCAGAGGAGAATAGATCAAGTCTGTCTGCGGCGAGGTAGACAACAGACAAAAACTTGCTGATGTATTATCACCATATATTTCGAGGTGCTGGGATAAGTTTTCATATTTTATGGCTAAGGACGTTGTTTATTGCGCGTGTTAGATGCGAGTGAATTAGCTTGTATTGGGGAATGATAAAAGGGGTTGTGTTAGCTAAAGTTATATGTTTTTATTTTTAATTATAATAATTATACCTTATTGATGTTTATTTTAGAATACATAATAAACAGTAAAAAATCACGTCTTTATTTTTTTCCATCAAATCTTGTAATAAGAGTCCTGTTTTATTTATCTAAAGGGTAAAATCAAAAGCGTTTTATAAGTTTGACATGTCTGTCTGTGTATAATTAATCATCATCACCTTGCTTGGCAATTGGACCCCCAATTACTTAAAAAAAAAGTATTTTAAAATTAGTCCTAAGCTGTACCGGCCGCGTGGTCGCCGTGAACTAGTCTTTTGACAGCTGCTACATTAACTTCCCGGACGCTTTGTACTTGTTGAAACGTTAATTTTCCCCGTAATATATGACCCGGCGTCATCATCAGCCTCCCACCTACTCAGTACTCACCCATCACCACTACCACCTAGTCAAGAGTTGCTGCCCAAACTTGGCAACACTCTGTTAATGCGTAGGTACTAGATGCCGGTAAAATCTCCACTACTGGACATAAGCCTCCCTAAATTATTTCATGGGGGGGAGGGGGGGGTTAGTTGCCAATACTCACCTCGCTTGTCGGGCGGGTTGGCATGCGCAGTGTTAAAATAATAACAAAGTCCGCGGAATTACTCCATAACTTTTCCACCTGAATATTATCTATAAATTTCCACCTAAATAAACCTTATTAGGTAAGTATACCTTCTTCAATATGTCTACCGAAATGTCAACATTAATTAATTATTAATTTAGTAAATCTAGATAATCAATAATCACTGTTTCTTTTTGTCATAACTTCTTTCAATAATTAAGATGATCTTTTTATCGCTTTTCATTATAATATTAATTAGTCATAATATCAAATTCAGTATTCTTAATTTAATAAAGTTTGTGCGTATAAATTATATTTTATAGCTATTTCTATTTCTGGGATTGGCTATTTAAGGATCTTTTATTTTTCTTAATTGATATATTTATTAATCCGGTATTAAAATTAATCTTTATCATCCTATGACTAATCAGACATAAATATTATGATTATGCAATTATCTACGAAAATGTTTACAATTTTTGCAACTACGTTATATCCCGTATGGTCTAGTGGCTAGGATACCTGGCTTTCACCCAGGAGGCTCGGGTTCGATTCCCGGTACGGGAAAATACTTTTTTATTATGAGATGATAAAAATATTATTATTTATGCTACTTTATAGGAGCGACAGCAATATTATTATTATAAGGCCCGATTTTTTAATCGTCTGATAACTTTTATCTAAGGAATAAATATGTGACTTTGGCAGATTTAGTATGGAACAAATGTCAAAGTCACAAGTTTATTCAACAGATAAAAGTTATCTGACGATTGAAAAATCGGCCCTAAGTAGAAAATAATAATACCTGTAATGAAATATTTATTTTGTCGCACACGTTTTCTAACTTTCTTTTCAATTACTTTGTAGACAAGGAAACATGGATGGCTAAATACGTTCGTAATTTTTGTCGTTTCTTGATCATCTATTGGAAGGTAAGTGTCGGATGACTTATTCGTTAGTTTTCTCCCTGCTCGCTCTAAATAATGTTTTATATATTATCATGGCAAAATAGATTACAAAAGGCAATCGTCTAAGAGCCCGTGAACGCCAGACCTTCGTCATTTTATAAAAGCTGAAAATTTGTTAGCGCGTGCTCCCAGCACAGGTAAGAATGATGTCCAATTATGAAGTTTGGATTTCGGTGGCTTTGGGAGTTAAACGGTACTAAAGGTGTTTTAAATACAGTGTGTAAAAAGAGCAGTCACTATAACTTTGAGATACGAAAAAAATACATTTCCGAAATGAGGAAGATGATGTTTTTATCGCTTTTCATTATAATATTAATTAGTCATAATATCAAATCCGAAATGATAAAAGGTAGTATAACTACCTTTCCTCATTTCGGAAATGTATTTTTTTTAATATTTTTTTTGTCAAAAAGTAAACAATTTTTTTTTCTTTTTACCATTTTTTTATTTTTTTGTCGCAAAAATAATAATAAAACCAAATTTTTTTTATTATTATTAAAAAAAAGAAAAAAATACATTTCTAGAATGAGAAAAGGTAGTTTCATATCCCAAAGTTATAGTGACTGCTCTTTCGTTAAATTATAAAAAGAGATTTTTCGGTATTACCGTCAGAATATTATTAAAAATCACGTCATTAAGTGTCTGGTAGTTGTTGACAGCTATTATAAAATTACGGAGGTCTGGCTCTATAGTAGGTACGTCCGAGAAACGTAACAAACGAAAACAAACCCGTCTATTAGATGACACAACCTAGACTAGTCAGTGATGCCAATTGCCCAATATTAATGCAATGATTATTGTTGGCCACATAAATCCATAGACTATATTCTACAGGCAGTTCTATCGGCAGTGTCAGAATAGAGTAAGTATTTTTACCGTGATAGTTTTTCATTTGATGTTTAATTACGTTATTAATTGTTTAATTGTTATAAAATGTATTGGATAATGAAGTATGATCCTTTAATATACCTGTGAAAGTGTTGATAAGTGTGCACAATAAGTGAATAAGTAAAAATTTCAATGTTTTCGGTTTGTTTACCTTTATGTTAATGCCCGATTTCACCAACGTATGTTAGTGTTAACGGCATGTTAAAATACCATGCCTTCTCATTAATTGATAGGAATTACGAGAGGAACAACATGATAATTAACGAAGGATTAACTTTAACTTTGGTTGGTGAAACACGACCTTAATTGATCAGGGACGAACTATACAAGGAAAGTTAGCAGTTATGGTAATAATGTCATAGATAACGAGGCCCGGTGGAACATAAACCGCTCAACTTTGACGCGACTTTTGAATTCAATAAGGAATAAATCTTGTCACTTTTTAACTCCGTCCGTCCGTTTGTCGCTGACGTTGACGGATACCCATACGAGGGCCCGTTTTTTGTTATATGTTAAAAAGATTCCGATTTAAATTATATTATAATGTTAACAAAACAAAGTCCATATTTAGACGTTTCACATAGAGTTTACAAAATGGACAAAAAGAGATTATACGGTTAACAGATTTCAGATTTGTGTAAAATTTAATATAAGTTTATTGGTTACTAAAGACACAAAGTAACAGAGACATGACCTACTAGAAAATGGTATCACTCTAATACTGGCAATTCGACTGGCTATTTTTGTTTTCTTCGATTTCCAGGCACATTCCAGAAACACATAGCGCCACTATTGGATAATACTAATTACTTATTTCGTTTGGTATCTTCTTCTTAAAAATAAATATGAATCATTCATTCAAGACCTCATAGCAGTGGTTGACCGCGTTGCAGGAGAGAGGGAACAAAAAGTTTTCAATGTTCCTGGGTTATGGATGTGTATTAAATTTGTGGGTAATATAATAAAAGTCTTAAATATGTGTATAGTATAAAAGTATTAAGTATGTTTCCGTTGTCTGGTAAGAAATGAGATACCAAGTAAATAAAATCCTCTCTGTCTCTGACGATCTCCTCGTTGACGACCTCCGTAGCGCAGTGGTGCTCGACCGAGAGGTTGCGGGTTCGAATCCCGCCGAGGGAACAAAAAAAGTTTTCAATGTTCCTGGGTCATGGATGTGTATTAAAAATTTGTGTATTAATATAATAAAAATCTTAAATATGTGTATAGTATAAAAGTATTAATTATTAAATATATATTTCCGTTGTCTGGTACCTACCTGTAACACAAGTTCATCGTATACTTAGCACGGGGCCAGATTGACGAGGTGTGAAGCGTCCATAGATATTATTCAATATCAGGCAAAACATATTGTTAAAACACTTCCTCAAAATTGTAGAAAATTAATGACAGTCTTCAAACGTAATAATAATTAAACAGGTACTTAGATAATCTTATACAAGCATATAAAATACCACCCAAACCACAATCTTTGAATATAAATCAAATAAATTCCCGCGTTTATTCCAAATATTTTAATTGGCATGAACCCGATAAACAAACGGACATTCTCCAAATTAGTTGGATATTATATTGAATACATAAATTAATTACATTTAAACTGATGGAAGATAACGTTTCGGTAGCGACGGTCGACTTTTGTATGTCATAAGAACAGCGTGTGACGGGTTGTGTGACTGGTCGACTGACGAGTCGAGTGATGGGTTGACACGTGACGGGTGCGAAGATAATAAATTACTTTGAAATTGTTGATTTCATCTTTCCTATGTGTGTATGGTTTAGAAAGCTTTTCTTAAATGAATCCCATCATGATCCTGAATATCTGATTCGAAGGCAACTTGCAACTCTATGTTCATTTAGGGCAGATTTTTTAATTATTAAATATATTTTATATAAGGAGTAATATGACTCTGACAGATTTTGTACGAAAATGTCAGAGTCACATATTTTTTCCTCAATTGTTATGTTACGGTTGAAAGATCACCCCTTAATAAAATAAATGAATTTCAGATATAGGTTTCTTAAAATTCTTGAAATAATCAATGCAGAGGCGATTAAAAATGAAAAAAAAAATACCTTCGAATTCATTCTCCTTTTGGCAATCGGTTAAAAGTGGTGCTCTATCCTAACTTATAAGTAATCTGACCCAGCGTTTGACAGGTTGTGCGACGAGTCAAGTGACGAGTCGGCTGTCGAGTGGCGGGTGTGGATAAAAAGCGGTCGTTAAGTTCATTACGGTACTAACCGGGTGATTCGTTAGGAATTATCCGGTAGCTAATCGCAGAGTGACGTTTGATGTACGGTCAGCAGATTTATTATCCTATTTTGATTCTTGTAGTTTTTAATCCCCGACAAAAACAGAGTGGAATGATAAATTTGACGTGATTGTGTGTATGGTATAGTATCTCTAAAACGGATAAACCGGTTTTCTTTTCTTGATAAAGAAATGTGAGAAATTAATCACATTATAACATTTGAAAAAACAATTTAAGGTGTGTTTCACCAAGCAATGTTAAAGTTAACGCCATGTTAAATATCATGTTATCTCTCTCGTATTTCCTGTCAATGAATGAGATGGCATCGTATTTTAATATGGCGTTAACTTTAACATTGCTTGGTGAAACACGGCCTAAGTCCCGATTTCACAAACACAGTTAGTTAACGTTTGTTAAAATACCATGCCTTCTCATTCATTAATAGGAACGAGAGAAAAAACATGATATTTAATGAAATGAAAATTAAACACTGCTTGGTGATGTACCTACCCCCTGAATGTTTCTCTTTTTTGATCATAATATTTATATTCGAAAGTTAAGCTATTAACTATTTTTATGTATAAACTTAAGCCAAAAGAAACGAATATGATTGAAAAGATCGATAATAACGTTATTACTTGCAATTAACTTCTCCTGCAGTGCAAGAATTAAAACTTAGCATGTGAACTTTCAAACCACATCAATTTAGTACCGTGTTGAGTTCGATGAACTTGTGTATAAAACTTTTTGCTCCCACGGCAGTCAGCGGGATTCGAAACTGAGACCTCCAACATGAGCACCAACGCTATATTTACACTATCTAAAGTAATTTCGAATGATTATTTCAGAAAAACAACAAAAGTATTAGATTACACTTAAATGTTTTTGTTGTCCCTACTCCATACCGGATTCCGGTCAGCTACCGTGGTCGCTGATACACTTCTGACAGCCGCGTAGCCGCCGAGATATCTCCGATGGCCGACAGATTCTGACTCGCCAGATAAACCGCCACAATTATTGCCGCAGACTATTGCCACTTAAATATTAGGAAATTGACAGCTGGTTTGTGACACCTGACATGATGTGGACTAAACGTCAATTAGTCGTTAAATGGACTTGAATTTAGACAATATTTCGAGTGTTTTAGACTATACACACTGTGATAAGACAAAGTAATATTACTAATACAGGGTGTAAAAAGACCAGTTGTAATAACTTTGGAATGTGATTATAGGTACTACCTGTTCTCATTCTAAAAATGTATTTTTATTAATTTACAAGCTTTTTTGTTTTTGGCAACAAAAAAAATAGGTTTTAGCGACAATATTTTTATTGTCGCTAAAACCTATTTTTTTTGTTAACTATGGTATTAAGTAATTTAACCTATGGTAAAAAGTAAAATAAAAATATTTAGGTACTTACAGAATGAAAAAAAGTAGAATATTCATATCTCAAATATATTATGACTGACCTTTTTACACTCTGTGTATTATAACATACTTACTACAAAACAAAATAAAACATTATTTACTCAGATTTTATAGAATTAGGCAGATAGAGCGAATCTGGGTGAAGAATCAAGTATCAATCGTCAGATAACTCTTATCTGTCGAATAAACACGTCAGTCACATATCTAAATGTCAAAAATATCTGACGATTGCAAAGTCACCTCTTAATGTTCTTAATGTCTTATTGTTCTCACTAAGACGCCATCACAAAGGAAGGGACCGCAACGGCTGCAGACGTGAACTATGTACACGTGACCGTATACGTAAGACTCAACGGTATTGCTAAGGAATTTTCTTTGCCGAAATCATAACCCTCTTCGCCGTAGTCGGGTAAAAAGTAAAAAGCACTCCAGTCCCGATAACTCAAATCACTTTAAACTTCTGAAGAACACTCGCTATAATTTATATTCGATTGTGAGCTGCGGCACATATTTTAGTAAAAACAAAAAAAAAATTAGCTCCCGGGCGCTGCGTCAAAGCTTTGTATCGATCAGACGTCAATCAATCAACATAAGGACACGACTATACACACACGCCTTCTAAACTGAACCTTACCCCCGTGTTATAGAGCTGATTTTACAAGTGATGTGAAGTAAAAAACCCCAGTAATTTAGTGGATCGGATCACAATCGCGGCATATGATTGACGGATAAAAAG
This sequence comes from Celastrina argiolus, assembly GCA_905187575.2. Lineage (NCBI taxonomy): Eukaryota > Metazoa > Arthropoda > Insecta > Lepidoptera > Lycaenidae > Celastrina > Celastrina argiolus. Next base: position 1,649,840 of record LR994581.1, on the reverse strand, counting down.
AATCGGTGAATCGGTTCATAGATCGATTATTACTAGTACGATAGTCGATAGGCAGTCTGGCAATCGTAGAGTTTAATAATGATCTGGTAATGGTTATTAATTACGTCACAACGTTAGGGTGCACTTATGTAATAGTAGGGGAGCCCAGAATGCTAAACGTGTTGCCAAACTCGAGCGTTGTGGAGACCTAGTGGGTTTTGGTGTTTAGATGATAGGAGGAAAAAACATGATAGTTTTTTATTTTAGTGGTGGAATGAGCGGAAACAGCCTTAATTAAACTTTGAAAATACTAAATTGATTTGATATTATTTTATTATAGTAAATTTATACTTTATTTTTATTTAGATTCTACAAGATTAACAAAGTCGAATATAAAATAGGTATTTTAGAAACTCAATTATTATTATATAAATAAAGTGATTTACTTTTTAACTTCTACATAACTCCCTATGAGCTTAGCTGACTTTCAAATCGTCAGTGCTTTCAGTAGGAGCTTTTTTGACATCCCAACCCTAATCTAGTGCATCGAATAAATTTTTTTATACTTAGGTATTTAAACTTTTGTCAAATCAAATTAAGTAAATCATGTAGGCATGATTTACTTAATTTGATTTGACAATACTAAATTGATTTGAAATTATTAGAGTACTAGGGTACTCGATTAGGCAGAGGCATGTAGGGCAAATATACTATGTTAATCTGATGCGCTTGAGTTACTACAAAAATCCCCTCTCTCGGCTCCCCTACTATAATAATTGAACGTTACTTCGTTACTTATATATGTACGTAATAATTAAAAGTAAAATACTATTAGTGGATTAAATTTTTTTTTTTTTTTTTTTTTAATTTATTTATTTTCATAAAGGTACATAAAATGTTGTTTTTCAATACTCCAAAAACCATTAAGGTTTGTCCGGAGTATACAAGTATTATACAATATTAAAATAGCTATTTAAACAATACTAATTCTAGAACATAACATAATAATTATTCAATTACACAGACAAAAAAAAATATTTATAGACTCAACATAAAAAAATAAAATAAGATAAATATATATAGTCAATAAACAACAAAAAATCCTTATTCCTATTCTTTCAACATTTTATCCAGGTAGATATCTTTTAGCTTATATTTAATATTTTTTACAGTAATTTTATTAACTATTGACTGGTCTAAGTTATTAATTAAGCGTGGTACGATGTAGTCGGTGGTTCTTTCTCCAAAAGCATTGTTTGCCCGTGAGATAACTAGTTTATTTTTTGTTCTTTGACGAGTCTGAAAGTTGTGAGTTATTTGTTTTTGAAGGATGTCATCAAAGAAGTGTTCTTTTAGGATATAGTAATTTATTTTATGAGTTATGGGAAGTACTTTACAATATTTATATAGATCTATGTCATTTTTACTATATTTCTCTTTTATATTAGGTGGCACAATGTTTTTGAGGATTCTGGTTTGTAGGTTTTGAATTTTAAGGAGGTAAGTTTTATAGGTTCGACCATAGCTGGTTATTCCGTAACTAATAATGGAGTCAGCGAGCGCATTATACAACATTAATCGAATCTTAAAAGGTATTTTATTTTTAATAATATATATGTTGGCGAGAAATGCTTTAAGCTTATCGCATATTCGACTGATTTGGGGTAACCATGAAAATTTATTATCCACAATGAGACCTAGGTAAGTATGTTTATCAACTTTTTCAATTTCTGGGCAGTAACTACATGTGGTATTATTGGAATGTAGGCATTGGTGATCATGGCTCACTAGTTTTTTTTCAGCTGTGGGTGTCTTGTTGTTGTGTGGCGAACAGATATGTATTAATTTTGTTTTGTCAGAATTTAGCACAAGCCCGTTGTCATGGCACCACATATTAATATTATTGAAATCTTCTTGCAATTTAGACATTGCAGAAGCGGGGTCAGTGTCGGATATCAAAATACACGTGTCATCCGCGAATTGATAGGCTACGCTGTATTTTAGAACATTAAGCATGTCATTAACATACACAATAAAGTGGAGAGGTCCCATTACTGATCCTTGAGCTGTGCCCTGTTCAACTCTCACCTCATCACTAAGGTCACTGTTGATCTTAACACGATATGATCTATCTTTCAAGTAGTCCCTACACCAGTTAAGCAGTGGACCACGAATCCCAGTGTTCTCTAATTTTTTAATTAATTTGTCGTGATTTAGAGTATCAAATGCGCGGGAAAAGTCAATAAAAAGAGCAAAAACATGATTTTTACAGTTTAGAGCAGAGTTAATGTGATTCGTAAATTGGGATAGTAAAGAAGTTGTATTTTTACCAGGTTGGAAGCCATATTGGTATTTTGTTATAATACTGTTTTTTTTATAGTACGAATGGATTTGGTCGCTAAAGAATTTCTCTATAATTTTATTTATAGATGAAAGGAGAGTTATTGGACGATAATTGGATAATTCGTCATGTTTTCCTTTTTTATAGACAGGACGTACACATCCTTGTTTGAGCTCATTTGGATATTTACCCGTTTTCAAACTTACATTAATGAGATTGGCAATGGCTATTGATATTTTACCACCTATTCTTTTAATGTCTAATACCTTAATTTTGTCATTACCAGGGGCTTTATGTATATTTAAGTTTTTTATAATTTTCTGGATTACATCAGGTGTTGCTTTTTTAACATTTAAACTTTTATCAGCTATACTAGAGTAATTATTTTTATTTATCAAAAGAGTGTTACAGCGAGTTATTATATTATTTACACAGCTTTGGAATTCATTTGCAAATTTATTTGCCAAGTCTTGAGACGATAATTTACGGTTACTAAAAGCATTGTTTATGATTTGATCGATAGATTGTGATAGTCTGCCACATATTGTATTAACTAACTGCCATAATTTTCTAGGATTAGCGTAATTACTTTTTATATAATTATTATAATATTTATTTCTGTGATATTCTAATATTTTATGAATTTTATTACGTTTCTTATTATATTGCAGTCTAATATGTTGATTCGTAGGGTCATTTCTCCATTGACTAAATAATTTATCTCTTTCCTTACAAAGTTTAAGAATATGGTTGTTCATCCAGGGAAGCTTGATGATGATGCTTTCATTGTGTCATGTGATTCATATAATATTTGAGTCTGTTTTACAATGTTACAAAACTATAGCTATTTTTAGTCTTAAAATATTAGTGGAAGTCCAGGGAAGGTTTAAACGGTTTGTATGCTCAACGAAGTGGGTACGGGTCAACTATAAATATGTATACATAAATGAATCGCTGTTAGTTCGTCTCGGTAAAACTCGAGAACGGTGGAACCGATTTGGCTAATTTTAGTCTTGAAAAGTTCTTGGAAGTCCCGGCAAGGTTTAAACGGTTCAACACAAACGGGTTCTATACTCAACGAAGTGGGCACGGGTCAGCTAGTATCATTACTGAGAGCTACATCATCAAAACCATAAAATTACCCTTCAGACTTCAGGTAAAGCTCTCCCGAATTCCGCTCTACTGAATAAGTTTTCCTAACGCATTTCGACACCAACGTCTCCAGTCTTCGGAGGTCCATTATAATAATAAAATAAAACCTGTTGATTATAACATCAACAGTGCTGTGTTTGCGCAGCGCTCTCAGTAGCGTGTTGTGACAGCCTAAGTACACGGCTATTGTAGGTGATAGTGATGCGCCTCAACTCATCGATAGAGTTAAAAAGTTGTCGATAGATTCAATAGATTTATTGAACCTTATAAAATTAAGATAAGATGGGGGGATAGGGATGTGCAATAATGAGAATAATATCGATGATATCCGAAAGCAGTTTAATCATTTATTCTATTTGCGCACCCCTACTAATGGAAATTAAAAAAAATTAAGCATGTAATTTTTAAGTATTTTTTTTATTACGCATAATTGCGTGCTATCTCATAAGTAATATCCGTGACAACATAAAAAATGTAACAGGCGGTACTTTATGGCAGTCATGATAGTGTTTATTACCCACATTCCAGGTACAGTGTAGTTTGTATGTTAAGTGGGCATAAGTTAACGCAAAATACATGCCATAAATATGCATATTCATAACTCATGTGCACTGTAGAAGAAACATAAAATTGCATTTGGTATGTTATCGTTAAGCAATCGACGTTGTTCGTTAAACTTGAGTATATCGTACTTATAATATCACAATGGCCTACCATTACATACAATCTATGTTTAATACAAAAAAAATGCAAATGTCACTACTATTAACGTTTGTAAATAATGTAAATAATTATGCCGAATTAAGTAGGTACATACAAATATTGACATTAAAATAAATATAAGCATATTTTATAAGCATAACATCACATTAAGCTAAATTTAACTCCTTAATTAAGAAGTAGATAGGAAACCAAATTAGTAATTAGTATTTTCCAATAGTGGCGCTAGATGGCGGTTTCCGGAATGTGCCTGGAAATCGAATAAAACAAAAATAGCTAGTCGAATAGCCAGTAATAGGGTGATATTTTCTAGTACTAGGTCGTGTCTTTGTTATTATATATCTAATACAAAGTAGTGTCACAAGACACTACTAATAATAGTATGTATAAACTTCGCTCTCTTTGACGAAATTATATCACATAATCATTACTTGTAAGTTTATAACGTGATGCAATTACTACCAATCACAAGTTTTCCATGTTGTTACAAAAACGTTTTACTGTGTTGTTAGGTACATCTCTATTACCGACTTTATAAAATAAATGAGTGATAATAGTTTAGGGTGCGTATGTGCCTCCTATGTAGTATACTGTGAAATTACCGTCGTTAAAATACTTACTTTTGACTTCCATGTTTGTATGAGAAATGCCCCAACATTATACATTTTTCCTATACAATAGTTTTTAAAAAATACCTCTTAAAGCGCTGGTACTTTCACAGTAAACTCTATATACGGGACCCATATACACTCTAAAGTATTATCACTCATTAATGTCCAACATCATACATTTTTCTATACAATAGTTTTACAAAAGTACCTCTTTAAGCGCTGGTACTTTCACAGTAAACTATGTACGGGATCCATACACACCCTAAAGTATTATCACTCATTAATATAGTCTGTAGACTGAAGGAAGAGGCTGATGAAATCATATGATTCCATCAGCCTCTTCCTTCAGTTCTTCAGACATATTTGTAATTAACTGCTATTAATTATAAATGTTCGATACATAATTGAAAAAAACACAGCTGCATTAACAGTCGACGCGCTGTCAATGTTTTAATTCATTGATTTTATCACCCCGCTCCTACATTCCGTTATTATTGAAATAGCATACCATAAACGTACAACTTGTCGTTGAGCATAATGACGGCGACAAAAAACGTTAAACACATTCCGCCTTAATGAGAATTAATTGATTATAATTACAGTATAAGGTGAAATTAAAGGGGTCGGTTTTTACGAGCATTTGTATGTTATAATGTTTTATAAAAATATCACACTCGCAGTAAGAATGTAACATTACGACTGGATCCGTGAAGATATATTTGTTATTGATCAATTAACGATTCCGCCTGTCGTTAGCATTTAAGTTGTTTGTTGATTCTTCAACATAACCTTTCAGTCGTTTTGTCAACGCCATCAGTATTATCTCAGTATATTAGTCTAGCATTAGGTATCGTATATCTCACAGTTTTAATATAATTATTCCGATTAAATAGGACCACGCGACATATGACATTTCCATAAAGAGAGACGGAATATATTATAGAAAATACCAATAACACACGCTGTCATGTTTTAATTAAGTACTAGTGGACTTCAAGTTTGGTAGAATATTTACTGTTTTTGTGGATTTTTAAAGGGCGCCTTTGTAGGATACAAAGGCCCCAAGACTGCCCAAGAGTCAAGTTATTGATGATAAAATAGCCAGTCGCACTATTATCAAGTTTAACGCGTTCCATATTCATAAAGGACAAAAATAAGTTAACATCCTATGGAAAATTCCAGCACCTACATTATGGCAAGTTAAGTTAATAAAACATTTTATTATTATTAACTATTTGTTTCAAAATTAAAATGCATAGACGTCGTTCGCATAAACTATAAAAATTAAAGATAAAGTTCATTCTATCGATATATTAAATCTATCGATGTTTTGTCCGTAGCACATCACTAAACACAAACAATATGAATTGTATGATCGATGATCGAAACACGACTCGGTAATCGTGTTTACATAGTTCACACTCGATATCAAAAATTTTAAAAACCCGCGGGTGGCCGCTACTGTTTGCGCTCGCCTACCGTCTCAATGGCCCTCGAGGCAAAAAATAACTACCTCAATACAATATAAACTCTATCGCATGGATGTACAGTATATTTTGCAGCAGCATATTGGTTGTCAAAAACAATGTATCTTTTAATATCGTGTATGGGACTGGAAATATTAACTTGTACAAACATTTGCGAAATAATAACATTAAGACATCTGTGGTCGTACAGCGTACACTCAGCCTCGGAATTGGAGGATATTGTTCGGAGAAATTGCATTTGTTTTTATTGAGCAGAAAATTGTAACTTGACAGAAGTGCCTAAGTATAATTATATAATTATACTTAGGTAGAAAGACGTTATAATGTTGAGACTAACCTATAAAATGTTACGGCAGATAGTACGGAAATTATACTTAATACAATCTACAACATAAAAGATTTATAAAGTTAAAGAAAGTGATTCTGATAATTTAAAGTTAAGATACGCAAATAATAAAATAAATATGTATAAAAAACATACGATTATTATTACAGTTACATCTATGTTAGCTTTAGGTGATAACTTAAAGATTTTATGCGTTAAATTTTAATGGTCTCCCTACAAACCAAAAACGGTAAAAAGCGCAAGATAAAAATTGTCACGAAGAGATATTTTTATTAGTGTTGGGAATATATAAAAGCCTGTTAAAACGCGATAACACTTTACTTCTGTCTCGGAATACGTCGAGTGAAACACATTTTAAAATCAATTAAGATTATAAGATAAAGCTCATACTTGAGATAATATTGATTGAAAGGAATTTGTATTTTTTTAATGAGTCCGTTGAGATATTACTCACATTTTTGGTATTGCGTTGGTAAATGATGGAAAAATTAAGATGCCGAACATTAATTGTTATTTTATATAATTGAACTAGCTATTCCGTGCTCACTTCGTTGAGCATAGGTACAAACCGTTTAAACCTTCCCTGGACTTCCACGAATATTTCAATACTAAAATAGCCGAATCGGTTAGCCGTTCTCGACTTTTGGCGAGACTAACGAACAGCAATTCATATTTATATATAAAATTTTTATATACAAGAAGATTGTATTTGAAGTCTATTTCTAATAAGTTGCACTACATTCTGTTTCGTGTACCATATATGAAAACTGTCACAATAATTTTAGCCGAGTTTTTAACTTTTGCCAATTTAATGGCTACTGTAAATTATTGTGAAATATTAACAAAAACTCATGCTCATGATGATGGAACTAAAACAACCAATTAACCCTCAAAAGGGTCCCGAAAGCCACCGATCTTATCTTATTTTTGGGGCGTAATTTAAATTTTTATCGACATGTCCACACTTGGCGGCACTTTGGAAGCGATTACGTTAAAAGGAAGCTCGAGATAACATGGCGGTTTATATTTTATATATTTTTTTGTCAACAACATAATTAATGAACAGAAGGCAGAAATTAACATTTTGTGCACTCGGCCGAAATAAATGCAGTGAGTTAAGTGAATACGTTATCTGTGAGGCGTAAAGCTTGATTGGGAGTATCGGAGTGATTTTGATAAAATAATTAGTGGAACGGTATCGCTGGAAGTGGCTAAATTTAAAAAGTAGCAGATAATTCTTGGCAAAATTTCTTTTTAACCGATTGAGGCGAATCAAAAAGTAGGTATCGATCGTGAAGCGAAGGTGAAGTATATCAATCAATCAATCAATCAATCAATCAATCATTTATTCACAGAATGTATTACATTTGCAGGTGGTAGCGCTTAAAACAGATCCATACATTTTACCATGATAGCATGGTGTGTGAAAATTAAATAATATATTACAATTCCATCGTCAATTTACAAATGTTACGATTAAACAATAAAAAAAATTGAGTTTTAACTACAAATAAAAACTAACATACAAAATAACGAATTAGTAGAATGTCAAATATATTATTACATTAAAATTTGTGGACTCTTGTTAAACTTTATATAGCCAGTAGCCATTAGCCATTATGTTAACGAAAAGTCAATAATCACATATTATTAAAATTAAGCATAATAAAATACTAGTCATCATAGTAATTATAAAACATATAAATTGTCAAAATACAAATCACCTTATAAATAAATAACTATTTTAATAAGTACAATGTCAAATGGTTTAATTCTGATTATAAAAAATAATATGTAAATAATTAATGTCAAATTTAAAATTATTTATCAATAATGTTGCAACAAGTAGGTATGTGAAAAGGTAAGGTAAGTACAATATTCATGCTAATTATTGATATACGTCATTTCTTATTATATATTATAAATTCATTAATGTCATAAAAACAGTTTTCCATAAGCCAAGATGTCAGTCAGGTTTCTTTTTAATTTATAAATTGTAGGCAATACTTTAAATTGGTCAGGCAAGTGATTGTATATGTGTATAGCCTGTATGTATGCATTGTCCCTGTATATATTCAAGTTACACCAGGGACGATAAAGTTTAAATTTATATCTTTCATTTTTTCGACCCATATCTGAATTCTGTTTAAATAAGTCTGGATGCAACCTAACAAAGAGACAGAGCTCTCGGATGTACATACAGGCTAGCGGTAGTAGTCGTAATTTCTTAAACAATGGTCTACAGCTATCCAGATGCCAGGCGCCACAAATCGGTCTCACACATTTTTTTTGAACACGAAAAGCTTTTTCGACCTCTACCGAATTACCCCACAACAACAGACCGTATGAGAGAACCGATGATACGTAGCCGTGGTACGCGGTTAGTGCCGCTTCAGCACCTACTGTCTGGCGTAATCTACGTAAAGCGTAAACGAACCGATCTACTTTATTGCACACATAATCTATATGGATCTTCCAGTTACAGTTCTTGTCAAGCATAAGTCCTAGGAATTTCACTGAGTCAACTTCTGAAACATTTGTATTGTTGTATTGTATATTTAAATTAATTTTTTTGCTTTTGTAATTTTGAAATTGTATAAGTTGTGTTTTTTTAATATTTATTTTTAAATTATTATTATCAAGCCATTTAATTATTTTTCCTAGGGTTAGATTTAGTTCAGTTTCAAATGTGTCCTTTTCATTACATTTCACAATAAGAGTTGTGTCATCTGCGAATAGTATGGTTGGGTGATGTGTAATTTTAGGTAGGTCATTTATGTACACTAGAAACAGAAAAGGGCCGAGAAGACTTCCTTGAGGAACACCGAATGCGTTTATTTTGAAATGTGATCGCGCGGAAACTTTTAGTTTATTTATTATTCTGTTTATTTCGACGCATTGGTACCGATTTGTTAGGTAGGATTTTATCCAGTTGTTGGCAGTTCCTCTTATACCATATTTGTCTAATTTATGCAATAGAAGCGCGTGATCGACATTATCGAACGCTTTGCTCATGTCGAGAAATATCGCAGACACCGGTATTCTGTTATTTAATGCTTCTGTGATTGTTTTAATCAGGTTGAAACTGGCTAAGGTTGTGTTGCTGTTTTTTCGGAAACCGTACTGATTTTGCGTGAAAATATTATAGCGGGATGTAAAATTCTCGAGACGAATTAACATGACTTTTTCGAAAACTTTCGAAAGGATCGGTATTAACGTGATCGGACGATAGTTGTCAAGAGCTGTTCTATCTCCCTTTTTATGCAAAGGTTTAATAATCGACTTTTTTAAAATATCTGGGAAAGAGCCTTCTTGTAGAGAGAGATTAATAATGCAGCTCAAAGGTTTTGATAAATACTTTGATGTCATTTTTAATATCTTTGTATTGATGTCATCTATTCCTACCGAACTAGTGTTGTTTAAATTGTTGATAATTTTATGTATCTCTATAGGGTCTGTGGGACTTAAAAATATTGATTCTGAATAATTATTATTAATTGTATTTGATATGTCATGAGTATTAAATTGGAAGTCATTTTGATTAGTCATATTAATAAAATAATTATTAAATAGATTGCTAATGTCAGTGTGATTTGTATATTCTTTATTATCATGGATTATTTTATCTATGTTTGCGTTAAAGTTTGTGTCATTAATGTTTTCGTTGATATAGGTATGTTGGTGCATATCGCGCCTGAATTTTCCAATTATTATCGATCGATCGATCGATCGAATAACGATCCAATTTAATTGAATTAGTTGTAAATGGATTCGTAATATTCACCCAAGTAAAATAGGCAATATTTGCGTAGTCAGTTTATTAACTTCTGACAATTTATCTCAATCTAGATAACCACGACTTATAGTTGTCAAGACAACTGTTTCTTTGCCTGAAAGAGGTTTGCAAGCTGACAATATTTTAAGTGGATCCAAAATACTAGACTATGTTTCTACGTATCATCTACTGTAAACAGGCTTTCATTAATAATATTATATTAAATGATGAATAGGGTACACTTTATCCCAATATAGACATAGGGTTAAATAAAGATGCAAACATCTTATTAATATAAAAGCCATTAGTATAACGAGTGCTGACTGGCCTGCCACTTTAATGCCTTATGGGGTAACATCGACCAGTCTACTGGCGGTTATTTATGCAGTAATTTAACCAGCTCATGTTAATTTAACCAAACGCCTGTATCGGGTTAACATGCACCTTTGCCTTGTCTCGTCCATCATCGTCATGGTGATTGATATAACTTTTTTCAAACTCACCTGCGAGGCAAAACTGCACCCTATGCTGTCGAAATAAAATTTAAATTACGTCTTCCGCTTGGGGATCCACTGGATACGTTATTGTGAAATAGATCGTGTCTGCTATATTTAAGGTTCATTGTGTATTTAAGAGAACTCTCCAGATTTTGCACACAATGTGAGGCTTGGTGGGATTTTTTGCCAGATAATATGGCTAATGCTAATACTGGAGTTTGGACGAAGATTGATGTTTTGACGTTTGAGTCTAATTGGGAAGGACTTGGATTTTGTACAATATACTTAAGTATTTACATAATATTCTGCTCTTGCAATATTAACGAAGAGGTGACTACTTTGTATAAGTTTATTTAAAGCTATTTTGGAATTAATTTTTTGTTATTCGTTGATTTTAAATTTATTTGATCAAATTAATGATTTTTTTATTACTTCTCAAAATGTTCAGTTCGATATAAGCCGGAATCTGCAGTGCAAGATATCTTTTCACTTCTCGTCTAGAAAAAAATATCAGGTTAATTGTTTTATCCCAGAGATCTATATTCAGTTTCAGTATATTTCATTTCTCCATATTTCCGGCCTTCCAGATCCCGGATCATGTTTTAGTTCCAGCCTTAACTCCATCAATACTCCTAATGTTATTCCTGTCCGCTAAACGTATGTAAGTATTTGCGTTTAAAGTTCTTTGCACACCGCGCGCCTCACGGTTGAAATACTTGTGATATTTTACATTTCATTATCAAGGCTACCGTTTAAGGTATTTAACAACATGCCTACGTTTAATAAATATTTATAAACAGGCAAATTTCTTATGTTTATAAAATATACTTTTCGGGCAATTAATTTTTATATTCAAGCAATTATTTTATTTGCTATTTTAAGCTAGAGGCTGCCTAGTGCCTAATAACCTTTTGTTGTACATTTCAAAGCTTATTGTAATCTTATTTATAGCAACTGTAAGCTTATTAAGTACTACTAACTAGAGCTATCTGTACAATATTATGTGATTGTAAAATCCTTTATAGGTGGGTACTCTTAGAATTCCTTAAGGCTCTTCTCAAAATGGCGCAGAGCTAAAGCGATGTTTTTTTTTTATTAAGGTTTCATTATTTAATTCAAATTTATAATTTGATAACATTGTGATGAATGTAGACGAGGATGACAAACGAAGACGCCTCAACGCGGGCTATCACGCGTATTTACAATATACAAATATGATAAAATACAAATTTGTATTTTAATAATGAAAAATATATATGAATATGATACTATAGGTCCTATATAGGTAAAAAACCTGATGTTTCGACTATGCACCAGTGCGAATTGAGCCTGATCAACATCACAATATCGGGATTTTGCTGACATTAAATCTGGCAGCAAATACTTGTCACTCGTAGGAGTTGTTGTGACTTTGTTTATTTTAACTAACCGGTGTAGTTCCAACGATAAATGCGACAGCGGCGTGGGCGGCCACTAATTAGTAAGCGAACGCGTTATGAAATATGCATCCAACGCAACATTTGCATCGAGGTCCTAACTCCTAACCCCAGTCACTAGGAATACTAAATTCAGATCGATCGGCCGCTTTGAAGTTTATTGCCGAGGCGGAAAGATAACTTACCGTCAAGATATTGGCCACGACTCCAATTTTGTCTGTTGATATCTATTTTGTAATTGATACTGATTGTTGCGATAGTTTGCGTTGGAGTAAATGTTAAATCACGTTGAATTGAATCGTGTTGAATGTTATGTTGAATTGAAAACTTTAAACGCATTAAATTTGCAATGATAATATCTGGTCGGCCCTTTGGTTAAAATTCGTCGATCATTATAATTTACTTACAATTACTTACGTTTCTTGGAGTAAAGTTAAAAAATGTGTCATAAAGATGTATGATAGTGTGAGTAAATAATCTGAGGTGCTTGATATTTGTATTCATTCTAAATATTTCTAAGCATTATTGAAAAATATTAACCTTCTGAATTCATCATATCACATAAACTTCAACTGTGCTAAAATGGAAATATTCGGTTCAAGCAATATCCATGATGATATCAGTTTTATAGATACTACGATTCTAGCAATAGGTATGTGACAATAAATGAATGGAAGTTAATAAAGATAGTGAAGTATGTAGATAACAGATATACTCGTAGCGGCAGGTTTGTGTTCAATAAAGTTAAGTAATATGCGGGGCATAGTAATTATAAAGTGGCAAAGATCATACATATAGATAACCAATCACCGCATAAAGAACTTGATGCAGCCAATTAATTGCAATAAAAGTGGAATTGGAAAAATTAATCGTATTAGAACCACCTTTTAGGGATCAGATTATACAAAAAATCCGCCAACTACTCCGCTTTCGTCATACCTTATATGAAGCGAGTCTAAAAGAAAACAGTAAGAACAATAAATAATTTACATAACTGAAACGCCGATACAGATAAATCTCCCGAGCTGACGTCAAACGATTGAGACAAAAGAAACTGGCTAGATAAAACGGGAATACCGCAGCCGCGGTTCCACGGAATCGATACATCGGGACGAACAGACGGAATAAATATCAGGCAAAACAAGATGGAAATATTCGCGAATTCCATCGACGGAGCCGCCGGCGAAAATGTCGGCAGGCCGCATCAAACTTCACGGGTGGGTGTCGGCAAAAAGTGGCATTCTGCAGCTGATTCCGTATGCCGACGGCGTACCGTCGTATTATTATTTCAATCAGAGATAATTGGATACTTGTCACCGTAAAAGCCGTGCTGGATCACGACCGATGCAATTGATAAGCCGTAGAAAGTGGCACGGCCATATTGATTGCTTTGTGGTTCTGTATTGAGTAATATTGACTGTCACGATACCTGAGTACGATTTATGCTAGCATTTGTATGTTGAGTTTGGCTTGACATTTAGACAAAGAATATCAATCTCGAACAACATTTCCAAGGAAATGCAATGTAGTAAACTTCAACTATTCTCGCCAATGTTGATACTTAAAATAAAACATGCAATAAACGGTTATAAACTAAGTGTTAAAGGAATTATGAAAATAAAACAGGGTTTCGAATGTGGGTAATTATTCTCAAAAGGTTTGCGGCTTTTCAATGAGGAAATCAGTTTCAATGTCGAAATTACTTTTATTTGTTAGCATGAATGAAAATTTGCAAAGACCATTGTTGAACTATCTTCAACAACATTCATTGATGTAGCATCACAAAGGAATCGTAAAACTAAAACAAAGGAAGTAAAGTAAACAAGTATGAATGATCTCTGTACAATGTACATCAAACAATTCTGTCGTAAAAAAATTTCACACCAATTGTTTGGAACAACAAACGCTAGTAATTTGTGATGTAATTGGCTTTGGCGCCAGTTTTTTTCTTTTTTTTACCTGGCCATCCTCTGGGTGGGCTGGCTATGAATGGGCAGTTTTGCCGACAATTAAGTGTTAAATAAACGTGTCGGCGATTTCGCTGTAATTATATTTACGTTACGCTCGTAAACGTTGGCGCCGGGGTTTGTTCTGCCATTAAATTTACCATGCCGGCCGCCGCTACATGATAAGGCGGAAAAAGGAGACTTTTAATTATTTTCTGTTGTGTGTACAAAATTTAAAAGCAGCAAAGTGACCGAGGAGATATTACTGTATACTCAAAAGTGTTCCGTTTTTTCTATTTTATATTTCTAGATTAGAATTTAGTATACTATTCTTATATTTTAATAATATGATAAATGAGTATAATGTATGATTTTAATCCTCTATTATTTACAGATGATTTTTTAAACTATTTAATAGCTATAACCAATTTTCAGGTTTCTTTGTAAGACTTCTAAATTGATCCTTTCGTTGGCGCAGTTTGCCGCTGACCCATTAAACCTTTATTCACCCGTCCTTCCGACAAGAGCCTTCCTTGCAATTATCGTATCTCCTGCGGCATTAAAAATTGCCATAATATCAGACATCACCTAACCACATAGAGCGTCAGAATTAAATGCAATCAGACGGACCAAATTACACGTTCTTTAGAGTTTAGACGGTATTGGCGCCTCGTCACAGATTACTAAGCCTCGTACAGACCCATCATTAGGCCCACGGAGAATTAGTCACGAGCAACCTTGTCATAATTAATGGTTGGTTACTTTTTGTGGTTGGTTATGTTTTGTGGCTTTTACCTACACAACGGGCAAAAAGTGGCCAACACGCCATTTCGGTTTGGTAATTGGTCGTACCCGTACTTTAAGGTTTTGTATTACATCTAGCATGCTCGCTTGATGCTAGATGTTAGTTATTAAAAAATCTGAATTGGACTATAAAATTTATCGATAAACAAAATCAATAATGAAAATATCATAACCATTATTTATAGTTATTATAAGCCATAAAAAAATAAGACGATCATTAATATCAATTATCTAAACTAGTTACTCTAGTATCTAATCAGGACGATCTGCCATCGCCAGTTGCAGCGCTGCAGGCTTCACTGCGCGGCCATGTTGTGACGTCAGGGGGCGTGGCCAGCGCCGTCCCGCCCCACGCCTCACCACGTGTTCGAAGTTGTTAGTTGTTTAATAAGTTGATTTGGTTTTATTGAGGAGTCGGTTGAATAGTTGAAGTGCTTTGTAAGTAGTTGTTATAAGATGTAGAAGGTCTAGGAAAGGTAGATTTGAATGTTAAAGTATTTAATCGGAGTTCACAACTCTTCATAAGTTTTTGCCACCTTTTCTGCGATTGATAAAAAGATAATTTATTTTTTCAAATATTCGACATATTAAACTATGTATTGCAAAGCATTTATAACCTAATATTACATTATAATTATACTGAGGATTTAACTTCTAATACTGAAGGAAAATTAAACTGCGGTGTCTGTAACTGAATAATGCTGGTAGTCACTTTTGGGACTTTAGACTTCTACATACATACACATAGCTTGCTTCACAAGGTAAAGCGTATTTTCGTTACATTTATTGTTGTATTTATTATTTAATTTATTTATATAATTTCGTTATATTTATTATTTAATGTACGAGGCGTAGTTTAAACCAAACTCACTACGTTGTTCGCAGTACTCAGTCTTTACATTTTTATCTCGTCTGAGGCCGACCACGTTTATAACTTACACAAATTCACGAATATTATCAGAATTCAAATCAAAATAAAAAAAATATTCATTTTCTCTCAAACATTATTTTACTTACAATGTTTGAGAGAAAATAAATATTTTTTGATTTTGACGTAACTGTTTTTATTTTTGGTACTTACAAAAAACAGTTTTCATGTGCAGACAAAATGATGACTGGTCCGTGCTAGGAAGTACCGGTGTTAATCACCAGGCTCTCGTCCTCCCGGGCTCAAAATTTTGAATTAAATATTTTCAAGTACGTACCTACCCACAAGCCGTCAACCAGTCGCACAAACCGGGGGGTCACCCAAACCGTAGCATTTTAATTAGCCAAATTAATTAAACACTCCGATGGCGGCTAATGTGGCGTCACGTAGAAATTCGGCGTAACGCGGCGGCGGCCGGCGCATCTCGTCGGGATCAAAGGCGCCGCGGAATGACTTGTTCCTCAGTCGCAGAGTAAACAGGCCGACTTCAAACGCGCCGCCCGCGGTATTTTTGTACTCAAATACGGGGTGTGGTGTGGAGCATGATCGATGTTGTAGCGTGGTCCAATTATGTAATTGGTCTATATTGGTTATCGGACCTGATTATGTAGGCAGGTAGTTGATTTTGATACAGACAAAAAAAATGGGAACCGCCAACGAAGACAATTAAAGCTTGAAAAGAAAGTTACATGCAGCAAGCAGGTATATTTGTAATGATGTAGTAGACAAGTATTTGATGGACATTTGTAAGCGTGACTTAGGCCGTGCTTCACCAAGCAATGTTAAAGTTAACGCCATGTTAATATACCATGCCTTATGATTCATTGACAGGAAATACGAGAGGAATAACATGATATTTAATAAAGGATTAACTTTAACATGTGTTTGTGAAGTTGGCACTAAGAATAGGATAATTACAAGCTGATATTGAATCATCTATCACTTCCAACAATAATTTGAAAACAGTTAAGTATTTAATTAAAATTCAAAACAAGTGCTACCTTAGCAATAAAATCAAACCGTACAATATAATAATATATGGCTCTAATAAAACAATTAATTTATTTCACTCATGAGTCATGTCATGTTAATGTCAGTAACAGTATAAAGCGCGACGTACACTGAACAAGAATCTGTATGATTTGTAAAAGCCACAAAATATTTGGACATTAGAACTACGCGAATTGTTGTACAACTGCAGTACATTATCTGGCATATAAACAATTTAGATATTCAATATTATAAATAATTGTAATCAAATGATTGATATCAAGTTAAATAGGTATCTAAAAATCGCTGAGAATATTTTGGGTTGCTTGAGCTGTAAAATAACATTTTAGATAGCCAAATTCTATTTTATGATTTTGTTGAATAATTATTAATTTTTATTATCTACTCTCTGTCTAGTCAATAAATATTTAAATACATTTACATCACACTGATATTATAAATGCGAGTGTGTGTATGTTTGTTACTCTTTCACAAAAATACTACTAAATAGATTTTAAAGAAATTTGGTATGGTAATAGTTTGTATGTTGGAGTACAAATAGGTTACTTTTTAGCAAAATGGACCGTTTTCTGCGGGATTTTCATTTGTAGTGTGAAATGTGTGTAATGAAATTAAATTCTCGTCTGTGATTTTATGACCATTTGGTATTTGTAAAAAGCCAGTGTTGCTAATGAAATCTCTAAGAGAAAATTAAATTATAAATTAAAAATAGCCTTAACCCGACTAAGTCCCGATTTCACCAACGCATGTGTTAACGGCTTGTTAAATATCATGCTTGCTCATTCATTGATACGAATTACGAGAGGAACAGTATGATATTTAACGAAGGATTAACTTTAACATTGCTTGGTGAAACACGCCCTTAGCGTGTAACATTCCTATCAAACTTAACAAACGACCTGTTGACCTTGAAGATCTGAACGATTTGAAACAAAAAAAAACCGCATTAAAATCGGATCACTTCGTTGAGCAAAAAAAAACTGTTTAAACATTCCCTGGTCTTCCACGAATATTTCAAGTCTCTAAATATAGCCGAATTGGTTCAGCCGTTCTCGAGTTTTAGCGAGACTAACGAACAGCAATTCATTTTTATATATAAGATTATTATAAGGCCCAGTGTGCGTCTGACCGACAGCTTTTACAACCGTCTGCCGGCGGCCGGCGCGCGGCGCGGGCGGCACCTCTCAAGTCCGACTTTTACGTGCCCTTCCGTTAATTTGTCGGGAATACAATATTTATCTGCACCATCGATATATTATACTATAGATCCATTATATTAGTTTTGTGGAATGTGCCACAATCCTGTATTGCGCTATTGAAGGTTTCATAGTTTTTAGTTTATATTACATTACAACATCTAACAACGACTTATAGAGTACTAAGTACAAAAAGATAAGATAAGATAAAATAAAGAACAGCCATAAGAAAAGAAAGGAACGAAAGAAATAAATGCAGTGAATAGAATTCGAAAATTAAATGGAAAACGGACATTGAAGTTAAAATTATACAAAGATTTCAGTGCTCTGTTTAAACGTTTCGTTTATTTGTTCACACAATTCTTGTGAAACTGTACACAAAGTTTTACTTTAAATGATCTATACTAATATTATGAAGCGGAAGAGTTTGTGTGTTTAAGCGCGCTAATCTCAGGAACTACTGGACCGATTTGAAAAAATATTTTTTTCTTGGATAGTCCATTTATAGAGGAAGGCTTTAGGCTATATAACATTGCGCTGCGACCAATAGGAGCGAAGCGTCAGTGAGAAATGTTGCAAAAACTGGGAAAATAATTCACATTTGGGGACTTTCGTTGCGTGCTGCATAAACAGTTTAAGTTACTCAAAAAATATTTATGAAAGAATTATTCCTTTTTAATTATCATAATAACAAAAACCGAATATAACCGATAATAGCAAACGAAGTCGTGGACACAGCTAGTTATACTAATAATTCTATATTTTATATTGTACTAGCTGTGCCCTGCGACTTCGTTCGCGTGGTTTTTGAGTGACTTAAACCGTTTATGAAGCGCACGCAACGAAAGTCTCCAAATGTGAATAATTTTCCCCGTTTTTGCAACATTTCTCACTGATGCTTCGCTCCTATTGGTTGCAGCGTAACGTTATATAGCCTAGAGCCTTTCTCTTTATATGGACTATCCAACAAAAAAATAATTTTTCAAATCGGACCAGTAGTTTCTGAGGTTAGCGCGCTTAAACAAACAAACAAACAAACTCTTCCGCTTTGTAATATTAGTATAGATCTGCATGTATGATTTATGACACATCAACGTACCGCCATAGTTTTAATAAGCCAAGCGAAACTATGAATTAAACGGCGCCTCTTCAAAGACTGTGATTGATATTCGGTAATGGTCCGTCTTGGCCGTTCGGTCTTTCCGTCTTTGGTCTTTCGGTCTTTCATGTGCCGACTTTAATGGGTTCTTCCGGTCAGACTGATCGATGTGTGTTTTGATTTTGATAATTTGCTTTCTACCTGCGGGTATTTTTGAGGTAGAATTAATCGCCAAACAAGTTTTTGCTAAAATCGGTGCTAATATTAGAGGTTGTTATTGGGTGGGTTATTAAAACCGTTAAAACTCCATATTTTTTGATAAAATTTAGTCTTTAAACGATGACTAGAGAGAGCGGAGCCGTGTTAAAATTTATTTTGTTGCGTTTTTTTGTGTTTAGTTTTTAGTATAGCGGCAACACAAACTTAAAATTTCAAGCTATCAAGGTTCATAAGATAGGTACGACATGGTAACAGACGAACAGACAGCGGGAAGTTAGTAATAAGACTCATAAGCCATGTTTTACACTTTGGGTAAGGAACCCTAAAATTAAATTCGACAATTTAGTTATTAACTCTACACGGTGTTACATCTATACTAATATTATAAAGCGGAGAGTTTGTTTGTTTGTTTAAACGCGCTAATCTCATTAACTACTGTTCCAATTTGTTGGATAGTCCATATATAGAGGAACGCTTTAGGCTATATAATATTACGCTGCGACCAAAAGGAGCGAAGCGTCAGTGAGAAATGTTGCGAAAACAGGGAGACTATCGTTGCGTGCGCTGCATAAATGGTTTAAGTCGCTCAAGAACCACGCGAACGAAGTCGCGGGAACGGCTAGTTATTTTATACAATACTAGCTGCCAACTTCGTTGAGCACACAAACAGCATATTTTCTCGCCGTTTAAACCTTCCCGGGACTTCCACGAACATTTCAAGACTAAATATATCCGATTCGGTTCAGCTGTTCTCGAATTTTAGCGAGACTAACGAACAGCAATTCATTTTTGTATATAAGAGAAGAAGACTAGATTGGCCGCGACTACGTGTGTGTAAAATGACCCTGCGGGAACCGTACACGTTGCCGTGATGCAAGTAGTAAGTACCTATAAGTTGCTATGTTCCACATGTACATTTCATCTTCCCAGTAGATTTGAAGCCAGAACATATAAACAAGTCTTTCCTTTTTATAATATTAGTATTGATTATTCCACTAGGATGTAATATATTGTAAAGGTTTACGCAAACAAGTTAATTTATGTATCCGCAGTCCGCACCGTCGCGGTGCAAATCCGATACTTTTGTCAGCACCTGCTTGTCTCGCGCAGGTGTATTTCTCACTTGTAAATGTTCTGTACTTTATGTCATTTGAGTTTCACGACTTGGCTCTTATGCGCGTCTACATTTTAATTCTATGTTATATTTCTATTTTGTATCTATACTTATATAATAATATCCCCCTTGTTCTTGTCTTTTACGATGTATTTCGACCATAACGACATAACGTCACGAGTAGGACTGATTTATAAAAAAAATTAATTACTTATGATTAGGGTTGTGTATAAATATAACATGATGGACTTGTCCGTAGAAAATACTAAAAGTAATAAAATAATTTAGAAAAATCTGATAATAAAAGTGATTTTTTAAAATCTATTATATTTGGTAGGGTTTTTGACATGAAAACCCTATTGCATCCACACTAAAGACTCCACTCACAAACGTGAAGAGCTAATTTATACACAACTAGTGATGTACTCGAGGTCGGTTAACACAGACAGCTCTGGACCCATCATACATCTAATAGATTTAAACCAAAACTATTCATTCATTTTTCTTCTTGTCACATTCCAGCAAAAAATATAAAGGCGAAAACTATGATCAATAATTGCCATAAATCATTAAAGTGTCAATATATACCTATACCTATCAAACGATGCAACACTATTAGCAAACATACATGTTATAAAATGTGTTTGTATGTTACTGAAGAACGCGATAAATCCGTGCAGTATGGTGTGTGCGATCAGTCAAAAGCTTTTGATTCATGGTGTTAGATGGCTTGCTGTAAACCCATGTGGCGAAATATGCTAAGCTATAAAACATACTAAAACACGGTCAGAGATTTAATGTTTGGTTAGTAAGAAACGTCCTTCCAACCTCAGAAAAAAGCTTTATTATTATTATTTTAAAAAACATGTACCCACTTCGTTGAGCAAAGAAACCGTTTAAACCTTTCCGGGACTACCACGAACATTTCATGACTAAATATAGCCGAATCAGTTCAGCCGTTCCCGAATTTTAGCGAGATTAACGAACAGCTTATATATACTTTATATATCAAAAGACATATAGATTAAGGTTTAAGAGGAAACATCACGCCTTTTTCTTCAATACAAAAATAGGGGTCTACACGAGGCCTGTTTCCTCCCTGGATAATGCCGCTAGAGTAACAATTTTTTTCCTGAATATCTATGAATATTATTTGTACGTCCCTATTATTTTCTTTTTTAATATTATATTATGAATTATTTAAGGAGATATGGAAGTTGGAAAATCTGAAGAAAAGGCCAGACTTTTCGCTGTGTTTAAACATCCTGGAAACAAATTTGACTGCATTATACAATAAAAACAAAACATAGGAACCTAACTCAAGTCTTTTTTACTATACAGTGTGTAAAAAGAGCAGTCACTATAACTTTGAAATACGATTATACTACCTTTCGTCATTTCGGAAATGTATTTTTTTATATATTTTTTTTGTCAAAAACAAAAAAAAAATATTTTTTTCTTTTTACCATTTCTAATTTTTTTGTCACAAAAATAATAATAAAGCCAAAAAAAAATATTATATTGAAATTTTTTGTAAAAAAAAAAGAAAAAAAAAAATACATTTCTAAAATGAGAAAAGGTGGTATAATCATATCCCAAAGTTATATTGACTGCTATTTTTACACCCGTTATAAAAAAATATCTAAATCGGTTTAGTTTTGGAGGAGCAAACAGGAGTCCCCTGACGTCGATTTTTATATATTTATTTATTTAATAGATTGATCGTAGTTGCGTCACTTTGTCACGGCAAGTAATGACAAAAACTCACACTCACTACGTAAACTACATCCTCATCTATTTATTTATATCTACTTAGCTCATCTCACTTCTTTCAACTGGCTATCACCCGTCGGGAGCAATAAGCCCCCGGCGAGATCAAAGCTGCATTAGCAACCCGATCCGCCATCAAAGTGTTAACTAATTTCTTTTCGGTGGGCGACGGGTCGTGTCAAACCCTTCTAAACCTGCCACCCGCGGCGCAGGGCTGGCGCTGAGTCCTATTACATTTCACACTTTCAAAAGGTGAGGATGATTTACTACTTCTGTTACCGGCGGAAAATAATTGACTTGACGACCTCTGTAGCTATTGAGAACCCTTTCGCTGCTTCGAATCCAGCCAAAGAAGCAAAAACTTTCATATGGATGTGTATTAAATTCGTGTATTAATATAATCAAAATCTTAAATATGTACACAAGGTGTAAAATAAATGAATGATTATACTTTATGGTGTGTGTGTGCCTCCTATGTAGAGTTTACTGTGAAAGTACCAGCGCTGAAAGACTTATTTTTGACTTTCGTGTTTCGATGAGAAATGCCCTAACATTTAACATTTTGTCCACTGAATAATTAAAAAAAGTACCTCTTTCAGCGCTGGTACTTTCACAGTAAACTCTACATAGGAGGCACATAGATTAGATAGATACTCTTAAGTATTATCACTCATTTATTTTAAACCTTGCATAGTATAAAAGTTTTAAATATATTCTATAGGCTGACAAGTTCTTCGGATGTTTGCATTCGCGTTACATTGAAATTTGAATCGAAATGGATACTAGACTCCTACACACACTTTTTATCATTTTCCTGTCAACGTGTCAGCCCTATTCCCGTGGTGGGCGCGGCAGGGGGGGGGGGGCACCTAATTGTGCCGTGACCGCCGACTGCCGCCAGGAATTCAATACACGTACTTTTAATCACTACAAAGACCCGATGTTTTAGAAATAGATTAAGAATAGTCAAAAATCAGTATATTTTGCTGTTTGTGAATATAAATAATTTGTAAAGTTTATTGCTATCAATACTGTAGGCCAAGCAGGAACTTTCGAAAGCTCCGTAAAGTGACACGATTGATAATCGTGTGAAAAGCACGACGCCAATACACCAACGTAAAGTAATGTAAACGAAAGTCAATTCATCAACAACGCTATTTCATTTGACTTTACTTTACTTTAAGATCCTACATGGGCTATGGACTAGCCCTAAGCTTAGACTTCACATTTCAAACCGACACGTGAATACCTTTTTTTTGAGATTCAAAATTGTTAATTATTTGAAGTATTGATTAAAGATCCAAACGTCATAACCAAGATATTTCTTAGAGTCCTTATTATGAAAGGAAACCCGTGAAGTATGTGGTGGCACCATACACCAATAATAAGCACACTACAAGTAGTAAATAGAATTGGTGGAACTATATCTTTAGATTGATTTAACAAACCATCGCGCGGTTACAAAACATGCTAGGTCTAAGCCTATAGAGGACTCCTTTCATAAAAAGAAATCAGTTTGCAAAAAATAGAATGCAGAAATTAAGAGAATGCAATTTGAAAATGACAAGACTGCAGTAAACTATAATTATACTGGTTGAGACTTCGCTCTGAAGGAAAACTAAATTTAAAATTTAAAATAAACGCCGGCTTAGCGAGTTACATTACTATCAGACCTAACAAACCTTATAGACCTCCTTATAGAGGCGCTTAGCGAGTTACATTACTATCAGACCTAACAAACCTTATAGACCTCAACCAATTTCAACCAAACATAGCTGAAAACACTCTCGCCTGATATTCCTTTCAAACAAAAAAAACTGCATTACAATCGAATCATCCGTTTGGGAGCTATGATGCCACAGACAGACACATACACATTTACGCAGACACGTCAAACTTATCTTAAAACACACTGTCGTTTTTGCGTCGGAGGTTAAATCAGCTTTCGCCAATGCTAGATTGCCTTCTACAGACAATAATTTGTCTAGGCGTCGTGAATCTAGTTACCCATCAACTCCACAAAAAGGTGTTGTCTACTTTTTGTATCACATCACTGTCAAATATCATTATCATCATTATTTGACGGTTTCGCTGTCACGTCAATACCTTTGAGTGCGCCGACAGCTACAAATTAACTAGTTTTTCAAAAGTCGGTTGAAAGGGGCGCCATTGTGCGCATTCTATTGTGACTGAACATTCTGTGTGTTGTACGATGGATAGATTTTAATTGTATTTTGATTTTTGTGAATATAATATTACTTGCAGTCGATACAAGACCAATACAGTTCATTCGTGATTACTAGTTAGTCATATGTGAGTGTAATTGTTAAAATATTGTTCAATTATCATCATTATTAATGTAGATTGTCTTGTATAACGCCAATGCCTTTTAACGACTATTTGTATGGCGAGAAAGGAGTATCGCGCCGACCAGAGAGTGTTGAAATCCTATAAAACAAGTTAAAAATCAAGACAAAATTTGCAAAAACAAAACGTCTCTTCTTTTCTCACTCTCTTCACCAATATACAAAGAGAAAAGGGTGTATTTTGCATACTGCTTTAAGAGGAAACACCACGGTTGAGAGAAATACAAAATAGGTATTTATAAAATCTATTGCTGTCTCGCAGTGCCTTGGCTAGCCAGCACTAGTGCGATAGAGACAACTGCAACTTGGACTGAAATTACCTATTAAAAGTACCAGAAATCGACGTTTGGGGGATTCCGGTTTCCTCCTCCAAAACTTAACCGATTTAAATATTTTTTTCTGTATTAGCTAAAAGAAGAATTGAGCTAGGTTCCTATTTTTTAATTTTGTTGTTTATTGTAGCCAAATCTGTTTCCTAGATATTGAAATATAGCGGAGAGTCTGGCCATTTTTTTTAGGTTTTTAAACGTCCATATCTCTTGAAATAATTAATTTATTAAAAAAAAGAAAAAATAGGGACGTACAAACAATATCCATAAATATTCAGGAAAAAAATAGTTACTCTAGAGGTATTATCCAGGGAGGAAACAGGAATCCCGTAGACCTCTATTTTTGTATGGAAAAAAATTCGTGGTGTTTCCTCTTAAGCTACATTATTAAAATAAAATATCAATTTTTAAACCGATAATCCATTGGTGTATTACAATATATTATTAAGATAATTTTTTTTTTGGATTTTTCAATTATACAAATTGTAAGAAAATAGTTACAAACTACTTTAATTTTCTGGTGATCCCTCGGGCACGCAGCTTTACTTAATGTTCATACTTATTAGAACTTTCTAAGTGATTTACTTTCGTAAAACGCGATCTCTTAAAACACATTTGAAAATTATAGTTTTCATCGATTAGTGTTTATAACACATCATCTCAATAGATGGCGCTGTTTGACCGTTTGCCACACACAACTCAGTACCTACCTCCAATGTAAATTATACTCCAAGCATGGGTAGCTCATGAATATTAAAGCCATATAGCAAATAACATGGATGTTCTAATCCACAAGAATCACCTACATCGCGTTGAACAAAAAACGCGCCATAATCTAACTCTTTCTTGTCCTGATTAACACTATCTCGATGTTTATAGCTTAAGAATGAACACAGAATAAAAACTGGAATTTTAGTGCTTATTTCTACGCTTGTTATTTACATATTATACCGTTCGTTAGATTTTTTAGACCTCTTCCACGGACGTAAGTATTGTAGATTCTACAGGTTGCATTTTATACGTATTTAACCTAACATAAGGTTACGATGTTTCGTAAGTAACAACAGCAGCCGAAGCAGGAACATTTGAGAGGTCTGTTAAGAAAGCGATTGTCAATTGTTTTGGCGCAGTTTTGCTTTTCATACATTATTCCTTAATATTACTTAACGAAGGTTTCAATTCCTGCTTGGCCTACCGTATTCATAATTCTAAGTTTGAGTAATTACTGAAAAATAACTTGATTCCTGACAACTGTCACTACGATTGGAAACCAAAGTGGCGAAGGCTGTTGTTGTGTGGCAACAGAATTTAGTTTGGATACTTTAGTTTAATAATACACTAATTATATAATTCTATGTAGTTTTATTATCACGGTTACTTA
The DNA here is from genome assembly GCA_905187575.2 of Celastrina argiolus. Taxonomy (NCBI): domain Eukaryota; kingdom Metazoa; phylum Arthropoda; class Insecta; order Lepidoptera; family Lycaenidae; genus Celastrina; species Celastrina argiolus. The sequence continues at coordinate 1,623,333 of LR994581.1, read as the reverse complement.
TCACGCCCGAGTTTCTTACGCCGGTTTTTCTCGCCGGGCTGGTTTACGAACCGGTGGTAGGCATCATGTATGACAATTCCATAAGTGTTATTTAATAATCTATATGGAAATAAAATGTTTTGATTTGATTTGATATCGTATAAGTTACGTGTTATAATTAGGTACATACGTAGGTACATACGTACGTAAATAAGTACATACTCTTATATAATGTCTGGGACGACTAATATACTCTTAGGCATAACTGTCAAACGTCAATATGTGACGTTTGACAGTGATGCCTAAGTTAAATTGTTTTAAAATAAAGTATAATATTATTATTATGCAACAGCTATTTCTCTGCAAGAATCTTTGAAAGCTGTAGCAGCTGTATATTAAATAGGTATTTTGATGACGGTCTTCAATAAGTAAGTAGTAAGTGAAGCCCATAGGCATGGAGTTTTAGGAACCACACCTCAAGGACCTGAACACCATTCGCCCGCAGTATCGGCCGGGTATAAACCGCAGTAAAACCTATACCAATGTTATAAAGAGATTCCTGATCAGAGAAAAGGCTTTCTGAAACTCTTTTCCCTGATTAATTTTAAGAAATATTTGTGTCTTCGAATTAAAATATTTTTTTAAATTAAACGGGCTCATCGCATCGAGCCGACTTTGATAAAATTTGGCTAATAAGTGACAAGACTACGGGAAATAGCTAAAAAATATATTTATGGCACCAAAATGTACGGTTCGCGGGGATTCATTTCGACACGGAAAACATTAGTCTAGCTTGTGTGTTCTCTAAATAGTGTACGTCTACGTAAATACCAGTCAATAAAATCAATGATTTGTATGTAAGGTTGTATGTTCAGTAATTACGGGCGATAATATATGGACAGTTTAATTACACATAATTAGCTGCTCACCACGCAGCCTTCGTATTGACAGAGTGAAAGTTACTTACAATCGATATGTAGCCTTAAGTGTAAAATATGTTATTAATAGTCTGTGTGTTAAACGCATTAAAATTATATATTATTAGCGGCACGTTAATTATACAGAGTGTAAAAAGAGCAGTCACTATAACTTTGGGATATGATTAAAAGGACCTTTTCTCATTCTAGAAATGATTTTTTTTCATTATTTATTTTTTGAAAAAAAAATTTTTTTTGCAATTTATTATTTTTAGTCGCAAGGCTGAACTGTTTGGAACAACGTTCTGCATTAAATTCTTAAATTTTATAATTTTTGCCCTAGTACGTAATGAACGTCTTACGCGTGCTTTTGACCTCTCAGCGTAATCAGCTGATCGCTGTGTTGTGCACGTTGTACATTGCCTATTGAAATTTTTTAAATTGTTAAAACAGTGGAATAAAAGCAAATGACCAGTACCAATGGATATATCTCTTGCCTGGTTATTACCCCTCGAAGTTATAGTGACTGCTCTTTTTACACCCTGTATATTATAGCTGAAATGCGCCAATAATATAAATTTAACTTTTTAACTTTATTTTGCCTCTCAGATTTAGAATCTTCTTTTATATAAAAATGAATCGCCGTTGTATGTATGTGTCGCATACACTTAGAATATTAACACAAGAACGCGATTAAATATATTATTATTTTATGCTAGCTTACCCGTGCCCACTTCTTTGAGAATACAAACCGTTTAAACCTTCCCGGAACCTCCACGAAAATTTCAAGACTAAAAATAGCCGAATCGGTTCAGCCGTTCTCCAGTTTTAGCGAGACTAATGAACAGCAATTCATTTTTATATATGTCGGAGCCGGATATGAATATGGACACAAAACGAGACGGAAGCGCGCCCCCAAGTGGCAAAATGGCGCAACTTGTCTATGGCGCGCTTTGACATGACTCGGGACTTTCTTGACGAGACTGAATTGATTCGTGATTTGGTCGCCAAGTTGAGATGTCTTGAAACGTGTTATGTTTCGTTAGTGTCAATACTTGTAAAGTAAAGTAAAGTGAATTTAAAGTAAAGTAAATTCATAAAGTGTAGTGAATAGTGAATTTATAAAGAAATTGTGATTACGAATAAACAAGTGATATTGTTACTCTGTTCTCTTTTCACGATTTACCCACGAAAGCCCACAGTATCCGAAGGAATGATACTAAATCATGAGAGCCCCTTTCGACATCAGAATCTGGGATCAAATCGTGCAAGAGAGACAGGTTTTTCTTAAAAGTGCGGGTAGTAAAAAAAAAAAAAAGTGTACCTAATCTTTTGTGTAGTCTGCAAAAAGTGATAATAGTAATCATTGCAAATCAATACGAACTCGATCCACATGAGTTGGGCAGTACGTACTAACACGTGCTGCTTTGCAAGCTATGTACATGGCGTAATTGTGGTAAGACGGGACAGCGGTGAGCCGAGTGCTGCAAGGATACCATGTACCAATAATCCCGCCACGATGATTAAGAAGGAGTAGAAGTACTGACAGCGGTGACGTGATGATGACAGTGACGTGACGTCTACACGGTGGCGACACCAGCAGTGGCGCTTTAACGACAGGCTTTGATTATGGTTTTGGTAAAAGATGGACAAAACACTGGGATGATGTTCGACCGGATGATGCATAGCCTCGCCAAGGGGAGAACGAGCAGTGCTGGGTGACCGACCAGCGTGCTGACTGCTGGGTGACCGACCAGCGTGCTGGGTGACTGACCAGCGTGCTGGCTGTTGGGTGACCGACCAGCGTGCTGGGTGTCCGACCAGCGCAGACAAGCATTGTGCATCTTATGGACTTCTCTACTCGCTTCGCAATGATGTGAACTGGTTGTATCATGATCGTTACTTATTTCATTATAAAGTTCTAAATGGTTCTGGTTTTATAACCAAAGTATTATTTAAAAAAAATAATCGAAGTGAATAAGCAATCATTAACGCAAAGTAAAAACAAGTACTTAGTACATAGGACATACGTCTTACAGATATTCATTATTATTACTGTTTGATTGACCGAAGTAGATCACGCTGTAATACAGCAGTACTTGAAAGTTTGATCAGCAGATGATCATTATCGACATTTCATTTCGTGAAATCGTACTGTTTGTAATAAAGTGATCAAAATCAGAATATGATAAGCAATTCTCATGACGTGTATTTTGATAATACAATTAGGCATTCGTGTTATTTTTTGGGTGTTCATTTCAGAATAGATAAAGTTCCAACGGATTCACATTAACGTGAAGTAAGAAAGTAGGAAAGGTGAATAGTACTATAGAGTCGATATCGTATCGATATCGATTGGTTACCAACACCTGAAACTTGTTATTGGATGTACTATATTCTTATTAGGTGTGCCTGAAATAAACAACATCCGGTATGCGTATCGGTGCACCTGCACTGCATAAACAAAAGCAATTGACGTGTATAAATATTGTTTGGAAGATGCTACCTAGTTTGAAACGACTTAAATTAAAATTTCCGTAAACTTACCATGTCTATTAAACCGGGAAGAAATGGATTTTAAATTTCGGATACGGATATGGATATTAAATGATATCGGATTACCCATTTGTTTCGGATAATTTTGGTTACGGATATTGGATATTAGTTTCCTTTTTACAGTAGCAAAAGTTTTATTTCGGATTCGGTTACGGTTACGGAGCTCCCTAACATCCCTGTTATTAAATAGCGAAGTTCATCAAGTGGGTGTTAATCACAGTAGATACTTACAGTTTGTACACAGTTCTATTTCTTATTTGGCGTTACCGCATACGTAGTAAGAAATAGCCATTGATCAGTTTCAAAAGTAACTTTAAATAATGTCGTGTTTGTTATTTATTCTGAGAGTGTTTAAACAAACAGATAAATGATAATAAGTGCTAGGACATCCGCAATAAAACTGTCAGTTTATGATATTGTTATTGTAAGCTGTGAAATTGAAACATGTTTGTCTATCTATGACTTTCACACTAGGCGGATTTGAATTACTATAAGTTACGACAATAATAGTGTAATTTGCGTCGAAAAGAAAATAGGTTGTGATTTAAATAAACTTTATTGAATTGACGCATTTTAATTTCACGTTTCCAGAAGCTGCAGTATGTAAGCCTACTAGGTGCCTGTGGCTGGTGTTGATGGTGAACGCGGCAGCACACACTCAACGGTCCAGTGGCAGAGGCCGTGAGCTTGTGGCTGAGGTGGATAAGAAAGTTCATCGGTGGACTTCAGTCAGCTTCGGTGAACTTGGTTATCATGTGCAAGGTTGTAAACGCTCTTGGGAGTCTTCTGGTATTGTGATCGCACACGTGACCAGAGCGTGGCTCTCCACTTAAGAATTGTGGGTTCAATTCCCGCGATGGTGCAACTAAAATGTAGTGGTCAAGTTGTGTTATTGGGACAGCTGCTGATCAGTTGTTAATATGAGACTGTTACTGTAACAGCTTTTCTTTAGTCAATTAGTTATATCGTTGAAAGGAAATGAAATGAAATTTATTGCAAAGTCAAATTTAACATTTTGATCTCATAATAATTGTCCGCGATATTTGAACTGCGATAGCTTGGTTCTTGAGCTGCGGCCTGGTGGCAAACAGACATACAGCAAAGTATTAAAATTTTCTGTTCCTGTTATTTACCCTTGGATGATCATCATCATTTCGGATATGATGTTCACTTCTGGATATAAGCCTCCCTTAAAATATTACATGGGGGATAGTTGCCTATACTCGCCACGTTTGGCAGGCGGGTTGGCGGGCGCATCTACGGGAAAGATGGTTGATGGAGGTGCTACTCTTTTTTTCGACACCCCACGGATAGGAAACCCTAAAAAGAACATAATTGGACAGTTTGAACATTTTTTTGTGCTGTTTATTTTTGTGTACAGACGGAGATTCAATGAACGAGCGCCGCGACGTGACGCAGACGGCGCGCGTCGAGCTGTGCTGGGTACTGCTGCCAATGCAGCAATGCTGCAATGTATCGGCCTATAATGATGGCATCAGGCGTCAAGGGGCCTGCACTCTGTACTTCATCAGATTTGGATATTGAGTTTATTTGGTGAGCGTAATTGTTTATCTCGTGACTTTAGTGTGAAGACTGTGTATAGTCTGTTTCTATGAACCCTTTTTACAAATCTTAGTTGAGAAGGTACATTGACTGTTTTATACAGTAACCGAGATAAAAGGATAGTTCAAATAATACACCTTATGAAAAGCAATAAGGCGTAAGTAAATAGATTTTCGATTGGTTGTTTTTCATAGTTGAAAATAAGGCTGTAAAAGTCGCAAGTTCAAACTTACTACGTACGTATTACGTACTTATGACGCTGCATACGTTACGAGAAAGATTCCTTCGGGTCATGTATTGGTGAAAGATGATAAAGATTTTGCTAATGATGAACAAGTTTGTGTTGTTGGGTAAAATCTCTACCTACCGTACTATGAGTGATGAGGTTGACCGTCCAGTTATTTCGTAACCGGTAACTCGGACTATATTAAGTCCGTTTTATGTCAGGAGGGCGTTTGACTGGGGGTCTGGGACAATGAACCTTGTGAGTTCCATGTCTATGAAATTGGGTATGGTAGTGGAGTTAGAGATTTTACTAGTTTATTTGTGTTACAGTTCCTACAGTTTTAACATGATTTAAGTAACATGACCCAGGGTATCATTCCATGTCGAAATTTTTCTGATCGAGAATTTTATTTGAAAGATTATTTGAAACAAAATTTTATTGAGATCTGAACTTTATTTTTGATGATTTGTGGAGATTGGTCAGAGTTGGCCGAGCGAAAGGCTCGTGATATTGCAGCTGGTTTTCTCTTTTGCAGAAGCATCACACGGGACGTGTGACTTATCAGAATGGCCGTGTCGGAGCCGGATATGAATATGGACACAAAACGAGACGGAAGCGCGCCCCCAAGTGGCAAAATGGCGCAACTTGTCTATGGCGCGCTTTGACATGACTCGGGACTTTCTTGACGAGACTGAATTGATTCGTGATTTGGTCGCCAAGTTGAGATGTCTTGAAACGTGTTATGTTTCGTTAGTGTCAATACTTGTAAAGTAAAGTAAAGTGAATTTAAAGTAAAGTAAATTCATAAAGTGTAGTGAATAGTGAATTTATAAAGAAATTGTGATTACGAATAAACAAGTGATATTGTTACTCTGTTCTCTTTTCACGATTTACCCACGAAAGCCCACAGTATCCGAAGGAATGATACTAAATCATGAGAGCCCTTTCGACATATATAAGATTAAATTCGGGATTGTATTTATTACACGGAAAATTAGTGATATTTGAATTAGTAGCATAGTCTTAAAAATAACAAAATAATTCGAAGTAAGTATTGGGTTATAACATATAAGTTAAAAGGTTATAGTAATTATTGTCACCAGCTTGGAGCATACTTAAGATACATTATTATAGTCAAACAATTACATTAAAGAAGGCGTAAGAATAATTAGCTTAATTAAAATACGCCATATTATACCAGTACTTATAGCTGTAAAAAGCGATTCCAATCATACTTTATACTCGAGTAATTGTAACCCGACGTATAAGGTAACTTAATCATTATTGCCAGCATTACCTTTAAATTGCAACGTTTTTAACTCTACAATACTAAGATGCGATTTCACCATCCATAGTTAAACTTCGTTTTATAAAACTCCGTTTCTCACTGATCGCGATCATGCGTCGATGTTAATCTCGTTTAACGTATAGCGACATTTAACAAGTTAATCACGACTGAGTTATAAGTATTTACCTTATTAATCAGATTAGGTAGTTTTCGTATTGAATGAAATTAGTTTTCGTATGTTACAACTCTAAATCGACGTACATAACTGACGAAATCCTTTTAATTTAAATAAAATTGTATGAAAAGGAAAAGAAGGACTTCAAATTTAGATTTTTAGTCCCGATTTCACCAACGCATGTTAGTGTTAACGGCGTGTTAAAATATCACGCCTTCTCATTCATTGATAGAAATAACGAGAGGGACAACATGATGTTTTACGAAGGAATAACTTTAACATTGCTTGGTGAAACACACCCTTAAACTCGTTTAATAATCGTGTTCAATTTTATTGGTGAAATCTGCCCTAACTAGTACTGTGAAACTACTATGTAATAGGATTCCATATGCGGGATAAATTATTGTTTCTGACTTTTTATTTAAAACTTAGGACCTTAGGAGGAGCTGCTTGTATTCTATGTTTTGTCGTTTATTACTTGGTACCTATTTATAATATGAAACATGATGTTTTTTTTTATTTACACGTGTATTTTTGTGTATCTACGTAAGACTTTTTTATTTGAAGATATTTTTTTCTAAAGTAAGGTAGGTGTATTTTTTAATATACGAGTAATATTACGTACTTGTATAAATCTAAAAGTATTACCTAACTCGGGTTACATAACTCATATTATTGTTGGGAGAAAATCCATAATCTTTGAGCAATGATGAGTTACATCAGCTCACTGCTTAGTGCGTTAACTCATTGTCAGTGAGACTCATAAATCTATGAGTCGCCGACATAAATCTGCGGCTTGGGCAAAAACCAACAGCCTTCCGATACACACCCCGTGACACACGGCCGTGCCGCTTGTGACATAGTTGACAATTGAGGGGTATAGTATCAAAACCCACTAAAACTTTACAAAAATATCACAGGATACAAAAAACGTTTAAGAGGAAACACTACGAATATTTTTCCATACAAAAATATGGGTCTAGGGGATTTCTATTTCCTTCCTGGAGCTCTAGAATAACAATTTTTTTCCTGAATATTTATGGATATTGTTATCCCTATTTATTCAATTTTTTATTAATTACTTATTTAAAGAGATATGGACGTTTAAAAACCTAAAAAAAATGGCCAGACTCTCCGCTATGTTTAAATATCTAAATCGAAAAAAAAATATTTAAATCGGTTAAGTTTTGGAGGAGGAAACAGGAATCCGCTAAACGTCGATTTCTGGTACTTTTAATAGGTAATTTCAGTCCAAGTTGCAGTTGTCTCTATCGCGCTAGTGCTGGCTAGCTAAGGCACTGCGAGACAGAAATAGATTTTATAAAACCTATTTTGTATTTCTCTCAACCGTGGTGTTTCCTCTTAAGCCTAATCGGATTTTCATACTGGTATGCTCTGTTACTGTGGCTTTTGATTTGAAATATATTCTTGATGGGCAGATTTCTGTATGTTTAGCGGGCTTAGTACAAAACTAGCCAAGTATTTTAAAGCAATTTTTACGAGGTTTCCAACGGTGCTACTAACTCAAATTTGGTCCAGACGCGTTATAACGTATTTTATTTTTATACCCCTCAATTGACTGATTCGCCATTGAGTATGTGATGTCAACATAGTAAAATTTACTACCAAATATATACTATATTATTTAGTCGTGACCTCGTTACTTCTTTATTTTTCCCAGCTGATTGTTGACTGACATGTTTTCATTACAGTGTTATTTGGTCTGACATTTACTACTACATTTAAAATTAAGTTTACGGATCTTCAATAATATTTATGGGGATTTTATGGATAGTGCTTTGTAGGCCATTTTTCTACTTCATAATATCTAGTTTATATTAATATCTACCAAAACGCGACCACTACCAGATCAGATTTTTTTGGTTATTTGGTATTTTCAAAAGGCTTATTATAAATAAAAAATAAATCTTATTTTGTTTCCTTCAAAGGAAGTATTTATTTGTGTACCCAGCTTTTTCAAACCGTTTTGTGGTCAATTCCCAGTTCTTCAGCTACATCGTCGTAACTACTAATATGCCGATCTTGCTCCACTTTTTCAAAAATGGCATCAGTTTTGTCCGTAACAGGGCGACCAGAGCGACGTGCATCTTTGAAATCAAAATTTCCGGATTGAAAACGCTTAAACAATGGATTACAAATTAAATTTGGTCTAAAAGCCCCTTAAAATTAAAAAAGTTAACAAATAAAAAATATTTTACCTACTATCCAAATAAAATTATACAATCAATTTGTTTCAATCAAAACAAAGAAACAATATTAATATCGCAATTAAAATGAACTGTTAATTTAATTGACACTGTGTCACAATTAACTGGAATCACCGACAACACCACTCGCCGACAATTGCCGACACCTACACGTAAAGGCGCGTTCACGATTTACGCCGACACGACTAAATTATAATCGTTATTTATAGCTGCTAAGTGCGTGAGCCTGCATTATTCATATCGCTGATCACAATCACTTTTTGCCGACAACGACATCGACAGGTCGGCTAAACTTATGGTTTATTGCTCGAGTCGACGCTGTCAATCTGTTTTATGGCAATAGTAACATGTACTTATGTTGCTGCATTCAATTTTTTTTATATCTTTTTTTACTCAATTTTTCTTGTATATAACGGGTGTAAAAAGAACAGTGACTATAACTTTGGTATATGATCATTTTAGAAATGTATTTTCTTTTCGCAAAAATAAAATAAATTGTTTTTTGCTTTTTCGTTTTCTTGCGATTGAAAAATAGGAAAAGATAAAAAGTAAAAAAAATCTAGTTTTACAAAAAGATAATAAAAAAATACATTTCCAAAATGTGGTAAGGTAGTATACCTAATCGTATCTCAAAGTCTATAGTGACTGTTCTTTTTACACACTGTATCTAGGATTTGTAACTACATACATACTTACTGTATCCCTAATCCCTATTTCATACAATCTCTTTCAAATTTAAAACTAGCTATCGTTATTTATATTATAAATACCAATTCAACATTAGTCTGTTTTGTATCTGTGATACCTCACTAAACCTTAATTACGCTTCACAAGTTATTCCAAAAGTTACTAACAGCTACGGTAAATAAAACTATTTATAAATTAAGGTTTAACTGCTTTGGGATGTGATGAATTTCAACTTTTCAACATTCAATTCAAAAAAAGACAAATCAATTAAAGAATATAACTTCAGCATGTGAAACTTACCTAACAATTAGGGCCTGTTTCTCGTAATTATTTGTCCACAAACACATTTCCTTTAACCTTTTAAGATATATCGGTGTAACAGGTTTCTGTATTTATTGTACGTAATTAAGTTTAAGGTGTGTACATTATATTGATTGATTGCTATACGACCTTATACAGCGACACTCACGTCTGTTAATACGTTAAATATCTGACCTTTTACGCCGATGAGTATAATTGAGACTTACAAGAAATAATACTACTAGTTTTATATTATTAAGTTATCATTTGATAATGTATTTTGATATCCTATTTAATTTATAATATATTTTTGTAGCTTTAATATTATATACTTTAAAGTTAATACTTGGTTTTTAATAAATTTATCTGTTATCTGTTACTTAAGTTTTATTAAACTTACTAGCTGACACGTGTCCACTTCGTTGAGCAGTTTCTGATGAAACGTTTAAATCTTTAAAAATAGCCGAATCTCGAGTTTAAGCGATACTAACGAACAGAAATTCAATTTTATTTATAAAAAGAAGATATAAACATATAAATATAAATGATATTCAAAATCGACTCTAATTTCGTGATTCTAATATCAATTGTTTTATTCTAATTATCAGATTACAGCAACAAACAAGCGTGTTTCAACCCCGCAAATTGTCGGCGTGTGATTTGCATTCGCCGATAAGATACCGTCGGCGTTGTCGGCGTATCCGTCACCGCCGACAACTTAATTGCCGACAAGTCTGTACTCGAAGTTATTGAATTTTTATGGTAATGCCACCAGCTGCTATTGATTATGAAATTATACTGGGTTAAGCTTTTGTTGATTGCATTAATTGTTTTGCGTCCAACTTTGTTTCGATAGCATGTCGTCGTTTCATGTTTCTTTCTTATGGTTCATCTTTAATTATTTTGTATGGTTGGCGTTTAGTTGGAAATTATTTTGTTAAACTAAATGTAAAATAAATAGGCTGATTCACTACCTACCTATTACTGTTCTTAAACGTACATCATAATTCTAACGTATGGTGATAGCATTATTGGTTATTATAATATTAGTCTATACATAAGATTTTTGAGAAGAATTGCCGTTTTGAATAAAACAAAAAAAAAACATTTTATTTTTATTTTTGGGCATTGTTTTGATACTGAACCACAATCCAAACAACTTGCTGGGCGCTTGCGGTTATCAAACTTAACAGAATCTATTTTTCATCGCAGGTAACAATACGGTTCAAAATTCCTTCATTTGTGTGTCTGTTGAGCAGTGTAAGGCACGCCTCGACGCGTACTTCGCGCTGGCGATCATTGAGTTCCTGGGGCACCCCTTTGTCAAGCTGTTTATCTTGCCAATTTAACGCAAATGGACCAATACTTTCACCAAAATTTTTTTACCAAAGCTTTTGACGCTAACGTCGAAAGCTGCTGCTAATTCTGCCGTAGATTGTGTATCATCAGCTTCCACAATCGCCTTTAATTCGTCATTGTCGACCAAAGTCTTCGGAAGAAATTTCAAAATTTTATCTTTAAAACGAACCTTACATAATATAGTTAGTGAATTTTAATGGCGATATTGTACACTAATACTATTTTTTAGTTTCCTTTTTTTTTGCAAGTTGTATTTACTTCCAGAAGGATATACACTAATGTATGTAAGTTCCAGTATCCAGAAAGAAAGGGAGCAAACCAAACAAGTAGAGTAGTGCGTTGGTTTGTTTAGTTTTAGATCCGTAAGCGTTGTTGATGTTGCGAGTCGCTTGTGCCGTGTTGCTGCCACGACGGTACTCATATTTCATAATTACTACAATTTTTAACGTATCCATGATGACGAAAACTATTGAAATGCGATGAAAATGTAACACTTATCAAACAAATGTATTTTTGGAAATAGAATTCCTTGTTTTGAAAATAAAATTAATTTGTAATCACAATTCTTAGCAAATAAAAAATATTTTGAAATGACCGGTATTGCAAAAAGGCAATTTCATAGGTACTTATTATTATTCGTCTGTCGGTCTTTGATTAGCATGCATAATACCAACAATGACCTAGACTTTCGGCAAAAACGTACTGAATTATGTACGCTGCAAATACTTCCGTATACTTTTCGGGCAGACTAAATAATGATGCAATTGTATTCTAATTCTAAATTCTATTATAATGAAACTAAAAAGGTGTTGCTTTGGACTTTAGAATGTAAAGTATACCTAATACATTCAAAACAGATTTGTTATTTAATTTTGAGAATTAAATATCATGGAGTTACGATTCCAAGGCAAAATACAAAAGTGGTTCTAAATTATATCAGTCTCAAATATAATTATCATCTTACGTAGGTACTACATATAACTAAGTATAATTTAAAAAATAATAATTTAGAAACAAGTTGTACTAAATAAATTTTAAAAAAAGGCACAGAGCAGCTTGCATCAAACATTTTACCAAAAATTTGGTAAATAGCTCCCCTCACCGATTTCGGCGTCGGTAGCCGATTTCGTAGAAACCAAGCCAGCTGCGCAGGAGTCATTATATAGTGTTCAAAGTGTCCAAGAGTTTGCGCAAAACATAAGGACACTCTCTCTTCCGTCTTCGTTTACTCTCATAACCCAGTGGGACGGTAAACCGACACGACTGGCGAGAGAACAGGCGCAGGACCGAATTTTTACATGCCCATCCGACGCAAGGATCTTTCTTGTCAGACAATCAGGGGATCGGCCTCATTGTCCTAACCAAACTTGGAAACAACATTTGCAAAGCGGGAATCCAACCCACGACCGGGACGTGAGCGAAGCTAGACCACTAGACCACGGAGGCGTTAAGTTGTAAAACAGTGCATGTGTCAGACAAGGTTACAAAATTATTCAAGTATGACCTGAAGTCAAATGTCGGAATTATACTGCAAACAACTGCATAGAGGGCCCATCAGTCACCATCGGACGCGTCGGCGGCATGCCTTATTTATGAACATGTATACGGAATAATTTCCACATCAATAAATACAAGGATCTAGCCTGACAATGTAATTTTTTTAACGTTCACTGTTGACTGTACTTGGGATTGGAAGTACTTATTCTGTGTTTGGGATTTATTTAGTTCGTCAAAGATCTTCTCATCAAGAAGATAGAACTTCTTCGCATATGAATAGGTACTTGATTAATGATTCTAATTTTGTATTACATTTTTTGAATCCTGGTGAAAACTGCCGGGTCACGTTGGATGCAGGTGGCAATGGACCGGTAGCACTGGAAATGTGTTGGAGAGGCCTAGGTCCAGCAGTGGACAGTAAAAGTCTGGAACGACGAACGACGACGACGACGACGATTACATTTTTTTATAGTTTAGTAAGGTAAACAAAAAAGCAGTCGGGCCACCTGATGGTAAGCGGTCACCGTCGTCTATGAACACGGGCAACACCAGATGAGTCACCAATGCAACGTCGGCCCTGAAGGAGAACTTTTAACACCTTTCTTGAAGAACCCCATGTGATATCGCTCCGAGAATACTCAGAAGCAATCTCATTTCACAGTTTGAAGGTGGCTTAATGGATATTGCTCTGAATATAAGGAAGTTTCCGAAAAAAGTAAATACTATAAAATGTAGCTGATGCAGAAAATACATTTTTTACACTACACGTTCATAAAATCACTCTTTATTCCAAATTAAAGAAGTTTTTTACATATTGCGTACATATTCTTACTCTCGCCAATTTGGACTATAATTTCGTCTATAACTATACGCGTCACTTTATTTCCTCAGTCATTAAGATGTCTTTATAATTTCCTTCTTTAGGAACTAGAATAGTACGTAAATACTTCACCTAAAATAACTATTGCGTTCTATAAACTTGCGATTAAGATCACCATTATTATCGTACTAGCTGAACCGTGCCCACTTCGTTGAGCATACAAACCGTTTAAATCTTCCCTGAACTTCCACTGGAATATTTCAAGATCAAAAATAGCCGAATCGGTTCAACTGTTCTCGAGATTTAGCGAGACTTACGAACAGCAATTCATTTTTATATATAAGGTTAAATTAAATTTAAATGAAATATGAATCAAGTTATCTACTAGCACTCACTTTATCTACATTATAATACAATCCACACGAGAATCGTCTTAAACCAACAAGTATAAAAACACAGAAAATCACCTCGACACTTGAATTCACAAATGCATCTTTGAATGTTTCATAAGGTCCGACCTCTATAAATCTGATGTCTAGATTTTTTGGACGAAATTTACACGTTTCGTCGATTTTATAAATAAGTGCGTCTGGCTCGGTGTCAACATTATGCGGCACGGTGATGGTAAGTAGTGCACAGCGAGAGTCATTTGTCACGGATGTGATGAATTTTTCATTGTCGAATTTAGTTTAGGTGCATTCGCTCTCGACCCGGAGGTCGTGGGTTCGATTCCCGCGTTAGAACTACAAAAAATGGTGTTCTCAAGTTTGGTTAGGACAATGCAGGCTGATAAGAAAGATGATCCATACGTCGGATGGGCATCTAAGAAGTCGGTCCTGCGCCTGTTCTCTCACCATTCGTGTCGGTTTACCGTCCCACTGGGTTATGAGAGTAAAAGAAAGAGAGAGTGTCTTTGTCTATTGCGCACACACTTGGGCCCTATAAAATAACTTCTGCGTAGCTGGCCTGGTTTCAATGAAATCGGCTACGGACACCGATATCGGTGAGGGGAGCTATTATTATTATTACTAAACTTTGAGCTATTGGAGACTAGACGGAATTTCGAGGTTCCTAGTTTCATGATTAATAGAAAGAAACAGATCGAATAATTGATGATTGTTTTGAAACTATTTAACAACTAGCAATTGGAACTGAAGACAGCTTGGGAAAAGCTACACCTGCTGTATGTATACTGTTGCTTTGCATATACCATAATTATGATATTGTAAGCCTAATTATGAACCATTTAAAATCATCTGAACATTCCTCCACCTCCTACTTGGCTATGACCATAAAACGTACACAACATGCAGAAATAAACGATAATACAAAAATGGCGGCTGTTAAACTGTCACAAATATTCATAGCGACATGATTGCGTTCGTACTGCCACTTAAGGAACAGATAGAAATAAAAACGAATGCCAATAAATGGAGCTGCCGCTTAACATTTTATGACGTCATTTATTTTATTTTATGTCGCAAGTTTTTTACGCGAACGCAACCAGTTAAATAAAATGATAATTTATTAACACTTAGCGCTATATTGCGAATTGTGGGTTGATAATATGAATTAAAGGGGACATTTTTTATAATAGTCATTAAATTATCAAGATAAATTATGAAATAAAAAGAGTATTAACTTTAAAATTAGTCCACGATGCTAGTATGTTACATTGGAAGTTCAGGTTGATGGTTGCACGGAAACCATTGCATTGACAACAGTTGTAGAGAGTAAAGAAAAAAGTTTATCATTTTACTATGTATACCTATCCTAAATGCGTATATTTAACTTTTTTTATATCTATAGACACTTCACACCACGTCAATCTGGCCCTGTGCTAAGTATCCGAAGAACTTGTATTACACGTACCAGACAACGGAAATATATATTTAATACTTTTATACTATTTTATACACATATTTAAGATTTTTATTGTATTAATACACTAATTTAATACACATCTATGACCCAGAACCATTGAAAACTTTTGTTCCCTTGGCGGGATTCGAACCCGCAACCTCTCGGTCGAGCACTAACGCGCTGAACCACTGCGCTACGGAGGTCGTAAACATTATTATTATTATTACTCATCTATGACACATGACTTTTGGATCTACTACCAACCCGCGACTTCAGATTCGAGTGTCGATGCTACCCACTGAGCCACAAGAGACGTCGACTGCTAGTTATAGCAGAAATATCCAATAAGCTCAAGAACAATCATAATATAAATGTAAATCCATGAATAAAATAACAAAATTCATAAAACGTTGATCTTGTTATGCTACATATTTTGCCGAACCACCGATATCAAAGAATATTAAGTTCATAACGATAAATAATTAAATCCTATATAATACTAGCTGTCCCCGCGACTTCGTTCGCGTAGTTTTTGTGCGCACGCAACGAAAGTCCCCAAATGTGAATAATTTTCCCCGTTTTTGCAACATTTCTCACTGACGCTTCGCTCCTATTGGTCGCAGTGTAATGTTATACAGCCTAAAGCCTTCCTCTATAAATGGACTATGCAACAAAAATCATTTCATTTTGATTTTCAAATCGGACCAGTAGTTCCTGAGATTAGCGCGTTTAAACAAACAAACAAACTCTTCCGCTTTATAATATTAGTATAGATCCTATATCTGTAGTAATATGTACGTCTACATATAAGGGGTCCGACACAAATTCGGATCGATGTTAAATGAGTGTAAAAATAACAGATGCGACATCGTATCGCATCGCATCGTGGATTTGTGTGGGAGCCCTAAGATAGGTAGGTAAACGTACTTATTGCTACGGATTTAGGGTACCCAACATGTCATTGTTAATTACAATAGCGATCTTCGAAATTGAAAATATTTATGATTCACTGACATAACATTCGCTAAATTGCATAGTGGTCATCGTAATTAACGAAGGTGATTTTACTTACGGCTCTGTAGCTATAAGTAACAATAGCGATACAACTGTTGTTGCGTTAAGCAAGTATAGCGATACTGATGTAGCGATAAGTAACAATAGCGATATATCTGTAGCGATAAGTAACTATAGCGATGTAGTTGTAGCGATAAGTAACTAAAGCAATACCTAAAGCTGTAGAGATAAGTAGCTATAGCGATATAGCTGTAGCGATAAGTAACTAAAGCGATGCCTAAAGCTGTAGAGATAAGTAACTATAGCGATGTAGTTGTAGCGATAAGTAACTAAAGCAATACCTAAAGCTGTAGAGATAAGTAGCTATAGCGATATAGCTGTAGCGATAAGTAACTAAAGCGATGCCTAAAGCTGTAGAGATAAGTAACTATAGCGATGTAGTTGTAGCGATAAGTAACTAAAGCAATACCTAAAGCTGTAGAGATAAGTAGCTATAGCGATATAGCTGTAGCGATAAGTAACTAAAGCAATACCTAAAGCTGTAGAGATAAGTAGCTATAGCGATATAGCTGTAGCGATAAGTAACTAAAGCGATGCCTAAAGCTGTAGAGATAAGTAACTATAGCGATGTAGTTGTAGCGATAAGTAACTAAAGCAATACCTAAAGCTGTAGAGATAAGTAGCTATAGCGATACTGATGTAGCGATAAATAACTAAAGCGATGCCTAAAGCTGTAGAGATAAGTAGCTATAAAGATATAGCAGTAGCGATAAGTAACTAAAGCGATGCCTAAAGCTGTAGAGATAAGTAGCTATAAAGATATAGCAGTAGCGATAAGTAACTAAAGCGATGCCTAAAGCTGTAGAGATAAGTAGCTATAACGATATATCAGTAGCGATAAGTAGCTATAAATATATAGCAGTAGCGATAAGTAACTAAAGTAAATAATAGAAGCGATACCTAAATCTTAAGCGATATGTTAGGTAACATTAGCGATATACTTGTGCTTGATTGTAAATTGTAATATTATGTAGCTGTTACAAATTATAGCGATACGTAATAATAATAGTTCCCCCTCACTGATTTCGGTGTTGGTAGCCGATTTCATTGAAACCAGGCCGTTATTTTATAGTGCCCAAGTATGTGCACAATACACAAAGACACTCTCACTTCTTTTTACTCTCATAGCCCAGTGGGACGGTAAACCGACACGACTGGGGAGAGAACAGGCGCAGGACTGACTTTTTACATGCCCATCCGACGCATGGATCATCTTTCTTGTTAGACAATCAGGTGATCAGCCTGCATTGTCCTAACCAAACTTGAAAACAAAAATTTTTGTTGTTCCAACGCGGGAAACGAACCCACGACCTCCAGGTCGAGAGCGAAGCTCTAAACCACTAGACCACGGAGGCGAGACTGCTGCGGCGATAAGAAAACTAGAGAGATAGAGTCGCGATAAGCAGCGATAATATTACGTTGTCGCTCGTAACCCGTTGTTTACGATCGATCAAAGTATCATCCGCTTATTATACGTTTTATTATTCGCGATTATTCAATAAATAATTGTATAATAGTTATTTATGGAGGCACTTATTCCTGTACTGATGTTGGAAGCTTTGTGCAATGCGATAAGAAAAGTGGACTGTGTAGTCTTTCGCCGCTTTGACCGGCACTCAAGTAAATTACTTAATTGGTTTTCAAAGAAGTTCTATTATTATCCCACAGGATGATTGATACTCAGAAAACTATTAGTAAACTAGAAGAAGCTCATTATTATACACGTACCTTACTATTTTAGAAATAACTAGCTGGCCCGTACCCGTGAGCATAGAAACCGTTTAAACCTTCCCTGGACTTCTACGAACACTTCAAGACCAAAAATAGCCGAATCGGTACAGCCGTTCTCGAGTTTGAGCGAGACTAACGAACAGCAATTCATTTTTATATACCTATATAAGACTAGCTGACCCGTGCCCACTTCGTTGAGCATACAAACCGTTTAAACCTTCCCTGGACTTCCACGAACATTTCAAGACCAAAAATAGCCGTATCGGATCAGGCGTTCTCAAGTTTTAGCGAGACTACCGAACAGCAATTCATTTTTATATTTAAGATAATTATTGTATGTGTTTCTAAATTGTAACAGCCGAGATAAGAAATATTTTTGCTTTCTAATACTACTATTATACGTATAGTGGTTATTGCTCGTTTGACCTTTCCATTTTTCCAAATCATTACCTGCCTCAATACTTTGAGATCATTATATCATTATAATAGCAATATCATTATTTTATAAATCATTAATATAATAACTACATCTCAGTTGTGGCCAAACACCTCGGGGCGACAGCATATTAATGTCTACTGCAGACTGTAAAATTGTAGACGGTGCGTTTAATAATTATTATAATTTATTTTGGCTTTATGGCGCTAAATTACAAAATCGCATTGACATTCACAACAAGTTCATTATATTACTTGTTTTATATATTTTTAATAATTGGATAATTATTATCTATAGTTATAATGTAAACAGAAAATATGTTTTAATCGGAGTCTATCTCATCATTACTTGACCGGTTTTGATAGGGTTTGCATAGATATAGAGTACACCATAAGGAATTTTATAATTTGCACATATTATGAAATCGCGGGCATCATCTACCAAATTTAAGCTAAGTAAATAATTAATATTGGACCTTTATGACCTCAAAATGGCGGAATACATCCACGTCCGAAAGTCCTTAATTGTTATTAATGATTATTTAGCTCCCTTACTTTAATTATCTCCGGATTTTGTTATTATTGACTTTTGAACCACTCACCTAATTTTTAAACGTCAAAATATTTTGTACTAAATGTTTCCCGCAACTTCGTTCGCCAAAACCATACATTTTGCTGCCGTAAAAAGGAGCTTATGTGTTAATCCAGCATGTAAACTACTTCCATACAAAATTTTATGAGAATCCGTTCAGTAGTTTTTGCGTGAAGGAGTAACAAACATCGATCCGTAAAATCTCTCCGTACTTACGAGTACTAACTTTCGCGTTTATAATATAAGTTGGATCTCTATGCAACTATACCCTGTGTAGCAGGCTGACCCATTAAAACACTATTAAAGCATTTACATACATGATGAACAACCGGAGCCTACGGCAATCATAATGTATAGCTTATAATGGTGTCCATAGATTATACAGATATAATAGCCTCCTTACACTACAGCTTGTAATAGTCTCGTTACGCGCTGATCAAGATCATTATTATTATAACACATTCGTTCATATTTTGTTTTGAAGTTTCTTGAATTTATCGATTTTACCCATAAACTTTAGCACTTCATGGTGGTAACTTTTATTAACTTATTTAAATTATCATATTCCTTTCCTTTGCATGTCCGTTTTTAGGGGTACCAATGAGGAAAAAGCGGGACCCTTATAATATAAATGTGTTATCTGTCTGTCTGTCAGTACACAGTACCCTTGTTCTCAGGAACGCGTGGTTCTGTCCCTTGATGCAATAAAAAAAACAGACTTCTAAGCCAACGCAATCCTAAGATACAGTCATTTATGCCGCTAGTGTTCCGTTATTTTCGACATTCGGGAATCAAGACCTACAGAGTGAACCCTTGAACTCAGAATCTTCAAACTTGGTACAAAGCAACGTTATATAGCACAGATAAACTAAAAAATTACGAAAACCGAAATTAGGATTAGCCAACTGTCAAATTCCAATTCCAATCGATTGGAATTAATGTCAAGAGTAAGGGGACAGGTTGGCATTCATCATCATCTTATATATAAAAATGCTCTCTAAAACTCGAGAAGGGCTGAACCGATTTGGCTATTTTTGTCTTGAAATATTCGTGTAAGTCCCGGGTAGATTTGAACGGTTTCTATGCTCGACAAAGTGGGAACGGGTCAGCTATTAATACTCTAAAAATATTAATTCGTAACCTGCACTTATAAAATGCCGAGCATTCTGCACGATAATTATTATTCATAAAGTTATAATGACTGAATAAATCATTATAAAATGAAGTAAAACATGTAGGGGCCATTAAAAAACACGAATAATTCGCATTCTCATGTTACAAAGACTTACAATGGCATAATAAAATTGTTAATTGTTATTGCGTTAATCTGACTTACAGGTATAAATAAACTGACCTTTATGTAGGACAAGTCACTTTCGAATATAATGTTCTTTATTAACGAATATTAACAGAGCAATATCGTGGCACAATTCACATGTCGATATTGAATTAATTAATGAACTACTATTTTATAATCCCAGCTAACCGAGGAAACAGGCCGCCAGAAACAGCTGTACAATCGATATATATACAGGGTGTAATAAGAACAGTCACTAAAACTTTGAGATTTATTTAATTATTTATTTGGAATAACAACAGCAATCAATCTTAATCTAGTTATAAGTTATAACTACAACAATGAGTAATGTGAGGCCAATAACAGTTATTCACCTGTTACTATAGATTCACATAAAAGTTTTTAATTATAAGTACATATTTTAATGATACAAGACCAGTGATTACAGGCATGGCGACAGATTGTAAGTAGGTAATAATAAAGATACGATTACTACCTTTGGTCATTTTCGAACTTTTTTTTTGATATTTTTTTTTTTACTTTTATCTACCATTTCCTATATTTTTGTCGCAAGAATAACGATAAACAAATATTTGTTTTACTTTTGTAAAAAAAATACATTTCCACAATGAGAAAAGGTAGTATAATCATATCCTAAAGATATAGTGCTATTTTTACACCGGTTACAAAAATGAAACGCTGTTCGTTAGTCTCGCTAAAACTCGAGAACGACTGAAACGATTTGGCTGATTGACATAAGAACCTTATGTCAATCAGCCAAATCGTTTCAGTCGAACCTCATGTCACTTAGCGAAGCTCACCTTAAATCATGGGATTTATCATTTTCATCTTCAGATCAGATCATTTCAGATCATTTTGTTTTAGAACATTGTAAGTCTCGTATTGACGAGACTTAATTATGGTTATTGTTAGAATGTATTTCCAATAGATTTTAACTGTTATGATCGTACAGTAGATGACCGCCTCCGTGGTCTAGTGGTTCTGAGCTTCGCTCTCGACCCCGGAGGTCGTGGGTTCGATTCCCGCGTTGGAACAACAAAAAATGTTGTTTTCAAGTTTGGTTAGGACAATGCAGGCTGATCATCTAATTGTCTGACAAGAAAGATCCATGCGTCGGATGGGCATGTAAAAAGTCGGTCCTGCGCTTATTCTCTCGCCAGTCGTGTCGGTATAGGTACCGTCCGGGTTACGAGTAAAAGGAAGAGAGAGTGTCTATGTGTATTGCGCACACATTTGGGCACTATAAAATAGTACTGCGTAGCTGGCCTGGTTTTAATGAAATCGGCTACCGACACCGAAATCGGAGCTATTATTATTAATACATGATGTCATCTCAATATAGGCCAGGAGCCCGCGACATAATCGGCTGTTTGTGTTTAATGCGCAGTAAAGTTTTACGACCAAGTCGCCGACAGGATCGATCTTAAATTGATATTTTATAGACGCCCGGGCTTATTAAATTGTAATACAGTATTTTTGTGCAATTCGGGTCTTGAAGATACGTATAACATTTAGAAATGGTGTCTTGGTATAGTAAAGTCGTATAAGCTATTGACCAAAATAAATAATAATAATATCTATGGATGCTCCACACCACATCAATCTGGCCCTGTGCTAATTATCCGAAGAACTTGTGTTACAGATACCAGACGACGGAGTTTATTATTTGACACTTTTATACTATATTTAAGTTTTTTATTATTTAATACACACATTTAATACATATCCATGACCCAGAAAAATTTATAACTTTTTGTACCCTCGACGGGTTTCGAACCCGCGACTTCGAGGACCAACGCGCTCAACCACTGCGCTGCGGAGGTCGTGATATTTAATAGCGTTGTAAAAGTAGCTATTAGTTTTCAACAAGAACACAATCTTATTTAAAATTTCCTGCGCTATTAATAAAACGCTTCAAATTTTTTTTACAGTCCCCATGATTTCACACCTTAAAAAAAATTACAGACGAATAGTGAACCTCCTCCTTTTTTGAAGTCGGTTTAAAATGATATTGCTATTTGGAGTAGTTAGTACATTTGGGACAAGTATGATGGGAAAACCGAAGTCAGAATAATGTACATAGTCATCTAGTGTTGTTTATTGAATTTGTTTTAAATGAATAAATAAACATTGTATCGAGTAACTTACATATTGTTTTAATCATAATTTCATACTCAAGTATGAATACTTGAAGCTTAAAAAAAGTTATGAAAAATACATGGGACAAATTTATCACAGCGGCGGTTCGAGGGGGATCATAAGGTTAGACACTTCAAGTGTTAATGTCAGCTTACTTACAAGATAATATTATAAATTTGTTTTATAAAGTTCAATTATTGAGGCATGTACAAAAAATAATTAACAAGGATATTTATACTAATTTCCGGTTTACCTTTATATACAAGACCAAAATTAAAACCTGAACTGTACATGCATTATAATTAAAACATGCAATAACACGACATTAGACCGAAAAAACAAATACCCTCGTAAAGGAAAAATTCATTCGCAGTTCTTCGCCCGAAGCGACGTCACTTCCGGCCGGGAGAGGGCGCAAACACCATTTCCGGTGACATGGCGGCGTCCGGCGCGCAGCTGATTGGGGCTTTATTAAAAACTGACACCCGCGGCGGTGGCGAAATTGCGTGTTCCAGGATGCAATAGCGGGGTCGGGAATAAATGCGCTTTTGCCTTGTGACAGAGTTTGTGTGGTGTTTTAAATCTTAATACTTACACTAAGTAAAGTAAAGAATTCGTTTAAGGGCCAAATTGTACGCCTATACTATTCCCAGAAAACGTTCAAAAAATTTTTTTATAACTTTAAAAAGGTAGTCAAAGAACGTTTGTGTGCAAAATCTTAATATGAAGTTAACGATTATATGAATGATAGCATACCTTGGGAATAAAGTAGCCACCTACATAGCTACCTATATATAGAATTTTATTTAGTTTTAGTAAACATATCCTTTTTTTAAAGTACAAAACTGGTTCCTTGATTTTTTCTTCTGCTCATCATTTTTATTGTATGCTTAATTATTTCATTAAAGTATAACAACAAACAGGTTTCAGTCGAAGTTTCGTAGGCACCCACACAATGTTTATGGCATTTTGTTAGACAAGTTTACAATTTACCTTATGGCGATAAAAATATCAGAATCGGCGATAAAATTTCATTATTCCTTTACCCATTTCTTGTAGATTACTTGAGGGAGAAGTTGGTATTGGTTACGACGCCATAAAAATGTTTTATTTGCTGTAATGTCCCCCCGGTGCCCGGTCAGTACACGGCCGCTGGATCCTGCACTATATCACGTGAGATTTGCCATCGATGTTTATTTCCTGACAGCACAAATGGCTTAATGTTGCTATTAAATGTAACGTTGACGAATACTTGGATGAACCCCCGTGTCTATAAGCGTTTGTGATGACAAACAATCTTCCAAGGCGCATTACGTCTGCCCTCGGCGGGTTAGGGTTGAACCGGTTTAGCATGTTTTTCTTGTTGACTTTCCGAAAATAGCTTGTTTAGTTTCATTTGGAAATATTTTTGCTAGCGTAAAGCCTACTTAGTAAAAAAAGTGTGTACCTAACTTTGCCGTGAAAATCTAAAACTAATGTATTGTTGATGTTATTATAGAAGGTGATTCATGGTTCATATTTTAAACTGATCTACGTGTCCTTCTCTTCTCACTATATTCGGCTCGATATATGAACCATGAATCACCTTGTATACATAATATTTTTTATTCTTAACAGAGTTTACTGAGAGCTAAAAATAAAGATTTGTGAACATTCTCCATGTATCCATCAGCCAAGGGGTGTTAATACTTCTCTTTTACTTCTAAGTCCTAAGTAATAATTAATTATAATCGCTTCATTTCAATAACAAAATCTATATTTTGACAAACTACAAAAAGGAACAACAATTGAAGGAAGCAACAACAATGAACCAGCCAAGTGCAAATAGGTGTCTCGCTCGCAGGATAGGTTCCGTACCTAACTATATTCGATTCGACTATTAGTAAATCAATCAAGCTCTATTGTCAATAGATGCATATATAAACGGTAAAAAACTACGCTACTATTGAAAATTACGTTATGTAATTGTTTTAACAACTTGTTATAGCGATAGCAGACATCCATAATTTGTGTTATGTATGTTGGTACCTCATATACAGAGAGACAGACGCACATACAGCAGCATCTTAGTAGAGCCCTATGTATCTAATCGAACCTTTCAGTATAATTTTCGCCAACTTCCAGCAGTCTCGTTAATTTGAAATTTGCATACGTATCACAGACCAATGACAAGACACCTGATGATGACTTAGTCGAAACCGGTCATGTATTTTTATAATCTCTTAAATCTCTTAATTAACTAATAAAGTGGAGAAAGTGCAAGTAATTTGTGTATCATTACTGTGTAAGATGTATTTCCATCAAGAACCTACAGTACATTCAATAACATAATACAATTAATCGTGCATTTTTTCAGTTTTTTTCACTATTATTTGTGTACGGAATCCAGAAAACGATAAAGTTAAAACAGTGCCATCGATTTCAGGACTCGGTTATTAGACCCAAAGGGCTCGTGTCGGCGATAGCCCAACAAACTTGTGTCGTTTTAAGGATTTGTACCATTTTATTGCGGTGCCCTTTTGTACTTAATGCTTTGTTCTTAAGATTTTGGGAAAGTGTGGACGTTTGTTATTGTGTGCAAGTAATCCGGTACAATATATACCGGTCTATAAATTCCCCAAATCCCTTGGCCTTTAAAATGAAACTGAATTATCTTTGAACAGCTGTGATTAAATACAAGGTGTAAAATAAACGAGTAATAATAATATTTTTATTTTGAACAACTTAGGCTAAGGCCGTATTTCACCAAGCAAAGTTAAAGTTAACGCCATGTTAAAATACCATGCCATCTCATTCATTGACAGGAAATACGAGAGGGATAACATGATATTTAACATGGCGTTAACTTTAACATTTCTTGGTGAAAGACACCCTAAGTATATCAATTTCTGTTAGTTTTAGTTAACAATATAAAAGTTAAGGGTAATGTTAGTAATGTAATATTAAATAATAATTTAGGTTGTGTACTACATAGAGTATACTGTGAAAGTACCAGCGCTGAAAGACTTACTTTTGATTAGGTATTCATGTTTCTATGATTCCTCATACCCCAACATCATAAATTTTCCCATACAATAATAAAAAAGTACGCCCTTCAGGCGCTGGTACTTTCACAGTAAACTATATACGGGACCCATACACACCCTAAAGTATTATCACTCATTAATATTATAGCCTGTATATACTAATTTATAAACACGATAATGTGACTCTCTCTTTTATATCATTGCGCTGTAACTTAACTGATTTTGAGGAAATTTAGCAAAGTGTGGTTATTAATGTTTAATATAATTTTTTCTTCTTAACTAATCATTAAGTAGTCTGTTTATCCTGTATTTATTTATCAGATCTAATTGCTTTTAATTTCAATACAATCTAAATAGAAAAGCACCACGTCGATCATCGAGGAATTCGTTGCAGTACCACTTAACAGTGGTGTAACTTGTAAACATTTTGGGCGTATTGATGAGTAGCCTATGTGCCGAGGTTTTAGTGATCAGTCGCTAATGGGAGGAAACATGGCGCTAAGTGGTCGGACAACAAGGCGAGGTACAGTCAGTACAGACTACTTGTGATTACAAATACAAACGAGATTTTTGTTTGCAAGGCTATAATTATAACGATTTGTTAAATTATGATGTTGACGTCAAAATATACAAAGGGGTTATTTATTATACCAATATCGGAATGCTAAAATTCGTCTTTTTAGTTCCTTACCAACATCGTGATGCTGAAATTCGTGTTTATATTTCTATGCCAATATCGGAATGCTGAAATTCGTCTTTGTATTTCCGTACCAATATCGGAATGCTGAAATTAGTCTTTATATTAAGTTTTTTAGTTCACAAGGACTCTCTTCCCTTTATTCTCATAACCCTGTGTGTGGGACGGTTTCCCGACACGACTGACGGAAGAACAGGTCGCATGGATCATCTTAATTATATCAACACTTTTAGTTATTCCAACGCGGAAATCGAACCCTAGATCTCCAAGTCTAGAGCCCAGCTGGACCAGGCAAACGTTATATATGTATTAATAAGTGTTAAGTTATAGTTTTGTACCCATTTTCATTAAAAAAGTCTGAAAAGTATGATCTCACATTTACAGTTTATTTATAGAAATTTTTAATTTTTTTTATTTTCAGGTATTTAAAAATTCCTGTATTGTATTTCTAAATATCTGAAATTAATTAAAATATTAACAATACAATTGTACATTGTATTACATTGATTCGTTGTTAAATTATTAGTTTACACAGAAATAACTATAAAACCATCTAGTTAGAACGAGGCATAACTATTGGTTATATAGTAAACAGAGCCTTGATCCTAGATGGCATCGTCTTCACTTACGAAGTTCGACACCAAAATGTATGGGATTTGACATAAGGTTCGCTAAATGACAAGCGAATTCGTACGTCACTTAGCGTAGCTTATGTCAAATCCCATACATTTTGTTTTCGAACTTCGTAAGCGATAAATAACGATTTTTCTTGAATCAGGGGGCTGAACCAAGATGGCATCGCTTCTATCACTTAAAAAGTCACTAAGCGACATACTAATTTGCTTCTCATTTAGCGAACCTTATGTCAAATCCCATACATTTTGTTTTCGAACTTCGTAAGCGATAAATAACGATTTTTCTTGAATCAGGGGGCTGAACCAAGATGGCATCGCTTCTATCACTTAAAAAGTCACTAAGCGACATACAAATTTGCTTCTCATTTAGCGAACCTTATGTCAAATCCCATACATTTTGTTTTCGAACTTCGTAAGCGATAAATAACGATTTTTCTTGAATCAGGGGGCTGAACCAAGATGGCATCGCTTCTATTACTTAAAAAGTCACTAAGCGACATACTAATTTACTTCTCATTTAGCGAACCTTATGTCAAATCCCATACATTTTGTTTTCGAACTTCGTAAGCGATAAATAACGATTTTTCTTGAATCAGGGGGCTGAACCAAGATGGCATCGCTTCTATTACTTAAAAAGTCACTAAGCGACATACTAATTTACTTCTCATTTAGCGAACCTTATGTCAAATCCCATACATTTTGTTTTCGAACTTCGTAAGCGATAAATAACGATTTTTCTTGAATCAGGGGGCTGAACCAAGATGGCATCGCTTCTATCACTTAAAAAGTCACTAAGCGACATACTAATTTACTTCTCATTTAGCGAACCTTATGTCTAATGCATTTTGATTTAAAACTTCGTAAATAGATAGTAATAGCGATGTCACGTATATCAGGGCTCTGATTTGCAACTTTGTATCTTGGGCTGATTTCACCATTACATTTCGCTGTCACCTTAAAATATTCTCACTCAAACTAAAACGGGTAGCGACAGTTCCTTGGAATTGCTGAAACAGTTATCGTGTGGCTTTGTGGTGCCGCTGTAGTTAGCGGCGGCGTGTTAAAATGGCGATCCTGCGCGTTCCCAGAAGGACGATAGTCAATACGCGCTGTTTGTTCTATATTCTGTCATACATCGATGTATTATAGCTAGACGCTGATGGATGCAAAATATGGTAACGAAAAAAGTTGGTGGTATCAATCGAAGTTAGTTATAATATTATTTGATTACTGTCCCTTACAAATTTAATTTTTTTTTTATGTATTTTATTTTGTATTTACCTATATATTTTTAATTTGTATAATTAATAAATATGTAACCCAATACGTTAAATAAATGTTTTGCTTACATTTGGTTTACTTGTATGATGAATAGTGTTCTTAAAATTAAAAGAAGGTTACAAAACGAATAACTTATTTAAAATTAATATTTAAAAACAACTGCGCGTTGCTTGCGTTTTTGTAATTTTGTTGGAATGAACTATGCAAACTCATTTCGATTATGAAGTTACATAGCTAGGAAATGTGCAAAAACATCAACATACTATTAATCATTCACATATATATTATCTCTTAAATATGTGCATTTATGTACATACTTAGGGTTTTAGATAATTATTTCTCAATAAGAATTACAAGCTTCACTTACATAAGAACAAAACATTAAACATTGAAGAAATAAATAAATATAATGTTTATTCCGATGATTTAAAAGCTTGAAGCTAAAAACATTGTGACATACTGTCTTGAAGCTCTAGATTACGAAGAAATAGAACAAATGTTAAGAGAGATCAAATAATAGACACCCACTCACACACACGCGCGCTCACACTCACACACATACACACTCACACACAAACACACATACACACACACACACAGGCACACACACACACACACACACACACACGCACACACACACACTGTTATTTTACTTACATCTTTTATTTTGCTTCAACACCAATTATCAAATACTTACCTGTTAATTTCCTTGCTATATTATTAATGAATTATTTTAATATTATGCAAGTACGTAAGTATGTTTAAATAACATGACATTAATAATAATTATGTAAAAGCACAAAAAAAAAATGTTGGTGACCTGCAGGACATGTCAAGCCTAGTGCAGGCGCCAATTATAATACTTTATATGACACTGTTAAATAGGTACCTATTTTATTATTATTATTGTTGTTTATTTTAAGGCAATATTGTTAACAGAAGCTTATGTGTGTGAAATAAATTTATTATTATGATTATTTAGAAATTATACGTATTTCATTTTTTTTTATATTTGTTTACAACTACTCAATACAAGTTCTTATTAATTTTGATTGTTACAACTTGGTTACTGATTTTAAAGTACCACATTTATACCATTATAATCAGATACATACATTTTAATATTTAATTGTCCCATTGGTATTTTGTTCACATATACATAAATTATGATGATTTCAATTTATTTCCCACACAAAAACATTGTGAATTAAAAACTTTCCATAGCATTGAAATGAAAATGAATTTATTTCTAAATAGGTTAGAAACTAACAAAAAAAAATCAAAATCAAAACATTTTATTCAGAATAAATTTTTACAAAATGTTTTCTGAACGTCGTGACTATTTGATGCCTACCACCGGTTCGGGAACTAGCCCAGCGAGAAGAACCGGCGTAAGAAACTCGCTAAGGAATAATAATGGAAAATTGCTCTTTTTTAAGATTTACAAATGTCAGAACTAAAACTAAATAACAAAAGTACAGTAATTTTATAGTATATAAATATAGCCTTGCAGAGGGCTACTTTATTCCAAGGTGTGCTGTCATTCATAAAATCATTTACTGTATAGTAAGCTTTTGCACACAAACGTTCTTTGGCTACTTTCTTAAACTTATTGTTTGAAAAATTTTGAACGTTTTCTGGGATCCTATTTTATAGGCGTATACATTGGCCCTTAAACGATTTTTTTACTTTACTAAGTCTAGTCACTGGTACATCAAGTTTATGCTTATTTCGAGTATTTCTATTATGGTTTTCACTTTTCTTTTTAAATAAGTGTAATTTTTTTTAACATACATTAAATTTGAAAACACTTTAAGAATTGTCCTACATAATACCAGAGGTTCAGGACCATTATGTGGGACGCCAGACATGTCAGCATCTAGATACATATGTTACATCGCATATGTGTTATGACAAGTATCGGCGCGTCACGCAAAAGGGCACTAAGGGATGAGAGGCCGCCGCTGACTACCAAGTCTCTACTCCCGACATTTCACACAAATAGTTCCCAGTAAATATAACAAACGATTATAAATGTAGGTAGTAGGTAGAGAAGTAGGTGTAAGTTGTAACGAAAAAAAGTAGGTAACATGAAAAACCCGGATGAATGAATTAAACACTGCTTTGTGAAAATATAATTCACGTATTTATGAATATTCTATATATGAATATTTGTGAGTTTAGGAGGATGTTTTTGAGGATTAGTGAAAAAAAATTTATCCACATAATATATACAATATGTAAATATAATAATAATAATAATTTGTTCCTTCAATAAGACAAAATAACAATAGTACCTACTTATAAGAAAATACAAAACAAAATTAAAATAGAAAACATAAGAAAAACATTCTGAAAAAAATATTCTAATAATAATTTGACTTAGTAAAATAAATTATAATGGCAGTGCAATGCCCAACAAGAAAGGAAAAAGTACACAGTACATTTACCAGAGCAAGCCATGCTAGTTCAATATAAAAAAAAAATAGGTATCCATCTTTTAGAATTATATATAGTAAATAAAGTAGGTACAGCTTCCTCAATGACCGTCACAAATCATGTTTATGACAGTAACTTCTGTGTCTAAATCAAGATTCATCAAATATTTTGATAAGAAATACACTAAAATATGAAAATAGTATAAGAAATACATTTAAAAATTATACCTCTAGAATGAAAAATGGTTGTATAATCATATCCCAAAGTCTCTGATGAAAACACCATTACAATAATGACCGGATCCTTGGATCTTGCCAAGAGAACATACCAGTGTTACTTATAAATTTCGTGTAAACAAATACAAACGAAAATATATATTTTGGTATTTGCTCAAAATCCAAAAGCAATGTTAAAGTGATACTGCTACAAGACCTCGTGGTGAGGCCCCTGTTCACTCCAATCCCGACACTCGTACCCGCTATCCGCTGTAAACATCCACTCACATAAAATCAAACAATACCGACCGCAGCCATCGAGTAAATTGGATCGCCATTACCAGGAGCTTGTGCAGTGCTCAAGACACGATTAATTAAAAAGAAACGAAAACGAGAAAAAAAAAACAAAATTATTAAATTGGAAGGAATTAATGTGTGTTTGTTAATTGTTTATAACATTGGGCGTGTTTTACCAAGCAATGTTAAAGTTAATCCTTCTTTAAATATCAAATTTGGACTTATGCCGTGTTTCACCAAGCAATGTTAAAGTTAACGCCATGTTAAAATACCATGCCATCTCATTCATTGACATATTAGTATTTCCATACGAGAGGGATAACATGATATTTAACATGGCGTTAACTTTAACATAACTTGGTGAAACACGCCCTTAGATTGGTAGAGTTATGTTTTTTGTTTTGTACTTCGATATAGTGGATTATATTTTTAATTAAACACTTTCACCACGTTTATATTTAAGTGTCAATTGATATTATGTTTTTATATGTTTTTAATTTCGTAGTCAAATAAATGTTTTTAGGCTTTTTTTCTTTGCTGGTACTTCAGTTTTGTTTTATACTGTTCTTGCATTATTTTTATTACGAGAAGTTTTACAATCTATTTTATTTCTGTAATTATGCCCAATCATTTATTACTTAGCACTTATAACACTTATTTAATAGCGCTTTTAATGTTTGGGAACCTCATTAAACTTAACATTTCAATGCACAAGAGATTGTTAACTGTGCTGGACGTTGATTTCAAAACATAATGAATTGGCTTTATCAGATGCATTAACATTACACAATTTTAATTAAGTTTTTAATTTACCAGACTCTTTAAAACATCGAGGTTTGTACTGAGTATTAGATTTTTCAGTGTGTGTTTGTGCTCTTTAGTTCCTTTTACTTAAGTTCGGCTCGGAAAGTATAAAAGCAATCGGTTTGGAAAGTAATCCCCCTGGGGCCTTACTGAAACTGATTCGATTTTGATTCAGATTCGATCGTGCCGCATACTACCGAATAAATTGACGTTTGTTTATTTTGATTTTCAAACGATTGAAGTGGTCGGGAGTACAAAAAGTTGCGATATAACGATTTTCTTTCTCCTGGTCAGTTTCAAAGTAATCCACCACATAAAACACCAAAAGCCGTTGAGAGCGAACTGATTCGATTCTCGATTGTGTCGCCAGTAAGTCTGCTGGTTCAGATCAGTCGTCGCCGAGGGTCCATCTAATATCGTGTCGTACTCGTCGGGTCTGTCAGCTATAGGCTTATCGCCGGCAGTAACATTATCGTTACTGTGATTGCGCTGCGGACGGCGGATCAAGACGTTGTTTAGATATGCCCAATAAATTCTAACTGCCTTTTAATTCCTCCAAGACGCCCGGATATGATTGCACCCGGGTCTCCTGATAGTTGGACCGGGATTGGATAAGGTAATGGCGAAAGTGGTTTCTCTAAGGCTTTGTGTTTAACCAACTGACAAATTGAGGTGTTTGTGGGACACGTAGTTTAAGGAACGTAATTGCTTAAGGGCGTGTTTCATAAAGCAATGGTAAAGTTAATCCTTCATTAATATCATGTTATCCTTCTCGTACTTCCTGTCAATGAATGAGAAGGCATAGTATTTTAACAAGCCTTTAACACTAACAAGCGTTGGTGAAATCGGGACTAAGGGCGTGTTTCACCAAGCAATGTTAAAGTTAATCCATCGTTAAATATCATGTTGTTCCTCTCGTAATTCCTATCAATGAATGAGAAGGCATGTTATTTTAACATGCCGCTAATACTAACATGCGTTGGTGAAATCGGGTCTAAGGCCGTGTTTCACCAAGCAATGTTAAAGTCAACGCCATGTTAAAATACCATGCCATCTCATTAATTGACAGGAAATACGAGAGGGAAAACATGATATTTAACATGGCGTTAACTTTAACATTGCTTGATGAAACACCGCCTAAGCCTAACAGCACCTTAAGGGGTTGTTACTCTATTTTATATCTATAATGTATTGTATTTAAATGCCTTTTTTATTGTTCTTGGCTCCATCACAGAAATCGAACCCACGAGCTCAAGAGCCAAGCTCTAAACCACTGGACTATACAGATATAATATATTACCGATATTTTAGAAGAGACAGACCATTTTAATTACTGAAAACTTGGAAAATATGATTGTCTCCATTTTATTTGGCCAGTACATTATGAAGCATCGCGTCCTATTTCGCTACATAAATATGTCCAAGCAATTACGACCACTACAAAAATAGCTTTCGTTCCATTTACAAGCGTGATCATGTTGTTTGCGCACTCAATAATACCATTACATCGTAATGTTTACCGAGCAGTTATCATCATTAGCTGCTTAAGCGTCTATCACATGTATCCTTCATGCAGGAAAACTTTCCAGAGTCACAAAGTAGCATAACAGAGACACCACCTGGTACTACAAAATGGTATCGTCCTAATACTGGCAATTCGACTGGCTATTTTGGTTTTCTTCGATTTCCAGGCACATTCCGGAAACCGCCATCTAGCGCCACTATTGGAAAATACTAATTACTAATTTCGTTTCGTATCGTCTACGTGTTTAAGGAGTTGAATTTAGCTTAATGTGATGCTTAAAAATATGATTATCTTTATTTTAATGTCAATATTTGTACTTAATTCGGCATATTTACATTTTATAATTTACAAACGTTAATAGTGGTGACATCTATTGCAATTTTTTTGTATTAAAGACAGATTGTGTGGGATGGTAGGCCATGCCAGAGTCACAGTAGCGATAGCTGATACCGATGCGATACGATACAGTCAGTCAGATACAGTCTCACAGCAATCTCAACCTTATTCCTTTCTGAATGGATAAAATTTTGTTAAATATCCAAAAGTATGTAATGTAACGAATTTTTTTAAAGAAATCGTGGCTTTTTATTTGCTGTAACCATTAGCTTCCATTTCAATTTGGTCGTATTAACACAATACAAGTGCTAATGCCAGTATCGAAATTTGAATCATTGGTTTTCGAATTAGAATCATTTGATAGACTTTTATTTTTGCTGTGCGAATTGCTTTGTTATCTTTCGGAAATTATTTTTTGCCACAATAACAGTATTACGAATTAGCAGTATTTTTAATCTATTTTATAAAAAAACCGACGCCGCGACGCCGCGACGTCTCGACGCCCGATGCCGCGACGCCCGACGCAGACGCCCAACGTCGCGACGCCCACGCCCGACGTCGCGACGCCTAACGTCTCGACGCCTAACGCCGCGACGCCCGACGCCGCGACGCCCGACGCCGCGACGCCCGACGCCGCGACGCCCGACGCCGCGACGCCCGACGCCGCGACGGCCGACGCCGCGACGCCCGACGCCTAACGTCTCGACGCCAGACGCCGCGACGCCCGACGCCGCGACGCCGACGCCCAACGTCGCGACGCCCACGCCCGATATCGCGACGCCCGACGCCGCGACGCCCACGCCCGACGTCGCGACACCCACGCCCGACGTCGCGACGCCTAACGTCTCGACGCCTAACGCCGCGACGCCCGACGCCGCGACGGCCGACGCCGCGACGCCCGACGCCGCGACGCCGCGACGCCTAACGTCTCGACGCCAGACGCCGCGACGCCCGACGCCGCGACGCCGACGCCCAACGTCGCGACGCCCACGCCCGATATCGCGACGCCTAACGTCTCGACGCCCAACGTCGCGACGCCCACGCCCGACGTCGCGACGCCTAACGTCTCGACGCCTAACGTCTCGACGCCGCGACGCCCGAAACCGCGACGCCGACGCCCAACGTCGCGACGCCCACGCCCGACGCCGCGACGCCCGACGCCGCGACGCCCACGCCCGACGTCGCGACGCATAACGTCTCGACGCCCAACGTCGCGACGCCCACGCCAGACGTCGCGACGCCTAACGTCTCGACGCCTAACGTCTCGACGCCCGACGCCGCGACGCCTTACGCCGCGACGCCGACGCCCAACGTCGCGACGCCCACGCCCGACGTCGCGACGCCTAACGCCTCGACGCTTAATGCTCACGCCCGACGCCGTCTCGACACCTAACGTCTCGACGCCTAACGTCTCGACGCCTAACGCCGCGACGCCCGACACCGTGACGCCCGACGCCGCGACGCCCGACGCCGTGACGCCGATGCCCGACGCTGCGACGCCTAACGTCGCGACGCCCACGCCTGACGCCGCGACGCCCCGACGCCGCGACGCCGACGCCCAACGCCGCGACGCCTAACGTCGCGACGCCGACGCCCACGCCCGACGGCGCGACGCCTAACGTTGCGACGCCGACGCCCGACGCCGACTTTCACGCTTCTAAATATTCTTAATGTACAGACAGACACCCCTCTACAGATTTATTATATGTATAGATAAACTATATTTAAACAAACTTTTACTTTTGTTTACAACAGTTTTATACAAATCGAGTAAGCAATAACTCGTCGTGTTCACGTCAAACAATAATGACATTTTGATGGTAACAGACGGAATAATAACGTAGTTAACGTGGCTGCGAGCATTAGCGGAAAGCCTGCGGAGTTACTTGTTACACGCCCTTTGACTCGGGAATACGAATTATATGGAACAGCGTCTTGCGTGGAGCTGCGCTTTTCATTTTTTGTTCGTATACAGCAGGCTTACTCCCGACACAATCGAGAATCGTATCAGTTCGATCTCAAAGGCTTTTGGTATTTTAATTTGTTGAATTTACGAACCAGGGTAAATAAAATCGTTAGATAGTAACTTTTTGTACTCCCGACCATATCAATCGACTGAGAATCAAAATCAATAAAGTTTATTCGGGAGTACGCGGCACCATCGAATCTGAATCAAAATCGGATCAGTTTAGAGAGTCTATAATATTAATGAGTGATAATACTTTAGGGTGTGTATGGGTCCCGTGTGTAGAGTTTACTGTGAAAGTAACATCATTAAAAGAGTTACTTTTTTAAATTATTGTATGGGAAAATTTATGATATTGGGGCAGGATGCAGCGCTGGTACTTTCACAGTACCTATTCTCAACAAAGACACAAAGTATTATCACTAATTTATTTTACTTCTTGTAAATTTTTATGTCTTTTTTCCTGAACATAGCAATAGAGGGCAATACAAGGCTTTTTGTCGTAGGTATTATAATTTAATATAGTCGGTAGATCAGCCCTAAAGAAAAATGTTAAGAGCTATTTAATACGTTACTTTATGATCATAATTGTTGCAATCACATAATATGAGTGAAGGCTTTAACATTTAGCCATTCCTGGAAAAATATCTGCTATTAAATTACATATATCCACTTAAATATTTATAATATATAATTGTATATAATTAAACATCATAAAGCTACATCTACATCCAGTTCAGATAATATGAGATAATATAATGTAATGAATAATTTTCATATCGATTTTATGTTTATAGTAGGTATTATTATATTAATGTAAAATGGTTTTATTATGTATCAAAATGCATTCCATCAAAGCCATATATTTGCATTATACGTCGCCTTTTTGTTATATTATTTAAGAAGATTTACCTTAGTTCTCTAAAG
The DNA here is from genome assembly GCA_905187575.2 of Celastrina argiolus. Classification (NCBI taxonomy): domain Eukaryota; kingdom Metazoa; phylum Arthropoda; class Insecta; order Lepidoptera; family Lycaenidae; genus Celastrina; species Celastrina argiolus. Next base: position 1,586,438 of record LR994581.1, on the reverse strand, counting down.
TAGATCTTTGACTAAATTAAGACCACAATTAATATGAATACTGAAATATTTTCGGTCTTACTTATCAGTAGACTGGCGTAGGGAACTAAACAGTAAACCTTAACGTCTAATTTTCTCAGTAAGTCAATGATAATAATAAAAATATACCTACTCGTAATATCCAAATACACATCAACTAATTTAGAAGGAAAAGCATCTCTACGCCATTCCTTTTCTCGGGAAGATTTATGCGGCGTTTAACTTGACGCTGGTTCAGATTAGCAGTTCAGAGGGCTGACCCTTAAGCCGCAGGATATCCCTTTATTTACTACCTAACATAATGCTTTATGCCTTCCGATACTAATTAAATTATGGCATACATTACAGTTTACATAGCGGAGGAAGTTGAATATTTACATAATTATAGCTTTTACATTTGTTATTGATTTCGTAGCAATATTCAAATTAGTTTTTAGCGGAATTACAATTTTAGAATATATTTTTCTGAAAACCTATTTTTATTAACATTTATAAATAAAATCGTGTCGTAAATTTTTATATTATGTATATTTAATACTGGATTTTGACCGTGGCTTTGCGCGGGTGAAAAAAAAGTATTTATTACTTCTAATACCTCCAAGAATATTATGATAATCGGTCACTATGGTGTGAAAGCGTAACAAACAAACGGACAGTCACATTTATTTTAGGTATTAGGGACAAGTTGATCATATCTTTTCCCGAAACAGATTGTGGTGGTGCTTCAGTCCTACAGAACCTCAAGTATTTTTATTATTGGTGACCTACTGATTTCTATAATATACTTCACTTATAAAACTATGCAACATACTATACAATGTAAACCAGCAATTATGGCTGCTGACATTAATAAATTCCACATCTCTAGTGTTAAATAAACAATAGTCATGTAAGTGTTAAGCATTACCAGCTGTCGTAATGGCTGTCGTGGTTAATAAAATTCTAACCCTGTAGACAGCGCCACACGAATCGCAGACTCGCCATAGATTATAGTGAGACAGAAGGCAAGCTTTATACGTAACATTCATTTGAGTTTAATTTCTGAGACGAAATGTATATTTGCTGAATTTTACTTGTTGAAGATTACACATTTATTTGAGGAGGATTCACAGTTTTGAAAAGAGAAGAACGGTCAGTTGTCAAATATCATTGTCACGTGAGTCTGAGTCTGTAGATTTGACACAGAGCTAATTGAGACATAAGAAGTTTGCGCGGATGTATGTTGGTAATATTGGACCTAATCGGCGACCTATGAGGTTAATACATAAAGTTTCCCAGTAAAGACCACTGTACGAGTTGGTTCTGATCTGCACAGGTAAGTCGTCTTCAATCTAATCTATTAGAATTACTGACTTAATATTTGTTATCTGATAATGCTAAAACATACTATAACTAATATAAAGTTGTAGAAATTAATAGCATTATATGATGCTGCCGTGGCCGTCTAAATGAAAGAAAACAAAAATAATGGGTATAATGAACCTTATAATGATTAGTAAGACTACCAAATAACTTTTCCACGACACCTAAGATACCTCCTTGAGGTACACCTCATAAACTCGACTCAATTTCCACCTTACTACCTCGCAATACGGTCGGCGTGAAGCTCGTGGGCCGATTATAATGAGGCTTACGATATATATCACACGAAAAAGGTTAAGTGGTAACATTTGTTTGTTAATGTGTTGCTCGTTGTTTTTTGTTGATAAGTTTAGTCGGCCTGATTGATGGGGGTATAAAAATAAAATTAATGATTGTGTCAAACGTCTTTTGGATGTTTGATATGTAAATGAAACTTTAAATTAAAATATAATTTATCTATTCCTGTGATTAATCGTCGCGTCTTAATGGTCAATTTGTTGGTTTTGGTATCGATGTGGTAGCTGTTTCGGGAAATAATTATGTCGTTAGTCAACGGTGACAGGCACCCACGTTACTCGAATAACGATTTGATGACATAATCACACGTCAGCTAATGCAGTTCCTGCAAAAATATAGTTACTCAATGTTACTTTGGCTTCCGAGTTCCGATCCACAATCTACATTTTGCTTATGAGTAAAAATATCAGAAGCATCTGCATAATTTTTTTGGCTACAATTAACTCTATTATAAATTGTAATAAATTCTAGTTATAAAATATTTTAAACCTTTCCTCCAAGTAGGTATAAATTGTATGAAATTGAATTGCTGATAGTGACCCCTACGCAACACCCGCATACAACTTTTGCAACAATATTCACTATGACAGAACTTGCTCAGTAAACAGTTGTAAATTATAGTGCATGTCAACATGTCATTATTACCGACTCCTTAGTAATTACAGACCATTAAGCTGCCACTATTACCACAATTTACCATTCAGCCACTGATAATAATACAGTGTTACATGTCTGTATTACATACATTGTAATAAGGTAAACATTAATAATAATACAGTATATTTCTAGACCAACATTGTATTTTTAAGTGAAATTATGTATCTATCTACAACATAGCATTTTAAAATGAAAGATGGCCGTTGCATAAGTCAGTTAAACCATTTTAATGATCATTCGATGACCATAGATAATGTTCGATATGGGTACCTATCCGATTAAATGAAATCCATTTAATAGTTTTGATAGTAATGTCAATTGATTTTCTATGCTATGTAACATATTTTCATTCATTTATCAATGCATTCTTTAGTTACGTTCTCCATTCATGTTTTATGATCGTGTTGTGATGAGATTAATAGTTTAGATGATCAATTATAAAATTCTAGTTGGGAGAGAACTATCAACATAACTAATTTCTGCAGTCTACATTACATACAAGATGGATTAACATTTAGAAAGAATTTCGTGTAGAAGAATTTTCTCCATTCCATTAATTTCAACTAATCGTAATCAGAGATCAGCCTGAAACAATACTAACGTAAAATCTGTATAATCCTCCCCCATTACCAATCCAAAATAATCCAAAAAACGTAATTGAAAATCAAATAAAGCACCTCCACAACCCGAGGCCGAGGCCGTATCAACACGATTTATCGATATGTAAATCATTTTAATTGGTGCTGGGGACATTTTTTACTAACGTAATTGGCAGCTCGGCCGTATTTCACGGGCTATCCGAGGCAGTATTTATTACGGATTTTCGTTCGTATTTATTTTTACTAGCAATTGCTGTTTAAAGGCTTTTTAAAGCTGGAAGTGCAAGGTTAAAGCGATTTTTTAAGAATATAAAAGTTATATCATTTGAACACATTTTAAAGTTATTTAACTTAACGTTATCTTCTATGTTTTTGACTATTACAATTCTGCTTTCATTGTCATTTTAGAGGAGCTTGAGTTGATTTTACTTGATTGACTCTTTAGTTTCCAACATTTTCATTTTCCTATTCATGACTGTAGTTATACTTGTGCTGTTGTCTTGGAATTATTTATTGCCATCAATTTCAATTTCTATTGATGACGAATCGATTAAAGCATATTTAAAAGGCTCGTGTAATTTTAAACGAGCGTGTCATTTAAACACGTTTCATTGATACACCGCTAACAGAAATCATTCATTAATTAGAGTTGCGTGCGAACCGCGCCGTTAATCGTACCTACGTACGATTACACGGTTTCGCTGCACGCGAGTGTACGATTCATATTATGGTCTTGTATCTACTAAATTTTAAACTCAACATTGTAATTTATTTTTAAAAAATGCAATGATCGCAAGATAAATTAGGCAATCTGAAAAGGCCGCATAACATTTGATAGATGATTAGCATTGTATTTTGTTCTGCAAGTTGTAAGATTATGTGGTCTTTCGCGAAATTAAATATATATTAGCATTAATGGACTATTGACATGATTTATTTTTCATCGACCTACCTATTTTGTATTAGCTAGATTTCATGTGATGCCTACATATTAGTTTTATGTAAAGTAGTACTCCAAAATCTCCATTAACACTATTTGAAATAATTAATCAACCTTATCTTACATTCAAAAGACATTTGGAATAAAAAATGCCACCGTCATTCACTACATGTTTTACAAATGTATTTTTTGATCCCGCATTTTTTAGGCTCGATCAAATTCTTTTTTGTCTGACAGGCAATAAACAATTTAATTTCCGCTAGGAACTGACGTTTTAATTAATTGTACGTGTCTGTTGTAATGTGCGAAGGTTTATTCGCCCGCATAATAAGGGTTAAAATAAAGAGCAGAATAAATACTAAACCCACAACAAATATGTTTTATCTTGAGAAATCTACAGAGGCGGTCTAGAAAAGGTCTTTATAAGTTTTTAGTTAACATGCAATAGCTTAATATCTTTTGTTGCTACAATTTACTAAGATAACATCATTTACTTAGTAATTAGTTATTTATCAATACATTTGCTGCATATGCCATTTAATGCAGACGAAATGTTACAAAGTAATAAAAAAGTAATAAAATTATTAACTTTATACACAACATGTTGCAATTTAATCTCCATATTATCAGTTTAAGACATTATACAGCGTATATTTTATAGTTTTTTAAATTTTATAGTTTTTAAATTGCACATATTCATAATAATAAAATAATATACCAATAAAGATTATGTAATGCTTCGAGAAATCGTTTCAATACAACGCTCGTATCGGAGTGGTCTCGTTTTATTATGCGATTTAAGTCTTTTATGGCTGCTAAGAGATTTCCACTGTTTAATATGGGTGTGACACCAAAATGTTTCAGTATTATTTGTCAATAAAATGTGAGGTTCTGGCATATCATTTAGACTGTATTTCACATCGTTCTTAGCCGAAATATCTATTGCTTCTTTTCAAAGTTACTTGTCTCGACTTAAATAAATTGTATAATGTATGTATGAATAATCAATTCTTTCGCCTTGTCACTAATAGTAATTTCTTCTTGTAGGATGGGCAACAAGTCGGTCCTGCGCCTGTTCTCTCGCCAGTTGTGTCGATTTACCGTTCCACTGGGTTATGAGAGTAAAAAAGGAAGAGAGAGTGTCCTTGTGTATTGCGCACACACTTGGGTACTATAAAATTACAGGCCTGGTTTCAACGAAATAGGCTACCTACACCGAAATCAGTGAGGGGAAATATTTAATTTATGTCTTTTGACCGTATTCTGTTAAGTTTCAATTTTAATTTTGCCGTATTCAGTTATGTATTAGGTACCTAATGGCAATCATTTTGACTGTATTATTTGATGTATCAATTTTGACCGCATGCTATTGTACAGTTGTGTACAATATTGCTGTCAAACACTTGACAGCGATAATGTGCACAATTGTACAATTTACGCCTGTCGAATTGCTGTTGCGAGATACATAATAAGCCTGGTAATTTCTCACCGTTTAAACCTTCCCGTGATTTCCACGAATTTTTCAAGACTAAAAATAGCCGAATCTGTTTAGCCGTTCTCGAGTTTAGCGAGACTAACGAACAGAAATTAATTTTTATTTACATATACATATACATATATTATGTACATATAGATTACCACTTTAAATCGGTAGTGAGCTCTTATCTTTTGTTATCCTTCAAATTGGATATCAACATAATATAATATCTAATTAATGTTATTCGCCAAGCGTCAACTTAGATTACATATAAAATCAATAATTAATTTCCAATAAGTCATTTCGTATTTATGGCGATCGTAAAGTTAGTCCGTTGAATATTAATGAGTGATTCCATTATGTTACGACTTACGAGGTTCTTTGCTTTTACATATTTGCAAATCGGAGAAGACTAGGTCCAATTTTACTTACATTATGTAAATTAAAAAATGTAATATACGATATTAGATAGTAATAAATTTTGTGTATGTTATGTTTTATGTTTGTTTCGGATTTTAGGCTAGGAGTAGGTTATATTTTATCAATTTTGGTATTTTTTTTATGTAACCAATTTAGTTGACGAATAGGTATGTTGAACTATTGCTGTTTTTAACTTTTGTGTTTTGTTTATTATTTAAATAGAATACATGATGTAAACATACCAGTTGTAATAACTGTGGGATATGATTATACTACCTTTTCTCATTCTAGAAATGTGTTTTTTTATTACTTTATCGTTTTTTTGCGACAAAAAATATTGAATACTAAAACACAACATATTATGACTTGAGCCTCGCTTTTGTTTTAATTATTCCTCTTCTGTCATTAGCCAAGTTTTTCTAAGATAATAAACTAAGTTATTAACAGCAAATGTAAATAATATATTGATTTGTAAATAATTATTAATTTGTCCATTCAAATCCATCATCATTGTAACGTGCTGTAATTTTCCCTTCAACTATTAAAACATTTGCCTTACTGACAACAAAGGATGTAGATTAAAAAACAACACGACAGGAAATCGATTAAATATGGACGTTTAAATCGATGCTGTCAAACCTTGAACAACCAGTTGCACTTAATTCAATTGAAATAGTGGTTGAAACGTAAATATATCATACCGACAGTCACCTCGATCTGTCGCTGCTACTAGTTACAGTAATGTCGGCCGTTCGGTATAAATACGTCGATTTGACGTATTTACGGCCCACGAGTCGCGTAATTAATCGAATCGAGTTTTTATCGATATCGAAATGACCACTTAATTACATGTTCGATTATGTCAGTGACTACCTTAAGTGTGGCGCTGCCTCCTAGCCTATGCAGGGAATAATTTTGAATTGACATGTTTATTTTAACTAGACTAGTCGCTCTGTAGAAGAAATCTCTCACTAAATAAAAAACTATAACCCGACTTCGCAAAAAAGGGGTCTCAAAAGGCTGAAACAAGAAAAACATCAATTTGAAATCCAGAAATGCCTAGGTACAAAAATGGTCAAGGTAGAGCCGAGGTCACACCCGCTATTGGGATTGAATATTGCAACAGCAGACGAATATTATGATTTTTCAAGCTCTTTTTTTCTACCATATTTCGGTGTGAGACGCTTAGATTTTGTAAGCGGGTCCGACCTCGTCTCTACCTTGACCATTTTTGTACCTATGCATTTCTGGATTTCAAGTAGATTTTTTTTTGTTTCAGCCTTTTTATCCGTTCCGTTGTCTGGTACCTGTAACACAAGTTCTTTTGATACTTATCACGGGGCCAGATTGGCGTGGTGTAAAACGTCCATAGATATACATTATATGTATTCCAATATTTTGCATTTATAAATATTTGTTTGTAATTAGTTAGAATATATTTTTTTGATAATTTATCTTTTTTTTTTTCAGATTTCTGCTCACAGAGATAAAATTGGTTCATCTGTAAAATAGTCTGCGAATATTTTTGTACAATGTTGTGAATATATATTATTGTAGTCACTCGTGTGACCTCGTTTCCTGCACGAACGCGAGTCACGAGCGAAGTCGAGCGGCAAGCTTGTTAATATTGAAATATATTACTTATCGACGTTATATATCGGTGATTATGTATACACTTTGTATTCATGTATTCGTACATAAAAAACCTATAAAATACGTTTATGGGCTTCCCTCTATACGTTACTGTTTTTGTTTTATGTCTTTACAGAATCGTTATTTTATTAAAACATATACAAATTTATTGGGTACACAATAAACGTATGGTTTAATATATGTTAATACGGGCGATTTAATTCTTAACACTATTTTCTAATGGAGTTTTTAGATATTTATTTTGAATAAATAAGGTTGGACGATAGTGTGGAGTTAATAAAATGTTTTATTGACAAATTGTGTGGTCATTAATTTTCAGATGTCTGGATTCGATTTTTATGTAGAAAGTATAATATATTTTATTTATTTAAATATTGAGAACATTCTTTATCAATAAATAGTTTCTTGGTAGAGCATTAAATTGACTATCAAAATACATAAAATCTAGAAAACATTAGCAAATGTATTATAAATCTACTCGGTAAAAATACTCGGTATTTCAACATACACCTATTTTTAAATTATTTTTAAATATAAGAAATACCGAAATAAATAAAAATAAAATACGTTTATTTCAGACCATAACAATATTAGTAGATGTGTTAGTAACAATACAAACTTATATTATGTTTGTATTGTTAGTATAATTTACATTTTCTTTCACATTTTATTTGCATTTAAGACCAAGTGCTACCTCTATCCAGTACCTTTGGATAGGGCAGTCCGGTCTACTGACAATTATTATTGAACATCATCATCAATAAGAACAGCCGCAAGTGAAGAATTTAAAAGCTTAATATAAAATAAGAATTCTAAATGACAGCAAAACCCAGCAAATACCGTACAGTGTAATCAGCAATCAGCACCTTGTATGAGGTGGTGAAACGCTCGTTTTTACACCTGCAGCTCTAGATGGAATTTCCGCCTAAGTGATTTCTAAGTTGCAAGAAGGAGTTTCCATTTGCTCAGGCAATAAATATATCACTCGCGCCATAAAATCTTATTGACTCATATTACTTATTATTATTTTATTTATTTATTAAAGTAACTAAAATGGACACGAGTAATATTGTTAATTGTCACAAAAAAAATATATATTATAATACATGTAATATAAAAAATGACGACCTCCGTAGCGCAGTGGTTGAGCGCCCTGGTGCTCGACGGTCACGGGCTCGAATCCCGCCGAGGGAACAAATAGTTTTCAATGTTTCTGGGACATATATGTGTATTTTTGTGTATAATAAAATAAAAATCTTAAATATGTGTATAGTTTAATAGTACTAAATATATTTCCGTTGTCTGGTACCTGTAACAAAAGTTCTTCGGTTACTTAGCACGGGGCCAGATTGACGTGGTGTGAAGCGTAATACTTAATTTTTTTTTATTTAATAAAAAAACATGTAATAATTATTTTACAGCCACCAGATCGGGGAGGAAAGTTCTCGAGTGGCGACCACGGATTTGAAGACGAAGCGTAGGGCGGCCTTCCACAAGATGGACCGACGATCTGGTCCGAGCGTCGGGCAGCCGTTGGATGCAGACAGCGCACGACCGGTCGTTGTGGAAGTCCGCGGGGGAGGCCTATGTTTATCAGTGGACGTCTTCAGACTGCTTATGATGATGAACACTTAATTTAGAATAGTTTGGGTTATACAAATTCCGGTACATTCATGATGTACCGGAATAAAGGACTAAGTTATATTGTTGTCAATGTACTTTGATGTTTACTTCGTTGCTACTAAAGTTTTTTGTTTGTTTGCGGTGTAAATTTTATTGATGATCAAGTTGTAGTGTGCTATGCTAGATAAGGCGAGAGGTTTCGACAAAACCATGCCAGCGAGGGGGTAAAAAAATACATTTCCAAAATGAGGAAAGGTAGAATAAACGTATCTTAAAGTTATAGTGACTGTTATTATTACACCCTGTTATGTCTTCTAGTTTTGCAGGAAAAGTGAATTCTTTAAAGCAGCCGAGTTTAAATTGAGAATTTTTCGTGCGAATATGAGCCAGTATTTCGTTTCTGACACTAATGGTACGTTATAATTACTGTATAAGTGTTAGCAATTTATGTCGGACGTACAAGACTTATACCATTCGTGCTACAAGCTGTTCGCTGGAGGTTTATTGTAGCGTGGTTGTGGCAAAATCGTATTGTAATCGTAAATCAAAACTATTGTAAAATAAATGTAGAAACTAATAGATATTTAACTTTAGAAAAATGTAATATAGTTAACTGTAGAATTTAAATTTTTCTAAACTTCAATATCAAACGGATTATGTGATATTTTAGATTTATAGTGCCCAACTGTGTGCGCAATACACATAGGCAATTTCCCTTCCTTTACTCTTGCAGCCCAGGGACGTTAGTACTGTCAGTTAGCTTCGGTCACACAAGATAACGTGTCCCATACATATACAAGGCTAAAATTTGTCCGAGTTTTTTTCTAAATATTTCAAAGTTGGTCCGGTGATTTGAAATTGCTAATTAATTAATATATAATTAATTTAAATTGTCACTTTTTAAGTGAGCTGATATTCATCGTAGCGGATTTCTTGTGCTGACACAATATCTAGTGTATTGACTGGCGAGAGAACCGGCGCAGGACCGACTTTTTACACGCCCATCCGACGCATGGATCATATTTCTTGTCAGACAGTCAGGCGATCAGCCTGTATTGTCTTAAACAAGCTTGCAAAAAAAATGTTGTTTCAACGCGAGAATCGAACTCACGATCGATGATTGTCGAGAAAATAATGGTTAAGAACCAAGTTCAAAGCCACTAGACCACAAAGGCGTACTAGTAGTACAGAATGATTCATGGTTCATAAACAGTCGAAAACAAAAAAAAATATATTCAAAAGTGTAAAATGACCAGAATGAGTGAACCTTACTATGCTGAGGCTCGCGGGCTCGTGGATATAACACCTGACCAGTATTGAAACTCGTCTGTTTTGTGACTTTTATGGAGATCTTTAATAGGGATTTGTCGCGTTAAGGTAAGTAATTTATATGAGGTGCCAAAACAAAAAAAACTCCTATACGTCTTCACACTATATTCAGCTCAATATATGACTCATAAATCACCCTGTATATTGTAGTGTCAACATGTCAAAAGAAATTACAAATACCAGTTGAAAACGATGAATAATCTACGAAGCTTTCTGAACAAATCGTATGCACATACTAATGACATTATGTATACATGTATGTAATATGTATGAAGACGTTGAAATGGCATGTCACGTTATTTAAATAGTTATTGACATTCACAATTAATATAATTGTGTATGAAGTGAAGGTGAATGCTTAATGTCAAGATGAAACTGTTCATAGTTTTATCAATCGTCAATTAATTTTATTTTTATGTACCCACTCAATTATAATTTTTGAGATATAATGATTACTTATATTGTCTGCAAGATATATTATAATTTGTGTTTCATTTTATGAGCCTAAGCTCTAAGGTAAATTTAGACGGCTTCAAAATTTTGCAATGACAAATGAAAAGTACATTTTTTGGAAGCTGAATCCTTAAAACATAATCGAAGTTAGGACGCGACAGGAGCTCTCTTAAACACGGGCTGTTACCTCATAAATAGAAGGACAAAATGTGTCTTGAGCGGACTTAATATTTCGTAAAACCAGTGGTATATAGTGCTATACATGAATCTGTATAGCACTATATACCACTGGTTTTACCACTGGCTTTAATACACGTATAGTAGTATCATAAGCAGAAATATATTTCGCAATCGATACCAATTGTTTTACCAATATTAATTAAATTATACTTGACGCCTTTATGCCAATTACAAAAAGTTAACCCAAATGCCTTTAAATAAAGATTAAAAAAAAAAAAAAAACCCAAATTGTTGCCTTTATTACGAGCTATTAAGTTTTAACTGACAAGTAATGTTATGTTAACGAGGACAAGCTGTCTGCTTATAAGGCTCGAACAGCTTGTGTTACTTACACACTTCCGACAGTTATAAATGTGAAAGTTTTTGAGGAAGGATCAATGGATGTTTGTTACTCTTTTACAAAATGTATCTCTCTCTTTCATTACAAAAATGTCTAACGGTGAAAACATATATATATACATCTACTTATTTATTTAAAACATGATTTTTTTAAATAATATTGATGTGATCACTATAACATGTTGTTAGACCGACCGACTAACCCCAGCTTGGCATCACATGGATCTCATAACTTTTTATGGCAAAAGAGCTAAGTAGCGAGACTTGGCACTTTTTACAAGTTATGTTTTTGATGGGAAAATGTATTTACACGAGATGTTAGAAGTAACATAGAATAATTTTTATTTCACGCGGTCATAGCCAATTAGTAATTCCTTACCTATTATTGAAGTTTATTTGGGATTTATTAACTCTCACAAACATATATTAATAAATAGCATGTATTGTGTGGGAGTGGGACGGAACGACATGTTATTTATGACGACATTATAACGTATAAAAATTGCTTATCGCGATATTAATACGCACATTAAAGTATTACCTGCGCCCACGCACGCATTCATCAATATTTATAGTTTTTATGATAAATATGTTTTATATCAAATTACAAAAAGATACTGATTTTGTTGTCTAATTATTGTATGCAGAAACATATTAACAAATAGGGGAGACCGGGGATGGTTGGCTATAGGGGCAGGTAGACTAATCAGCAATAACTCGCCACGGGCAAGTATTTTTCATCAACAAATCACGAACAACGATGTCTCCCCGCGTCCCTCTTACCTGTGCGAAGTGAGCCGCTGAAGTCGCAAGCCGTTCATAAGTGGTACCACAAGTTGTATTTTTGGTCTCGGTAAGTAGTTTTTTTCAGTAATACTTTTTTTGTTATTGTGCCTTTGGAACTGTTTGAATCAATGTTGTTGTTATGCCAAATTTAAATATAATAGTTTTATTACATATTGCACAGTGTTGCTTCCCTGTCAGTGCTAGAGTTTGCATATGATACGCAGAAAATTTTCAAAATGGCATATGGGGTTGGTTGACAATTTTTTTTCGGGGTTGGTAGACTAATTAGTCAACCAATCGTACACAATAGTACAAGACTTATTTTTACCTACATATCATATGCAAACTCTGACAGTAACATAAAATGTTAAACATTTTATACCTAGTATAATGAATTATGTGGGCTATTGGTTAATTTTCATCATAAACTATGTAAACACTATTATGGTTCTTTCTCACATACCAAGTTACAGTTCTATTTTTACAGAAAATAAGGACGTACAAAAGAAAATCTTTAAGGGATGATGTACATTTTAGCGACGACGAAGAAAATAAACTGGAAGATTATTTCAAGACGTCTGCTGATATTTAGTATGAACTAACACCATATGAGACACGCAAGTTTTTTTTTAAATTCGAATACACACATATGATCAATAAAACTATGCCTGAATCTTGGAATACAAAATAACTTAATAGATTTTTTCTATCATTCAGTAAATTTTTGTTTGTTATATTTCATACTAATCCTCTTTATTTACACTAATATGCCTAGGTCTACCTGCCCCATCCTTATTGTCAACCTACCCCGGATATGGGGTAGGTTGACAAAGCGTCAGAGGTTTAGCAAATCAACAAAATAAGTATTATAATGATAAATATAAGATTTAAATATTAGATACCTGAATAGCTATTCTATCTTTATCAATTGTTGTTATTATGCTATTAAGTCTAACATCAGAGATATATGGGCTTAAGTCAAAAGTTAGTCAACCATCCCCGGTCTCCCCTACTTATGAAGTCTAAAAAAATATGTATTCGTAAAGATATAAGGTCGAAAGTTTATTATAATTAATGAATTAATAATAATGAATTGATATTAATTATAGTAAAAAATGCCAAGTCTTGCTGTTTAGTTTTTTTGAAATAAAAGACTTTTGAGATCCATATGATGCCAAGCCTGGGCAAGTCACTGCCGTGCCCCCAGATTTATTGTTGTTCCAACGCTGCAATGGCACCACGATTCCAGAGTAGGGAACCAAGCTCCAAGCCCCGGTGTCGAAGGCCCGTGTAAATAAAACAATCTCAAACCCAACCTCACCTTGAGAACCTATTTGACAGATTAAAAAAAAATGTTTCGTTTCATTTCTAAAAGTGAACATCATTATTAATGTTACATAGTACTTTAATTTATTTTCTTTTTATAGGTACAGTTATATTCATATTATAGATTACAGGAAACAATAAAATAAGTATAATGTATATTTTTATAATCTCTATTTTTACGTTTTAAAAAAGAAAAAAATTATAGTATGTAACATAAATAAAAATTCTTCATTTTTAAAAGTGAAACGAAACGTTTCTTTATCTGTCAAATAGGTTCTCAAGGTGAGGTTGGGTTTGAGATTGTTTTATTTATACGGGCCTAAGAGTGAGTGAATAACCCATAGTTTGGTAGAACATAACTACAGATTGATTCATAGTTCATATTATACCAAGCCGAATATAGTGTGAAGAAAATGACGCGTAGAGCATTTTTTGTTTTGGCACCTTATATAAATTACTTAAAATAACTAAAAAAAAAAAACAAATTATCACAAGGAGTGAATCTTACGACGCTGCGGCTCGCGGTCTCCTAGTCTATACACACGAACGCACTGGACGTTGACCTAAGGCCTGACTAGGATAGACTCATCTGTTTTGTGACTTTTATGGAGATCCTTAATCGTGATTTGTCGCGTTATGGTAGGTAATGTAAGGTGCCAAAACAAAAAATGCTCTACATGTCATTCTCTTCACATTATATTCGGTTTAATATATAAACCAGGAATCATTATGTAAATGTACTTTATTACTGTTGTGGTGTCTACAGCCTTTGGTTAGGGTCCATTCACACGACTAATAATACATCGAGTTATTAATATTACGTTTATTATACTTAGTAATACAGGTAATATCTTGTAACTAGGTACATAGGTCCTACACTTATAACCTCGCTGAGAGGACTCATATAGACTATCTTAAGCATCAAAGTCAAATGTCATACTTGACATTACATTGTTTTAAGCCTAATTAATAATGGCATAGCATTATGTAACAATTACTTACTGGCATAATATGTACGGTAAACAGTTTATAGATAAATAGCTTTTCAATTTACGCGTCAAATGCAGACAATTTAAAATTTACGACGGTTAAAATTATTAGTAAAATGATGTTGCGATGTTCATAGATATCTTTATTTTCGCCAAATGCATTTAATAGTTCTTCGAACGTGTAATTGATGTAAAAACGATACAGTGTAATTAAAATTTGTATGCGTTATGCGCTGATGATTGATTAGATGGCTTAGTCGATTACATGTTTTGTCATTGTTCAACAGCTGGCTTACTCCCGACACAATCGAGAATCGAATCAGTTCGATCTCAACGGATTTTGGTATTTCATTTGGTGGGTTGCTTTGAAACTAAACCGAATAAATAAAATCGTTAGATCGTAACTTCCTAAAATCTCTTAAAGCGCAGCGCATATACTCTCCAAACTCAATAGATTTTGATTCAGATTCGATCGGTCCGCGTACTTCTTAGTAAATTAATGTTTGTTTATTTTGATTCGCAGTCGATTGATATTGTCGGGAGTACAAAAAGTTACGATCTGACTATTTTCTTTATAGTGGTTGGTTTCAAAGCAATCCACCAAATAAAATACCAAAAGCCGTTGAGATCGAACTTATTTTATTCTCGATTGTGTCGGGACTCGAGAGTAAGCCTGCTGATCTTGCGCATTTAATATGGTAAAGTGTAGATCTCTGCAGTCCTAAAGCACATGACATACGAATTCACTTCTCAAGTTCTCACTTAGAGAACCTTATGTCAAATGACCGGGACCTTTGCCGATATTGTACACAGATACCTACAACTTATAGGTACCTACTACTTATAGGTAGTGGGTTCGTACTCGTGGTGATGTAACGACCAGCTGATGTTACATTGTACGAGTCAATACACACCACAGCTATTTACGTTTCTTTACAAACAATACTCGAAACGCCACAGACTAGCTACTGTTCGAAATGACGCTGAATATTTTAAGAAGCAGGTTTACTCCCGACACAATCGAGAATCGAAGCTCAATCTCAACGGCTTTGGTATTTTATTTGGTGGATTACTTTGAAACTAACCAGGATTGTTGTATATTTATATGTTACTCTGTAAAGATTTTGTACACAATAAAGTATATTTGATTTGATTTGCTGGATAAATAAAATCGTTAGATCGTAACTTATACTCCCGACTATATCAATGGACTGAAAATCAAAATAATAAACGGGACCCGCGGCACAATCGAATCTGAATCAAAATATAATCATTTTATAGAGTAAGGCTCCGGTAATATTATATTATGTTATTTTCTTCTAAAAGAAACCTGGAGTTACTCAATAGAGTAACCCCAGGTTTCTGATAGGCTTATCAAATCTTCGATCAACCAACATTTGAGTTAACAAACCATTCTGAACGCTCATTCGTTTCAGCAACAACTCCGCTTACTTCTACGTTCAAATGTTAGATCGAAGATTTGATCAGCCTTTCAGAAACCGGGATTTGGTATAATATTTAGTGTTAATGTTGTAGACCCAAAATCGACATAGTTCCTGCTCAAACAGTTTCTAAGAATTTTACTTTGCATTTTAAACACGAAGAAGTGAATATTGATGATAGGTCACCTTATTACTCGTATACTGACAATAGAGTAATTATTAACCCTAGAAGCCTTATCTCCGCCTCCGAGGCGTACACGCAACTGAATATCGTTTGTCTCTTTATAACTATTGAAACTAGCGCATAGTGGACTTTAGCCAACTTAGAGGATGACGGGAGCAGACCTAGCAAATGGTGCACATGTCTTATGGTGAGTCCCGCTATTTGTGACTTATGGAGGTATAGTGCGCTTATGAGACGTATGTTTAGGCTTTGTGTAACTTTTTTTTATGTTTGTGTGATTTAACTTTTGTTTCTTTTTGTGTATTTTATGTATATTTTCAGCGTTGTTTCAGGTATATATGCCCACAACATGATGATCACTATTAAAAAACTATTAAATAGAAGAAAATTTATGAAGCCACTTAGTACAGATTTGGTCACCCCTTGGGTGGAGGTGGAGTATACGAGATACTGACAATAAATAATGAATAATAGCTCCCCTCACCGATTTCGGTGTCGGTAGCCGATTTCATTGAAACCAGGCCAACTACGCAGGATTTATTTTATAGTGCCCAAGTGTGTGCGCAATACACAAAGACACTCTCTCTTCCTTTTACTCTCATAACCCAGTGGGACGGTAAACCGACACGACTGGCGAGTGATCAGGCGCAGGACCGACTTTTTACATGCCTATACGACGCATCTTTCTTGTCAGACAATCAGGTGATCAGCCTGCATTGTCCTAACCAAACTTGAAAACAACATTTTTTTTTGTTGTTCCAACGCGGGAATCGAACCCACGACCTCCGGGTCGAGAGCGAAGCTCAGCACCACTAGACCACGAAGGCGATGAATACTGACGATACTGACAATAGAGTAATTATAAGCTACTCGTATGGCATATCTCCGTAATTCGTCGCTCTGCGCACCATACATTATTAATTATCATTACACGCCTACGGCTACATAAAAACGCTCAATATTCTTTCAACTACTGACAGTTTACAAGACAAGAACACATTTACCACTTGCAACACCTTATCACAAACGCATAAGGTTGAAATTCCCACAACGTTAAGTTTAAAGAGTTACGAAACAGGCGTCGTCAACCATTCGTCATTTGCTAACGAACATAAATAATACTTGTGTTCTCCATTTTGTAACATTATTATTAGTCCGTGTATAAATTATTTATTTTACTGCTGCAAGTAGTTGCAGATAGAGATATTTGCAACATTGTTGCATGGTGGTTGCGTAACGTAACACTCTAGTAGTAATTACTAGAGTGTTCACTAGTAGTAAAGCTTTTCCTGCTCGCTAAAATGAAAAAAAAAAATTTGTAGCGATCGTATTTTCTTAGTAAAAAACTGTATTTTTGCTTCCAATTTACTTCCTTCAGCAAATTAACGTATTGATGAAGAAATCACTTTTATCAAAATCATTTTTTTTTTCTAAAAATCTTTTATTAAATATTTACTAAAATAACAATCAGTGTTCAAGTCTCTTGTCAGTTATCAATTTCAGTAGGCACTAAATTAAAACTTGACAAGATATTTGAATACCGATTAGTTGGTTTAGCGCTGATTTGCTTTTCAGAAACTGGGGGTAATCTATACTAATATTATAAAGCGGAAGAGTTTGTTTGTTTGTTTGTTTAAACGCGCTAATCTCAGGAACTACTGGTACGATTTGAAAAAAACTTTTTTTATTGGATAATCCATTTACTTATAGAGGAAGGCTTTAGGCTATATAACATTACGCCCGACGCCGGCGTCGCGGCGTCGGGCGTTTGGCATTGTGGTGTCAGCGTCGCGGCGTCAGCGTCGTGACGTCGGGCGTCGGCATCGTGGCGTTGGGCGTCGGTGTCGCGGCGTTTGGCATCGCGGCGTCGGGCGTCGGCGTCGCTTCGTCGTGTGTCGCGGCGTTTGGCGTCGGGCATCACGGCGTCGGGCGTCACGGCGTCGGGCGTCACCGCGTCGGGCGTCACAGCGTCGGGCGTCACGGCGTCGGGCGTCGGCGCCGCAGCGTCGGGCGTCGGCGTCGCGGCGTCGGGCGTCGGCGTCGCTGCGTCGGGCGTCGGAGTCGCGGTGTCGGCAATTCACTTTTGGAGACTTTCGTTGGATGCGCTGCATAAACGGTTTAAGTCAATCAAACACCACGCAAACGAAGTCTACCTATATAATATAATATTAGGCTCATCTTGTCTAATATTTTTGACAAAAGTGCTAGGGTTAGCAAATATGTCTTAGCCAGTTGATATTCCGTCAAAAAAGGGTTAGCATGTTAGTTTTTTTTTAACATAATTATTGTGACATTAAGATTCACAATTTATATAATATATTGCACATTTACATAAAAATTACATTAATTTGTTGTTCAAATATGTCACTATCAACGAGCAGCTAGTTTCAACTGGTTTTTTGAACGACGGCAAATGATTAATAACTTTAAGTGACACAAACATAAATTATTGTAAATGTCAATGTTATATACGTACGGAAATTGGCATTAATTATTCCGACTAGTGTGGCGAAAATAAAAGTCGACTTGATTTCCGAAGTAAGGATGAGCCCCTACGAACATTTTATTTTATTTTTCATAAGCCTTTTAACCCTCGATGAAAACGGCTGTTATAAGATTGATGTGTATGTGTGTTAGTCTGTGACATCGTAGCTGTCAAACTGATAAACCGATTTTAATATAGTTTTTTTTAAAGCTGACGTGATCAAGAGCGTACTATGATGCCACAGACATACACATCTACACGAACATCACACACAAAGCTTTGAAAGGCCACTCTTTTTGTCGGCGGTTAATTTTCAGGACCCTTACCACAAGGTCCTATAGCCGTGTTAGGTACCTACTTTAACATTACTTATGAATTAGTAGTAAACAAAATATATGATATTTATTTATACAGGGTGTAAAAAGAGCAGTCACTATAACTTTGAGATACGATTATACTACCTTAACTCATTTTGAAAATGTATTTTTTTTTGTCAAAAACTCCCAAAGTTATAGTGACTGGTCTTTTTACACCCGTTATAATCGAAAATATATTTTTATTTCCTCGATATTCATAAGTAATGTTAAAGCAATCTATACTAATATTATAAAGCAAGAGTTTATTTGTTTAAATGCGGTAATCTCTGATCTCAGGAATTACTGGTCCGATTTGAAAAATTATTTTTTTGTTGGATTGTTCATTTATAGAGAAAAGCCTAAAGGCTATAAAGCATTGCGCTGCGATCAATAGGAGCGAAACGTCAGTGAGAAATGTTGCAAAAACGGTGAGACTTTCGTTGCGTGCGCTGCATAAACGGTTTAAGTCGCTCAAAAACCACGCGAACGAAGTCGCGGGCACAGCTAGTATTGCTATAAGACCTCGTGGTAAGGCCCTAGTTATAATTGAAAATCTATCCTTACGCCAATGTCATTTCATGGATTACATTGTAGTGTAACTTTCCATTTACATGCAAATAAATTAAAGTTTATTTAAGTACCTATTTGACTCCCTAATTCGCATTTTGATTTAATTTGAAATCCAAATAACTTAGTTAACCTTTTAACTTATGATGCAAGAAGGTCTAAAGAAGGAAATAAATAATCAAAATAATAATGGTTTAGTTTTTACCTCCAACTGGGAGTCTTGGAAATGAATCGCTGTTCGTTAGTCTCGCTAAAACTTGAGAACGGCTTAACCGATTCGGCGGTTTTTGGTCTTGAAATAGTCGTGGAATATAACTGATTGAATATACTGTTGGTTCTTGATGGAAATGCCTGTTCACAATAATAATACACAACTTTTCATTTACACTTTTCCACTTTTATATATATTCGTGGGAGTCCAGGAAAGGTTTAAACGGTTCATCACAAACTGTTTCTAAGCTCAACGAAGTGGGCACGAGTAAGCTAGTTAATTATAAAATTACACCTCATACTTCTGCTGTAATTGCTAACCTACAACCGAATACAATTTATCATTAACTTGAAAAGAGTAGTACGAATTTTGTATTTAGTTGCCAGTGAAATATTTTACCGGCCCTTCAAATTTAATAATTTTTAATCGTGAACCTGATATAATAAATATAACTAGCTCAGTTGGAACTCGGTAGTTTTGCAATAATTGTAATTTTTACTTTCAGTAGGTAGTTAAATATTTAATTACGTTGTGAATATCGGCTGTCATCGTACAATAGCTGTTGTGGCAGACATTTATTGTTCACTAATTACTATTGAATATTTAATAGCCGCGGTACAATTAATAAATAATTGCATTTTAAAACAGCACGAGACGTTTCAATTAAGCCACAACAAGAAACAAAATGGCCGCCCATGTCAAAGTATATTTACGAGTAGATACGACATTCCGTATTGTTTTAAACATGCACATTGCCTTTTCGTTGTTTTAAGTTTGTTCAATCCCCACGCGGTAACTAAAAGTTTTCAATGTTCACCTAGGAACATTGAAAAATTTGTGTACAATAATAAAAATCTTAAATATGTGTATAGTATAAAAGTATTAAATATATTTCCGTTGTCTGGCACCTGTAACACAAGTTCTTCGGATACTTAGGACGAGGCCAAATGAACGTGATGCTAAGCGATAGATACAAAAAAATTATGCGCAAAATCATGTTAAATAAGTAATATATTTTAAAACACAAGAAATTGAGAGCACTGAAAATAAAACGACGTACTATTACAATACAGCAGGGTTACTCCCGACACAATCGAGAATCGAATCCGTTCGATCTCACCGGCTTTTGGTATCTCATTTGGTGGATTACTTTAAAACTAACCGGGATAAAGAAAATCGTTAGATCGTAACTTTTTGTACTTCTGTCCATATCAATCGACTGACAATCAAAATAAACAAATGTCAATTTATTTGGGAGTACACGACACGATCGAATTTGAATCAAAATCGAATCAGTTTGGAGTGTAAGGCCCTAGATGAAAATTTTATTCGATTATCAGCTCTATCAACTATGACGTTTACTGCTGGGCCCAATCTCCACACTGATTCGATTTTGATTCAGATTCGATCGTGCCGCGCTCGCCCGAATAAATTGACTATTATTTATTTTGATTCTCAATGTATTGATATGGTCGGGAGTACAAAAAGTTACGATCTAACGATTTCTTTATCCTGGTCAGGTTCAAAGTAATCCACCAAATAAAATACCGTTGAGATCGAAATGATTCGTGTCTCGATTGTGTAGGGAGTCGATTGAAGGAGTACTCCTTCAAACTCTACTCCTTACTCCTACTACTACTCCTTCAAACTAAACAAAACTCCTTCATAGTATTTCATGGGGGAGGAGGTTTAGTAACCCATACGTTTGGCAAGTAGCTTAACGAGCGTATTGTTAAAATAATATTTTCGGATACTTTTATATATTCCGGCACCCAACAGACTATGCTCTATTGGGTATGGGTATAGGGTAATAAACTCTTCTGTTACAACATTAAGTTCTACTCTGAGCTACTCTGGCTGAAATGCTCAGAATATTCTCGGACCTTCCAGATTCCTGATACAGTCCCAGTCTAGATAGATGATGTTTATTCGTTGGATTTCTTCTTCTTTTCTTGTATTTAAAGCAAGCTTTAAGAATTAGCATGAGCTGGTATGAAGGCTGGTATCTGCAACATTCATAATCGTTGTCGCCATATTTTCAAGGCGCGTGGTGAGGCACGACACCTGCACGCGACCGCCGCTGATTTATCCCGCCGTTTGTCCCCCTGTCCCACCGTTTGTCCTCCTGTCCCACCGTTCATCCCCCCTGTCCCACCATTTGTACCCTCCCCCCCTCAGCTCTCCCTATCCGCGCTGACGGCTCACTTGCGGATGATTAGTGGGCCTTTTGTTCGCGAGGCCAATTGTGAATTAAGCTCTTTGTTTAGGCCGCAGGCAAATTGGTGATAATGGTCTGACATTACGGAGAAGGAAGGCTGAATATTTATCTTCTATTTGTTACATCAAATTACTAATATTTAGAAGTCCAATTCTTCTGCGTTCGATATTATCTCGGTTTGATCAACTGATTTGTACCTACGCGTCGATTCCAGCGACTGGACAGCCACTTCCAGAAAATCTAGATGCCAGTAAAACGTTAAGGACCCGAAACGAAAGAAATTCAGAATCAGTCAGGATTTAATAGTTATATGGAACGACCTGAATCCTGAATAAAAAAGTATGTAATACTGATAATGACTGTTCTGACTGAGGTTTGCATGTGTAATATGTAGGGTAAAGTAAGTATCGATCCTATCTGAGAAAAGAAGTAAGTATAGACGTTGGACTTAAGGCTCGATGTGATTTTCCAAACATAAGGTACCTATATTAAATTTAATAATATTGCTCGGACTAGTAGTTTCGGTACCTAGTAATTACAAAAAGCCCAATAAACAAACATTCAAGTCTTGCTTTAATAATATTTCTGTTGATTTTACTTTAGATAAAATCATTGTAGTTATATCCACAATGATCATAGATCTGAAGTCCCATCAGGAACGTTTAAAAGTTCCGTTAAGTAAAGTAATCGATTGTCAAATGTATTGGCGCTGTTGTGCTTTTCATACAAATACTATCTGACCAGTGCCCATTTCGTTGAGCATACAAACCGTTTAAAACTTCCCTGGACTTCCACGAATATTTCAAGATTAAAAATAGCCAAATAGGTTCAACCGTTCTTGAGTTTTAGCGAAATTACGAACAGCAATTAATTTTTGTGTATAAGATTATTCGTTAACATTACTTTACGGAGCTTGCAAATATTTCCGCTTGGCCTACAGTTAGTCGCTTCTGAAAGCATCACACGATATACGAAAGGTCACATTACCACGAGGTCACTTCTTTTGCTTACCAACCATTAACTAAGCATTTGACCTCTCGTGTCCTCTGCAATAAGCTACAATGAGTTACGACCTCTATCGATGTAACATTAGCAATTAACAGAATATCGTGATCAGCGGCCATTCGTCGCGCCTCCATACGTGAATTATTTCATTACGGAGTAAATAATTCAAAAATAATGGCGCACGCGAGTAGTTATGGGCCCCACGAGATGGTTTATGGGTTGTGCGTCGAAGGGACGATCTGAAAAATTTTCACTACTTAGTAGATACGACCTACACTAAAAACAATTTTATAGTCCTTCGCAAATTGAAGAGAACTGAAAAAAAAATACGTCTCTTGAATGACAGATAATATCCCAAAATTATAGCGACTGTCCTTTTCTCATCAGTATAACTAAGTACATAGGTCTTATCTGTTGAGCACGCCAAGTTGGCTGTTGGGCACGGCTCAATTTGATTTATTAACTATATTATGTATCACTTGTCACTTGTGAGATAGATAATATATACATTGTGTTTTTTTAATTCACACGATTTCCAAGTCAATCTACTTAATATTTATTTAAAACATGAAATATTTTTAACAACTTTGATATGATTACTATAAGATGTTATGACTTAGCCCAGCTTGACATCACATGGATCTCTGCACATATACCTACTCAAACGCGCGGTTTGTCAACGTGCGTTTTGTTAACCAAGAGTTCTGTACAGACCACAGAAGAGTAAAAGAGATCTGTTCTGTGGTACAGACAGTGTACTCCGTACATACTCAAACGCGCGCTTTTTCTTTATCCAAAAACGCGCATCAGCAAAGCGCGCATCAATAAGTGCCTAATGTGTACCAGCTCGTAGGCTGCGTTTCCATTGACGCGCAGCGGGGCGGAGAGGAGCTTAGCGGTCCCCAAAATTACCGATTACTATGCTCGTGCTGTTTCCGTGGAAACGGAGCGGAGATTTCGAGCATAGTTAATTCGGGCACCGCAAACTCCGCTCCGCCACACTCCGCGTCAGTGGAAACGCAGCCTTAAACAAATTCTCAGTTTTTTTTAATAATTAATAGGTATAAATTTTACTAGCTATGAAAATTCCAACGCGTCGCATTCATTGCATCTACTTTCGGCGTAGTACTTATCGCTGGCCTCACCTGTAATTGGTCTTAACTTACCACAGGCATTCGCGGGTTAATAGGGTTGGTGCTTATCAGAAAAATAATAGAGTATAAACTACAGTCATATTGTTAGTAAGGACAGTTTTTTTAATCAGGTTCCTGCAACGTAAGTAGGTACTTATGTTGCAGGAACCTGATTAAAAAAACTGTCCTTCGTCGTGATTGAATCGTGATTTGTCGCGTTTAGTAAGTAATTTATATGAGGTGCCGATATACGGGTAGAACATTTTTTGTAAAGAGGAAAGATTAATTGCTTGTTTGTGTTTATTGGAGATGCTCCGAAATTGGCACCGATATTAAAGTGTGCTTCTCAAAATGCACGGCTTCTGTTAGTTTATATTAATATTAATATAATATAAACAAACTACTTATAAAAAGTTTTAAAACGTGCCAACCCTGAATGGCGGTATAATTTTTAATACCGCACTTTACATTCATACGTGTATGGCGTTAATTAATGTGGTTAATTGTTGCGAGTGGCGGCCGTCAGAAAACGCTCATTAGCCTGACAGCTGACGTGACGAGAGTTATGACAGGTGACGTCACAGCTCTGTGTCGGGTAAACAAACAAAAGGTAATAAAATATACAATTCTAATTAGTAGATAATTATAACTTTACTATGGTTTTGCAACGCGTCCAAGTTAATGTATAGTAAGGAAGGTAATGGAGATCAATGGAAATTTTTATTTAAAATTATAGCATAGGTATTAGATATTATGTAGTATGTCGGTAACTAGTGTCGAACAAGCTACCGCTCTACCAGGCATGAAATCGGAATTGCTTTCACTTGTTTGGAGTCGATGCGGTCACTTCTTTTGTATTAAAATATTTTCAGGCGTCATACAGTATGTAAAAAGAACAGTCACTATAACTATGAGATACGATTATAAGTACTACCTTTCCTCATTTTGGAAATGTGTTTTTTTTTTGTCAAAAACAAAAAATACATACTTTTTACCATTTCTTATTTTTTTTGTCTGAAGAATAAAGAAAAAGCAAAAAAATATATTATTTTTAAATTTTGAACAAAAATACATTTCTAGAATGAAGAAGAGAAGTATTAGGTCTAGAAGTATTAACATAATATCCCAAAGTTATAGTGACTGTTCTTGTAACACCCTTTATATGCATGATATTTAGAATCTGATCAAGCCGAAAACTTGCCGATATTGTACAATATACATACACATTGCACACAATAATTATTATTTATATTTCGTACACATCCTTAAAAAAATACTTATCCCAACTACTGATTTAATCGTAACCGGTAGTGTTATTTTGTAAAAACTTATAAAAACGTAATAAAAGTGGAAAAGTGTAAATAAAAAGTCGTGTCTTATTACTGTGAACATGCATTTCCATCAAGAACCAACAGTATATTCAAGAAGTATCACTTCAAAGCAGATATTCAGATAGCCATATACTCGTAATCAGCAATCAGCAATATAATTTGAAATCAACGGGGCGTGTACGCGCAATCTGTGGTCATAAAATACTCACATTATACTCTTGTTTTTCGAGCCTAATTGTATGGAATTATAACCAAAACAGAAATATTAAGTAGTTCGCATAGCAAATTAAATTTCTATATTTATCTAAACGGGACTTACGGCTGTGTTTAATATAAGCTTAGTACGTTATGATTGTTGTAAGCGCATAAATACTGGTATAGAAAGGTCTAGAATCTAGATAGGTGTAAATGTAATTGTCAATTAAATTGTTTAGTAGCGATATTAGAATAAACTATGCATAATATGTAAGGCTAGCTCCAGACTATAGAGGAGTGAGCCTAGGTTATCCGAGCACGATAGTCTGGGAATACACTTCGCTTCGCCTCATATACCATTACGAAAATCAAAAACAAAATGTAAGTAGGTTGTTTTACGAATTTTGTCATTTAGCAAACCCGCTAAGTAACCAAATTCGTATGTCACAAGGCGAATCTTATGTTAAGTTTTTGTTTTCTTACTTCGTAAGTGATAAAATCCATGGTATTTTAAATCAGGGGCACGATTAAATCTGAATCAAAATCGAATCAGTTTGGAGAGAAAGGCCCTGCTGGCTTTTATCTGTTGAGAGCCATCAGCTAACAACATAATTGATTAATTCTTTTTTTTTATCAGACACTACTAAACTACTACTAAACTTTTATCTATCCTACTACCTCTATGTCACAGGTCCGTAGGTACATGTCGCCGACAACACGTGTAGTGTAGTGTAGTTTTAAGTATTTTGTAATATATGTATGTTAGTCGATAAGGTATTTATAATATGGGCTTATGCAGTCTGAAATAAATGGTATTTATTTTTATTGCTTACCACATCTATCACATATCTATTTTATATAGATTTTTCATAATTATTCTGTCTCTGGTCTACCTCAGACCGTTACTCTCTGCCACAGATCTGCCATATTCGGGTTTTTACTCTGTCGCCAGCTAGTCTACGTCAAGTCTGCGGACAACTACTCTACGTCTCTCTATCAGGTTATTGAATAAAGCACAATTATGAGTCGTAAAGCCGTTCCCGTTGTTGCCTTTATGACTGGCTTGTTATCGCCTCCATCTTGATTTATGTGACAGGAGCGGGAGCCACGAAACATGGAGGTGGCATGTCGAATGATTTATGACGAGTAATAAGCAAATTATTGCGATACAATGTAGGGTATTATTTATGCATTATACATATTATGTATAATACATATTATGTATAATGCATAAATAATACCCTACATTTTACAGACAGACAGATCCTAATTAATTAATAATACCTTAATTTTATAGATATTATTAAGCCTTAGTACTGAGTACATATTACGTACCTTACTTTTATTATAAAACTTTAGTTGAATGTAAAGCTTAATAATATGTATAAAATTAAGGTATTATAATTAAATAGATTCTGTCTGTCTATGTATCTTGTGCGTTATAGTACGATAATTCCGCTGTCTTTTTAACAAAAGTAGAAGCAGAATACTTATAAAGACTACTTAGAAGAATTCAACAGGACATTATTTAAGCTCAAGTAGTACCTATATAAGGTGTGAAAAATTAGATAATACTTAAGGGTGTGTATGTGCCTCCTATGTAGAGTTTACTGTAAAAGTACCAGCGCTGAAAGAAGAAAGACTTTCTTTTGACTTTCATGTTTCTATGAGAAATGCTCCAACATAATAAATTTGCCCCTACAATAAGTAAAAGAAATACCTCTTTCAACGCCGGTACTTTCACAGTAAACTTTATATACGTGACTTATACACACCCTGAAGTATTATCACTCATTAATATTACAGCTTGTATTATCTACTAACGCATTGCTTTATGTTGATTGTTGATGACGTCGCGTTGTGATATAGAGATGACTACTACAATATCACTGACTGTCACTGTTTGGCAGAATGATGTCACATACATAATAATCGGCCTTCGAGTTAAGAGCCTCTTAATCTATTAAGAGTTTGAGTATTCGGCCGTATAACAAAGAACAGAGCGGATATTTTAAAATTTAAAATGTATGTTTAAAACGCAGTGGGTTTTTTATATGATTCATCGGCATCATTAAAATCAAATAACATGAAGTCATGACCTCATCAAAAATTAATTAAAATATCGTTTATAAAGGCATAACATTGATAGCATGTTGTGAAGATAAATCATAAAATGCTGCATATTCAATGCCATATCCGCAGTTACGGATCCGCGTTATTTTCTGGAAGGCCGAGGTCTTGCCTCGTGATGGCACGATAAACAGCTACCGTCTGCTTTTCAACACTGTACCAATAATTCAGAGTAGGGCTACCAAAAACCCAACGGATACGCTCAAGTTTCGAGAACAATAAACTCGGCTGTGCCAGCCCTGGGCGTTCGGCCGAAATCGCTGCAATTTATACACCAATGGCGTGCGAGCTACAGCGCTCGAATTTCAATTTTGACATTTCATTTTTTGCCAACTCCATTGGAATTTTAATTTCGACATTTCATATTGTTACTGCGCTGGGACTTCGTGTTTCAAATTACTTTTGTCACATCGCGGACGGTGTATGATTTTATGCAACTTTCACGATGTGTAGTATTATTTAGTATTACTTATTTAGTAATATTTAGACTTTAAAACTATTATTTAACTTAGGTTAAGCGTTCATTTACAAATATAAATATAGGTAACTAATGTAATCAAAAATTTATTAGAATGCATGCAAATCAATATATTTTGTAAATGAGTGAGAAATAATAAAGGCTTTTTATTTTTTTTATTTCATAAGCGTTCATTTTAATTGTAAAGGGGTTTTGTAGGGGGTATATTAATAATTTTAAAAATAAGTATATTTGGCACAAGCCCGTACCTACCTACCTAAGTCATTCATCCGGCAAATAGACTCCTATTCATTTAATATTTACTCGATATAGGTACCTCGTCTGTTCTTTAGACTTTAGTTTTTAAGCTCAAAATGAAGTTAAGAAATAATTAAAGACATTAATGGATGAAGGTATGAAGTAGGATATTATGTCGCAAAAATACCCAGAGTATCTATCTATTGAGTTTAAACAATCACTTACACGTTTTAGAATACGTTTCTCGAAGTCAGAATTTTGCTACTTATCAACTTAATCCATTGATGTCTACAATTGTAATGTTTACCAACTCAAGTCTGGTTAAGTATTTCACTTCCTTGTCACAAAACCATATCAAAGTCCTTTGTATCAACACCACAGGTAATTCATTTATGATTGATAGATATAACAACTGCTTCTACTTCAACTATGTAAATAACATTACAATCTAAGATCCTTGTACCGGTAATCAAATGATCAGTCATCAATCAATCAAAGTCAGACCAGTCGTTAAATAATTGTAAATAGTTGTAACAAGTCGCCGGCAGCTACCAGCGAGATCACTGCTGATATAATATGATTTGGTTCACCTTCATCTTATGGTTTAAGGGTTTCGTGAGCAATGAGCATAGCATATCCGTGGGGTACCAAAGTCAGAACAGAACCTCCCCAATCCCCATTCCCCATCAACTTTTCACGAGACTGTTATTTAATGGCATCAAACAGCTCCTACAACAATGTGTTTTTTGATTAATTTACTTAAATGTGCGTTTTATTAGTACTTAGTAAATTAGTAATAGTTTGTTATTTAAGTTGTTTAAGTTAAAAATGAAATGTTAAATGGCTGTCCTAGTATTGTATTCATTGAATTTGTTGGTAAAAATAGAATTCAATGAACGCGCTAGTCATTCAATAAAATAGCCGATTCAACCAGTTGACTGCGAAATGTATACGATATATTTGAAGTCATGAATGGATGAAGGTGATATGTCGCAATATTTTGTTCACTTGTCGCACTTTTCAGTATGTTCACTTCACCTTTTCTGGTCACTCAAATAAAACGGCTTGCAAAATATTGCATTTATTATCCCAAAAATTTTGTTCACTCTAACTAAGCCTCTAGTGACTGGCGTCGTTGCAAACATTTTTAGACATAAAACCGTTCAAACTCATACACATACACCGTCTCTCCAATACCAAAATACATAAAAGTATGTTCAGTAGTTTTCGCGTAAAATATAATAAACATCCTTCTTTCACAAACTTTTTCATTTTTAATAGTAGTTTTATTACTATCCTCAGTTACTAATACATCGCTAACCGCAGACGCTGCCCTTTGCCCGTATGAGGTCGTGGTCATCATAAAAGTGCGATAATTTTTATTGTTCCTTCGAAATTCGCACACCTGCAGACGAACAAGTCTTTGTCCTTTATGTACATAATAATGATGATATTATGATAGCATTCGTAAAATTAAATAAAATTACGCTTATATAAGCTTCTTAACCATTAATATTATTTATGAAATATTCATGAAACGAGCGTTTTATTAAAAAAAATTAAAAATGAAAAATCTTTATTTCAGCAGAAAAACAGTAACTTTGGACGACCTCCGTAGCGCAGTTGGTTGAGCGCCTTGGTGCTCGAACGAAAGGTCGCGGGTTCGAATCCCGCCGAGGGAACAAAAAGTTTTCAATGTTCCTGGGTCATGGATGTATATTAAATTTGTGTATAATATAATAAAAACCTTAAATATGTGTGTAGTATAAAAGTATTAAATATATTTCCGTTGTCTGGTACCTGTAACACAAGTTCTTCGGATACTTAGCACAGGGCCAGATTGACGTGGTGTAAAGCGTCCATAGATATTATTATTATTATTATTATTATTTAGAATGAATCGTTGTCTCGGCTATTTGCCGGATGAATGACTCAGGTACGGGCTGGTGCCAAGTATCCTGATTCATACGTCTGTTAAGCTAGAAAGGTCAAGTCGGCAGAATCACTCGTTTTATATCTCAACATTTAGTGCTCATTTAGTGCTAATTTAATGCTGATAACAGACATTTAGTGCTCTGTTAGGTAGGCCAAAAAATAGAACACTGCTAACTTTTCATTAAGCTAGCAGAATACCATTCGTCACCACGCTATAATACAGTTGCAGCGAAAGGCACATGAGCTAATCATTTAGTGCTCATTTAGTGCTGCTTAAGCGCTGATAACAGATATTTGGTGCTGTGATAGTTGGACCAGAAATGAGCATTCTGCTAGCTTTATATTAAGCTAGCAGTGTACGATTCGTGACCGCGCTATAATACAGTGAGCAGCGTGAGGCAAATGAGTTAGTAATTTAGTGCTCATTTAGTGCTACCTAAGTGATTATAATAGACATTTAGTGTTCTGAAATTTGGACCAAAAATGGGAACACTGCTAACTTTTAATTAAGCTAGCAAAACACCATTCGTGAGAGCGCTATAATACAGTTGCAGCGAAAGGCATATGAGCTAATAATTAGCGCTCATTTAGTGCTGCTTAAGCGCTAATAACAGATATTTGGTGCTGTGATAGTTGGACCAGAAATGAGAATTCTGCTAGCTTTTTATTAAGCTAGCAGTGTACGATTCGTGACCGTGCTGTAATACAGTGAGCAGCGTGAGGCAAATGAGCTAATAATTTAGTGCTCAATTAGTGCTGCTTAAGCGCTGATAACAGATATTTGGTGCTGTGATAGGTGGACCACAAATGAACATACTGCTAGCTTTTTATTAAGCTAGCAGAATACTGATAGTGACAGCGCTATAATACAGTTGCAGCGAAAGGCAAATGAGCTAATAATTAGTGCTCATTTAGTGCTGCTTAAACGCTAATAACAGATATTTGGTGCTGTGATAGTTGGACCAGAAATGAGCATTCTGCTAGTTTTTTATTAAGCTAGCAGTGTACGATTTGTGACCGCGTTATAATACAGTTGCAGCGAAAGGCACATGAGCTAATAATTAGTGCTCATTTAGTGCTACTTAAGCGCTGATAACAGATCTTTGGTGCTATAATAGTTGGACCAGAAATGAGCATTCTGCTAGCTTTATATTAAGCTAGCAGTGTATGATTCGTGACCGCGCTATAATACAGTGAGCAGCGTGAGGCAAATGAGCTTATAATTTAGTGCTACTTAAGCGCTGAAAACAGATATTTGGTGCTATAATAGTTGAACCAGAAATGAGCACTCTGCTAGCTTTATATTAAGCTAGCAGTGTACGATTCGTGACCGCGCTATAATACAGTGAGCAGCGTGAGGCAAATGAGCTAATAATTTAGTGCTCAATTAGTGCTGCTATATATCTACTTAGTGGTATAAGTAAACAGATTTATCTATACTAATACTAATATTATAAAGAGGAAACATTTGATTGTTTGTTTGTTTGAATGAAATAGGCTCTGAAACTACTAAAACCAATATGAAAAATTCTTTCGCCGTTCGAAAGCTACACTACTAGCGCTGAATATAGGCTATATTATATATTTTTTAAAATAGGGTTCCTTATTAAAACCCCAAAAATGTAGCCCAAAGTGTAAAAAAATTACCTAATAAATTCTTACATCGTGTGCGCTTCGACAACGGCTTGACCGATTTCGAAATTTTTTTTAACGGTATGTTAGTTATGGCCATGAAAAGGTGATTGATGAAAGCTATGCTAGCAGAATGCTCATTTCTGGTCCACCTATCACAGCACCAAATATCTGTTATTAGCGCTTAAGCAGCACTAAATGAGCACTAATTATTAGCTCATGTGCTTTTCGCTGCAACTGTATTATAGCGCTGTCACGAATGGTATTCTGCTAGCTTAATAAAAAGCTAGCAGTATGTTCATTTATGGTCCACCTATCACAGCACCAAATATCTGTTATCAGCGCTTAAGCAGCACTAATCAAGCACTAAATTATTAGCTCATTTGCCTCACGCTGCTCACTGTATTATAGCGCGGTCACGAATCGTACACTGCTAGCTTGACACAAAGTTAGCAGAATTCTCATTTCTTGACCAACTATCACAACACCAATATATCTGTTATCAGCGCTTAAGCAGCACTAAATGAGCACTAATTATTAGCTCATGTGCCTTTCGCTGCAACTGTATTATAGCGCTGTCACGAATGGTGTTCTGCTAGCTTAATTAAAAGTTAGCAGTGTTCTCATTTTTTGGTCCAAATTTCACAGCACTAAATGTCTATTATAATCACTTAAGTAGCACTATATGAGCACTAAATTATTAGCTCATTTGCCTCACGCTGCTCACTGTATTAAAGCGCGGTCACGAATCGTACACTGCTAGCTTAATATAAAGCTAGCAGAATGCTCATTTCTGGTCCAACTATCACAGCACCAAATATCTGTTATCAGCGCTTAAGTAGCACTAAATGAGCACTAATTATTAGCTCATGTGCCTTTCGCTGCAACTGTATTATAGCGCTGTCACGAATGGTGTTCTGCTAGCTTAATTAAAAGTTAGCAGTGTTCTCATTTTTTGGTCCAAATTTCACAGCACTAAATGTCTATTATAATCACTTAAGTAGCACTATATGAGCACTAAATTATTAGCTCATTTGCCTCACGCTGCTCACTGTATTAAAGCGCGGTCACGAATCGTACACTGCTAGCTTAATATAAAGCTAGCAGAATGCTCATTTCTGGTCCAACTATCACAGCACCAAATATCTGTTATCAGCGCTTAAGCAGCACTAAATGAGCACTAAATGATTAGCTCGTGTGCCTTTCGCTGCAACTGTATTATAGCGCGGTGACGAATGGTATTCTGCTAGCTTAATGAAAAGTTAGCAGTGTTCTATTTTTTGGCCTACCTAACAGAGCACTAAATGTCTGTTATCAGCATTTAATTAGCACTAAATGAGCACTAAATGTTGAGATATAAAACGAGTGATTCTGCTGACTTGACCTTTCTAGCTTAACAGACGTCTGATTCATGTTAAGTGAAAAGAAGTGTTATGATTGAGGTGTAGAGAAAGATGAGGAGGGGTTAAGGAAACGACGAACTATTGAGCATGTATCTATGACGATGGATTTTTGCATTTGGATGTACGTGTTTTTATGAAGGTCAAGAGTTTTCAGAGAAGAGGCGAGGGTTTTAGGTATGACTCCGGTGGAAGAAATAACGATGGGAATAATTTTAACTGTATTCTGGTGCCACATTTGTCTAATTTCATCTGCAAGTGGAATATATTTCTGGATTTTATCATTGTGTTTCTGTTTTAAATTGTTCGTGTTGGGGACGGCGATATCTATGAGGTAAGTCAATTTTTCAGATTTTATTGTAAGGGTTATGTCAGGTCTATTGCTTAGGATGGTCCGGTCTGTAACTATATCGCGATCCCAGTAGAGTTTTACGGTGCTATTTTCAAGGACATTATTATTATTATTATTATTATTAGTAACTACTTTAATAATATTGACAATACAACATTATTATAATGTTTTAAACCAAGGATGAAATGGATATGAAATTTCGGATACGGATATGAATATTTATTAAATAATTTCGGATTATCCGTTCGTTTCGGATAATTTCGGTTACGGATATTAAATTTTGGTTTCCTTTTTACAGTAGCAAAAATTTCATTTCGGATTCGGTTACGGTTATGAATATTTTTTTATATCGGATATCAGATAGTTTCGGTTACGGTTACGGAGGATCCGTAATATCCCTGTTTTGAACTATGAAATATGAACGATTGGCAACGCATCTGTAACTTCTCTTGTGATCTCTTGTGATGATTATCCAGTTCTATTATATATTTACACACTATACATATTATATTAAGCTATATGTATAAACTTTTGTCCTTATCTTATACGTTAGAAAAGTCACTTGACAGACAAGCACAAAATATTGTATATTATCTACGAGTACTTACTTAATACTTATACATTGATTCCAATGTGTAGGTACATATTTTATTAGTGAGTAGTAAGTGACTATTTTATTACTGAATTTTACTTCCTTATTTTACAATACGTCAGACAATGGCGTAATAGCAAATAGGTAATAGTTGCAAATGAAGATTTATGATCATAAACAATTATACTTTGACAGGCAATCGTCGAACATTACAACCAATTACATATTACTGTCGTAGAAACAGGGCCTAGGCGTTTAAATGCCACCGATGTGAGTGCCCCATTACAATAAAATCCGTGAGGCTTGAGAGCGCTGCATTCTCAACGTGCAGGCACGTTGAGAATGCAGCGCTCTCAAGCCTCATTATTCATTTATTTCTTTAATAAGATTTCAACAGTTTCTAAAAAGGCCGCAGGCAAAAAATGATTGACAAAATACAGTTCACATTTCCTTTTACTTATTAAGAACAGGGGTTAAACAGCATTCATACAATGGACAACACGGAAAAAATACAACTTTCTTGCTTGAAGAAATTTTATGCAACACGTTCGTAATGGCGCATTCTTACTGTCAAATCATTGATCACAGCCAATAAATTGACAGTGTCACAACTAATGTTCTCGAATACACTCCTGACCTCTGACAGTGACGAACAATCATTGAGCAATTGACACCGTGACGCGCGTGACAGCGGCTGTCACGTCACATTGACATCCATCGACGTGTTAACGATGTCGCGTCAATGTGACATACTTATTATTGCCTCATTGGCGCATTGTTCGATTTTGTCCCTCGATATTCGCCATGAAGGCTTATTAGGAGTATGACGCGAGTGAATTAGAACATAATAATATCAACCATTATAGATAACCTGGGGCCTTCCACGAGGTCTTATAGCAGTATTACTTTAAGAGGAAACACCATGGTCTAGAGAAATGTAAAATAGGTATTAGAAAATTCTATTGCTGTCCCGCAACTGCCCGATCAAACCGATAGAGACAACTGCAGCTTGAACTGAAATTATCTATTAAAAGCACGAGAAATACACGTTTAGGTGACCCCTGTTTACTCCTTCAAAACTTAACCAATTTAGGTACTTTTTAATACTAAAACAAGTCTTGAGCTATGTTCCTAAGTTTCGATTTTATTTGTTTCCTGGATGTTTAAACACGGCTGAAAATCTGGCCATATTTTTTTTGTTTTTGAATGTCCATATCTCTTTTAATAGTTAATTTATGAAAAGGAAGAAAAAATAGAAACGTACTAATAGTATTCATAGATACTCAGGAAAAAAATTGTTATTCTAGTGGCATTATCCAGGACGGAAACAGAAGTTGCGTAGACCTCTGTCAGTTTTTCGACGTTCGAAAAGACTTTCAGACAACATTTTTGGTAAAATTCATTCTGAATAAAAGTTTTTGACTTTTGTCCGATTTCGGCTTATCGATATTTAGCCTGTATACATTTTTTGAATTTAAGTAATAAATGCTATTATTGTTAATAATTAATTGAATTTCATAGTATTATTTTAATAGTCAATCTTTTAATGATCATGATTATACGCAATGTGTTATCGTGAATGATTTTTATTGCTTTTAATATCATAATAACTACACTAACTTGAGTCTCGTAACGATACACTAGTACCATAGTATACTTAAATAATAAAATAATTTATGGAATTATAGTTAGTTGATTAGTTTACAATACTTAATACTTATGATAAGTACTTACTTATGTTAACTACTACTTTATGGTTTAAAACTAGCTCTATAAATTGATAAATGAATTTACTTGATTTTCTGATGTTTATCAAGATGAAGTAAGCGTTAGTTCACACCATGACGAGACACGACGCGTACCATTAATATCAATTAAATATTGAACTTTATTCACTTCACAAAAAGATACGCGTTTCGCAATAATTGGAACTGGAAGCTGCTCCGCCCTACCTAATAAGAACATAAAAATAATATGCCGCGCCGCCTTGCGGTGTGAACTGACAATACGTTCCAGAAATTTTAAATTTCAAATCTATACTAATTGCCTTATTAATTAATTGCTTGACATACTGACTGCAGCGCCACCTATCGGTTCCAATTGTAAATCTAAACCATTCTCGAATCTCCACGAACACACACAAAAAATTTCATCAAAATTGGTCCAGTCGTTTAGGAGGAGTTCAGTCACATACACACGCACACAAGAAATATATATATTAAGATTATAAAGCGGAAGAGTTTGTTTGTTTGTTTGTTTAAACGCACTCAATCTCAGGAACTACTGGTCCGATTTGAAAAATTCTTTTTTTGTTGGATAGTCCATTTATAGAGTTTGTGTATATAACATTACGCTGCGACCAATAGGAGCGAAGCGTCAGTGAGAAATGTTGCAAAAACGGGGAAAATTATTCACATTTGGGGACTTTCATTGCGTGCGCTGCATAAACGGTTTAAGTTACTCAAAAACCACGCCAACGAAGTGGGGGGAACAGCTAGTACCTATTTAATATAAGTTATTTGAAATATAAAAATGAACTTTATGGAACAATTAGTGCAAACTTTTAATCATACCTATAATAATATACTGTCAAAAATTTATATCGTCAAGTTGCATGCGCAGTACTTCTCAAGTTTTTGTAATCGGCCATCGCGAATGCCCCATTGGGGCAATTGTTGCCATGCTATCCTTAACTAATAATAGAAAATATAATAGAAGTCAATGATTTCATATAAATGAACGTTTAACGTTGAAATTAAAGTCACATTCAACTCTCTCAAATTCTGCCACGCCCAGTGATATTTCAAACACTTTATTAATAATGCAACTTGTTAATTGCTTTTAATAATTATAAATTCACCGCCGAGCTACCCACAATAAATGCCGCGATAAATTACAACTACCCTCACTAAACTTCACCTCGGTTGCAATTTATCAAGAATATCTACATAAAACTGCCTTATCTCTACCGCACGAAACCATCTAAAACTGTACTCTAATTCCATGAATCTCGACCGTATTACAAGGGTTTAGAGGAGATAGCAGCAGCACAGTTGCCATGGCGTTGTTATCAAGATACGCTCAGTTAAGTCCGTATAGTATAATATTAATTTTTCAAAGTGCTTCCCTCGGCCGGTCATAATTGGCCTATCACAATTACTCTCGCGTTATCGCCATCTTGACAGAACCAGGTCGGGCTTATCAGCAGCCTCAAATTAATTTGAGGGGCTCTTAAGATGCCAAGAAGATCCTATACATGTCCATCTCTACTTTTGATGATAGGTAGCCTAGATTTTGACTTTGCATCGTGCAGGTCAAGTCCTGATTCCACCAAACTTCTTAAAACGCAATTAAAACTTAACACGGATGTTTCTCCCTCACTCCGAACATATTAGAATAAAACATACTGATCTAACATCGGAGCTCGTTTAAAATTTCGGTGTCCCTTTCTCTCTACGAACGTAGAGTGCTCCATATTTCGGCACGAAGTGGTCCTTGTTTCTGTCATGTCGCAGTCATATTATATATTTTAGGTTTAAAATAGGTACATACATTAAATATGTATTATAAATAGTCAAATTTAATTCAAATACATGACGCAGCAAATGAAATAAACATGTAACGTAAGCCTCACCAACTATACATGATTGTCAATTTTCTTTTAAAATGAAATGTACATATAAAGGTGTAAAATAAGTGAGTAATAATACTTTAGGGTGTGTATGTGCCTCCTATGTAGAGTATACTGTGAAAGTCCCAGCGATGAATGACTTACTTTTGACTTTCATGTTTGTACGAGAAATGCCCCGTCATAAATTTTCCCATACAATAATTTTAAAAAAGTACCTCTTTCAGCGGTGGTACTTTCACAGTATACTCGGCATATGTACACACCCTAAAGTATTATCACTCATTTATTTTATACCTTGTAGACTTCTGGAATTTTCCATTTATAGTTGGCTCTAATGAAGTGAACTATATTTAACGGCAGTTATATCGGCGATTATAACGTCATAAAGTGCTAAATCCACTTCCTCGTTGCCGCCGTAAAGTACCGATTTGTAACATATAATGTGGCGTGTAATAAACTAATAATAGTTTAATTATACCTAAGTACGGCCTTATCTACTGATTGGCCTTTAGATAGCCAGTAGCGCAGTGGATGAGCTCGTTATTGTTCGACCAAGTGGTTCGAATTCCGCCAAATAAAATAAAGATTTCTCAGTTCCTGGGTTCTGTTTGTGAATTAAACATGTGTATATGTCGCAGTCATTTGATTGAATCAGCTATTTGATTAAATGTCTAGCGCGTTTATTGAATGACGATATTTATTTGATTGACTAGGCTGAACGTTGATTGAACAATCGTCACTCAACGTCCAACTGTAACAAAGCCCTTTTCACAGAGCGGACGTAAAATCGGTCGGGTTATTAAAATTTAGAAATTTAGTTAATTTTTTCCCGGTAGTGGTGCTAGTAGTCACCAAAACAAATATGACGGCTAACTCGCAGATAGTACTTTCATAGTTGATATTTTCATTTTTATTTGGTGTGGCATGTCATGTCCTCATTTTGAGGACCTTTTAAGTTGCGAACTCATGGTCAAACCTACCCCTATAACCTATGCTATATCCCATACAATGACTATGCTAAAAGACGTCCAGTCAAGACGTTGAACGTCACATTAAACAACTTGACGTGTTGTCCTATAGTCATTCAATTAAATGTCGTCATTTCATTAACTAGTCGTTCAATTATCCTGCTGATTCAATTAGATGACTGCAACATACACCACTGCTCGTCAAAACAATATTTTTCTCTTCTATGTTTGAACTGTACTGTCGCATTTTTACACAGTCAGTACGCGTTCATACAGCAGATACTTTGCGCAGTTTTTTTGTCATCTGTGCAAAGTGCGTAGTTCCGTCACAGCCCGCCCAGGCGACCGGCGGCGCACCGTGCACACGTGACGACGCATAAATCAAAACACAATAACCTCACAAAAAGTGCTCTAGTCGGGGCGCAGAACGGGGTTCCGTAAGATTTTCAACTAGGTACTATTTTTACACTACTTTACATTTGTTACAATACTAATTGATGCAACTACTAGATGACGCCTCCGTGGTCTAGTGGTTCAAAGATTGGCTCTTGACTCGGGAGGTCGCGGGTTCGAATCCCGCCGAGGGAACAAAAAGCTTTAAATGTTCCTGAGTCATGGATGTGTATTAAATTTGAGTATTAATATGATAAAAATCTTAAATATGTGTATTGTATTGAAGTATTTAATATATTTCCGTTGTCTGGTACCTGTAACACAAGTTCTTCGTGAAGCGTCCATAGATATTATTATTACTAACTTTCTTTCTAAGATCTATCAGTTTGTGTGCTTATTTATATTTATATATTGCTTATTATAGAATAACGGATTTTGTTAATGATTGCACAGTGCACACCATTTTTTTTATTGCTGAGAAATGCTTTTAAGCATTCCGTGGGGGATCGGGGATTCCCTCCACGGATATGTAGGACTCGCTGCGTCCGAAAGACGGTAAATGGACGCAGCCCTACCCACTACATCTCGGCGGTACTCCGACTCCACCGCCGTTGACGAAGCCACAGGGACAACAAAACTTCCGCGGCTCCGTCGACGGGTGACTGCATTGTGGGATTGCAGGCCCAACTTGTTGGGGGCACTCAGGCGCCCCACAGGCCGAACAGAGGCCACGAATAGGGCTTGCATAAGCCTTCCCTTGCATTTGTCGCGATGCGCATTTATTCAACAAACACATTCACATTACATTCACATCACAAAATATCGGCAAAATAGAAAACTTAACATAAATATACAATATATTATAATTATATGTGGATGGGTGTGCAATGCAAAATAGCTGATGAAGTGATGAACGATTGTGGCATAGTACAATACCGATACCACGATCCCTGGTATTCTGTGGTTCCAGTTGTCTGTCGAACGACAGATGCACATCAGCAGCGTTAAAAAAAATCTGACAATTACAGTCCATATAAAGTGTTAGTAGGTAATCTTATAATTTAGAACTGAATATCTATGTTAGTAATTTTACGTATAAGGTTCTGAGTTAATTCAACGATCCACACACCTCACAATATGTAGACCGACGAAGCGACTCAGAACTGCAGAGTCTAACCTATCTGCTATCATTTTCAGAATGCTGTTGCAGCTTGCCCTTGTACTTTGCACCACAGACCATGTCTTCTTTCGCATGATTGCATAAAAATCATCTACATGGGCATCTGCAAACATACCTGAGGCACTACAGTACCGGGGCAACCGCACCAGCGCCCTGAAAACGTTACATATTGCACTCTAAGTGCATTGTAGGCCTTCTGTGTAAACTTGACCCATAGACCGCTTGTATACAAACTTTGACAGTAAGCTTTGAACAAAGTTAGTTTTACTTCTAAATTACACCGTGCAAATCTATGGGCCAACATGTTTCCACGGACCGACAGGGCTCTCCGTTCTCTCTCTATATCCTGATCATCAGTTAGAGTCTCAGTGACAACATGGCCCAGATACTTGAACTGTTCAACCCGGTTCAACAGCACAAATATAAGTTAAATATAATGTTTCTAATTCGCTTAAAGTAAACATTTCCCATCCTTTATGCCTTAAAAACTTTAGAAAAGGGCGTAACGTCATTTGATCTCAGGAAAAGGCAAAGGTCGTGCGGGACGTTTTTTCACCTTTGTACTATGTGTACGGGACCCTAAAATCTTGAAACAATAATGGAATCGTCTTTACTGCATATGGGCTGCGCGCTCCGTCGCTCGCGCATTTTAATTTTATCGCTCAAAAGAATTACAGATTCGCCGCGCGCTATAAATTGTTGCCGTTTAAAAGTGTTGGGCTTTCTAAAACCGAATGGAAATTGCTTTTCACGTTTGATCCTTGCGTTGCAAAAAGTATCTAGTGTTGTGCATTCTAAAGGTGCTTCGCGATCGATCGCGTCCGCGCACGGCACATCACTAGCGGGATAAACTGAAAATTCGAGTAATTTGGAACCTTTTTTCTCAATACTACAATTAATTATTAAGAAATTCCAATTAAGATCGTGTTTTAATCCTGTTTTACTTCTCTAAAATGTTCACTTCAAATGATTCTTGATGAAATTTGTATACGTCGTAATTTTTTTTACAACTACCGATTTGAATCTATTGCTCATTGGATTTTCATTTTTATTACACTTGACTTTTAAATATATTATAGATGATCAAATTTTCAATTAACCATGAAAAACGGGATAAAAGTTTCTCGTGTAAAAATTGTTTATTTCATTTTGCAAACCTCTTTAGTATGTGACTCATAAAATAATTACACAATTGTAATTATTTTATAACTCAGTTATAAATATTATGCTCTTCCAATTTTAATATTTTATTTGAAATAAATAAAAAATGTATGTAAAAATTCATAATAAATATTTTAATACAAAACATAGTTAGGAATAATAGAATGATATATTTTAATAGAGGTATATGAAACTTAAATGTGAATTTATTAGATATTTAATTCTTAATTATGAATAACATTAAGAAATACGATGCAATTATGTTAATGACAATGTTTAATTTGGGTGAATTCCAACAATTTTTGTATGGAATTTTGTAATTAGAAAAATTAATTTGGTACATTAGTTAACGCTTAGAATTTGGCATACGAGTATTATAATATGATGTCAAATGAATAATATTATTTTGTGCGTTATCTATTATTATTAACAATCATTTACTTGTAAATTGTGTAATTAGTAGGTTTCAAGATTTGATATTATATTCAGATTACAAAGATACATGCGTTTTTTAGATACACTTCGAATTATTGTTCAGTTTTATATTATAAAAAAAAAATTTTTTTACTGTTTCACATGTACTTCAAAAACATAGATGACATCAATGAAAACTAGATTCACCATTCATACGGTCTCATTAAAAATGTCTGGTCATCGAATTTGCCGCCACATTTTTGTCAGTTTCACATCAAACGCGTCACCTGCTCTCATTAGCGTCTCGCCTGACACATCAAAGCGCGGGCTGTCATGACGCGCTGTCATCAGACGCCGTCAGAGCGCTCAGCTGTCACCGCGCGTCACCCGCTCTGACAGCGCGTGATAAATGCCGCTGATTACCGGCCCACTGTCCGCTTTTTGTGGACACAACACTTGTCAAATGACGCTTTGACGTCATAGGGATGAGGCTGTTATCGATGAGCGCGGCTTAAGCTTTTTATCCACACTTATCTTATTTACTAGTTTTGTATTCGGAAATCATAATGTCTGTAGAAATAAAAGAGATTATTTAAACAGGAATTGAAAATTTAATGATTAATATAATTTAATAATTTTGTATTTACATGTTTTCGTCTGTACTAGTAATGCATCTACTTATTTTTATCTCTAAATCACCTAAAGGTTGACCTGGTACATACGGCCTTAAGACATTAAAGTCTGCCTATGTGAATAAATAAATAAAAATAAACTCTTGCTGTATTAAAAAATAACGACTAACTTTAACGATACCAATATAACAGTCAGTACACAACTTGCCTTTCACAGAATCAGGTGATTCTGCGCAATAAATTATTATGTGAAATAATTAACCTGCTTTTTATCTTAGAACAGTAATTAAAATCTCAAATAGATAACACTTTTGAAAGCTATAAAAACAAAAAATATGTGGACAGTAATTAACCTCAATTAATTATGACTAAAAATTATTTTCTCTTTGATCATAAAAAAATTAGGTTTATAGTTTTTTTCATACACAAAGACGCATTAAAATATCATAATTGTCATTTAATGAGTTCTCTAATTAGTTCGACGGTGAATTATATCGATAAACGCACATCACTCGGGACCGCTCATAAATTACTCCTGAAGTGATTTACTCGGCGTACAAATCGCGCCTCCTCCCTCGTCTCTCCCCTCCCCTCCCGCCCTCGCCTGACAGGTGTGAATGATGGAACTAGACGCATGTCGACTGGCAATCACGCTCGCCAAACAGCGCGGCTCTTTGAAGTTAATCGCTCTGTTTTTGTTGCGTCTAAACGGGGGGAGAGTAAAAATAGAAATCACCTTAACTATTTGTCATGCTAGTGTTGGATGGAGGATCTTACATTTGTTTTTTCTAGGTCTAATTTGCTAATCAGCTGATTACTGTCACAGTACAGTAACAGATATGATATACTGTTATTACTGTTATTCACTATAACTTTGGAAATGTATATTTTTTAAAATATTTTTTTTATGTAAAAAACTAAAAATGTATTTTTTCTTTTTACCATTTCTTATTTTTTAAAAATAACGTAAAAGCTAAATTTTATTTAAAAAACACATTTATAGAATGAGAAAAGGTAGTTTAATCATATCCCAAAGTTTAAGTGACTGTTTTTTTTTACACCCGATAAAGATAAATTAAACTTCAGACACAAAGTGAAAGGCACTAAAATCCACATTTTAAAAGTCCGAAATACGAAACTGTTAAAAAATTGAGATAAATCATAGGCATCCTAGATTGTGAGTGGCAGCGGCGCTGTCGTTTTTTGCCCGCACGGCGTTTGACTGCCCTCACGTGCGCCAAAACAAAACACGCGTCGAGTACCAGCCACAAATCACATTTTTAATCGAACGCGCGTCTCACAAAGCCCGCACCTTCACAAAGCCTCCGCAATTAAGTGCACTTTTGCTCGATTTTCGGTCTCGGAGCGATCACGCGGTATCGACAAAACTATCGACACGCACATTTCCTTTTGTGATTTCGAGTGAAGCGAGCTATCGACGCACGCACATCTCTAATCGTTATTCTGCGTCGATTCCGAG
Organism: Celastrina argiolus; assembly: GCA_905187575.2. Taxonomy (NCBI): domain Eukaryota; kingdom Metazoa; phylum Arthropoda; class Insecta; order Lepidoptera; family Lycaenidae; genus Celastrina; species Celastrina argiolus. The sequence goes on along the minus strand of LR994581.1, from coordinate 1,542,188 downwards.
AGACGCGCGTCAAAACTATCGATGCACGCACACCACTAGCCTTTTTTGTGATGATTTACGTCATCGCTTCTCGAAGTTTAATACTATCATTAATGATTTAAACGACTTTTACAAGCGCTGGCATGACTTAGATCGATTGCAGTATGTTAATGGCGCTATAAACGCAAACGGCCAGTCGTTTGTAATATTTTCGGTCGTACGGCGGTTATAAATAACTATTGTGGCGATCGTTAACGTCTAGTGCCGGTAATTAATTGATTTGCATAACTCTAATTTATCGCGTAACAGTTTTAGTTTTTAATTGGCGTCAGTCTCACTAAATGTATTCATTTGTTAGCAATTTGTTACGAGCATAAAAGTTGGACAGTGACATTTACGACGTTGTGAGTGTCAAATTCTTCCTCTCCTTTTTGCCAGTCGCCTCTCAGTTTTGCCAGTTTTATAGAATTCATCCTCTACTCTAATATTTAAAAAAGATTTAAAAAATTAAACTTATTGTACTACTGATATATTGCATTGTTGTTACAACTCTATTGTAACGCCTCCGTGGTCTAGTGGTTCAGACTTCAGAGCATCGCTCTCGACCCGTCATGTAAAAAGTCGGACCTGCGCCTGTTCTCTCGCCAGTCGTGTCGGTTTACCGTCACACTGGGTAGAGTAAAAGGAAGAGAGAGTGCTTCTGTGTTTTGCGCACACACTTGGGCACTATAAAATAACTCCTGAGTAGCTGGCCTGGTTTCAATGAAATCGGCTACCGACACCGAAATCGGTGAGGGGAGCTATTATTATATTATTGTTGTTACAAAATGTTTGCTTTATAGTATTACCATCAATAAAGGAAATAAATTAAAACTATATAATTAAATGCAATAAATTTTAGTTAAAAGTGTGTAACATTATCCAGTCAAAATAAAAGAGATTAATTGAAAGATAAAAACAGGTAAAACCACCGGATGAGATTGTAAATATTATTATGGCCGCGATAAAATTATTAAATTGTTTAAATAATAACATTGGATATGTGGAAATATAAGCATATTTGCTTACAATCTTAAAAGTTAAATATTATATTATTACATATACGTACTGTTGTTGCTGGAGTGTGCCAAGTTATTGTTAAGAAATAATAATTATTTATTGTAAAAATAAAATGTGCTCGGTAGGGCAGTGCAGTCTATTATTCTATTATTTCTGTCCCAATTTCAGACGAAATCGACGAGTCGACGATAATATTGTGTAAGAATAAGAATATTGTATTGGGTACAATGCGATTGACATATCTACGGATCAAAATCCCTAAATAAATAAATCATTTTTATTTCAAATAGCTGTAATAATTACTGTAAGACTGATTGAGACTCCTGCCAAAGAACTTATAAATAAAATCATTTTATTACCTTTTTTATATATTATATTACTTTCGAAATTCCTAAAAAAATATATACCCGTTACAACTCAAATCATCCGAAACTAACGGATAGTTCGAAATTATTTCATATCCGTATCCGGTATAACAATCATTCCTATAACCGTATCCAATCCGAATCCGAAATTTCATATAAGTACATATTATCATCCCTGGTTTGCATAATTCTATCTTATTTTTTTTTGTTCAGAGAAACCACATTGAAATTTTAAAGTTTTAAATATACAAGGTGTAAATTAAATGAGTGATAATACTTTAGGGTGTGTATGTGCCTCCTATGTAGAGTATACTGTGAAAGTAGGTACCAGCGCTGAAACACTTACTTTTGACTTGCATGTTTCTATCAGAAATGCCTCAACATCATAAAGTTCATACAATAAGTAAAAAAAAAGTTTCTCTTTCAGCGCTGGTACTTTCACAGTAAACTCTATATTATAGGGGACTCTTACACCCCTAAAGTATTATCACTCATTAATATTATAGCCTGTATAAAATATAACGGGTGTAAAAAGAGCAGTCACTATAACTTTGGGATATTATTATACTACCTTTTCTCCTTCTAGAAATGATTTTTTTTTTTAATTTTTTTTATAAAAATTTGGAAAAAAAAATTTTTTGGCTGTATTATTATTTTTGCGACAAAAAAATAAGAAATGGTAAAAAGAAAAAAAAAATTTTTGTCTTTGACCATAAAAATATGAAAAAAATACATTTCCGAAATGAGGAAAGGTAGTATAATCGTATCTCAAAGTTATAGTGACTGCTCTTTTTACACACTGTATAATACATAAAATTATTAGATTTACGTTAATTTAATATTTATAATAAATTATCTTTTAAGAAACGCGATAAGGGCAACAGGCACATATTTTGTCAAGTCAGTAGATAGGGCTATAGGGCTCAATTAAAAATCTACTTCACGATACGGCGGCACGTAATTAAGTTATCTTGCATAGATTATATAAATAAATAAATCGCGATTTCCATTCTATCACCCTATTTTCAAGCTTATTCGCAGGCCACAAGGTCCATTTTTCAACATACAAGTATTTTTAATTCCAAATCAACGTATTTGCAACTTTATTACCTGAGTATCAGATTTACTTTTTAAGAACATCCTGTAGATAACCCACAAAATGCACCATTTCAAATTCAACCTTAATATATAGTCTTGTGGTTTATTTTCCAATGGTATGAGTAGTAGCAGTTTCCCTGCAGATCTATCTGAGTTACGACGTGTGGATATCAGACTGCCAGAAGCGATTTTCATTTGTAATTAGCAGCTTGTCGCGATAACATGATAGAGGATTTTATTCACCTGTAATAATAATATAATAAACATAATGTAATATTATGTTTATTACCTGTTAGGGTTCCGAACCGCTGGTAACTGGTAACTCTAATTGTAATTTATTTTCAAAATTTACATTCAAAAAACAAACCTTATGTTTTAATTTCGAATAAGAACTTTTTTATTTTATTTATTTATTAGGTCTCCCGGTGATCCTTGTACCTTACGCCTTAGACAGCAGCACCACCTACTGGGTCTAATTTATACACTTATATAAATATAAACTTTCCGCTAAAACCGCTCTATCCATTGTAAACGGTATGAAGATCTGTGGCAGTCTTATAGTTTATAGCGAACATACAAACCGACAGATAGTCGAGGTGGAGGACTTTATAATATGTAAGGATTTTAAATACACCGTGTCTCATGGTTCATATGAAGCCGAATATGGTGTGAAAAGAATTATGCGTAGAGCATTTTTTTTTGGCACCGCATATAAATTACTTACCATAACGCGACAAATCGCGATTAAAAATATCCACAAAAGTCATAAATCAGACGAACTTCAACTCTGGTCAGGTGTTAAGTCAACGACCAGTGCGTTCGTGTGTATAAACTAGGAGCCCGCGAGCACCAGCATAGAAAGATTCACATATTCCTTGTGGTCATTTTAGACCTTTGTATTTTTTTCATAGCGTTGTGGTGAGTAATTTATATGAGGTGCCGTAACAAAAAATGCTCTACACGTCCTTCTTTTCACACTATATTCGGCTTGATAAATGAACCGTGAGCTGTATAGCAGTGGTGTTACCTCTTACCTTTCGAAGACCCTTAGCTAGGGCTTCCCTTTGAAGAAGAACTAGCACTGGTAAATAGGTAGGCTTGTAGTACTATATTCTAGACCCTATTAATATAAACAAAACGATGAAATTCTACTATGTCTTTATTGCGCGCAATATATTGTTATATGCTGAAAAAACTAGGAGAATATAATATTATTATTATGGCGCCTCGTGTTTGGAAAAAATGTATACTATAACATATGCTTTTTCCCACAAATAATTACTTTATAACGAAAAAGCCTATCTTATTAAAACCTTATTGTGGTGTAATAATAAGCCTGTAATTTGCTGCTTATTAAAAGCCCTATATCGAGGCATAATCACGATCCACGGCAGAATTATGTTATTAAGTTATTTGTTGGTGATTGTACTTTGTAAAATGTAATTAGTCCGTACTAGAGACTTTTTGTTTGATTTGAACATTTATTTCCAATATAATAAACGAAATAATACTCATATGTCTAGCTAATTTACACCATTATAAAAAAGATGTTTTAATGTTTTGGATCGAATAGATTCCATGTCTACTGGACCAATTTTGATTACATTTGGCAGATGTGTATGTAGAGAAGGCCACTGAAATAATTAATTGAAATAAAAAAAACAAAATAATTGCATAGTTTAAAAAAAAATAACCAAGTGCGAGTCGAACTCGTGCACAAAAGGATCGGTGCATAATCGTGTACTTAAAAAACAGGCTGAATTGAAAACCTCCTCCTTTTTTGGAAGTCGGTTAAAAGGAGAAAAAAACATGTTTTGATTATATTTCATGCGAACTGATTGTATAAAATAAGTTGTTTTGGAATGGTTAATAAATAAATAAATTTCAATTTCAATTTTTAACCGACTTCCAAAAAAGGAGGAGGTTTATCAATTCGACCGTATATATGTTTCTTTTTGGAAATAAATTTCAATTTCAATTTTCGTATGTGAACCCCTTAAATATTTATTTTGTTCTGTTGTTTTTTTTTTTGTTATAGCGGCAACAGAAGTATCATCTGTGAATTTCAACTATCTGACTATCACGGTCATGACAAACAGCCTGGTGACAGACAGTAGAGTCTTAGTATTAGGTCCTGTTTTTTACCCTGATAATACTGAATCTAAAGACAAACAGGATTATAGAAGAAAGCCTATTCCTTTTTTATGACCTAGGTCATCCCTATCAGGCAGAGTATCGTGTAGGACTTCCAGCGAAGAAACTCTTTCTTTGAGCCAAGCATATGCCGGTTCTGGGGTTTTACGGAGGTTTACTGTTAGTTGCAAGTACCTACCTAGTTAGTTTCAATCCCAAAAGGTTCAATAGATCCTCATTCCCCATCAGCGGCCGTACTCTCGAAACTGATTCGATTTTGATTCAGATTCAATGGTGCCGCGTACTGTTGAATAAATTGACGTTTGTTAATTTGATTCTCAGTAGATTGATATGGTCGGGAGAACAAAAGTCACGATCTAACAATTTTCTTTATTCTAGTTAGTTTTAAAGTAATCCACCAAATAAAATACCAAAAAACGTTAAGATCCAACTGATTCGATTCTCGATTGTGCCTGGAGCAAGCATGCTGTATCTATGTACAATATCGGCAAATTTGTACTATTCATATAATATGTTGACAGGCTCAGATTTAACCTATTTCAGACGATAAGTTCCTATTTCTGTCGCGTTGCGTACTGGTTTAGGGTAAGTTCCTTTTTACCAACGCAGTTTTTACGGCTTGTATTTACGCAAAGTAATCCACTAAATAAAATACTAAAAGGCGTTGAGATCGAACTAGGTAAATTTGATTCTCGATGGTGTAAGTAAGCCTGCTAGGTTATATTTTCGTCGCTTGAGATTCTCCTCTTGATTTTTAGCTGCACCTCCATGCCTGGACATGGAACATAGACAACATACCAACTCCAAGGGACCAGGGTTTGGTCTTCGAGCCATCGCGAACAGCACGAGCCTCAGTTTACAAAAATATAGAGGTTTTATTTTATACCCACGTATATTTATTACTGACACTTATATATTGCTGGGTAAAGTAAAATATTATGTAGTATTGTGTATTAATAAATTAATTACATAATTTAGATAATTCAAGGTACCTACTTAATTGTCTATATTTGTCAAAAGCGGAATTGTTGGTATTAGGTATACCTACTCGTATTCTTTGGGTATTGTGTAGTTATTTTATAATAACAATGTTATATAAAGAGCATAGTATTTTTTGTTTTTACATCAGACTACGACTACAAGCACGTAGTTTTTTTAGCACGGGAAAATGGACGGTTTCCGCGGATTATACTTTCGTGTGGGTTATAATACTCACGGGAAGTATTTAAATAAATCTCCATTACATTCTTAGAACATAAACAAACAGGAAATAATAGAACAGATACAACAACAAACGGCTATATTTCAAACTAATTACACATAAAATTACATCGCCAGGATAATTTCATGTATAAAAACACATAAAAATCATAAAACCGTTCATTAAAAACATCATAAATAGAAACTCATAATTGATATACAAAATTTACATTTCATAATTAAAAATAGAATCATTATTCATTCGAGCCATTAAAATGTACGCTTATTAATATTATTTATGCAAAATTTATTCACATGTAATAAATTATGAAAACTGCGAGTGTATTATAATAAAAGCATTATGTATTCGAGAGGACTCATGATATATTATACGCTACAATAGATTACCGTCTAACATAATATGCAAAATAAATTTCAACAAATATTTAAATAAAAATTCATTAATTTTGCAAAATTATTCATGTTAAAATATTCGAGTGGCAGATTATACGAAATTCGATAGCAATTAGAATAGATCGTAATCACCGCCGTACATTATATTAGCTGATACAGATCTCGCGAAATGCTAAGTGAATAAACTAAATTCCAAATAAAAAAAAAACCGATTTAGTCTCGATTTCACCACGCATGTTAAAGTTAACGCCATGTTTAAATACCATGCCATCTCATTCATTGACAGGAAATACGAGAGGAATAACATGACATTTAACATGGCGTTAACTTTAACATTGCTTGGTGAAAAACGGCATTGGTCTCGATTTCACCACGCATGTTAGTGTTAACGGCTTGTTAAAAAAACATGCCTTCTCGTTCATTGATAGGAATGACGAGTGGAACAACATGATTTTTAACGAAGGATTAACTTTAACATTGCTTGGTGAAACACGCCTTAAGTCCACTTGATTTGATAAAATTTTATGTGTTAATTGAGTTAATTCACCCAGTTGTTGATATTATAACGGTACACAAACTTTTTAGATTACATTACATCTGTACTAAATACTCTAGATTACTTACTCTACGTAAACTTATTATACCTTATAAAAATAATGTTTTAACTTGAGCTCTACCTCTTGAGTGACATGTTGAGGAAAAGCTCGAGAGAGGGACACAGATGTACACAAGTGAAGGACATTATTTGGAGAGATAATTTGACGGCTGTCAGCCGCGCGAGACGTAAGTGGGATAAATGAGACCGGGCGGTACATAAATCAAAGCGTGGCGCCAGTGACCGCGGGCGGCGAAGAGGACGCGGGAGCGGCAAGCGGTGTAGCGGAGCAGAATTTGGGCTGTACTGCTTATAGGTTTTAATTTATTGGCAAAATAAAAGGGTTTAGGGATCCCAGCCTTCATTATTTTTGCTAATAAAATAAAAAATATATTTTAAGTTACTATCTCAAAAAAACATATAAATATGGTTAATGAGTAACAATAATAATAACTTTATATTTTCTAACAGGTATCCAACATACGTAGTTCTGTCGTAAACACCAAATGGAGTAAATAGATACACGACGGACTACATCATTATGAGACTACAGACAGTAGGTACCTACTACTATTATTTAAAAATATTTATTTTTATCTCTATTGACTTGGTAGTAAATTTAAGGTTTTTATTATGCCAAATATTAAGAAGGGAAAATACAATGGCCAAAAATCGAAATTAGTATGGGCCACCTCATAATTTTGGCCTATTTTATGCATTTAGATTTTACAACCTATACCTATCCAAAAATATACATCACTTACGAGGAGGTCTGTAACAAATTTATTATTTCGAAAATACTTTCTCCTTGGCTCCCCGCTCGCACTCATAGCGCGCCTCCAAAAGGAAATGCTTATGTTAAAAATGACAGTGATTACAGTTTAATTCGTGTTGGTGATAATGTACTGTCGCACTCGGCCACTTGTTATCAGCTGCAATGACGTTTTCGCTGACAGTTTTTGTGATGTTTCGTGATGTGTCATGACGTCAGATATATTAGGTCTCAACAGTTGGTTTTGGATACATAATAATCGTGCTTTCCTTCGACATTCGGATTAGCAGGAGTCAGAAACTGTGTAGAACTCCAGCCTCTGAAATTTTATTTTCTACGTCAGTTAATTAATTTATACAAGTGACAGAAGCTGGGGAACTTTGTGAGGTTTACTTACACTTACGTAAAAGTTCGATACTTGTTTAGTCAATAAAAATGAATAATACGAGTATCTCTTATCTTTAAGCACTGTTTTGTTTCTATTTTTATGCCAGTACCAAATGTAAGTCTTATCTGTTACCTACCACAAACAAGAGTTCCTTCCAAGAAATTCTTGGGCGACTCATTAAATGAAGGTACTACAGTTACGAAAAATTAACTTGATACTAATCAAGTGAAAACAATGTATGAGGGAACCCTGACTATCTTGGTGAATCAATAAATAAAATAAAATACGGGCAATCCGGAAATTTAGTATACATTTAGTATTTTACGTCACTTTCACTGACACAAAATGATAAATATACCAAATAATTAATAATGGGTTCAGTGATATAAATAACACGCTGACAGAACACAGTAGGTGTAACAAATGTGGATTAGCCATTCGCGGGCTCATTATGACAACTTCAACTGGTTCCTACGGTCCGACATATTTCATTATAATCTGTTCTATGTCGGACAGACGCAAATCTATTAGATGTAGAATAGGAGAGAAGTAGATGCGGCAATAATAATAATATTATATTTGTATAATAAAATAATATCTTAAAAATACGAAATGTAAATTTTAAATACTATTTCTCTAATTGACTTTGTTTTATAGGTATTAATGTCTTTAACTTACCTATATTTCAAAGAAGAGTATAGTTTTAATGTATTAATGAAAAATACTGCTCAGTCAGCTCATTTTGTTTTCATTAAAAAATATAAAACGTTTTGGTATAAACTATGTAATTTATTGAGAAAATAAACCATTTGTATAAATATTATTATGTATTCAAATTCATAATACTAAACGTTGCATAGTAAATTCCATTAAAAACAAATGTGTTTTTTATGTTTTAATTGGTTTTTTATTTTAAACAATTCTAAAAATTATCATTATGACCCATCAATAAACATAAGGATCGAATTACATGAAAGATATAGATCTGATGATATTTCAAAATATAATGTTAATTAAAATTTAATATTGACTAACTTAACGGCCTGCGAAAAATATTTTGTGTAGGTATAATTGATAGGAAAACAGGTGTTTTTTATATCTTAAATATTTATAGCATGATCTGCATATCCAGCATATACCTACCTGAATTACAATTTAATATTTTAACAAATATTTTATAGAATATTAATTATTGCGACCTCATGGAGTGGGCCTAATATACTTTACGAAAACACTACAAATTACAGATTACAATCTGATTTTTGTACATAATATTAAGTGTTGGCGGAGCGAGAGTGACAATTTACAGCGAATGATTAACTGTTTTAAATTCAAAATATTGTCAATACTTCAAGCGGCACAACAGCCTGGCATCTCGCAGATTTTTAGTGGTCGCTCTACGATTCGCGTAGTCTATGCATGGTCTTATTGATACCTTTATTACGTTACAAACACGGTCATTACTACAGATTTATAGGTGTTATTTGTTGACAAGGCCAAGCGCATACTACGCATACTAAACATTGTTGTTATATTATGTATACATTTATTTTAAATTAAATCGTTCAAGTGGTATAAATAAAAATCGTTATATTGATATAATTACTTAATGCAATTACAATAGCGAATAAATAGTTTTACTGAAATATAGCGCTTTGTACTTTAATATTTTCATGTGTTCTTTATTAAACTTAACTGAAAATTTCAAAGTCTATGTAATTTCAGTTTAACTTGTAGTACCAATGAATAAACGTATAATGTACCTACATCACTTTAATATAATGCCATGCTAAAACAGTTTGCAAGATTAATTATATAACATCTTACATGATTGATTTTTAGTAAAAGAGTGGATATTTAATCAAACAATCACCAAATTAAACCGCTCTTCATACTAACAAAACCAGCCTTAGAAATCTTTCTTACTTAATCAAAAGACAAAATTTTACTTCTCTTCTCATCAAGTCTTAGAAATCTCCTCTCACTTAATGAAAAAACAAAAGTTAAACTATTTTTCCTTAACAATATAACTAACTATATTTGCAGCAAGTGCGTAAACAAGTCACAACACGAAAAAGCGCGGCCGAAATTGAACTAAACTTCGGCCGAATTATTCATTTTTACCGAATATTCGGCCGAAGTTCGTATTCGGTTCAAACCACATTCGGCCCATCCCTAATTTTTACCAACAAATCGCATCTGAACGCCATTTTATATTTTTCCGTCTTTAATATGTATAGTGTGCGCTTGACTTAACATGTAGATTTATCGTTCCGATTTCTGTCTGAAGGCCGATAATTACGGCGACGTGTACGGCACATTACTCAGCACTCGGCAGTCGGATCTTATCTCGTACTTGTCGGTTCACGCGAATAACTGTCGTTTGTTACTCAACAAATGGTGGCTAAACCGCTTCTGGTTAGAGGTTTAATGACATGTAAGTTAAGAACCCCTCATCATTGGGACTACAGTAGGTACTATGATTTCCCCGTCTGGAGAAAATTCTGGTCACTGAAAAGAGAACTCAAAATATGTCAATGCCAACTTTATAATATAATAATATAATATCTATGTACGCTTCAGACCACGTCAATCTGGCCCCGTGATAAGTATCCGAAGAACTTGTGTTACAGGTACCAGACAATGGAAATATATTTAATACTTTTTATACTAGGTATACACATATTATTATTTAAGATTTTTATTATATTATACATAAATTTCATACACATCCATGACCCAGGAACTTGTTCCCTCGGCGGGATTCGAACCCGCGACCTCTTGCTCGAGCACCAACGCGCTCAACCACTGCCCTACGGTAGTCAAACTTTGACAATTGGACACGTGATTTTCAACTGTGTGCCATTAGCCTAGAGTTTTACTTTCAGTGATCAGACTTTTCTGTATAATAAATAGATAGGTCAATTTCTTATGCACCGTACATTTTGCCGTGATAAAAGGTAGTATTAAACGTGGTCTCGACAGGTAGATATAAATAGAGCAATAGCTCTACCTAAGGGATATTTCTATGCTTTCTATGCGATTTGTGTTTCTATCGTATATATCATGATATTTTAGCACCTGAACATTCGACACTTCGACAGCCATTATCCAAAACAATCTCACACACCCCACACTCAAAAACGGCGTAATTTATTTTTTTAAATCCACAAAGACATTATCTTCGTAACCAACGAGACGCAACCCGTGATTATGCGCCACAAATTATATCCCTCAAATTACACACGAGGTAATGACATGTTGTGCGTCCACACATACAGGGTGTATGTCTGTGGTCTGTGCTATATTATTGTAAACTAATAATAATAAAAATAAAAAATTAAATAAAGATCATTTATTTACAAACAAAGCAGCCGATACATATAAAAAAGAATTTTATTATTATTAGCCTAAGCTGTCCCACTGCTGGGCAAAGGCCTCCCCCAATGTCAGCCTGGGTGGTATGCGTCCAGCTCGTCACGCCATCTTGTTCTGGGCCGGCCCCGGCGACGTCGTCCATCCTCTGGTACCCAATCGGTGCATATTTTTGCCCAGCGCTCGGAGAGCATGCGACTTATGTGTCCTGCCCAGTCCCATTTATAATAAAAAAGAATAGTTATGAAATATTAAAACAAATAAATCTTATACACACCAAATAATAATAATCACCAGGTTATCACCAGACCCCCCATACATGGAGCTCAGTGAGCCTGCGGAGAAGAGAAGTGTCTGTTATGCCTCCCACACCGATTTTGGTGACGATGGCCGGTTTCACTGAAACCAGACCAGCCAACAAATTTATAGTGCCCAAGTGTGTGTCCAATATAAAGTAGCAATCTCTCTTACTTTACTCTCGTAGCCCATTGGGACGGATAACCGACACGTTCAGGCACAGGACAGTCTTTTTACATGCCCATCCGACGTATGGATCATCTTTCTTGTCAGACAATCAGGTGATCAGCCTGCATTGTCCTAACCAAACATGAAAACAACATTTTTTTGTTGTTCCAACGCGGGAATAAAACCGACCCCCGGGTCGAGAGCGAGGCTCTGAACCACTAGACTACAGGGGCGTTATGTATTGTAAACTACCCTTATAATTGCTATCAAGTTGTATTTTTAAAGGTTTTAAAGTAGACTACGAGTATCTAAAAACTTGATACTTAATACTTTTTTGTGTATGTGAAATTGTAATTTTTGTATATCGTCGATGGATTTTTATGCTATCGAAACATTGAATGGAATTGGGTGTCAATGGAATTTTTATTTTAGAAAATCGCACATTTAATTCAAACGACCGGACATATTATGTAAAATCGAATATTATTGAAATAAATTTAATAAAAGACTGCACTAAACATGTTTTTCCGTATAAAATAAAATTCGTCGGCAGGATATCATAAAGTTTGTGGTGATTATCGATAAGTTATAGTTATACGGATATTAGGAAACATCGTGTGTGGTACCAGGGTGGTAGAAGTCGTGACAGATATATCGTACTTTCACGAGTTGAATATGACAACTGGAAGGTATAATATTATATTAAGGTCCGATTTTTCAATCGTCAGATAACTTTTATCTGTTGAATAAACATGTGACTTTGACATTTGTTCCATACAAATTCTGCCAAAGTCAGATATTTATTCACCAGATAAAAGTTATCTGACGATTGAAAAATCAGCCCTAAAAGTATTAGGTTAACCTTTAGTGAAAAGTGCTAAGATAATAAATTTAAAAATTCACTCAGGAAAATAACTACGTAGGTAATCTTAATATATTATATAAATCACATAGGTCTCACGTTGTTGCAGTATTTTATAGTGTCCAAGTGTGTACACTGTACACACAAGCACTCTCTATTCCTTCGCTCTCGTAGCTCAGTTGCAACATTTTTTGTTATTTCAACGCGGGAATTGAATTCATGTCCTCGAGAGTAGGCTCTAAACCACTAGACCACGGAGTCGTTACACGAGCTAACTATGTAATCAGACACTTACAACTACAACACCCTCTATTTTAGTCGGGTGTTAAAAATAGTACCTAATCAGAATAAAAAAGGAAGTCCAACAATCAGATAATTAAAAAATAATACCGATTTTCAGTATTATTTTTTTCATCTGATTGTTGACTTCCTTTTTATTCTCACATATCAGCTCTCAGCTTAAAACAACTGCAACTCAGCATAAAATACCACTATATCTCTCCATCTTTTAACCATTATTTTACCGTCAACAACATAATATATAATACACATCAGCTAGTAAATCACAGGTGAGCAATAATTTTTTCCACTTTGATGTTAGTGTCGGCAGCTAGTTGAATTTACGAGCACTTTGACGTCGTGGTTTATGACGATCTGTTGAATTTACTGCCGATAACTGCCTAACGGTTCAATCGAAGGTCACAGAAGACAGGGTCGCTTGAATTGCTTCATTATATCCTTCAACGTGTCTTCGTGTATCTAAAAAGTGGAAAAAAATAAATAGACATTTATTCATAACACATTTGGACATTACACCACTTTGCATTTAAAAACAAGTAACTTATATAGAAGATAAGCACATTAGCACACACATTTTAAACACAAGATAATTTTAAACATACTGGTATGCGAAAAAGAAGAGAAAACAAAATAACGAAGAAAAATAATAAGAAAGAAACACACTAAACATAGATGTATATTAAAAAAACGAACTAGTAAATTATTTTTCGTATACAAGCTATAATATTAATAAGTAATAGCCCGTAAGTAGAGTTGACTGAGAAAGTACCAGCGCTGAAAGAGGTACTTTTTTATATAGGTATTTATTGTATTGGAAAATTTATGATGTTGGTGCTTTTCTCATACAAGCATGAAAAATTAAAATAAATTTTAGCGTTGGTACTTTCACAGTAAACTCTAAATAGGAGGCACATACACAGTCACTCATTAATTTTACACCTTGCATACAATTCAGCAATCAGAGTCTCCATTTGTTACAATAAAAGCAATAAATTATATTAAAACTTATACAATTGAATGTAATATTAGGTCCTTACATATGAAATTGGCGTTTTGTATGCAAGGAACATAAAGGCGATTTTTTCATATTAAAATATATTTTATTAATCAAAGTATGTACCATAGCTATCTATACACTTTTTCCATCTTATAGGTAGTTCATTGATCCCTTTACTAAAAAAACCATTCGGACGGAAATCAATGAAATCTTTGAAAGCGGTTTGGACTGCCTCATCGGAATTGAATTTTTTTCCTTGCAAGAAGTTATCCAAATTTCGAAAAAAATGGTAATCTGTTGGAGCAAGGTCCGGAGAGTACGGTGGATGTCTTAGACATTCCAATTGAAGCTCCTCTAATTTGGTAGCCGTCCTTTGGGCCGTGTGTGGTCTAGCGTTGTCTTGAAGCAGCAGTGGCGTAGATCGATTGACAAGTCTCGGTTGTTTAACGGCGAGCTTTTCCATCATGGTTTGCAGTTGCTGACAATAGACATCAGCCGTAAGCCCGTAATCGTCTGACCAGATTTAAGAAAGCTATAGTTTACGACACCGGCACTAGTCCACCAAATGCTTACAAGTAACTTTTTTTGAGTCAATTTTCGCTTGGGGCAAGACTTTGCTGGTTCACCAGGGTTCAGCCATTGCGATGAGCGTTTACAATTATCGTACAGGATCCACTTTTCATCACATGTAATGATCCGATTTAAAATTCCTTCATTATTGTGCCGGTTGAGCAATGTAACGCAGCAGTCGACGCGCGTTTGTCTGTTTGCTTCACTCAATTCATGAGGTTCACTTTCCCAATTTGCTTCAAGTGGATTAAAACGGTTTTGTCACTAACACCGCAGCCTGTAGCTAACTCTGATGTGGTTTGCGATGGATCTGCTTCCACAATAGCCTTCAATTCATCATACTCGTAAATAATGCGATATTTTAAGTTTTCCATTTTGTGAAATGAGTGACGCAGAAAAAAAAGCAAAAGAGAAAAAAACAAATGAATTACGGTTTTCAAAACACAAATGCATGAGTAAATAGCTGTTTAAATTTTAATTTGGAATTCCTAACCAAAGAGGATATATTTAAGATCAAAGTGGCCAGTACGCCAATTTCATATGTAAGGACCTAATATTAATACTGTATTTTTATTGTAAAAGTGGTGAATACTCAAAAACCTGCTTATAAGTAACAAAAGAAAACCGGCAATAAAAATAGCAATAAATAAAATATTTTCCAACATAGACAAAGAATCCGGTTGCATAAACCTCCCCTTAAATTACATCTTCGAAAAAAATATGCCTGTCAAATGGAACAAAATGGATTTTCTTAAAAAACTGAAGTCATGACACTTATCCCCTAAGAATGGGCGTGGGAGGGAGAGGGGAGATAATCCTATTACCTCCTGACAGTGATCGAACATCCTCGTGTTATGAACTTATTAACTTCTGTGCTCACACAAGCTGTTATAACATAAAAAATATTATAATGAGCATATAATAATTCTGACTCTAATTTTTATTAATCTTTAGGATAATATGAACAAAATATGGAATAAGATATAACAATAATAATTATACGTGTATTCGATCCAATTATAATTTCGATGTAGGTAATAAAAATAAGTATTTAAGAATCTATAAATAGAAGAATGAATTCAATGAGATAAAAGTATAGGTATATACTGCAAAATAAAAGAAAATAGATGTTCTAATCACTTCTTAACAATAAACACCTACAGTAAGTAATTAATACCTTACCTTTCCTCAAGCGATCTATCAACCTCACCTATAGACGGTTTTTGATTAACGACACGACAGGTCAAGTCTTCATTGTGCCTTTGAAAATCCGACACTCATTTATCAAGCTCTGTGTACCGTAAAGCCTGGCCCAAGTCATACGCTCACAATACAACAATAGACAGGATTAAATATGTCGGCACAACAAAACAGCTGGTGTATTTATTAAGCTATAAAATTTTATGTGTACATACACAATTTTGTAGATGTCTGTTTGAATAAAAATCAACTGCTTGTCTGCAAGCATTACCCCTGCATGTCTGTTTATAATATTGTATTATGGTGTTGGTTTTAGCCACATTTAGCACAACCAAGCCTAGCTTTAGTTAATTAAGTAGAATAACTTTACCGCTTACTTTGCAATTGTTAATATTATGGATTTTAGTAGTACGTACTTAGTAAGGTACTTATAAAAAATCTAATATTTCGTACATACCTTTAAAGTACTCTTTATTTTAAACAATATCAACTGCTATTTCCATCTCTATTCCTTCTCTCCTATCCTAAGACTTGTCCCACGCCTCTGCCGTGCGTGTCGGCTGTGGTTCTCCTTTAACACTGATTTTGACGTATCGCTCTGTATATTAAACACCTGAGTTATTGTTTACTATAAATATGGAATAGTTTATATAAAATCGTATGTTCTTACAAAGATTTAATCGGCAACTGACTAGATTTATCGTTTTTTTCCATTGTCTTGATCCATCATTAAATTAAAAGCAGATGATTTTTTCCAATCAAAATATGTGTAATATTTGTTTTATTTAATACTGATTCCTAAATTAATTCTTTTCTTATATTAACGAGATGTATTTATTTATACTATAATATTATATTATGCAACGTATCTTGCATGCGATTAAAAGTTGCATTTAAAATTTCAACTTCTAAAAGGAAACGTCATGGAAGTTTGTAAACAACGAGTTACATGTGTATTTGAAGGCGACAGATTTATTCTCAAACTCTCATTGTACCGGCCATGTATCTTGTTGGAAACACGTTCGCTTCGACACGCCAACAGCCGACACGCTCAATATTTCACCAATTGATTTACTGTATGAACAAACCGAGGTACACGAGTTTGGGAGGCTAAGGAACTTAACATCGGCATTAATTAGAAGGATTTGCCAAAACCAGACACAATTAATGACCACAGCATAGCCGATCGCAAAGAAAAAGCGAGGAATAATACGCCTGTTTATTTCTAAAACAAATCCGAAACAAAATGAACAAAAAATGCATTACCGATCAAGTAAAACGATGACTGGACAAATAATAAAGCCGATATCAGTAATAGCCATGCAACCAGTAATCAACTCGGAATGACAGCACCAAAATATTCCCCAAGTATTTACATTACAGAGCCCGAATTAACTAAACAATATTAATCATAGCGCCAAGTCAAAGCGCCCCCGAAGCGCTGAGTACACGATAATGATATATGAGATATTTGATGATAAACAATCGGGGTCATTTATTATCTGTCTGTTATTTGACAGGCGGTAGGCAGATGTCATTTGTCATTTTCCGTGGGTCCCTTCGTTACGCCGCCGCCTACGTTCGCCTCCGACGGTGGTTTGCTATCAACCGACAAAGCTTCCACCGACCCTCCGTCTTTGAACCTTAACTCGTTGCCATAGAGTTTAAATTCGAGTGCAGCTTAAATCAATCTTGATTGTTTTCAGCATGAACGATTATGATAGATGAAAGAGTTAGCGCTCCCGCTGTGACGTGAACGCGGATGAGGGAATTTCACCTTATGTCAATGTGTATAGAGTAGAATTCACAGTGCATGATCGATCTGTAGATGTTGGTGGAGCGAAACTTGTTATTGAAGATGAAACAGTAATGGATGAGGATAGAGAATGCGTGAACGATGTCGGGGGTGTATTATTATCGCGCGGTTATCAGAATACCCAGTGATCGTTGCTTTAAATAATTACCTTCTCAAAAATTGTTCTGTTCCTACTGGTAATATATTCATTACGTCTGACACATCACAGCGCACCGCGGCTATGAATCAAACCGGATCGTTTATTTTACGTTAACTATTACAAATAAAATACGTTATTGCCTGTTAGTGATTGTGATAACATTTTTGGATTTTAACACCAGGTATTTGGAATATTTATTCGTTGATTCCGACTCATGGATATTAGATTTATTGAACACGTTTTATATGTGTTCTGCCCACGCACCAATTATTTTGATCATATTTATTGTTTTGTAGCCTTAATATCACTGTTTTGTATCGATATTTATTTGAAACATTATTATTTGTTTATTTTATACTTTTATTACTCTAGAGATTTTTGTAATTTTTCATTAACAACGATAAAAATATTAGTGATGACCAAAGCAAGACCAAGACCTAGACTTGGACAGTCTTGGTCTTGGTCTTGCTGAAATACGATTAGTCTTAGGTTTTTTCAACAAATTTCAAAACATTGCGTTTTTTTTCGACAAAAATTAATTGATGTGGAGTGGACCCGTAAATAGTGATGAGCAAAGCAAGACCAAGACCAAGACTTGGACAGTCTTGGTCTTGGTCTTGCTTATTCTGTCATGGCATTGGTCTTGCTAGACTAAGGATAGTATTAAGGATAGACCAAGGTCTTAACTACCAACCAATAACTGCAAGACCAAGACCAATTTTACTCATCACTAAAAAATATCGCACACAATTATCATATTATAATGGGATAATGGTTATCAATATTCATTTTTAGATTTTAGGCATTCAGCAAGCAAATTATAATCTCAATCGAATCGATCTTCCAAAAATCCAATCTGCTCATCCAAACCCCTAATTCCCTCGGCGTTTAAAGTATTCAATGGCGCGCACTCCACTGTCAAACGCATTCTTTACTTCATTACTCTTTTCTTGACACCCTGGTTAATCTTTCATTGTGCCCCGGATAAAAGACTTTTGTATTCGTAAACATTTTACAACTTTATAATGGATTTAAAGAATCTATTACCGTAATTGAATTCCCCAATGCTAAAGCACGATTCACTTTATTATGCTCATACTTTTTAATCTACGAGGTACTTTTTATAATATACATATTTAATAAAAAATCTACCAACATCAATTGTGGGCTTGGAATCAAAAGCATTACTTGGTCACTTTATAAGTTTATAGGCTTTTTCAAAAATTAATAACAGAAGGTAACATAAAAGTAACGGAGGATTGCAGAGTGTGAAAATTTCCTAAAATAATGATTAGAAACACATAAAATGAATTAAAATAACTACAACACACACAAGGTACCTCATATTAGTTATGTACCTACATAGTTATGTCATAATAAAATATGGTAAGTATAATATATAACAGTAGACTGGATGCATTTATATATATTTTAGAGGCCATGGCTAAAACTTTAAAACTTACAAATTGTCGCTCGTATTTCGACCACAGAACGACCTTTAGTTAAAATAAATGTTCAATAATATTATGTGCATGTTTACGTCTGTATTGCCATTACAATTTACAACTAGTGATAAATGATGCAATCTCATGAATTAATTAAAAATGTATTAAATCCATTCTTATCCTTATATCATTACAAATGATTTATTAATGTACATAACATTACACATTGTATGTACCTGCTCTGTTATGAAATAATATTATATAATGATTAATTCGTTTTAAATGATTTAACTATTGATGTATGTCCAAGATCGTATAAAATTATACCTGGTATATTATTAAACTTATAAGTATATTATTCTGTAAACTAAATCGTGTAGTTTTGAAGAGAAAGTGTTTGTTTTTACTGTAATCGATATTTTATTAAAATAAACACAATTTATTCACTTTGCCAATCAGGAGCTTTAATTATATTTTTATTTGATCAAAACAAAGTATTAATATTTTAATTTATTTAAATCAATATTTTCGTATAAAGCTTTACGATCAGATAACGGAGTACCTAATGAATATTGAAATAAAACAGAATAATTCGGGGACCTAGAAAAACACTTCTTAATAATAATACGCACATTTAATATTGTTTTCTGTTGTATGTATTAGGTAAATTACAATTTGCTATAATGATAATTGACAAGATTTTCCCTTAAGTAAGCCCCAGTATTTTTATATATGGTATATTTAAGAACTAAACAAGAACCTCAATGTCTTTAGATTCGTCTATGAGACACGAATCTAAAGCTTCAATAGAACCGGTCAGGCCGTACGGCCGGACCGTACCAGACAATAATAATAATGCCTTCCACACCGATTTCAATGATTATGGACGGTTCCATTGAAACCAGGCAGGAGTTATCTTATAGCGCTCCAGGAATGTGCGCAATACATATATATTAGCTCTCTTCCTTTACTCCCGTAGACCAGTGGTACGGATAACCGACACGACTGGCGGGAGATCAGGCTTTTTTACTTGCCCATTCGACGCATGGATCATATTTCTTGCCAGACAATTAGGTGATCAGCTTGCAATGTCCAAACTTGAAAACAAAATTTTTTTGCTGTTCCAACGCGGGATCGAAACCACGACCTCCAAGTCGAGACATACATTCTCTTAAAAACAGAACACTCCTTGTAGCCCATTCGGGTAAAAATAAATCAATTTGGACCATCGATTAGTGAGTTGAATGGCAGCGCTAACAAATTTCATGTACCGTCAGACACAGTCGTAATTTACGAGCTGAAAGCTTCGACGTCGCTAAGTTGAAAGAGCAACTGTGATTGATGACATGCCCACGCCCACACCCCACAGCTGGGATCCAAACAGTTCATAGGCTAGCAAGTATAAGTGCTCATTAAGATATTATGCTAACTTTAGTTTTACCATGGCCTACCATCCCATACAATCTATCTTTAAAACAAAAAAAATGCAAAAGATGTCACTACTATATTAACGTTTGTAAATTATAAAATGTAAATATGCCGAATTAAGTACAAATATTGACATTAAAATAAAGATAAACATATTTTTTAAGCATAATATCACATTATGCTAAATTCAACTCCTTAATTAAGTAGAAGATACGACACGAAATTAGTATTTTCCAATAGTGGAGCTAGATGGCGGTTTCCGGAATGTGCCTGGAAATCGAAGAAAACAAAAATAGCCAGTCGAATTGCCAGTATTAGGGTGATACCATTTTCTAGTCGTGTCTCTGTTTTATATCTACTTTGTGGTTTTACCTAAACAGTTTGTCTGCAAGATAGGTATTAAGGCGAGCACAAATTACAAAAAAATATTGCCAAATTTACACATGAAAAAGCCTTCCAGCATCTAAAAATCAAACTATTCTAGTTATGCCAGCTCCTTGACAGTACGGGGATAGTCAGAAGTTTGAAAATATTTACCTTTTAAGTGTGTAGAGTTGGTGTTAAAGCCTTACCTTCGAGTATGTGACTATGACAGAATAGAAACTATAATAAGTTACATTATTTTTATAGAAACGTTATTAAAACTGTCGATGCACACAATCTTAGTGATACTCCACTTAGCAAAAAAAAAATAAGGTACAAATTATGATTTTATCATATAGAGCGATGCGTTGCATGAACGCGAGTCGTCGCTATGCCACCTAAATGGCTTGTATATTATGTAAACGAAAAAAAAGCATTTAGAGTTGCATTGAATCTAGTGAATTCATAAAAAAAAAATCCTAATTTTTATATTTATGGTGGATAAAATAAATTTTATTAAGTACTTACCACCCTGTAAGTAAGTTATATCATACCACATTCCACAACATGCTCATGTCATTGTATTTAACATGATCATGTTATAATATTTATGATAACTATAGGCTAATATAATATTAGCCTATAGTTATACCATGATCATATAGGCTAATATAATATTAGCCTATAGTTATATTAGCCTATAGGTATCATAAATATTATTTTGTCAGGGTAATATCATGTATAATATTACTAAAATTATACATGATTACCCTGACAAAATAATTTTACGAGTTTATACTAGTGCACAAGCACTGGCAACAACGCGTAGAGCAGCTAGTTTGTGTCAAGTCATTGTATTGAAAAATAAAGTGAACACACATTAATCTCTTGTCCGTACCTAATTCATGTCAGACATTTAAATACAAAGCGTAATGATAAATTATGAATGAAATAACAGTTTCCGATTCAATAGAATCGTGCAACAAAAACGCTCGCCTAACAATGAACCTATAAATATTGCTTTCTATCACTCTCTGTTGTGTTTTCTCCTTCCGCTTGATTTGTTTCTATAGTGTGTTCATTTTTATTGCTCTCATCATGGGATATATTAATTTTGTGTGGTGGTAATACTTCGTCGGTCGCGTCGATATAATTTATTGGTGAGGGCGCGGGCGCGACACGACAGTTCGATCTCACATCTTTAGTTGAAGGCCATTAAGTATCTACACCATGGATGATTTTTGGTATTTTTGATAGGATTTGAACCCAAAAGGAAAAATAGGAACCCTTATAAGACCTTTACTTTTTTTAATAAATGGTGGTATCAAGCTGAAATTTATTTAAAATGCTAGTAATTCTTTGGAGCTTAGAAAAAAAATAATTCTTAGCCAACGAAATCAAAATACCAATAACTCAGAAAAATTGCGAAAACAAAAAAATATTTAGTTACCACTACATCATATTAAATTAAATGTATTAAATGTAAACTTATTACCTCTAATGAACACTTAGAGGTATTAAATTGAAATTTACTCAAAATTCTCGTGTCTTTCAATAATACGTTTAAACTGTAAAAAAAATAAAATTATCTTATGTCAACGCTTTACTTATTATATTATTATACAAGTTTGCACGAAACCCCCGGTGCGCGAGTCCGATTCACACTTGGCCGCATAAGTAGTTATAAAAATAATAATTATATGTACTAATAGCCGCAAACGCAAACGTGGTTAATACTAACCCCTAATCTTTACTAAGAAATCGACTGTACTAAGTCAACCCTATTACTTATAGGATTAGTTCGTTCAAGTCGTGGATATTGCTGCACGACGGTTGCCAACGTCTCAATAAACTGCTCCAGATTTTTATGGAGCTGTTCCGTTTCGCTGAAACACACTTAATGACCGACATTTTGTGCATTTTACTGTCTGATTTTTACGAGAACAACGTTTGTTTAGTCTACGTAACGCAATGGGGAATGAGTTATTCGAAAACACTGGATTTTTTTGGATTATGATATAAAGCAATTTAGTTTTATATTGCTATTTTATAAACATATTCAAGTATGTATAATCATTGCCTCTGTATTATAAAGATAGATACTATAATTTGTTGAGCTTCTCCTTTGTTGAATCAGTGTTTGTAAATATAATTTCGAAAGATACGATCATTTATTGCTGTCAGCAAACGTAATGTTGCATGCAGACGTTGCACGCAGCGACTATAAAAAGTATAAAATTTAGTTACGTCGTTCGTATGATTTATTTCGGCATCTAATTTAGATAAAAACGAAAGGTCGACACGATAATCATTTTCAGCCATAAAACAGTTTCAGATTACCATAATAATTTCGAAACAGACTATTAAGTGAATCTTTACGACGACGATAATGGAACAGAAGTCGCGGTCGCGGACGGCTGTTATTTTGATACATTATCATATTTAAACAATTTCGATGATAATAGACACGTCGAGTGAACCCTTTTGCAATATAAATGGTATTATTATTATTTATTTATGAGTTTCCTTCCTCGGTTCCAGGGGCAGTATATTTCATACGAAAAAACGTTTTAGAGTCGTGAGGTCGTACCGAGCGGGATCCGGTTCGGTACCTGAAACGACTCGGTTTAAGCTTGTTGCAGCAATAATAAAGATTTATGCGACGTTCGGCGGTAGCGTGTTTTGTTCTCTGTTACGAGCCGATTCGCTTTCTGCGAGATCAATAGTCTTTATTGTACTTGGTGAATTATTGTCGTCGCTTCCACTTTTAACTCCGTCTACGACTTGAACTTTTCATCTTTTCTTGTAACTTGCACAACTTCATTCGAGTGATTTATATCTCCATAGTCTTTGGTAGTAGCGGCTTTTAATTTCACCCAGCTAATAGTGGTTCATTACGCTGTCGATTGTTGGAGAGCTAGTTTGCAATGTCAATATTCCCAGCGGTCTCGCCTCGTGAGCGTACTCGTGTATAATTTTTTCAAGTAATCTCATTATTATGTCTCGAGTTGTAGCGCGGTGATTAAGTACTTGATTTATAGCATATGCAATTTGCATCGGAGCCGACGCCGGGGCTTTTTGCTCGCAGCTGATGATTATCGTCCGTATCGTGTCGGATTTAATGATAGTTATTTCATGACTGGCCGAGCTCGCTATCGGGGACGTTTCATTAAACTTCTTTACATACATTACTTCGGTGAATGTGTCTGATTATGTTAATGGTTCCCCACAAGGTGCTCATTCGCTATATCTTCTTTTGTCACTGTTAATGGATTGTTTACAGATGCACGCGGTGAATTCTTCTTTATTTGCTTTGTAATTTAGTAACGCTCGTACAATTTATGTTGTTTTATCTCCGTCAAAGTTATTGCGATTAATAATAATGGATGGTAATGCATACATGACTTTATTTATGCTCAACATTATCACTTTAAATATGAATACTATATTTACATTTTATGAGCGTGTTAGTTTTTATAAACACATTTAATTATATACATTAAAAATATAATTTTCCTTTTAATATTTTGATTTTACATGCTGATATTAATTTGGCGCTTATCTGCATGACTATCTTTATTTTATATACTAGGTAAGATCATTATTTTAATTTGAGTAAAACGCGATTTTAATAAAAATGTAGGAACGATATATTTTCAGTGTTCCTGGGGTTAACATTATTTTATTTTTAATTAATTTTACAGCGGAATAGATAAAATGAGACGTAAAACTGCGCTACAAAATTTATGGGTCGATCAGAGTTGCCTTCCACAGTTGTTTACCGTAGGGTTGCCATATATTATCGCTTTACTGCCAGTCTACGAACATCATAATTTTCATTCTTTATGCCGCGTTGGTTTTAATAGGCCCATATTTCATACTAGAATGTCCCCCGCCGCGAGTATGGTTAATGTAATCGATATTTTTATTGTTACTCTCTGAATTATTGTTTTACATTTTATTGAAATACAAAGTGCAATAAATTATTGTTTATAGTGACCTTCATTAATTTTATTATCTTGTTAATGTCGATCAGTTTTTGAAATATCATCTTGTGAGGTTTATTAAACATTTCAAGGTTTGTGACGTAAATTTGTTTTTAATGCTGGCCATATTTTATTATTCACCATCATGTGTCATTGAAAATCCTTATCATTTATAGATCCACATCTTTGCTAATTTATTTACAAATGTCCCAATAACACCTAAGGTTGTATTTAATTATCTCCTGTAATTTAAATGCGTCTAGACTCGAATGTCATACTAAACAAGATAAAAACCAGCCGTCGTTAAATACCAACATTGAAGTTGTAAATTTTCGTTGTAATACGATAATGCCTAATGCCTAGACAGTAGACTGCATAAATTATGGTAGTTCTTGCCCGCGACTTCGTTTCACAAAACTGTCTCATATCCTTACTACTATAGTGATTCTTGGCTGTAAGAGACTCGGTGGCCATTTTATTGAAAATAAATTTGATAATTATGATTTATTGCGATTATTATTTTTATTTTATATATAAACATGAATCGTTGTTCGTTAGTCTCTCTCTCTCGAGAATGGCTGAACCGATTCGGCTATTTTTAGTCTTGAAATATTCGTGGAAGTCCCGGGAAGGTTTAAACTGTTTCTATGCTCAACTAGTTATTTATACTTATTGGACACATCTGACTAAATCTATCTACTGGAAATTCATGAGTAATATACGGCAGTAGGTATTAGCAGCATGGTTAAAGATGTGAAAAAAAGAATGAACAAGCACCGGCGTTTTTATTTACACTACATTTACAACAATATATATAATTTTTTTGTATAAATAGTGTAATTAGTTTTATTTTATCGTAACTAGCTCGAAAGGTTTACCACAATAACGTTTTTTAACCTTAGGCCACGGCCTAAAACACGTTTCACCAAGCAATGTTAAAGTTAACGCCATGTTAAACATCATGTTATCCCTCTTATTATAGCTGTAGACAACCATATTTTTTCCATGTATCCTTCATGTAAAGGTCATATAATTTACGCGAATGTTTTTTATGCTGCAATAAAAAATAAAATAAACTTTGTAACATTATACACGTTTAATTGTATCATTTTAGTTGTAAAATTGTACGGTGTATATTACTATTGGCGTTTATCGTTAGATGACCAGCTACAAATGTATGTCACCTAATACTTTTATTTAATTTTAGTTTTTATATTTTTTATGTCTTCCTACTTAATTTACATTTCTTTATCTAGTTTATGTGACACCGTTTCTACAATGTTTTAAAGTTGCAATGTATAATCACCTAATTTGAACATTAAATTACTTTTATCTGTAGTCTATAATTATTAAAAGTGGAATTGGGTTTTCCAAAAATTTAAATTTTAATGTCTTTTGCAATTAAAAGAACTTGCATTGTCTAATCTACGTAATATATTATATTGGTAATGACTACTACTAATGAGGCTATCTTAGTGTTGAAAGTAGCAGAAGGCAGAATGTGGATAGTTTTACGATCGAGAGGTGAAACTTGGATGTGTTCCACAAAACATAATATGTTTATTTTATTTTATTTTAAAATACATGGAAAACTTCCAGCTAGAAACTATGTTTAAGATAAAAAAAGAATGCATAACTATAAAACCGATTAAAAGTTTATATTCGACATAAGCATAGGTACGCTAAGAAAGTACCTATTTTTGTGAAAACTATGAAAGTAAAATAGATATCTACACTAATATTATAAAGAGGAAAGATTTGTATTTTTGTATGTAACGAATAAACTCAAAAAGTACTGGACCGATTTTAATAATTCTTTTTTCATTACAAAGCTACATTATCACTGAGTAACATAGGCTATATAAAAATCAATTGCTTTTCGTTAGTCTCGCTAAAACTCGAGATCAGCTGAACTTATTCTGCTATTTTTTTGTTTATTGTTGTAATCGTGATATTTATTTATTTATTTAAGCATCATGCACATTTGTACATAAGCGGACTTAATGCCTTAAGGCATTATCTACCAGTCAACCTTTAGGCGATTTAGAGATAAAAATAAGTAGATGCATTACTTGTACAGACGAAAACATGTAAAGACTAAATGGATAATTTACATTGATTATTAAATCGTAAAATAAAAAAAAAATGAAACATATAAAATATATTATACAATATTGTGTACTATCGATCAACTTACAGCTCTGCAAAATGCGGCCGCATTCTTACGTGTTAGGACCGCAACGTCTGCCATCTATGCGGTCTCTACTTTTGTGTTCAAATATTAAGGCTTGTGCAAAGAAAATATCTAGATTCTGGTTATGCCGGAACTTTGCCTATATTGTACATACTTTAGCATTTCTTCAAGTTTTTTCTAAAAAATCCAAATACGGCTAAATTGCATCATGAAGTTCCAGTACATATCTTACGCATCAATCATCAGATCAGTTCGACAGTACCATATTATTGTATTGTCATCAGAACTACATGTATCTGCCAATTTTCATTACGTTATGATCCTTAAAAGGAGGTTAAATTAGTTACCTTAGATTTCATTACATAGTTACATACAAGTCGATCTAATAAAAGAGTGTTAAAACATATCCAGCGACATCAACTCACAGGTAATAGTTACTATTATTTTTTTTATGGAAAAAGGGGGCAAACGAGCAGGCAGTTCACCTGATGTTAAGTGAATCCTGACACCCATAAACATCCGCAACTCCAGAGGAACTGCAGGTGCGTTGCCGGCCTTTGACGAAGAGGTAGGCTCTTCTCTTGAAGGCTCCTAAGTCGTATCGGTTCGGAAATACCGTGGGTAGCAGCTGGTTCCACAAGATGGTGGTCCGAGGCAGGAAGTGCCTTGAGAATCTCACGGTGGTTGATCTGTGGAGATCAAGATGATGTGGGTGGAACTTCCGGCGCGAGCTTCGATGTCGAAATGTAGCTACTATCACCCGTTTCATAACCTATCTATCGTAAAAGTTCCATACATATTACATACGTATATTGTGCCTGCGCTGTTACAAGACTTAAAATGGTTTCTAACTTCTAGCTATAATAGCTCCCCTCACCGATTTCGTTGTCAGTAGCTGATTTCATTGAAACCAGGCCAGCTACGCAGGGGTCGTTTTATAGTGCCCAAGTGTGAGCGCAATACACAAAGACACTCTCTCTTCTTTTTACTCTCATAACCCAGCGGGACGGTTAATCGACACGACTAGCGAGAGAACAGGCGCAGGACCGACTTTTTACATGTCCATCCGCATGGATCACCTTTCATATCAGACAAGTAGGTGATCAGCCTGCTTCCTCCAAACTTGGAAACAACATTTTTTTGTTGTTCCAATTTCCAATTGAACCCACGATCTCAGAGAACGAAGCATTGTAGCTATAGATAGTTTTGTTAACGGGCCGTAAGCCGTCAAGGTCCAGCACAATCGTGCTCGGGCCTGAGGGCGACAGAGGGGCACGTCACCAGGGGAGGGGGTCGGAAGTAATAAATCAGGTGCTAACGTCGGCGCGGCACGCTATCACTCACACCGACAGCCGCGGTCACAGAGCACAGGGCACCGGCGTGCAGAGACCGCGATGTTGCGGAGTAGTCGCGTATATTAGGACTTCCATCCATGAGATGGACATACGACCTGAAGTTCGCAGGGAGTCGGCGGAAGTGACCTCGTGGACAGCGCTAGGAATTTCCGTGCTTTCAACCGTTTCTGCCATAATTATTATTGGAAACACTCATCAACATCACAATAAATTTCTAAAAATTACATAAACTCATAAGTAGATTACAGTGACATAATAATATATATTCCCGTGGTGCTTTCCCTTAATTTTTTTGCCTTTTGAGTCATTTTGTACTGTCTCCCACTTTGCTTGGGGAGGGAAAATGGATACTACCTACTCCTCCTTTTTCTTTCTTTTAATTAATTTCGTTGTGGGTCCCAAGACAGATTTAGCTTGTCCCTCGGGCACCCCTGAGATCATATCAAAGGGTTTGTCGTTGTTGGTTACCGCTGTCAATCCTGGCTCACAGGAGTTGCAGTGGTGGGAATGTGAGGTGGGCCAATGCCCGTTAAAAAAAAAAAGAGTCAGTGGAAGGCCGCGACCGACCGGCCGCATAGGAAAACTCTAGGGGAGGCTTAACAAGCCTATGATATAATTAATGATAAAAATGCCCTCCTAAAACGATTTCGGTGACCGGTTTCATTGAAACCAGACCAGCTACACAGGAGTTATTTTACAGTACACAAGTGAGTGCGAAAAAAGCACTTTGTCTCCCTTCACTCTCGTAGCCCATTTTTGTTGTTTCAACGCGGGAATCGAATCTACTACCTCTGGGAGCGAAGGTCTGAACCACTAGATCACGGAGGCGTCAAGAGCCTAAGATATAATATTACGTCCAACACAGTTATAATCGTACTAACGACCCTGTAGGCTGATAACCCAAATGTCTTACTAAAAATATTATGTCCACGCGTCGCGTCGGATTGGGCAGTTAAAGGTGGGTCCTGCGCCTGATCGGCGGGCCCGTGATCGGTTATTAAGAGCGCGCAATCAAATTTCATCTAGTCGAAATCGCCGCGAGAGACGATATCGACTCACACAGACGCATAACAACACGCATGTGTGGGTTAACGCTAGGTCGAGCGTACGTAGCGCGCGCGAGTAATATTGGTAGTTTGATCCTAATGAATTTTAATATTACCTACCATTTCAATACTTCTATAAAATTAAATGGTATTTAAGTTATAAAATACAAATTATACATACTCGACATGCTAGTAATCGCCCGCGGCTCAGTCCGCGTTACTGTCTAACCGTCGGGAATAACTTTCGCGATGATTGTGTGAAAAGAGTTTCATGGTGGTTGGTCAGTAGATGAGACGTGAAGAAAGTAACAAACAAACACACGAACAAACAAACAAACTTTCACATTTATAATTTAGGATAAGTAAGTAATGAGAATAAAAAATTCAACAACCTAATTTTAATAAAAATATACCAAGTTATTTATTTTTCATCTTTGATGTCCAGAAATGTTTGTCCCTAAATATTTTACTGACCCACTTCCGACTACCCACTAAAATGTACTAAAATACCAATTTTTAGTGGGTAGTCGGGATGGACATGCTTTTTTCAGTGACAAAAATGTTGTCACTATACTAACTAGCATTTTGCAACCGTCTGATTATTGAATGAAAATGAAATAAAATTAAAGATTATTTGGATAAAATGTACATTATGGTCGGTTGAGTTGGCGGCTGCAATTTTTATGGCGAATAGAGCTATATGTAAGGAGTCATTAACTAAAATTTAAACTTGCGGAAACTCGTAGTTTTTTAGTTATTGAAAAAATAAAATTCGTATTTTTGTATGAATATTCGACTACTTTTGACGTAATTCTGCCCGATTATCTAGTTAAGAAAAATAGGTGATTGAACTAGAATAAAAATGGCTTTTGGCGCTATATAAAAAAAACTGTCAAAATTACGTCAAAAGTAGTCGAATATTCATACAAAAATACGAATTTTATTTTTTCAAAAACTAAAAAACTAGGAGTTGCCGCAACTTTTAATTTTGGTTAGTGACTCCTTACATATAGCTCTATTCGCCATAAAATTTGCAGCCGCCAACACGACCGACCGTAATGTACATTTTTTCCGGCATAACATGTATCTCACAAGTTTTTACTGTAGAAGAACTAAGTAGCGAGACTTGGCAATTTTTACAAGATATGTTTTTGATGGGATCTCAGTTCTTTTTGTAGAAGATTTACTAAACGCGTGTTTTTGTCAAAAGGGCAAATACAGCTTTGTAATCCTATACATTTAAATGACATTACAAAGTTAATTATGCAGTTAGTCTAGATAATTCTACAGAAATATTTTTTTAGGTTTTTCCCTTATTTATACACTAAACACTACTTGTATTCCAAATGTGAAGCTTCTATGTCTGCTAGAAGTGCCTAATACTTTTGATGATCGGTCAGTGAGTGATTGAGTCAGTGACAAAAGTAAGGAGTTTGACAAGTTATAATTATGTAACTTCTGTTTCAAATTGAATTACATTTGAAATATACTGTGTTTGTACAATGCTTTCCTAGTAACTAAAAATGAAGGCTTCTTTTAATCCACAACAAAGTTATAGGGAGTTGAAAATGGCCTAAACTGCTACGAGAAATTGATGGTACGGCCGTGCTCAAGTTGACAGAAGCACTGCCGTGCCCCCAGATACTCGGTTATATTGATGACAGTTACATTAAAGCAGACATACACTCAGGGGCTGATGATGATTAGTATAATTTTTAAATAATATATGAACCACACCATCTTTTAACTAAAAAAAACCGCATCAAAATTTGTCAATCATTTAGGAACTGCGATATAACAAACAGACATACAGGGGCTGATGATGATTAGTATTATTTTTCAATATATAAACCACATCAGCTTTCAACTAAAGAAATTGACATAAAAATTTTTTGATTAATTTAGGGGCTGTGATATTACAGACAGACATACAGGGGCTGATGATGATTAGTATAATTTTTAAATATACAAATCACATCAGCTCTCAACAAAAGAAATTGACATCAAAATCTTTTGATTAATTTAGGGGCTGTGATATTACAGACTGACACACAGGGGCTGATGATGATTAGTATAATTTTTAAATATATAAACCACACCAGCTTTCTGCTTAAGAAAACCGCATCAAAATCTGTGATGCATTTAGGAGCTACGATATGAGAAACAGACACACAGGGCTGATGATGATTATTATATAAATTTTAAATTTTATAAATAAACTCTGAACAAATTACACACCTTTTTTGTGGTAACCTCTTAATATTTTTTTTTTTCTATATAAATATTATGAACTTTGTAATCGACATAATATAATCTCTGTAAATTTCCCCCATTTCTCATAAAAATATTAATGCTCGTCAAAGCGTCAATTCTGCGTAGTCGCACTATAAGTCCATGAGCGGACCAGGTCGGTGAACCTTTATACTTTGATGGTCCCGCGCAGAGCGACACAACCTCCCCTCACGAATTCTCAGCGGGTACTAAATAGATCGCGATTTACATGACGCGTGCGCTTGGTTGAAAACAAGTAATTTTTAAAAAATTGAATAATGGGATAAACATCGTTTTTTAATTAAATAAAAAATAGTGTCAACTTACCAATAGTATGATTATCAATTATAAAAATAATATCATCGAAGAAATTTAGTTTTTCCAGTAGAAATACAGCACTGAAAAACGTAAATTATGTCATTTTTAAAAGATTTTTTATGCAGTTAACAATACATATATTTTTAATTTTTTATCAATATTTCATTGAAGGACTTTATAATCTTTTTTATAAAAATAGAAATTAAACTATATTAACACGATTTAATTGTTATTTTCTTTATCAAAGTGAGCTAAAATCGGCATTTTTGCGATTCGGCGTTCCGAAATCTTTAAATTTACTCAAATGTACTACTTAAAACTTTAATTTTATAAAATGATGTCCAAAATAAAGAGTTTATCTTCATATATTTCTAATTGTTTTATTTAATTTAGTTATTTTATGCGTGTGAGGGGCAGTCAAAAACACCGAAAAACTGAAACTTCGTCGTAAATTGAATGCACGCTCTTAATGCCACTGGGTTACTAGCATCTATGTATTGCATACGGGCACTTATATGTGTCAAGGTCGTGTCAGTGACCACCAAGGCCCATAAACAGTCCGCGAGTTTTTGTAATAACTCTAAGCGAAAAAGTTTAATAGGTTTTCTAATTTGTATGGTCAAATCCGTTAGTTCGAATAATTTCTGACACCCTGATTTTGTTTTCTGCAAGCCTGATTTTGTTATTTTTTGCCAAAAATCTGCATAACTCACAACTATTTCCTTCGCCTTTCATAAAACTTAATTTGCTGGCTGGTTCCAATTGCCGGATATTTTTCACGTAAGCCGCGATAAATATTTGCAATCTCTTCAGCGAAATTCGTCTGCATCTCCCGTGTAATGAGTCATGAACGAAACAAATGGCTGTTTTTGAAGTGCATACTAATGTTAACTAACATATTACTTAACTGGGGAAACAAAGAAACGTTAACAAACATCCATTCAAATTACCGTAATTTATTGTTATTGCTAAGCGCGAGTTGCAGTTTTTAATGGTAACTGTTTTCTTATTGTTTAGACTTTACAGGGTACAGGTTAGTGGTTGAGGTTTCAAAGTGTATTCTAATCTATTAAGTTATAACGACAGTCTTGCTGACCACATTTCTTTTGGTAGATTTCATTTCAGTCCTACTTACATTGACGAAAATACGAGTATACTTTCATCAGGAAGTCGAAAAGGTAACGCAATCTGACGATTGTTATATTATGACTAGATGACCATGCCCACTTCGTTGAGCATGGCAACAAATGGTGATGAACCGTTTAAATCTTTCTGGGACTTCCACGAATATTTCAAGACTAAAAATATCCAAATCGGTTTAGCCGTTCTCGAGTTTAAGCGAGACTAACGAACAGCAATTTATTTATATTCTGATACTCAAGAAGTATTGTCAAGCAAGTGAAAATATATTCTTAGCATTGTATATCAATACAAAGCTAAGAATATATTTTCACTTTCTTGACAATAATTCTACGAAAATTGAACTAAGTTTCTACACGAAAATATACACTTATTACAAGAACAGCATATGACTGTATTGCGCGGTGTTATTCTTGCAATTAAATGTTTATCTTATTGTGCACGTACGGAATAAAGTACAATTTTATAGTCGATGTCTTAAAAAATGAGCGCCAACGCCATCAAGGTAAAATACATATTGTGATAAAATAATAATAATATATATTATAACATATTTATTCTATGGACGCTTACACACACTACTACACCACCACACTATATTCCCCATTTTGGAGATATGGGAAAAACTCGGACAAGAGCGACGCTCTTAAGTTAGAAGAATATGGACGCTTCACGTCACGTCAATCTGGGCCCGTGCTAAGTATCCGAAGACCTTGTGTTACTGGTACTAGACAATGGAAATATATTTAATACTTTTATAATATACACATTACACATATTTAAATTTTTTATCATATATAAATTCGTGTATTATATTTTAATACACGAATTTAATACACTTATGCATGACTTAGGAACAATGAAAACTTGTTGTGATCTCTCGGCGGGATTCGAATCCGTGACCTCTCGATCAAGCACCAACACAACCACTACGCTATAAGGGTCGTCAGTAATATAGTAAGTATATACAAAATTAATTAATAAAAATAATACACTAAGAAACACGATAAAATATACATTATCTACGTCAACTCTAACAAATTTAAATCACAATTCTTAATAACATAGTAATATAGTATAATGTAAATGTGTATATTAGGTAAATGAACGTGAAACGAACTGTTACAAATGGGGCAATAGGAATTAATTTAAATTTAAAATGAGTCGACGTCAAATCTGTTCGTATTAAGTAATTAATATTAAAATAATTATCCTTAGATTATATTATTAAAATATTAATTATTATTTTTGGTAATCACGACCAACTTACCCTCGTCTATATCAATAGACGAGGGTCTATAATAAGAATTAAAGCATCAGCTTTAATTCTTATTCAGATCCAGGGCCTTGATTTAGATACGATCATGCCGCGTACTTCCTAATAAATTGACATATTTTGTTTATTTTGATTCTCAGTCGGTCGATATGGTCGGGAGTACAAAAAGTTACGATCTAACAATTTTCTTTATCCTGATTAGTTTCAAAGTAAATCACCAAATAAAGTACGAAACACCACTGATATCGAACGGATTCGGTACTCGATTGTGTCGGGAGTAGGCCCGCAGGGCTCTGTATCGTCTCGTTGTATCGTCAACGTATAGTGTTTACTGCTAGTTGTAGTAGTTGTGCCCGCAGCTTCGGCCGCGTGACGCGCTGCTAATATCCTGATTTCGAAATTCATCATCGGTGTTCTGCTCCTATTTTAGCGTGATGGTATATATCCTATTATCTTCCTCTTTAAAATATGGAATATCCAACAGTGAATGAATTTTTCAAATCAGACCAGTGGTTCCTGAGATTAGCGCATTCGAACATTCAAACAAGCGGCGTAGTGTAAGCTGCAACTGCAAAGTCTCTCTTTACTAAAGAGGAGAAGTTTTTACTTTTGGTCAGAAAAAAGTATTCGTTGGAGTTCATATTACTATTAATAATGTTATTTTGTCAGGAAGATCAAGTACGCTTAATCCATTACAGCGCACAAAAGATCTCTGTGAGCCGCCAGCACCCGCCAGCTCGCTGTCAACGGTAGGGCTGGTCCTTTTCAATTATTGTATACTAACTGTGCCCGCGACTTCGTTCGCGTGTTTTTTGAGTGAATTAAACCGTTTATGCAGCGCACGCAACGAAAGTCCTCAAATGTGAATAATTTTCCCCGTTTTTGCAACATTTCTCACTGATCGCTCCTATTGGTCGCAGCGTAATGTTAGTTTGCCTAAAGCCTTTCTCTATAAATGGACTATCCAACAAAAACAGGAATTTTTCAAATCGGACCATAGTTCCTGAGATTAGCGCGTTTAAACAAACAAACAAACTCTACCGCTTTATAATATTAGTATAGATCAATAAAATTTATGGATAAATAATTGAATGCATACAATGAATGGAGCTTCAGATATTATGAAGACAAGAGAGGAACATTATATTATTATGATGTTACCACAACAGACAACCTTGTGTATTCGTCCAGCCAGCAGGCTTACTCCCGACCCCGACACAATCGAGAATAGAATCAGTTCGATCTCAACGGCTTTTAGTATTTTATTTTGTGGATTACTTTGATAACACCAGAAGAAAATCGTTTGATAACTTTTTGTACTTCCGACCATATGAATCGACTGAAAATCAGGTAGGTATCTAAGAGTAAAGCAACAGGTCTATAGTTTTGTCATTTTCGTTATACGAAAAAAATACTCGACATTCAAAATATCGTGCTAAGGTACATAAATGGTTTTCCGTACGGTAGGAAAAGTTGGTAAAGGTTGTTGTGACCCATTCGTTGACCCACACGTACACGAAACTATAATATGTAGAAGTCGGAAACTAGTCACTAAAGTTCGGGAGATTTTGTGTTTTATGAGTCTTTCATAGATCCCATTGCGCTTGTCTATATATAATATTACATATATCAATAGAGAAGAGTTTATTACTTGTTTTTGGCAATTTTTGTAAGCATCATTAATAATTTTTCCATCAATAGAAATAAATTCTAGTTTATAGCTGATCATTAATGCCTATATTTCAATAATTTTTATTTTACTCGTATTAAATATTATACAAAGTAAATATCCTTTAAAAATTATTAACAGATAGTCCTTAACACATGTACATCAACGATTGAGTGACGATACACGGTAGTTGACACATTGCCGTGTATCGCCACTCAACACACTGTAAACCAACCGCATGAGATATTCACCACCAATGAAATTAATCTAACGAACAAAATTATAAAGCCCGGCGCATACTACAGCCCTACTGACAGCTGACGTCACGTGTCGCTGTCCACTTGACAGTTGACACATTGCGGCGCACGGATTACGTCACATTACGTCGCGTGACGACCGACGAGATAATAAAAGCTTAATCCATCACAGCGACTAAATAGGGGCGATGGGTATGAGAAGTTGATAAA
Organism: Celastrina argiolus; assembly: GCA_905187575.2. Lineage (NCBI taxonomy): Eukaryota > Metazoa > Arthropoda > Insecta > Lepidoptera > Lycaenidae > Celastrina > Celastrina argiolus. The sequence continues at coordinate 1,505,482 of LR994581.1, read as the reverse complement.
AGTTAAACATCATTGTGTTTTAATGAACTCTTTTCAAAGAGAACTTTGTGAATTATTTTTTTCAATAACAATTTTGCTATCTTTTTGCCTAATTGACAATTCTAAACTAACGCTTCTTTTTGGAAATAAAGGTTTATAAATGTTCAATTTTTCAGAAAAATGTTATAACATACATTTATTATTTAAAGTAATACAAATAATGCGAAACAGTTTCGGTATAGATATACCGTATATAAGTAGATACTTACATACATACATACATACCATCACGCCTCTTTCCCGTAGGGGTAGGCAGAGACCACTTCTTTCCACTTGCTACGATCCTTACACACTTGTTTCGCTTCGTCCACTTTCATTATTCTCTTCATACACGCTCTTCGGTTTAGGGTACTCTTGACCTGGCCTTTTTTCAAGACGTCTCTAATTTGGTCTTGAAACGTCCGCCTAGGTCTACCCCTTCCCACACTTCCATTCACACTCGCCTTATACACTTTTTTCGTCAATCGTTCGTCATCCATTCTCTCGACATGACCAAACCATCTCAGCATACCTTTCTCAATTTTTGTCACTACATCTTCTTTCAGACCACAACGTTTCCTTATCTCGCTATTTCTTATCCTGTCATTCAGTTTAACTCCTACCATACTTCTCAACGCTCTCATCTCAACTGCATTTATTCTGCTTTCATGTTTCTTCTGCCATACCCAACTTTCACTTCCATACATGAGTGTCGGAACCAACACCCCCTCATGCACAGCCAAACTTATTCATAAGTAGATACTTATTCATAAAAAAACTAAATGTATGTACTTACCTATTCTGTTGATAATAATTAGTAATCTAACATAAATTACAAAAAATGCTAACTAGTTGTGACCGTTTGTCTATGAATTATTTTTTTTTTATAATTATTGCGCGTTTGTCGGAATATAAAGTGTCTTTATTTTTAGTTAACAAAATATTCAATGTTACAATAATTACTAATAAAAGCCTAATTATTAGGCCATTAAAACCTAAGTCACGTGCAAATACTTTTAATCATAGCTGACAATATATTCAGTTATTCAGTAGAGCCAAAACTCTAATTTTGGTATAATGAAGTAAAAAAGTGATTTGACACGGGCGCAGTCGTGCGTCACGCGTGACAGGTGGGTGACAGCGCGGTTGACAGCGCGGGTGACAGCTCGGTTGACAGCCGCGCCCGCCGTCCGAGCGGATTAGCCGGTGATGGATTAATTTGTAGCGTGGATATCGCGCGGATCCAATCCGACCGCATTGTGTCACTACAAATGTATTCTTAATTAATCATCCAGTAATTACATGTAAAGGTTGTCATGCACTGTGTGCTTAACCGAGAAATCTGATATCTATCTGGGCTCTAACAATAATAATGCTTTCGTTTATAATGTAGAAAATTCCCCAAAAACGCATAAATATTTGCATTTGAAGGCTAAAAATATTAAGCAAGTATTTTATTTCAAAAATGATTCGATAAATGCTTCAAAATTCAATGGAAAATCATTCGACGAAAGAAAGTGTTTCTTCGAAATTAAATAAAAACTTCCTTATATTTTGCATTAACGATAATATAAAATAATGAAAAACTAACTCGCATGTATATTAGCCAGAATTACGATTCAATAAATAAAAGTTATTACGCTATAAATATTTTTAATGTACATTTTAAGACGATAAATATTTAGAATTAAATTTATTAACTTGGCATTTTGTTTTAATTTCAATGTTCACTTTAATATTTCAAATATGTTCGTCTATTATACATGTATAATATATTTTTTTATATCGTGTAAAATTTATAACAATTATAAGTTCTTAGTAATATAAATCACTTTTAATGAAATAAAAATTAATTAAACAAAGCCATTTAGAAATCAGGTGTTTTAAGGTCTAATTTGTTTGGACGGTAGTTTTATACAGAGGTCGAATAGTAGGTAATATAAATTTTCTAAATAATTTGTTATTTTAAATAGTGTGCCTTTTACATTTAAAATCGGAATAAAAAGTCAATAACTATTCATTAACAAGTTTTATAGCTTAGTGGTTCTCTCTTCAACTGCTTTATGCTGCTCTTTATAATTAAAATTAAAGGGAAATTTAAAATAAAAGGGATGGCTTTGCCCACTACTGGGCAAAGCCATCCCCCAGTGTCATCCAGGTATTTCCTGCGCCACCTCTTTATTATAAATTATTTTTTATAATATTAATAATATGTGTGGATACACCTTTATTTTCCTTTTATATAAAACCATTAACATTGTTTGTACTATTAACATGCTACCTCGCAAATTCATTTACAAATAATTCAGCAATTAAAACTTCCTTACTAGGTCATTAAGTTTACTCTTTCGTGTCTAAACTAAATAAAGGAGCACATTCGCTTGATTAATAGTCAGTTACATACGATGTGTAATTAATTAGGGCTATTAATTCTTGTTTTTTGTTCCTTAATGTAATTACTACCATTAGGCACGAATTATTACGGTTTACCCTTTTTCAGTCTCATTTTTACAATTAGACTTAGGTCATTTTGTCTTTTGTTTCTCACTTATTTTTTACATTCCTCTACTCTATAGAGGAATGTAAAAATATTGGACTCTATACCACGGTTTCACTTAAATTGAATAGGGTTTTTAATTTAGTGACAAATAAATTATCGCGTTGTTCACTCTGTCTTATAAATTTTGTTTTATCTACGAAGTGAGTAACGTCCTCAAGTTAATCTTTATTTGACCTGTCACAGTTTTTATGTCCGGCTTTGTTTACTGTTGGATGAAAAAAGCTTTAGGTTAAGACATTTGATACCCTTTTTTTTAGTTTTTAAGCCTAATTTCTCAGTACTAGAAAATTTATCTTGATGTCTAGATTAAAGATATTCGATTAAGATTAGCACTTGTAATAAGACTAGAGGGCGATATTTATGTATCGTATCTTACAGAGTAAAGTAGATATTAAAATAAATAAACTGATTAGCAAAGCAACGACTTTGAGTCGACTTTCCCGCCAGCATCAGAATTCAGAACCCGATCAATAAAATATGTAAAAATTACTGACAATAAAAGTTGCACGGCCAATAACATTCCATTTATGTTTATCCTTATTTGTAATATATCATCGTCTTATCGATAGAATGGTTATATTTCAATAAATTTCAACTAAATAACTCATTTGCAATTATCGTACATAATATTATATTTTATGGTAATATACACGGAAACACATTGGGTATAATTTAAGCAGTATTTATTGGCGATATTATTTAAATAAATTATATACACGAGCAATCGAACGACGTATTTATGGCCATTAGAATATTAAAAACATCTGAAATCACCCCACCGTTATCTCGGGTCCGACTTAACTATTTAATTTACAACAAAATGGCCGTCTTGTGCATAAAATATCCATTAGCTTGTTTATGTGTCCTGTCGCTGATAACGGAGTGGTAGCGAAGTGGGCCGGCAACACTCCAAGGCAAGACAAATTGGGTGATAGGAAATAAGATTCAATCACAGTTCGTTCTACTAAAAGACATGAAAATAATAAGACTGCTGGTCAATCAGATCTTGTAAAAGAAGAAGATAGTGCTCTCAAGAGGGGAGAAAATATGGAAGCTTAAATCAGAAACATAAGATAAATTTTAATACTATTAAACTGAATATTAATATTCCCTCCTACAATTAGTAATTAAATCTAAACAATAGCAGTGCTTTAATAAGGCATAATTTTATTTTAAACTAAAGAACGTATTTTGTAAGTGAAAATATCACTTAGTTATAAGAAATAAAATATGTAACCGACACCACAATGACAAACATTTTCTCAACTAAAGCAATTTCGATCGTGATGAAGTTATACCATGATATTATCGAAGAAAGAAAAGGTTGAATAATGAATCCGCATCAAAATTCCGGTTGCGGCTTAAAGCGATTCTATTTCAAAAAAATTGAATATTAATCGGGAATCTGAGAGCAGATTGCTTCCTCAAATTGATGAAGGGAAATTGGATTATGGGCTTATACTAAGAATTGTGGAAAATGTGGGCAATTTCCTTATTGTGCAACGACAACACGTAGCTTCAATAATATTTATATTTTATTACGCGTGATACCAACAAATAGATATAATCGATACCATCAATGAAACTATTTGAATCTTACAGTTTAAAAGTTATTTTTTGAAAACCAGTGTATTAATTTGGAGATTGTTGTAAGAAATATTAACTAAAGACTTTATGTCTTGTAAAACCCGCTCGAATCGATTACATGGGATCTTGTCCGCGAAATAACTGCTTTACGACGGAATTAGTGAAACATATCAAGTCGGCAAATTCAGAGTCACAGCCATTAACTATAAAAACGTACCGGCCATTATTTTTGTATTACGCAAAAGGTATAATGATACAATAAAATTAAACTCTAAATAGCGAATTCTGAATTTTATTTACCCATAATGAATTTTATGGTATCGCGATCCGTACAAGGCGAGTCAGCGGTGCCCTGGGATTGTGGGTATAAAATATGTGCGAATTAACTTTAAATGCGCGTGAAATGACAGGCGGACATAAAATTTCTCCTTACGAAACGCCTTTGATACGGCCGTTCTCACCTTGGACGCGACTTTATTGACCGGTCGATTAAACTGTGGCAAATCGGGTTGTTACACCGGTAACGATTGCTTTAACGTATGTAACGAAAACCGTTTTCGGGATAGTCGACTTTAAAATAATGCAGTTACAGATGAAAATGCTGAGGTAGAAGATCCGGTAACGTCTACGACGATCGAGCTGTCAAGCCGCTCGGGCGCAAATTTCGAGTCGCCTGGCTGGTTACGCCAAAAGCAACCGCCGCGGCCCTGGCACGTTTGATTGATTGTTTTATTAATTTCTCTCCACGTCATTAATAACCAAAGTATAATTAGCCGTATGTTGGCTGTCAATTAAACAACAAGTTTTTGTGGTCGTGTGTTAGAAGTACTTGACACGTCATATTATGTATCTATCTTGAGTCTTGACATATTTTTTTTGATTTCCTTATGAACGAATTTTTTGTCAGGACTTTTTGCTAGCATTTTTTTTTATTTCTGTGAAATATTTTATTAAATTTTCCATCGATATCTTGTCATAATGTAAAAAAAAATAAGTATAATCACACTTCCTTCCTTTTTATATTTGGATAAACACATATATTACATTATACAAACGTATAAGAGAAATATGTGACAGATAACAATTTACTGGCGTAATCCTTGAGTTATGTTCTATACGAAATATTTGTAATACAACCTGTATGCTGATTTTACTTGGACTTCGCTGCAATCAGAAAAAAATGGTTATTGGACGTCCGGTTGGCGGCATCATCGGTCATCTCTGACTTAGGTTCTCATGGTCCATTGGCATGCGTAAAAAAAGTAACTCTTTCAGTTTTACTTTCAGTTGCTACCTACTTGCTGCTTTCACACTAAACTCTATAATAAGGAACATATAAACAACTTTTATATTATCAGCCTTTTATTTTACTCGTTGTTTATGCAATCCATCAACGTTAAAACGCAATTTATCAAATCTACGAACTATGCCACAATATCACATATACCATACATTACCATTAAATAACAATATTAGTTATAATTCTAAATTGATATTTATTACAACGTCCGTAGGAATTTTTACGGCTATTCCAGTGAAACGATGTCTATCTTCATTAACGTAATTTATTGCCATTATATTTACACTTCCAATTTTAGCTGTGGCCATATCAATTTATTTATTATTCTGAGTGACTACCTAATTTATAACACAGATAATAATATTACAGATGAGTAATATTTATTGTGTACAATAAATAAATGTTTAAAATAAGTAATAACATATTCTTCGTTGAAAAGAAAAAGTTTAGGGACTATAATTTAAAATATCTAAATGAATATTGATATCAATTAGCAAGTATTAAATATATTTTATATTATTGTTTATTTAATATTATTATAAACTAATCTTAAATCTAACCTACACTAGAGATAAATGTCTATAAATATGAAATACGCTTAAGAAATTACTAGATCTCCGAGGATCTTGATGGATCAAAATAATTACGGAAAATTTAATGCAATAGTATTTAGGTAGGTATGTATGTGATCACGCCTTTTTAAAGCATGTAAAACTCCCCTTGTCTTTTAAATTGTATGTCCTGTACTTTACCAAGCATGTGGTGGTATCTTGAACAATTCTCTACACGGATATGGCACGTAACATTTTGTAAGATTAATTTTTCCTCCGCGTACAGCGTAAGTGCTGTTTATTTACACAATAGAACGGGCGATTTGTCTTCCCCGCTCCTAAATATTCCTCATTGTCTTTGAGTAATTTTGTTAATAAATTCCACCAGTCAAAACCTTGAGGCGATTGGTTGAACAATCTCTTTTGTTTATTCAACGTTTTAAGATGATTTATATTTTTATTAACATTGCCGAGCCACGAATACATTTCTTTTGAAAAATGCCTTATTACTTGTTTTGAAGATAAAAAATATGTTCTTGATAAATGGTTGTATTTATTTATCAAGGAGAAAACAACTTTGATGAATATGAAATATTCGAGGTTTCCCTATGTTTAAAGCATAGATTAATAATTGGTCGAAGGCGCTGAGACCAATCAATAATCTAAGGTTTAAAGCAATTTTTTTTAAATGACAAAACGCTATCGTTTTTATCGAATATTCTTTTTCCTCAAGTAAAAGTTAATCGTCTTTGTTAAAATGGTTGCTTTGGTTAAATTCTGTATGTAAAATTTAAATGTAGGTACATATTTTAACAAAAATATCTACATAATATCTATTATGTAATTATCAGTAAATTTCTAATTCTCATTACTTATTCAGTTCAGTAAAACTATTCGGTAATCCTTAAATCTTCTCATTATTGCAGTTTTTCTTCTCATTAATAAAACAGAATGTAGACTCTATATTTTACAAAGGATGTGTAGTATTACTTTTTCAGCTTTAAAATGTCTCTGTTAATCCTACTGATACTACCTAATCCTAAGCAACTGCATTTAGTTGTATTGTATTATGTATTATCCTTAGTTTGTTGAAGCTCCCGGAAACGAGGCATTTTATAATCACGCATGGAAACGTAAATTGTTTTTATTATTATTAGTATAGGATACTTTTTATATTTCTAGTTAGATTTAGCAAAATCTAGAATGACTAATCGTATGTAATCACGTAAGGGAAAACTATGACTCGAAGGAAAATATTTTTTTATCAAAGTAATATCTACCAGGTAATTAAAAATGGAAATACACCATAAATAAAAATAAAACATTTGATAGCATATCTGATAAAATTCCGAAACGTAAATTATAAAAAAACATTCAAATTAGAGGAATGAATGAATCATAAAACTAAATTATGGTCGAGCGTAATGCAATAAATTTCTCGAGCCTGATAACAAGACATTAACAGCTTAACAACTATCCAAAATAAAGGTCTAATTGACGCAGGAAACAAAAAAAACCTCAATGGTACATCTAATCCCGGGTTGTAAACGCTCAGATTTCATAGAGCGGCCCCTTTGAGCTGCTGGCGTATTATTTTCTTTATGTTCCACTCTCGGATTCCCTGTTATTGTTATTCTGTCTTTGAGGTGTGGCAGGAGTTTTTTGTTTGCCCTCCGAAGTAATTTATTTGAAACCTTCTTGTTTTGCTCCGCGTTACGTATTATCTTCGACTGTCAAGCTGCGCCGCCTGCGATGAATACAATTTTTGATGTGACTAATGCAATCTTTGGAGTTCTCGTGTTACAATTTTTTGATAAAGTTTCAATATGATGCTATATTGCACCGCGTGCAACGAAATACGTACTATTGAACAAATTGTTTGGGTACTGAAATTATTATTTATCACCTTACCCAATAAGAAAAAAAAAACTAATTTATCGGGAGATTTAATATGTAGGATTAAAATTTATATTTCCAAGAAATTCGAAAATTGATTACATATTAATTGCACCTATTAATCAATCTAAGATTACCGTAGCTTATAAATAATTTATAATTTAATGATACTTGTGCTCAAACATGTCTGGATCTATCACAGGCGTCCGATGCTGTAGGAGTGAAGTCTTAATCCGCACTTACCGCGGATTAGGAGCATTCGTTTGATTGATTTATGCTTTCCGTTACTTTTGATCGCATGAATTATGGCAGAACATGTTCTGTATATGGAATCAAAGGCTCCACGCTATTTATAAGTTTACGATCCATTTCGAATTTATGAAAAATATCCACGTCCAAGGAAATGTTTATGGCACATGCACATAAACGTAAAAGTGATTTATTTGAAACGACAAGTAAAGGTGTACTGTAAAATAAACTTTATATTTCACTGTACAATATCAAAAAATGCTATGAGATTTAATCTTTGGAATATTTAAGGTTAAGTTTCGGTCTGGAAAAAATCAATAACATATGTAAGACGCAAAGCTATTATCTACATAATGTTGATAAACACTTTAAAATTAGTAGTAAAATGTTACTCAAATTCAAAATTCAATCGAAACGAATAGTTCAAAGCATTGATAAAAACAAGTGTAATTTAATTTTTATTTATGACTGGTCCCCTTTCATTACATTTTTTTTTATTAATGTTTCTCTATACCTTTTTTATTCTTTAATGTCTGTCTCGGCGGCTACCGGTTTTTAGCTTCTGATTGACGGCTGTCGGCTCCGCTTACCGCCCTACAAACTTTTTCCTGCTAATCCTATACACTTTGTTACATTCGTGGAGAGTTTATTTTCGCTTGATTATTATCTAAGTTAGTACATTACTACTGGCATTCGCTGCGGCGCCGGTCAACAGCTAGAACTTGAGTATCATCCACTTACACATTACGAGTTTCTATTCACATTTAATCATAATCGTGATAGATTTAAACATCGTCTTTATGATCATTATAAATAATATCCAATAATTTATTAGTTTTTATGAAGATATCACCTTCATTAACGCTAATGCTTCCTGTCATAAATATTACTAAATTAATTTTCATATTATCTTTTCTCTTTTTGATTTATTTGACATGACTGTACCTCTGATTACGTCATCTGAATAAGGCACCTAACAAATTAAATTTACTTTATTCTTAAATCTTGGTAAAACAAGTTATGATATTGAATACCGGTTTCGATGGTTTTAGAGTTTTAAAATATATTTTATAGCTCTATCGGATAGTCTAGTCCTATAAAACTGTTCTCAATGTAAGTCGATATGCCAAGATCACATCCCTTCAACCGTATTAATATGTTCGTATTTAAATATGAAAAGGTAATGCCATTCACACTCGAGTGATTTTATTGCGTGTATTGAAAGGGCCTGGCACAAAGGACCCCTGTCATGGGTTTTGTGACACCACATCTAATCTGCGATCAACACAGGACAGTATTGACTACCCATATTGATGTACAAAAGGGTGTGACTTATTCACCGCGAGGAAGGGAAATAGAGCGATTGAACCCCTTTTGTTTTTATACAGGTATTTTGGGATAAGCTGCGAATAATATAATTTAGCTTTTCGTGCTCGTCTTTAATATTATGAATTGAATCTTCTGTTTTTCTGTTCATGCCAGTCTTCTGTTACATAACAGAATATATCATTAAGTTTATAAGTTGTGTAATTGTGTAGTTAGAAATTCTTAAAAGTTTGCTTTTGAAATTTACTCAACATTAGTACTACGCGCGCTATTTTATTAAATACTTAATATTTTAATATTAACCACTTAATAAAATGTATTATAATATTAATATAATATTTTTAGTTTCTAACACTGTTACAATTTTAACAGTGTTACAAACTAAAAATATTAAATATAAGTTACAATAGTATGTTACAATGATTATTGGATATTATTATACTTACTTTTTATAGGTATTAAGTATTAAATAAAATACATACCTAACAGTAAATGTTATGCGTTTTAACGTACCTATTTATCATAAAATATTAATTATTACACCGGCCAATTATAATAAATAAACACGATTTATGTTACTGATATCATTAATTGCCCATAAAAATAGCTCCGACATAATCGACTTAAGTTATTTCGCTTGTATTTTAAAACTGTAAAGTTTTTGCTATAATCTCGATGTATAAATAGGTATAGGTTAATTATGTGTATTAAATGATAATTATTAAGTGTGTAGATAAAGAACATTAAAATTATTTTGTAATACTAAATAAAACACTTGCTAAACTACAGAACTAGGTAATATTAGTTTACAGTCGGTCCGTTTTTGTCGAAAGCTGCTTTATGACTAGCAAAAAAAAAACATTTTTTTTTACATGTGAAAGTGATAACTTTGTAATTTATTTAAATGTTAAATAATAAAAGTTTAAAATGATATTCCGATACCGGGAATCGAACCCGAGCCTCCTGGGTGAGAGCCAGGTATCCTAGCCACTAGACCATATCGGATGTAACGATTATAGTGAAATTAGTGATTAAAAGTTGTACCACGTATTAAATATCCTGCACAATATTATTAATGAGAAAATTTAAAAATAAGTTGAGGGCGCGGATACACTATTTGACCGACGTAATCTTTGTACAATGTATATTAAAGAATACAGGTAGGTAGTGTATACAAATAATATTATGTTGTCAGTTGTCACAGTGTTGATGTCCCAATAACCACTTTTTATTTCATAATATATTATAATAGAGACTCAAAGTAAATAGCTAATAAATAGCTTTGCGTATAGTGTGTTTATAGAATATTTTAATGACTAGTACCTAACAAAGGGTTATTTAAATCTTACTCTGTAATAATCGATGAATCGATGTAACTGTATAATAATATTTTTAAACCCGAAAGGAATTGACCATATTATTATTATAAATATGTAATTTAAAAGTAAAATATCAACACAATATAATAAGATTCCTATACCTCCGAATTCCAGACACAGTAAATGACCGTCAAATCCGACAGTCGTTCAGACATACAGCATCAGCCGATGGCGGAGTTATTATATGGTAAGCGGCCATTACCATGTCTTGCCCCCGCCGTCCGTCACTGTCAGTCAGGACAGTCACAATCGACCTGACGACCACACAGGCTGTTTCTTTTCAGATCGAAAGAAGTGGCTGAATTTAAAGAATGTTTTAAAATAAACAATACGTGAGGTAAGTAAAATCATACATGACCTCCATAATTAATTTTTTATCTTCTTCTTATACATTATATCTTATATTCTTATATATAAAAATAAATCGCTGTTCGTTAGTCTCGCTAAAACTCGAGAACGGCTGAACCGATTCGGCTATTTTTGGTCTTGAAATGTTCGTGGAAGTCCAGGGAAGGTTTAAACGGTTTGTTTGCTCAACGAAGTGGGCACGGGTCAGCTAGTGAATTTAAATCTTTATTTATGTTTTCTTGAAAATCAGGTTAATATTATTTGCAACGAATGATCATAAAATATGACATTACTAACATGATTTCTTAAATAAATACCTCATTCGTTCTTTACAATAATTTAATTTATCAATCTATTTCTATGATCATAATCCATATTTTATTTGACATGCATTTGCAATATTGGAATGCCCACAACTTAAAGTTACTTTCAGATTAAATTTTATAATCTTCCTGAATAATATCATCTTATACCTAACATAGATTATATTTTATTTTGAATGATTTCATTGGAAATCTAAATTCCTATTGTAAACAATACCTAAGCGAGCTAAGCACATTGAAGGCTCTTGAGGGCATTCATTTTATAATAGAATAAAAAGATTATACCTACGTAGAGATTACAATCGTCTTTATCTCTGGGCTTATACTTACTTAGATATTACTGTTCTTGGAGATTACTCTTCAATGTTCAAAGATCTTAAATTAATGATCTTGACTAGCATTTCCTTGATATTGTTTAAAATTTTGAGCCATCTTCTCGTTCCTACTGCAAATTGCAATAAAATATACTATATTTATTAATATTTTATTGTAATTATAAATATAATATAGGAGGTACTGCATAAAAGTTCTTGTCGACTTTAAAATCCACCGCTGTGTCTCGTCGCGCGACGTCCGAAAGTGACGTTTGACGAGTGACGGTGACGGCTGATGTTTGTGCCGATACCTTTGTCTCGCCGTAAACGGAATACAGCCTTCGTCAATCAGAGGCTTCATCTTCTTTTTCCCCTCTCGGAATGGTAGCAATTAGAATATAGCAATATATAACTGGATTGCGTCTTTCTGTACATATTATGGAAACAGAATAATTTCGGCTTAAATCATTCAACCCAACCTGGGTAAGTTAAAAAATCTTTCTTGGAGCGACTATTTCGATTGTAACATACTATTGTATAAGAAAGTATATATGTATTTTTAGTTGTTAGAAGTAACTATTACTATTAATAATAATAATATTAAGATTAATAGTAAAATAGCTTTTATCAATGGCCCAATACTTACTTTTTATCATATTATGTAAATCATCAAGTAATTTTAAATAATATCATCCTGGATAAATGTCGACAGTTTTTTGCTAGTATCCATACCTACAGTGTGTAAAAAGAGCAGTCACTATAACTTTGAGATACTACCTTTCCTCATTTTGGAAATGTATTTTTTTTAAATTTTTTTTGTCAAAAACTAAAAAAAAATAAATAAAAAAATCCTATTTTATTGTCGCAAAAAATAGAGCCAAAAAAATTCTTTTTAAATTTTTGTATAAAAAAAATACAATTCTAGAATGAGAAAAGGAAGTATAATCATATCCCAAAGTTATAGTGACTGCTCTTTCTATACCCGTTATATTCATGTTTAACCAAATATATGCCACCGGATGCGCGATGATGATGATGGCACAATGGAGGTCCAGACGTGCGCGGGATGAAGAAGCAATAACTCAGCGCTGCGGGCACGTACGCGGTTTTTGCGCCCGTTCATCACCAGCCATTGTGTATGTCACTCGCGTCAGCGTGCACCGTGATAGTGGCATTCATATTCAGCGCCTGGGCAGAGTCTAGGGTCGGCAAATTAAACAACTAAATGCTGATTTTTAAAACGTATCTCAAGTATTTAAACATTTAAATAAATAAAAAAATAAATAAAAACCATTTATTTCAGGCTACATGGCCCATATTATAAATACCTTACAGACTAACATACATACAAAATTTCGGGCGGCATAGGCCCATATTATAAATACCTTACAGACTAACATACATATTATAATTATAACTAAGATTTATCACGTATTATAATCGGCGACGTGATGTGCGCCTCGCTCCGGAGTCTCCCCCGGAATCTTCGGTAGACTACACCCATCGGCCAGAACTCCTCCACCTCGAAGGTCGATAAGCGTTGTGTCGGTACTCTCACCACAAAAGAACTAAAGTTAACTTTATGGCGAGACTCCAGACGCTCGACCCTCAAGTTGAAGGACGTCTTCTTCAAGATGTAGCCCACGACATCCTCGACCTTCGTGGACCAGTGCAGGCGGGACACGTACAGCGGTGTGGTGGGTATTTCACACCGCAGCCGCTGCTCGGGTCCGCAGGGTGCGGTGCCGCGGTGGTTGCGGACGGCGGGCTTCTTCTTCTTTCTTCTCTCCACCAATGTGAAGCCCTCCTCATCACACCTCCTGCTCTCACCCTCGTTAGATCGAGGAGGTTCTGCCTTACGGCTATCCTTAGCCTTGCGGCTCTCTTTCACCCCTTTTATCTTCACCCCCTGGGGAGGTGCGGGGGAGCGGGCAGTGACACCCGCAAAACTTTTCTTCTGCTGAGTCGCTGGTTGACTCAGCTTCGGCTCGACCTCGAGGGGAAGGCGGGCGGGAGCGGCGGCGGTCGCTGACACGTCGAATTCTGCTGACGCGCAAAAGGTGTCAGCTTGCGCGCCGCGGCGACGCGTATTAACGAAGGTCAAATGCTCGGGTGACATACATAATGAATTATTATTTTTCATTTGCAATAATTCATTACGCAAATCACGGATGGTGGATTCCGATGCATTCAACCTACCTCGCATCTCGTCCAGCTCTGCCTTCATGCTATTGAATTTCTTCAGCAGGCTGGAGACGTCGACGTGGTCCATCGTCACCACCGGCAGCTTGTGGAGATCTTTCGCCACAAATGCCGGCACGTCGTCTGGATCCGTCTGCTTCAGCAGGGAGATTATATCCTGCACGCTTCTCTCTGTCCCATCTCTGCGTCGCGATGGCATATTCGCGCTCTGGCCGAGCGTCTCGTACAGCAGCTGCTTGCCCTTGCAAATCTCCTCGCTGTTGAAGGAAGACTTGCAGATCTGCATGATGCTGACCTCGTCCATGGTGTCGATGGCATGCTGGATAAACGCCAGCAACTCATTGGCCACGAGCGCCATGGTGACGTGCAGCGGCAATCAGCCGCGCGATTCGCAAAAATATAAATTAATATTTGTTGCTCGTGTATAACGCGGAGCGCGACCGTCCGCTGGCTCGACACATTATACACGTCCTGACCACCTTGGTGTTACTAGCTGTAACACCAAGGTGGTCAGGACATAGGTATTCAAAGAGTGAAAGACGAAAGATGGTCACAGATAGTCACAAATTGGTATCCAATATATAAAAAAGAAGATTTTGAAGACCTTTAAAAAGATGGAGTGACGAATCAGAGAAAATTGCAGGAAACTTCTGGCCGAGATTGGCGCAAGACAGAGAAATCTGGCTCGGTCTGGAAGAGGCGTAGGTACCTACTACCGCCCGCGACACTTAAAAATACTAACAACATACATTAAGTACAAAACTAACACTACTTACAAACAAGTAAGAATACACATAAGTCAATATCGTAAAAATGTAAGGGAAATAGAGGCTAATAAATTAATAAATAAAAATAGTTGATGATTGTTACATGTATACTATGTATGCCTGGTACATAATCAGAGTCTACCTGTTGTATTGTATGCTTCTGACATTAACTAAGTAGTATTATTAAGTCGGAAACCGCACCCAGTAACGGGGACTAAAGTGAAGGTCTTGATCACACGGGAATATTTGATAAGTCATTGTAGATGAAATCATTTGGCTACCGTTTTTGTGCTAGTGTGAGCAAAAACAAAAAGGAAGCTTAGTTAACCGCGCCTCTATTCAAGTGATTTCTATGCATTACTGATTATTACATTGCCGTCTTAATAACGTTGATATTTGCTAGTGTAGGTACTCCGCGAGTTCTGTTTCTTATTATTATTAAGTTTCTCTTTGAAGAGGTTACTTTTTTACATCGATGCTCATTATTGATAAAAAGCAATCTCGTTGAAAATCAATTAGGTTAATTTATCCCTGCAAAAAGTTAATTGGACGGAGATACCACTCAGCAATAAAAAGGCTTCTTGTAACTATTTGATCACAATTTATTATTGGAAACTGGAAATTCCAACCTACTGAAGTAGCAAAAAATATGTATTCAATGATAATTTTTCTATTCTCTTAGAACTGTGGAATCTGAATCGCGCCGATTAATTTGCTCGTTACTATCGCCTTTTTATTGAAAGGCTTTAGTTCGATTTAAAATCTACAAATTTCATTTCATTTAAGCATTCGTGGTTAATTCTTTTCAATTTTATAATTGCCGCCGGGTTTACAGCTAACACCTTATATATGAAAAATGTCGTCTACTGCAATTATCTTGTAACAATAATTATTGTACATATTATAAATAAAGAAAAAACAATTATATGATTCTACCAATATCATAATTGATTTTATTTTTTATATTGTAAATGTTTTTAGTTAGTAGGATGCATCCTACAATATTTTTATTCTATGTCTCCTGCAATAAAATCTGCTTTCATTTCATTTAAGCATTCGTGGTTATTAACAATTTCATATACTTAGCAGATTAGATACACATTCTTGAAGTTTCATTAGCACTGTCATCTTACAACACCGTAACAACTAAGACTTTGGTTTTGGAAATTGTCTTACACCATTATAATATTGTATCCTATGGAAAACAAGGTCTACCAGTATTTATAAGCTAGTAGTTCGCATCCTTTACAACATGTTGCCTATATTAGGCAAGTTAACACTTTTTGGAAACGCAATTATTAATTTACGAGCAGGACGAGTAATTTTGTGTTACCAACTGGGTAAAACACAAACAAACCCTTCTGTCAGGCGTAACGAATGTTCCAAGAAATGTTTCTAACAGCCTGGGTGGGCGTAGATCGATTTCATTGTCACCAGCATGATTCAAAGGAAACGTCAGGTCGTGAATGGTAAATCTCCCGCGCTTACACGGGCCCGGCACAATAAATATGTCGACATCTTCACTAACGACCGCTCGAATAAGTTGTTTAATGATGCGTCCCAACAATTTATTGTTGGAGTTTTCTTCATATAACCTGATTTATGGACACGTGCTTCAATAAATCTATATTTTATTCAATTTCTTCTATCGTTTACAATGTCCACCGTACCTACAATGTCCATCGTGCATTGTGCACATGCACGCAGTAAATACATGTCAATATTTGATACTATTATATTATGTGTCCATGCCAGACATTTTATAGGAGCTTTTATGGTTGGTATGGATGGTATGGTACATAATATTACCAAATATGGGACAATAGATGGAATAATTTCATAAATTTTTATAACTATGTATTTAAGATATGTGCCGCAGCGTTTGGAAGTTTTGGAATAACGCAAATAAATAAAATAAAACAAACATGCCATACCTCCTATAGATAAAAATATTTAATTAATAACAACACTTTCGTAACGCTATCGCATTATATTTGTTTAGGGAATGTACTTATCGATTTGAACGTTTTACCGATACTACAGTAGTAGGTACTTATAGCAGTGAATATTTGACATTTACAATACGACTAATTTTATGAGTACTATTTTATGAGTAGGTACTACTACTAGTCACTCATAAAATGATATTTATTTACTGACCACAGTTTCTGCACGTTCCCTACAAAAAGCATGACAGTGCCAATTTTAATTCGATATACCTATTATGAATATATTGTTGTCCATTGTTCGTGCTAAGCACACAGTGTGAATCAGTTAAAAACTTACCATTATCACCATCACAGAATATGAGTAACCGAAAGATAGCTAGAATCACTATTATAGACAGGCAAATTTTATAAAAATGTATTTCTAAAGTTATCACCTCAGTAATAATGACGATAAAGAGTAGAGACATATTACTACAAATATGAAATATTATAAAGATCACACGATTAAATCGCAGACACTGTTACCAACGTGAAACCCATTCGTCAGACGTGCAGAGGTTAAGCTAAACATACTAAGTGTGACGTTGACTGATCCGCGCGATTAATCCCGCGCTGACTGTTACTGATTGTCTGGCCAGGTGCACGTCGCTGCCAATCACATTTTATTTACAAACTACAATAGGTGATGAACAAGTGATTGATGCAAAGAAACTGTAGTTGGAGTATACAAGGAAATGTGGAAAATTCTAAACCAAATTATAACGCCCTAGAACTTTCAATTTCAAGAAATAAGTAGAAAATCAAAATATTAGTAAAATGAGGATTTTCTATTGTAGAGATACATTTAAAAGTCTATGATACCTACCTGGTCTGAATGTTTAATACCTCACAAGTAGATAAAAATAATTACAATAAAGATAAGTAACATCATTTCAGAGAACAATATTCGTAACACAAAATAATAAATCCTATTAAGGTATATAATATCTTACAAAATGTACCTGAAGCTAAAAAGCACATTTCTCGAAATACGGCAGATAATCTAAACGTTACAAGAAAGTTTGAATGTGGTTTAGTTTAACAAAAGATATTAAAGTTTAAGTGTCTTACGTCTCATCTGCCTGCTGCTTCGGGAACCACATTCAAGTACATTTAGTCAGAAAACCGTTCCGCTAATCGCCGGATTCAATTATGTTTCCCGTCTGTGTATTATTTGGTCATGAAACGTACTCAGCCGTTCGGCTAATCTGGCGGGCAACACAATACGTCAATTTATATTAAAATCCATTGTTAAAAATCAACAAAGATCTTGTCAATTATAATCTGCAAGAAATCTTTCAACGCTGATCCCGTCAAACGGTAGCATAGCCGACTGCCGGATCGGGGACAAAAAAGTTTTAATAAATTATTTGCTAAACCTGTTCGGGACCCTACTCAAAGGGCGGCAGGGAAGCGAAACCGATTGCTCGTGACGTGACGGCTTTTGTGTCCATCGAGTATTATGTTGTCAAAATACACAGGGATTTTGTTATTATTTTTCTGTTTGCGAGAACACTTAGCACCCTTTTATATGGGCCTTCCCAGAAGGGATGTGGCTTACGAGTTCTAATCTACGCTTCTTTAGAATCATGCGAACGGAATAGTAATCGGGATGATCCGACCGAATCGTCTGCTGTAAAATTGTCTAGCGCGTTGATCTTTACTGAAATGGAAATAATTTACGAGGAAAATGTCAGCCCGTCTCGCACGAAACACGTCCTTAAAAACTTAATAACATTTTTTGCGTGTGTGAAGACGTCATCTCGCATTACGCGCTCCCCACGAACTTTTACTGGCAAATTACGCCATCACAACACATAAACACGCCTGGCTGACTTCGCTTTTGTCACGTCACTATGCTCCTTGATATTTATTCAAATTATTACTCTCGTCTCCCTCTTGTTTTGTTTTGAATGAATTTTTCATGCACACGGATCCGAGCTCCGGTAATTTCACTTGGACTCGCTCGCGTCTGTCGCGAATGTGTTTATTTAAATTTATGTTCCAACAGAAATAAATGGGGAATGAGAGGGAACGCTAATACATGTTATCAAATATTTAAAACGTTAAAAGTGTTCTTTTTTGGATACGAAATTTTATTATTTCCTTAGGACTTTAACGTTTTATCTTCTGACTTATATACATAGGTACTATGTAAAATTTAATTTACATTTTAATCAGTAGCTTATTATAATATTATTTTAAAAACATCCAAAATAATTCAGATGTGACCATTAATGCTGATAGGACTTTTACATTTTCACAGTCATAATGAATGTACAAACTGTTTTGTATATTCGCTGTAATAAAACCGTTAAGACTTCTAGCTTTCTGTGTGTCATATGAAAATGCACCACACTAAATCGCAGAAATGCTCCAAACAATCAGCAGTAATACTATTTCTTTTGTCAACTTGTTATTTTTCAGAATACTAATCATCTGCAATTACAATTTAAGGTCAAAAAGCCTATATAACTATAAGGAACCTCTTAACACAATAAATATAATAACTCTTTATGTCGGTGTCTTAAACTATCTTCAGTCAGTAAAAAGTTGTGTACTCATGTCACATTGTTATCATCGTTACAAATCATCATGAACTCCACATCTTTGTATTTCAACGAGTACAATTTGCTTGGCCTTGGGTTGTTATATTTAATTTATGTCAAAACATTTTCGCCACTTTCCTTGTCATATTTCGACAGTTTCGATTCTTACGACGCCCATTGCTTCTTTTGTATCTGTTGTATCACGTAGTACGATAATAGAATCTTCAGTGGATTTAATGCCTCACATTTAATTCTGAGTATAATTAAGAGTGTCCTTGTCAGTTATAATGGATTCATACGACCATAAATTTCGACATGTTGACACATTTGAGAAAATATTTAAATATTATCCGAGAGCTAACACCGTTGTCACAAAACATATTTGTTTAAACTTATTTAGATAAAAATATTTAATTGCCTTGATGTGATTAATATATTTGCTTTTCTTCAGTGTTATTTGAATATTTGTACAGCAATACTGCGCCTACGTGTGTTTAAAAACAACGATGTAATATAATTTTTACATCCACTTTATCAAATATAAGAATCAAATATTATAATTATTGGCATTAAAAAAAATAGAGAAAGACTTTAAAGGAAACACAACAACCGTTTTCCTATTTAAAAACAGGGGTCTACCCAAAGCCCGTTTCCTCCCTGGACAATGTTAGAGTAACAATTTTTTCCTCAGTATCTATGTATACTATTAGTAGTCCCTATTTTTTCCTCCAGCCTCAATATCCATCCAGGATACACATTGGAGTGCATTTTTATGATAAAATCAAAACATATGAATATAGCTCAAGCCTTTTTAGTTTATAATGAAAAAAGTATTTAAAATATAATTTAAAAATACCTATTTCGCATTTCTCTAGATCGTTGTGTTTCTTCTTAATATAATATTCTTGTGTATCAACTTTTGTTTTTAATTTGATTGTATACAATTAATTACAATACATTAAATACAAACATCTGTTTCGTGTTTTAGATTTAAATAACAATTAATTTCAAAATAAGTTTATTCCATATTTTATATTATGTCCCCCACACGTAAGAGATAACATTTACGAAGAGTAAATAAGGAATAGGGTTTCGTGTTGTGCGGGGAATTGCCTTCTTCCGTTGACCTTTTGTATTTTAGTGTGTAAAAATTAAACGTTATTTCTATATGCAAATATAACTCAATGTCTGTCCTATTGGCCTCCAAATCTTAAACTTCATTTAGTACAAATTTTGTAACTACTTGTTCCCTGCATACTGCCATACTAAAATTATTTATTTTTATTCCTTAGATGTTTGATAAATATATTGTTTGTCTTATTTTACTCTTATATTTTCTGAAATTATAATGTATAAAATATTTTATATGTACTTTGAAAATATACATTATTTATGTAGGATATAAACAAAAACACATAGAAGGTACATTGTAGAATTTTCTTCGTGACTAAAGCAAGTAATTTGAATTTACAAGTTAGTTAATTATTCAACTATTAACTTGTAAAGGCCGATCGTAAAAGGATCCATGAATATAAAATAATCTCCAACAATTCTTTTAGTTCACATGAAGGCACATCAGAATATAAATGATCATATTACAAATTTAAATACAACAATCGATCAACGAAATCCCTCAAAATTGATCTCTGTTTCAAAACAGATAAGGTTATTTTTTATTTAAACTTAAAAATACTTCAATTTCAGCCCTTTCAATAAAAAGACGGATCATATTCGCCATTTTATACGACAAAATTTGTAAGGGTAGCCTGGGATAATGTGATTCAAATGCGCAATCATTACTTGTTCTCATAGAAATATCACAATTTACTGTAGGGTTTTGTATTATTTGTACATAGTACACCGTATTGTTAATTAATAAACTGTATACTTCTAAAAATATTAATCTTTCGCACCATATTATTATAAAGAAGAAAGTTTATGTATGTTTGTATTCTTCAATCAAAAACTACTAAAAGAATTTTAATGAAATCTGGTATGATTTGGAAATGAAAAAAAAAATATTTCCAAATAAAACTTAACAAGTTATTCTAGGAATGTCAACACAAAAAGCTACCGTCTTTTGTATCAACAAAAGACGTCTAGGATATCAATCCTAGACTAACATATTATAGGCTACTTTCACCGCAGCAAAATGTACGGTTCCAACAGGATTTCATTTAGCGTGTTGGATGCACGGTAAAATATCCAGTGTTTAAATATGCATACAATAAAATAGAGGCAGGAACTATGTCTGATTATGTTATTATAACTATAGGTACGTAAGTATATTGTAGCGAAGGAAATATAAGAAAAGCTTTTCAAATCTTATCATCTTAAACAATGACAAAAAATATTATAATATAGAGCTCGATAAATCTTTACTTATCAGATGTTTTGAACTGAATTATATTTCTTGTCCTTTTACACTTATTTGAATACAATATCATATTACAGTAACAGTGATGTCATCCAAAGGTAGATAATGATAGAGATGATAGATACAACCACCAAAATGAAATGGCTATACAATGACGAATACGTGTATGTGGGATTATATTTTATAGTTGTGATTTGAGATTCAATCTTACACGAAGTAAAATTACACGAAGTTACGAAGCCAATAATATAGTTTTGAAACTCACACATTAAACAAAAATAAAACGTGACGCTATAAAAACCCACTAAAATCCCTAAAATAAATACCGAACCATTTTGTTGACATGTGTTATCTTAACCTAAAAAATACATCACTATTTAGATAATGCGAGGATTTATATACGTTTTTTTCAAAAACCGTCAATATCATAAATATGAAGAAAAAAGATTTAAAAGGGTTGCCCAGTGGAGAGATAAAATTACATTTTTTAAACACATGCTAGGGGTCCTGTTTGTTATAAATATCACCAGGTCCGAGCAAACTTATATGTTCATTCACAAACTAAAATCAGTCGTGATGTAGCCCGTATTTCAAAGTGTTAAAGTCCACATTGTATCTCTGCGACAGTACTCGAGCTAGACGATTTCATAGAAGATGTTTAACGTGGTTATTTAATGTTTGACGTCCGTTTACGAGTTCCATTTAAGAGCTTCTGGTTTTTATTGTTATGATAAGTTTATTCATATAACATATTTCATACGGTTTATTGTGTGAGACGAATAAATAATTTATGTCAAAAGCTTTATTATGACTTGAAGATTAACAAATTTATTTCTATCTGCCACCACAATGGTGTGTAATGGGGAACTGGTTACAGATACAAGTTCACGATTATTATTCACTGAACGATGTTTATTTATGGTGAGTTATGACATTTCTAAGACTTAGGTATTGCTTACATTTTTGGCATCATCAGTAAGAAATACATAATATTGATTGTAGTTTAATAATCATATTTTTCAAGAGAAGACTAGCAAGCATATAATCTGAAATAAAAAGATACTTCATAACTTTGAATTTAACAAGCGTCTTATGACTTAACATAGTATTAAGACTAAATACTACCTAATAGGTTACTTATTAGTCTTAACACTAGTACTACAACTAACATACTAGTTATTATAGTACTAGAAACCTAAAACATGGAAAGTTTTGGTGGAATTTACGACTTACACTTTGGCCAAAATATTTGAAAGTATAATAAAACATTATCGGCATATTTGCACATTGAAACAAACTGTACTGTAAAATTAAATATGTATTAGTCGTATTGTGTGGAACCTCATAAATCATTCAGCCTTTTGTCCGGAGAAAAAACTAAAACAATTGTCACTTAATGTAGGCGTCGTTTACTATTGTTTCATAACTTTTGACTCTACCGATGCATTCGAGGCCATTACACAAGCGTTACAACTGGAGTCCTAATTTTGTATTGTACGGGAATACAATTGGCGCAATGGTGTCCCGCAAGGATTACTAAAGGGGCCGCTGTGTTTGTGCCTCTACATAATTTACAACACCTAACTTACTTTCTCGATGTTTATTACATTTTTACTCGTTTATAATATTTAATTATGCATATTATTATTATTTTATCTAATAGCAAAATATTGTTTACGTCATCTTAAACTTATAATATGAACTTCGATTCTTGTGAAATGTATGTACGTACTCGTACGTATTTTCTCACGCACATTCTTTTCCAATCTAATTATGCAGTGTACCATCAAATTTGCTAGAACCTGTACACAATCTTCTCGCTTGTAGTGGCCCCAAACAAGTGTTACAAGGCGATGGCTTATTATTTACGGCGGCGGCGTCCCACAAAGC
Source organism: Celastrina argiolus (assembly GCA_905187575.2). Lineage (NCBI taxonomy): Eukaryota > Metazoa > Arthropoda > Insecta > Lepidoptera > Lycaenidae > Celastrina > Celastrina argiolus. Next base: position 1,481,858 of record LR994581.1, on the reverse strand, counting down.
CGGAGTTTATTGCGGCGGTAAATACTGCCAGATATTTATTTCGCCCCACCTGTTATTTATTACCGCATGCTTTTTGTGTCTGTCTCCTCCTGAATCCTATTACCTAGCGCCGTTAGCCCATTGAATATTTCTATGTTCTTGCGATGTATTCTTGTTGATGTCTCTATTCTGCATAGTCAATTTCGTAGTTTCAAGACTTTATTTAGTTTGAAACATCCATGGACTAGTAGGAAGTGTCGATTTAAGAAAGTTTCTTTATAGGTGTTTCCAAACTTAAGTTTAATAATATAAATGGAATACCTGAACACTTCTTAAATTATTGTATATGATATTGTGAAACCTCGTACATAGTAAAACACTATTCATAGAGTCTACACTTAAGCCAATCTACTTTTTTGGTCTTTGGCCCGACTGTGACAGTTGCTTATTAAGATAGACTAGGCAAAACCTAAATCTTATAATATACATTTTTACTTTAGACGTTTAGTAGTAAGAGACTTTTGGTTTTGTCTAAAAAAATCAAGGAATTTATTTCGTGGTTTGTCTCCTGTCAAACCTAAGGCAATGGGCAGTATATTATGGAATTTTAACTTAAATATCCATATTAAATTTGAAATTAAATCTAATCATATATAGTAAAAATGTTGATGGAGACAAAGAAAAATACTTACCTAGTTAGGTACTTTATTTTAGTATAAGTATTGTATGTATTTTAAATTGTCAAGAAAATAGTTATAAAGTTACACTGTCGGCTACAAGTAAAAGGATTTGAACAAAGGAATATTCTACATTATAAAAATATAAAATTTGGAAGATGCAAGGAATTTTATGGGCGTTGAGTCTGGGAGGTCTGAGTTTATGGCTCATGAGTCATGAGTATTGGTTTTGTGTTGAGCAAATATTTCTGTTTTGTTACCCAAAACGAAGTATAGTCAGGGATATAATAATCTGAGTTTAAATATGCCAGAAAGTGTAAATTGCAATAAAAAATATGCTATGGGGAAATCCAAACCTATCGACAATAGCTGACGACTGAAGACTGAATGGATGAAGGTGATATTATGTCGCCTTCATCAATTCATGTCTTCAAATAATACTGTTAATTAAAACGCATAGTTAAAGAGTCTAATTAAAAAGAGACACAATGTTGATAATACACTTTTTGTAGGAAGATAATTCATAAACAATTAATGCATTTATTATTGTTTTTAAATATGTGAGTGCACACAACTAGTTCAAAGACTTAAAGTAAAAAAATCAGCTTTCAACTGTACAGCGTTGGCATACTAAGCATTCAATTAGAGACCACTTTCTAGGTAAAAACGTGCTAACATAACAATCAAATATGGCCTACTGAGTATTATACGGTTCAAACTGTTAGCTCACTCTTTTAAAAAATGTTAACTGATGGAAATTGTGTTTAAAAATAGTTTTTATTTTATTATTTGAAATGCATTTTTAACACATATAAATAACGGTACAATGTATATTAAAGGCTGTGAAAAATCAGTTCTCACATCTCATAAAGCATGATTACATATAAGCATAATAATATACAGATTTAGCTTTACGTAAAAAAGAAACCTTGAAATCACCTGCAATTTTTTGTTCGAATGTCTTTAAACACATTCGACCCCATATCGCTAAAACATTTTAAACATGAAATTAGTGGAGGCGTCATCCGATGCATATCCAAACAAATCATTTGAGATGAACCATTTTGTTGGGAACGACAGCCATGTTTTTTTACTGTAAACAGCAATTTGTCGGCTGCTTTGATCTCCCCGCATCCGCTTTAACAATGGCGTCCTCTTTCTTTTGAATATTACATCCGAGTATTATCTGTGTTGTTACCTGGGTAGGTACTGTAAATTTGGATTTAATAGATTTGGCTAGACATTGAATAAACATCGGCCATCTTGTTTTGGTCTTCTCTCTAGAAAAAGGGAAACAAAAGTTCTCCTGTACATAGATAATCATAATTAATATTTTATTTTACATTATAAAACACCAAAAATGTAAGTTTAGTCTCTAGGCAATGTACGATTTTTTCAGCCATAAATTTACACGTCCTTAATTCTATTATATACATTAACTACCATGAGTTGCAAATGCATAATATTCCTAAATTATTAGCAAATAATATTGCTTTATTAATCCTTCGAATGTCTTATCTTATGAGTGGGTAGAGCAAAATATTTATGACGTCTGTTTACGAAATCGCTGTCCTTGCCTAATATTTTAAGTTTATCTAATCAACTTATATTAGGTTTTTTACTTTTTGCTTGACGTGTTTTTATATTTAATTTTATTTCCTTCTATTAAATGTTACCTATATTAACTTAATTAATTACCTGCCAAATCTCTATCTGTGACATTATATTTATGACATCTACGTTTTATTACTAATTAATGTTAATTTGTGACTAATAGTCAACATAAAATCTGACAGTGATGAATTTGTAAACATGGCATTAATATTCATTTTGACCTTTGGGCTTAATTAAAACTTCTGCATGTCGTGTATTCCTAAACAGATCATCGTTCTCATTCAATGTAATATAATCTATACAGATTGAGATATCTTTTATATCTCTTATTGTATTTTATTTTTCAGCTACATTCTTACTATTTATTACCTCTGTAGACTTGAATTTTTTCTACACATTAATAGAAATAATGACATAATGTACGGACAAAATGACTTTATCAATCTGTCTTTTCGTCTATTCGTCCTTAAAAAGAAACCATGATGCCAAACCAAGTATGATGGTCATACTAATACGTGTGTAGATATTGCTGGGATCTTTGTCGCGCGGTTGGAAGTCTCATAGTGGTAACCATACCTTTTGTGGTGATTAAAAGTAGATCTCGTCATTATCCTTGGTCTACTCTATATCTGTCAAAGTTAAACATATTTTTTAAATATTAGTTTTAATATAGATATCGATATGTTGCATATAATATGGTCCCTATTCTGAATTGTAGAGTTTAAAACATTACATAGGTACAAAATGTATTCGTGATTGCTGTTTATATAAAATATTCTCTTTTCTGGATTTAATGATCAGCTGCGTCTGCAAAACCATAAAAATAGTAGTTTACAATGAATAGAATCCCATTTTCCTGCACCACTCTTCCATGTAACCGTCACTAACAACCACATGCCCAAACCTTTTCGGAACTTTTTGCCGTGTTTTTTCTGTCGTATCAGCCTGTCGATAATTAGAGGTGTTTACACGCCAGTAATTTATATTGACGTGGAATTGGCTTCGGATATTGCATTTTGTAAAGCCATTACTTCTGTCATGCGTCACTGCGTCGGGCCCCAAAAGTGTGTCCAACCAACCATCATAAACATGATTGCTGTTGTAATACCTAAATAAGTCTTCTAGCTATAGGTACTTGGTAGTTTGCCTACAATGCTTAGTCCAGATAAAAGAGTTAGATAACACCAACCTATGTTAGTGTTAACGGCTTGTTAAATTATCACGCCTTCTCATTCCTAGAAACACGTCCTAAGTTAGGACGTGTTTCACCAAGCAATGTTAAAGTTAATTTTTCATGAAATATCATGCTGTTCCTCTCGTAATTCCTAACAATTATTGACAAGGCATGGTATTTTATCAAGCCGTTAACATTAATATGCGTTGGTGAAATCGGTACTTAGTCAAGATATCACTAACGCATGTTAGTGTGTTTCACCATTTTAACAAGCCGTCATCGCTGACATGCGTTGGTGAAATCGGGACTTAGGGCGTGTTTCACCAAGCGATGTTAAAGTTTACTCCATGTTAAATATCATGTTACCCGTCTCGTATTTCCTGTCAATGAATGAGAATGCATGGTATTTTACCATGGCGTTAACTACAACATTGCTTGGTGAAACACGCCCTTAAGCTATCAATATAATTTTCAAATTCAAGAATCATTTATGGTTAGGCTTTGATTAATTAGGTAATTATGTCAAACTTGTAATTATTACCTACCTAATTGAAAGCTACCAAATACAGTATATTCCGTATATGGACATTGAGTCTTCAGGTCGATGTTAATGGCTAATTTAAAGGGTATCTATTCAAATATTCAATCAACTAGGTAACATAGGAATATGCTTCTATGAATGGTTTTGTGCACAGTAACTTTATAGGTATAATAATTTTATTTGAATGTAAATAGAGAACTTAAATATGACGCGAATATAAAATTAGTCTTATCATCGATAACCTACGGAGTTACGAGCGTTTAAACATCGATTAGTTAAACCGAAAAAAATACTATCGGCCGCGTTCAATTTAAATCAGTGCTTGATTACACGAAAAAGGTAGGTAAATATATATGTTTTTTTATTATTTTTATTTATTTATTATAGAAAAACAAATTGACAGTTTTTTTTTATGGTACCTACAACATAAGTTTGCACAAACTTTACCGTGTACCACAGCCACCATCGTTAAAATTACTTCTATACATTGTGCACATTTTCCTTATATTAATTATTCAATTATATGTTCCAAATTTTAATATACTATAATATTATAGTTCTATATATAAAAATAATACTACATATTATAGGTAAATCACTTGAAAAAATTGTAGCACAACAATGCATACGTAATATACTAGGTGTAAAAAGAACACTTTCTAATTTCTATAATTTTGGGATATGGTTATACTACCTTTTCATACTCTAGAATATTTTTATACAAAAATTATAAACAATGTTTCTTTGCTTTTTTGTTATTCTTGTGACAAAAATAATAAATGGTAAAAAGTAAAAAATATATTTTAGAAAAATACATTTCTAGAAGTAGAAAAGGTAGTAAAATCATATTATTATCCCAAAGTTTAGTAACTAGTAATGCCTGATTACAATTGATATGTATTTGCGCTAATCCAACTACGAGAACAGAATTTATAGATGCGCTGGATAAATTATGTTAGTAATTATTACGATGCATTCATAAGTAATAATTACTAACATAATTTATACTTCTTGCATTTCAATTTAATTCCCCTAAATTGGTATTGTTCATGTTAAGCATGGTGAATTGGCGACAGCTTCCACCAATCCTAAGGTATTACAAAGTGAGAACACGATAAAACTGCTGTGTCTAGCTACATACATCCATTAACTGTAGATTTTTGAAATTAAATGTAGTCCTCGTTAATGTCTCTGGCAGAGTGTAATAAATAATTATTTGTGGCAAAAATACAATAATAGAGTAAGAACACTCTTTTACGAGTACTTATATTTAAGAACTAGCTGTGCCCGCGACTTCGTACGCGTGGAAAAGTGATTTAGGGCAGCAGATCAAATAAATTTTTAGTTTATGGACACTGTCGTTTGGATATTTAAAATCACTAATTTATAGTAATGCTTCTTTATACACGGTATTAGACGTGCATAGGCAAAAGAAGTAGGCCGATGGAGTAATAATAATAGTTTACTGTCAAATAATGGCCGTTTTTGTCGTGAATGTTTTGAGGTATTTTTTCTATGAAAATGCTAACAATTCCTACTACCAGCTCGAAAAATGACCGTGTATTATTAACCGACTTCAAAAAAAGGAGGAGGTTCTCAATTCGTCTGTATGTATAATATTTTTTTTTCTTTTATTCGAACGGGACTACTTGATAGTACGCTCATATACGCGACGAAGATCTCTGTACTGAGATTTGTATGGACTTTACGCCGCAGTGACTGCAGAAGATGATCGTTTTCACACCGACGCTGCGCTGCTGGCGCCGAGCGCCACATTTTTTAAAAGTCTTCTCTCGGTGCGCAATTCCAACTCGGACTTGCCCGGTTTTTTATTTATTAATTACCTACGCTAACAAACATGTAGCCAACTTAGGGACTTTACGGTTAAAGTACTAACTTCCTTTAGACGACAAAATAACAAAAGTCCAAAAGAAAGAAAAAACCCAAGCCGTACCTAGCATGAAAACTAATAAATAAAAATATCCTGAAAAAAATAATCTTACTTATATTGACATAACTTTTCTAATTAAAATGTACCTATGACATCTCATTCATATCTTGAATACAAACTATCCTACGCCTATACTTTATTAATCGTATTTGCAAAACCTAAGTATAAAAATAAATTACTTCGCACAAAGTAATAATTATTTTCACTTGTACTGGAAAATAAGTATTACTTTGTGCGAAGTAAATTTAATTGTTCTTTTTAGTTTACCTTTTGAAGTCCTTTTTTTTTGTTTAAAATTATTTAATTTTCAGATTTTTAGTGATGGGTTCTCGAATGATCAGACGGATTATTTGAGGACGGAAAATGAAAAACAAAAACGATTAGATAAAAAAAAATTGTAGAAAGAGAAAAAGTCTACCTAGCCTATATATATATATATATATATATATATATTATGTATATTGTATATATAGTTAACCGCTGCTCGTAAGTAAGCCAGAGCAGCGCGAAATTTTTCAATATATATATAAATATATATATAGTTTACTGAAACGCGAAATTTTTTGATATTAAAGATCCAGGATATGGTGCAAAACCTTACTATTTGGTAACATATGCTTAGACTACTTCAGAAAAAATCAAAATCAATATATTATTCCACATAAATTTTGAGGATTTCCTTCGATCTTCGGATCCCATCATCAGGTCACCAATTTGGTGACAATGGGACCAAATTAAAATTATACCCTACACAACATAAAAAACAAATTAAAATCGTTTCAGAAACGATGAAGATATCCGCGAAGAAACATAAAAAACAAACATATATTTACGAATTGAGAAACCTCCTCCTTTTTTGTAAGTCGGTTAAAAATATTATGTTGGTTATTTCATGTTACAATCTACCTTTGTGCCAAGTTTCATTTAAATACGTTGAGTAGTTTGGCTGAAATACCGTCAAATAGGTAGCTACAATTTTTTGAAGATCCCACGGGAACCCTTACGTTTTTCGGGATAACAATTTTCAATAATGCTTTTCAGGTCATAAGCTACCTGTCTGCCAAATTTCATTTAAATACGTTGAGTAGTTTGGCTGAAATACCGCCAAATAGGTAGCTACAATTTTTTTAAAAATCCCACGGGAACCCTTACGTTTTTCGGGATAACAATTTTCAATAATGCTCTTCATGTCATAATCTACATGCCTGCCGAATTTCATTTAAATACGTTGAGTAGTTTGGCTGAAATACCGTCAAATAGGTAGCTACAATTTTTTGAAGATCCCACGGGAACCCTTACGTTTTTCGGGATAACAATTTTCAATAATGCTCTTCATGTCATAAGCTACCTGCCTGCCGAATTTCATTTAAATACGTTGAGTAGTATGGCTGAAATACCGTCAAATAGGTAGCTACAATTTTTTTTAAGATCCTACGGGAACCCTTTCGTTTTTCGGGATTACAATTTCCAATAATGCTCTTCAGATCATAAGCTGCCAAATTTCGCCGAATTTCATTTAAATACGTTGAGTAGTTTGGCTAAAATACCGTCAAATAGGTAGCTACAACTTTTTGAAGATCCCACGGGAACCCTTACGTTTTTCGGGATAATAATTTCCAATAATGCTCTTCAGGTCATTAGCTACCTGCTTGCCAAATTTTATTTAAATACGTTGAGTAGTTTGGCTGAAATACCGTCAAATAGGTAGCTACAATTTTTTGATGATCCCACGGGAACCCTTTCGTTTTTCGGGATAATAATTTCCAGTAATCCTTTTCATATCATAAGCTACCTGGCTGCCAAATTTCATTTAGATACGTTGAGTAGTTTGGCTGAAATACCTTCAAATAGGTAGCTAAAATTTTTTGAAGATCCCAAGGGAACCCTTTCGTTTTTTGGGATAATAATTTTCTAGTAATGTTTTTCAGATCATAAGCTACCAGCCTGCCAAATTTCATTTAAATACGTTGAGTAGTTTGGCTGAAATACCGTCAAATAGGTAGCTACAATTTTTTGAAGATCCCACGGGAACCCTTTCGTTTTTCGGGATAACTATTTCCAATAATGATCTTCAGATTATAAGCTACCTGCATGCCAAATTGCATTTAAATACGTTGAGTAGTATGGCTGAAATACCGTCAAATAGGTAGCTACAATTTTTTGAAGATCCCACGGGAACCCTTTCGTTTTTCGGGATAATAATTTCCAATAATGCTCTCCAGGTCGTAAGCTACCTGCCTGCCAAATTTCATTTCATTCCTTACAGTGGTTTTAGCGTGATGCGACGACAAACATTCCCATATGGACAGACAGACAGACAGACAGACAGACAGACAGACAGACAGACAGACAGACAGACAGACAGACATTTTTTTCAAAAATGTTATTTTTAGGTTCTGTGGCTTATATAGACCCCCTTTTTTCATTTTCACTTAAATATTCTTAATGTACAGACATGACCCCTCTACAGATTTATTATATGTATAGATATTGTATATATAGTTAACCGCTGCTCGTAAGTAAGCCAGAGCAGCGCGAAATTTTTCAATATATATATAAATATATATATAGTTTACTGAAACGCGAAATTTTTTGAGATTAAAGATCCAGGATATGGTGCAAAACCTTACTATTTGGTAACATATGCTTAGACTACTTCAGAAAAAATCAAAATCAATATATTATTCCACATAAATTTTGAGGATTTCCTTCGATCTTCGGATCCCATCATCAGGTCACCAATTTGGTGACAATGGGACCAAATTAAAATTATACCCTACACAACATAAAAAACAAATTAAAATCGTTTCAGAAACGATGAAGATATCCGCGAAGAAACATAAAAAACAAACATATATTTACGAATTGAGAAACCTCCTCCTTTTTTGTAAGTCGGTTAAAAATATTATGTTGGTTATTTCATGTTACAATCTACCTTTGTGCCAAGTTTCATTTAAATACGTTGAGTAGTTTGGCTGAAATACCGTCAAATAGGTAGCTACAATTTTTTGAAGATCCCACGGGAACCCTTACGTTTTTCGGGATAACAATTTTCAATAATGCTTTTCAGGTCATAAGCTACCTGTCTGCCAAATTTCATTTAAATACGTTGAGTAGTTTGGCTGAAATACCGCCAAATAGGTAGCTACAATTTTTTTAAAAATCCCACGGGAACCCTTACGTTTTTCGGGATAACAATTTTCAATAATGCTCTTCATGTCATAATCTACATGCCTGCCGAATTTCATTTAAATACGTTGAGTAGTTTGGCTGAAATACCGTCAAATAGGTAGCTACAATTTTTTGAAGATCCCACGGGAACCCTTACGTTTTTCGGGATAACAATTTTCAATAATGCTCTTCATGTCATAAGCTACCTGCCTGCCGAATTTCATTTAAATACGTTGAGTAGTATGGCTGAAATACCGTCAAATAGGTAGCTACAATTTTTTTTAAGATCCTACGGGAACCCTTTCGTTTTTCGGGATTACAATTTCCAATAATGCTCTTCAGATCATAAGCTGCCAAATTTCGCCGAATTTCATTTAAATACGTTGAGTAGTTTGGCTAAAATACCGTCAAATAGGTAGCTACAACTTTTTGAAGATCCCACGGGAACCCTTACGTTTTTCGGGATAATAATTTCCAATAATGCTCTTCAGGTCATTAGCTACCTGCTTGCCAAATTTTATTTAAATACGTTGAGTAGTTTGGCTGAAATACCGTCAAATAGGTAGCTACAATTTTTTGATGATCCCACGGGAACCCTTTCGTTTTTCGGGATAATAATTTCCAGTAATCCTTTTCATATCATAAGCTACCTGGCTGCCAAATTTCATTTAGATACGTTGAGTAGTTTGGCTGAAATACCTTCAAATAGGTAGCTAAAATTTTTTGAAGATCCCAAGGGAACCCTTTCGTTTTTTGGGATAATAATTTTCTAGTAATGTTTTTCAGATCATAAGCTACCAGCCTGCCAAATTTCATTTAAATACGTTGAGTAGTTTGGCTGAAATACCGTCAAATAGGTAGCTACAATTTTTTGAAGATCCCACGGGAACCCTTTCGTTTTTCGGGATAACTATTTCCAATAATGATCTTCAGATTATAAGCTACCTGCATGCCAAATTGCATTTAAATACGTTGAGTAGTATGGCTGAAATACCGTCAAATAGGTACTTACAATTTTTTGAAGATCCCACGGGAACCCTTTCGTTTTTCGGGATAATAATTTCCAATAATGCTCTCCAGGTCGTAAGCTACCTGCCTGCCAAATTTCATTTCATTCCTTACAGTGGTTTTAGCGTGATGCGACGACAAACATTCCCATATGGACAGACAGACAGACAGACAGACAGACAGACAGACAGACAGACAGACAGACAGACAGACAGACATTTTTTTCAAAAATGTTATTTTTAGGTTCTGTGGCTTATATAGACCCCCTTTTTTTCATTTTCACTTAAATATTCTTAATGTACAGACATGACCCCTCTACAGATTTATTATATGTATAGATAAGAAATATGTCAAATGTATACTTAAGTGTACTAATAAACGTTTTAAATAATAAACATTGTGATTAAATACAACCTGCGAACTAAAGTTTAATAAGACGTCATTGCAATACAATAATAACTAGACGGCCTGCAGGTGCTAGTGAGTTAAGTCACGAAGTAGACTAACAGCAAATAGAAAGGCGCCTATCCTAACCAAACACTAAAACGTCTACGTCCCCAATTTATAGTGAGCCCGGCCCGTATCGCAATAAACATGTTTTTTGTTTCGCATGTCCGCGCACTGTCAAATATATTACAACCCGCCGCGTTATTTACGACCTCTGTCGTCCGCCCATACGTTATACTTAGTATCTTTGTTTGGACACAATAAGCAATATTTCTAAAGGGCCGACGTCGCTCGCAGCTGTTGATATGGGTACCGAAATTGACATATTTAATTTGATCACTGGCGACCCGACGGTGATGTTTGACAGGTTTTAGTGTCGGATCAACGTCGACTCTATGAGTTTTGACAGCGAATTATCGGGACAGAAATAGCTTACACGACGAGCTGAGCTCTCGGCGCGTCGGTTACGTGGAACGGATCAATTTTCCCCTTTGAACTCTACGTCCCAGAACAAAGGCGACCGTAAAAGAGTAAGTAGTTTCGAATGTGTCAGCGGCAAAGCGCCGGCGAGAGGAGCGTCGAAAGCGTAATAAAAGTGGCACGAAACAAAAAGTGTAGAGCGGGCAGGTAGAGTCGCGGAGCGGCGGCTCAAAGCGACGCCGTCATGGGTGGCTCGCCGCCGCCGCCGTCGCACGTCTCAATCCGCACCCGCCGACCGTGCCGCCTTTCCTTTTTCCCCTACCGCAATGCAGCTATGTGTCGTTTCCGCTTTATTTTTTATGACCGAGCGCTGCAGCGGAGATATATAGCGCTACTCTTCTAACGGAGACCTCGGGTCGTGCCGTCTCGCTCCCGCGGGGGACGGGCGGGGGGCGACGAGACGTCGTCGCTGGTGGGGTCTCGTCGCTCACAGTCACATCGGACGCAGCCCAGAGCGCACGCATTCGTCGGAAATACTCGCGAGGTTCACATAGAGCAGTAGTGTTGTAGAGCCGACAGTGTACAAGTGATCGTGAAAGTTGTTCCCAAATGGTGGTGCTTGAAGACGGTGGGATGATGTCCTCAAATCCTAATCAATATTTACAACCCGATTATTTGTCTCCTCTTTCATCTTCTGTAAGTATTATTTAAATAAAAAAACTTAATCAACTTTTTAGAAAAGTTTTGCACAACTTGAATTCAAGTTTATACTTAATTTTAGTTAACTTTTGCTTAATTTAAAAACAATTCAAAAATTATTTCAAATCATTTCATAGAAGTTAATTATAAATGTAGACTTTTTAATAAAAAAGGAAATAAAATATTTTGTTTTAAAAAAAATATTATTGTTTAAATTTGAAACTATATAAAACAGTACTTAAAGAATATGTAGCTAATAATATTTTTCTTTTGTTATAGTTGGACTCTAAGAAAAGCCCCCTAGCGCTTTTAGCGCAAACCTGCAGCCAAATCGGTGCCGATACTTTACCGACCAAGCCGCTGCTTCCTCAAATGGATAAGAAGAAACCAGTGAACAGTGTTAGTGATACCATGAGTCGTTCATCCCCCAGTGCGACCAAACCGGACAAACCCCGTTCCACCCCTGAAACTAAGCATTTAGCTTTCAAACCATACGAAACTAACGTGATTACCAAGAAGCCAGAAGAGATCCGTCCTTCATCAAAAGCCAGTACCGATAGTTCAGATGAAAAGAAATCCGGAAAAAGTACTCCCGGTAGAAAATCAACACCTCCTAACGTTGAGAATGGAAAGAATAGTCCATCCAACGAGAAGTCATCCTCTAGTTCATCCGGGACGAGCCCTATCATCAGATCGGGATTAGAAGTTCTCGGACATGGCAAGGATCATTTAGGAGCATTCAAAAATTTACCTGGACTGCAAGGATTCAATCCTCTGACCGGCCTCTGCTGCCCGCCAGGAATGGAGCAACACAACCCAGCGTTCAGACCTCCCTACGCCGGAGCCCCGTTCAGCGCTCATCACGCCGCGATGCTCGCCGCAGCCGCCGCTTTCCCCGGCTCATCTCCCAACCCCTACCTGGGATACGCCAGAGTCAAAACACCCGCCGGCGGCGAAACTTTAGTGCCCGTCTGCAAGGACCCCTACTGCACCGGGTGCCAATTCTCCGTGAACAATCACCACCTACTCATGAGCAACGGCGCGTGTCCCGCTGGTTGCACACAATGCGAACACCAAAAATACAATCTGGCTATGGCGATGGCATTATCGCAGCAGGGCGCCGGGCTACAATACCCACCCTCTGTGACCCGCCCCTACGTGTGCAACTGGATCGTGGGGGAGTCCTACTGTGGCAAGAGGTTCGGCAACTCGGAGGAGCTGCTACAGCACCTCAGGAGCCACACGGCCGACGGATCCACTCCTGTGTCATCGTCGTCGACGCAAGCGTCTCTGCTGAACCCTCTGAATCCTTTGTTCACGACGGCCGGGCTCCGCAGCGCTTACCCGACGGCCCCGCTGAGCCCGCTCTCCGCGAGTAGGTACCATCCCTACTCCAAAGGGCTCCCGGCGGGTCTCGGGGCTTCACCCTACGGAGCCTTCAACCCGGCCCTTGGTCCGTTCTACTCGCCCTACGTGTACGGGCAGAGGCTCGGCGCCGCAGTGCACCAGTAGACTGTTCAAAGACATTAAATGTTGTATTGTCCAATTTTCTTCTGTGATATCAATAGACTAATTCGTGTTTATCACGCAATGACAAATTTAGTGAATAGTGCAATCTAAACTAGTTGTATTGTAAGTTATTTCGCCGTCGGAGTTTTGACTTCGCGCGTGGTTCGGAAAGTTACAAAGACTATGTACAGCCAAATGAATTGTGTAAATATTATCTATGTTTATCATTTAAAGAATTATTTCAAATACAATATCTTAAAAATTTAAAACCTTTTCATTTATTTTTCCACGATATTAATTACATTTAGTTACATACTATTATTACCCATAGGTAATACTGCATACAGTATAAATATTTTTGAAGATTTAAAAAATAATCAGTTTTAATTTAGTAAATTATAGACATACCTAACTTGCTTTTTAAAAGTATATTTTGACCAGATCTTGTCTGTTCTCCAAATCTCAAATTAAAGGCAGAACAATGAACAGACAAGTAAAATGTAGTCCTTATAAATATTTATAATTTATATTCAGAAGTTATTACATGTGATATAAAAAAAATGAAACAGAATATCTAGTAAGTATAAATTAAAACAGTTAACATAGACACATATAGCATACAGCAATATACTTGGAATGGCAAATATTTATTCAGACATTACAAAGTCAAAACGCGGTGAGAAACGCGAGCAATTCCATCCATCATCGACTTTCCAACGAAGCAATAGTACAGTGATTGATTAACGTACATCCAGCACATTAGTGGCGTCCATCAGCGCCGTACAGCCCCGCGTCACGCGAGCCGCCGCCAACAAAAAACTCACAACAAAACAATTTAGCTACATTGAAAAAACACAAAAACGAACACGCAAGACGTCATTACCACAGCCGCGAGCCGTCAGCCCGCTGATGTGGTTTAAATGCTGTTTTGATTAGGCCCATGTCATGTCGAAATCCAACTGTCAAGATTATAATTGGTCGCTCGAAAGTTACAAGCCACGGAAAAGATTAAGGAGACTGTCTGGAAGTTAACATGGTAATAGTGGAATATGTAACGTGACTGACGTTTTTATAACCGTCATTACAAGTTGAACATAAAATATTTTATCAAGCAAAAAGTGTATTAAAGTTTTTTCTTAAACACTATTTTTAGACGACAATATAATAAAGCTTGAAACTTAAAAGTATAGAGAAAAAATACTTTGACAAGGCCAAAAGGTAATAACTAATAATTAGATTCAAAATAATTACAAAATATGTAAAATTTCATTAGAATCGAGCAAGACATTACGAATTTTTGACTTCGTACATTTTAAACGATGTAGAGCGTTTTCGTCAAGGCAACAAAATAAATGTCAGACATTTATAATATTTCTGACAAGATGGCAAGGCGATAATTTCATTATATCACACAGTGTGGCACATTATATTTTTATTTTTTTGCGAATTATTCATGTAGTCGCCACATGTATCATACTCTACATTTTAGATGTTTAGATGCAACTAAGTCAACAAGTCATTACTATATTTTACTGAGTTTGATTTATTGTTAACTATAAAACTTGATATATAAATTGATTATTTACTACGGCGATAACATGACACGGCTTTGACATACTTATTAAAAATACCTAATACTCTACTTAGAAATCAGAAATGACACGCCTAGCGCCATCTAGTTTTGCAGCGTTGAACTGTAGGACAACTTTAGCACACCTCTTTATTATTATTTATTCTTATATCTAAAATCTTACTATCAATATTTCTATAATGCTTACTTAGAGTTTTAAATTAACAATAATTATTACTATGTTATTACTTACTAGTGATAATTTAAAAAAATACTTATTTAACTTATTCATAGTCATATTAATGACAAACAGCAACGCAACGTAACAATAATGCTTTATTTATTTGCCTAAAAGTAAAAAAAAACAGATTATACAATACTCAATATTAACCCCATACAACTCAAAGTATCCCACGGCGAGTTAATATGACAGATGACGCGTTTGATGGGTTACATCAACCCGTGCAACCAAATAACCAATTACGATTAGCATAAACATAAGGTGATGGGAATTAACATGAATAATGTATGCCCAAGCTTTAGAGGGTTAGCTTCGATGAATCAAAGATGTATATCGTTAGATAAGCCGTTACATACCGTAAACTCGAAAACACATACTTAAAAAGTGTTTTTTTCTGCGCATTGAAAAAAAGGATTACCAAACGGAATAATAATGTATTACGTACATAAAAAGAGATGACACGGTTCTATTAATTCAATGTGGCCATATCTACCGATTTAAATCTTTGGTATAAAATTCATAAATGTAAATAGGTGATTTAGGTTGCATTGTAACCCTAAAATTAAGTGTGGTCTTTTGTGACAGCGGGTTCGACTAAGCGGTGATTTGTGATAAATAAATAAGTTTGTTACGAGTAGTTTTCATGCAATGGTTTTGCTTTGTAGGATTCTTATTTGAAAGTTTACATCGTAAGCGCTGAACACTCGTAATATTATGATAATTACGATCTATTTTAAATAATTATTATGTTCTTAATGCGTAATACTTAGTAGCATGTGCATGCTACTAAGTACACAGTCTACTTGTAATACATTGAAAACATGCGAAGTTTATCTATGACACAAAATGACATAATTTTGACACCAACCACAACAATCAGTCCAAGGTTTTGTAGGTCGAAAGGTTAGATTTAGATATCGTTTTTCTTCCAAACATTTGGCTTCTTATACCTACTACATTTAAAATCTTAGCGCAACTTCAAGTTTACAGTCAAAATGCGTAAAAAAGCGCAGGCTGTCGACAGTATACAAACTTTTATAGCCTGCCGTCAGTTTTATTGCAACAATAAAGGTGAAGTCATGCCATATAAACTCTAATGCACTATCTACACAAACATAAGGAATAATAAAGTTTTTATTATAGTAATCACGTATAATAACTTACGTAGATGTAGGTATAAAGTGTATTAAGCGTGACTGTATTGTGTATGTCGATAATAAGTTTGCTGTTGAAGAAACAACTGAAACTTATACGCGACAATTATAAGCAATAATGTGGTGTATAAGTTATAAGCATTTGGATACTAAATAATACAATTTGTATGCAGTCTAGATCTAAATATAATAATAGAATAAAAATAATAAAAAGAAAATTGGACACTCGATAAAGCGGCCATTATTACGAATCCATCGACACCTCATTCATTAGAATGGGTCCAGTAGTGTAGGCGTTACGATAGAACAAACATATACTGCCAAAATCATTACTAACTATTCCTTTTTTTAAATAATTGTTTACCAAAATGAATTGATAACTAAAAATCAATACATTTAAAGAAACCGCCGATTGTTTCAAATTTTTTTGTAAGTCTTGTAAAAAGACTAAAAAAAGTAAATTTTGTATAGAAGCTAGCTAGATTTAAACTAGACTAGAGTACTTACAATATTTTCTAAGATGTATTTCATCGCTATAAGCTTCTTACTTGGTTTACTTAGTGTATTTATGATTAAATAATAATGATAGCTTGTAAAGTATAATCAAAAAACAATTTAATACGAAAGTTTTTAATAATTATTATAATGATATTAAAATATCAATTGTCAAATCGCAGGTGCATATCATTATTTATGTTATTTTGTAAAAGGTTAAGTACGAGACATTATATTCATGTTGGTATTAATAATAATAGGAATTATAATGTTATTATAATCTATTTTTTTTGCCATGTCTACGAGGCAATTAGACAGTCATTATTAGTATAATATGAATACTAAATTGTTAATGGTACCTACTCACACATTTACGGAAATGACAGACGATGTTTAAAACACTATTTTAACTACAGCCAGAAAATCTAAGCATTATGACTAGATAATGGTCGCTAGAACGTTTGAATAATGACAAAACTATATTAGGTACCTATTAAAAGTACGAGAAAGCGATGATTAGGAGACTCCTCTTTCCACCTCCAAAACTTACCGATTTGGGTATTTTTTTATTACAAACTAAAAAAAAGGCTTTAGCTATGTTCCTATATTACGGTTTTATCATAAAATGTACTCCGATTTGATTCCTGGATGTTTAAACACAGCCGAAAATCTAGCCATAATTTTCAGGCTTTACGAACGTCCATGTCTATTTTAATTAGTAAAAATAAATAGGGACGTACAAATAGTATACATAAATATTCAGGATGCCAATTGTTAATCTAGTGGCATTATCCGTTTCCATACAGAAACATACCCCTGTTTACGGGACCCTTGTTTCAGTATGGTAAACGGCCGTTGGGTTTCCTCTTAAGCTGACGCATTGCAAAATGACACAATAATATTATATTATTGACGTTAAGCACACAGCCATTTCAGAATTATTAAGCGATCACCGAACGACATCGCTTACGGGCTACAGGACCGCACCTGTAGGCCTCAGGTATAACAGCCTTTGTTGCATTATGTTGTCAATGGGTTTTAATTGTCAAACACTGGGCATCTTGTGCAGCTCGCGGGCCCCGCAACTGTCAGCCCTCGGGTATTGCAGACAACAATTGTGTTTTTGATTTTAATTGTCGGCCCAAATGTCACGACACATCGTGTCACGTATGAGAACGTGTTATTAGTTATTTCAGTGGGGTTAGCAGGACCAATAGATAGCTACGTATTCATAACTATATGGAATGAGAATTACCTATTACATATATAAAAAATTGCCTTTCGATAATTTCAGGAATACGTCATAATTTTAGCTACGACTTTCACTGCTGGAGCTACGCGACACACGACTCAAAAAATTACGCTAGTTTGGCCTCACCATTAATCGCCGTAATTTTTTTTTAATATTTTGTTGTCTTTATGAAACTAATTCAAATCCAATATTTTTGTTTTGTTTAGTGCCTTTCAATGTGGACTTGTGCGATATTATATTTACATATTTAGTTAATTTATGATATTTCTACGATGGTTATTAGGTAATTTAGTTTTGAATGGGTCTACATATTTTGTTTATGATTACCCTTACTCGAAAGTGACCTCCAAGCACGTGCGTTGTTTATAATAAGAATGGCAGTATACTTCCCAGTACCCAGTACCCACGCATTGGCATGCGGAAACGCTGTTACCCCTTATCCAGATATTATACCTACAATCCCCCTATCGCCTTTCGCGACACCCAGAGGGTAGATGGTTGATGCTGGTACTCTTCTTACTCTGACACCCTGAATTACGTAGTTGTAAATCATTCCTGCTAGCTCCACTATTCTATTGTGTGTAAAGTAAAACACGTCATTAAAAGAAAATTCGCGGGAGCGTACGGTTTTTACGGACCGTAATTATTATTGACACCATTGTCACATGTTGTACATTGTGTTACACAACTTGTGTAATTTACCTTGTAATTTAGTAATTACCTTTTATTTTCTTTGTATCGATTCAATAATTCACTAGCATAACAATAAACACATTTTGTATCAAAGAACATACTATTTGACACATAATACTCGTATAATTACTCTAATTACTAGATGTCGAAATCCGTTCGCCGTGAAAAAGAAAATTATTAACTACCATTTGCATTGAAACAACAGTAGTAGCAAACAATGATAGTTCTATTAAATATTTTGCTACTATATATATTATAATATATTGCTCGCCTACGTGGTCTAGTGGTTTAGAGCCTAGCCCTCGACTCGTGGGTTCGTTTTCGTTTCCCGCGTTGGAACAACAAAAATTTTGTTTTCAAGTTTGGTTAGGACAATGCAGGCTGATCACCTGATTGTCTGACAAGAAAAATTATCCATGTGTCAGATGGGCATGTAAAAAGTCGGTCCTGCGCCTGATCTCCCGCCAGTCGTGTCGGTTATCCGTCCCTCTGGGCTACGAGAGTGAAAGAAGAGTATTGCGCATACCTACATTTGGGGACTATAAAATAACTCCCGTGCAGCTGGTCTGGTTTCAATGAAACCGCCTACCGTCACCGACATCGGTGTGGGAGGGAGATTATTATATTGCTCGGAGTATCTGTCAAGGATAGAATCAGAAATGAAGAAATCTGTTGCAGAACCCAGGTAACCGACATAGGAAATTAGCAAGTTAAAGTAGCATATAGCTCGCAGAACCGATGGCCGTCAGAAAGGTTCTGGAGAGAAGACCTGAAGAAGACGACGCGGGGAGTCTGTACATGCAGGCCACGAGCGAGCAATCTCACTGAAAAACTTTGAAGGACCCTTATGTCCAGCAGCGGACGTCACACCTGAAACGACGATAAAATTGTATTTCACGCCGAGCAGTGACAAAAGCTCGCACTCAGCACACAGAGTAGAAGAGAACAGAGCGCCCCACGTCTCCCATTACGCGCGACACAGACAAATGCCGCGCAGAGCCGGCAATTCGCCCCGCACAGGATACAATATTTCACGTTGACAGACATTACAGCGCTTATGCGAACGTTTATTCTTTGTGTCCCGTATTTTATTCGCTTTATGACGTCCCGTGACCGCATATAACTGCCGTCTAGTTTAAAATCACAAGCGAATCTGAACTCTATCCGTATGGTGATACGACCAGAGTACAGTTGGAGGACGCGACAACGCCGCGTGCTGGGATATAATAGCCGTGGATGTCAGTTGTGTGTTTGTTAGTATTTTATTTGGGAGCTCGCGTGGTGAAATAATGGCGTAATGCGGCGCTGTAAATTATACGCCTTTGAACGGTGACGTTTATAATCGACGGTGGCTTGCTGTGAGACCACACGGTGGCTAGTGCCGGCTCCTGTCAAAGTAGATCCAATCACAAAGTAGATATATAACAGAGACACGACCTAGTACTAGAAAATGGTATCACCCTAATACTGGCAATACGACTGGCAAAGGGTGAAGTCCAGGCATATTCCGGAAACCGCCATCTAGTGCCACTATTGGAAAATACTAATAACTAATTTCGTTTCGTATCTTCTTCTTAATTAAGGAGTTGAATTTAGGTTAATGTTTTTAATGTCAATATTTGTTCTTAGTTCGGCATATTTACATTTTATAATTTACAAACGTTAATAGTATTGACATCTATTACATTTTTTCTTTGCATTAAAGATAGATTGTATGAGATGGTTACGTTCCATGTTCCTATCAACCTTCCTCTTTCTATCCATTGATAAAAACAGCATGAAGATCGGTCTTTAAGTTTATCACAAACAGATAGACAGACCAACTTTTTGTTATTGTATAAGGATAATGTATTTGAAATGCTTAATTAGGTTATGATAATAAACCTGTTAAATATGATTGATGAAATATTATGAACTAGCTACTTTAACATACATGCAAAATCATGAATTAAGGAAACGAATAAATTAATTGCATAATGTCATCCAAATATGCTATAGCTCATTAATAAAAAACATCTGCAAAATATTTTGATTTGCATACTAAAATAGATGTATTTTCTTTGCTTTGTCTTGGCTAATATCAATTATTGAATATTATAATGTAATATCTGTTAATTTTTAAATTAAATGTTAATAAGTAGGTACGTGCAATTACTGAATATCTGGTTAGTGATCTTGACGCAATAAGTTCAATACATTTGCACAAAGAACAATCAAATCAGTGGGCAAAAAATAGAAAAAAATATTTAACACTTCAAACATTTGCATTCAACAATCTGTATGCTATCAACAAAGAACGATTACATCAACATCCTTATAAAATCCAATACTATAGATGTAGGCTCAACTTTTTAATAAACAACGCATGAACATAAATTACAGTCAGAAAAGATACAGAAGGTAAGCCGGTTCCCGACAGGCGCTAATGTGAAACGGGACACCGCACTTTGCCAGTTCACTTACAGCCCACAGCGACTACCGAGAATTTGTTGCTGCAGATTGTGGCACGAACTACTAAGCACAAAGGTTGTTTTTAAATAACCATTAAAAAGTATAGTTTAATAATTTTTTAAAGTATCTTATTGCAAAATTCTCAATACTCTTAGGTATCATTAACATTAAATATTTTGTATAGTTAATAGAAAAGTAGCCGAAAATCAATAAGTTATTTATGTCCTAGATGTTTATCGTTCCTTAAAAGATTTGTGTTAGAATTTTAGAATAGATACGTTATCGCAACACCGATTCATAAGTTACTGTATCACACGCGTCGAGAGACGACGTGTAGATAACTTCTGTCTCAGTTGTCCAGTTCATTTCATTCATTATAAGCACATTTGATAGCGACTGTACAGAACGTATCTGTTCATAAATCTTCATTGGGTTCCGATGACATGCCGCGACACATCTCGCTACCGCGCTACTAATCTACGCCAGGGACCAAACACCATAAATCACAGCTAACTGCCACGCCATTGTAGACTTTATCACCTACAATTACGGCCAGAATTCCCCTTCCCCCATTTCTTGGAACTTTATAGCACTTTCAAATACAAATAACTCCTTGGTTATTTTGAGTTCGATGCAACTTGGACTGATTCACCACGGAATAAAGTCGATTTACTATCCAGCATAAGTAGCAGGGACTTGGATCTTTTCGTCGAACTCGAATTTATCGACGTCGAGAAAGCAGCAAGAGCTAATGGAACAGGACAAGAAAATGAATCTAAACTAGCAAGAGATAAAGTCGAAGTTGCTTAGGCTGCGCTCGTTAAGTACAGCAACAACATTATCCCGTGACAAGTAACGTCAGGCTGTCGATCAACATAATATATGTTCCGCACTGTCAGTTGTCTTAACGCATGAATGATTCACTTCGTGATAAATTTTAGCTTATGATTACCTTTCAGACGTACGTCAATACATCTGTACGTAATTACGTCCCTACTGCTCGAGACTTGCAGGCGATTTTATAACGGAGCCATTCCGCTCGGTTCGTTATTTTGACGCATGTCGTGTGTATTCGTGAACGGGTGATTTATTAACGCTCGTGGGTGTGATGGATCAAATTTTAGAAACCTTTAGTGCGGTTACCGCCGTAAGCATGACTAGCTCGTTAGAATTGCTAAATCAGTTGTAACGAATGATAATAAATTGCTAGACTTACTACAAATTGTAAGTTAATTAAAGATTGTTTGTGATTACAAAAAGAGAAAATCAAACAGTGAATAAATGCTATAACTACAAAAAAAAATACTAATATCAATTGTAGTAGGTTGGCAAAACGGCAGTACGAATGTAAAGAACTCTGTTTATGGCACAAGCCAACAAAAAAACGCACACAGTATGAATATAGTAATGAAACTACAAGCACATAATTTACATAAATTATTATAAAAACTAACAAGAAACTAGCATGTATACGAGTAATAAAGAATGTACGATGATACATTGAGCACTAAATTATGTATATAAAACCTTATTTTATGACGAACAATGCAATTTATGGGCGTAATAAAGGAAGCCGGTTGTACATCACTGACAGCTTTATCCGATGATCGTGAAATTCGAAACATAAAACGCTGCTGCCATTTCCAGACGAAACTAGTTTAGCACTGAGGAGTTGACAGACGGCCGACGGTTGGGGTTAGGCCCCGAACACACGGATTTAGCCAGATTTATGTGGTGCTTAAATATCGCAAATTTATGGTTAGAAATTACGTTCGTTATATTACTCTTGAATCTCTAGATCATCGTGATTCATGGGCTGTGCGCTGCTCGCTTTGAGAAATTCGGAATTCTGTGTGTGAATTTACACAAACCTCAATTAGACTCAAAATTGCAAATACAGTGAATTAATTAGTGACAATAATTTTGCAAGTTATTCGAAACCTGCAGCGTTGAATCCATCTACACTCCAGGCAGAATAATTTAAAAACAGCACAGCTACAGACTTAAGAAGTAATAAAGATTTGTATTACTAAAAATGTTAGAGCAAATATTCTGAATTTACATTAAACTATCCTAGTCTATCTTCTGAAGTGTTCGTCATTCATGTAGTCAGGTTTGTCTGCCCCAAGCTTTATCCCTCTGAAAGCACACGTCGGTCATGTTGTAAAGGCGTGCATCAAAGTCAGCCTTATCGAACTACCGTCGGCGTCTTTGCCCAGGACTTGACTTTGTAAACAGACCTTGTTTTATGAGCAACAGAGGTCAGGAGCTTTGAAGACAATAGGGCAGTATGATGCTTTGATGAATCTCAAATGTTTGGGTCGTTAAATCTAATTTTGCTATATTTCTCTCTTGTTTTGTTATGTCTGTTTCTGTCACGATTTTGTCTTTCTTGTCTGTTGAAAATAAATAGTATTATCTATATAAAATATACTTTTTCATAATGAAAAAGTTAAGCTATTTATAAAAATCACGTAATTTTTATAAATTAGGTACTAATTTAAACACAATTATTTTAATATTATGATAATAAACCTGAATTTTACATAGATTTAAATGAAAAATTTCAAATACTTTAAGTTTAATTAACATAAATAATATTAATTATCGTTATCAAAATGTTCTTTTTCTAAATAACTCGTAAGTCAAAATAATTATCGTACGGTTAATAAATTACCCTCTCTGTTTGTCTTGATTTATTATCCTTTATTTTTCACATGTTTTATATTAACTACGTACGAGGCGGCATTCATTTGAAAAGTACCCGCGAATACAAATCGGTGTACTTAAGTGACACTTCGATTGTTTCCTTTTTTCTTTGTTATTTCGTGCGTTCACACTTCCCGTATCGGTATCGACATATTTATCAAGCGAAGGAAACGTTTAAGGCGGTCGTTAATCTTATTAAGAAGACAAACGCGCGACCTGGGGGGTTAAGACATCGTACAAATCGCTCGCACGTAACAAATGCAGCGATCGCGGCACAAATGATACCGATATAAAATACTATCCCAATTATTTGGGACAATTCATTAGAGACCCTCTACGATTTTCGATCGGCGTGATTCGTCAGCGACGACGGATGAGCGCCCGTCCCGTACGGAGTGCCGAGGAGAAATGGGAGCAGTAAATCAACGGCCGCCGACAATCCGGCGCAGTCGCCGTCGATACATCAAGCGTAATGCCTCGGATACCGCCGCCAGATAATCGAATGTGAGCATCCACTCGTTACCGTGAAAATAAGATGAGGATTGCATCGCTTCCTCATTAACAACGACCTAACTCGATCATCATCGCAACCCATTACTGCCTTTTCTGTATCTACAGTTTCGTTTCCGACGTCATTAGCGTTATGGACTTTGACATGCGTTCGGAAGTCGCACGAACGGTTGTAGATGGATTAATAGAGTCCATTTTCCCGCGAACGTCCCGAACAGTTGTCTCCGAGCATCGAGCGCTGATAGATCTGTAAAGTTTGCCGCGGACAGGAATATATCGAGTGGCTGCCTCCGTGCGGCTTTATTTATACACAACATCTGTTTGAAGAGTCCGGGCTCCGGCGCGCGGACGGGGCGAGCATTACCGGAGATTTATTCCGCGTCTTAATTGTGAATCGATGGGTTAATGAAGATAAAACCCGTGGCCGTGTTGTAAATTAGCTCGCGTGTCGACTCGTGGCTCGGATAAAGGCTTTCTTTATTGCTCTGTTTGTTTTCTCGGACCGTACTTCAAAGGGAGCTGAGATAAACTTTATGCGAATATATATTTTTTGTGGCTCAAAACGTATGCTCGCTTTTAAATCTAAGTCGATTTCAACTGTCGGCCCGAACATACGAGACGCGGATTATTAATGCGCTATTGTCGTGGGTAATTAGTGCGGGCTAATAAATCGGGCCGAGCCGTACTTGTAAGTAACAATGGCGGCAAAGTAAGATAAATTGACCCGACGTGTCCTCTCGCAAATCTATATTGACAAGGCATCGGTTTGCTTTCATTCAGGTTTGGCCATAGCACAAAATCTCCCGTCGGCGAGATTTGTAATTCCGTGCGTATAGTTGCGGCTCGGTTTGAGGTTTAGTTAGTCTGTGGCGGACCCTGCGGTGGCGCTAATGGTCGTGATTCGACAAGAACAAATGGCCGCCGTGACAAATGGGCGGACGACCCCGTGTCATACGACGCCGCGTAACTTCAAACACTGGGGTGAACCAATATTCCGTTATTGTTTCTTATTAATACGAACATAATGATCGATGCGTCCGTTTGCTTGTATTAAAATGATGAATGAAACAAGATAAATGATGTTTGATATTATATTAACATCAAAAGGCCGATCACTGCATTGAAAGATCGTTAAAGTATTTATTTAATCTCTTCTTCTTATTGTGCTGTCTCCTTAAAGAGGCTATTTCTATTTTGGAAACTGCTGTTCTAGAAAGTGATGTGGTGCTTTTTCCGAGCCACTGTCGAAGGTTTTTGAGCCAAGATATCCTTCTGCGGCCCGGCCACCTTGCCTTGCAATATCAGTTGAAGGTCCGAAATATTCTAGTTTTCTTTTCTTAATCGTTGTTAGTACTCCTGTAGTCTTCTCCATTTTATCTAGAACAATACTATTTCGTATACGATCCGTCCAAGATATTTGTTTAATGTTCTTCTAGAAATAAACATTTATATTACAGTTTCATATATCTAAAAGCTCACAAGAAATCAGTTCAATCGCATTTACTCCTATCTCAGTGAGCTGTAAGGTAATAACCCCAAATCCCCTGTCAATCCCACAGACTGTGGGCCACAGTAGTTCTGCTTGCGCAAGCACATGACTGACGGATTGACAGGGGAACTATTAACGGCTCTTGTGGTTTTAAATTATAACACAATGTTCTTTCATGTAGCATAAAAAGTAGTAACGTTATATTCTTTATAATATGCCAAACCAGTTAAGTTTAAATTGGGTTAGTTGAATAATTTAACTTTAATATTAGTTTAAATTGGGTTAGTTGAAGAATTTAACTTTAATATTAGTTTAAATTGGGTTAGTCGAATAATTTAAATTTAACTTTAATATTTGCCTTGGAAAATAGTACGCGGAAACGAAGAAAAGCATTGATTTTGTAATTAAAATATGATAGTTATTACCTACGCAAAGCTGAGACTTCCTGATAAATCTCGATAACAACAGAATAAGCCTAATATATTATGGCAATTCGATTATAAAAAAGTGAGAGATTTTTAGCTTGATTTTCACTCGAGCACCATCTCTCGTTTTGACTCTACTGACAACTCAACATTGAAAGATTCATAATCTTTCAATGTTAGTTTTTCGACAACGAGAGATTGGATGCGATGGGATGGACGTTAGTTACTAATACAACATTACCTTTTTTATTTTCATTAAACCTATAATACTACACCTGTAACTACGCGGGCAAGGCGCGGGCAAAAGCCAGTAATAAAATAAAAACGCATGGGGTGTCTAGGGTTAAAAACTTCTTACAGAAAAATACATTTTAAGTACAATTTATTAGTTGTGGCCATTTCATTATCAGTATTTTAAGAAATACATGAGTACTTTTTTCAAAACCATTCCTTGAGTTATTTTCTTTAATGTAGATGAATATCTACATTAAAGAAAACAAATCTCTGTAAAGTTTTGAGCTGTTTATTGTACGAAATGTAATGTTATGTTTTATTGTGCTCTGTGTGTGGCACGCAGATCTAGCGAGTGATTTACAACCGCCGTATCGCCGTCTGCTATCACTTGATGAACGTTAACTTGTGCGTGACCCTGTACAATCTTATGATCTTCATGGCTAGGGCTCATTGGAAATCGTCTAAAATTATTATTGTCGTCTCCGTCTTTTGCTGGTTCCATTTTAACTTGAATTTTAATATTCAATTATAAATATGCAACTTTTAAAGTACTTACTTAAACTATTTTAAATAACTAGCTGCATTTAAATTTATTGGAAAAAATGTTTACAAATTAACCTTTTTTTTAGAGAACCTTGAATGAAATTGATATAATATATTTTTTTATATTAACATATTTTATCATTATGTAGGTAAGCATCGTATGTCAGTAGAGTAAAAACATTAAAAAGTTTATGAGATCAAGTCAAGAAACACAAATTACTTTTGCGGAACTCGATATCTTATTCTCGGTCAAAAAAACAATAGTCCTCCCGGACTGGCAAGGGCGTATAAATCTCGAGTGGATGCAGGCGATCCGTCTTCTAATGAAGAAAAGTGCGCCCCCAGGATGTTTTATCGCCGATCTATGTAATTAAAACGTTACCCGAAGGAAATGTGCGGTAATAACAATAAATCTAGCCGGTCGTAACTCGACCATCGCCGTGTCGAGACACAACGTTAATAATTGCCAGCCGCCCGGAACGCGATCTTCCTGAATATTTGATGACGACTAATGAATCAATCCCGCCGTGGACGGTCCTTGTACAAATGGGTTTCGAATTTAAATGTCCATTGCAGCTTGTGATTGATGAGCTAATGTCGCTTCGCCCGAATGTTGGTGGAACTTTTGTATTTGCCAATTGATCTCAAAATTAGCACGCCGTTGAAAATATTATTATCTATACAAAAAAATTAAAAAGCGGAAGAGTTTGTTTGTTTAAACGCGCTAATTACAGGAACTACTGGTCCGATTTCAAAAATTCTTTTTTTGTTGGATAGTCCATTTATAGAGGAAGGCTAAAGGCTATACAATATAATAGGAACGAAGCGTCAGTGAGAAATGTTGCAAAAACGGGGAAAATTATTCACATGTGAGGACTTTCGTTGCGTGCGCTGTGCATAAACGGTTTAAGTAACTCAAAAAATATGTATGAAAGAATTATTCCTTTTTAATAATCGTATTAACAAAAACCTACGTGAGTAATTAAAAGATAACGCGAACGAAGTCACAGCTAGTCTGCTATAATATTAAAAAGTACACAAAAGAATGGAATAAACAACTTAAACATCAGCTTATCCCGAAAAGAATCAATTCACAAGGTGGAGTTCGGTAACAAAGCGAACTAACCAGTTGCCATACATGAAGATCTCGGTATTCGTGAAACCATTAAGTCGTATTGTCTTAGCTGCGCCATTAGCTCGGGCATTTGTTCTGGCGATAGCATCAGCAGCTAATGAGCTGTCGCCTCGCACGCTTTTACTTTCAGACTCCTATCTCCGGACCTTCGCCGCGTGCTAATTTTGAGATGGTTCGAAATGTGTTAAGCGTTATAGTACCTAGTTTTATTTATGAGGCTTCTTTTGTTGAACTATTTATCTGGGAATTAATGATGTTGCTTTTGGTGTGCCAATATGAAAAGAACTTTATTTTGATAGCTGAGATCAATATGACATAGACAAATCTAAAATATAATTAACATATGGATACTAAGTATTTTGATGAAAATCTTAAATAAACCCCTACCTGAAAAGGTTCAATGAACGTTGGATGACAAGTTTTTAAGATTAACAATTCTGTCAAAAGCTCTATAATACTGATGTTAATGATTACATTACATCACCAAAACACAACTTTACGGTACATTAAAATGTAAGTTAACATTTTCATTACGTGTGTGCCATAACAGAGATGTCAGTCACCCCGGCCGTTTGTTCGTGCCCGTAAACTAGGTACATAAATTATTTTGTCTGCCCTGCCAA
Source organism: Celastrina argiolus (assembly GCA_905187575.2). Classification (NCBI taxonomy): domain Eukaryota; kingdom Metazoa; phylum Arthropoda; class Insecta; order Lepidoptera; family Lycaenidae; genus Celastrina; species Celastrina argiolus. The sequence goes on along the minus strand of LR994581.1, from coordinate 1,453,144 downwards.
GTGTAAGAAACTCTTCAGGAATTTATTACGGTTTGGTGGACGAAGTTAAGAGACTAGCGGAACAGATAAAATTATCTTGATTTCTATTGCAGCTGAGAATACTTAATGGTATACTATCGTCTATTTATTCGATTCAGTTGTTTATTAATAGTTTTCTCTAATTCCCTCAGTAATTTTGTATTCTTTATATTATATTATATAGATAGGTACTTATGGCTGGTTTAGGACTATTAAAAAAAAATACAAATTTATGAAGCTCATTCATCACCATTCGTTGCCTAAAGATGGCCTGAATATTTTTATTTTTTTAAATTAGTACCTTCTAACATTTTAATAAACTAATTAGCATCCGCTAAAGCCTTTTCTTTGTGCACAACTTGAGGAAAAATAGTAGCGAGTGCCGACAGCCATTTTGTACGAGGCTAGGGGGAGTTTAAAATATTACACGTTGCAGGAAATGTATTTTTTAGCAAGGGGTAACTCAATTTATTTGTAAGGGATGACAGCTTTAATTTAGTCTATTTTACTGGCACATTTGTCAAGTTCTCCCAATTAACGTTCCAGTAAAGTGTCAGTTAAATAAAATTTTACAAGACATGCATTGTTACATCTTTTAATGGTGAACAGGTCTATTCTTTATTCTTTTATTCTACTTGTCGGTTCAGCTACAACGTTTACTGCTGGTCATACACCTCCCCCACTTTTCATTGGGGGTTGCCTATACTCGCCACGCTTGGCGGACGGGTGGACAAGCGCAGTTTTACCAGTGGCTTGTCTTTACTTCTTCATCATTCCAATAATGTTGTTTGAACGTGTAGCTTGGACGTGTTTTGTTTCCAGGTGAATAGGTTTAAAGTTCTTATGTCATAAAGATTTTATCATTTAATAGCTTGTTTCTAGCAAATGCAACAATATTTACTGGAATTTGTTTCATTTAATATAAAGTTTCTAAAGTATAATTTAGGAACTAGGTAACTACTCGTGTATTTGTGGTCTAATGCTAACATTAGTCATTGAAAAATCACGCTGATTACACAACCTTATTATAAGTTTATTGTTGCCAAAGTTGATTGTACAAAGAAGAGAAATTATTAGATTAGGTATTTTTAATTTGTGACAAATCGACTTAAGTACTTACTTACTGATAAAAACTTGCACTTTTTACGATATGAAACGCGTTCCACGATAATATAGTTGAAATTGAAAACAAAAACAACAAACAATATAAAAACAGCAATCATCAAATTTCGAATAAATTACAACAAATGCATATTCGCTAAAATAAAACAAGAGGAAACATCAGCGTAGCTTCCTGAAGCAATACATCGTGTAGGCCCGGGGTGAAATATGCCCCATGTATTATTCACAGAAATTGCCACATATTTCATCCCACAGATATAACTCACAGATATGCGCTTAGTCCACGAAACGAACTCATTTTCTTGATAAAAAGCTGTTTTCGCAAATTTAAGTACTTACGCCGATGATGTATTCTTTGAACACTTTAAAAGGATTTTTGTTGTAGATTTTTGTTTAGCTCGAGTAATAAAAACATGGTGTAGTATTAGGTACATTGATGCCGATGATTTAAAATGTAATTGATTATAATAACTACTTTGCTACAAATTTAGTAGACTTTAACCAAGTTAAATATTGTTTAACCGATTTGATGTTAAGCAAAAAAAGTAATTGTTTAATTTACTTTAAGTTAATTGTAGTAAAAGGTTTTAGGTATTTCATTCCTACTTCTAGATATAAATTATTAAGATAAATATTATATTATTTAGTATTTAATACAGAGGTATAATAAAATGCAAAAGTAATGGCGCTATAAATAACAGATTTCACAATGTTATAAATAACAGATCAGATGAAATCACACCAACAGCAAACAAAAACGCGACACATTTCGTGCTAATCAAAATTAAATGCTACAAACCAAATAAAAAAACACACACCTGGTTACCATTCGGAGGGCGCAAAAAGTACCAATAGCGAGCCAATTTATCAGGCAGGCTTCGTCTTACAGATAATATATTGGAACATTAGAGAATAAAAGACGACCCGACGAGTCGTTCATCATGTTTTTGCAGTGCACGTTTGCCGCCAATCCCGTCCCTAATACTGAACCATAAAGGTCAATCTCGGATGCAGAATTGCAAATCAATTTGGCAAGTTCCACGCAGTGTATGGGCTCTGGAAGCGCGTATGTCCATAAATTCACTCAAATCAAAAGTCAAAGTCAAAGTCAAAAATTTTTATTCAGAATAAATTTTACAAAAATGTTTTCTGAACGTCGTTTCTATATGATGCCTACCACCGGTTCGGGAACTAGCCCAGCGAGAAGAACCGGCGTAAGAAACTCGCATGGGGCCACCTTTTACTAAAAAGATGGAAAATTTCTCTTTTAAAAAACAAATAAATATAAAAAATATGTTTACATATAAAATAGTCAATACTACTACAAATAAAAAATTGCACTTTTATGCAATTAAATAAAAGAAAAAAAAAAGCCTTGCAGGGGGCTACTTTATTCCCAAGGTGTGCTATCATTCATATAGTCACAAACTTTATAGTATGCTTTTGCACACAAACGTTCTTTGACTACTTTCTTAAACTTATTGTTAGAAAAATTTTGAACGTTTTCTGGGACCCTATTGTAAAGGCGTATACATTGACCTTTAAAAGAATTCTTTACTTTACTAAGCCTTGTCACTGGTACATCCAGTTTATGCTTATTTCTAGTATTTCTATTATGTTTGTCACATTTTTTTTTAAATTGATGAATATTTTTCTTAACATATAATACATTTGAGAGAACATACTGAGAAGCTACAGTTAATATTCCAGTTTCCTTAAACTTTTCTCTAAGTGAAGTGTTGGGGGCCAGCTTGTAGATTGCCCGAACAGCTCGCTTCTGCAGCACAAAGATACTATTTATATCTGCAGCGTTGCCCCATAGCAGAATACCATAGGACATTATACTATGAAAGTAACTAAAATACACTAGACGTGCAGTACATTCATCTGAATATTGTCTAATTTTACTAACTGCATATGCTGCTGAACTGAGTCTGTCGGCCAGCCTAGCTATATGGGGGCCCCACTGAAGTTTTGAGTCTAACGTTATACCTAAGAATACTGCAGTATCCACTAGTTCCATACATTCCTCATTTAATAGTACATTGGTATCAGTTTGCCTCACATTAGGCAATGTGAATTTTATACATTTTGTTTTTCTATTATTAAGCAAAAGATTATTTACATTAAACCAATGTACTATTTTTGAGAGAGCACTATTTACTTCGTCGTAGCATATATTTTGCCGTTTTATATTAAAAATAAGAGACGTATCATCAGCAAATAATACTATCCCGTGTTTTTCATTAATAAGGAATGGTAGATCATTTATATAAATTAAAAACAGAAAAGGTCCTAAAATAGACCCTTGTGGGACCCCCATCTCTATTTTAGAGCCTATGGATTTTTTCCCATTTACCTCTACCCTCTGAGTTCTATTTGACAAGTATGATTTCAAAAGGGCGAGAGCTGGACCTTTTACCCCATAGTGGTGTAGTTTCCTGATCAATGTCGTGTGCTGCACACAATCAAATGCCTTGGAAAGATCGCAAAATATTCCAAGAGCATCCCGCGATCCCTCCCAAGCTTCAAAAATATAACTTATCAAGTCGACGCCTGCATCTGTTGTAGAGCGTCCCTTTGTAAAACCAAACTGTTTTTCGTGTAAAATATTATTAACATTAAAGTGTGCAAGCATCTGATTTAGTATTACTTTTTCATATATTTTACTTAATGTTGGTAGAATAGATATAGGCCGGAAATTTGATGGATCCGACTTACTACCAGACTTAAAAAGAGGTATTAATTTACTATGTTTCATTAGATCAGGAAATACTCCACTTTTAATACAATCATTGAAAATAGTTGACAAGTAAGGTGCGATAATGTCGACTATCGATTTAATAACTTTCGTAGATAGGCCCCACAAATCTGCAGTACTCTTAATATTTAATAAATTAAAATGTTTTATTATGTCTTGGGGCCCTATTTCTCTAAATCGAAAGTCGACTTCGCACTCTTTTACATTTTCTTTAAGGAGTAATTCAGCATCAACAGAAGAGGCATTCAAATATTTAGTTGTTGAAACTGGAATGTCCGCGAAGAATTTCTCAAAAAAAGTAGCAACTTCACTGTCGGATGTAATTACTTTATTATCTATGTTTAGTTTAAAATCTGAGTTGCGACTGGCGACTCTTCCAGTTTCATTTGCAATGATTTGCCATGTTGTTTTAACTTTATTGTTTGAATTTTTAATTTTATTTTTAATGTCAAGAGACTTTGCTGCAGCGCAAACTTTCTTAAAAATTTTTGAATAGTTTCTTACATAATTTTTAAAGTCTTCACTTTGATTAAATGTCTTTTCATTATACAGTTCATATAACTTAAATCTGCTTTTTAAAATACCTGATGTTGCCCATTCACTGAATTTACTTTTATTGTGTATTCTCACTGTCTTAGAGGTAAAAATAGTATCAAAATTATATTTAATTAATTGAAACAGTTTAGTGAATGCCCTATTTGGGCTGTTATCATATTCTAATTGTCCAATGTTGGCTAATATTTTACCTCTAAACTTCTCAGTGCGTTTAACATTAATTGGTATAAATGTATTTTTATTGTTGTTAATTTGGTTACATTTACTATTCATATTGAAAGTAGCTTGCTGTCCACAGTGATCAGAGCTTAGGATGTTGATTATTTCTTTATTAATTGGATTTATGTTGCTATATATATTATCAATACAAGTAGCAGAGTTGCTACTGATCCTTGTAGGTTCAAAGAATAAATTATTAAGGTTATATGATTTTAACATAGATGTGAATCTAACAGTGGTAGAATTACTCTCTAAAATATTTATATTAAAATCGCCACATAATATTATTTGCTTGTTAGATGCACATATCTTAGTTAATAATAATTCCATATTTTTTTCGAATGAATCATATAACCCCAATGGAGGCCTGTATACGCTTACAATAATAAAGTCTCCCACCTCTATGCAGGCTATTTCAGTGGTTCGTTCTGTAGAGAGGCATACTATGTCTTTCCGTTCTTTGTATTTTAAATTCTTGTTAATTAAAATAAGTGAGCCGCCTCTTATGGCTTTTTCTCTACAGAAAGAACTCGCTACCTGGTGCATACTATAATTTAGCATGATTTCACTTTTCTTGAACCAATGTTCTGTAATACACAAAATATCTATATTATTATTATTTAAAAACAAATCAATTTCTAGCTCTTTACTAGCCATCCCTTGTATGTTTTGATGCACCAGCATAAGTGTATGTAACTTATTACTATTTTTATTAATACTTATATCTATAGTGCTAGAGACTTCCTCTGTTGTCTTATAGTCTAATTTAAATTATTATTATTTGGAACATATTCCAAGGAGTTACAATAAGTCATATTGTTGCTAGGCTGCTCAATAGAAGCAGTTGTGGTCTTACTAGCCAAGTTCTTGGCTGGGTTTAAATATAAAAAAGTTAATAGCGTATTAGCTACAAGTCTTGTAAAGTATAAAGATAGAAAGTATCTATCTAATGTCAATTTACATAATTTATAATTTAAAATATTATTAATGTCAATGATATTGATTTTGTTGTCATATTTATTTAACAATATGCAATTATTATTAACAGCAGCATACAATTGGCTGTTAAGATTATACCTAATATTATTTTCCCGTGGCAACTCTTTTATGTATGGAAATGTAAATAATATAATGTTACTAATATTTTGAACTCTGTTTAGTGACTCTATATAATTTTCCATTTGAACCTTATTTACATTTCCTCTTCTCCCTAATAATATTATTAGTGTTGTATTAGGACAGTGAGCTGTGCGTAAAATCTTTTTAATTACTTGCTCAAATGTTGCTCCTGGCATACAGGTATTGCACACTGACTGTCCATCACACAACTTACTCAATTGCACCCCGACTCCCCGACCAAGCTCATCACTGTAAATACTTATTAAGCCAGACCCTGAGGCCGATGATGCAATTAAGTTTTCTTTAACGGAGGGTTTGGCATGAGTCTCCACACCTACAATACAAGAATTAACTGTTGAACAGCTTACTCCGCATTGACAAAGCGAGTTCAGTCTCAATAAAGATTCAACTCTGTCTTCGTTATAATGAGATACTTCGAGTAAGGTATTCAACGCAGATATGTGACTTGATATCTCTAATTGGGCAAGTTCATATCTTTTAGTGATTGATTTTAAGGAGTTGTGTAGGTCTGTGAAATCGGTTTCAAGTTATTGTTTGCAGAAGATTTCTATTCAAAAGGCGTTTCGTCGAGTCATTTCTCTATTATGTTAACGATTACAAAACTGGAATGATGTATCGATCGTTGTAGCTATTTATTAAATGTGATTTCTAATTTCGTCATCTTTTGTAGTTTTGGTTCTGTTAATCTGATCTTTGTTAATGTCGCCTTGGGTGTCTGGGGATCGTGAGTTTGATTAATTTTAACCTTTAACAAAATTTATTTGTACATTTTCCAGGTTTTTCATGAATAGTTACAACTTGAATTTGATACTAAAATATGTCGCAGATGAATCCAGTTTTACCACTTTTGAACACACTTAAATAAAATAGATGAAGAGATTCTAAAATAGATTGATGACTGTCTGAACTAGAAAACGTAAGTGTCGAAAGTACCTAATGTCGAAGCAGACGAAAATGTACATCAGGCACGTCCATCTACAGGCTGCTTAAGATTGCGTAGACAAGCTATTTGCGCTATTACAACCACTTACAGTTTATCTAGGTCATACGCTATTTTTCGCTAAACTTACTAACAACTTCAAGTGTTAACATGTTTTTATATACTTATTTTCTACTTTGTGACTCTAGTGATGTTTTGTTTAATCGACATACTTTGCATAATTTTTAATTTCAACCACTTACAAACGTTAATGGTCTTAGGGAAAAAATCTTATTATTTCTAGTAAGTAATTATAGCAGTAGAGTTTTAATATCTGTGTCTGGAGGGGATATAGATATATACCCGATATCAGACAGTGAAAACTTCGTATCGTGTTGTAATTAATTCCTTATAATTATTTTATGATAATAAATTATTGTGTAAAAACTAAAACACCGCAGTTAATAAATAAATTAAATTTATCGATACACAATGCTCATTCCCTGAGTTAATTTATTACAGCTTTTTTGCGACGCCGCGATTCAGAATAAAAATGTTTATCACGCGAATAAATGTTTATGCCGCATCCTTAAATCCACGGGAGTGCTCTTAAACCCGTAAAAGGTATCATAAGTTAGAGTTACTCTGACTATAATGAATATGGCCGCGGTATATTTCAATTTAATTTTAGCAGCGCCCGTGGCGCTGGCGAGTTTTATGACTGAGGTGGAAGCGTTTGGGCTTTCACGTACGTCAGCTTTATCGTTATCATCATCATTAACTCCATTGTGATTACCATCTGCACTATTATAATTAAGATCATAACAGATAGACATAAAGACAGAGTGAGGTAGATAAACTTGGAATAATTTAGTTTTCTTTTATAAGTAGTACCTAAGTATAAATTACATTAGGTGCTGTACGTCAATTTTCCCATTTAATTTTTCTATTTAAATCTCTTTTGTTAAATAAAATCTATATTAATTAATTTTATTTCAACAGCAAAATTTTATTCTCATTATACCTATACTTAAAATTAATCTCGAATATCTGTCTTAAAAGTATAAAATTTTTTCAACCATTGTACATTACGTAGGTATATCGCACAGATCTTTTTTTTTCTTTTTATTTTATATATAATACGTAAAGTCAATTAAGAACATTATTATAAGGTTTGGTGATGGATTTTTTTGCAACAACCAAAATAAATCATTCTCAGGTGCAGCTCACATGGTGCAATCGACATTGACGTGGCTTTCAATCGCACAGACAAATAGACATGAAGCCTTCTTCCTGCGTACAATGGTGGAATTGTGCAAACAGCCTCATAGGACACCTTTATGAATATAAAATTTTATATCTACCACTTTATGTTTATGATAATACGATTCAATTTCGAACGCACGTATATTTCCACAAATTGTCTGTATTCACAATCAAAAAGTAACCTTCTGTAGTGGAAATGAGAGTTGCTTTCGCATTTTCGTTTGAAATGTACTTGTGAAGTACAGTAGTAATGGATTGGCCGTTTGTCGGTGGAGTGCGGGTGGTCACTTCGGTACGTTGTGAAGTGTGAACAAAAAGCTTTTAAATAAAAGGCACCATTTATTCTAAATGTGACATATTTTACGAGGCTCCTGCAGTTTTAAATTTATGCATCTCATTCTAGGACCGCATGCTTGTTTATGGACATTTTGTTATCATTTTTTGACATTTCGCAAACAATTCTCATAAGTGGAATATCGTTTAGTTTATTTTCGTTATACATACATTTTCGGTACCTTAAAGTATGATCACACTTTTTTACATTAAAATGCCAAAAAATTAGAAACATTATTTCACAGTAGGTAAACTTCGTTCGCGTGGTTGTCGGAAACACTTTCGCGATTGTCTTTTGATGGCTCACGTTGGTTTTTGTTATTATGATTATTAAATAAAATTTACTTCCATACATTTTTTTGAGTAACTTTAACCGTTTATGCAGCGCACGCAGAAATTCCTCAAATATGAATAATTTTCCTCGCTTTTGCAACATTTCTCACTGACACTTCGCTCCTATTGGTCGCAGCGTAGGTACCTAATGTTATAAAGCTTACAGCCTTCCTCTATAAATGGACTATCCGACAAAAGATTTTTTCAAAAAGGATCAGTAGTTCCTGAGATTAACGCGTTTAAGCAAACAAACAAACAAACTCTTCCGCTTTATAATATTAATATAGATAAATATTATATTTATTATATATGTGGTATTCTATCTAACACCTAATGTAGAAAGACGATGGTAGAAAAAGAGAACAAAAGTTATTTAAATGCAAATCATATAAAATGTCGTTACACAACACTAAGGTTAAATCTAAAATCCTATACAATGGACAATAAAATCGGATACCCAGAACAAATCTGCAACAATCCTAACGCATTAGTTAGCGTGAAATGTGTGTTTGTCATTACTATCTTCACGGCTTTTATGCCATTAATTTCCCTTCTAAAGCATTGTCAATTTACCACGGCTGTCTATTCTATTCACACTGATTACCCACGGTCGTAGAGCAGAATATCTCCCAACAACACATCAGGATTTTTCCCGTACGGTAAGACTGGAGCTACGGGTTCTTCTGTCCTGTGGCACGCACAGGGTGTTCGCCCTACTGAGCTCGCACAGTTGATAAATCGATATAGCACGTATTGTTAGACACCCCAGCTGTCGTCTGTCACAGATAGCTGACACTAGGGCTTTTTTCGACACGGCCTATTGTGACCCGGCGTGGCGTACACAAAACGAGAAGATATCGATCTCTCAATATAATATCGGTGAAGAGGGTTTTGTGAATTGAGCTCATAAATAAATAAGCGTTGTCGTGGCGTGTTTGGTTTTTTTGTGGTGATGTACGCGTTTCCTTTGTTAGGGGATCCGGCGGTAGTTCGATTAACGTAATTTATGATTTTAAATAAATATTTTGTGATAAATTGTTGATGTAAGGGTGCCATATTTTTTTAGGTGCCATTTTATTTTCGCTCAATTACATCGCCTTCCAAGTGTATTTTGATAGGGATTTAAATCGAAATATTCACATCATTAGATCATTTCATCGTTTTGGAAATTTAATAGCTCTGTATTTTTATAAGCACCCTACTATTTGATTACTCGTAAATACTTTATGTCAGCTAGAACAGCTTTCTGCATATTGAGTAGTTGAATAATGGGGATTTGAGATTATAAATTATCCACATACCACTGAATGTCCGGCTGGTGAAACCCTGATGGTAAACCCGTTTGGAAGATCCGTAAAAGTAACGTTTTCGAATTTCAATTGTATTGGCCGTTTTTCATACAATTATAATTTGATAACGTTTGTTTTATGAAGCTGTCAAATGCTTCTGCTAATTTTTTTTTCACTTCGCAAAACTTTACGTGATCGTTGTGACTGTGCAATATAAGCGTGATGATGATACTGAATTCAATGACTGCAATCGATAAATTCATGTAAAAAAACGCTAATTCATTACCGGCATTTAACGTGATACACGGCCCGCTCCGCGCCCGCAGACAGATAACTCAAAATTATGGCCCCTTTACGGCCCTTAAAATTCTGCGGTTTTATTGCAATGGTATTATTTATCGCAAATGTTAGAATGCTAAAGCTGTTGGTTTTTATTTCATTTGGAGGTTATATTTGTCTATTTATTACATCTGCTTTGATTTAAAACTTTTTTTAATTATAATTTATTTATTTAATTATATCCAACGCTGAATGCATTCGGATACGTATTCGGATTGATGTGATGATTCTACAACTCAAAATACTATGTGAACATTTGCGTCCTATCCCGCAATGGATTATTATTTTTATATATTTTAGTTATTACAATCTGCTTTAATTAAGTTATCTAATTAAACTAGGTCCATAAAGATAATAGTTTATATCTAAACTATTAAAACTGAATATTTTTAATCGCTCTTGAGAATATTAGCATGATTACGTCGAAGATAATCTCTGCAATAGTCGACAATCACAATATTTTCTCAGCCATCTAATAGCTTTATTATAGCCTCATTACGACCATTGACTGCTCGTAAGTATTTATTATCAATCAGCCGTATCATTAAACATAGGAAAACCATTAACTCCCCGATGAAACAGAATTTAAATCCATCAATAAAAACTGTAATCATAAACAAACAGACATTTTATACAGAAATTAACGTCATCAATTACCCATATCTAATCCCGGGACAGCGTCAATAAATTACATTTAACTGAAATGTAAAATGATAATGTCAGCCGAGTAAACTTTACAATTGTACAAACTGACCTATCGGTTATTAGGGACAACTTACTACAGCCCTACCTCGCTATCTATCCAGTCTAATCTCTACTTTAACCCCAAATCGTAGATTCCAATTTGCATTGATCGTGTTTATCATTCAAGTGGCAGGGTGTTCACGTTCTGCACTAAGACTTATTGTATCTGCATAGGGTTCAGATTTCCTTGTGCTGTAGTTAAGTCGTTCCATTCCACACAGTGCGAGGAAACAGCTCCATCCATCATCGGTAAGTGATAGATGAGTTCTGGCCAAATATTTGAATTATTTGATATTTGTACACGGGAGCGCCGCCGGTACATTTACCACCGAATTAATGTAACCGATGACACTAATTTGTACATCATTTTAATTGGCTTTAATTATGTAATTCAAAATGGTGTATGGTTGTATCAATATCGGGTGTGTTTTATTAATTCGAATATAAATTGCTTTTGCTACAACTTTTTATATTTTCATAATATCTTCATGTTGCTGTATTGATTTTAAAATGATTTGGTCTTTAATAGTTTCACTTTTACTGCACAAAAAAAAAAAATAACTAAAAATATCTATCATACGTTACAACATTGTTCTCTTCAAAGCTCTCACGAGACTCCTCACATCAAAGACCTGAGTGTTGAGTTTCATCCATTAGTCAAACAGAATAAGGTCAGCCGTCAGAATATAATCTAGGTTCAATAATTCGTGTTGATATATCTGATAAATAGTACCCGTGTACTGTACTGCAAACATCGGTGATGGATTGTTCCCTCCCACCTCTCCAGGCTATCACTTACTCAAAACTAAGTTAAGCTATTTTGAATAGTCTATGCTGGTATTAAAGTTAGTTTTTGTGTGGCATTTGATTTAGGAATGGTGACGTTACTGAATACAAATGGTAGCATATGTTTTTCAGTGACTTTCCTTCTATACCATTTTAACCTACCCACTTGTGTACTAAAATTAAAATCAAATTTATTTTTTAAACAAAAAAGTGTGGTTAAACTCGGCTTTCCTAAGATTAGTCTAAAACCAAGGTTAATAGTGCAAAATTTTCATTGCAATGTCGTATGCGGTTTAGCTTTCAGCCATTATCATAGACTTTAATTGTTACATTTTAATTGTTACTGCTATGGACATAATAAAGTTTCATATACATATTCCTGCATATCGTATCCTAGTTTAAACAAGCCTTAACTATACCTACAGTTATCGGTCTCTGATTAGCATGTTAGCACAGACCACATTAAATATTTTATCCGAAGTAAATATTGACTTAAGAAAGGATTGATTGCTGTTTGTTGAGCGATAACCGACGATAGAGTCTTTGCCTGTCAATAATGTGTTAGTGCTAACTTAGATAAATATAGGTAAATCGATGGATATGTTTCCATTTGATCAAAGTCATGTTTCATAATATTTTAATAAGGGTCGTATAGATTTTTCGGTAGTTTTGTTTCTGCTTACTTCATATTAAGCATCAGAGATAAAGCATAGTCCTAAAGCACGTATGGTAAATTGTGAAACCGGCTCTTAACCTGTAGTCAGTAGATCAGCCACTTTTCCCAATTTAACAGGTACATACTCTATGTATTACACCAATATAGGTAACCAAAGTCTATAGATAAATTGGCCATAAACGATCTTGCCCTCTCATATTCATAATATAAATTTACATACATTAGAATTATGCTTCTAAACGAAGCATAATTATTCTAATAAACCACCATCCAGACTAGAAATAAATAAAAATTTTGGTCCAAAAGTTCATCCAGTAAATAATAAAACAAACATTTGAATACATTTGGAAATAAATCTTGGCGCCATATGAAAGCGATTTGTTACATTAACACGGGAATTAAAATGAGCCATTTCACCCAACACAATTCACTTCTCATGGCCTGCCTCTATTTTCTTACCCCTGGCGTAGAGCAGAATAACAGTAGGTATGATAAGTATTTTTCGAAATACATATTTTGAGAATGGTATGACAATTTACAGCTACTTGTAGCTTTAAATTATTAATAATGAGTATTTTACGTATAATAAAGTAAATTATAATAAAATGTATTATGTATATTCCTTACATTTTACGCACTGAATTTCAATAAAGTTTAAAATAGAATCGTGGTGTAGGCTTCCTGTTGTTTTAGTGATAACATTTATTTTAATGTCGATATTATACCTAGCTATTTTATAAACTTCACATCTATTTTCGTAACATTTAAACCTTGACAATGTAAATAATTAGAATATTAATTGAATATAAATTAGAATAATTGACAATGTGACCCTAATTTTCATAATTCATTATGTATACATTTTACAAATACTGTGTAATATACACTTTGTATTCAACAACACATTCATGTTATTAAAATAACTTATAAAAGGTAGTAGGTACATAATTGGATTATCTTTATAAAATAAACAGAACGGGTGTATAAAGAACAGTCACTATAACTTTGGGATATGATTATACTACATTTTCTCATTCTAGAAATATATCATTTTATTTATAAAATTAAAAAACATATTGCTTTTTCTTGCGACAAAAAAATAAGAAATGGAAAAAAGAAAATAAATAGTTTTTGACAATACATTTCCAAAATAAGAAAAGATAGTATAATCGCATTTCAAAGTTATAGTGACTGTTCTTTTTACACACCGTGTAAATACAATTATCATAAATCTATAATTTCGTACCATTCAAAACACAACTGTCATAGCTTTTAACCTCGTTGTCCTACTGTTCCCCCGCTCTACGGCGCAACGCCCCAAACACCTCTGACGGTGAATAATGACCCGCCGCCGCAGTGATTAACGACGCCGCCATCCATCATCTGAGACGGCACGGCGACGAGACGGCGACGGGACGGCACGATCCGTCAGCAGCTCCGACACGAGAAATTAGTGTGATTGACAGTTTTAATATTCGGGTGCGCCGCGCCGTATGACTTAGATTTTGGAGTAAATCAAAATTAATAACGCTGTGTAATAATTATGTTACGAAAAGATAATTTATAACAATATACGCGGTGAACTAAACACTAAACATTTGAATGACATGCTGTGTGGATAGCAATGATTCTCAGTCATAGGAAATAAGATGTATTAGAAATAAATTATAAAAAACTATTTAAGCTCATAGAACATTAGCACCGTTTTAACCATCGACTTAAACAGGGGGGTTTTTTTTAAGTTGTACGTGTTTGTGTTTCTGTCTGTGGTATCGTAGCTTCCAAACGGATGAACTGATTTGATCTACTATTTTTTTTAAAAGCTGACGTGATCGTCAGTTTAGCTTGGTTATTATGAAACATCATCAGTTCGCCAACTGCTTTATAATTCGGGGATTACTTAATTTGGTTTATTATTTTCAGGACATGATAAAAAAAATTAAAATCATACTGAGCCACAGAGCAGCGACAACAGCAGGGCAACTCGACTCAATTAATACTCGGGGGTAAACTCAATCTCTCACACGTATGTGACTGATGGATCCGCCACTATGATTTATTGCAGCCGCCGCCATTCATCACGCGCGCGAAAATAAACTAAACTCCAACCTTAAATCACCATCATTATCAACGCATTGTCTTCATTATAGCATCGCCGACAACTTTTTAACCCCCACGAAAACGAGGAGTGTTGTAAGTTTCATGTGTATGTCTGAAATTGTGGTCATACGAATGAACCGATTTTAATCTAGTTTTTTTTTATTTGAAAGCTTGATCAATTTGAGAGTTACTCAAATTTTTAATTTTGTTTATAATTATTATTTTATTACTCGTTTATTAGGATTCAGGGTAGAATATTTAGAACGTTGGAATACCCAACGTTCTAAATTATTTCATGTTCAAATTTAGATTAATTGCCAATTTAGTAGATTTCTATCAGTCTTCTTGTAATCCAGTCTAAATTGACAAGGACAATAGTTGGACAATAATAAAATTTCATAATTGTATTTTATGTTCATTTTTAAACGTTTCTGTTTTATTTCAACTCCGTAAAAGAAGTTAAGTTATTTCACTTTTCTTTCACTTGATATCCATCATTTTTAGTTTGTAGTTCGTACCTACTCATAAGTTAGAAATATCTGGATAACTATCAATAATATCGTGGTAAATGAACAAAACTATGGATCTTAGGTCTCGATCAAACGACAAACATAGATTTTATCAAATTAACCCTATACAGTAATTTGCATACATTCAATATGAGTGTCCCAGCTAGTATTGCGCCGATGATGAATATAGGGTGCATGCACATCACGCAGATGTTCATCTTGACGTCAATTGCCACTCATTTTATGGTAATTTAATCACCGATCATCAAGTATGGGGTAATCAGCTATCTGCTATCAGACCAGAATCTGTCGTGATCATGCAGGAAGGACTGACAAATAACGTGACATTGATCAATGTCCATTGAATGGCGAAATTTAAAGAATTACAGATCCATTAAGATATTATTTTACTGCAGTCGAATATTTTTCGGTTGATGAACTCACAAAATACTAAAATTTTATCTGAGTGAATTCATTGTAAGTAATTTGTATCTGCAATATTATGTGTTTCTTCTATCAAGCTATTGTTTGAAGCATTTAAATTGCAATTATCATCATCACGCTTGTCAGATTATTAGACTGGCCACAACAGATGCTTCAAATCAGAATTATCATCAGACTTATCTTCGCCTTGCGCCACGTCGTATGCTCCTACAGAACGAACGACCGTGTAATTTACATTGACGTACTCTGGTCGTGATTCGTGCCCATTCAATGATAATACAATCATTATCAATAAATGTCAATTATTATTCCTAGCCCCTTCTGTCCGCCTCCGTTGCCTTCATTTGAATTTTTAATAGACACATTTGTTAGTGGGAAGTCAATTATGACTTTGTCAGCTAGAAGCTATTGAGTTGGTTTGTTACTTTGTATTCTATGTTGTTCGTGGCAGCATAACTAATTATTATATTTTATTGCAGTAGTTTATTTATTGCTACTAAAATTAATTTTTTGTTGAAATACCAATTACAATGATAGCATTGTATATAGAAGGTAGAAATTAATTGTTCTAATAATTATGTTTTAATTAAACAATTGGCAAGAATATAATATTTTCATCTGAAAATATGAATTACTATATAATATTATATAATATTTAAGTCTGTATCTTTAAAGTTTAAGCTCATTTACTTTTTAAGTGCCGTTACAAAAACGTTTTATCTAAGTACCAATAAATATTGTTAAACAACATGAAATTATTATCTTTGTAAAGTTAAATTTATCAAACAATTAAATCACTACATTATCGAAGTCTACTCGATACGATAAAACGTCAGATTAATGTATCCAGTCGTCCACGATATTGAATATAATGTGTCATTAGTGACACAAAAATTTGACACGTCCGAATATCACGTGACAGGTCGCGGTAATTTGGACCCTGCGTCATTGCCATACGAGCTATGTGTCAACCCTAATCACATCAACACCGTAATAGAAAAACCCACTCTATGCACCGCAAATAGAAACGAGAATCCCGTAAGCCCGAACTCTGAGCGTGCAATGCGGTAATGAGGCTGCAATTATGTGGCACGTTTCATTATTCAGGCCGCAAACGAAATTGGACCGTGTGGTGATCTATTAAAGTTTTATTGGAGTAAATTAGATATCGGCCGCAACAATTAGCTAATTACCGAAGCAAAGTGACATGTTGTCAGCGGCGCGGCGAGCGGTGCGCCCGTCGCCTGTCATGGCGGCCGAATAGGGCTGTGCGTGCTTTTGTATGTAATTACACTATTATCGTTCTCCACATTTATTTTAATTACATCGCTTATAGCAATTAGATCACTATTTGTATTATATCATTTCTAGTTGACATAACTGCGGTACTATAATTTAGGATAATATAAACTTTGGAAGACCTAACTATTGCCACTTCATGCCAAATCGGTTCAATCACTGTGTACTTCTGTCTGCTGCTGCTGCTGCTCAATTGCGGTCCAAGTTTTCAATTACCAGTACGAGTCTCGTCCATTTATTCCGTTTCGTAACCGCGCGACAGCTGAGCTAGTCGCCTGTCGCGCCGTGTCGCGTCGCGCCGCTGTCACACCCGTAATTTATTTCTAACGACGCCTTTGTGCCGCTGTCAAACGTGTAACTGTGCGCTTATGTTTATTCTGTAATGATGGCTTACAACTAGTTATTTCCAATTGGCGCCTATTCGTTAATGTCAGAGTCAGTCATTCGAGAAGATTTAATTTTTCTATTTTCATCTTTCGATGGATTATGAACAGCAGCGTTAAAAGATATTACCTCATACTTTAACTTTCTTTTAAAGCATAACTAAAATAGTCCAATTTATAACTATGAAGATGTAAAATAAAACATTATTATCTTAAAAATATTACCAAAAAACATATGGCCCTCTTATTCAGGCTGTGAATTTAATGTTGTGCATAGCAGATGGTGAACTACAACAAAATGATTATTCTGGTAACTGGTAAAATTGCTGTTATTTTGTACAAAATTACACGCAATTTCAAATCTGAAATTGCACAATTTACCACGCAACCATGGAGAATATTGTTAATCTTAGGATTTATTAATAGCGTGTACTAGATGATCTTGTTTTTCATCAAAATTATAATAGATAATGAATATAGTTAAAATTTAAAATAAACCTTAATATTGTGTGTTTATGGTATAGTTGCTAAAACCTTTTATGTCGTCAAGACTTTGTTTTAACTTAATTATTTTAATAAAAAAACCGTTAAGTTGGACTTTGGAAATACGTTCTAGCTCTGCGTTTTCACTAATATTATAATGGCGAAAGTTTGTGTGTGAGTGTGTGTGTTTGTTACTTCTTCACGTCTAAGCTGCTGGAGCGATTTAAATAAATTTGGTATGACATCCTGGATTAACACACAGGCAATTTTATCCGTAGCAAAATGTTTGGCTTCCACGGAATTTAATTTTACTCTTACGAAGTAGCGCAAAATACCTATACAGTGTGTAAAAAGAGCAGTCACTATAATTTTAAAATACGATTATACTATTTTTCCTCATTTCGGAATTTTTTTTTTATATTTTTTTTTGTCAAAAACTAAAAAAAAAAATTTTTCTTTTTACAATTTCTTATTTTTTTGTCGCTAAAATAATAATAGAACCAAAAAAATTTTGTTTTTTAATTTTTGTAATAAAAAAATGAAAAAAGAATATTCTAGAATGGAAAAGAGTAGTACCGTGAATAAGCATGCTTCAAAGATTTATTAGAAAAAAACTAACATTCTAAGCATTGCACTGGAAAATGTTGAATGTTTAACTAATTAATAATAGCAAGAAAAACCCCATGGTATCTGTAATGTTCGTGTAATGAATTCTAATGAATTAACCATTTAGTAGAAACCCTCTACAACAAAGTCTTATGCTAATACATTTTGATTTTAATAATGATAACATTCAATGAAATATTTATCGAGTTTTATTAGTAGTTATAATTAATGATAATAAGGAATAGCACAATGCAATGCTTCGCGTAGCATTAAAAATAATATTATGTTTGATGGTGGTTTGATATTTTTTGGGTATTATAAAACTTGAATGAAGGGAAAAGAATTCATAGATCCTGTTCCTTATCTAATTATATTTTTATTAGCTATAACAACGGACTTCCAATTATAATATCCTTTTGAGAAATATAATAATAATAACATTGCTCATTATTAAGTACAAAGATATGTTTTTTTTTCATAACTTATTAATTAATTTATTTATTTTTCTAACTTTTTTATATTGGGTTATTTTTTTATTTTTACTATCATTCTTTATCAATTTTAGATAGGTCGAAGCATAATAATTATCATTAGCTGAAATTATATGAAAGTCAGTTAATAAAACAAAACTATATAAAGTTATCTTCGTAAAATGTTAGAATTATGTTAATAGTGGCTATAGAGATTAGAGCTATACATGATTACTGTTAATATAGGAGTGTTGTTTAAAATATGAAGCCTTTTCCTAATTACATAAACATAAATCCTGCCAGTATTACAATACCAAATGTAATACTGGCAGGGGTTCAAGTATTCGTTACAATGAAGCAATAATACTAAATAATTCGTTCAAATGTCATTAAATTTAGCCTTAATTTAACTTACTAACGTTAATCACCGCACGTCACGCAGAGTTGCTGACGTCATCAAACCTGTCAAATTTAACCTTCATATTCCTTGCACTAAATTATTATTTTATGCAATCATTTTATGATTATATCTTAAAATTATAATAAAAAATTGAATAAGAAGTCAACGTCGCTATCAATGTGATAATACAATATTTAAAAAAATATATATTACAAAAGTTCTAATAAGAGCTCCTAACGTTTAAAGTTTAATATAATAATGTTTCTTTTGAGAAAACAGAAATGATATCAGTTAACAACCTTCGAGAGGATAACATAAATGCCCAGGGTCACACTTCTACTAAATACAGACACCTGATGATGACTTAGTCCAAACCGGTCATATGTTTTAATAAATCTGTTAATTAACTAATAAAGTGGATAAAGTAATTTGTGTATCATTACTGAGTAACATGTATTTCCATCAAGAACCTACAGGTAGAAAATGCCTTGAGGCATTAAGTCCGCCTTTGTACAAAATGTGCATGATGTATAAATGAATAAATAAAAATAAAATACATTCAATAACATGTGCTTCGCATTTCGCAATGTCAACGACGTAGATCAAAATAGAGAAAGTAAAAGACGAATTATTTTAAGCAATCAGTTAAACAATCCATCTATCAGACTGTTTAATGCTCCGCCTGATCATTAATTGATAGGAAGCATCAGCGGCTAATATAAACTAACAATAATGGTGTTTGCTGAAATAATTCTTCCGTTGACCATTAGAGTGGGGCCGCGGCTCGTCAATCATCTGTACGCATTAATCTTGTGAAGACAACTTGATAGATCATCCCTGCCGCAGAACCGCGAGACGGAAATATGGATGAGGCAGAATTTATTGGTATTTGTTCAGCATATTTATAACTCCTCTAAGTTTAAGTTTAAGCAATTATGGAATCAAAGCAGGACCAATTTGGAAATTTCCTAGATTTCGATATGCTAATAATAAAGTTACCAATACTAGCACTTACATTTTGGCTATCAGAAGGTCAATTATATTTTAGTTTTAGTATCTTGTGTTGATATAAGAACTTTAGGATTTTTACATTTACCTACTATCAAAACTCTCAAATAAGCTAAATGTTATATTGCTGTAAAAGTAATTGTATCATCTAGACTTATATTATAAAGCGGAAGAGTTTGTTTGTTTGTTTGTTTAAACACGCCAATCTCAGGAACTACTGGTCCGATTTCAAAAATTATTTTTTTGTTGGATAGTCCATTTATAGAAAAGGTTTTAGGCTATATAACATTACGCTGCGACCAATAGGAGCGAAGCGTTAGTGAGTAATGTTGAAAAACGGGGAAAATTATTCACATTTAGACTTTCGTTGCGTGCGCAGCGGTTTAACTAAGTTACTGAAAAACCACGCGAATCTATAATCTACATCACACTAGCTACATAACCCGTAGTAACCTCTGTATTTCTAGGCTCTATGCGGAACGTCGGTGCTGCGCGCAGGTAATAAATCGCGTTAAACAAGTAGGTTGGACCGTTTTATCAAAGTCAATCGGTATCGCGCGGTGTTGAGTAATTACTCCCCTTTGTGCGCGATATCACACACACCCCCGCGCTGATATCTCATCATCATCAGAATCTACATTGTCATTTTCAACAGCGTCATCGAGATCATTATAATCATCAGTCCAATATCGCACGGTGGTGAATTAGTTGATTGACATCTGTAGAATGGGAAGTTTCTAGTTTCGTTTGTTAAATAATCGCTTTATACTGTATATGAATTAAAAAAACAAAACAGTTTGATAATTGTAGAAGATTTACAGTTAATTTTTTTTTTCGGTTTTCCTAAATTAAATACTAGCGATCGCGAATGTCAGTTTCATTTAGGTGGTAAGTGATTTTAAAATATCCAACGACCAGTGTGTAAAAGTGACCAATAATGTAAAATGACAACTAAACCTCGTTTGTTTATTTTAATCTCTATTATAAATCAAACGTTGCTTGAACAAACATACTTTATTTACACTTGTCAGTCGAGAAAATGACATGATGCAAAAACTCAGCGTTCGCTAAAGTCACTGCGGGTAAAGCTGAACTTTGTTTGAACGACATAAGGTTTATTTTTCATTGCATCCGTGTTCTACATTGAGCTGTCAATCAAAACAAAAATACGACACTGTTGACATGCGTCTGCCATCCAAGGTACAGGTTCTGGACAAAAAATCTGAGTAAATATGATAAACCGAAATAAATATTGCGTATAACTAAAGACATGGCCTACCATCGCATACAATCTATGTTTAATACAAAAAAAACTTCAATAGATGTCACTACTATTAGCGTCAATCAAGTACAAATATTGACATTAAAACAAAGATAGGCATATTTTTTAATCATAATATCACATTAAGCTAAATTCAATTCCTTATTTCAAATCAAATCAAATCAATATACGAAACGAAATTAGTAATTAGTATTTTCCAATTGTGGCGCTAGATGGCGGTTTCCGGAATGTGCCTGGAAATCGAAGAAATAAAAATATCCAGTGGAATTGCCAGTATTAGGGTGATACCATTTTCTAGTACTAATGACAACAAACTGAGAGGAAATATCAACGAAACTGGAGCCAACACGTTCCTTTGTCATGTCTGAAGCTTCATTTTTTCATTTCTATCTGATATCGAGTACCAAGTGTCTACAATGCCAGGTTCTTAGGTTTCCACCAGGTATTTGTTACCTTTAGCAGTATTTTGAGAAAGGTTCCAATTACCATATTTTAATTAAAAATATAAATAAGCAATAAATTGAAAAGAGGACAGTGATTTCCATTACTGTCTTTATTTACGTCTTTATTATTTGATTGTATTACTTGGGGGTATAATAAAAAATAATAAAATCCAAACAAGGAAAATTAAGGTTTATGAGGGTAATTATAAAACAGTAAAGTTGATTTATTTGACTTTTCAACATTTAATTACGAAATAAAGGATTTTTTTACTGTGGCAGATATATTTTTTAAACAATTGAAATTGTTGTTCCTCATTTAATTTATTGTTATGAGGCGGGCAGTAAAATATTAAACATTTCAAATATTTGAAATGTCTTTATAATAAAGATCTTTATATACTTTGTAAGAAAATCATGCATAGTTTTATTTGATAATCATTTTAAACAACCAAACAATACTTTTCACTGAAAATCAGCGTTGCAAATTTTATTTGCAGCATAATATGCTGAGTGGGCACCAATTTGGTAAAATTTCATGTGTTTTATTTTTTGTTACATTAAGTATGATTATGTGTATATTTTACCAAATAAATTTCCTTTTCTTTCTTTCTTTCTTTACCTACTTTTGATCTAACAGTCAAATGTCATGGATAAGCCGACCGAGAATAAGTATTGAATTCGTTTAAAAATATTTAAACTGATGAAAATAAAATTTTTGTCTTTCTGTAATATTTTAATTTATAATAAAATGCCTCCCACACCGATTCGGTGACGGTGCCCGGTTTCATTGAATCCAGGCAGGCAGCTACGCAGGAGTTATTTTATAGTGATATAGTGCCCAAGTGTGTGCGCAATACACAGAAGCACTCTCTCTTCCTTCACTCTCGTAGCCCAGTGGGAGGGATAACCGACACGACTGACGGGAGATCAGGTGCAGGACCGACTTTTTATATTCCCATCCGACGCATGGATCATCTTTCTTGTCAGACAATCAGGTGATCAGCCTGCATTGTCCTAACCAAACTTTAAAGCAACATTTTTTGTTGTTCCAACGCGGTAATCAAACCCACCAAGCATTGAGAGCAAAGCTCTAAACCACTAGACCACGGAGTTTATTTAAACTAGGTTAACTTAACCTAGTTTTAACTCATCATCGAGAACTTTGATCATCACGAATCACGGCCTATTCATCAACTCCAAAGTAGTTCCCAGTGTCCACGGACGTAGAACTTATGATGATGGATGACTGAGATAGGCTACTTTACCGGGAATGTAATTTTGCTGTGATGACTAGCTGTTTCCCAATAACGCATTATAGTGACACAAGATTTATGTTCGTATACATTTTTCCATTGTTTAATTTTATATTTTAGTGCCTATTCAAAAAGGCCAGTAATATTTTACATTGTTTATTTTGTAGCTAGATAAGATGTCTGTAGATGTGTATGCTATTTCTTAATTACTTTTGGTTTTAATTTTATCTTGAAGCAATGAGTTTTCCATAACAATAATAATAAATAACTTTTATTTACTTTTTTCCACTATATTACGTTTTTAAAAAGTCTTTACAAAAACACGACCGGTTTCGATTAAATCATCATCAGGTCATAATATGACTATATAATAGTCACATTGTATCTTTTAACACCAGCATCAGCAGCTTCGTTTTTGGCATCATAAATAAACCATTTTGGCAAATTATGTCATCTTCAGCGTACAAACATACAAAGTCTGATTCTCCGTTTTGTATTTTCAAATACATCTGGAGCACGATTCTCGGGCAGTGGAAAAAAGTTCGAATATTAGTATATCCCGCTCGCACGCGCGCTTCATCTCATTTGCATGAGCGGGACAGACCGATAGTAAAAACTAAGTTCGAGGCCTGAGAATTAGGGCCCTGGAGGTTTGTATTTAATATGTTTTACGTTATGGGAAGTTTATTTAATTTTTTTAGGAAACGTGAAGGGAAAAACAGAATACTCTTACAAAGACTTTGCTGTCTGTCCGTCTGTCTGTCCGTCTGTCCGTCCGTCTGGCGACAGCAATATAGTTTAAATTTTCCAAATTATGTATTTCTTTAGATAATATTATAACAACAAACACTAACAACAAAATGAAATAATAAATAATATTTATAGGAGATCCCATACAATAAATAAATAATATTTTTTTGCTGTTATGTACGGAGCCCTTAATACGTGTCCGACTCGCACTTGGTCGGTTTTAGTTTTTAGTAAAAAGAAATCTATACGAATATTATAAAGCGGAAGAATTTGTTTGTTTGTTTAAACGCGCTAATCTCAGGAACTACTGGTCCGATTTGAAAAATTCTTTTTTTGTTGAATAGTCCATTTATAGAGGAAGGCTTTAAGCTATATAACATTATGCTGCGACTAATAGGAGCGAAGCGTCAGTGAGAAATGTTGCAATAACGGGGAAAATTATTTACAAAACCACGCGAACGTATTCGCGGTTACAGCTAGTTATAAAATAAAGGACATTGGCTTCTTGTGAATATTCTCCACTCACATTTGCACATCAATACATAATATCAAGTTCATATGTCATCCGAAGTGTATAATAAATTGAAATTTCGCCAGTAATGTTCACCATCTGTCTCCAGGCGGGGGATCGGAGTCATTTGTATCTGTCGCTCCTCGTTTCTAAACTGTCGCGAGTTGTCAACTCTTTTTATTGGCAACTTTTTGCAACTAGTTGTAACTTTTCAGCGTCATTATCAATCTATGTAAATTTTTGTGCCAATAGTCTGATTAGAGACTTACAGGTAATATAACCAAATATAATAATAACTAGCTGACCCGTGCCCACTTCGTTGAGCATACAAACCGTTTAAACCTTCCCTGGGCTTCCACGAATATTTCAAGACTAAAAATAGCCGAATCGGTTCAGCCGTTCTCGATTTTTAGCGAGACTAACGAAGAGCAATTCATTTTTATATACAAGAGAAGATGATGCCTCCCACAGCGATTTCGGTTTCATCATTCTCTCTTCCTTCACTCTCGTAGCCCAGTGCGACGGATACTCGACACGACTGGCGGGAGATCAGGCGCAGGACATGAATCAGCTTTCTTTTCAGACAGTCAGGTGATCAGCCTGCATAGTCTTAACCAAACTTGGAAACAATAATTTTTGTTGCTCCAGCGCCGGGATTGAACTCACGATCTCCGGGTCGAGAGCTAGGCTCGGAACCACTAGACCACAGAAGTGTCAACTAAACTAAATATAGGTACCAATACTAATAATTGTCATATAAATGAATAAATAAATATTTATTTAGTGAGACATTACACTTGTAAAATAGATATTATTATATTATTAATTATAAATTTTATGACGTCTTATCTAAATATAAAAATTGTAGCATTATTACACATATTGTTGCATAATATCTAATAATAGAAGTGTTATTAAAAGACTGTAATGTCAATTTCAGATTGACGTGTGATGAGACCGTGACAGGATGCCTAAGAACTCCCTCTCAAAACCGCGATGCGATGCGATGTTACGATGCACTATTTTTACACTCGTTCATCATCGATTCGATAGCAAATCGATCGATCGATCGTTTTGTGTGAGAGCCCTAACATCGATCCAATCGAAAATATATTGCGATCCAATTTGCGGTTTTATGTGAGAGCCCTTAAATAGTCTAAATTAATCGACCAAGAGTACCTATAACCCTGGTTATAAGATCTTATATAATGAATAAAATAAAGTAATACAAGTGATATTGTATCATTGGTAAATATAGTTTGGATGGACCCCAACTTAAGGTAGTGGCTGGCTCAACAGAACTAAATTGTTTCTATAAATAGTTTAAACAGGTAAATAACTAGAAGTTTCTGTTTAAGGCCCGTATTAACAAAGAAGTCTCAAACCCAACGTCACTTGAGAACCTATTTGACAGATAAAACAACGTTTCGTTTCACTTTTAAAAATAAATAACTTTACTTATATTGTTACATACTTAAATTGAGTTATTTTTTAGAATGTAAAAATAAAGATTATACATAATTTAATGTTTTTTTTTTGTAATCTATATTCTATAATAAGAATATTACTGTTTATAAAGAAAATAAACTAGAGGAACATTAATAAAGTTGTTCACATTTAAAAGTGAAACGTTTTTTTATCTGTCAAATAAGTTCTCAAGTGAGATTGGGCTTGAGACTTCTTTATTATTACGGGTCTAAGACCTCAAAATATAATCTATATTTAATATTGGTAAATACCCGGCTTAAGTCATCAATCTATCTTATCGTGACCACTAAATCGAATGATCGATAATTGTCAGAAATAATTCTAAGCTGATTATCGTGTATTAAAATGATGTCAAATGTACTGATTAGGCACATTCATTTGGCTTAAATATTGTGTACTCATAGTCTTGATAACCATCTCTATAAACAGCTTTTAATTTTATCATTTACAGATTTTGAATAGCAATATTATATTAGACATGTCATCGCTTAACACTAATTAGGTAATGCATACTAATAAAGGCATCCATGGAGTGCCGAAATAAACGACGGTATCTCGAACGCTAATCAAATGAATGATCAACTTACGTGGCATGATTAAAATCGTATGTCAAACAAATCGGTGTCTTTGGTTAAACCTTATCTGTGGAATTATAAACAATCTTGCAAGTGTGAGCGTGATGTAATTATAAAATATCCGTCCGTTCCTTTCTGATAATATTCCACCAATCAGCGTTCAATATGGGTTGTTGATTTGAATGTCATGTTAGTTGATCATTCATTGAATAGCGTTCGGGAAACCGGGGCACAAAGTAGATATATAACAGAGACACGACCTAGTACTAAAAAATGGTATCACCCTAATACGGGCAATGCGACTGGCAAAGGGTGAAGTCCTCTATTGGAAAATACTAATTACTCATTTTATTTCGTATCCTTCTGTTAATTATGATTTGAATTTAGCTTAATGTGATGTTTTGCTTAAAAATATGCTTATCATTATTTTAATGTCAATATTTGTACCTAATTCGGCATATTTACATTTTATAATTTACAAACGTTAATAGTAGTGACATCTATTGCAATTGTTTTGTATTAAACATAGATTGTATGGAATGGTAGGCCATGATCAGGGGGTAAGAATAGCATCTCCCCATCAACCATCAAACATCTTACCCAGTGGTACGTGGTACCAGTACGTGGGTATCAGGCGACAGAGGGCTGAAACTGGACATAAAGCGCTTCCGCGGACATTGGTTATCTGAAAACTGCGCTCAAGAGTATATAGGATGCGTTGGGGAAGGCTTGAGGCCTCTGTGTTCCAGTGGCTTAGAGCGCGACTCAGAGGTTTCTGGCGTTGGAACAACTAAACATTTTGTTTTCAATTTAGGTTGAGACAATGAAGCCCGATTTTGGCAAGCGTCAACGAAACTGGCTGCTGATACTGAAATCGGTGTTTCGTATTATTTTTTAACAATACGTTTCATGTCTATAATCAGAGGCTGTTTCTACTGTCATATATTATTTCTAGGTAGTTGAGTATTAAATATTTAATTTCTCTAAAGACTTTTACAAAAGCAGAACTTATAGATTGATGCATTTGTCAAGTGTAGTCCTAATGGATCCACGAGGTATCGAGCTAGGGATTCAGCTTTTTAACCGAATTCTAAAAAAGGAGGAGGTATTCTAGTTACCTATAATCCCAGTTTTCCTACTATGGTATATGTCGAGCTTAGGTTACATTAATTTGTTTCACGAGTGAGATTAGATAGCTCATCGATTTGTTATTATTTAGGAAATTCCAAACTTTACTGTTATCATAAATCTTTCGTGGCGATTTATCGCTATTTTGTTTGATATGTTTAATTGATTGAGATAATATATTGTGGTTTTGTGATAGATACACCTGGATAAAATTGTATAATAATCATTGCACTTGGGACTTGGATAATTAATTAATACATCCTGGTCCTCCCAGATTACAATAGTCAGAACGCATCTAACATCTGAATGAAGCCAGTAAAATACAAAATTAGATGTTAATACAATTACCCAACGAAAAACTACAACTTAAGTGTAAAATGGAGAATTTCTATGTAAAAAAACACGGTTTCCTAGTCAGTGGTAATTGACACCGACTAGGAAACCTTGAAAAACACGTTATATGCGTTTTTAGTGGCATCCAAGGTTGCTTTGTCAATAAATATATAATATACTAGCTGTGCCCGCGACTTCGTTCGCGTGGTGTTTGTTTGACTTAAACCGTTTATGCAGCGCATGTAACGAAAGTCCCCAAATGTAAATTGTTTGTTTGTTTAAATGCGCTAATGTCCCGTATATGACGCCCAACGCCGCGGTGCCCGCCGCCGCGGTGCCCACCGCCGCGGTGCCCGCCGCCGCAACGCCCGACGCCGCAACGCCCAACGTCGTGGAGCCGACGCCCGACGCCCGACGCCCGACGCCCGACGCCGCGACGCCCAACGTCGCGACGCCCGACGCCGACTTTCAATCCGACGTTGCGCTGCTGGCGCCGACCGCCAAATTTTTCGGCGTCGGCGGTCTACTCTCCGTGCGCAATTCCAACTCGCACTTGCCCGGTTTTTTATTTATTAATTACCATATGCTTGCAGTATAAACGATGTCGAAATTTCCAAACGTATATCTTCAAAGACTAAGTAGTAGTGGTATTACATTAATATTTAAAATCGGTTCATAAACGACGAAGATATCCACGAACAAACATAAAAAAAAAACATATATTTACGAATTGAGAAACCACCTCCTATTTTGGAAGTCGGTTAAAAATATTATGTTGATTATTTCATGTTACAATCTACCTTTGTGCCAAGTTTTATTTAAGTACGTTGAGTAGTTTGGCTGAAATACCGTCAAATAGGTAGTTACAATTTTTTGAAGATCCAACGGGAACCCTTTCGTTTTTCGGGATAATAATTTCCTATAATGCTCTTCAGGTCATAAGCTACCTGCCTGCCAAATTTCATTTAAATACGTTGAGTAGTTTGGCTGAAATACCGTCAAATAGGTAGCTACAATTTTTTGAAGATCCCACGGGAACCCTTTCGTTTTTCGGGATAATAATTTCCTATAATGCTCTTCAGGTCATAAGCTACCTGCCTGCCAAATTTCATTTATATACGTTGAGTAGTTTGGCTGAAATACCGTCAAATAGGTAGCTACAATTTTTTGAAGATCCCACGGGAACCCTTTCGTTTTTCGGGATAATATTTTCCTATAATGCTCTTCAGGTCATAAGCTACCTGCCTGCCAAATTTCATTTAAATACGTTGAGTAGTTTGGCTGAAATACCGTCAAATAGATAGCTAAAATTTTTTGAAGATCCCATGGGAACCCTTTCGTTTTTCGGGATAATAATTTCCTATAATGCTCTTCAGGTCATAAGCTACCTGCCTGCCAAATTTCATTTCATTCCATAGAGCGGTTTTAGCGTGATGCGATGACAAACATTCCCATACGGACAGACAGACAGACAGACAGACATTTTTTTCAAAAATGTTATTTTTAGGTTCTGTGGCTTTTATAGACCCCCTTTTTTTGATTTTCACTTAAATATTCTTAATGTACAGACATGACCCCTCTACAGATTTATTACATGTATAGATATAGATGATATATAGGATTCAGTCAATTGAAACAAAAATAACGAATAAACCGCCTAAGTATCAAGGGCCAAAGTTACATGGATAGTGGGGTAACTTTGGCTCTCGTTAAAACTATAGCAGAAAATGTGCACTTTTTCAACAATTTAGCATAGGCTTCATTTTTTACATTTTATATTTGTCAGATTACTAAATGTCACCACTAACAAGTCAGTCGAATTAGCCAATCATCTCTAATTTGGGGTTGTTATATATAAGTATAGTATAATAACTCTAAAACCACTTTTGAAATACACTTATTTTAGCGCAAATTTCAAACGTCAAAAGAAAAGAAACTGACAGCTTAGACTAACAACTCAGAATACGTTCAAAAACTTAAAAAAAACAAACGATGCCTAATTTAGTTAGATTGCATGCGTTCCAGAAACTTAAAAAAATATATAATTCAATAATTAAGTTGAGGGCCAAAGTTATATTGAAAGACAAAGTTACCCAGTCCGACTGTATCCTGTAAAGATAGATATTTGTGTGTTTTTAAAATAAATAAATCTTTTAGTAAAACGGTAAAATTTTCTTTTTTTAAATATATGCTTAAAAAGCAAGTTGTGCTTAAATGTCACAGAGTGTGTGTACAAAGCCTTATGCGTCATCTGTACGAGCCATCTTTCAGCAAAAACGGATAATTGTTTTTTTATTTAAGCTTAAACAGCAAGGAGTGCTTAAAAGTCACAGAGTCAGTGTGTATAAACCCTTATGCGTCATCTGTACGGGCCTTAGCTGTATAATTTAACATCATTACTGGCACAGTGACACGCTTGCCTTATAATCATCACAATATAGCCATTCTGTGCGACCCACAATTTACTATATTCCTAAGTGTTTGTTATACGTCATAATAATAGATTATGGTTTTATAGCCGCCATAATATTGTGGCTAGTTTTATGCCTTTTATGTTCTATCAAAGTCTGTAACGTGCAAAGTCGCATAAATAATATCTGCCGTACCATCCCTTTCTCGAAACAATTCAGGCAATTTTCGACCTTGTGTTTTCCTTCAATATGCTTCAGTGCATTTTCTACGACTCTTTAGTCTCGTCTATTGAAATTATAAGGAATCTAAGGATTAAATGTTTATTTCATGATATGTAATATTGTACGATTCAGGCGCGAAAGTTTTTGCACAAAACAGCGAAATATAACTGCAGTCACTGGTATATTATATGAGCCTTCATAAAATATTTTATTTAATTTTCAACTGTCTAGTTATCCACGCTTCTTTATGTAAGAGGCTTACTCCCGAGTACCTACCGTCACAATCGAGAATCGAATCAGTTTGATCTCAACGGCTTTTGGTATTTTATATTTGGTGGTGTAGTGTTTGATAACTGATTGCCTCTTTATCGCCGGAATATATACCATGTACAGGACACATAGAGTGGGGATAATATTACGATAACTGTAGTGATGGACAGACGTGCCTGACATATATGGTAGTTATTACTAGCGGTACACAGAGTCAATTCTTATATGTGCATACTACAGGTGGATTACTTTAAAACTAACCAGGGCCCTGATTCAAGATGCCTTCGCTATTTATTGCTTACGAAGTTCAAAAACAAAATGTATGGAATTTGACATAAACTTCGCTAAATGACGAGAAAATTCGTTTGTCACTTAGCGAAGCTTATGTCAAATCTCATACATTTTGTTTTTGAAACTTTGTAAGTCATAAAGGATAAAGAAAATCGTTAGATCGTATCTTTTTGTCTCGACCATATCAGTCGACTGAGAATCAAAATAAACACACGTCAATTTATTGGGAAGTACGCGGCACGATCGAATGTGAATCAAAGGCGAATCAGTTTGGAGAGTAAGGCCTCAGGTCGGTGATAGCCTGACGGATAGTGAACCAGGAATATCTGTCCCATCATCGTTATTTTCATCCATTTGGTATGATATCTTTAAAACGCTTTTTGGAAATAAACATAATTTCCAACTGCGCAGACTAACCTAACCTATACCACCCTATACTTATTTTCAACAGAATAAACTACTTAAGCCAAACTAATTTGCGGTTGATTCTTTGTTGATTATAACCCTGTACGGCCTGTTATAATATACGCCTCATAATTTGCCTCAGACATTTGTCAGAGGTGAGGCAGAAAATTGCTGTTCTGGGTAGATAATGACAGGGCAGGGCTGTGGTGTAACATTACCCTGCCTCGTGTCAGACTGAGACTTTGTCGAGTTTGACAAAGAAGTATTAATGCTGCAATATTGTGTAGTAGCAGAGAAGGCCAACTACAGCCGATCAAGCCGAATATATTTTCAAGCAGTTTTTGTTTTAGCACCTCAAATAAATTATTACCATAAAGCGACAAATCACGTTTAAAAATCTCAAAAAAAGTCACAAAATAGATGACTTTCAATCCGTGTGTATAGACTAGAAGCCATTGAGCATAGTAAGATCTTTGATATTTTTTAAGTTATATATGGTTATATTAAGTAATTTCTATGAGGTGCCAAAACAATAAATGCTCTACGCGTCAATATCTTCACACTACGTACCGTATAATGTTGAAAAAAAACACAAAAAAAGGTAAAAAATGTAGGAATAAAAACATTAATTTTTATTTAATCTCACCCTTATGTGTCTTTACACTCAAGGCCACCTTCCAGTTCTTCTTTATAGAAGCTCTTCAATAAAATACAGACACCATCGAGTTACGGCTCATTTGTGCTGACTAGTATTATGTCTTTATAGTATTAATTGATAATAAGGATAGATTAAATTAGTTTTAAGTTTTTTTAAAAATTTTACTATATAATTCAACTTTTCATAAGCGTTCAATGCCGTAATAGAATTGGGAGCTAGAAAATTGTGTAATAACAAACCTATCGCCGTTCTTTAAATCCTGCACCTTTGTAGCATTTAAAGAACAGCAGTAAAACCTTGGCATTGAATACACATTATTATTCAACTTTGACAACTTTTGAAAATTACGCACTCGTCTGTTTAATTTTCAGCTTTTGTATTACCTCAGAGTTCTATTTTAGTGCCCAGAATTCTCTCCGGCTGTTCTGGATTAGGACTCCCCCACAAACTCCAATGCGATGCGATGCGATATATCCGCATGTCTTATTGTTACTCCCTCGATCCTCGACCTCGATCGATGCGATACGAATTCGCGATTTTGTGCGGGAGCCCTTATAGCCTTATATCCCAGCGTTAAACGAGCCTAATGCCTACATTACGTGGAATATGACGTAACACCATTATTCACAATTAAAGTTGTAACTAACGCTAAAATATATTGCTTACTTGGTAATAAATTGTTGAACCGAGTAAAATATATACGTAGTAATATCGATTATATTTTGAGCTGTTTATTGAACGAGTCAACGTCGATTGAACATTAACCGGGAAACCGTTTGTATGAAGTAATTATATGGCTGATAGTGTACAATTTAAAACGTGGGAGGCCATATTTCGGCACTAATGGACAGGTTTGACAGGATAAATACTCTGGGCTAACAGAAAACTGGCGTAATAACGCTTATTTTGTATTGCGCCTATTGAGTCACCGTCCAATATAATAATAATAATATAATATAATATAATATAATATAATATAATATAATATAATATAATATAATATAATATAATATAATATAATATAATATAATATAATATAATATAATATAATATAATATAATATAATATAATATAATATAATATAATATAATATAATATAATATAATATAATATAATATAATATAATATAATATAATATAATATAATATAATATAATATAATATAATATAATATAATATAATAATATCTATGAACGCTTCACATCACGTCAATCTGGCCCCTTGCTAAGTATCCGAAGAACTTGTGTTACAAGTACCAGACGACGGAAATATATTGAATACTTTTATACTATACACATATTTAAGATTTTTATTGTATTATACACAAATTTAATACACATCCATGACCCAGAAACGTAAAAAATGTTTTGTTCCCTCGGCGGGATTCAAACCCGCTCGCTCGAGCACCAACACGCTCAACCACTGCGCCACGGAGGTCATATATTGTGACTCCTCTGGCCTTTTTATTGACTTTCAGCACGAAAGATTCGAAAACAGCTTGTTAAGTTTCATTTGGAAATAAAATATTTTGATTTTGATTTTATTTCTGGAGTTTGGTGATGTGTCCCTGGGGCAAACACCAGGTGATGCATTAGTGTGTTTTTACTGTGCTTCTGTACATACATTACCATTATTTATTGTGTAATTAATAACAACAAAATATGCCGGAATTACAAATATTTTAAATCTTCTTAGTAATATTTCCATAACTGTCACATTACGAATGATTACGGTCATTAAACATTTTTCGCTTAGAAAATATATGATGTTATTGTTCTGCAGTGAGAAAACAGATGTAATTTATTACACATCATAATTTAGAGACTCACGCTGTGATGTTGTTGGTGAAAATTAATTAAACTCACTATATTTAGTTGCAATGTTTAGCTATTGTATGGAACGGCCTTGATAAAAAATATAATGCCTCCGACATGAGTGCCCCATTGGAGCATACGCGCGTGATATGTCAGTATAAGTTTAAACAGGCTATAATATTAATGAGTGATAATACTTTAGGGTGTGTATTGGTCCCGTATATAGAGTTTACTGAGAAAGTACTAGCGCTGAAAGAGGTACTTTTTAAAAATGATTGTAGGTATACTAGCTGACCCGTGCCCACTTCGTTGAGCATGGAAACCGTGTAAACCTTCCCGGGACTTCCACGAATATTTCAAGACCAAAAATAGCCGAATCAGTTCAGCTGATCTCGAGTTTTAGCGAGATTAACGAACAGCAATTGATTTTTATAAAGCCTATGTTACTCAGTGATAATGTAGCTTTCTAATGAAAAAAAAAATATTACAATCGGTCCAATACTTTTTGAGTTAAGTCGTTACATACAAAAATACAAATCTTTCTTTTTTATAATATCAGCGTAGATGAAAATGTATGATGTTAGGGCATTTCTCACACAAACATGAAAGTCAAAAGTAAGTAAGTCTTCCAGCACTGGTACTTTCACAGTAAACTCTTAGCTGATATGCACATACACAGTACACACCCTATATTATAATCACTCGTTTATTTTACACCTTGTAAGTATAATGTATACCTATTGTACGGAACGGCCTTGATCAGAGTTAAAATGTCTCCGATATGAGTGCCCCATTGGTGCATACGCGCATGATATGTCAGTATAAGGTTATGTCAGTTAACTTGTTCGAGGAAAGCTTATGCAAATCTCGAAGGTTGATCCTAAGACTATGTCCAATAACAATTGATAACTACGTTATCAAAATTTAATGTAAATGGGCGCTGTCATATTTTATTCAATTCTTTATTGTCGTCTTCAGTTTTTCGTCTCTTGCCATGAGTTAGTTGTACACATAATTGGGCACTAACTCCTCCGAAGCTCGTCTGGATTCAATTAAGCTCACCGACACTGAATCCATTGCGGAAGCTGTAATATTATTATTTCTTATAACCTAATACTTAGAAAGCCTGATTTATAACAATTAATAGCCGGATCTCAAAAAATGTAAAATATAACGCAACCACACACAAACGTAATGTGGCATTATAATTGATGGCGCGCAGTGTGCAGCCACCCCCCGCGCGGCCTCGCGTGTGGCGGACAGGATTGATATGTACATACAATATACATCG
The DNA here is from genome assembly GCA_905187575.2 of Celastrina argiolus. NCBI lineage: Eukaryota > Metazoa > Arthropoda > Insecta > Lepidoptera > Lycaenidae > Celastrina > Celastrina argiolus. The sequence goes on along the minus strand of LR994581.1, from coordinate 1,417,818 downwards.
CCTTGTTCAACTGACCCCTTGTGTTTTGATTTACCACCGTGTGAGAAAGTACGTAAGAGCTCTGGCAGATCTATCGGAAGTCTCCTTTTAATTGGGGCACTATTATTCAGTAAATTATGTTTTTACGGAATAATAGTGCCCCATTGATTTCGATTATATGTTATCACATAAGTCCCTCATACTTAGGTGGCCGAATCAGATACAACTGACGTCAGTTTGGCCAGCAGGCTTTCTCCCGACACAATCGACAATCGAAAAATTAAATCATCTTCAGGTGACGATTTAATCGAAACCGGACGTGTTTTATTAAAACGTAATAAAAAGTAGATAAGTGTAAATAAATTTAATAAATTATCTCGACGTGAGACGCATAAGGTCGCATGTTTGTATCCAATCAGAGAGAGACATCCGACCTTATGCATCTCACGTCGTCTCACTTTAATTTAAAGTTGTGTGTTATTATTGTGAATCTACGTAAGCACTACAGTGAATATTGTGCAATTTCGGAACCCCAGTTTTAATTTTCTATATTTACAAACAACATTTTGGAAAGTTTTTTTGTTTTTGTAAAAAAACTATTTTTTTTTCTTTTTACCATTGCTTTTTTTTTGTCACAAGAAATAACGAAAAACCAAAAATGATTAAAAAAAATACATTTATAGAATTAGAAAACGTAGTATAATCATATTATCCCAAAGTTATAGTGACTGCTCTTTTACACCCGTTATACATAGCCTCTCTTAAAAAGCTGCAAAGCGTCGCGTCCTGTGTGAGCTGGACCCAAGTATAGCAACATACTACCAGACGTCCCTGGTTGTCAGCGACCACTAGTCAACCAATCTAACCCCCGCTTCATAAATATCAGAGAATAATTACCGCTATTATAAGCCTTTCCAATAATAATTCTAACAGACAGCTTTGACACTCCTGTCGTCACAAAGTAAAGGTGATCGCACACTAAACATAACATCCACCATTCAACGTGTAAATTAAAATTTTATAAACATTACAAAGTTACTAGTGCACACTACAACTTAGTTATTACTACTATGATATCTAAGTATATCGAAAATAATGTTTCCCCTTACCTTTACTTTTATCTTCTTTTTTTGCCTAGTAGGTAATGAAATAAGCATGAATAGTTGAATGAATATTGTTTTGGGATAAAAATGAATGTAGTAGTCCAGCCGAAAAAATAAATTCCATATTTAAATTCTAAAGAGAAAATAAATTTAAATCTATCTAGCAATATCCCGCGATTTTTTTTATGCTATGGATTTCCGCGAAATAACGCCTGATTCTATTGACTAAAAAGTAAGTCTTTCAGCGCTGGTACTTCCTCAGTATACATTTTTTTATTTTATTGTCATTTTTGCGATACACAAAATAAAACAATAAAAAGTAAAAAAAAAAAACAGTTTTACAAAAAAGTTATTAAAATAATACATTTCCAAAATGAGGTAAGGTAGTATAATCGTATCTCAAAGTTATAGTGACTGTTCTTTTTACACCCCGTATACAATTGGCACACTGTAATATTATTCAATACGGCTGCAGTGTGCGCGCGGCGGCGACAGGCGCGGCGGCGGACGCGACATAAATCGTGGCTGTAATCGCGCGATCCGACAGCGGCCCGTTGAAATGAATATTCCTGATAAATCACTGTTTAGCGGCCACCGGCCACCGCGGGCTAGCGGCCACCGTGGAGCTGCATTGTTCATTTAAAATGTTGGTTATCTGCAGGACAGAGGCCGTATTATGATCTTTTACAATACCAGCCTGGTTCCAGGCAATACAATAATAGGGTCTTAAATCTCGCCTTGTTCTTTTTCATATTACAGCGACATGTTATACAAAATGGATCCACCCTAGTTTGGTTGTCTGAAAGTGACATTCGGAAGCAAGTCAAGTGTCACTTTGTGTCCGCTAACTAGCTGTCATCATGCAGTTATTATGTGATCGTAATACGAAAATTCCAGGCAGCTATGTTGGTATGGCGTAAATTGGCTGGAAATAAGAGCTTGTAATAGGCCCCCAGACCTAGACTAGTGCTGGAATCAATTTTAAAACCATAATATGTACTTCTGTTATAATCATATCTTTTTGTGTTGTTTTTTTATATAATTAATATTGTTAACAGAAGCTGTATGATTCAATAAATATTCTTATTCTATTCTTAAAATTACTTACATAATATGAGAGGTATAGTATCAAAACTCACTAAAACGTACTTTTCAAAAATATCACAGGATACAAAAAATCCTTTCAGCTTAATCGGATTTTGATAATGGTATGCACTGATATAGGGGCAATTGATTTAGAAACTATTTTTGGTGGGCAGATTTGTGTATTCAATTCAATTCAATAATTTATCCACAGAATGTAAGTACCTATTACATAGGTATATGTTTTAGCGGATGCTACGAAACTAGCCAAGCATTTTAAAGCAATTATTACGAGGTTTCCGACGGTGCTTCATTATCAGCGCTGAATATAGACTATAATATTATATAAAAATATTATAGTCTATATTCAGCGACAATAAAGAATAAGAAAGAAAATAAACGTAATAGTCACCGGGGTTTGAACCCGAACTCGATCTTTTCCGTCGTTACCATCGGCAACGTCTTTAGGATACGGTTGTCATGGTAACAACATTGTTTGCAAATGAAAAATAAAGATTGTGAAAAGCTATTGGATTAATATTTTGTATTCCAAATCGATAAATAAAATAAAAAATTAATTCGCGTTGCGGGTTCAGGGTTGTGTAAAACTATTTATATTCTTAACGAAGTGAGCACAGGTCAGCTAGTTTATTAATAATATTGTATACTATGTAGTATCTATGTAAACTGCAAAACAAAATTGTATGACGTGCAGCTCCATTAATTCCCCTGTTCTGTCGTAGAGGATCTAATAACGATTTCCTCAGCGTAGCACGTCGGTTATTATGCGTCGTCCATTACGATTTTATTAAGTTAATACCAGCTGTCACGGTGGACTGGTGGACTCGTGGACTGGTGGACTCGTGGACTAGTGGACTAAGCAACTGACAACGATTTGGAAAGTAAGGATCGGCCCCTACGAACATTCTACAGCCTATTATAATTGTGAAAGTTTGTGAGGAGTTGTTTGGAAGGATGGATGATTGTGTCGTTCACATTTATTTCATATTTGGGGCCGATTTTTTAATCGTCAGATTACTTTTATCTCAGGAATAAATATGTGACTTTGGCAGATTTTGTATGAAACAAATGTCAAAGTCACATGTTTATTCAACAGATAAACAGTTCTGCGTTTTAGTTTAAGCATTACTTAATATCTAAAAAAGGTGGTCTGCCATGGTCTACCCACCCACACAATATTTTGGCGAATCAAAAATAAATTTAAAAATTCCAGCATTATAATTAAAACAGCAAATTTCATTTCACAAAAAAAGATATAATTTTCTTATGATGGATTATTTTTTATAATACCATCATACTCTGTGTAGATAAATATTAATCCGAAAGCAGATATTAAATAATAAATTATATAGATATTACAATGTAGTAAATTATTTTTAATATTGACTTATCTAAAGTAAGGTATTTTGCATTCTGATCATCTGAAGCTCCTACACCTTTTTCGAGGACGCGATGCAGGAGCAGCTAACACCTCCGTGGTCTAGTGGTTCAGAGCTACGCTCTCGACCCGGAGGTCGTGGGTTCGGATTCCCACGTTGGAACAACAAATAATGTTGTTTTCAAGTTTGGTTAGGACAATGCAGGCTGATCACCTGATTGTCTGACAAGAAAGATGATTCATGCGTCGGATGGGCATGTAAAAAGTCCGACACGACTGGCGGTATATTAGGCGCAGGATCGGTCCTGCGGGGTATTCGTCCCACTGGGTTACGGAGTAAAGGAAGAGAGAGTGCTTTTGTGTATTGCGCACACACTTGGGTACTATAAAATAGCTCCTGCGTAGCCACCGAAATTGGAGTGGGAGGCATTATTATTATTATAGGAGTCATTTCTTATAGTACCCAAGTGTGTTCAAAATACACAGAAGCACTTCTCTTTCTTCCTCTTACTCTCATAAAGTCATAACCCAGACGGATGACCGACACGGCAAGCCAAATATTAGGAGTGTAGTGTGCACTAAATTACATAAAGGGCGAGGTCCGTGTACCGTCAGCAATAACATCAGATACGTCTATCATTCGACCTATGATTTCCACTTCACGCCGATCCCCACCAAGGGTTATATAGGTATAGTAATATTGCCCACGATAAGGAGATAACCAGTACATACACTACAAGGAGTAAGACCGATTTTTTACATTCCCTCCGACGCCTTCTTGTTAGACAATGAGGTGAACACTAACTTATTGACAACAGAAGCCAAGCTGCGTGCAATATTTATAAAACACTAGCTGTTCCCGCGACTTCGTTCGCGTAATTCTTGAGCGACCATTTATAGCTGTTCCCGCGACTTCGTTTGCGTAATTCTTGAGCGACCATTTATGCAGCGCACGCAACGAAAGTCTCCCCGTTTTTGAAACATTTCTCACTGACGCTTCGCTCCTATTAGTCGCAGCGTAATGTTATATAGCCTAAATCCTTCCTCTATAAATGGACTATCCAACAAAAAAATATTTTTTCAAATTGGACCAGTAGTTCCTGAGATTAGCGCGTTTAAACAAACAAACGAAATCTTCCGCTTTAATTCCGATTTAATATTAGTATAGATAACCCAGTGGGACGGATGCCCGACACGGCTAGCAATGTAAAGGAGTAAAACCTATTTTTTACATGCCCTTCGACGCTTTCTTGTTAGACAATCAGGTGAGCACTAACTTTATAGATAACACAAGCCAAGCCGCGTGCAATAGCTATATAAAACATTCTAACCTCTCAAACAAGGTCCAATCAAGTTGCAAATCACTTGTATACGACTAAATCAAAGTCAAAATTATTCAATAGTTACCTCGCCTGCAAGATATTTACTGCCTCTGTCACTAATAAAATAGCTTATAATTATCTACTTGGTAAACAATTAATCTAGCGTGTATATTAATAATGGTATGCCTCAGGCTCAATCGCCTACTATTAATAATTATGATATTATTGTCTACTTATATTGTCTACCTATTACTGATCAGGAATCGTACCAGCTAACTACCAACTAGGTACTTACTTATCCAATTTGCAGTAGATTCTGATTGGATACTAATGTAAAATATACTAAAGATGTACAGAGTGTAATATAAGTGAGTGATAATTAGAGATGTAACGGATATCCGGTAACTATCCGGTATCCGGCCTATCCGGCCTTGTTTTCACTATCCGGCCGGATACCGGATAGTAGTACAGTATCCGGCTGGATGCCGGATAGTAAAATTTTAAAAAATCTTATTATTTTATATAGGCAAATCATACTCCAATAGGTTGTGGACACCGTTTATTTCTATAATCGCACATCAAAAATGTTTGTTTTATTAACAAGTGGCAAATTGTGATGAATAAATAGCAAATTTTACGCGATAACACTCGAACGCCCCCGAGTCGACCCGATCTCCGGTTACATTACATGCGACCCGAATGCACCTGAATATTTCCGATCTCGTTCACCGCGCCAATATTCAAATCAAACTTATTATTATAACGGGTGTAAAAAGAGCAGTCACTATAACCATAGACCAATTACATGTATAATTGGTCTATGCTATAACTTTGGGATATGATTATACTACCTTTTCTCATTCTAGAATGTATTTTTTTTTTACAAAAATTTCAAAAAAAAATTTTTTTGCCTTATTGTTATTTTTGCGACAAATAAAAATAAGAAATGGTGAGAAGTTAAATTTTTTGACAAAAAAAAAATCATTTCCGAAATGAGGAAAGGTAGTATACTTGTGTCTCAAGGTTATAAGGCTCTTTTTACACACTGTATGTTATCAAGAGGCCGGATATCCGGCAGCCGGATATCCGGCGCTCCGGCCTAGTAGCTTGCCGAATATCCGGTATCCGGTATCCGGCCAAACTACTATCCGTTTCATCTCTAGTGATAATACTTCCTAGGTACGAATATATTTGCCTTCTTTGTAGAGTTAATTGCGAAAGTACCATCGCTGAAAGACTAAGCCCCGATTTCACCAACGCATGTTAGTGTTAACGGCTTGTTAAATTACCATTCATTCATATGTATTACGAGAGGAACAGCATGATATTTAACGAAGGATTAACTTTAAGATTGCTTGGTGAAACACGCCCAAGTTTGTCTTTCATGTTTGTATGAGAAATGCCCCAAAATTATAAATTTGCCCATACATTATACAAAAAATTAACTCTTTCAGCGCTGGTACTTTAACAGTACTGTAAACTATATACGGGACCCATACACACCCTAAAGTATTATCACTCATTTATTTTACATCCTGTAGAAGTACCTTTCACTTTTTAACAAATTAAATTCAATTATTTATGAATACCAATATATTATCTAAAAAAAAGTTATTCAATTGTATGAAAAAAAATATTAGGCATTTTATTGAATGTTATGTATATTTAACCGCTTTTGAAATATAGTCTAGTGTCTGGCCTGGGACAGGTGGTTTCAAATGTCGTATGCCCATTGGTTCAGTAATAAATGTAGAGTTGAGGCTAACTCTACATCTAATGAAGAATTTATTCTAGGTTTGGTATCATTAGCTTGGTATAAGTGACTGTGTTAGTTAATGTCCTTTTTTTTAATTATTTTGGTGAGTATTATTTTAATGTAATTCTGACGAAAATATAATAATAATAGCTCCCCTCAGCGATGTTGGTGGCGGTAGCCGATTTCATTGAAACCAGGCCAGCTACGCAGGAGTTATTTTATAGTACCCAAGTGTGTGCGCAATACACAAAGACACTCTCTCTTCCTTTTACTCTCAAAACCCAGTGGGACGGTAAACCGACACGACTGGCGAGAGACCAGGCGCAGGATCGACTTTTTACATGCCCATCCGACGCAAGAATCACATTTCTTGTCAGACAATAAAATGATCAGCCTGCATTCTCCTAACCAAACTTGAAAACAACATTTTTTGTTGTTCCAACGCGGGAATCGAACCCGCAGATCACGGAGGCGAAAAATAACAAAAATATTATTTCAGTAGGTATCAGGTATATATTATGCTCCAAAACTATCTACCTCCTTTAAAAGATATTTCATAACTAAAAAAATAATATTTATGATATATTTCCCTGCTATAAATCGCGGTTTCTTTGATGTTGGTTGGCTTAAGATATTCATACCTAGAATTAATTTGATATATAGATCCGATTACAGACGGTTTTGAAATTCCAGTAACCCAATAACGTAGTACTTAAACTTTAAAAGAATGCTATAAACATAATTCAAATATTTTGAGTATAATAAATATCATGATGTGTAAGCACACAAGTAAATTAAAAGAATTGACGATGTAGCAAAATATCTTAGATACTAATATTATAAAGCGGAAGAGTTTGTTGTTTGTTTGTTTAAACGCGCTAATCTCAGGAACTACTAGTCCGATTTGAATTTTGTTTTGTTGGATACTCCATTTATAGAGGAAGGCTTTAGGCTATATAACATTACGCTGCGACTTAATAGGAGCGAAGTGTCAGTGAAAAATGTTGCAAAAACGGGGAAAATTATCCACATTTGGGGACTTTCGTTGCGTGCGCTGCATAAACGGTTTGACTCACTCAAAAACTAAGCGAACGAAGTCGCGGTCACAGCTACTTATAGATATTCCTACTAATTTGCGCCCTGTTTAAATACAGATTGAGTGTCAGTCACGCGGCCCACTACCACGCGCGCACGATATTTTGAACTGTCTGTACCTACTGTCTACAGCTGCTATGATATCGTATCGTCACAATATTTTATTGCCAATAAATAAAGAGATTAGGTGCATTTAGTTATTTATGACCCAGCTAGATAATTAATCTATAGTAATTTATAGAGGTATTAGTAATTAAATCAAGTATTTCTCTCCAATGACCTTACCAGTTCGTACGCAATACCAATTGTTGTATGTGTCTATAAGACCGTTATTGAAAATAATTAAAACATAAAAAAACCACCGACTTAGGGTCTCTTTCACAAAGCAATGTTAATGTTAAGACTTCGTTAAATATCATATTGTTTCTCTCGTTATTCCTATCAATGAATGAGAAGGCATGTTATTTTAACAAGCCGTTAACACTAACATGCGTTGGTAAATCGGGACTCAGCGTGTAACATTCCTATCACATCTAACAATTAACAAACAACTTTGAAGTCCTGAGTTCCACCAAACACAGCTAAGAATACTCTTGACTATTATACCTTTGAAAAAAAAGCTGCATTAAAATCGGATCACCCGTTTGTGAGCTACGAGGCCACAGACAGACACATGCACATTTACACAGCCACGTCAAAGTCATAACTCCCCGTCGTTTTTGCGTCGGGGGTTAAAAACTTTTGTGCAACTCATCATTGAAAGAGTTATATAGTTTTCACTGATAAGTGTGAATTTATGATACACAGTATATCATGCTGGGCTTTAGAATATAATCGTATAAGCACGCGGGTTCGATACATGTACTACATTCATCATCATCATTGCAGCTATAGAATAGAATAGAATAGAATAGAAAACATTTATTTCAGACTAATATAACAAGCCCATAGAGTGATTAGTGTGTTAGTTACAAAACTTAGTTTTAAATAATATAGGTAATTGTAATGTTAGTAGTGTTAGTAAAAAATCAACTATATTAAATTATTCCTTTGACTAATCTTATCCAATGCCATTGTATAGAGCAGTCAAGTCTCGCAGCCATGACCTTCAGAATGCTATTGCTGGCTTTTCTCAGACGCTGCATCAGGGAAGCGGACCTTTTGCGTATTATCGCTTTAAAACCATCAGTGCGCGCAGCAGCGAACATACCGGACGCACTACAGCGCCATGGTAGCCCCAACAGCATTCTGAAGGTATTATTATACTGGACACGCAGAGCGTCATAGGTTCGACTCTTATACGTCACCCACAGGGCACTCGTGTAAAAAGACTGACAATATGTTTTAAACAAAGTTGTTTTTACTTCAGTAGTGCATCGAGTGAACCTGCGGGCGAGCATGTTGCCTCGTATCGCTAACGCTCTACGTTCTCTCTCCATATCCTCGTCATCCCTGAGGTCATCAGTCACAATGTGACCCAGATATTTAAATTTATTGACCTGTCCCAAGGCAACCCCGTTTAGATATACGGGAGGAACATGGTCAGGAGTATATTTACCCGCTATGACGTTCACCTGGACATAAGACTCTCCAAACTATATCTTAGGGGGTAGTTGCCTATACTCGCCACGCTTGGCGAGCGCAATTTTAGGGCGTTTTTCACAAAGCAATGTTAAAGTTAATCCTTCGTTAAATATCATGTTGTTCCACTCGTTATTTCTATCAATGAATGAGAAGGCATAGTAATTTAACAAGCCGTTAAGACTAACATGCGTTAGTAAAACTGACTTTTAAAAAAAAAATTAAACCGACTTCAAAAAAAAAACACAAACGACAAAAACTTTAACCACACAAAAACAGTACCTACATAACTAAAAAGCGATAAATAACCTAATTTATCTACTTAATGCATATTATATATCTACAACTATTTAAATATTTACAACTAAATACCTAATACTATAACAAAGTCATCTTTAACTATTTAAATATTTACAGTTATCACTTATTTTTGAAGTCGGTGCCAGCCAAACAAATAAATTTAATTAAGAAAACACTAAAATTTTTCAAATTTTCCAAAAAGAATTTTTGAAATTGGACCAGTGGTTCTTGAGATTAGCGCGTTTAAATTAACAAACAAACCCTTCCGCATTATAATTTATTAGTATAGATTGTATTTTGCCGTGTGTGTGGCTTCTCAAACAACACAACAGACTACCTAGGCTGCAGGCTGGCACCGACTTCAAAAATAAGTGATAACTGTAAATATTTAAATAGTTAAAGATGACTTTGTTATAGTATTAGGTATTTAGTTGTAAATATTTAAATAGTTGTAGATATATAATATGCATTAAGTAGATAAATTAGGTTATTTATCGCTTTTTAGTTATGTAGGTACTGTTTTTGTGTGGTTAAAGTTTTTGTCGTTTGTGTTTTTTTTTTGAAGTCGGTTTAATTTTTTTTTTAAAAGTCAGTTTATTTCTCGATTTTTAGTTGTGCTAATGCGTTGTGAACTTAAATAGATGCTAGTTCATTTACTCAAGGGTTTCAGTTTATTTAATATTATATACCTATAGTCACTAATTACAACGTCCGTTTGACGAATCGTTCATATTTTTAGGAAGCTATAATTATTATTAATAGGTACTTGAAAGAGTTTGATATTACATTTTAGGTATTTATATTTTTTATTATCATAGGTAGACCCAACGACATTGACAAAGTTATAATATGCAATGGCACACAGAGCCAAACCTGCTGCAGTTTCAATTTCGTCAATGTCGTCCATACTGCATAGGAAACAGATCTCAAATGAGAGTGTGAATAAAATGCTTGTTCTCGCGAGAAGGCCCGGCAAGACTTCTCGGTGAGATTTCTCGCCGTGAGTCTGGATGGTATATTACAAATATCACGTTAGCCCTACATATTAAGTCCTTACATATGAAATTGGCGTTTTGTATTGGAGGAACATAAAGGCGATTTTTTCATATTAAAATATATTTTAATAATCAAAACTATTGCAATCTATACACTTTTGCCATCTTATAGGTAGTTCATTGATCCCTTTACTAAAAAAACCATTCGGACGGGAACCAATGAAATCTTTGAAAGCGGTTTGGACTGCCTCATCGGAATTGAATTTTTTTCCTTGCTAGAAGATATCCAAATTTCTAATAAAATGGTAATATGTTGGAGCAAGGTCCGGAGAGTACGGTGGATGTCTTAGACATTGCAATTGAAGCTTCTCTAATTTGGTAGCCGTCTGTTGGGCCGTGTGTGGTCTAGCGTTGTCTTGAAGCAGCAGTGGCGTAGAGCGATTGACAAGTCTCGGTTGTTTAACGACGAGCTTTTCCATCATGGTTTGCAGTTGCTGACAATAGACATCAGCCATATTCGTCTGACCAGATTTAAGAAAGCTATAGTGTACGACACCGGCACTAGTCCATCAAACGCTTACAAGTAACTTTTTTGAGTCAATTTTCGCTTGGGGCAAGACTTTGCTGGTTCATCAGGGTTCAGCCATTGCGATGAGCGTTTACGATTATCGTACAGGATCCACTTTCCATTACATGTAATGATCCGATTTAAAATTCCTTCATTATTGTGCCGGTTGAGCAATGTAACGCAGCAGTCGACGCGCGTTTGTCGGTTTGCTTCGCTTAATTCATGAGGTACCCACCTTTCAAGCTTTTTCACCTTCCCAATTTGCTTGAAGTGGATTAAAACGGTTTTGTCACTAACACCGCAGCCTGTAGCTAACTCTGATGTGGTTTGCGATGGATCTGCTTCCACAATAGCCTTCAATTCATCATTATCGACCTTGGTCTCCGTCCGTCCACGGGGCTTGTTCTGCAGGTCGAAATTTCGAGAACAAAAGCGTTGAAACCAAAAAACGCACCGTGTTTTCTTTTGCGACACCACCCCTATACACATAATTAATTCTTCGAGCCGTTTCTGCAGCACTGGTGCCACGGTGCTCGTACTCGTAAATAATGCGATATTTTAAGTTATCCATTTTGTGAAATGAGTGACGTAGAAAAAAAAGCAAAAGAGAATAAAACAAATGAATTACGGTGTTCAAAACACAAATGCATGAGTAAATAGCTGTTTAAATTTGAATTTGGAATTCCTAACTAAACAGGATATATTTAAGATCAAAGTGGCCAGAACGACAAAACGCCAATTTCATATGTAACCTAATACATTCGATCGACCAATTACAGTACTGCTCCCAACTCTTAACCGTTAAAGAGTACTGTAGCTTCATCATCAGCGCAGCAGCATCAGATGTTAATTCAAGCATACCTCACAAGCAACATGTTAGCCCTACATACTACTAAATAGTTTCCATCGACCAATTACAGTACTGCCTTCCAACTCCTAACCGTTAAGGAGTACTGTAGCTTCATCATCAGCACAGCAGCATCAGATGTTGACACCCTGAAGCATATACCTGAGTAAGACATAATTACGTAACAAAAACACCATACGAGCATACAATTTTTGGTGGTTGCCCTCGATTTCTCATGGATCCCATCATCAGATCCTGACCTGGTGAAAATGGGACCACCCCAGAAGTGAACTCTATCCAACAAAAAAAAATTTTTTGAAATCCGTCTATAATTGGCGAAAATATCGGTGAACATACATAAAAAAAAAAAAAAAAAAATATTATACATACAGACGAATTGAGAACCTCCTCCTTTTTTTGAAGTCGGTTAAAAATCGGGACTTATGGCGAGGAATAACCGTTACTAGCGCCACTCTTTGTAAATAAATTTTACAATGGCACAAAGATCTTATTAAAAAAGTAATCGGTTAAAACTCTAAGTAAATAGTTAAACTAATTTATTGGCATTTAATTACAGCTCTAAATCCTATAGTGTATTTACTATTATAAAAAAACGCCAAAAGTGGCCGTTTTAGTTGTTACTTATGAGAGTAAATACAGTATAGGATTTAGAGCTGTAATTAAATGCCAATAAATTAGTTTAACTATTTACTTAGAGTTTTAACCTATTACTTTTTTTAATAAGATCTTTGTGCCATTGTAAAATTTATTTTAAAAAGAGTGGCGCTAGAAGCAGTTATTCCTCGCCTTAAGCTAATAACAACAATCGCGGAAGCGCTGCTGTCCATATTCGGCTATTTATTCCCTCTGTAGCCAACAACACCCCCGGGAAAGATGGTTGATGGGGTGCTATTCTTTCCCCAACACTCCACAAATGTAACTGAACTAAAGTGTTATTATTTTATGTATTTCATAATGACAAACCCCATTTTAATTTACCTACTACATGCTACTAGATATCTATTAGATAAAGTAATTTGCACAATATTATCTTAATCGATTACCAATGTTCACTAATTGGCTTTTAATTGTATTTGATTATTGTTAGAGTTCCTAATCCTATACGTAAAGTAAAGAAAAGTTTTCTTTTTTTCTCCTTGTTATATCTGCAATCGGTTCAATTAAGCCATAATCAGTTTTAGATATTGCTAAAACAAAACCTGTGCCCTTATTCAAGACTAGCTGTGCCCGCGACTTCGTTCTTGTGGTTTTTGAGTGACTTACATAAACCGTTTACGCAGCGCACGCAACGAAAGTCCCCAAATGTGAATAATATTTTCCGTTTTTGCAACATTTCTCACTGACGCTTCGCTCCTATTGGTTGCAGCGTAATGTTATATAGCCTAAAGCCTTCCTCAATAAATGGACTATCAAATAAAAAAATAATTCTTCAAATCGAACCAATAGTTTCTGAGATTAACGCGTTTAAACCAACAAACAAATTCTTCTGCTTTATAATATTAAGTATAGATGGAATCGCTATTGTCATTACGAAGTCCGAAAACAAAACGTATAGGTAGCCTTAAAGACGTACGAATTTGTATGTCACACAGCGAAGATTATGTTAAATCTAAATTTCATTTTGTTTTCGATCTTCGTAAGTGACTATAGCTAATAGCTATGCCATCTATACTAATATTATAAAGCGGAAGAGTTTTTTTGTATGTTTGTTTGTTTAAACGCGCTAATCTCTGGAACTACTGGTTCGATTTGAAAAATTCTTTTTTGGTTGGATAGTCCATTTATAGAGGAAGGCTTTAGGCTATATAACATTACGCTGCGACCAATAGAAGCGAAGCGTCAGTGAGAAATGTTGCAAAAACGGGGAGACTTTATCTGCGTGCGCTGCATAAACGGTTTAAGTCACTCAAAAACCACGCGAACGAAGTCGCGGGCACAGCTATTCGCCGATTTTTTTGCAATATTCGATAAATGTCCAGTATGTTCCATCTTTTAAACCTGACTTTTGTATATTACCTACTAGCTAAGGAGAACTCTTGCATGTAGGTTAACATGTTCTTGTAATCTCATTTTTAAATTCTGCTATGTCGTTTAAGTTTTTCTGTGACAGATAAGGTTTTTGAAAATTTCCAAAAACCTAATACGAACAGTGAAAGTTTTTCATTTGATGTTTAACTGTTATAAAATGTATTGGATAATGAAGTATGAACCTTTAATATTCCGGTGAAAGTGTTAATAAGGTTTAGGTTAAATAGAAAAGGGACTGGATGTTATGAACGAGTTCAAATCTATAAATTAGTATGTATAAATTATTTGCAGCGCCTATGAAATATAAATAGCAAAATACTGTTTCATTGCTAACCCTATTAATGAAATTCCTAAATTACTTCTATTTAATTAACAACTGTTTATAATGTTTTGTATTGAAACATAAAGGTACTCATTGCTGTAACTATGTATGTAAGTAAGAGTTAAAACCAACTAAGTAAACTTATGTAAGTCCAGTGGTGCAAGAGGATCGCTTAATCGTTTAACCATCTCACGATGTTTGTTTCCAGGTCCATCATAAAAAGTGACTAAATAAAAATAATATAACAATAATTATTATTGAATAAACGATTTCGCAGACCGTACCGTCGATAATTCAAATGAAGCGGTAACAGTTGGTTAAGCGCGTATTGTGCGATGATTTATGCGCCGACCGTACTTTCACTCGGTACATTGTACTAAGTGATCGAGCTTATTTACGATCCGAAAATTACCACCCAGATACACGCCAATATTAGACCATAATAGAACTTGGTTGAATTATAGCTTATAGTACTTAATCGTTTGTATATCGATGAATTTGCTACTTACTAAACGACCAGATAATACTCCGTTCTGATTCAATGTGACATTATGTAAACCAAAAATATAAATTCGACCGGGTAGTTTTAGTATAGCCCCCGGTAAGCAAATAATGTAAAATTAAAATATTTAGGTACTTACCAATAAAAATAATAAAAGAAGAGAAGGAGAAGGAAACAACTGATTGTGACAGCACGTTGTTAACCCTACAAGTGGTATAATATACCTAATATACATCACACCAACCTGCGTATAAAGATAATTTTGCGAAAGGAGACATGTAATTTTATTTAATTGCTTTGAACTCAAATGTTTTAAAACTGATACTAATTCTAAATGTGCTCATTTTTTAAATTTGTGAAATGAACCCAAAAGCAAATAAATTTAATATTCATTAAATATCTCACATAGCATAATATGTCATATTATTATAGCCCATGATTTTGAGTTTTGTTTACATTTAGATCATAGGGTATTATAATATTTTTAATGTCTTTAATATATCTGTCGTATAATCTATTTATTAAAAGTCTACTATTTTAATTATTCAATTATGAACTTCCACAATCTTTAATTTTGTTCTCAATGTATCATATTACCCAAACAGATATAATAACATTGCAAAGGTTGTACAACTAGACACACAACATAACGATGTTAGCACCGCTCGTGATAGCCCGTGGGCTCGCGGTGATCGTAGAGGCTCTGACAATAAAGATCACGATACACCAACTACCAAAACGTAATGTCATACTTTGTAATGAAAATATAATACTCATACATCATGGCTTAAAACGAAAATTCAAACGACATTTCGGTGACAGAGGTCGGTCACGGATAAGTCCAGCTAGCCAGAGTTCATAATGTCCAAATGGGTGCGCATAATTATGATTATCAAAACACAATATTATGGAGTAGATAAAAAATAAGTAGTTAACGTAGTTTAATTATATTATACGTTGTGAAATTAAATAATTTTATAATGATTATGTTGTGAACGAAAAAGTAACGTCGAAGAAATATAAGAAATAATATTTCATAAAGTTTATACTAAGGGTGCTGTAGTGAAATCAGATATTTATAATAACATGCATTTCACCTGAAAATATTTTACGCTACAACTGCCATTATAATAAAGGATAAAATTGCAGGCAAATAACATAAGCAATCCACCCCAGAGCAATAAAAATATAAACAACAGCTGCATAACAAGATGCTCCACTAAATTGTGTTTAAAGATAAAACATATTTGTGCGGGCTCGAGATAGTCGACATTAGCAGCGACAATTCATACAAACTGCCAGAGGAATCGACAGGGAAAATGTATCGGAACGACTCCCAAACAATAAAAAGTAATGTCGGGGGAAAATCGAGAAACAATAGTGACGATTCAGATGTCTGAACACTCAAATTTACACCTTACAGCTGAAGGAACTAGGCATGCATTCAAACAAGCGCCATTCGCAATAAAACACTTGAATTGGAGCACTACGAAAATTTGTTGTTTTAAGAATTGCTTTTGAAAACTCTATTCCTATGAAGATTTAAATCTTGTGAATCTGAAATTGTTTTCAGTACTTAAAGCAATTGGGATTCGCTGTTCAGTATTCAACTTTAAAATGTCGTTTACATAAAAGTTTTTATTTTATATCAGCTTTGTATTATTAGATTTTGACTGAATACTTAAACGATTCATTCTACAACCCGCCACACCTGACATGAGAATGGACGAATACGATGTCATTAATTTCAACAAAAGAAATCTCTATTCCCAAATGTATCAATTGAAAGTTACAACGGTATAAACTGTTATGAAGCCAGACGTAATTTATTAATATTGTCGTATAAAACTGACACATAATTTACATGCTGAATAGAAATAATGGGGAAGAGGGCGGGGCGGCGTGAAAAATGACAGTCGTGAACGTTGCATGGGCAGGGAGATCATAATCGAAATGATGGGATCAAAATAACAAATGTCCACGGATATTATGAATTGTGAATGAATAAATTGTAAAGATTAATAGCTTATATTTAATTTGAAGACATAAATAACGCTTGAAAGTTGTTAGACGTGGTAATTTAGTACGTATTGACGTGGTATGCATCTTAATTGTAAAAGTGTTGTTTTGTGTTACGATATTATCTAAATTGTCTTTAAAGTGCAAATGAATTAAAATTTGTCTAAAATCTTTGGTAAAATTATTCATAGCTATACTACTTTACTTGTTTACTACTCATACTATTTTACTTTTATGTTTGCGTAAAAGCTTATAACTTTTTAAATAATTTATGATTTGTGAGTTACTAAACATCTGATTGTTATTTTTTTCATAATATACGATTCATTGCAAGAGGTATTTTTAAGTGGTGAATAAAATCCATCTATTGCTATCATAAAACTGCTTTGAGTCTCGGTGTGAACTGACCCTAAATTCCTTCGAGTTCAGGATATAACTCATTTGAATATCAATCTCATCATCAATAATTATAGTGTAAACGTGATCATCGATCAATAAATCATCTCCGTTAACACATACAATCACCGACACACCTGCAGTTCCAGTTTTAGACTTTATTGCTACATTAATATGGTTGAAATATGGTACTCCTGCTTTGTCAGTGACTGTACAATGGTATTGAATAGAAGGCGGAATGGTTCCGCCCGCGGCTGTGTACACGCCATACATTACCCCTGTATCAGTTCCCGCTGTCAGATTTAATTAGTGGCTGTCTCAATATATTATATTTATGTTAAATACTATTGTTGGTAAGTTGCTTTTTTACTTTTTATCCCTATAACAAGTTAAAGTATAATTTAGTTACCTTGTGTCACCAGTTTCTTAATACATTACTTTGGAGAAAATTATCGGCTTATGCCTCTAGTTTTCGGATGTTTATTTAACTTATTTATCGTGTTGTTCTTCGTTTACCAAATGTGTGTCATGTTTGAAGTTTATTACATCGATCACCGTTTGGTAACTAGTATCAAACTTAATAAATAAAGTATTATCAAATTGATCAAGTCTCTTTTTGCATGTTTTATAAATTCAAAATTAATACCAACAGCAAGATAAATCGTATACAATATTTGTGCAACATATTGTGGCCGGTATCTGGACCGGCGAACAAAGCGCAGGCGATGCCGCGATTATCATATTTAATGCCCCTATCGTTATTTATGCTGCGTATTGCACGCCCTTAGATCTCAATACCGGAGATAGCGCTCCGAAATATTGCCGACGATTTAAACATCAGCAATATTATTATGTATTTTTCATCTGCATTGTTTGTTTGCACTCTGACTCGTGCTGGGATTGGAGACTTGCAGGATTCTGTAGACATTTAAACGATATTTACTGTTTCTGTGAATATCATTTCATTTTCGTTAGTGAAGTGTATTTTTGATGTTGCTTTCGTTGTCCATATCTCTTTCATTCCAGTTTCCTAAATGACATCTTAAGGTCATTATACCTATATATTTGAATTAGGTACCATATAATGCATACGCTACTATCTTCGTTTAGCGACTGTGCATGAACTTACATCATATAAAATTTATCTTCTTCCTCCCCTACTGCAAGTTGAACTAAAGTTTAAAACTTACAAGCTATATTTTACGTAGCGTCATAAACAGAAGTAATAATATTCACATAGCCGGCGTTATCGGAAAGGTGTAATTTATAGCAAAGGAAGAGATAAATCAGCGGCGGCCCCGTAAATCCCATAATATTATCCTGCGCACAGAGCGGTGATAATTCGAGCCTGTACAGTTGGAATATTCAGATATTCGTGTCGCTTTTGTTGCGAGCGAACAGCGAACGAGCTATTGCAAAAGTAACAAGAACATGACTAATTTGACATCCGTGTTAATTTGCTACACGCTGTCAAGATAAAAAGTCTCTGATAGCTATCGGAATATGTAAACATATTCTAGATTTTAGATCAATTAGAATCATTTTATTTTGTGACTCAAAATTTGAGCGTTGAGATACCTTAGTATGGATTACGTTTTAACAAATTTTGATCTTAATGACATAATATTCACTACTTTAACAATTTTTTTCCTCCTAAAAGTAGGTATAACCCAACTTCATGAATGTTTCTTTCTCTTTTATTACGAATCTATTGACATCTAATTTATTGAATTTGGACAAGTAATTGAAGCGCTAATGTGGAACAAACATACATAAAACATATTAATAATATATAGACTTTTAAAATCATTACAGTTCCTTATGGCGTGTATAGCAGTCGGGTAAAAATGGCTGCATTATTTTTATATATTTAGCTAATGAGGATTTCGATTGTAATATAAAATCAAATTCAATAAAGAACATTGCACGTGAGTGTACAGGTAAGGATGTGAGGTTGTTTAATGATAAACTATATATCTGTTAGCCGCACATAATATCAACACTTATAGTCAAAGGTTAATAGCTAGTTTCAATAGGTTGTAAATTATAATGTATGACTTTCCACAGATGTGGAAGATAGGGTAGAACAATAGAGATTAATGTGAACAAAATTATAGCCTGCCGCTGGAAATAGCAATATACTTCGAAATACATAATAGCTGTGTAATAAATACCTTACATTTACTAAGCTATAGTGGTTAAATATAATTTGAAAGACTAATTAAAATAATATGATGAAAGAAAATCAGAAGTGGATAAATACATCAAAGCGACCTTAATTCTAAGGTAAGGTTGTTTTAAAAATATAAATAGTTTACCTTACAATACTTTGAACACTGGAGACAAATGATTTAAAACTTAAATAGCCATTAGTAGGTTTAGTAAATATCATTAATATTCCATAGACTGGTATATCTCTATGGAATTTCTTTATAGATTATAACGAAGATAGAGACGAGCATAAGCACAAATAAGAATGAACAAACCTAAAAGGGTATGATAGTTTCATTCTGTAAGGGAATTTAGACATTTTTCACATTACACCAGCGATAAAAGTATATTGCAGTGGTGATTGTAACGTAGTGCAGCCATCAGCAGTATCCATAGCCGTATGGAAATTGCTGGTGGAGCGTATTGAGCCTCTTGTGATGTGAACAACTACGAGTGTAGAAGGGAACTTTAACAAAATGTGTAAAAATTACATACATTCTAGGCTAGATTATAGATAAATAATAAAGATAAAACTGTTTAGCAATTCAATGTGGCTGCATTGGGAACTAATCAAAAGGTAAACATTTTTATTAGTAAGAGTGTAATAGATATTTACTCAAATATGTTTAAACTTACCTGGATGATCTAAGCAATGATGTAATTCAAATAACGATGGTTCAGACGTATATTTTTAATATTTTTCAAACATTAATTGATACCAGTGTGTATATAAATTTATTGTTTACGGACACATCTGGTATATCAGATTTTGCCCTTTTCTAAGCAAAATCTTAAAATTGCAGCTTCCTCTTTAAACATTTAAGAACATATTTTTTTGTCCAAGTAACCCTTCTATTCGGATAGTTGTTCACATATTCTTACATCCCCTTTCACTATCTAACGACACTCAGGAAGGCTGTGAAGATATTATCAGCTCGATAGAGCCGCGTCGTTCAACGTAAGGGCATATAAAATGACAATAAGCGATTTCTTTCACCTGTAAATATTTATACCGTGCTAAATATCACCATGATAGCAGGTTAGAGAGTTGATAACAGCCAGAACTCGTCAAGTAAATAAATATTTAGTGCCTCAAATCACACCCCAAAGATGATGCCTTTTGAGTTTTATCATGCTTAAGTTGTTATGCTTCATACCTTTAACATAATATGCCTAATATATTTATTTTTTGGTAAAACTGTGGCAGATTAGGTTAAATAAAAACCATTAAAAAATATGATAAAGAGTTATGGCACCGACTACTGCATCATTTTGTAGCCGTCATTCAAACTATATTAACGTCATATAAATCTCAACAAAAGCGAAATAATATCACAGAATTGCGACGACACTTGACACAGTTATTAAAAAATACATTAGTAGTTGCAAGAATTTCAAAAGGCAACATAAAAATGACTGGGAAACACAAAAGGCTGTATGCATAGAATTTCTTGGACAATAAAAAAGATACACGGCTAACAAACAAAAAGCCACCAGAAGTTGCAGCATAAAGGGGAGAATTATTACGCTTTCAGCGGCACATTTAGGAGAAGCATATTTCAAAAGTTTCGGCGTATTAAGCAACATTTATTTTGGCAGAAACTCCGCCATTATGCTCTTAGATACAAGAACTGCGAGTTATGAAAAACTTGGCGCGTACTATTTGCTATTGGACCTAATAAATATTTGTTTACCAAGGATACTCATTTTCTTTCGACGTTAATATAGTAGTTTATCTTGTACAGAAAACATTGTTCCTTGGTATCGTGGAGGATATTCTTGCAAACTATTATGGTTATCCACACATATTTTTATACACAGTAAATATTATATTACTCTAATTTATGCAGTAAATGCATATTGTATGTAGTAAATATTTTAAAATTTGAATATAAAAGTGCAAGCAATGCAACTTGAAGTGCAAGTGGATATCTATGATCTAAGAAACATATTATTGGTTTTTATTTATAATTTTAACTAGCTGAAATTTTAAATAACTTCATTATGTTTTAATACGATAAAAAATTCTATTTTTAAACGGGAAAATTACTTACTATACATTTCCATTTCCCACCACCGCAAGCTACTGTCGATCGAATCGACACAACTGTCGATCCTAGTCCTGGTTCCTGGATCCTTATCACTACCACCATAAGAATCGATTTGATATATTAAAAAAAATTACATAATTATATTCATTTGAATTATGTTTGGATAATTGAATTTACTTAAATTTTTTTTTTCTCCTTATTGTATATTATTTTATTATTCCTTCTTTCCTTTTTTGTCATTATACAAATCAATTGCCATATTGTAATTAGTTTAGGATTATCACTAGAATGTTGTATGTTATGTTATAAAGATTCAAAATTTTGCATGCTAAAATGTATTAGTGAATTGTGTTGGTACCTCATAATCACATTAATTACAAACAAAAATAAAGATAATATTATTAATATATGATTTCAGGTGTACCCAAGAGACAAGCTGGAAGTGTCCTGTGACCCGCATTAGAAGAATGTAGGAGGAGTAGGAAGTGTTCAAAATCTGATCGAATTCGAGTCGAGTTTAGACCAGTAGTAGGTGTCGTCATTACGGACTACGGAGCGACAGAATCGTCGTCTTGCTGCATTCTTGTCCCGTTCCCGGCGCTGCGCCAGCTTTTTATTATTTACAAATGGCATTTTATCAATTTTAAGATGTTCCCCGAAACTCCCATAGCATTCGCGCTATATAAAACGTTATTTATGAAATGAAAACGACTTGGATTGTTCTCATGTTTATGAAATACAAGCGTTTAATGGCTCTTGCCAAAGAATAAGAGGATCAAGAAGAATTATGTGTTGCTAAATACGATAAATTTATTTGAGCGATGATTAATAATATGCATTTCAGTTGGGATTAAAATAGCGAACATAACGTTTATAAAAGGATTAATTGGTTATGTCGAGCGTGAAAGAAATAACAAGGGGTTCATTATGTTTGTTTGTTTTCTTTGTATAGCTCGATAAACATTTATACAAGATTAATTTACCGATTTGCATTCTTCAAACTCAAAACATACATTCTTCGAATAGAATTGAAAACAAACAATTATTCTGAAGGTAATAATTTATGCGTGAAAATCAAACGCCCATTAGCATAACGAACGGACCGTGAAGAGATTGTACAATAAGTTGAGGGTAGTTGACAATTCAGCGTTGGTCCCTCGAGCCGGATGGGCGGAGCGCCACGCCCGCCGGCTCTCCAGGAGGCCTCGTTAGCGAACCTGAGTTTCTCCTGTGACAACCCGGGGCTTTTGAATGAAGAGTCGTTCAGCCGAACACTCGAATGTTTAGTCGTTTAAAAATAATAATGTATGTTTTTATTAAGTTCATGCACATTAGGTTCCTTTCTCTGTAACCACTTATCAAAACTAGAAAACTTATAAATAATATTGAAAATATGATTTAATACAAGAGACCTTTGGTAAAAAGTGCCCTTGACTTGGCCCGATGGCAGATTTTGAGGCAAATAAAAAAAACACTAAACTTTTAAATCATTTTCATGTATGTATTCATGTATAAAACTGAAACAAAAGTTAAATTATGTTAGTATAAAGAATCATGTCGACAGTGACATTCCGACAATTAGGGGGCTCCTAACTTTGATTAGCGTTTTATTATTCGTCCGAAAATCGTATTAGTCTCAAAAATTTTCTACTATTTCAGAATATATAAATTTTTAAATGTGATCATCATCATCATCATTTCAGCTATGGCGTTCACTACTGGACATACGACTCCCTTCAAAGTATTTCATGAGGCGTAGTTGCCTATACTCGCCACGCTTAGCTGGCGGGTTGGCAGGCCCAGTTTTTAGACAGTAACAAAATTCTCGGAAATGCTGCTGCCTATGTCCGGATATATATTACTAGCTGTTCCCGCGACTTCGTTCGCGTGGTTTTTGAGTAACTTAAACCATTTATGCAGCGTACGCAACGAAAGTCCCCAAATGTGAATAATTTTCCCCGTTTTTGCAACATTTGTCACTGATGCTTTGCTCCTTTTGGTCGCAGCGTAATGTTATATAGCCTAAAGCCTTCCTCTATAAATGTACTATCCAACAAAAAAAGAATTTTTCAAATTGGACCAGTAGTTCCTGAGATTAGCGCGTTTAAACAAATAAACAAATTCTTCCGCTTTATAATATCAGTATAGATCTCTGTCGCCTTTTACCCGCGGGAAAGATGCTTGATGGGGAGCTCCTTCACGGAGGCTTAAATGTGAAATTGTTATTAATTCACAAGTCTTCAGCATCTCCAGTTAAATTGTGTCCATTACAGTGATTGAGATTTAGGCAGTCGTTAGAGGCTGGGCGAGGCGGGGTCTACGAGGGCTCTCACTGGAAATGAACAATTCCAACTTTTCCCACTTGATCACGTACCTAGTTACCTACATTGCATCATTTACTACATTATTTAAATTACTCTCCAATATCTAAGAGCTTTTTATAAATTTAAGAGCACCATCAAGACGAAATCTAATCAGTGAGTTCATTGTTGTTAACTCATGGCAATATTGGACAAAAGACATTATGTATTACAACAACGCCTTACTATTTAAACACCTCCGTGGTTCAGTACTTAAAATTTGTATTTTGACTTGGTAGTTGTGAGTTCGATTCGAACAACAAAAATGTTGTTTTTAAGTTTGGATAGGACAATGCTCACTTGATTGTACCAACAAAGTGTTATAGACACTTGGCTGGTTTTAGCCACAACGGCTACGCTAATATGAAGGATCCGTAGTCACCTAGTCACCAATTTATAATTGAATATTTATTATTTAACAGGTAACTAAATGCGTCTCCGTGGTCTAGTGGTTTCTGAGCTGCGCTCTCGACCCGGAGGTCGTGAGTTCGATTCCCGCGTTGGCACAACAAAAAATGTTGTTTTCAAGTTTGGTTAGGACAATGCAGGCTGATCACCTGATTGTCAGTCAAGAAAGATGATCCATGCGTCGGATGGGCATGTAAAAATTCGGTCCTGCGCCTGTTCTCTCGCCAGTCGTGTCGGTTTACCGTCCTGGGTTATGAGAGTAAAAGTAAAAGAGTGTATTTGTGACTTGTGTATTGCGCACACTTGAGCACTATAAAATAACTCCTGCGTAGCTGGCCTGGTTTCAATGAAATCGGCTACCGACACCGAAATTGGTGAGGGGAGCTATTATTATTAATGTACTCTTATATCTTACATATAGATGCCTCGATGCCCTATTTTAACTAAAACATCTCGTAAACTGCTAGCTATCTAAATTAAAATCGTCTTAACAACCTCTTAATGTTTTTAAAATACTATATTAACCACACATAGGATAGTCGAAAGTGAAACACAGAAAAACAGAAACAGAAAAACGTGTCCAATTGAAAAAACAACGCGAAAATCTGTCCGCGTGGTATACCTATGGCAATAATTATTATAGAGCTACATTTGTTAATAATCGAACTGAATATTATAAAGTTTTAAAATAAGTATTTCAAAGTTGATTTGAAATCGCTAATTAAGTCTTAATTTTTTTTTTATTAATTTTAAATTTCAAACCAAGCATTGTGGCACGTGTGGTACTTAGGTATATAATTAAAACAGAAATTAAGATTTGTTACAGTTATATTATCTACTTTGTGTTACAGGTTTATTTATGAAAATAACATAATCTTTCTAGTTTCGACACATAACAGATACACTTGAATTTAGTTTCCTACGAGTATATAATTGCCATAACATTTTAAATCTATTGGATATCTTACAGTCGCTACCCAGTTATTACTAAGTCATAATCTGTGACCCATAAGTAACGTGAGCATTTATTCTTGGACTCAAAACGGGACATTGGTTTATTTCAATAATACCTAGGTAGTCAGTGAAAAAAACCGGCTAAGTGCGAGTCGGACTCGAAGGATTCCAAAGGAGGAGGGAGGAGGTGAAAGGGAACGACAAAAATCACGTTTGCTGTAAGTTAGCCTCCCCTAAATATTTATTTTATTTTTACTATAATTATGTACACCATTGTATATTGGCTATAGCGTGCAATCGATTTGGCCGGCCGTCTATTAATTTTTTAGCGGTTTCCAAAAACGGGACAATTTTGCGTCCCACAGTTCATTTCGGGGACACCGGGACTCGTAGTTGTAAAAAGGGACAGTCCCGTTCAAAACGGGACGTCAGGTCATTTTACCCATAAGTCTTATGGGCTAGATTCATTTTTTACAATAAACGTATAACTCTCTTCATCAACTTGCGCATCCGTGATACATTTCAATATATTCATCTTAACCTTCGTTTTTAATCTTGGAGGCACACTTTTCAAATCGCTCACTAAAGACAGCATGAATTGTCTATCGGGATCCTCTTCTTCTGACTTTTGTTGTAATGTAGATTTTAAAACGTGTACCAGTTCAAGGCCAATTTTTTCCATTGAATTGTTCTTCTTTAACTGTTTTGCTACTGGCGGAACGCTGTTGCTGCATTGTGGTGTGTCTACTGAGTCACTGTCCTCTTGGCTTGCCATATTATTTTGCGTTGTATTACTTGCTACTACCGGCAAGAGGAACTTAAGTTGGTTGTAGTACTTATATGGTTTCTTTTCGGAAGCACCAGGTGTACTCTCACTCAATTCCCGCCTTTGTTTGACAAAGGCGTCACGGAGCGTTCTCCATCTTTTTTGCAGTAATGTTCCTGGATCAAAATATTAAAGACTCATATATTATATCAGTTCGACAATCAGATCGATTAAGTCAAAAAGGGGTTAATGCAGAATATCTAGGAATTGTATTCTTCCAGCAGTTCCAGCAATTCTGTAAGCGTAAAAATATCAAATATGGCAGCCAAGACTCCAACGGCTATAAAAGCGACGATGGCCGAATTGGTATTACCATGGACCAATTATATAATTGGTCTATGGTATTTCCCAATATTCGTTTTTACGCTATTGACAACTATCGCAGCCGACCATGTGACGGTGGTGACATTCGTGATCATAATGGCGAGTACAGCTTCAACCGGTCGCTTAAAGAATTGGACTGCAAGTACCGAAAGATATAATATTTTTAGTTCTTAGTCAATATTGGCTGATTAATTACTTAACAAATCATTATATTTTTACTTAAGATTCTGGAAAAAGCATAAAAATAAACTTACCCTGATACTTTTTATCCTCAACCGATGTGAATGGATCAGAGAATATGTTAACTACCTCCTCCCACTGCTTTAATTTATCAAATCTATCGTTGTATTCCCGACATTTCGTGTTCCAAATCGCCGGGCGTTTCTCGATTTCGGTTATTAATCTATCTATATCAATGTCCATTTTAAATGTAAACCAATTGTTTAGGTTATTGTTCCTCCCAATATAGAATTTATTTATTTAGTATTTGTACATCGACGCGACGCGGTGTGTCCGGAGTCACGTACGGCACTGCGGCGCGTCGCATCCAAGGCCACGCCGCGCCGTACCGCCCGTGCCCCGCGCGTCCCCGCATCAATGCGCGTGAGCACGTGTTGCATGTGGTACGCACGTTGCGTGTACGTGATTGTGCATTGTACGCTTTTTTGATCAAAACGTTCAGATCATTATTATAGCAAATTGTCGTTTCTTTAGCGCAATATTGACAATTGTGAAATTTTCTAATACTTTCTAATTATATTTTAAATTATCAATACTGACTAGGTACATTATAAAAGAATCTAGAATAAATTTTCTCTGTCTTATTTTATTTATTTAAAACATGAATGATTATTAATAATATTGATTATGATCACAATAAGATGTTGTTAGACCGACCGACTAACCCCTACTTGGCATGTATCTCACAACTTTTTACGGTAGAAGAACTAAAGTAGCGAGACTTGGCACTTTTTACAAGTTATGTTTTTGTTGGGATTTTTTTTATCTGGCCCACTTAATTGTAAGATCTGCTCAATACTTTAGTGCCGGTGTAACGCTTTCGCTAATGTCTACACATCGGTCCCCATTACCCGCTATCCGCGGTAACTCACGCGCGTGACCTGCGCTATCGCTGATCGAGGGCTGCCCACTTACTACGTCCGAGATAAATTTTACCTAAACGTGAATAAACCAAAAACACCGAAATTTTCACAAATTCACATATTGTGCACACGTATCAACACTTTCACCGGAATGTTAAAGGATTACACTTCATTATCCAATACATTTTATAACAATTAAACAATAATTAATAATATGTTTAAACATCAAATGAAAATCTTTCACAGAAATTATACGCCAATTTGACACTGCCGATTAGATAGATAGAATATAAGCCTATAGTCTATGGATTTATCAAACAATTATCACTATATTAATATTTGCCAATTGGCATCACTGGCTTATTGTGTCATAGACAAGTTTGTTTACGTTTGGTTAAATTTATCTCGGACGTACTATAGCTGTTAACACTTCCAGAACAATTTGTGAATAGAACATTTTATATATTTTTATTTATTTATTGATTCACCAACAGAACAACATTTGGTACATAGATTCGATTCCCTCGTTGGAACAATAAAAAATATTGTTTTTAAGTCTGGTGAGAACAATGCACTCTGATCACCTGATTGTCTGACAAGAAATATGATCCATGCGTCAGATGGACATGTAATAAAAGGTTGCGAAACTAAGTAATGCTAGTACCGGGTACTATCATGAAGCTACTAACAAAGGCATAACAAAGTCGCCTCCTAAATGGAATTCTGTAGGTACCAGATAGCATACGTGGTCTAGTGGTTCAGATATTCGCTCCCGACCAAGAGGTCGTGGGTTCGATTCCCGCGTTGGAACAACAAAAAAAAAGTTGTATTCAAGTTTGGTTAGGACAATGCAGGCTGATCACCTGACCACAAGAGTGATCCATGCCTCGGATGGGCATGTAAAAAGTCTGCCATGCGCCTGATCTCCCGCCAGTCGTGTTGGTTATCCGTCCTACTGGGCTCCGAGTGAAGGAAGAGAGACTGATTCTGTGTATTGGACACAATTGGGCACTATTTTTTCAATTGTTTCAATGAAACCGTCCACCGTCACTGAAATCGGTGTGAGAGGCATTATTATAAAAAGTGCGTTTGAATAAAGAATAAGTTTATTACTATAAATTTAGAAAGACACAAATACAATAACCGTTTCAATGATAATACCTAAGCTCAGCCCTGCTTTGGGGTCGTGTTATTGAATTTTGCATATACCCTCATATCGGCCATCTGCATTGTTCCGCCGCCACTGTATTTCAACCTGATATACAATAACAAGCACTATCGCAAATAAATACATAAATATCTGTTCCGGAGGTGCTTCGGGGAGTTATGTGGCTGTGGGAACAACATCACTGGAATGTTTTATCTCAAAGATGATTTACATTCAAATTTGGACAATAACTTTGGTTAAGAATAGTAAAGTTAGTAATCCTAGATATTATGCATCTAGACTGCTCCGACACAATGACATGAGAATGTTCGCTATGATTGAAGGAGAGAAAGAATTAATTTGCCAACCACATTATAAGTTGCAATTTTTTGGCCAGAAGCGAATTCTGCCCGATTCACTTGAGTATTATTTGCAATATTTTCATTATTTAAATGTAAACTATAGCACTAAGGGACGATTTTTCAATCGTCAGATAACTTTTATCTGTTAAATAAACATGTGGCTTTGACATTTGTTCCATACAAAATCTGCCAAAATTTTATTCCTTAGACTAGCTGACCCGTGCCCACTTCGTTGAGCATACAAACCGTTTATACCTTCCCTGGACTTCCACGAATATTTCAAGACTAAATATAGCAGAATCAGTTCAGCCGTTCTCGAGTTTTATCGAGACTAACGAACAGCAATTCATTTTTATATTTAAGACTAGCTGACCGTGCCCTAAGTTCAACATAGGCATAATGCTTCCAATTTAATTATCACTCATTATCCGTGAAAATAATAAAAAACCAATGACACATTCATTTGGTTTCTTTTTGTTTAAACATGATTGGCGCCCATCCTAAAAATCAAAACGCAATAAATCACAATGTGAATCAGCAACGGCGCCCCAATAAAAACTAATTCATTCCGAATCCTAATTATATCCCCGAAGCCGTTATTCATAAAACCAATAGTGGTCCAAAAAAGGCGATATATCATTCGTATGGGGCGCGTAGAAACGTAGATTAAATTTTGCAACAAAAATGGTAAACAGAGACATAAATAATACGAGATATCTCCGGCTCGGCCATAAATACCGCTCGTGGGGGCCACCGACTGGTAGCGTAAGTCCATACGAGCGACGGGCAGCGTAAGGGCCCGTCCACACAAGCGACTGGAAGCGTAAGGCCTCACACAACTTGTTGAAATATTCATATTGAAATTCGATATCAAGCTTGCGGAGAAATGAAAATGGTATTATCGTGCTACTTAGGTACAATATTGGTATTATAATAATAAGTAGCTGCATAATAAAGGACACTGAGGTGATTAGGGCTCCGTACCGGTGGTAACTGGTAATTGTAACTTATTATCAAAATTGACCTTAAAAAAACTAATTTATTTAGAATAAAAACTTTTTTTTCCGGTAGCTTATCACATTTTGGTTAAACTCCGGTTAAACTTAGTCAAGTTTCCCAGATTGCATCCAAGTTATTAGTCGAGATAAACATAGGTCCCGTAGACCCCTATTTTTGTATGGAAAAACAGCTGTTGTGTTTCTTCTTAATTACGTATGGTTTAGAAAGGTTTATGCTATCTGCTACCTACAGTTCTTCCATTTGGGAGGCAACTTTGTTCTGCCTTTGTAGGTAGCTCCATAGTACTCGGTACTAGCATTACTTACTTTCGCAACCGTTTATTACAGTTTGGCATTATAAGTTATTTGAAAAACGTCCGAACCCCGCGGCGGGTAATGATTGGGTGCGCCGAAATGATTGCATCCTTATTGGACCAGTTACTGGCTATAGCTCTGTTCGGACTGATTTATTGGGAGTTCCACCAGTTGCAATTTGACAATTTTCTTTATTACCTGCTGTTGTCAGATCAAATAACAGCGAAGCAGGCTTACTCCGACACAATCGAGAATCGGATCGATCTCAACGGCTTTTGGTACTTTATTTGGATTACTTTAAAACTAATCAGGATAAAGAAAATCGTCAGATCGTAGGTAACTTTTTGTACTCCCGGCCACATCAATCGATTGATGATCAAAATAAACAAACGTCAATTTATTCGGGTGTACGCGGCACGATCGAATTAATCAAAATCGAATCAGTTTGGAGAGTAAAGCGCCTGGTCAGCCTAAACCTTGTTATGAAATACAATACAGGTAACAAAACTACGCCTTGCCTTGCAAGGTGAGTTTAAATTTATATCAGAGCACGCGCAAATAAATCGCGATGTAATTAAAAACATTACAAAAATGTAATATATCGTTCAACATCTACAATTTATCAATAAACGGCCATCTTGATTTTTGACAGAGCGCTTTGACTCCAAAATTGTACACGAAAGGAACAACTTATAATTTTCATCCAAACATCACACATTATTTCATACACGGTCCATAAATACAGGGAATTACAGTCCAATCGCGGGCCCTACATCATTCGAAGCCATAATGTATCCAGCGACTAAATTTCGCAGATAACATTTTAAGAATTTGCAGTTCTCCGTCCCTATCTTTTATCGCTTGTTGAAGAGAGATAGACGGATCTTCACGGCTTTCGGTTTCGTCGTTCATTTTGTTTGTTGTTGGACAGGGCGAGTGGTTGATTTTTGCCGCCGGCTCTCCGGGCTAATATATTCTTTAGCACGTCAGACGGCACTTAAAGGGGTGCGGCGGACGTCATACAGACGTCCATAAGCCCACATGCCCGATACGTCGTTAGTGGCAGTCACAATGCCCTTATGTTTTTTTCATTTCTCAAAACGAGTTAACTCCGTTTACTCTGCAGGCTTACTCCCGACACAATCGAGAAATGTATTTTCACTGCCAAGTCAATCTACTTATTTTTTTAAAACATGAAAGATTATTAATAATATTGATATGATCACTAGGTATAAGATGTTCGACTGACCGACCAATTCCTACATGGCATAACATGTACATATCTCACAACTTTTTACGGTAGAAGAACTAAGTAGCGAGACTTGGCACTTTTTACAAGTTATGTTTTTGATGGGATTGTTTGTCGCTGTTTTTTTGTCTTATTGTATACTAGCTGTTCCCGCGACTTCGTTCGCGTGGTTTTTGAGTGACTTAAGCCGTTTATGCAGCGCACGCAATGAAAGTCCCCAAATGTCCATAAATTTTCCCCGTTTTTGCAACATTTCTCACTGACGCTTCTCCTATTGGTCGCAGCGTAATGTTATAAAGCCTAAAGCCTTCCTCTATAAATGGACTATCCAACAAAAAATTATTTTTCAAATCGGACCAGTAGTGCCTGAGATTAGCGCGTTTAAACAAACAAACAAACAAACTCTTCCGCTTTATAATATTAGTACCTATAGATGGTTGTGTAATTGTTATAGAAAGAAGGAATAAATGATTTTTATTATTATTTGTACCTTTTGCATCGGAGTCTCCAATAACCAACACGTGCCCGCTCTCCCCGTGTTCGCCGGGGGCCGCGCCGCCTCTTCCATGTCACGATCCGATCCGATCCGATTTATCGCTCCCGCCTTAATTGCCGATCAACCACCGACGATTTCAATTTGTTATTATACCTGCTTTGAGAAATCACCCAAATTATAGAGCAATCGATCGCTTCTTATCTTGGCATCTTGACAAACTCATTCGTTCTATACAATTTTTATTAAGAACTTATATTAAGACGTCGAAAGTCACTTGTCGGACATAAAATATATTATTACTTATCAGCGTATATCAGAATAATCTGAATATCTAATATTATTTATGCACCTAATTTGTTGAGTAATTGCATTTTTCTCTGCCATTTTGATCTTATTTTCATGTTATAAGTACTATAATTATAAATTTTAATTACTCTATGTAGGTAAAATAATAATAATTATTAAAAGTAATAATTATGTGATTAGTTCCACTGCTACGTTACGGGACTCACCCCGGTTTCTGAAAAGCAAATCAACTAATTAGTGATCAAATCTCTTGTCATGTTTAAATTTTGGTACTGAATTGGACAACAATCAACTATCAAAGTTATTGAACACTGATTAGTTGATTTGATCGCTGATTTGCCTTTTGAAAACCTTAATTAGCCTTGAATTGAATTTTTTGAATTGAAGCCTTGAATTGAAGCCTTTTGAAGCCATGAATTGAAAACCTTAAAAAGGGGATAAAAGATTTTTGGTACCATACCATAATAAAAATACTCGTATTTTCGCAACAGCTTTCTTTAGACCGAGTACTGACTACTGAGATTTTAGCCCTCCTATTCATAGGCTGTCACTGTCACTGCTCGGTGTAATGATAAGGACAACTGCATGTGACTTGAGCGCCACTTAATTTAACGATGTTATATCGGCCGTCTAGTGACTTTTTAGCTTACCCAATATATTTTTATTAAGAAATTTAATGTTCAAAATTCAAGCGGGCCATTCTATAACTTTTAGCACACATTCGAACAGTCACCGAAATACATCCATTACATCATTAGATATATTTACGTATTTTATTAGTTCGTAACAAGTAATTTGGTTCGCCCACGCGGCCATCTTGGCGGCACGTTTATGGGGCAATAAACAACAATTCGCCGAGCCACCTATCGGCGCTATCGCTACAAATTGCGCGTGATATATCCACGGGGCGACCAGCTCGCGCGGTGCGGCGGGACAGTCCTGGTGCATACCCACTAAGCGAATAAGCAGTAAAATAAGCAGTACTAATCGAATGATAATAATAACAATAATGCCTCCCACACCGATTTTAGTGACGGTGACTGGTCGTTTTTGTTGTGCACAGAAGCAATCTCTCCCTCACTCTCGTAGCCCAGTGGGGTGGATAACCGACATAACTGGCGGGAGATCAGGCGCAGGACAGACTTTTTACATGCTCATCCGACGCATGGATCATCTTCCTTGTCAAACAATTAGGTGATCAGCCTGCATTGTCCTAACCAAACTTGGAAAATACCCACTCTGACATTGGCAAATCACTAAGGAGCCATTTTTGAAAAAAAGAAGAACCTGGAAACAACTTTTTGTGTGATCAAAACAACGACCAACCAGTCGAGGATCTGAACCACTAAACCATGGAGACGTTCAAGCTGATATAGAATTGTGTTAACAGTATGTTAAAGCGGGGAATTCACTCGACTGACATGCAGGCAAGGCTTACCAGGCTTATTACCAGCCTGCCTAAGGTATGTCCTACAGTCTTCGCTACTTTACTAGGTCTGTGTAGTGCCGTCGCGGGCCATCCAGCAAACTGCCCGATGCAAGTCCGCGTAACCTTAAAATAGTAGCCTGTTGAACATGCTTGTAGACTTGCCTTAGGCCATGTTCATCTCGTGAATTCCCCAATTTAAGTGACATTGTGATGGGTTAGAGTCTATTCCGACAAGTCCTCTAGACGCATCGCTGTGATTGTGGAACGGATTGTTTAACCTTTTAACATATCAAAAAAACATTAATGACTGAAAACAGATGTTTTGTTACGGGTTATTGATACAAAGAGTTAAGTTATGATTAAGATAAGACTTAGTTTCACTAATTGTTGCGGGACTATTACGAAATCGACTCTCCGGATGACCACGGTCGCTGATTTTTGATTTGCGACTACCGCAGTACTCGGTAGCCCGTTTGTTTCAAGCCTTAAGGCGCCCTAGTCAATTTATTTAGATAGCGTGATAGTTAGGGATATGTCAAATAAATTGCAGCAAATGCGAAGTGTTTAATGCGCCGTACATTCTAGAGATAATCTATAAGAGACTAGTTTGTCTTCTGCTTGCTAACATGAATTGCACTCGATTCCTTCGAGTAAAATTGATAGACAGATTGAATTTGGATGTGCTTTCGCATGACTACAGGCATCACGACTGCGTAAATACAGGATGATTCATGCTTCATATATTAAGCCGAATATAGTGTGTAGAGAATGACACGTAGAGAATTTTTTGTTTTGGTGCCTCATATAAATTACTTAATATAACTCGAAGAAAATTCAAAGGTCTAAAATGACCACAAGGTGTAAATCTTACTGTGCTGGGGCACCCGGGCTCATAGTCTATATACATAAACCCACTGGTTGTTGACCTAAGACATGACCAGGATGAAACTCCTCTGTTTTGTGACTTTTATGGAGATCTTCAGTCGTGATTTGTCGAGTGCTTTACGCGTCATTCTCTTCACACTATATTCGGCTTAATACTCGTATATGAATCATGAATTATCCTTTATACAATATTTTTTTTTACAATTTACGATTTTTACGCCTTGTCAACGCATTCTCTTAGTTTTATTAAGAGAGTCTGATGTTGAGTTAAATTATATGGCCTACATGATTTACCATTTAAATACCGACGCGAATAAAGAAATACTCGTATATCCTTCAAACGCTGATAACGTAGCCACTATAGGTCTAGTACAGTCGACATGAAATATTGGGCCTTGTTGTTGGTTGGACATGTACATTTTATTTAAAAAAATGGATACAATTTTTAGATTTTGTCTTCGAATTGAAAATTGAACAGAAATGGGTCATAGTTTTGAAGTAAATTTATGATAATAAGCAACGTTATATTCACGAAACTTTTTTGCTTTAACAATTACGTTTTTTAATTTAAATTAATTCAATATAAATTGCGAACTGCGAAACAATTTGTATAATAAGTAAATGTACTTCACCATGTATAATCATTATATAAATCATTATATAATGTATACTAGCTGACCCTTGCCCACTTCGTTGAGCATAAAAACAGTTTATGATGAAATTCAACTAAAAAAACAACCCCTAACTCGGGAACGCGGAACCCGCAACGCGGGAACCCGGAACCCGCAGCATGGGAACCCGAAACCCGCAACCCGCAACGCGGGAACGCGGAACCCGCAGCTTGGGAACCCAAAACCCGCAACGCGGGAACCCGGAACCCGCAACGCGGGAACCCGGAACCCGCAACGCGGGAACCCGGAACCCGCAACGCGGGAACCCGGAACCCGCGACGCGGGAACCCGGAACCCGCGACGCGGGAACCCGGAACCCGCGACGCGGGAACCCGGAACCCGCGACGCGGGAACCCGGAACCCGCAACGCGGGAACCCGGAACCCGCAACGCGGGAACCCGGAACCCGCAACGCGGAACCCGCAACGCGGAACCCGCAACGCGGAACCCGCAACGCGGAACCCGCAACGCGGAACCCGCAACGCGGAACCCGCAACGCGGAACCCGCAACGCGGAACCCGCAACGCGGAACCCGCAACGCGGAACCCGCAACGCGGAACCCGCAACGCGGAACCCGCAACGCGGAACCCGCAACGCGGAACCCGCAACGCGGAACCCGCAACGCGGAACCCGCAACGCGGAACCCGCAACGCGGAACCCGCAACCCGGAACCCGCAACGCGGGAACGCGGAACCCGCAACGCGGGAACGCGGAACCCGCAACGCGGGAACCCGGAATCCGCACCATGGGAACCCGAAACCCGCAACGCGGAACCCGCAACGCGGGAACCCGGAATCCGCACCATGGGAACCCGAAACCCGCAACGCGGAACCCGCTACGCGGGAACCCGGAACCCACAACGCGGGGACCCGGAACCCGCAACGCGGGAACCCGGAACCCGCAACGCGGAACCCGCAGCATGGGAACCCGAAACCCGCAACGCGGGAACCCGGAACCCGCAACGCGGGAACCCGGAACCCGCAACGTGGGAACCCGGAACCCGCAACGCAGGAAACCCGGAACCCGCAACGCGGGAACGCGGAACCCGCAACGCGGAACCCGCAACGTGGAACCCGCAACGCGGAACCCGCAACTTGCAACACGGGAACCCTGAACCCGCGACGCGGAACCCGGAACCCGCAAAGCTGATGTAAAGATGAAACTAACATAAGCTAACGCCCGGTGAATGCTCCCGTCACAGTCGGTCCGGCCGATTCGGTGATCATTAGTTAGATAACGATGATGATGATGAAAAGAAGCCTAAATTAATCCTTATAACTTTAGCTATCTACCAGTGAAAGTCTCGTTAAAATCGGTCCAGCCGTTCCAGAGATTAGCCGGAGCAAAGAGACACGCTAACAGACAGACAGACATTTTTTTTTAATTGCATTTTCGTTTTCAGTAGCAAGAAAAAAAAAGACAGAACAGACAGACGTTAACTTCGCACAAAGACAAATGACGACATAGTGGCGTCATATCATGACGTTTTCGATTTTTTTTTTAATTGTTCGTGAATTATGACCATGGATCTAACTCCTTCGATCTGATTTTTAAATTAACATTTATAATATATTCTTATTACAACTTATAAGTTAAGTACTTTTTTTAAATAGGTATATTTATAGTTGTTAAAAGATTAATCGATTTTTTGAGTAAGTCTCTAGTGTTTAATAAGAAAAAGTGCTAACTGACGTAACATTATCACGACGTTTATTTCATTAAATCATAATTTGTATATTATATTTAAGATCGTTTATCAGTGAAAGCAAATCGTAAAAAAACTCATATTGGTTATGTTGACAATAAATATCTAATAATTATTAAATAAAGTTTAGTAAATTCTGCAGTTTTAACAAAAAGAAAATATTTATTTTATTATGTCGTCGTTACAACGTTACGTCGCTCATTTTTGATAAACTGTCAAATGTTACCTATTAAAATGACCCGACTATTTATTAGTGGTGGACAAATAGTTTAATGAATCCAAATAGTTTAAGTTTATGTTAACCCCTCGTCTGTGGTTTGTCATTTTACGTTATTTATAGCATTTCATAATTTTTATTTTCCATTTGTAAACAATGTCGTTACCATGACACCAGTGTCATATAAACTGGCAACGACGTGAATCGATTGAGCCCAGGTTCAAACCCCGCGTGACCATCACGTATTTTCTTCTTTTTTCTAATTTTCTGCTTATTTTTTTCAACATTTTCTTTCATAATAACCTTTTCGTGACAATAACGAACAAACCGTCAAGCCGTTGTCGAAGCGCACACGACATAAGAAATTTTGGAGGTCGTTTTTTTACACTTTAGGCTACATTTTTGGGGTTTTAGTAAGGAACCCTACTTTTTTTAAACATATAATATAGCCTATGTTCAGCGCTAGGAATGTAGCTTTCCAACGGTGAAAGAATTTTTCATATTGGTTCAATGGTTTCAGAGCCTATTCCATTCAAACAAACAAACAATCAAACATTACCTCTTTATAATATTAGTATAGACAAAATTGATTACAAAATTGAGCTATGGTGAATTCAAATTCAATTCAATTCAAATTCAAAAAATTTTATTTCCAAGTTAAACTTAACAAGCTATTTTCGGAAAGTCAACAAAAATACTACCACCGGTTCAACCCTAGCCCGCCGAGAAAAAATAAAGAGAATAGTGTTTGGATTTTAATATATAATAGAAGTTTTTCATACTTCAACATATCAAAATATCTTTGCTATCTACAGCTGATGTACTTATGTATTTTTAATGCCCGATAAAAAGTTATTATGAAAATGCCGTGTAAATAAGTAGCTGGCATGATGCTAACAAATTATTTACATATTTTTTAATTTACTAATATTTCTTTGATTTTATCCGTCGATCGCTTTGATTTTATCTGTCGATCGAGTTTCTTACGGCGGTTTATCTCGCCGAGTTAGTCCCCGAACCGGTGGTAGGTCAGCATGTAGGACAATTCTAAACGTGTAAGTTTCTAACCTATTCGGGAATAAAATATTATAGATTTTTTTTTTCGGATCAGGGCCCCGTTTTTCGTACCTTGTTTTAATTATCAGTTTTTTGCATTCAACATTTCACCTAGGCACCTTTTTACGCATCCGACAGTACGGTCAAGCCATCAGCAAGATTTTATCGCCGCTCCGACCATTAAGCCCGCCATAATGAAGTTCCCCGGGTAATGCACTGGAGCATTACAATGATTTACCACACCCAATAAAAACAATTTAAGGGATGACCCGAGCGTAAAAATGGCGCGCCGTAAAGAACGGGAATGGCCCTTGTGGATAGATGAAATCTGGCGATCGTAATATTATTGTGTTGTAGTGATAAATATCGCACGAACATATTATAATTTTACCTTTGAGCCATGCTTTGGATGGGATTTGATATGGAAAATATCACGGTCGCTATGAAATCGGGTGTTAATCAGGCCTCGCGGTTAAACAACTTAAAAGTAAACGTATTAGATTAGAAACATCAGACTTAGGTAATTAATGTTTGTAAGAGTTTCGCGTGTAGATATTATATTGGTATATTGGTATAGCTATACCCTCAGATACGGTCAGATAGTACTATATGCATAGTCATAACTTGTACCTTAATTATTGGAAAATAGAGATGAATAGGCTATACCACGAAATAACGCGACGTTTTGACTCTGTGTCTATGTGAGTTAATTTCTTATGGTCGCCAAAAGTTTTGTTTACATATATATCACATTTAACTGGCACAGACAGAAGCTTAGTGATATTTTATACTTAATTAAAAAACGTTATATGATCTATACAATATCGATGACTCTTATAATTCTTTCCCCCTAAGCTGATCTCCCACGGGGTGTTCACAACTGATAGTCATTCGAAATCATGGCAACAATCCTTTGTACCGGCAATTTAATTGTGAAAAAACGCAATTTTAATAACAAAGCTCCCTAATACGGGCTTTTGATCGAAACCAAATTCTGTATCAATTTCGTGACTCAGTGGGATTAAGACCCCTGTTGCGGCTTAAGAGCGGAGAGCGGTCATAGAGTGTACAAGTGTATAGAGGCATAAACGCTATCACACTGGTAGCGTTCATACCTATTACTGTAGATATAATTATTATGTTTAACGCCTCCGTTTGGTGGTTTAGAGCCTAGCTTTCGACTCGGAGGTCGTGGGTTCGATCCTCGCGTTGGAACAACAAAAATGTTGTTTTCAAGTTTAGTTCAAGTTTAGTAGTGCCTGGCAAGAAAGATGATCCATGCGTCGGATGAGCATGTAAAAAGTTGGTCCGGCTCCTGATACTCCGCCAGTTATTCATCCCACTGGGCCACGAGAGTGAAGGAAAAGAGAGTGATTATGTGTATTGCGCACTCACTTGGGCACTATAAAATAACTCCTGCGTAGCTGGCCTGGTTTCAACGAAACCGGCCAACGTCACCGAAATCGGTGTGGGGGGCATTATTATTATGTTTTGGTAATAACAATTTCTGCAATAAAGAGATCATAAATCAATATCACGAGTTTTGAAAATTCAATAACAATAAGAGTTATATCGTGCGATACTTCAATACAATAAATTTTGATTTCTAAGTTCATCATCATAAAAAGTGATGGCATCTTGGCTAAAAAAGCCTTCTACCTGTAGCTCTGATAAAAGATACCCCCTCTAAGAGAAGTTATGCTGTTATGTATACAGATGTATGATGAAGTACCTTAGCTCTAATGTGATTATAATCTCCGGTTCGAAAGTTCTAACTATCACTTCTGCATAACCTACTCCATGCCCGGGGAACCCCCGCGCAGCGCCGCGGGGCACACAACCCTCGCATATTGTGACGTCATGATGAAGCAACCATGACTGATGGTCACATTGATGGTGAGGGCTTGCATGTGCCACTTCTGAGGGCGATAAGTACTAAGGAGTAGTAGTATAGTGCGTCCGAGATAAATTTAACCCAAACGTCAACAAACCCGTCTATGACACAACCATAGACTAGTCAGTGATGTGCCAATTGGCCAATATTAATACAATGAATATTGTTTTCTATGAATCCATAGACTAATACAGCCGGCGTATTTTTTACTGTGAAGGTATTTAATTTGATGTATAAATAATATATATTAATTATTGTTATAAATGTATCGGATAATGAAGTGTAGTCCTTTAATATACCTGTGAAAGTGTTGATAAGTGTGCTCAATATGTGAATATGTCAAAATTTCGATGTATTCGGTTTGTTTACATTTAGGTTAAATTTATTTTGACGCCTCCGTGGTCTAGTGGTTTAGAGCTTGGCTCTAGACCCGGAGGTCGCGGGTTCGAATCCCGCTGAGGGATAAAAAAGTTTTAAATGTTCCTGAGTCATGGATGTGTATTAAATTTGTGTATTAATATAATAAAAATCTTAAATATGTTTATAGTGTAAAAGTATTAAATATATTTCCGTTGTCTGGTACCTGTAACACAAGTTCTTCGGATACTTAGCACGGGGCCAGATTGACGTGGTGTGAAGCGTCCATAGATATTATTTTTATTATTATTATTATCAGGGACGAACTATGTTGGGTATGTGTGAATTGAAGACATGAATGTATGAAGGTGATATGTAGCAAAATTCTGATTTTGAGAAATTGAGTTCAAAATGTCACTTAAACATTTTAAAATACGTCGTAAAGTATTTACGTAGTTCATTATTCTAAAAATCCGTCTCTAGAACAATGTACTTTATACGTTACTAATCCTAAAATGTTTAAGTTTTTTTTGCGACATATATCCTGTAATGTTTTCAATTGTAAATTGTATTGTAAATGAATCGTCTTGATATCATAACCTGATTTTTATTTTGGACCAATCAAAGTTGTTGGTTCACAAGTATTTACAATTTTTCTGATTTAACTCATTGGAGCTGCAAGTTAAACCAACCTTCATCATTGTAAGATTAAAAAATGAAGGTTAAATCCTGCTGATAATATAATAACTATTTATTACGTGCAAGCTAACATAAACTACCAGAATACACACTATGGGTGCAACTAGAATGTGCAATGAAATGGAGTAAATATGCGCGTGGAGCCGCGCTCAAAGACTTGTAGGTACATAGGTAAATAGAACCCCTGTGGCCCTTCAAGCATTGTGGCCAAAATTAATAACTGAGCCCCCGGGGGACACCCACGGCGTCGCCGCAGCGGTCACCCATTTATAATCCTGGCGAACACTAATTGTAATTATATAGGATAATAAAAAAGTTTCTTATGTTTACGGTATACGTAAGTAATAGTTGTAACACCCGGAAAGGTAAATAATATTATAAAAACCGTACCTACATCGCTTATAGGGTAAAAAAACTTTATCTGAATTAATAATTAATAAAAGTAGGACTTATAATTAACGTAGTTTTACTACTCATACCTGAATATTTTTTTGATATTACATAGGCTAGTAATAACCTATATATTTTATAAATATTTTATTAAGGTAAAAGTTTTATATTTTTATTTTATTTATTAGTTTTTTTTTAAACTTCGGCTTATGACTTATTTTTGAGTCACATAGTTCCATCTATCTGTTCAGTAAGCAATAAAATTTCACAACATACTATAAAAGCTTTAACCTCTTAAAAGCGCCACCTAGTGCAAATAATAAAAAACACTTCGAACAGGATTGTACACACCAGTCACAGCTAAGCTTTAGATAAAATGTCATAGATGGCGCTTAATACTGGACGCAAAATTTATTCGTTTATAATTAAGTCTAAGATAAATTTCATTACAACTAAGTAGGTACTAATATTATAACTGACTACTTTTACTGTACTGAGTTTTTTAAAAGTAGTTTTAAAAGTACACCCATAGATTAAAACACTTTTCTTATTTCATTTCAATATTGTGATGATCATGCCATCTAGTTTGTTAATTATGAACTATTTTGTAACAAGACAGAACATGTAAATTAAGTTTAAAGTTCCTCACCAGATGTCTCTGTAGACCTGATTATGCCTGATAATTACGTTGCCTGGTACAGTGTACACTTTCCCGTGCTGATAAAAATATTTACACTATTGATTCACAATCTAATGTTCCTGTATTTGTCTGATACGCTGAACGACACTTGGCAGAAACGGACGGGAGCACTGGGTCACAATCAATGGTTTTTAAATATTTTTATTAGTAAGTACCTACCTAAGCGATTTTTGTAATACATACATGGAAGTATGATTCATATCTTATTTTTCCTTCTGAGGCAACAAGGACAAACAATTTTAAAAATAAAATGTATTTTGTTTAATATAATAGCAATCAAACCAGCTGATATATCTAAAAACATTTATTTTTTTACATTTATTTGTGTTATCAGATATTATGTCAGCTGGATTGATAGCATAATACGAAGATAATTATAGTTTTGTCCCTAATACCTCCAATGGAATATTTAGATTTTATTTAATTATTCCTTCTTACTTATTAGTTAGATAATAAATTATAATTCATTCATAGAGTTATTAAGAGGTAACAAAATACAAATATTTATTATCCTAACGCTTATTTTAAGCAAATCAGTCTAATTTGAATGAAACTTCTTAGAAAAATCCTTTAATTGAACGAAGTGGAGTGAGTCCAAATAATTGAAGCGAAATAATTGAATTGAAGGGAAAATCTTCAATACTAGGAAAAGCATATTCACGGGAAAATCGTAATGATATTCAATTGGTAGTGTCTATAGATGTAGATGATTTCATATTGGTTTTGTAAATCTGGTTCTGATCCGGGTCACGTCCGCAGCTGATGAAGAGACGTCCCTCTGCCGGCCAACCGGATAGGGAGGTCTCCTGACCGGGGCAACCGGATAGGCTACGTCGCTGTAACTGGCATAACCGGATAAGGGACGTCCCACTGCCGGATGAGGGACAAACGATATTTAAGAGATAACTGGCTGATCGTATCGTCCCTGTATTATTTATTGCGTGTTAAAATGAGAAGTGTTTGTTGTGTGTTTACGGTCAGCTTTTAGTGATTGCGATAAGTACTTTATCTATACAAAACTCTTACTTCTACAATTATTTTTACTGTAGTTAAGACGACATAACGACCATTTTTACAACCAGAAAAAGGTGTCTACGTGACCCATGTTGAGATCGAACTGATTCGATTCTCGATAGTGTCGGGAGTAAGCCTGTTGTCCGCCTAGAAAAAAAGATAAACTCGACTAGGTACGTTACGTATAGTATACTGCCTATGTTACCGGGGCTATAACTACGAACTACTTTATTGAGAATAGCATCAAAAGCTTAGGCGCAGCATGTGACAAACATACATACAACCGGTTTCTCGGAAGCTATACAAATGAATGATCAACTAACATGACATTCAAATCAACAACCCACATCGAACACTGATTGGTGGAATATCATCAGACAGAAAGGGAGGGACAGATATTTTATAATTACCTCACGTT
The DNA here is from genome assembly GCA_905187575.2 of Celastrina argiolus. NCBI lineage: Eukaryota > Metazoa > Arthropoda > Insecta > Lepidoptera > Lycaenidae > Celastrina > Celastrina argiolus. The sequence continues at coordinate 1,373,958 of LR994581.1, read as the reverse complement.
CGCACTTGCAAGATTTGTTAAAATTCCACAGATAAGGTTAATTGACCAAAGACACCGATTAGTTGACATACGATTTGAATCAACCTTCTCAGAGGAATTATAACTTGTAAGTGCGAGCGTGATGTAATTATAAATATCTGCCTGTTCCTTTCTCTCTAATATTCACTGTTCAATATGGGTTTGTTGATTTGAATGCCATGTCAGTTGATCATTCGTTTGAATAACGTTCGGGAAACCGGCGGTAAGTCTGCCAAAATCATTACCCTCCCGACTTGCATCTGACTTCACCTTAGTCGAGTAAAAATAACTCAAAATCAAAACCGGTTAAATAATTCCGAGATTCAACGGACTTAATTTGTCTCAGTCGGGTTAAGATTTAACTGTGGTTTAACTCATCAACGGTGTCTCGTCATAGTTTATTATTCAAAAGGCATATTAAAGCTTCAGTTTTAGAGAAATGTCACAATGAGGACAGATATTGACGCGGGTCCTTCATAAATTTTGTATATTGTAATTACCAAATCGTAATATTCGGTAAAAGTTCTAAAAGGACCGATTATTTTTGTAAGCCCATGGATTTTAAGGCTCAGATGGCCGTAGTAAAGATTTCCTTTCGGTATAAACATAACGAAATAAAGTTCTTGTTGTCTATAACAGTTTCAAAAGTCTTTGAAAGTCTATAGATACAAGGTGTTTTTAACACGATTTTATAAGCTTGGGCTGTAGGTATATATATTATTATCTAATATCTATGTAATATTTATGTGACGAAATCCTCGAGCATTATTTTCACTAGTTTCCAGAATTTTGATTATTTGAATTTTAGCATACATGTATCAAGGACCAATGCTATTGGAAATTTTAAAAAAGTGTTTTGTTTTTTTTATCTTTTTAATGTGGCTTCAATAAGTCATAAACGACGATAATTATGAAGAACAATATCTGTAACATTACTATAGAAAACATGTAATACTATTAATAATAAACTAGTGTTAGTAATACATTATTTTTTAATGCATATAATATTTAATGTATTGGCTTCAAATGTTTTAAAGTAACAATACCTACAAATGGATAAAACAGAACCCCTTTAGGATAAAGTTTACTAGAAGGTATTAATGTCATAATTAGTTCAGACGCCCAGTGGTTGACATCTATAAGTAATTAATTCGTTTACAAAAATATAGCATTGGACAGGAGCCCGCCTTCTGATGACTATGATACAATATAAGACAAACATCCTGTCACGTAGAGGATAAATTCGGTATAAAAACAGACAAAGTTTATGTTCGCTTTACGACACATTGTTTATACTGTGTAGTTTATAGGTAAATAACTAAGACTTGGTACTGTATGAGAATATATAATATGTTACAAATTGTACCCAGAAAATTCTATTCGTTCTGCTGTTTTGTAAAAGTGTGGAATAAATACGAAAAAAGGAACTTCGTTTAAAATACCGACTTCAATAACTAAAACGTAGTTCCTTTTTTATTTTTTAGTGTCTCTAAGTCAAAGTAAAAGATAAATCCGTGATAACGATGCTATAGACAGACTGACAGACACTATATTTATAATTTCCACCTCCTTTTTGTGTCGAGAGTTATAAATGCGAAAGTGAAAAACTCCCAAACTAGCCGCACTGAAACTACATACACATATCATCCACATAAAAATGTACTGACAAGTGTTGATTCGTTTAAAATTTTGGTGAAATATGTTCATACAATAAAAACTACAGCGCCAAACTATGTAACATTTTTATGGGACCAAATGGCAGCTATTATGCGTCGAATAACTAAGAATCACGCAAATCGCATCATTAACCTCAGAGTAATCGGTGTACATACATAAAAACGGGCCGAATTGAGAACCTCCTCTTTTTTTTGGAAGTCGGTTAAAAAGTTTGTGTAAGGCTATTCTACTACCGCATCGTACCCGCGACAAAATTATGAAAAATTCAAAAAGGTTCTTTCAGAGACCAACACCGAATCTCGGAGAAAACTATTTTGGGCTCTGTTACACTTTTTTTGTATTGGCCAATTTTTTAAAATAAAATGGTGAGTATTGTCCAAAAACACAATTATTATTAGTCTATGTCAGTGTTTCCCAATTAGTGGCGTACCCGCAGGGGTACGTGAAGTTGCATCAAGGGGTACACGCGGCTATCAGTAAAAATAACAATTTCCAAAGTATTATTTTATTTTATTTATACTATACGGAGTGATTCATGATCATATATAAAGCAGACTATACTGTGAATAGAATAGACGCGTAGATAATAATTGTTTTGGCATCATTTAGAAATTATTTAATATAACTCAAAAAAAAAATTAAAAGGTGTAAAATGATCACAAGGAGTGAATATTACTATGCTGGGGCTCGCGGGCTCCTATCTATACACATGAACGCACTGGTCGTTGACCTAAGACCTGACCAGGATTGAAAAATGTTTTGTGACTTAAATGGAGATCTTTGGTCACGTTATGGTAAGTATATGAGGTGCCAAAACAAAAATGCTCTACGCGTTCTCTTCACACTATATTCGGTTTAATATATGACCCATGTATGACCCTGTATTATATATGTTTTTATTTGTCATTGCTACAATAAGGGGTACGCAGGTTTGAGGTCTTTTTAATTGGCCCGCAGCAAAAACGCATTGAGAACCAATGGTTTTTAACAAATCTTTTAAAAATGTCCTCACCCGGTTTCATCATTAAACCAAGCGTAAAATGTGTTATGTTGTTTCAGCGTCACCAGTTAAACCTACGTGTATAAGTGTTACCTCAATAAAGGGCAGAATCGTTTAGCCCCTTTGACATGTTGAGTGATTGACCGCGCAAAAAGTCCTCTTCTCGCCGTCCTTCCTGATGAGGAAACGGAAAAAAGCGTACACTTAGTTATGGGAAAAGGTGTTTTTACCTGTTAACCCTGTTATGTTTAGTGCTGATTTCACCAACACATGTTAAAGTTAATTCTTTAACATGTGTTGTTTTTCGCTAACGCTTGTTAGTTTTAACGCCTTGTTAAAATACCTAATACATTGACGGGAAATGCGAGAGGGATAACATGATATTCAATGAAGGATTAACTTTAACCTTGTGTTGATGAAATTGGCACTTAAAGTTTTATTTTTTAGATATCTAATTAGCGTGCGCGCTCAAGCTTCACAACACTAGTTTTTGATTCGGGGTAACATTATAATAGCCTTTATACAGTGTGACTGGTGAGACATGTGCAATACTTAAGGACGTGATATTTGGCACTTATATGAGATGAAAAAAAATATATCAATTAATCACTGAGTAAATGTATCTTTTATTATTTACTCAACGCTTGGACACCGCGCGTAAGTACGCGCCCGTACTACACGTTGATGTCGCACGCCGCGCCGCCGCGCCGGCTGCATAGGTATGGCTGCTTGCCTAGCCGCAAGCTATTTAGTTGGCATAAATAAATCTCTTTTTATTATTAGTATGTCTGTGTATAGCTTTCACGAGCAATTAAGTCCCGGACCTTTGGATGGCATGCGTGGGACCGAATCCAAAACGCAGAAGCCCCAAGACACAAGTTTAATTTTCTAACGGGGCTTTGTTTTTAATAATAATAATTATTATTATCTGATCCCCGTAACACAAGTTCTTCGGATACCACGGGGTGACCACGCGGTGACGTAAATGAAGCGTCCATAGGTATATGATATAATAAAAAAAAGCATAAATCAAAACTTTTTATTTCCATAAAGGTTATCAAATAACACTTATAAAATTGTCCTACATGATGCCTACCACCGGTTCGGAAACTAGGTTTTATATAATGTCTACGGACGCTTCACACCACGTCAATCGGGCCACTTGCTAAGTATTTGAAGACCTGTGTTACAGGTTACCAGACAACGGAAATATGTTTACTACTTTTGTACTATACACATATTTAAGATTTTTATTATATTAATACACATATTTAATGCATATGATGACCATGACCCAGGAACATTGTAAACTTTATGTTCGTTTTCATTCCAACCCGCGCCCTCTCGTTCGAGCACCAGCTCGCTCTGCGCTACAGAGGTCGACGATACTTTTATTATTATTAAAAAAAAAGTTTCTGCTTATTAAAACCCGGTAAAGTTCCTCCATATAACTCAATCCACATAGGTCATTAGAACGACGCCCGCGGCACCGCACTAACAGCCTGTCAACTTTTGTTTAGAGCTGTGCTTAATGAACCCGCGGCTTGTCAAAGTGTTACAAGGTAACGGCCCACATTTATAAATAGAGGATTAGCGTCATCGCGCGAAAAAAGAAAAAAAAATGTCAGAAACATTTGAAAATGGAAATCATCATTCAAGCCTGATGTATCTACTGTACTACACCCCGGTTTCCCGAACGCTATGTATAACGGGTGTAAAAAGAGCAGTCACTATAACTTTGGGATATTATTATACTACCTTTTCTCATTCTCGAAATGTACCTATATTTTTTTAATTTTTTTTTTACAAAAATTAAAAAATAAAAAATTTTTGGGCTTTATTATTATTTTTGCGACAAAAAAAAATTAAAAAATAAAAAAAAAAAGTTTTTGAAAAAAATATATAAAAAAACATATCCGAAATGAGGAAAGGTAAAGTATAATCGTATCTCTAAGTTATAGTGACTGCTCTTTTTACACACTGTATGTATGATCAACTAACATGGAATTCAAATTAACAACCCATATTGAACGCTTATTGCTGGAAGATCAGAAATAAAGAAAGGGCTTAAAATTCCTCAGATAAGGTTAATTCACCGAAGACGCCGATTAGTTGACATACGATTTAAATTTCAATCAACCTCATCTGAAAAATTTTAATTAGCTTTTCAAATGCGAGCGTGATGTAATTATACTACTACAGGAAAACAATAAATATTTAAATAATACTCGATACTGCGGGTAGAATTTAAAACTTAAGGAGCGGGTTATTGTGTATTGTAAGCCGGCGTTTGAAGTTGAATACACAATACTAGTAAATAATATAACAACTTAATGCATTCAAGATATTAAGGGCGTGTTTCACCAAGCAATGTTAAAGTTAATCCTTCGTCAAATATAATGCTGTTCATCTCGTCATTTCTATCAATGATTGAGAAGGCATGGTAATTTAACAAGCCGTTATCACTAACATGCGTTGGTGAAATCGGGACTTGAGGCATAAAATAATGTTTTGTTGGACAATTTACGTTCATTTCGAACTAATATATCGTGTGATGATAAAATAAATGGTTTTTTTTTTAATATCAATAATTTGTAATACCCATAATTAGCCATATTTATTTACCCTCGGACGTTATATTAATGAAGGTCTAGTCTCTTGATCTAGGTCTCAGCTCGGTATTAGTTATCAGCCCGGGCCGTTGCAAATGGCCGGCTATCTACCATCATTAGCTCGTCGACTGTACGCAGGCACTTAGGCTGCGAGTATATTATCTGTAGCCCAAGCAGGAACATTTGAGAGCTCCGTACTAAACTACTGAATTTCCCTAGTAGTAGGGGAGCCCATAATGCAAAATGTGTAGTTACTCGAGCGTTAGTGAGACCTAGTAGGTTTTGGTGAAAAGATGTTAAGAAGAAAAACACATATGATAGTTTTTTATTTTAGAAGTGGAATCAGCGGAAACAGCCTTATTTAAACTTTGAAATAACAAAATTGTAATGAAATAGTATTTTAATATAGTTTATTTATCGTTAGAATCGACAAGACTGACAAGAGTATTACGCTGAGTCCAATATAAAATATTTGAGAAACTCAATTATTTAAAAATATTGAGTTACTTTATAAATTTTACATAAGTCCCTATGAGCTTACCTGACTTTTAAATCATCAGTGCTTTCGGTTTTAGCTTCTTTGATACCTACTTAACATATCCTAGCTTAATCTGACGTATCGAATGAAATTTTTGATACTTTTTAAAAGTTTTTTTAACCCCACCAATCATATTTTAAAAAATCACGTCTAGATTACCAGAAGCATGTGGGACACATATACTATCTTAATCTGACGCGCTCGAGTTACTACAAAAATCCCCTCTTCGGCTCCCCTACTATAGCCTACTGATTTTTTCTAACCTACTGAATTTTCGTAACCCTGCAGAATTTGCCTAGCCTACTGAATTTCCTAGTCTACTGAATTTTCTAGCCTACTGAATTTCCCTAGTTTACTGAATTTCCCTAGTTTACTGAATTTCCCTAGCCTACAGAATTTCCCTAGCAATCTCAGTTTCCCTAGCCTACTCAATTTCCCTGACATTACACTTTTTTTTTTTACACCTGACATTCGCATGACTGTACACTTTTCGTAGATGATATTTCCATAATAGTTAAGAATATAAACGATTTGACATATAACATAGAAATTAATAAAGCTGTTAATGACATTATTGAATGGATGGACTATAATGATTTAAAATTTAATGCTAAAAAAACCACATATATGCAATTCTATAACAAAGGTAATAAAGGTAAAGATCTATGTATAACATACAATAAACATGAAATAAAGGAGTCGCATATTGTGAAATTTCTAGGCGTCAGTATTGATAATAACCTATCGTGGAAACCACACATTGAAATGACGTGCAAGAAAATTAACCAATTTGTTTATCTGCTTAATCGCCTACAAAACACAACCTGCACACAGACTGCATTAACTGCTTATCATGCATTTGTGGTGTCTGCTCTTAGGTATGGGCTGATAGTATGGGGCAACTCAGTGGACATATCAAGATTATTTATTGGACAAAAAAAGTGTATCAGAGCTATATGTGGAGTTAAACCCATTGAATCATGTAGACCCCTATTCAAAAAATTAAAATTACTTACCTTAGCATGTTTATATATTTTCGAAATTAGTTTGTTTGTTCGAAGGTATATGGGTGAATTTTACACAAAAAAATCAGAAGTTCTAAATATAAATACAAGATATCCGAACAAGTTGGTACTACCAATTACAAAAACAACATTTTTTAGTAAAACCAGCTACTGTATGTCTATATCAATTTCTTGGAATAAATAAATCTTTATCTTTATCTTTATCTTTATCTTTATCTTTATCTTTATCTTTATCTTTATCTTTATCTTTATCTTTATCTTTATCTTTATCTTTATCTTTATCTTTATCTTTATCTTTATCTTTATCTTTATCTTTATCTTTATCTTTATCTTTATCTTTATCTTTATCTTTATCTTTATCTTTATCTTTATCTTTATCTTTATCTTTATCTTTATAAAAATATATAATAAATTGCCTGAGAACTTAAAAGAACTAACCTCTAACTTATTTAGAAAAAAACTATACAACTGGCTTACTGAAAAATGTTTTTACACAATAAATGAGTTTTTAGAACATAAATAATAATAAGAAAAAGGTTAATCATTGCAATAGTAATTAAAATGTATTGGTATTATTTGTAGGTATACTTAAATGCCAATTTTAAAATTTAATCACTAAGTACTGTAATTGACATTTTGTATTAAGATGATATTTTATTAATTTATTTTAATACTGACATTTAATTATTATTGTAGGACATCTAACATTCAATTCAATTATTTAATAAATCCAACTGACATTCAATTTATACTTGTGATGATATTGTTTTGACAGTTAGACACTATAATTAACATTTTATTGTAACAAAATGTATAATATCAAGTTAATATAACAGTATGGTAGTTATGAAATTGTATGTGACTATGAGTATTAGATTATGTGACATAAGAATTATTAAACTATGGTATGTAGGTATTAAAATTAAAATTGTGATTGGTAGATCCTCTTTGGTTTTAACTAACGTTAGAAAAAAAAAAAAAATTCAGCCTACTTTGGGTTGCTGAAATTGATTAATTAAATATTATATTACAATGAAATAATAAAATAAAAATAAACTATAAGCTTGTTAAAGTAATGTACTTACCATTTTAAATAAAATATTATGTATTTAAAAGATTAGTCCTGGACAAAATGAATTTGTAATATTTTTAAGTGATTATGAAATATGCATGTACCTAACATTAATTGATAATTTAGCATGCACAATTTTCTAACAATATTTCCACGCCCAAGAGGCAGAAATTTAGAGCTCAACTAAATAATTGTAAGACCTGATTGTACAAATTTCTTGGAAATAAATGAATTCTATTCTATTCTAGCCTACTCAATTTCTTAGCTTATTGAATTTGCTAGCCTACTGAATTTACCTAGCCTATTGAATTTTTCTAACCTACTGAATTTTCGTAACCTACTGAATTTTCCTAGCCTACTGAATTTCCCTAGTTTACTGAATTCCTTATTAGTCTCTTGGTTGTTAGGTAGGTAGTATGTTAGGCATCACTGTCATGCGTCACATCACGTCATGTCAATGTGACATTGACATTACATTGTTTTAATTCTAATCTAAGTATATGCAAGTGTTACCTTCCTCACGGCGAGCAGTAGCAAAAACCCATTGATTACTGAAAACATAACTCTGCGTTAGTATTTATACAATATACAGTTCAAAATCGAAGACACGAGTATCGAGCTGTCAAATTTGACACTGACATTTTACTCGTCGCTCATTGGTTCATTTTCAACTTTATTTACTAAGAAGACAGAGGTGTGTAAGTTTGACGTGTTTGTGAGTCTGTATCATGGCAGCTCAAAAGCGACCGATTTTGATTTGATTGAGATTGTTAGCAATCATGTGACATCACAATCTCTCGACAATTTGGTGGTTACTTAAATATACCCTAGAGTTCTAATTTCAGTGACGACGTTTTTCTCCGGACGGGTAGATTCGGAATAATATAGTCGGAGCCTTAGACTATATTGCCGGGATAAACATTAACGCCCAGTTTCGCTAATGTCTCCCATCTGTTTATGTAAAAGGCAACTACCAAATGGTACTGACTTATCTAACGGCACAGCTTAAACCAATAAAGGGATCGGTGAAATTAGACGAACAGATCTTAGATGTCTGGGCCTGACAATCTAGAAAATTTGTTTTCGAAATTCTCACAAGCGATTTTTTTAAATTAAATTAAATTAAATACCATTTATTGCAGGCTGCATAGGCCCATATTATAAATACCTTAAAGACTAACATACATAATATTTAAAAAAACTTAAAAACTACACTACACGTGTTGTCGGCGACGTGTAGCGCGCTTCATTCCGAAGTCTCCCCCGGAACTTCCGGTAGACCACACCCATCGGCCAGAATTCCTCCGCCTCAAAGGTCGATAGAAGATGCGTCGGTACTCTCACCACAAATGAACTGAAGTTGACCTCGTGGCGAGACTCCAGACGCTCAACCCTCAAGGGGAGGGACGTCTTCTTCCGGATGTAGTCCACGACGTCCTTAACCTCCATGGACCAGTGCAGGTGGGACACGTACAGCGGCGTGGAGCGCACTTCACACCGCAGGCGCTGCTCGGGTCCACAGGGTGCGGTGCCGCGATGGTTGCGGACGGCGGGCTTCTTCTTCCTTCTCTCCACCAGTATGAAGCCCTCCTCATCGCACCTCCTGCTCTCGTCCTTGCCAGGTTGCGGTGGCTGAGCCTTGCGGCTTTCTGTAGCCTTGCGGCTCTCTTTCTTCCCATTTGTCTTCGCCCGCGAGGGAGGTGGGGGGTGAGCGGCGATACTTTTTATAAGCGATTTCTCGACAATGCGATATCGTGGCGAGAACGCAAGATGGCGTCAACGTTAAGATCTATTTATCGCTGCGACAACACAGGGTACTATTCTTTTTATTTTGTTTCATAAATATTACAAATAAAACGTGAAATATAAATTTAATCCCCCCGATTTCTGTGTCAATAGTCGATTTTTGAACCAGGCTGTCACTTTTTGTGTGTGCGCAATTAAATACACAAGGACTCTTGCCCTTGAATATAATTATCTAGTGTGACGGTTAACCGACACGACTGGGGAGAGAATAGGACTGACTTTAAACATGCCCATCCGACGCATGATTCATCTTTCTTGTCAGACAAGCAGGTGATCAGCCTGCATTGTCAACCAAACATGGAAACATTTTTTTTATTGTTCCGGACCTTCACGCGGAACCCAGGACCTCCGTATCGAGCTAAACTATGCCACTGCACCACGGAGGGGTTAAAAATAATATTATATGCTGGGTGCCTTATTCTCGAAACTGATTCGATTTTGATTCAGATTCGATCGTGCCACGTACTCCTGAATAAATTGATGTTTTTCTCAGTAGATTGATACGGTCGGGAGTACAAAAAGTTACGATCTAACGATTTTCTTTATCCCGGTTAGTTTAAAAGTAATCCACCAAAGAAAATACCAAAAGCCGTTGAGATCGAACTGATTCGATTCTCGATTGTGTCGGGAGTAAGCCTGCCGTGTATAACAGGACTATTTATATGTTTTCACTGGATAACGTTTTAACTAAAGCTGGAAACTTAATACAAATAACATATCCCATGGGTGATTTACAATAAGTTTCACGAAGTGTTAGAGAATCGCATCGAACCAGTGCTGAGTCAGCCTTTTTTTAAATAAGTGTTGATATGTTGAACAAATGCACTTTTGGGATGTTCAGGCTGCTAATTTCCTGAAAGTTCTAATGATGAAAAAGTCGTAGGCCCGTTTATAAATAAAACAATCTCAAACCTAACCTCACTTGAGAACCTATTTGACTTTGAATTTGATTTTTTTTTAAACGCACGCGACAGAAACAAAATATTAAGATTATTCGAACCAATAGATATTTCAATACAATACCTAATCTCCGAATGGCAGACGCGATGGGAAAACTCCACAAAAGGGCGCCACCTGTACAACTTTTTCCCATGTGTACGCGAACGGCTCTCCATGCACTGGCTAAATATTGATCACTGCGTTTCACAATTCCTGACCGGTCATGGTAATTTTAAAGCGAAACTATACGGATTCAAATTGTTGGCATCACCTCTATGCGAGTGTTCGACCGAAGGCAACTTTTTCGAACAAACGGCGCATCACATTCTATGGGAATGTGATCTCTGGCGAGATGAAAGAACTACAATGCTTAGCAGCCTAATTTGTAAATCTGGAGTCGCATATTACGGTGACCTCGTGGACAGCGCTAGGAATTTCCGTGCTTTCAAGCGTTTCTGCCATAATTATTATTGGAAACATTCATCAACATCATAATTAATCCCTATAAATTACATAAACTCATAAATATATTACAATGACATAATAATATATACCTATTCCCGTGGTGCTTTCCCTTAATTTTTTGGCCTTTTGTGTCATTACAATTTTGTACTGTCTCCCACTTTGCTTGGGGAGGGAAACTGGAATACTTCCTACTCCTCCTTTTTTCTTCCGATTAATTTCGTTGTGGGTCCCAAGACAGATTTAGCTTGTCCCTCGGGCTCCCCTGAGATCATATCAAAGGGTTTGTCGTGGTTGGTTACCGCTGTTGATCCTGGCTTACAGGAGTTGCAGTGGTGGGAATGTGAGGTGGGCCAATGCCCGATAAAAAAAAAAAACCTATTTGACAGATTAAAAAAGCGATTTTCACATTTAAAAATGAAGATTTTTTTTACTATAATAATATGTTACATTTTACTTTTTTGAAGCGTAAAAATAAAGATTATAAAAAATATTTTACACTTATTTTAATGTTTTTCTGTAATCTTTATTATGAATATTACGGTTTAAAAAGAGAAGAAATTAAAGTACTTACCAGGAAAATAATAAAGTTTTTCACTTTTGAAATTGAAACGAAACTTTGTTTTATCTGTCAAATACATTCTCAAATAGAGGTTGGGTTTGAGATTGTTTTATTTATACGGGCCTTAGTTGCTTACATGCAGCCATAATCGCCGGGAGAAATCGCTTACGAAAATCGCTAGTGCGGATGGGCGTTTAAGATGTTAATTACAGTTCAAAGACCTTATACGAGATGATGATATTTTCAAGATATCGGCGCCGTTACTCGCCTCCGTGGTCTAGTGGTTCAGAGATTCCTGATTGACCTGAGTGTCTGATAAAAAAGATGATGCGTCGGATGGACATGTAAAAATGTCCTGCGGCTGTTCTCTCGCCAGCCGTGTCGGATAACCGGGTTATTAGAGTAAAAGGAAGAGAGAGTGTCTTTGTGTATTGCGCACACACTTGGGTATTATAAAACTCACTCCTGCATCTGGTTTTAATCAGCTACCGGCACCGAAATCGGTGAGGGGAGCTATTATTACGAAGTTCAAAAACAAAATTTATGGAATATATGACACTAAATGTGCTCGCTAGGTCACATGTGAATTCGTATGTCACACAGCGAGGATTATGTCCAATCCCGTACATAATATTGTTTTCAAACTTCGTAAGTGATAAATAGCATTGCTTCTTCTCGTCTTAAATAATAATAATAATAAAATAAGGGCCCAGACTTCTAATATCTGTCTTTATGTCAATCCATCGATTCTACATATTCATTTCACACATAAAACATTTTGTCCATCACCGGAAATCGATCCAGCGAACTCCATGAGCGCTAACGGGCTGATCACTGAGCCACAGAGGTTTACCCAGGGACCTAATTTAGTCAAAGCTTTGGCATCTAGTCCCAGTAAGTGGAAAGTAAAACAGGGCGGCATATTAGGGCCGTAATGTTCTATCTCGGCCGCACACGCTGGGATTGGGGCGCCCTTGCGTGTGTGCACAGTACAGGCTAGTCGACGTTGTTTAATAACTGGTTCAATTGGGTACACATCTGTATTTTTTATATAAACGATATATATACGCTCTGAAATAAGGAAGTTTACATAATAGTATACCTATTTACTAAAGTTTTTACAGAGAAGCTCTACCAATATAACGGTCACAAAAATGCTAGTAATAGTCAAGTTTTTTTTTTAATTTTGCTTTTTTAACCTGTCTTGTTTTTAGTTACAATCCATATGTATATTTTCGAATATATTAAGAACAATAATTCACAAAAATCTCTCACACCATATTGTACCTTAGTTAAGCAAATAAATGTTTGCTATATATATAATAATATATATCGACGTGAAGCCAAAAAACAATGAGTATCATTTAACCTATCGCTGATTTAATTACTTTTGCGTATCTAATAGGGCTAGCTTCAGAGTTTGTTCGCAAAATACTGGATTTATCACCAAAATGTTGTCACAATGAATCACCTAAAATCATGGAGATATGGGGTCTACCTCTAAATAAATGTTTTTGTATGTATTATAACAGGTTTGTCCTAATAAATATTTAAGAAAACTAACTTAAAGAGATAGGAATAAATCATATATTTTGCAGTTAGGAATCAATATCACCAATCATATATTTTGCTGTTAATCGATTTATTTGGTGACAGATAATCCATTCTGAGCAACTTTGTCAAGCAATTTTTTAGTAATACAACTATTATTATAACATCTGATCTTCATTATCAATGATGAAGATCTTAATATAACATCATCATTCATTGATTCATATTATTATAAGAATCAAGTTTAATATTCATGTGATGAACTTCGATATTATTGGTAATCCATCTCTTATTTCACACATTTTGGTAATTCATACATGGGAACATAATATTTTCTTATAACTTGATAACAAATATAAATTTTGGTCACACTTTGTAACTACCACATGAATACTAAATATTTATTATTGTTTCCGTGATTTTTTTCAATGAGTTACTTGTGATTGTTTATTTTTAAAGGCATAATTTAGCTTTATGATATGAAAGGTATGAATTAGAATTTTTTAAGTAATAAAAGTAATATCAAAATTCGCAGACTCCAAACTTTTTAAATTATGTTAAAGTTAAGATATACGGAGATTATTACATTATGCTACCGAAACTTAACCGCTGACTCGGCTCTATTTAATATAGTATATAAAAACTAACATCATAAAGGAGTTAAATTTTAAACTCCAAAACTTGCACGAGAGGGCCACAGAGTATAAATAAAATGGACATGCCACAAAGAAAGAGAAAAGTTACTATAATTCTTTGTATATTTGGCTCCCATATCTTAAAAATTCGTACGGTCATTAAAAAACTATAACCCGATTTCACAAAAAGGGATCTCAAAAGTATAGAAACAAGAAAATAATTCAATTTGAAATCCATAAATGCATAGGTACAAAAATTATCAAGGTAAAACTTTCACCTTATTTATTAAAATGGGATCAGTAGCTTAGCTGCTGTGAGGGAAGAAACTAACATACATACATAATGACTACCAAAATCATTTATATTTTAAGGATAATTTGGAAGAACATTAATTACCGCAAATAGAAGTGGCCTCTATATCTTTGCCAAATTTTACACACTGAATTAAATAGGTAATCAGTAAAATGTTATGATAAATATAAATAACTCGAACTAGTTACTGTTACATAACAAGTACTGAAATAAGTAAGATATTTATTAATAAAAAAATGAAACCTTTAACAAAACCAATATCTGTTGCCATGTCTACACTTCACTAGGTCTGCTCGCGAAACCAACTTCAAAGTTCAACTTTGAAAAGGAAAAAATACTAGTTAAACTAGAAGATATACTTCACAGTTTCTACTTTCAGTTAATTTGTATTAAGATAAATGTTAGCAGTTGGTGTTGTACTTAGCCAAGTAATGAAACCACTATTCGTCTTTGAGAAAAGAAAGATAAAACGAATAGATTACCGTATACAGGCTATTATATTAACGAGTGATAATACTTTAAGGTGTGTATGGGTATAAAGAGTTTACAGTGAAAGTACCAGCGTTACTTTAAAAAATATATTGTATAGGAAAATGTATGATGTTGGGGCATTTCTCATACAAACATGACAGTTAAAAGTAAGTCTTTCAGCGCTGGTACTTTTACAGTATACTCAACATAGAGGCCACATACACACCCTAAACTGCCCTAAAGTATCACTTTTTTGTTTTACACGTTGTATACTTCAGTATGTATATAACAAATCCTGCATCATACAATATTGTATGATGCAGGATTTGTTATTGTGTACAGAAAAGTATTTGTTGTTTGATTAAATTCAACAATGAAAAATACAGTAAAGATGAAATTTCATAAATTATATTTCCATATTAAATTGATAGTAAAAATCGACCAAGTGCGAGTCAGACTCACGCACGAAGGGTTCCGTATAAAAAGACCAAAAAAACCTTTATTGTATGGGAGCTCCTTAAATATTTATTTTATTCTGTATTTTAGTAGGTACCTATTTGTTGTTATAGCGGCTACATAAATATAATAATTTATATTATTATATAAAGTGTATTGCAAAAATAAACTAAAAATATTCTACGAACATAACGTTAAGTCAAATGTAAACTAATAAAAATTTTGGAAACAGTTGCTCTTAATAAAGATTTTTTTTATATTTATTTATAAAAAAATTATTCATCCCCAATAATTTTTTTTAATCATATTATGACTATCATGAGAAACAGCCTGGTGACAGTTGGACTGCGCGAAAGGGGAGTTTTAGTAATAGTGTTTCGTTTTTACCCTTTCGGGTACGAAACCCCAAAAATGAAGCTTTAATATTGTAAGCCTGTGCGTAATATTCAGTAATGTAGTATTAGTTTTCTCACCTACGTGCCTCCGTGGTCTAGTGGTTCACAGCTTCGCTCTCGACCCGGAGGGTTCATGGGTTCGATTCCCGCGTTGGAACAATAAAAAATGTTGTTTTCAAGCCTGGTTAGGACAATGAAGCCTGATTGCCTGTCAAGAAAGATGATCCATGCGTCGGATGGGCATATCAAATAGTCGGTCTTGCGCCTGTTCTCTCGCCAGTCGTGTCAGTTTACCGTCCCACTGGGTTATGATAGTAAAAGGAAGAGACTTTTTGTATTGCGCTCCCACTTGGGCAATATGAAAAAACTCCCGCGTTGCTGGCCTGGTTTCAATAAAATCGGATACCGACACCGAAATCGGTGAGTGGAGTTATTTATTAGTTCTCTGCGTAACTTGTGTCTAATAATATTAATATCATGTTATCAAAGACATTGAGCGATTGATTAACAAAGTTTCGAGTCTCAGGCGTACTTTGAAGAGCTCGTATCGTATTTTATGCAAGTCGATAATTCTACGCAACATGAGGTTTAACTATGTTATGTTAGTGTTTTTAAAACTTTCTAAACTACACTTCGTTGAGCATAAAAACTGTTTAAATCTTCCCTGGACTTTCACGAATATTTCGAGAACAAAAATAGCCGAATAGAAAGAGAAGATGGATTATATGTTTAACTATTTCATACACGCATGATACACAATTTTTCATTGAAATCTGTTTCTGATATATATAATATTATGTTAGTTTTATCGTTAGTAAACTTTCATTTCTTCGTCTTAGACAGACACACAAGCGTTGATGTAGATACTATATTCCATACAAATATTCTACTTGGCAATAGCCCAGTAGAATATTTCTATGGAATATAGTTAGTTTTAACGTTAAAACTATCTTTTCTAAGTAGATTCAAAGTATGCATAGATGAAATTACTAAATATCCGCCATTTGTATTCTACATTATATGTATAATATAGATTGATGTTATTTCTCGAATTGTTTTATTATGTGTACATAATTAAAAATATTTCATTCGTTCAAGTCTCAAACATTTAGTCTTAAACAGATTTTAAGAGTCACTGAAACCAGACCCGTGCCCAGGTTGATTGTATAAACAGTTTTACTTGTGGTCAAATTCTATTACACCTATCGCGGAACCCGCAACCCGGAACCCGCAACGCGGAATCTGCAACGCGGAACCCGCAACGAGGAACCCATAACGAGAAACCCACAACGCGCAACACGAAACGCGGAATCATTCGCTATTTCATTCCCTTGTTAGGGTGGTTTTTACAAAATATAACTACATTTTTATTAATAAAAGTAGTGACGATATTTTAGCAATTAGGAATCCCTATTATTAAAACTATAAAAGTTTCCTACAAAGTTTGCCACCCATTTTAACCGCTTTAGGGTTTTAATTCACAAACAGGGATGTCGGCAATATTTAATCATTATAAGGAACTTACAAACTAAATACAGCATTTCATCATCTAACATAATCCCCTCTTTTACCCCCATAAGGGATAATAAACATAAACGTCGATAAACCATAACGTATTTCATGAATTTTATATAATTTTAATATTTCATTCGAATAACTCCAAAAACGGCAAAGTTTCATACTTACTTTGCACCCTCGCTTCGGGGTTTTTTTTTTTTTTTTTTTATTCTTTATTTTTTATAGAGAGTTTAGTACAAATAGACTATGTCACTCTCGTAGAGTGCTATTTAACTTAAGTGCTACACAAAGTAAACATAATAAAATAACAAAACAAAACTTAAACTCTAGTAATTAAGCCTAATCTCACTAACTTATATAAATCAATTGCGTCCTTAGACAGGGGCAAAGACAAAATTGAGAAATGTATGCCTAGATCGTACATATTAATATTTAGTCGGCTGATCATTTCTTGCCTGGCCGCTTCGTTTCGGACACATTCCACCAATATATGTTGCGCGTCTTCAACTTGATCACACTCTAAACAATTAGGTGAAGCGGCTTTTCTCATCAAAAAAGCAAATTTATTTGTTGGAATGTGTCCTGAACGTACTCTTAAAGCAATTGTAGTATATCGTCTGCTCAGAGATCCCTCAAACCAAGGAACTTTCAAAGGTGAGGACTGAATTATCTTATACCATATACCTTTCGTTAAAGATGTGACGTCAAAGTATTCCTTCCAGGCTGTATAAGACAAATGTCTTATTAATGGAATGTAGTTGGTATAGTCCGGAAAAATACCACCATCTCGTCCATCAGTTATAGCTTCTCGCGCTAGACAATCCACCCTATCGTTTCCCTCAAGACCTATATGAGATGGCACCCATTGAAATATAATTTTCTTGTCCTGATTTTTTAGTTTTGAAAGTAAATCCAAAATTCGATAGGCTATCGTTGTTCCTCGAAAATTCGAGGTACAACGAGCCAGATGCTGCAATGCGCTTCTCGAATCACTCAAGACAAGGAAATTTTGAAAATTAACTGTTTCTATATAGCAGAGGGCCTCTCGTATACCAACTAATTCAGCTTCCATAATACAAAAAACCTTATTTAGCTTAATTTTTTTATATTTATCGGCCTGAGGGTCAAGAAAAGCCGCTCCTACTCCTGAACTATTTTTTGAACCATCACAATAGATCTTGTAATAATTAGGATATTGATTTGCGAGTAACTCTATACATTTATTTTTCAAATAATTTTTGTCAGCTATTCTTTTTGGTTGATTATTTTCATCGATGGTGGTATTAATGGTTAAAGATATGTCCATACTACTTATCCAGGAATTGAGACAAAACATTTCTGAAATGTTAATATTCTGAATACAATAATTCTTTATTTCATTCCACATTGTTGCTAGCAACGGTTTTCTCTTCCGAGACCAGTACCTTCCACAACAAGCATCACATAGATTTATCAATATATCCGAATTATAATAACCGTCTAAAGCTTTCAATTTTAATACAAACTTCCCTGCCAGGAAGAATCTCCGAACAGACAGAGGTGGTATAGCTAAATCGCTCTGCATTACATGAATAGGAGTACTTCTAATGTAATTGCCGATAATACGGAGGGCTTGGTTTTGTACCTTATCTAATTTATAAAGCTGTGATTTGGCACTGTTATCGTACAAATAGCAAGCATAATCTATTCGACTCCGCACCACACTTAGATATATTCTCCTTAAATGCAGCGGGTGAATTCCCCAGTTAGATCCAGCCAAGACCTTCAATATATTTATAAATTTCGAGACCTTTATATAATTTTCATTTATATGTTTTGTCCATCTAAGCGAGCAATCCAGCCACACCCCTAAGTATTTTACTTCGTAAACATTATTTACTACTTGTCTATTTATTTTAACTTCGACTGTTTCATCTCTACCGCCTCTTTTAAATATGCATATATTACTTTTCTCATTAGATATTGATAGGCCTAAATTATTAATAATTGTTTCAAAGGTATCTATAGCCTGTTGGAGGTTTATTATACTAATATTAAGACTTCTGTTTGTAGTATATAAGACAAAATCGTCAGCGTACTGAGATATGAAAACATTTTGAATATTATTACAAATTTCGTAAGTGGTGATGTTAAATAAAAGTGGTGAGATTGGATCACCCTGTAAAATGCCTCTACTAGTAAATCTAAAAATATTACTATGTTCATTTAAAACAATTACTAATTTTCTGTCTATTAAATATTGCCATATGTAATTACATAAGAGGGATCCAATGCCCAGTCTATACAGAGTTTTTATCAAACATGTTATATCAACATTATTATAAGCACTATTTATATCAATAAAACAGGCCAAAGTAGGGGATTTATTTGCAAATCCTATCTGTATACGCGAAACCAATCTAAAAAGAGCATCTGTACATGATCGATTTTTTCTAAAGCCTATAGTTTCTTTAGAAAAATAATTATTGTTTTCTAAGTACCACTCTAAACGGAATCCAAGAATAGAATGGTAAGTTTTACAAACACATGACATCAATGCAATGGGCCTAAAAATATTATGATTATTAGGTTTAGGAATGGGCACAATTTTAACCTCTTTCCATTGATATGGCACAAAGTTTTGAGATAAACAAAAATTATAAATTTTAACTAGATGTTCTTTACCAACCAACGGAAGATGGTTTATCATTGAAAAAGTTATACCATCTAGTCCTGGTGAAGTATCTTTTGATTTTGTGCAGTTGTTTAATTCATGAAGGGTAATTGGCAATTGAATGGGCGATGATACGGCTGCAAATTTTGGAGCTGGGGGAGAAACATAGTCCGGTGCTAAACTGTGTAACAAGAGATTTGCATTTTCAATATCTGGGTAACATGATTGATATTTGTAGCCTTTCAACCACTTCATCTGCTTCCACATATCAACGGCTGAAGTAGATCCATCTATAGAGTTACAGAAACTTTTCCATGCATCTGATTTTGCTTGGCGGATAATTTTCTGGGCTTTAGCAATTTTGTTCCTAAGTAATTCATAATTTAAAGGAGTAGGATTTCTCCTGAAATTTTTAAGTGCCAATCTACGTTCAGCGACAGCTTGTGAAGTCTGTGTACCTATTCCAAAAATGTTTTGGCTTAAATTTTTGAGTCGGATTGTTGTATATTCTGGTATAAGGTATGTACATATCAGACGCTTCATTTACTATATTTAATAACCAATTATATGCTTCTTGGGGTTCAGCAGGCATTTCTGAATTTCCAATATAGTTTTGTATATGATGTGAATATTTAGCCCAATCTGCATTTTTAAAATTACGCCTTTTAGAAAAAACTGGATCAAAATTCATAGTTGTAGAAAATTTTACTATGCTGTGGTCACTTCCAAGTGTTTCTCTGGTAACCTGCCAGTCAAACCTCAGAGATATATCAGTCGTAACCATAGTAATGTCTGGCGCAGACTCTTGAATTCTTCCATTTACAAGTTTTATTCTGGTCGGGGATCCACTGTTTAAAGTACAAAAATTACTGTCAGTCAGCGCGTCAAAAATTTGTGAACCACGAGTGTCAATGCGATTAGACCAGTTTGAGTGATGACCATTAAAATCTCCTGCCAATATAGTATTACTCTGAAACATGTTAAAAATTTCTTCCCAGTCACTTTGACTGGTTCGTGCTGCTGGACAGTAAATAGACACTACGTTTTTAATAATGTCACAATTAAAAAATTTTACATGAAGAATTTCTATACTCGTATTAGTAACTTGCAAACGCGAAATTTGAGCTTTTAAAGAGTAGTGCGTCAAAATGGCAACACCTCCATATGAGTCTTGTCTGTCTTGCCGAAATACGTTATAACCTGAATGGGGTTGAATTTCTTAAAATCCCGTCTTAGTGAGCACCTACGTCTTAAAAAGAACCCTCATGCAAAGTTAGATGCTTCTCGCACTTGTAGTTTCTGGAATTCGATATAAGGGTATGAGGGTATGAGTGACTTTTATATATTATTACGAGAATTTTATATATATATGATATATATGTCTAATATGTCAGTACACGTACGTAAGTAGTATAGATTCGCCGGTTCTGGCTCAAGAGCCAGAACCGGCGAATGTTAGCTGACCACAGGCGTTGGTCGGCTAAAAAAAAAAAAAAAAAAAAGTTTGGTGTCAAAATAGGGGTTTTCCGCTACGCCCGATCGATAGCAAGCATTCCCATAGCGCTATCTCTCACCGTTCCTGACTTACGATATGATCTAATAAACTCATTAGTATTTATCTACTCCACTAATGACATTCCTCATTCATTACTATTGTCCTATTGTTCTATGTCAAGCCCTTGTTCACTGAGTATTGGGCAGGTTATTTGAATGATTTCATTAAATAAAAAACTTATAATTTTATTGCAATTGTTTTATTTTATGTATAACTTTCTTAATAATACACAGTGTTAATTACACAACAATCCAACGTGATGTTCATATTTCAAAAACAAGACTGAAACATCATATTATGCAATAACATATCATTTTTCAAAGTATCTCTACTATTAAAATCGCTTATAAAATCTATCAACGACTTCTTATTAAACTTATATAACAAATATGGGCAGGTTATTTGAACGATTTCATTAAATAAAAAACTTATAACTTTATTGCAATTGTTTTATTTTATGTATAACTTTCTTAATAATACACAGTGTTAATTACACAACAATCCAACGTGATGTTCATATTTCAAAAACAAGACTGAAACATCATATGCAATAACATATCATTTTTGAAAGTATCTCTACTATTAAATTCGCTTATAAAATCTATCAACGACTTCTTATTAAACTTATATAACAAGTACATTAAACAATACTCTCCACAAACTGAAGTGAAATCGTTTTGCACCTGGTACGGACTAAAATTCCAATATTTCGAATTCCGATTCATGAACTTTCTGTGATGACCCGTGGGTGCTCTCCCGTATGTGTCAAAAAATTGTCCAATACCGTGAATGTCTATGTGTTTAGCTATCCAATGAGAACCTGGTTGTGTGTCCAAATCCAAATTGCTTATAATGTATGCAGGGAGTTGAAAATGTATGGGTAATCTGTTTGCTGCATATACATTGTATTGTAAGCTCGGGTGTATTTTTCCCAAATTTCTTTGAATTTCAATAGTATTCATTTTGACATACAGAAGTGGTACATTACTTAGTCAATGGCTTTATCACATGAGAGTGAAAAGACACGGGTAAGACATCCACATTTTATGGATATTTATATTAGAAGTGGTAAGTAGTATAAATAAAAGATATGTATAATATATACCAATGTTTTATTTAAATCATAAACCTATGTGATACAATATTTGTTACCCCTAGCTACTATAATCTACAGTTACATTTCTATTCTTATCTATTTCAATTACATTATCAAACTCCGCATACACAACGCAGTTTATTGTTTCAGTAAGAGTCGATTCGAAACGCACCTCTAATCTTACACTACCATGTTTTATAAGATTCCAATGATTGGATGAGTTGGCTGACAAGTCTGGGGTGAGATCAAATGCTAACAAACAATAACCATTTGAATATTTATCGCGGGATATTCCATTACCTTCATTTAGAAAATGTATACCAGTTCCTGAGAATAGTGTATGATAAGTTGAAGTAAACATATTACTTTCAAATGATGGTTGTAAGGCTTTTGATGGTATTTGTTGACCATCTATGTACAAACAAAATGAACTCATATCGTAGTTTTCAAAGTTAAATGGATTTTTAGTGAGAATACCATTAAAGGCTGCGTTATTAACAAATCCAATAATACACATTTATTTTTGCTCTCCTTACAATGAGAGTTGCATCTGTTAACTTTTAATAACTAAATTTAATAACAACTTTAAATTTCGAAACAAAAAACCTCGCTAGTACAGTTTAGGATGCGTAACACAAAGAATGTAAACCTTTGTTTTCTAATCTATACCATTACCATTAGTGGAACAATTAGTTATCTTTATGAGTATTTGAAAACATTGGTATATAAGCCCGCAAAGATTTTTTGTAAGACACAGTGTTGTAGAATTCTTGTTAAGTGAGTTATAAGTTTGTGAAGTGTTCCTTAACAAAATGCAGGTAATAACATATTTTTCATAAATTATTGTTAAAAATATTTTAATTAATGTGAAATATTCATTGGGTTTATTTATATTGTTACAGGACTCAATCAATCTATTAAACGGTGACAACACCTTTAAAGATTATAATGCATCACCTACTGACTCTGAAACGGAGGATTTAGAAGTAACCCAACCTACATCCTTAAAACGGGAACATATAAACGAAACAAAGCAATTAGATGTAAAATTTAAAGAATGTAGAGTTTAGGATGCGTAACATAAATAATTTGTGTTACGCATTCTAAACTGTGTCCTTTGTATTCTTATCTATGCCATTACCATTAGTCAAACAAGTTATCTTAATGAATATTTGAAAACATTAGTATATAAGGCCCCAAATATTTTTTGTAAGTCACAGTGTGTTGTAGAATTCTTGTTAAGTGAGTTATAAGTTTGTGAAGTGTTCCTAAACAAAATGCAGGTAATAAAATGTTTTTATTAATTATTTATGTTATAAATGTTTAGATTAATGTGAAATATTAATTAGATTTATTTATATTGTTACAGAACTCATTCAATCTATTGAACGGTGATAACACCTTTAAAGATTATTATAATGCATCACATACTGATTCTGAAACACAAGATTTAGAAATATTGCCGACCCAACCTACATCGTTGAAAAGGAAACATACAAACGAAACAAAGCAATTAGATGAATTATTTAAAATTACATCTAAGAACAAGAAAAAGAAACAATCGAGTTCGGTGTCTAGAACTCAAGAAGGAGGCACTGGATTTATTTCTTCAAACTCAGATGATGCTAGTAATGCAACTCATTATATCAAGATAGAAATTTTTGATTTAAAAAAGATATCTAAGTTACCACCATCAGAACATTGGAAACACACTGAAATGCGTGTAAAATTATACACGCAAAACAACAGTGCCAACTATGAAAACATTCAAAAATTAATATGTAATATCACAAAAGATATTTCAAGTGACAATAATTGTAAGAAATACTATTTTCAAAATATTGTTTAATATATAATTTATAACAATAGCTTCCTTAAATAAGTTCATCTATTTCATTTTTGTCGATACACTAGTTAATTAGTTGTAAAAATAGATTGTTAAAACAGCATTATCAAAACAACGCTAATGATTTCTTATTGTGTACTCATAGAAGTACTCGAAAAACATTGAGTTTGTAACCAACTCGAAATCATTATTCGTGTCATAGCTTTGACTATTTGGGGACTCAATACCCAAAATGGATTCCAATACATGTGAAAGCGCCTTCTTCTGTTCTCAAGTTGACGAAATTCTCGATAGTGAAATGATCCAGATTTGCGAAGAAGTTGAGAGATGTGAATTGTATAATTCATGTTTTGACGAGGAGTTTGTGTGTACTTCTGTTGAAAATTACATTAAGTGAGTGTTTTTTTTTTAATTATTTTTTTTTTTTTTTTTTATAACATTATAAATCAAATGTATAACTTTTTTATTATTTGTTCCAGTCAACCACTTCAAGAAGGGGGATCACTCAAAAGGTCTTTAGTTCACGATGATTTGAAAACTTCAGATCACCAAGCAAAACGTCAAATAACTGAAGAGACACCTTCAACTTCTTCTAGGATATCAGGACCCCACACAGGTAATCACTCAGATAAAGTAGAATGTGATGCTTGTAGAATTACAGTTAGTAGAAGATATTTTGTGAATCATTTAAAAAGTAAGACACATAAAAACAACTCCTTAAAATTACATCAAAAATTTGATAACGTATCAGTTATTGAAACAGCTTTTGGTCAAAGAATTATAACGTACAATATTTGCACTAAATCAAACCCATCTCTAGAATCAACATTGCAAACTCCTGAATCTTTTTTGAATTCAATTAAAGATAATTTATTATTTTTAATTGAAGAGTCTATTGTAAATCATACTATTTTTAAAGTTAATTTTATATTACATGCAGATTTTATTCAACAAAGTAAAAATGATATGACAAATTCATTTGATTTCCAAACTAGTAACTTTATAATTTTTCGTGGAGATGATTTTGATATATTTTTTACATCTTTATCAAACACATTAACAAATAAAATAAGTACGTTTGAGAAAAAAGATAGCGGTTGGAGTCTTAAAAATATAAAAAGTATCGATATGAATATCAATAAATTTAATCCTCTTCGTGGTACTTCATTTATTGATTTACCAAAGGACATTGCTACAAAAAAGGCTGTCATTAATGTTAAGAATACCGACTATTTGTGTTTTAAATGGGCTTTACTCTCTGCTCTATATCCTGTTTGTAAAAATGCTGAACGCGTATTCTCATACTCTAAATATTCTAACAAATTAAACTTTACAAATGTGACATTCCCTGTTAAATTAACCGATATTCCTAGAGTTGAAAAATTAAATAATATTAGCATAAACGTTTTTGGTTTAGAATTTGATAAACGAACTAAACGAAATAATGTGATTGGTCCATTATATTTTACAAAAAGTCGTAAGAATAGTCATATAAATTTGTTGTATTTGAGTAATGGTACATACAACCATTATTGTTTTATCAAAAATTTATCTCGTTTAGTTAGCAAACAACTTTCAAGTAGAGATCATTCTGTTTATATATGTGATGGATGTCTATTACATTTTTCAACTGGCGATCGATTATCAAATCATCAACAACAAGATTGTTCCCACGTAGTAACTGAATTACCTACTAGTAATCTCATATTTAAAAATTGGTTTGGAGAGCCCACATCTAACGATAGCGTTATGTTTAATAATTTTGAATGAAAACTGAAGGTTCCTTTTGTCATATACGCAGATTTTGAAGCGTTTCTAAATCCTATCCATTCATGTTCTAATAATCCATCTAAATCATATACAGATAACATTCAAAAACATGAACCTTATAGTTTCGGATATTATGTGAAGTGTTCTTATGATGACAATTTATCGAAATATGTGTCTTATTGTGGGGTTAATTGTACACAACAGTTTATGAATAGTTTGTACGAACAGTTGAAAATAATTTATAGCAAAAATAATTTTCAAAAATGTCCAAAATCGTTGAGTGTAGAACATAAAAACATTATAAGTGATTGTACAATTTGTCATATTTGTGAGACTAATTTAAATGATGAAAAATATTTAGATTTTGATTGGTATACGGGTGATTTTATAGGTGTTGCTCATGAAGTATGTACAAAAAAGAAAAAAACTGTACATTTTATACCAATATTTCTCCATAATTTAAGTCACTATGATTCACATTTCATTGTTCATGCTCTTAATTTTAAAGATGGCCCAGTAGAAATAATTCCACAAAACAAGGAAAAATACATATCCTTTTCAAAAATATTAAATATAAATAACCAAAGAATAAATTTAAGATTTATAGATTCACTAAAGTTTTTACCATGCAGTCTTGATCAGTTAGCTAAAAATCTTAAAGATAATCAATTTCACACTCTTAAAAAGAGTTTTCCTAAAAATGATGATTTTATACGTCTTAGGAAAAAAGGTATTTTCCCATATGAGTTTATGACTTCTTCTAATAGTTTAAAGGTGCCATTTTTACCTAGTCAAAAAGAGTTTTACAGTACTTTAACAAATTCAAACATATCCGAGGATGATTATAGGCATGCCCAAGATGTTTGGAATCACTTTAAATGTATAAATATGCAGGACTATTCTAATTTATATCAAAAAACAGATGTTTTACTATTAACAGACATATTTGAAAATTTTAGAGACCTTTGTATTGCTACTTATAATCTTGATCCTGCACACTACTATACAGCACCAGGTTTAAGTTGGGATGCGATGTTAAAATATACCAAAATACAGTTAGAACTATTGACTGACTTTGACAAAATTGCTTTTATAAGGAATGGTATTCGTGGTGGTGTATCTCAATGTAGTAACAGGTATGCAAAGGCTAATAATGAATATCTAAACAATTATGATAACACGAAAACGAAATCTTATCTCGCATATTTCGATGCAAATAATTTATACGGTTGGGCTATGTCTCAATATCTCCCCGTAGGAGGATTTGAATGGGTTGCTCCTACAACCTATTTCAATGTGCCAGACAATTCAGAAAATGGATTCATTTTAGAAGTAGATTTAATGTATCCTGATGAACTTCATGACCAACATTCTGATTTTCCTCTTTGCCCCGAAAACATTTGTGTAGGCGATTCTAAAGATGTAAAATTAATATCAAACCTTAATAATAAAACAAAATATGTAATTCACTATAGAAATCTAAAACAATGTCTTAAATTAGGTATGAAATTGCAAAAAATTCATAGAATATTAAAATTTAATCAAAAGCCCTGGCTGCAAAAATATATAGATTTAAATAATAATTTGAGGACGAAGGCAATGTCAGATTTTGAAAAGGACTTCTATAAGCTGATGAACAACTCAGTTTTTGGTAAAACAATGGAAAACGTAGAGAAGAGAGTAAATGTTAAGCTTTTAACCCATTGGGAAAATTGTGGTAAATCTTTAGGTGCACAAGACTTAATCGCACGACCAGAATTTCATAGTCTTACAATATTCTCGGAAAACTTAGTTGCCGTCCAATTGCGCAAAACAAAAGTTATTCATAATAAACCCATTTATCTAGGATTTTGTATTTTAGATATTTCTAAGACTCTTATGTATGAATTTCATTATGATTATATGTTAAAAAAGTTTAATGATAACACCAAACTGTTGTATACTGACAGTTTTATTTATCAAATATTCACCAATAATTTTTATGAAGAACTCAGACCTGATTTAGCTACACGGTTTGATACATCCGACTATCCAACAGATAATATTTTTAATTACCCCAAAATAAATAAAAAAAGGTTAGGATTTTTCAAAGATGAAAATAATGGTAAAATTTTAGAAGAATTTGTTGGATTACGATCAAAAATGTATGCATATAATGTAGGTAACCAACTTATAGCAAAAGCTAAGGGTGTAAATAAAAGCACTACTAAAAAATTAAATATTGAAAATTACAAATCATGTCTTTTTAATCAAAATGTTCAGTACCAGAGTATGCATAGATTTAAATCAATTAAACACACAATATTCACCCAAAAAATTAATAAAACTTCTTTGTCATATAATGATACTAAGCGTTACATTTTACCTAATCTCATTGATACATTAGCGTGGGGTCATTATTCATTAAGATAAAGTGTTGTTGTTATTTACTTTTACATAATTATATTGTTTATTTTTACTTTACTAGATAAGCTATGTATATATGTTTTTGATATTAATGTGTAAATAAATTTATATGTGCCTAACATTTAAGAAAGTTTGTAAATGAAAATGATTTTGTTTTATTTAATTGTCCTATAAATTATTTATGTTATATTTTATTGTGTCTTTACAAATAATAAGTTAATAAATATAATGTTTTAAACTACAATTGTTTACTTTATTCCTTGATTTCACATTAATCACACGTAAACGACATGAATCATTTTATCCACCCTTTTAGTGCAATAATTGCTGGGCCTAGTGGATGTGGAAAGTCACATTTTGTAACTGACTTTATCAAACATAGAAATCAGATGTGTAACATTATTTTTTCTCAAATAACTTGGTGTTTTGATGAAATGCAGCCATTATATAACCTTAAAAACGTTAACTATTTTCAAGGATTACCAGATCTGAATATGTTTGATGGTAAAGAGCCTAATCTTATTATAATAGATGATCTCATGAGGGAATCAGATGGACGTATAGTTGACATCTTCACTAAAGGAAGCCATCACAGGAATTTGAGTGTTTTTTATATAACTCAAAATTTGTTCCATCAAGGAAAAGGACAGCGGGACATTTCTTTAAATTCAAGTTACATAATATTTTTTAAAAACCCTCGTGATAAAACACAGATTCGCTATTTAGCACGTCAAGTAGTACCGGAAAATACTAAGTTTGTTGAAGAAGCGTACAAGGACGCAACCTTGGATGCTCATGGATATTTAATGATAGATCTTAAACAAAATACTAATGATTTATGTCGTATTAAATCAAAAATATTCCCCGACGATGGGTTTTGTTCTATTTATGTACCAAAAAAAGGGTTTAAATACGACATTAATCAACAAATTTCTGTCATTTACAAATAATGGATCGAAGATTGAAGACGCATAAAGATTTACTCCTTGCATTGCACACGTTAAATCCAAAATATCAAAAAGCTTTATTAAAATCGTGTGATGAAGATGAAATAAATTGTATTTGTGAATGTATTCACAACGTTCTACAAGGTAAAGTTCCATTGGAAGAAAAAGAGAAAAAATCTCTCAAAAAATATAAATCCTTGCTTCGTAAGCTTGTACGCAAAACAACAAACAAAGTAAGAAAAAATATAATAATACAAAAAGGTGGTTCATTTCTACCTATTATATTGGGTTCAATACTAAGTGGATTAGTTAGTGGTTTAGTTTAAAATGGAACATGCTAAAAGGATGATCCTTGTTGAACCGAGTTTCATAGACAAAATAACCCAAAAGGGGTCTTCTGATGATCCAAAATCAAGATTGGATATTGAAATGCAAAATATTTTAAAAGGCAAAGAAGATGATAGAAAGAAATGGATTTTGTATTTACAAGTTTTGCAAAGGTACTTACACTTTACTGGAGAAGATCGCCAAACGTATGAACTACCAATAATAACATCAAATGATTTACCTGAAACATTACCAAAAAATGAACATATTAATAAAAATGTTGAAACAGTTTCTAAAGATTCAGTTATCAATAAGACGTTTAATGAAGAAGATATCAACCTGAACAGTAACGTTACACAGAGAGAACCTGTTTATTCAGTTAAACAAATTTTAAGTTTGATACCAAAGACATATTCGAAAAAGGGTGAGCAGTTATTGAACTTGTTATCGATTAACAAAAATAAAATAAATTGGGATGAAGAGGGTACAGTTTTCATTAATAACAAAAAGGAAACTGGGAGCAATATAATAGATTTAATAAACGATGTATTGAGACCACTAAAAAATAGTGAACCAATAGGGTGGGAAAATTTTGCAAGGACTTTAAAAGATTTGAAAATACCACTTAAATATATTGGTAATCCTAGAAGAAGTCAGTTTATAAATCAAATAGAGTTTAAAGATTCCGAAGAGGTAGTATTTTCTACACCTACATCGAGTCCAAAAAAAATATATGATAAAACAGATTTTGGTGAGAGATCATTTTCTACACCTAATCAAAAACATATTAAAAAAATTCGAAATAAAATCGATTGGGAAAAATGGACCCCTTACTAGATATTAATAATATTTATTATGATCCATCGAACCCTGCTGGTTTTAGTAGTATTGATAAACTTACAAATGCCATGAAAGGTAAAATGTCTAAAAAAGAAGTTAAGGAATGGTTGCAGTCACAAGAAACGTATACACTTCATAAACCAGTACAGAAGAAATTTTCTCGAAATAAATATATTTTATCTAATTTAAATGAACTTTGGCAAGTAGATTTAAGCGATATGAGAACTTATAGTAAATATAATAATGGTTTTAATTATATACTGTGTGTAATTGATGTATTTAGTAAGTGTGCCTACGCCAGACCTCTAAAACGTAAAAATTCTGAGACAGTAAAACGATGTTTTGAAAGCATATTC
The DNA here is from genome assembly GCA_905187575.2 of Celastrina argiolus. Taxonomy (NCBI): domain Eukaryota; kingdom Metazoa; phylum Arthropoda; class Insecta; order Lepidoptera; family Lycaenidae; genus Celastrina; species Celastrina argiolus. The sequence continues at coordinate 1,343,112 of LR994581.1, read as the reverse complement.
AGTGAAGCAAATACAACCCCAACCCATATACAATCAGATAAAGGAACTGAGTTTGTTTCGAAAGATGTTAAAAAATTTTTTAAGTCTAAGAAAATAAATTATTACACTACGAACAATCCAGATATCAAAGCAAGTGTTGTCGAAAGATTTCAAAGAACATTGAAAACCAAAATGTGGCGATATTTTACACATAAAAATACTTACAAATACATTGATATTTTACAAGATTTAATGTATTCCTATAATCATAGTTATCATTCAAGCATTAAAATGACACCGTGTGATGTAAATTCCGGTAATATTATGACGGTTTGGAATAATTTATATGATAGAAAAACATTAAAGGTACCTAAAAATATTCCATTGCCTAAGTTTCATGTTGGTGATCATGTTAGAATAACCAAATATAAACATATATTCCAAAAAGGGTATGAGTCTAACTGGAGTGATGAAATATTTGTGATAACTTCAGTTATTGAGAGATCACCTTGGGTAGTCTACACATTGAAAGATTTAAAAGATGAGGAGATTGAAGGGACTTTTTATGAAAAAGAACTACAACAAGTAAATTACAACCCAACATCAAGTTATAAAATTGATAAAATACTAGGTTTTCGTTATTCAGGCTCCAGAAAGCAGGTGTTAGTGAAGTGGAAAGGTTATCCTGATAAGTTCAATAGTTGGATACAAGCTTCAAATTTGGAAACAATATGATAAAACATAATTTTTACATAACATTACCAAGCAATAGTTCGATGGAATACTTTCCTCAAAATAGGACAACAATGTTTTCTACTAAACTACCCAAAGCAATAAAATTAGAGGGAGAATGGGTCGTTGGTCTGGTTGAATTTCAATATCCATGCACTATGTTCACTGTTCAGGAAGGCGAAAATATTATATATATAACTAAACATATGTTAATGCCCAACGAAAACACTCCTTCAGTGGTTCACTATAAGACCCACATTCCAGCCACAAATTATGATGATGTAAAACATATTTTAACGGCATTAAATAATATAAGGGAAAAAGTGAGATTTCGCTATGATGAAATATCAAAATTTGTTTCCGTGACAGTTAGTGATGAATCAATTGTATCATTAACGTTGTCACCAAAGTTAGGTCTTCAATTAGGATATGAACCCAATAGAAATCTTGTAGAAAAAGGTTTGGGTAAATGTCCTGCAAATTTACATTTAGGGTTACCATCCCAACTTTTCGTTTATTGTGATATCGTAGAACCCCAAATTGTAGGTGATGTAATTACACCACTGTTAAGAATTATTCCTTTGGACCCCGCTAAGTATATATATGGTGCTAATAAAATGCATGTATTTTCACCGCCACACTACATACCTGTAATGCGAAGAGAATTCGATACTATTGAAATAGATATAAGATCAAGCACAGGTAAAAAAATACCATTTCAATTTGGGACGGTGTGTGTTAAACTACACTTCAAAAAATTATAATGTATCCCCGAGATCATCCAAATTGTCCATATGAAAATTACTACACTCATCAGGCTGGTTCAGGAATGGGAGTAATATATAAGGGAGCACCATATCAACGTGGGCATGGTATTGGTAGCTTTTTGGGAGGGCTATTTCGTTCAGTTTTACCTTTATTTTCAAGTGGTGCAAAGGCTGTAGGAAAAGAAGCTTTAAGTGCTGGTGTAGGGTTGTTATCAGACATGGTTAGAGCTCGACCAATGGAAGAGTCTATCAAAAGTAGACTCAAAGAAGCTAGTTCTAATTTAAAAATTAAAGCCGATGATAAAATTGATAAAATAATGTCTGGTTCAGGATATATAACAAAGAGAAAACTAATATCATCATTCATTCCACCGTCAACTGTTAAAGTGAAAGGAATAAACAAACGGAGAAATAAAGCTCCTCGAAAGATCAAAGATATTTTTTCATAAATCAAAATGTCCTTTTTAAATAATAATTCTTGTGAGTGTATTAAATCGGAATTGGATTTATTTGCTTTACCATCAACACAAACTAGTATAGAAAGCGGAACATGGGTACACTACAAACCCATATCTTCACTAGGTGATGATGGCCCTATAGAATTTCAAGTACCCGGAACTGGAGATGATTATGTTGATTTGTCCCATACTTTGTTACATTTAAAAGTGAAAATATTAAATGAAGACTCAACAAAATTAAGTGCAGCTACTGTAGTAGCCCCTGTAAATAATTGGCTACATACACTATTTAGTCAGTTAGATGTTTATTTAAATCAAAAATTAGTTTCACCTCCTAATAATACATATGCATATCGCGCCTATATGGAAACTCTCTTAAACTATGCTCCAGCAGCAAAAGAATCTCATTTAACATGCAGTCTTTGGTATGAAGATACTGAGGGGAAAATGAATTCAACTGATGACAAAAATGTTGGTTTTACTAAAAGACAACAATTAGTATCTGAAAGTAAAGAAATAGAAATGATCGGACATCTTCATGGTGATATATTTAATCAAGAAAAGTTCTTACTCAATGGTGTTGAAATGAGTGTAAAGATGGTTAGATCTCGTGAATCTTTCAATCTTATGGCACCATCAAATGTTTCGAAATTTAAAGTTAGCATAACAGATGCAACTCTCATTGTAAGGAGAGCAAAAATAAATCCAAGTATTTTACTTGCACATCAAAAAGTTCTCTCGTCCACTACAGCAAAATATCCTATAACTCGAGCTGAAGTAAAAGTTTTAACAATACCATCGGGAGTTCAAGGAAAAACACTCGATAATATTTTTCTAGGACAAGTTCCTAAAAGGTGTATTATTGGATTTGTTAATAACGCAGCCTTTAATGGTATTCTCACTAAAAATCCATTTAACTTTGAAAACTACGATATGAGTTCATTTTGTTTGTACATAGATGGTCAACAAATACCATCAAAAGCCTTACAACCATCATTTGAAAGTAATATGTTTACTTCAACTTATCATACACTATTCTCAGGAACTGGTATACATTTTCTAAATGAAGGTAATGGAATATCCCGCGATAAATATTCAAATGGTTATTGTTTGTTAGCATTTGATCTCACCCCAGACTTGTCAGCCAACTCATCCAATCATTGGAATCTTATAAAACATGGTAGTGTAAGATTAGAGGTGCGTTTCGAATCGACTCTTACTGAAACAATAAACTGCGTTGTGTATGCGGAGTTTGATAATGAAATTGAAATAGATAAGAATAGAAATGTAACTGTAGATTATAGTAGCTAGGGATAACAAATTTTGTATCAAATAGGTTTATGATTTAAATAAAACATTGGTATATATTATACATATCTTTTATTTATACTACTTACCACTTCTAATATAAATATCCATAAAATGTGGATGTCTTACCCGCGTCTTTTCACTCTCATGTAATAAAGCCATTGACTAAGTAATGTACTACTTCTGTATGTCAAAATGAATACTATTGAAATTCAAAAAAATTTGGGAAAAATACACCCGAGCTTACAATACAATGTATATGCAGCAAACAGATTACCCATACATTTTCAACTCCCTGCATACATTATAAGCAATTTGGATTTGGACACACAACCAGGTTCTCATTGGATAGCTATACACATAGACATTCACGGTATTGGACAATTTTTTGACACATATGGAAGAGCACCCACGGGTCATCACAGAAAGTTCATGAATCGGAATTCGAAATATTGGAATTTTAGTCCGTACCAGGTGCAAAACGATTTCACTTCAGTTTGTGGAGAGTATTGTTTAATGTACTTGTTATATAAGTTTAATAAGAAGTCGTTGATAGATTTTATAAGCGAATTTAATAGTAGAGATACTTTGAAAAATGATATGTTATTGCATATGATGTTTCAGTCTTGTTTTTGAAATATGAACATCACGTTGGATTGTTGTGTAATTAACACTGTGTATTATTAAGAAAGTTATACATAAAATAAAACAATTGCAATAAAATTATAAGTTTTTTATTTAATGAAATCATTCAAATAACCTGCCCATATTTGTTATATAAGTTTAATAAGAAGTCGTTGATAGATTTTATAAGCGATTTTAATAGTAGAGATACTTTGAAAAATTATATGTTATTGCATAATATGATGTTTCAGTCTTGTTTTTGAAATATGAACATCACGTTGGATTGTTGTGTAATTAACACTGTGTATTATTAAGAAAGTTATACATAAAATAAAACAATTGCAATAAAATTATAAGTTTTTTATTTAATGAAATCATTCAAATAACCTGCCCAATACTCAGTGAACAAGGGCTTGACATAGAACAATAGGACAATAGTAATGAATGAGGAATGTCATTAGTGGAGTAGATAAATACTAATGAGTTTATTAGATCATATCGTAAGTCAGGAACGGTGAGAGATAGCGCCATGGGAATGCTTGCTATCGATCGGGCGTAGCGGAAAACCCCTATTTTGACACCAAACTTTTTTTTTTTTTTTTTTTTAGCCGACCAACGCCTGTGGTCAGCTAACATTCGCCGGTTCAGGTTGGCGAATCTATACTACTTACGTATATACCTATATTATACGTGTTTTTCTTTTCAAACGTATTATCTATTCTAACGTATTGCCTAAACAAATAAATAATCAGGAATTAACTGATACGATAAAGGGGTTAATATTTTTGTAATATTAAAAGTAATAAAGGCTATATTATATAATTTAAGTCGTCGGGATAGACAAAAAATGAATAAGGTTCAATTTTGAATCGTCATTTTGTAAAGTACGCGTCCCGTGTAAGTTTTACCCATTTTAGACTATACTGATATAACATTTACGTATATAACAATATAGACTATATCACAGGTAAAATCCTCTATATTTCATGCTTGTCTATAATATAATACTTCGCAAAACGTACCTCCCGTGATGAACTTTTCTCAACTGTGTATACAACTTCAGTATAAACGGATTCAAGTACTCGCTTCTCAGAGTTCATTCAATATTTTCAAGCACATTTTATTTAACTTCTAACGTTTAGTTGGGAGTTGGCGATGTCTTGGGAAGTTTTTTATTCTCGCATGGCCGCGGTTTGAGTTATGGAACTAGTTGGGAGTTTATCACTGTTTTTATTTCGAAGTTGGTGCGTGGTTTTTACTGCCGACGGTTTATTAACAAAGTTCAAAGGCCAGTGTTTTCATTTATTGTTTACTGCAATACTGTTTGTTTTTCAAAATGTGTACTTTTAATAGTTGAGTTTCAATTAAACTTTTAAGTTAAGGCATGTTGTTATGCTAATATATTGGTTAATATATAAAAATGAATTGCTGTTTGTTAGTCTCGTCTCATGTACGGCTGAACCGATTTGGCTATTTTTGGTCTTGAAACGTTCCTGGAAGTCCCAGGAAGATTTAAACAGTTTGTATGCTCAACGAAGTGGGCACGGCTTCAGTAATTTGTATAATATAAGCGATTTATAGCAAAAATTAAAAAATGTACAGTGTTAAATTAACAATGGTACGGAGAATCCATGTCACATTGTAAGATTTAAAACGTTAGTCAAATCTAGTGTAATGGTATAATAAGTTTTATGTAAAATACATAAAAAATTGCAATAAGTTATGTGTATAGTTAGTGTGAAACATAAATTTTCAACAAGAACCGAAAGTAAATATTGAAACAAGATAAGTTTTAAAAAACTAAAATCCGACAACAAAAAAAACTCTCAAATAAATTCTTACAGTTATCAGGTAGTAGCAAGGAAAGCTGTGAGCAACAGCTGATAATATTTACAATTATTTGAAATGTGCTGACAAAGCTCTTTTTTTAAATACCGTACACGATATTATAATTTTTCATTTACTTCTTTACTTTACGTCCCCTAGGGGGCGCTGAAGCTATTTTAAAGTGACGTCATAGTCTGTAACCAGGGGACGATCAAGGTGCTTTCAACACCTCTTTTGTTTAATTCACTAGTTTAGAAGGAACAGATGAACATCCATAGCCATACATACTGGCAATAATCATAACCCGCCGTAATCGGGCAAAAAGTAAATATTTTATTAATTAAACTTAAATACTACCTTGGTATTTCTATGGTTTATAATAAATAGATAACCACAAGCCAAGATAAATATTAAAATTACACGCTTATTTTTCAACGTTACTCAGAAAAAAATACGAACGAGAACACACCTTGAACAAACAAAATGTTAATCTCTGTTTTTATTAATCGGGGAATATAGATCACAAACGGGTTATATTTACCGTACAAAAGAAACCTTTACAGCGTTGGAAGATATGAAAATACTCAATATTTCGCTTCTTATATTCCCCGACAAAAAGGGGATCTATTTTTATTGTACCCTTATATCGAATTCCGGGTTAAGATATTCCAATAACCCTTTATATTCTCTAAAATATCGGAATGAAATTTCGATACACAAATAGTATTAAGGCTGCTCCTCTGCTGCTCTGGACGATGAAAAGTCAGGAACAGGGGCTTGCACACAACACTGCGTAATGCGTATATGCACGACGAATCCGCAACGCAGGATACTGCGACACAAGTTGCGATGCGATTTAATGTTTTCATTGTTTTGCGAGTATGGGCAGTCACTTGATGGATTTCAATCATACTGAACACCTTTTAGCAGATTACTCCTGTTGTTAGTAAAATATAGTAAGAACTAGCTGACCCGTGCCCATTTCGTTGAGCATAATAAAAAAAAACCGTTTAAACCTTCCCTAGACTTCCACGAATATTTCAAGACTCGGTTTAGCCGTTTTTGAGTTTAAGCGAGACTAACGAACAGCAATTCATTTTTATATATAAGACTAGCTGACCCGTGCCCACTTCGTTGAGCATTAAAAAAGCCGTTTAAACATTCCTAGGACTTCCACGAACATTTCAAGACAAAAAATAGCCGAATCGGTTCAGCTGCTCTCGAGTTTTAGCGAGACTAACGAACAGCGATTCATTTTTATTAGATAAGCGAAGAATATTTTAATTTAGAACACGCCGTGTGAGTCGTGCGTTTTTGCAGACATTTGCGACGCGATATCGCAGTTTTGTGTGCAAGCCCAAGGGCGCTCGCACGAGGGGCGATGAAAAGTCCTGCATAAATGCATAATGCAACCTTTGAAACGGGGATTACACGGTAGGTTTATTTCGGAAATTTTCCACCATTTTCCAGATTTTCGCTTTGAAGTCCTGTCTCCTTTTGGGACTGTTTCGCTTTGGGCCACTTCGCTTTGTTTCGCGCGACATAATGAGCTCTTAGCGAGCGTTAGATGTTGTTTCAACCGACGTAACGTCACAGAAAGTTTCAATTTGTTTGTTTGCGTGCACCTTAAAGGAATATGAAACTGCTTTTCATAAAACTAGAAATAAAAATTGTTTACTTTATGACCACACGTCATAAAGTAAACAATTTTCATTTCTTCTAAATATAAATTACGAGCCATCTCTGTTTATATCACATTAAGGAGCTATTTTTACTCATTACGTGTCTAACAGTTTATTTGCATGTTTTGGCAATCAATCAATCAATTAGTTTTTCCTCATGTTTTTTATTATGTTTTTTTTTTTCGACATAAAGTAAGCAAGAACAAATCAAATAACTTGAATTTATAAAGATTAAAGATTTTTAAAATTAAGTACAGAAATAATTTCCAACATGGATTCTCCCACTGAGAATGTGTGCCATGATTATAAAACTCATGACCACCTCTATAGAGCAGTGGTTGAGCGCGTCGGTGCTCGAGCAGGAGATGGGGTTTGAATATCGCCGAAGGAACAAAGAGTTTTTCTGTGTTCCTGAATCATCATGTGTATTGATATAATAAAAACCTTAAGTATGTGTATAATATAAAAATATTTAATATATTCGACCTCCGTAGCGCAGTGGTTCAGCGCGTGATGCCCGACCGAGTTACGGGTTCGAATGCCGCCGAGGGAACAAAAAGTTTACAATGTTCTTGGATCATGGATGTGTATTAAATTTGTGTATTTATATAATAAAAACCTTAAGTATGTGCATAATATGAAATATTAAATATATTTCCGTGGTCTGGTACCTATAACTTCTTCGGTACTTAGCACGGGCTAGATTGAGTGTGAAGCGTCCATGGATATTATGATGCATCGCGCGATGCATTTTCCTCATAACCAAGATAATATCGCGTCAGAATACTAAAACTTGAGGCTGCTATATGATATACAGGCTGTAATATTAATGAGTGATAATACTTTAGGGTGTGAATGGGTCCCGTATATTATGATATACCTACAGGCTGTAATAATAATGAGTGATAATACTTTAGGGTGTTTATGGTTCCCGTATATAGTTTACTGTGATTTGTTGTAAAATTTTACATAGAAGGCATATGCCTATGTGTGTATATACACACCCTAAAGTATTATCACTAATTTATTTTTCGCCTTGTATAATTAGTACACATAGTAATTAGTACACATTAGGCTGCGTGCGATTAGCTGAAAATTAAAGTACTTTAAAACCTTTTTTCTCAATACTGGTCCTATTTAACACTCCAAAAAAAAATGATGTTCGTTATATTTATCAGAGGACTGTCGATTTATAAATTGATATTTCTGTATTTTACATAGCTTACAAATATACAAAGTTCAACGTTTTTTAGCCTTGTAACCTTTTTTCTCTTGATATATTAGTGACGCGAGTATACTAAGTAAGGCATTTTTTTAGTATTTTAAGTAAGGCATTTTTTTTGCGAATTTTCTCTCAATTTTTTTTAAACGATTTTTATACTATTTAATGCGCTTCGGTCGGGGCAATCACCCTTTCTCGCTATACAAATAGTCGTTCAAGGTCACTGGCGTTATACAAATACTTAATATGTACCAGGGATGAAATGGATATGAAATTTCGGATACGGATATCAAATTATTTCGGATTATCAGTTTCTATCGGATAATTTCGGTTACGGATATTAAATTTTGGATTTAATTCTTGCCTTTTTTACAGTAGGTAGGATTCGGTTACGGTTACGGATAATATTTTATATCGGATATCCGATAGTTTCAGTTACGGTTACGGAGCACCCTAACATCCCTGATATATATACATGCAACCCCCACGTACATAATAGCTCAGTTAACGATAGTTTGAAGTTATAACGGAAACACTTTGTTGTATGCAAAATCACACTTGACAATAGTTCGCAAGTTTCATTAAGTCCGAAGCCTTTGTATTGTGCGAGTTCTTACCGCACTTTGTATTCACGACGCGATCATAATACTTTTGTTCCTACAATAAATTCGCAATATCATTTGTAAAATTATTGTCAAAGTTTATGTTTTTGTTTTATGAACAAGACGTTTCTAGATACTCTATTTTGCAATATAGATGGCAGTTGATTATGTAAAAATAACGATTAGCAAAAATACGCAATATATATACGCATAGACGCGCAATCGATTGTTAAACGTCAAAAACTGGTGCTAATCAATGGCCGTTGTGTTTGAATCACAACAGTATATAACAGAGACATGATCTAGTAATATATAACAGAGACATGATCTAGTACTAGAAAATGGTATCACCCTAATACAGGAAATTCGACTGGCTATTTTAGTTTTCTTCGATTTCCAGGCACATTCCGGAAACCGCCATCTAGCGCCACTATTGGAAAACACTAATGACTAATTTCGTTTTGTATCTTCTTCTTAATTAAGGAGTTGAATTTAGCTTAATGTGATGGTACGCTTAAAAAATATGCTTATATTTATTTTAATGTCAATATTTGTACTTAATTCGGCATATTTACATTTTATAATTTACAAACGTTAATAGTAGTGATATCTATTGCAATTTTTTTGTATTAAACATAGATTGTATGGGATGTTAGACCATGGTTTAAATGGACATTTACTTCACTATTGGCGCTGGTAATTTCACAGTAAAGTATACAAACCCCAAAGCATTATCACTTATTTACTTATTTGTTTTTACGCCTTGTATACACGGTGTAAAATGTATATATATCCACTGGTACTAGTCATTTGCTTTTAATCCATTGTTTTAAAAATTTAATTTTTTGCAATACGCAATGTAAAACGTACACAACCTCACGGGCAGTAGCGGGTGGTAACGCGTGGAGGGACGCGCCACGCCCCGCGCCGGTTTCCGCGCGTACAGGTGCATCCAAACGAATTGCAAATAGAGAAAAACAGCTGATAGTGTTCAAATAAACATAAAATAAACGTAAACATAATAGAATAAATCTAAAAATTGCATGCTCCTTACACCGATTTCGATGTAGGTGGCCGATTTCGTTTAAACCAGGCCAGCTACGCAGAAGTGCCCAAGTGTGAGCGCAATACACAAGGACGCTCTCTTCCTTTTACTCTCCCCATAACCCGGGACGATTAACCGACACGACTGGAAAAAGAACAGGCGCAGGGCCGATTTTTTACATGCCATTGCTACGCAGTACGCATGGTTTATCTTTCTAATCAGACAATCAGATGATTATCCTGTATTGTCCTAACTAAACTAAGAAAATACTTTTTTTTGTTCTAACGTGGGAATGGAACCCACGACCTCCGGGTCGAGAGCTATGCTCTGAACCACTATACGATTGAGGTGATAATACTTTAATATTAGTAATACCGCGATACTCAAGAACACTCTTTATCCTTTTACTTCCATGACCCAGTGGGAGGTTTACCCAACTCGATTTACCACCATGAGAACAAGGCGCAGGTTCATATTTCATGTCGACAATAAGGAGATCAGTCTACATTGTCCTATCCCAGCTTGAAAACTACATTTCTCGTTGTTCCAACGCGGGAATCGAACCCACGTCCTCCGGGTCGAGAGCCAAGCTTTATACCACCTTTATAGCGGAGGCGACTATAACATCTAAGAACACGTTTATGCGACATTCGCAATGCTCATTATTATTTAATAAATTAAATTTAAAACTTAAAATTAATTGAGATTGTGACACAGTAGGTAGCTTTTTAGTTTAGTTTACAAACGAAAAATATGGTAACACAATTAAATTTAACAGCAAGTCGACTATTTCAAAATTCACCGATCAAACATCAATCAGTTACAGAATAAAGACGAATTAATAACCTGACTAACCAACCTTGTTGTGTTTTAAATCCTCAATGCCTCTGCAATATACCTAAAATCTTCTAACGCGGTATTTAAATGTATGGCGTAGGTATTTAAAAATGAAAGTCACACACAAACACATTTAAACAGTGAAAAATAAATAATACTAATTAGTAATCACAAAAGAAACACCTAAAAGAAACGAAACCGTAATAATAAACACAAAAATTCAAACATTTAAAACGATGATTATAAAATTATCGCGGAAAAATAATAATCTATCCACACGGCTTTACTGCCACGTGCCAACTGTCTACGAAAAAAATATTTTACGCAAAACATGTACCCAATGCACTAAAACGCAAAATGCTAAGCATACACCCAATGCACTTAAAGTATCGATAGATTTGGATATCGATAATTATTTGGTAGGTACCTATTTTATTTTTCATACGTGAATAATTTTAATGTTAAGTAACATAATTAAATGTTTAAATAATACTTCAGTAAGTTACCGTATACTCGCATTAGGTAATAATGAGAACATCTTCAAATCTTAATATTACAAACTTTATTAATCTATTTTCAATTAGTGGTCTGAAAGATATTCATAGAAACTTAGCTGAATTAATGTAAAACAGTAAGTTACATAGTAATTATTTAAAAATATCGACTACGTCGAAGTTAATTTTCATGGGTCACTTCACTAATAGGTAGTAGGTTCTTTCGCCCGCCGCCCCCCGCAATCCCTTGCATTAGTCGGCGCGAGCGGCGCGGGAGGCCTTTGGTGTGCATATTTCCCGCGCGGGAATAAGCACTTTAATACAAAGTAGTAGAAAGTAGAAAATAGTATTTTCTAAAGAGTTGTTTGTCGGTATGTTTTAAACGTCGACACAAAGTATTTTCGAATTCAGTTGTAGTTTATATCTCGAGGTAAAATATTGGTTGATTTATTTTTTAGTTAGGTATTTCTTTACATCATAGGTTGTGTTTGAAAGCGTAATGTTGTGTTGTGTGATGTGTCCATCTAATGATAATTATTGTGTTATGCTGCTTGGATTGCTAGGAACTATTGTTATCGAAATACGAATTTTAAAAGTTTAAGTGACACGTGACATTGGAGATGCGACTAGATGCGACTCAGTGAGCCATTCATTTAGTAAATAGTGCTCACTGCTCACTACCTACATCATTCACGTAAGTAAACAGACGTCGTTTTACATACTTAATTAATCTGAATTTGGACTGTGTAGGTAACGTTTTAATTATCTTTCAGGAATCTTCGCTTTTATACATCGTCTGTAATTTCCATAAAAAAGCGATGATTGCCGATTGACATTAAGAGTTAGTTAGTATGTACACAGGTTTTGTTACAGAGAAAGTTTTAGTTTGTAATGATAACAAATTCGAGCGAATATACGATGCAGGCAATCTAGGAGTTCCAAGTTCAAAACAATTCATCCGTCCGCTAGTGACTACACTATGTGTAAGGTCCAGTTGTACCAGATTTTAACCCAGAGTTAGTTTATAACTTACGAGTTGAATAACTAACACTTAATACAAACACATTTGGTACAAGGCTTATAGTATTCGCGTGTAGGTACAATATTACAGTTACGGTAGGAAGTCGGTAAGTCTCTGAGTGAGCGCCGCGCGATGTAGGTACATCTACATACGCTCGCTCAGTCAGCTGAGGCCTGTAAGGTCAATAGACCGCGCATCGCCTTTCATTACGTTCATTACGTTTTAAGGCAAAAATTATAAAAAATAGGAATTTAATGCAAAATCTTGTTCCAAACAGTTTAGACTTGCGACTAAAAATAATAAATTAAGGAAAAAAAAATTTTTTTTTGAAAAATAAGTTTAAAAAAAAGTGCATTTCTAGAATCAGTCCTATAATCCTTTCCCAGAGTTATAGTGACCGCTCTTTTTACACCCTGTATATAAAAAACTCCATAATTTTGCAAACACCTTAAAACAAGACGTCATCTCAAAATATAAATTCATCATTTTCTTATGTTACGCACTATATTTCTAAACGCATAATTTACATAATTTGTATTTAAATTATTTTTGATTTTTTTTAGACAATGTCATATTATTATAACCTTTTTTTTAATGCATTACGCATCCCCCAGGTAGGCTCCCCTAGGGGTATGTGGAACTTTAGGCTTTCGACGGCCGGTTTACCCACTAAAACCTCTTGCCATCAGTCCCTATGTTGGGAGAGGACCCTGGATCTGTCAAACAGGCCGCGTTCCCTAATGGCTTATAACCTAACCTAACCTAGCTATTACCATACAATCACATTGTGTAAGATCTCGTGCATGAGTTTCTAAGCGTATCTAACGATACAACTCTTTGGTTTCAAGTGACAAGGCACAGTTACGCCCCGCTCGAGGTGAGTCCATGCACGTACACATCAAAATAAATAATAAATAGTTAGGAATATTACTATTTCTTCTCTTAAGAAGAAGAAATAGTAATATTCCTAACTATTTATTTTAATTTTATTCAAATTTTATTATTATTATTAGAATCAGCAGTTGCAATTATTCAATCTTATGTAATCAGTAGAATATAAATTATTATCTCTGCAGATAGTATACAGGCTATAATATTAATGCGTGATAATACTTTAGGGTGTGTATGGGTGCCGTATATAGAGTTTACTGTGAAAGTATCAGCGCTGAAAGAGGTATTTTTTTAATTATTGCATGGGCAAAAATTTATGATGTTGGGGCATTTCATAGAAACATGAAAGTCAAATGTACGTCTTTCAGCACTACTTTCACTGTAAACTCTACTAAGGAAACACATACACAACCTAATGTATTATCATTAATTTATTTTACACTTTTTGTTTCTTTTGTTTTTCTGATTGAATTTTATTTTTCGAGAAAAATATTGTACAATAATAAATATAGTATAGCAGCAGGGTTACCTAAGTTCATGTTTCTTTTAAGATTTTTCAAATTCAAATAACGTTTTTGTATATAAATTTTATTTGTAATACAAAACATAAAACGATCATGTTTCTCTCGAAAAGTAATAAAAACACTCTTTCATTCTTGTACAAACCTGATATTAACTATATGGGTCAAATAAATATAGAAATACTTTTGATACTTTATTGTTTTTCAAATACAAACACATATTTCCTTTAATCAATTTTTGATAAGCTTCCTCTTCACTTCCTATGTAGATATGATCAGATAGTAACCACCAGATTGCGAATTGGCCATTCAAATATCACCCATATCCATATTATCACAAAGTCTGAAAAAAGCAAATGCAAATGTGGATCTTTTCTTACTGTTCTCCATCTCCTAGTGGAATGTCCAGAATATAATACAGAAAAATGTTTATGTAATTTACCTAGTGATTTAAAAGAATGTTTGAATAATGAAAATGGATGTAGTGCAACTTTAAAGTTCCTGAAAATGATAAATGTTTACAAATTAATTTAAGTAAGAATATTATAATATTATGATTTATATAAAGTGGTCGCTAATGACCCAGATGTTGAAGCGACAGTAAATAAATAAATTAAAAAAAAAACATATTTCCTTTGTGTGTAAATATGTACCTTTTTTATTTTTTAGTAAATGGACAGTAATAAAATCTTATATATAAAAATGAATTGCTGTTCGTTAGTCTCGCTAAGACTCGAGAACGGCTGAACCGATTCGCCTATTTTTAGCCTTGAATTATTCGTGGAAGTCCAGGGAAGGTTTACACGGTTTGTATTGTCAACGAAGTGGGCACGGGTCAGCTAGTAATTATATAAATTTGTGCATGTAGCACAAATAAACCCCGTCAGAGAAATTTCAGGGAACTCAACGCAATCCAATGTGCTTCAGCTAGACAAAATTTTAATCAAACTCAGATTTAATAGACAACAAAGTTACTTACTTAATACATTATTTACTTCGCATATATCGCATATATATTGGTATTACTTGACAGTAAATAAAATAATATATTTTTAACCCTCGAATAAAAAACAAAGAAGTGTTATAAGTATAAATATTTTAAATGATAAATACAAAAAAAAAAATAAAAAAAAGTTTAGCGTGTCTGTATGTGTAGCTCCTAAACGGCTGAACCGATTTTGCTTTATTTTACGCGGACGTGATCGAGAGTATTTTTATTTATAATTTAATTTCATCAGCTCGTTGACTGCATTCAAGCATTAATGAAATTTTATTTCAAAACACCCTGAGGACACCCTGAGGGTGTCTTGAAATACAATTTTATGTTTAGCCAGGTATGTACGAACATTTTTTACATGGATGATGTATCATGTAGTTTTAGTGCGGCTAGTTTAGGAGTTTTATACTTTCACATTTATAATTGACGCTCAATACAAAAAGGAGCTGGAAATTATAAATATGGAGTGTGTGGTGTCTGTCAGTCTGTCTGTATCAACGTTTGATTTAGGGACACTGAAAATTAAAAATAAACGACAATTTTTTTGGTTAAAAAGAAACTGGGTAAAAAACCGTTTTATTTTTGTTTCTACCGTTTTTTAAACCCAGTTTCTTTTTAACCGACACCCAAAGAAAGGAGTCGTTTATTTTTAATTTTCAGTGTCACTAAGTCAAAGTACTACAATAGAATTGACTTGTGACGGTGACTTCAACATCTAAAATCTATGAAATAAGGATTTTTTAAACGCATTTTTTTTAATTATTATGATTAAACCGAATGAAATGTAAATAAAGCTAGTACAAGATTAGCTTTTTATTATCAGTGAAGTTTCTGTTTCCATCGATCCAGTTTTTTAATCTCATAGAATACTCCAACAAAGTTAGCGAACTCGTTTGTAAAACTTATCAAGTTTTCACAATTTAATTTGCCGGGAATTTAATTCGCTTTACATGGAGGCTTGCAAGATTGCCAAGTTCATTGTAGTCATTTCGCGCCGCAGACCTTCTAATTATGTTGTCTAGAAAACTGTGGCCGCCATACTTTAGCATGGTCTTGGCCAAAGATATAAATTGTTAGATACGCTCTCACTAAGAGGACGAACATGGAGAATTTTAGTATTTGAGACAGATATACGACGTTCGGTGCGAAAGTAAACGCGTAGAAATCGTACATTTTTCTAATTGATAAAAAGTAGGCTATGTGGTTGTGTGTAAATACATCAAATTTCAATTGTTAAAGCCTTTAAATCAATGGCAGTTTGTAATTTTTTTCAAGTTATCCAATCACCGGAACGTATGCGCTACTGACAGTGGAATATGAAACATAACATTTTGAGTTGTATGATGTCTATGGAACTTAAACAGTTCAACAATAAACGAATTTTAATTTTTCAACGAGTATAAATCTATTATCTCTGTCATAAAAGATATTGAAATAAATATAGTAAGTAATATTTATTTCAAAAAGTTAAGGCATATCTAACAATTTACATCATTGTTCTTGTCTATTAAATAACTTAGTAATTACTGTGGCTTAGTATTCTATAATAACTTGTAGGAAATTATTTAAAAGGATTTTTTTAATTTAAAATATCTAAAACCAGGCTTTCTGTGGAACATGCAAACTTTATCGAGCAGTGAAAACCTCTTGCACATTTGGAACTCAACAAACCTGAAGTTAAAAATATACTACTACATATGTGTGTATACACGTGTTACGTGCACATAATATAATTGATTTTCATCTGTGTTCAAACATTCACAAAACAATTTTTAGTACATCATCAAAACACGAACGAACACAGCTTAAACCATTTTTAGGTTATAATGACTAAAGTACCTAACCGGTTAAGTTTTGGAGGAGAAAACAGGGGTCTTCTAAACATTGATTTATTGTACTTTTAATAGGTAATTTCAGTACAAGCTGCAGTTCTCTATCGTGCTAGTGCTGGCTAGCAAGGTGTAAAATAAATTAGTGATAATATTTTATGGTGTGTTAGTGCCTCCTATGTAGAGTATACTGTGAAAGTACCAGCGCTGAACATACTTTTGATTAACATGTTTCTATGAGAAATGCCCCAACATCATAAATTTGCCAGAACAATAATTTTAAAAATGTACCCCTTTCAGGCTTGGTACTTTCACAGTAAACTTGTAACGTGCAGCGTATGCAGATATGCTCATACGCATTTGTATGCATGTGTGATGTAGCCTGTAATGAGGTGCCCCGCTTAGTCTTTAAGACTAAATTTATTGTTCAGTTATAATTTAGTATCCTTAAGGGTATGTTGCCCTGCCTGCCGGCACCTATGTACCAATACCTATGTGTACCTATGTAATATATATACGTGATAATATATTATGAAGTCCGAAGTGTAAACTTTTTATTTAACGACCACAAATAGGGCACACCCTTACAAACTCAATATACGGATACACACCCTTAAGTATTATCACTCATTAATATTATAGCCTGTATACCTATTTCGTATTACCCTAGCCCGTGGTGTTTCCTCTAAACGCTTTTAGTCACTATCGTTAACTTTTAGGACATACTTTGTTCTAATCTATACTAATATTATAAAGCGGAAGAGTTTATTTGTTTGTTTGTTTTAACGCGCTAATCTCAGAAATTATTGGTCTAATTTGAAAAAATATTTTTTTGGATAGTCCATTTTTAGAGGAAGGCTTTAGGCTATATAACATTACGCTGCGACCAATAGGAGCGAAGCGTCAGTGAGAAATGTTGCAAACACGGGGAAAAAAAACATTTGGCGACTTTCGTTGCGTGCGCTGCGGTTTAAGTCACTCAAAAACTACGCGAACGAAGTCACGGGCACAGCTAGTATTCCATATAACTAGTAGGAATCTAGTGCATGTTTCAGCGGAGATAGATCGTCCAATATCTCCGTGGCACGTCCAACACTGCGGTCGTGTCGCGGCGCGCGCCTCGCGGACGTTTGTTGGACAGAGCTATTACACGCTATATTGTCGTGGGGATATATTGATGTTGTATATGGATATAACTTCAATATATTCACCACGAGGTTTTTACACTACATCACTGTTCATAGAAATATATTTTGGTACAGTAAAAATTAGAATAAACTACCGAACTTTGGAAAAATAAACACGTAATATTGTAATATTCGTATACTTTGGTGTGCAATAAGATGTTTTGTACTTATTCTGTTGTATTCTGCTTTTATTTATTATTCCATTTAATTGTGACGTTTAAATACTTGTATAATAAATACATTTGCATCACAAGGCAGTTTTCAGGTGCTTCGTAAGGCGAATGCTGATGTTCGCATTAAAAATGTAGTAATTAATTAGCAACTATTTTATTAAAGTAAAAGGAAATATGAAGCTTACCTAAGTCCTAGCATATTTCAGAGCTGTCTTCTATTATAATTGAAGACGTGAATGGACGAAGGTGATATGTAGCAAAATTGTGATTTCGAGAAAATGCAGTTCAAACTGCCACTTAAACATTTTAGAATTCACCGTAAATTATTAAGTACATTAATTTAAATATCCCTCTCTAGAATCAGTGTGCTTAATACGTTTCTACGTATCCTAAAATGCTTAAGTGATAGTTTAAATTAAATTTACTGGGTAAAATATGTTCGCGACATAATACACCTACACATGGATGTAGGTATATTATTGTCATGTGTTTCATAAAACTGACAAATTTTCACAAAGTTGATCCAGTTTTGAAGTTTTACAATATACTTGTATACAAAAATGTAGTATATAGGTTAAATGACTAATTGAATTTAGAATAAAATTCCTGTATTTCGATCAATACAGTCGTCTACGATAGACTAGTATTATTAAAAAGGGCTTTTAATTTGGAATTTCTGTCCTCTCAATCGTTCCCTATTCAAATGTAATTTGTGAGCATCTGAGGCTTGACCCTCACCAGCTCCGGGTGATGGAGACGGATGATGCCGCAGACCGCGTAAAGTAGTAGAGCTGGACACTTCATGTATCTGTGCTAATAATATTGTCATAAAAGCGTCCGTGGCCTAATGTGTAGACAGTTGATTTGCAATCGAAAGAGTGCAGGTTCGATTCTAAGGTTTTGGCGTGTACCAACGATACTCTCATTTACTCTATACGGGCGCTCCAATGGCGAAGGAAAAAATCGTGAGGAAATCTGCACATGGAGAGACGTATAATTGACCAGTCATTCCTCTGGACTAGGCCGACGATGATGTTAGAATGCCGTATGTGCTGGGCAACCATGCGATACTTAAACCGTCTGTCCCAGGCACTGCAGTGTTTAGAGAGTGGTTATTTCACTCGGAGGATTCCGTATTGATCATCCAATAACGAATGCAAAGGACTACTTTTTTATATTTTTCTATACATCGACCATCATAAGTGTAATGAATACTATAAGGCTAATTCTTTCCATGTCAGAAACTCTACATACGGGACCCATACACACCCTAAAGTATTATCACTCATTAATATTATAGTATGTATAAGTTAGAGTGAGTTTCCTTTTTGCGGTATATACCTGTATAGTATATTTGCTGTTTAATTTTAATGTTTCACGTGGACAACGGCGCGGGCACAGATATACTGTACAATATAACATAGAGAAAATATTTGTTTGATTGCATTGATAGTGGCTCCAAAACTATTAAAGCTATTTTGATAAAATTTTGTACAGATATAGATTTACCATTGCATACGAAAATCGCTGGCAACATCTATATTACGTAGAAGAAATCATTTATTGTTTTTTCCATCGCTCCGCTACGCCCCGAAAACACTGAAAATTTACATATTTGGCACAGGTATACATTAGATCACGGGAAAGGAAATATGTTACTTTTTATACAAAATGTACGGTTGCCACAGGATTTCCTGCTGATGTTGCTCGCGTAGGATTTTCTATGCTATTATCTATATACATAGTATCTATTTACTACTTTTTAACCTAGTATAAAAAATAAATAAACCCTGCTTAATAAGTCAAAGTATTTCTTAATCTAGAATAGATAGAAGGACAATTTTTGCGGTCAATTTGATGACCCTTATGGCCTGGGGTTCCTCGCCGCCTTTTTTAAAAGGAATAATAAACGTTTCTGCGTTCTTGAATCATGAATGTGTATTAAATATTCTATATTAAATATATCATGAATGTCTATTAGATAATTATATTAGAATATAATAATAATACGAGTATCTATGCAAGCTTTCATACCACAATAATCTGGTTTCGTGTTAAGTTCTCGAAGAACTAGTGTTATTAGACAACGGAAATATATTATTATTTGATACAATTTATTTAATGCATATGTCGCAGTCATCTTATTAAATCCTGGACCTTTTAAGGACGTTCAGTCAAGAAGTTCAACGGAACGTTACATTAAACAACTTGACGATTTGTCCTTTAGTCATTCAATTAAATGTCGTCATTTCATAAACGCGCTAGTCGTTCAATTAAACTATTTTTAATTAAAATTCAATCAGATGACTGCACTGCACTGCTCAATGTATGTGCATAAATAGAAAACTTACGAGGGTTAAATGTTGGGCTATAAGATACCGGCCACCGACAATAAAATCGGTGTGGGATAAAAAGAGCGAGAGCATGCTGTTCCATATATCCATCACCCAGGAGGCCAGGACTAAAACTTTTGCTCCCGACGAAATAACTACTGAGCTACAGAGGTCTTCTTAAAATAAAGTATAGTTCGTCCCTGATAAATTTGACCTAAAGGTAAACAAACCCAAAACATCGAAATTTTCAGTTATTCACTTATTGTGCACACTTATCAACACTTTCACAGGTATATTAAAGGATCATACTTCATTATCCAATACATTTTATAACAATTAAACAGTAATTAATAATAATATGTTACAACACCAAATGAAAATCTTTCACTAAAAAAATACGCCATTTTGACACTGCCGATTGTAGAATATAAGCCTATAGTCTTAGATTCGTAGCAAACATGATTCATTTTATTAATATTGGCCAATTGGCATCACTGACCAGTCTATGGTTGTGTCATAGATGGCATTGCTTACGTTTAGGTTAAATTTATCTCGGACGTACTAATAATGTTATGTACTGAACATTCTTAGATCTATACTCGGAAAGGATTTGATAGAGAGTAGTTTGATTGATATCCGAAGCCGATCCCGAATGTGGGCGCCGGCGGACTTCCTTTTCTCATTAGTTCCTGTCATGTTGCCTACACTTTTAAATCCCATTACAGATTGGAATTGAGTAGGCAGTCGAAAAAATACGAAGACAGTTATATTATTGAGTTAAAATGCTATAGAACATAGAGTAATAGTGCCCTACGCAGGATGTAAAAATAACAGTCATTATAACTTTGGGATATGATTATTTTTTGGGATTAAGTTCTATGCGCTACGTAGCTTGCTACTTAACGAGGTAGCTACGGCGTAGCATTCTACGAGCTATGGCGGAGCATGCTACGAGCTACGGCGTAGCGAACTACGTGCAATGGCGTAGCATGCTACGAGCTATGGCGGTGCATGCTGAGAGCTATGGCGTGAAATCCTACGATTACTCATTAATCGCGCGTAGTTTTCGTTATATTAATTATAGTAATAAATTACTATCTTTATCACATATTTTGAAAATGTCAGGTGACAAAGCCCAAATTTTATTTGAAAATAATATTACCGTCACAAAATATTTCCAATAATAAAATAGTAGCATTTTCTCCGTGGCAATAATGATGAACATTAATAAACATCGGAATAAATGTATGTTATGTCTCAATTGTTATGTAATGACCAAATAAGGCGGCGAATGTAATTAATGAGTATACAGTCCGCGTTAATGTCGGCGGGAGTATGCGATCCATCTCCGTGATTGATGGCGGATACACGTGAGGATATTGACACTAGAATTAGACACACCGTCGAGTATACTCGCCGGTGTATCAATTTTCAATAACAGATAGATTCGCTACAGAAGTTGACCAAAGATAACGAACTTTGGCCCGTATTAATAAAGAAGTCTCAAACCCAACCTCACCTGAGAACCTTTTTGACAGTTAAAACATTTCGTTTCACTTTTTAAAAGTGAATCACTGACTTAATTCCTTTTCTTTTTATATCGTAATATTCATAATAAAGATTACAGAAAAACATTAAGATAAGTATAATCTATATTTTCGTAATCTTTATTTTTACGTTAAAAAAAAGAAAAAAGTTAAAGTATGTAACATAAGTAAAATTTCATTTTTAAAAGTGAAACGAAACGTTTTTCTTATCTGTCAAATAGGTTCTCAAGTTTGATACTTCTTTATTAATAAGGGCCTTAGTACGTTATCTTTTATACTTCAATACCTCGTGGGTTCAGTGGGTAGAATTTCACACCATTTTTCTGCTAGGCCGTACATACATATTTCATAAAAGCCTATGTGCTATTCTGCCCTGGTAATAAATAGAGCAGTAAGTCAGAAAAGGCAGTTTTGGGAATATGGCACCTATTGACTAAGCATTAAGTGAAATTTTATCAAAACCACGTTTTTTGACTTACTGCTTAATTGATTGGCAGGGCAGTATTGTAAGGGTATATTATATTGTGTACCGTGACTGTAACATGTGTTTGTATGCTGACGCGTGCGAGATGTTATTGTGTGTGTAAGATTCGAGTGTGACTGGGTTTTTAGTATTATAATAAGTTTGGTTAAACAGTCCGTAATTAGCATCTGAGCGTTTCACTTGTGTCCCCTAATATCTAGATACCCTCTAGACACCACACTATAAACACAAATTTCTACATCTACAAATTCCCATTAATTACACAGAAAGAAAAAAAAATCCAATGCACAAAACAAAAGTACACAAAGCTACGAAACAAAAACTGTACATCAAAGCGTTACGGTCTTCAATTACACCCCAACACTAACAAATAAAACCCAATTGAATCGCGCAAATAGAAACAAGAGACGGATAAATACAGGTCTCCGACGAGAGCCATACATCTCGGAATATGCTCCCGACAGAATGTAAATACACCGCCACATTATAGCACAATATACACCGCAAGTACTCACCACTACACCGAAACCCGTCACGCAAACTTCGCACGTAATACAAACACAATAAAGGCGGATATTGCGGACGCCACACGACGATAATACATACAGTTGTGCATCAGAAGAAGTGCGCCACAGATATATATTTTGGAAGACGGCCAGGGGCACATGAAGTACACCCTGTAACATCGTGACGTCATCGATCGGGGTGAGCGGATTGAAGTGAACTGCGGAATTGCGATTTTGCAGTCCGCTTCCTTTGCTTTGTGAGCAGCTAACATGAGCTTTTACTACTACCGGACAGCAAAAACTAACTAAAAAGTGCGATCGTATATTTATGCTTACCGTAGTAGATTTTGACAAGAAATATCTTCTGACGTAAGCAGTATTAATAATGTGTCAGTGAGTTAGTTGATTGAATTCCATTTGATTTTCATAGAAAAATATTATTATTTAATAGTAGATGGTGAACGCAATACGCAACGACTAGCGCGTTTATTGACGACATTTGATTGAGTGACTAAAAGACAACTCGTCAAGTTGTTTAATGTAACGTTCAACGTCCTTCAGCAAAGTCATTGAATAGGATATAGCATACTTTGTAATGTTTGGTAGGGGTAAGTTTGCAACTTAAAAGGTCCTTAAAAATGAGGACAGGACATGTCAAACAAAATTAAAATGAATATATCAACTATGTACTATCTGTGCGAGCTGTTTGCCGCCATATTTGTTTTGGTAACTACTAGCGCCATTGCGGGAAATTAGCTTGATTTTTCGTCCGCGCTGTTTAAAGGGCTTTGTTACAGTCCGCTAACTAGTTGGACGTTGAGTGACGCTTGTTCAATCAACGTTCAGCCTAGTCAATCAACTAAATGTCGTCATTCAATAAACGCGCTATACATTTAATCAAATAGCTAATTTAATAAGATCACTGCGACATAATATACAGCATTGTCTGATTCATATAATATCTGCCAAATTTTATCAGAATCAGTCACAACGGAGTCAGAACCTATTAAATGAAAACATACAACTGATTTTACTATTAGTTTAACAATTAAAACATTATGCATTATTAACTGTTAAATTTATTGTAATGTAGAAGTTATTCGAAACTTGGGTCTTACTCAACCTGATTCTGTTTTGATTCAGATTCGATCGTGCCGCGTACTCCTAAATAAATTGGCGTTAATTTATTGTGATTCTCAGTCTATTGATATGGTCGGGAGAACAAAAAGTTACCATATAACTATTTTCTTTATCCTGGTTAGTTTCAAAGCAATCCACCAAATAAAATACCAAAAGCCGTTGAGATCGAACTGATTCTCGATTGTGTCGGGAGTAAGCGATTATCTTTAGTATTTTGATGTAAAGGACGCAATACATTTTTTTCTAAACAAATAACTTTTGCTCATACATTTATAACAATATCAGAGTTATATCTCAAATAATTATCCCACACTTTAAGATACCTCATAATCATAAATCATTCTAACGACTGTATAATCCTCTTAAGTTTGCTGTAGATACCATCTATCTTACCTAGTTATATATCCTAACAATTTAATGCACTGTGAACAATTAAGAGGAAGATTGTCCAGTGCGATAAGTACTTTTGGGGCCATCCATAAGCGTTACACGAATTTCATGTTTTTTGACCCCTCGAAATTTATAAAAATACCCCCTTATTTATCTTGAATTTTTGACCTACACATTATTTAATAGTCATAAAATTAGTTTTATTTCTATTCATAAAGATTTTTAATAATGACTAATGGCACACGAGCCTTGTCATCCCAATGTACGACAATATGCGCACGTATATATTATTTTAAAAATCTATTTTGAGTTGAAAAAAAATTACACGTCACGATTTTGGGATCCCCCAACCCCATAGTCACATGTGACACTTTTTATCCCCCCCCTTCCTCTTAACTTGACGTATTTTCCGGATGGGCCCTTATATAAAAGTCACATACAGGACTAAAATTACTCTGAACTCTTAAGTTATTTTATGTTTACCGAGTTTCTTGACCTATTCCCGTGTGTGCCCCGTCAGACGTCGCAGTAAGACCACAAACCTGTGCAGTTACAAAGCTCGCATTGTTTGCGGCCTCCGCTACAGTGAGGTACAAAAGCGAGAATAATATACTATAGCCTTTATATATCGACGATACCTCATACTAATAAGACGTTTACGCAGCGGATTAGTTATTCAATTTTACAATGCTGCCTTTCCAATATAATCCCATATAACGTTCTGAGCCTCCCTATCAATAAATTTAAAAATGTAGTTAAAGAATGTGCTTGGGAATAAGATGGCCACATGCAAGGCTACCTCAATTTACTATAAGTACTCTGACTTTTATTATAATATATAGATTAAGTTATTACATTGTAAACATTTTCTGTATAGATAAATAAATAAAATAAAAAATCTTTATATCAGGCATCAGAAGCTCACCCATAGTTTTATAAAACATGTATATATAAAACTAATAAAATAAAATAAAATAAATTGTCGACATTTATGTGTCCAGTCTTAAAATTTAAATAACATAGATAGTATAGATTTTTAAAATATTGCCCCGTTCGAATTTCTTACGCCGGTTTTTCTCGGCGGGCTAGGGTTATACCGGTGTGACCTTTTTGTGAGTTTTCCGAAAAAAGATTGTTAAATTTCACATGGAAATAAAATAATTAGATTTTTCAATGTTGCCGTTTTTTAATAAAAGTAGTTAATATAAATTATTGATTTGTGCCTCTGTCGTCCCACTATCTTGTCCCACATTCCAAAGAATTCCTCGTTCGTCCCACTTGAGTTTTAAAGTCACCACTCGTCCCACATTCCTGGCAAATTCAAAGTACAGTTGACAAAAAATATTGTACTATATCTTCCAATAAATTGAAATAATAGTAATGACTATCAGTAATGACTTTAAATTTTACACTATGACAATATCAAAAATATCTTTAACACAAAACAGCTCCCCACACCGATTTCGGTGTCGGTGAGCGATTTCGCTGAAACCCGGCCAGCTACGCAGAAGTAATTTTATATTAATTTGTGTTTAGTTATTTAACCGACTTCCAAAAGGAGGTTCTCAATTTGGCCTTTTCTTATGTATTTACACCGATTACTCATACGTTAATGATCCGATTTCCGTGATTTGACTTAGTGACACTAAAAAGTAAAAAATAAAAAAGCAACTATGTTTAAGAAAACCGACTTCAAGAATTAATTGTAGCTACATTTATTAATATTATTTTATACATTTCAGTTGTTGAAGTCGGATTTTTAAACGTAGCTGCTTTTCATGTATTTAAACTTCACTAAGATACTTATATTGCTATAATATAAGTATCTTAGTGAAGTTCTCAATTACTATTGAAGATTTCAAACGTTGCCGAACATATTCCATTATCTATGATCCACTGTAAGAGACATTAGTAACGCTACCCAACGCTATCCGATATCAAAAGTGATAGAATAATTACAACTTTGCCACAGATTACTAACATTAATTACATAAATTGCCAGTAATGGAGTTTAGTTTCGACATAATTGTAGCGAATTATACTGAGTAAAATTATACTCGGCAAAATTATATTCGCAGCAAAATTATACTCGAAGCAATTTATTAAGCGCACATATTTCATGAAATTAAAAACGTGTTATGTTTTATGAGTGTATTATTACTGCACATATTTCAACTGTTTTCTTTGAATTCCTGGTAAATGTTATTGTTACAACGTACTGTTAAGGGTTTAACCTACATTTGGATAAATGTGTGTAACATCTAATTTCTACTGCATTATTGTTACGGTTAGCGTAAGAACCTCTTCGTATTATCCGACACGATATCGGATCGATAATACGAAACTGGGGCCTTACTCTCCAAACTGATTTGATTTTGATTTAGATACAATCACGCCGCAAACTTCCTAATAAATTGATATTTGTTTATTTTGATTCTCAGTCGAAAGGTATGGTAGGTAGTAAAAACTTACGATCGAACAATTTTCTTTATCCTCATTAGTTTCAAAGTAATTCACCAAATAAAATACGAAAAACCACTGATATCGAACGGATTCGGTTTTCCATTGTGTCGGGAGAAGGCCCGCTGTAGTATTTTGTAAATCTGAACATTAAGGGCTGGTTTCTGAAAAGTTATTCATTAAATATATGATTCATTAATATGGCATTCAAATTCACAAACCATATTGAACTTGGTCGAACATTTATCAGAGAGAAAGTAAGGGACAGATATTTTATAATTACATCACATTCGCACTTGTAAGGCCGGTTAAAATTTCACAGATAAGGATTCAATCGTATGTTAAGTAATCAGTGTCTTTGGCCATGGCCTACCATCCCATACAATCTATCTTTCATAGAAAAAATTGCAACTACTATTAACGTTCATAAATTATAAAATGTAAATTTGCCGGATTAAGTACAAATATTGACATTAAAATAAAGATAAGCATATTTTTAAGCATAACATCACATTAAGCTAAATTCAACTCCTTAATTAAGAAGAAAATACGAAACGAAATTAGTAATTAGTATTTCCAATAGTGGCGCTAGATGGCGGTTTCCGGAATGTGCTTCGACTTCACCCTTTGCCAGTCGCATTGCCAGTATTAGGTTGATACCATTTTCTAGTACTAGGTCGTGTCTCTGTTATACATCTACTTTGTGTTTTGGCGTTAAAATCAGCTATCAATACGGGTTATTATTTTAAATGCCATGTTAGTTGATCATATATTTGAATAATGTTCCAGACCAGCCGTATATGTTACAAGTTTCGATGAAGTCTCTTCTTCTTCTTCTTTTATTATAGGCTTTTTGTAACATTCTGCCAAAGTTCATATTTTTAGCGTACGAAAAAAGTAAAAAAAAATATAAATAAATAACAAAAATAAAAATATATAGAATGAAAAAGTCGAAGTCATGTCGCATTCACACATACATAAAACTTTATATCGATTATCTTCTTTCTCTTTTTCTTCTATATTCTTTTGAAAGGTCTTCAAAGGAGCATTCCTCTTTTACATAATATACAGGCTAGTTATTCCTTCTAGACTAGGCGTCTTAAACTAGCCTTCCCCACATCTATACATAAATATATACAATGATTTCGTAGCTTCACATCTGGCTACCAACACACATTCATAGTCATACATTTGGTTGATTCATTCTGTAGTCTATAGAATAATGTTGAGAATATTTGACTGTTCAACATACACCTCTTTTCCTCGGAGCCAACAGTACCGCGATAAGTTCTCACGGCAAAGTGTTGTAACTGCGTTAGAACTTGTAACACGCGTTCCGACCCCACGTGACCCCACTCTACCCCACGCTACCCCACGCTACCCCAAGCTACCCCACGCTACCACACGGCTCCTGACGCCGGGGAACTTAATATGCAATTATACATACAGCAGCAGCTAAAATGGAATAAGTACATTTGTAAAGTTTTTACTTAATCGAATTAGTTTCGGCGCACGGTTATGTCTGAATATGTAACAGCGATGAATTTAAAATACGGCGTAGACATATGCAACTTTCAGATTTACGACCGGTTTCTGAAGGGCTATTCAAATGTATGATCAACTAACATGTCATTTAAGATAACAACTCATAATGAACGCTGATTGCGGAACATTTATCTGAGAGACCTTTCTCAGGAAGGGACAGATATTTTATAAATACATTACTCTCGCACTTGCAGGGCAGTAGGTTCACTCCCGACACAATAGAGAATCAAATCAGTTCGATCTCAACGGCTTTTCGTATTTTATTTGGTGAATTGCTTTGAAACTAACCAGGATAGAAAAAATCGTTAGATCATAACTTTTTGTACTCTCGACCTTATCAATCGACTGAGAATAAAAATAAACAAACGTCAATTTACTGGGAAGTAGGCGGCACGACCGAATCTAGAATCAAAATCGAAACAGTTGGGAGAGCGAGGGCTCTGGTTAAAATTTCACAGATAAAGTTAATTCACCAAACACACCGATTCGTTGACATACTATTTGAATCAACCTAATCTCTGATATTTTAACCAGCTTTGCGAGTGCAAGCGTGACGTAATTATATTATATATGTCTGTCCCTTTCTTTCGCCACGGATTAATCGAACTCCACCAATCAGCGTTCAATATGGGTTGTTAACTTGAATGATATGTTAGTTGATCATACATTTGAATAGATTTCCAGACACCGGCCCTTAATCTAACAGTCGGTAAAGAAAAATAATAGTTTAGTTTATCTATACTAATATTATAAAGAGAAAGAAAGATTAGGGTTCTGTTGGGTTCCGAAATAGCTAGATTAATTTTGTAAAGTTTCCAAATATAACTGGTGTAAAAAGAGCAGTCACTATAACTTTGGGATATGATTATACAACCTTTTCTCATTCTAGAAATGTATTTTTTTTTCATTTTGTAATTCAAATGTATTTTTTACAAAAATTAAAAAATATTTTTTTGTCTTTATTATTATTTTTGCGACAAAAAATAAGAAATGATAAAAAGAAAAAAAATTTTTTTAGTTTTTGACAAAAAAATATAAAAATACATTTCCCAAATGAGGAAAGGTAGTATAATCGTATCTCAAAGTTATAGTGACTGCTCTTTTTACACACTGTATAGGTAGATTCTTGATACTTCAACATTTTATTGTTTACCATTTTACTTACAGTTAAAAAGTTTGATGTTACCCTTTCTATCGATCCCATGGAAGGTGCATTTTTATATCAAAAGTAGTAAAATATAGTATTTAATTCAAGCTACGATTTAAGATCTCATTCACACTACGTCAACTTGGTCCCATTCTCAATAACCAAGAACTTATATTATTCCAGGAAAGTTTTTATTTATGGCTTAAAATAACCATAAATTTATAAACGTTTTCGCAGCCCTAATCCATATTAAAGAAGATTTCCGTCCGGGAATCTCGGATTGCACGGGACATTTCTGAGACGGAGCAAAAAGCACAAACGTCGGACGCAGCAGCACTAATATCCTTTTTAATCCGACTGAGTGAGTGTCGCGGGGCGAGTGCATCACCCCAATACTTCCCGTTACTACACAGCAGGGTTGCCATCTTTTAATGGATATATTATGTTATTAAATACTGAATACAGTTACACTCATTAAAGAGCCCTTCAATACACAAGCTCTTAGGCCCGTATAAATAAAACTATCTCAGACCCAACCTCACCTTGAGAACCTATTTGACAGATAAAACAAGATTTCGTTTCACTTTTAAAAGTGAACATCAATATTGATGATAACCTCTCGTCTGTGTGTACTTTAATTTACTTTCTTTTTATACCGTTATATTCATATTATAGATTACTGGAAACAATAAAATAAGTATAATGTATAATATTTTTATAATCTTTATTTTTACGTTTTAAGAAAGAAAAAATTAAAGTATGTAACATAAGTAAAATTCTTCATTTTTAAAAGTGAAACGAAACGTTTTTTTATCTGTCAAATAGGTTCTCAAGGTGAGGTTGGGTTTGAGATAGTTTTATTTATACGGGCCTTAATGTCATTAACTAATCTTACTTGAAATCAAATTATCTTCGCCATACCAAATTATTGTATTTACAAACTCTAAGTATATAATAATAAGATAAATAAATTAAACTTATGGAATGCAATGTGACAAAATATAAAATAAAATTTGAATGCTTGAATTCGCCTGATTCCCGCCGCGCTTTGAATTTCTTCACGAACCAATTGACATTAAAAATTGTATATTCTGCGTAAATAGGAAATTATAAGTAATATATAAGGAGACCTTTCCCACTTTTTCTCAAATAGCTTCAATGCACAGACAAAGCCCCTCTACAGATTTATTATATGTATAGATATAGAAGATATATTATATAATATTTACAATTAAACTTAATTTACCTTAATTGTATACTGCCGTCCTTATCATAAACAACGCAATCGGCATTTTTGGCGAAATGGAGTTAATAGTATATTTGGAATCACCGAAGCGAGATCTACCAGAATCAATCATTCCATTTTTAATAGCTGTTATACTTTTCATTGTTTTGTTAATCAGTAACATTATATGTTGTGTATGTCCATTCCAAGTCATAACATTAATCGCGATTTACTCAAAAGTTACCCTCCAAGCAAGGGTTGCGTATGATAAGGCCCAAAAGTAATTTAATAAAAAAAAATCAACTATTACAAAATAATTTAGCACAACCCTAGCTGCGTGAGAATCGGGTGCTGTGAACAAAGCAAGCAATTGTGATCTTTGTCACCCGAGATTGCGTTGGCCGGCGGAGCGACACCTAACGGCATTTGAGGTCGTTAGTCCGGCAGGAGGGTTAACGTTATTGCTCGTTTGTGCTATCACAGATACTAAAATTATTTAAAACGATAAATGCTTGATGGTACAAAGAAATTATAAACAGAGATTCTGATAAATGGGGATTCAATTGAAGAGATGAATGGATAATGAATGAAAAGGGAAGGTACATCGTACAGGCGATTTCATAACTTGCAGATTCTGCATGGAGAAAGATTAACGCCTCCGTGGTCTAGTCCTATCAAAGCTTCGTGGGTTCGATTCCCGCGTTGGAACAACAAATATTGTTGTTAAATTTGCCAAAGAAATCTAAAAGTGAGATCGATAATTGTGTCAATCCTAGTGTTATTATAAAATGCATTTGCCGTTGCAAGGTAACTACTTTATAAGGCGAATAGACTAAGATTAAAATTGTAAAAACAAGCTAAAAAGTTTTATCTTCTATGTACCTACCTTGTTTGTAATGTTTTACAAATTAATTATATAACTAAGCCAAAACTCATGTCTCCTGGTAATTTATAATAACAATAAAGATTTTTATTCAGAAAACCAGTTCCATTTTGTTAGTTTTATATATTTTTTTGTCTATGTCTAGGGTTAGTACTCTTAATTCTAAGGTGCATGCACTAGCACCTGCATGAAGTGCTTCAAAAAGGCAAGTCACATTTGCAACAAAACATTCTCAAGATACTGTTGGAACTTCCATATATTCGAGCATACAGAGATGCTGCCCTCTTCCTGAAGCATCCATAGTAATCATCAGCATGAGCCTGAGCGAACATCTCTGATGCACTACAAAATCTAGGTAATCCCATCAGCATCCTGAAAATGTTATTGTACTAAACCCTTAATTCATTAAGAGCTTTTTTGGTACAGTTGGTCCACAGACTGCTCGTGTAAAAGGTTAAAGGTTAAGGTTAATTTATGTTTAAACAGAAAACATTACAGATGTCACGCTTTAAAGGGAACACAAGGGACAGTAATTTGTGCGAACGGATACGCCATGTTGCGGATTGTTACGGATGCCAACCAGATTGATTTTCCCTCTTTGTTTTCAGCCCGCTGGTTTGCGGGTTAATTTTTGACAGTCGCGCTCCGGTGGACTGTCAAAAATGTTCACGTGTGGCCGCGCGGGCCGTCATTATGTAAATATCACACCCGACCCGTTGCCGGGACATTTGAATACCGACCCAATATTGAATGTTTTGGGTACACTGAATTCGCACTTTGATTGTATGAAAAATGTTAGGTTAACGCAAACGGCGTGAAAAGTCATATTTTTTTATTTTATTTAACAATTTATTGTACAAGTAAACATTTACAACAGTAAAATTTACAAAGAAAAACGACACAAAGGTACTGCTTGTTTCGAAAAGTAATTTCTTCCAGCAGCCCTACGGAAGAAATGTAGGATAAAAGATATATATTACATACGATAGGTAGATTACATACGAATAATTATCTAAACTAGATCAAAATCAGAAAAATTTATACCCTTATAATTATTAAATATTATTTGCAACAACAAACATAATTATTTAATAGCATCTCCGTGGTACAATATATTATAATTTATATTATTAATTTTACGTTATAGGTGATATTAATTAAATATAAATTCCTAGTAATTCAGATTTTAATTAATTACAGGAAGGAAAACTGTAATTTTGCTACTAAAAATAATGGTAGTAAAAGAATATTTTTGTTTGTGACAAAAACATTTTCAGAATGAGATATGGCTACTGCCTTCTACTAATCCTATCTCAAAGTGTATTGGTCCTTTTACAGCGTGCATAATGTCGGGTTAAGATAGAAAAGGAAAAATACTAAGTATTTTACTATCGTAAAAACTTATCCAAAACATTAAGCATTAAAATTCTACCCCGTACCTTCGAAGTTAAAAAGTCCCCGAAGTTTCGAGTCGTGACTGTCATTTGTACGAGACATTACTATGAAAGTTACGGTTCATTGATTTAACCCGTCAGCGCCCGGGGGACATTAGCACCCAATTGTGGACGTTAGGACGGGGTCATTTGGGACATTGCTTAGGAATCAACCCTTTCCGGTCGTAGGATTTAAGGCTTTAGTATTGTGTGCTAAGACCAATAACTTTGAATCTTCTTAGATATAAATATGAATTACTGTTCGTTAGTCCGCTAAAACACGAGAACGGCTGAACCGATTAGGCTATTTCTTATCTCTATTCGTGAAAGTCCCGGGAAGGTTTAAACAGTTCATCACAAACTGTTTGTATGCTCAACGAAGTGGACACGGGTTAGCTAGTCTTATATATAAAAAATAATTGCTGTTCGTTAGTCTCGCTAAGACTCGAAAACGGCTGAATCGATTCGGCTATTTTTGTTCTTGAAATATTCGTGGAAGTCCAGGCAAAGTTTAAAAGGTTTGTATGCTCAACGAAGTGAGCACGGGTCAGCTTGTTATCTATATTTTACTAGTGTATGAATAAATAAAACTTGAACAAATGTATAGTAGACTATACTTTTGCTCGTTGATTGTTACCAACACATAAAATATACAAGTGCGTTTATATACATTTGACACAAATGAGAAAAAATTGTGTTACACTCATCACAATTAAAATGTTACATTTTGTTTGCAATATTAATTTTGATATTCAATAATATTACATAATAGGCATCCTTCGAATAATATATAATTCGAATAATAATACAAATCTCGAAATTCCAAGCCAAACAATCGTCCGCATAGAACCTCTAAGTCGAATACAAAAATGGATATAAGTTTATATTTGCGCCAGAGAAAAGTAATAACCATGCATCGAGAGAACTATAATCCTTTCACGGGCCGATGAGTTCGGATCAAATATAAGACAGCTGCCAAGTGAGGCCACGGAGCCGGCGTTTACTGATACTGGACGGCGGGGCCACGAAATACGCGATTTCGTGTAAACGCACAGACGCGATGAGGCCATGAAACAAACGAGTCAATTTTATTTAAAAATTAGGCTACAATTCCAGAAAGTCTGGATTAGCCGAATTTTGGGGTTTTACCAGGGAGCTAAATATTGTCAAAAATGCGGTAGATCTTTGAAAATAAGGATATGATATCCTCAAAAAAAAGTTGTCCCAAGGTACAGGGTAATCTAGTTCGAGCTCCTGTTTCGAAACAGGAGCCCAAACTAGATTTGAAGTGCAAAAAAATAATATTGTAAATCTAACTTTTAGCTTTACTTTGATATACCATTGTACTTGTTGTGGGAGAAAAAAAAATGTATTATTAATAAATGTAAAAAAATAGGTGGAACACAGGCCAATCAAATAATAACTGCAAAAGTACAGTAGGCTTGATAAAAACTGGCGATAGCAGCGGCCAGTCAAATATTAAACGATGGAAAATAGCTTTACTGACTGCAAATGTATGTGGCCACGAAACTACAGTATCGGTGGTATTACGCTTATATCGCAGGAGGCTTCGCGGCAAATTACTTTCGAAGAACCTTCCATATACGTTGGAGTGCACACTTTAACGTGATGGTTCTTTTGGTTTCATCTTATTGATTTGGTTAAGGCTGGGGTTGTATGATCCGGAATACGGCTGTCCGGATATAATAATAGAACTCTGGGCGTAATAATAAAAATAAATTAGAATTGAAAATAAAACACATTAAAAGTTGAAAATGAAACACATTATAGTTGAAAACGAAACACTAAGACGTGTCGATTCAAATACCATTAACATTTAACTCGTTTTTCAAATTTCGACCTTATGTGTCCGGAAAGGGAGATTCCGGATCATACAGTGAGTCTTAACCAAATTATAGTATTAAAATTAAAGGATGAATTTATACTAGTTAAGTGGGTCTTAAATACATCATAGTTAAAATGAAACACATTATAGTTGAAAACGAAACACTAAGCGTCGATTCAAATAACATTGACATTTAACTGGTTTTTCAATTTCGACTCTATTTTACTAGCTTAGCGTTTTTTTTTTAGTGTCCAGACAGGGAGATTGCGGATCATACTATGAGTCATAACATAATTATAGTCTTAATGTTAAAGGATGCATTTTTAAATACTACGAGTAGTTAAGGGGCTGTAGTTTAGTTTAATATATGTATCATATTAATAATTTAAAACTACGCTCTTTTATTGCGCTGTGACTGAAGCATTATAATGTTTTAAGTAAATGAAAGTTCTTATAAATATAACATCCCTTTGAGGAATATAATAGTGACGTGAAAGCAAAAAGTCCGACGAGGGCTAATTAAAAATTCCTGTGTAATTTTTTAATTAAGCAATGCAAAATTATTTGCTTCTAATTTAAACTGGTTATTGCGACGATAAAAACAGGCTGTAAGCTACGACGCTTGTTGTCTCGCCTATACAAATGCAGTGCCGTTCAAATTTATTGTTATTCGTTTGTGTTTTGCTTCTGTTTTTATTGAGGTTTACCAGTGGCGTCTTTTAAATTATTAGAATTCATATTTCACGATCATATCTATATAATATAACTATGGACGCTTTACACCACGTCAATCTAGCCTCGTGCTAAGTATCTGAATAACTTGTGTTACAGGTACCAGACAACGGAAATATATTTTAATATGTATATACTTTAAACATATTTAAGATTTTTGTTATATTAATACAGAAATTTAATACACATCCATTACCCAGGAACACAGAAAACTTTTTGTTCCTTCGGCAGGATTCGAACCTGCTACCTCTCGCTCGAGCACCAACGCGCTCAACCACTGCGCTACCAAGGTCGTCAATCAGATGTGTTCATGCTTTTTTTTTTAAAGGGCATTGGCCCACCTCACATTCCCACCACTGCAACTCCTGTGAGCCAGGATCGACAGCGGTAACCAACCACGACAAACCCTTTGATATGATCTCAGGGGTGCCCGAGGGACAAGCTAAATCTGTCTTGGGACCCACAACGAAATCAATCAGAAGAAAAAAAGGAGGAGTAGGAAGTATTCCAGTTTCCCTCCCCAAGCAAAGTGGGAGACAGTACAAAATTGTAATGACACAAAAGGCCAAAAATTAAGGGAAAGCACCACGGGAATATATATTATTATATTATTATGTCATTGTAATCTATATATGAGTTTATGCTATTATTGGAGGTTTATTATGATGTTGATAAATGTTTCCAATAATAATTATGGCAGAAACGCTTGAAAGCACGGAAATTCCTAGCGCTGTCCACGAGGTCAACGTAATATACGACTCCAGATTTACAAATTAGGCTGATAAGCATTGTAGTTCTTTCATCTCGCCAGAGATCACACTCCCATAGAATGTGATGCGCCGTTTGTTCGGAAATGTTGCCTTCGGTCGAACACTCGCATAGAGGAGATTCCAGCAATTTGAAACCGTATAGTTTCGCTTTAAAGTTACCATGACCGGTCAGGAATTGTGAAACGCAGTGATCAATATTTAGCCAGTGCATGGAGAGCCGTTCGCGTACACATGGGAAAAAGTTGTACAGGTGGCGCCCTTTTGTGGAGTTTTCCCATCGCGTCATGTGTTCATGCTCAACCAAACCATTTTCCAATATGTTCGCATCCGTATTCTAGTGGTTCAGAGCTTCGCTCTCGACCCGGAGGTTGTGGGCTCGATTCCCGCGTTGAAACAACAAAAAATTTTGCTTTCAAGTTTGGTTAGGACAATGCAGGCTGATCACCTGATTGTCTGACAAGAAAGATGATCCATGCGTCGGAAGGGCATTTTAAAATTCGTCCCTGCGCCTGTTCTCTCGCAAGTCGTGTCGGTTTACCGCCCCACATATGAGAGTAAGAGGAATGGAGAGTGTCTTTGTGTATTGCACACACACTTGGGCACTATAAAAATAACTCCCGCGTAGTTGGCCTGGTAAATCGGCCACCGACACCGAAATCGGGTAATCGGGTGAGGGTAGTTATTATAAACCATTTTCCTTTACACTTGATGGCTCATACAAAGGAAGTGCTTACTTCCTCTGTATGAGCTCCATTGACTGCAAACTGTTTGAAGTTCATAATGTGTATCGGACGATTCGACAGCATTCCTAAGTGGCTTTGGACTTATGCCTGGTCAAGCGGCAACTTTGTACTTTGCGTAATATATTGAAAAATCCTAATGCAGTGTTGCCAGAACGTAATATGTCATGTATGTCATGTAAGTATGTCATGAATGTATGTCATGTATGTATGTCATGCAACTGTACTACCGTACCTCAGTGGACACCGTACCTTTTTCGTACCTTATTAATTATACTAGTAATTCATGTTTTAATATTATATACTATAAAAGGTTTACTATGTGTAGACTGTCGCATTTTAATGTTTTGGCAAAACCGTACTTTTGAGTTAAAATCCGTACCTTTTCAAAGAGCCAGTCGTCTATTTTGGGAAATCGTACTGGCAACATTGTATGACTGTATTTTATAATATACTTCCACAAAGTGTAAAATAAATCAGTGATGATATTTTAGAGTGTGTATGTGCCTTCTATGTAGAGTATACTATGAAAATACCAGCGCTGAAAGACATACTTTTGACTTTCATGTTTCTATGAGAAATTACCCAATATCATAAATTTTCCTAAACATTTTTTTTAAGTTTCTCTTTCAGCGCTGGTACTTTCATAGTTAACTCTATATATACATACATACTCTAAAGTTTTTGACCGCGTTGGTGCTCGAGCGAGTAGTCGCGGGTTTGAATCCCGCGGAGACAACAAAAAAGTTTTCACCGTTCCTGGGTCTTGTTTGTGTATTAAATTTGTGTATAATATAGTAAACATCTTAAATATGTGTATAGTACAAAAGTATTAAATATATTTCCGTTGTCTGATACCTGTAATACAAGTTCTTCGGATACTTAGCACGGGGCCAGATTGACGTGGTGTGAAGCGTCCATATACATTATTATTAAATTATTATCACTTAATTATTTTACAGCCTGTACACGACCCTGCATTTTAAATTTGTAATATCTTCGGTAATATTCGCTTAAATTACATGCTGTCCATTAATCGTTGTTAACCTATATAATGAATGTTAGGTTAAGTAAGTCGAATTTGTAACAAAAAATGTGTGTGCTCCGGTAAACTCGGCGTTATAAAAGTCACAACATTGTCCGTTATAATCTGCTTAGTGTTATCTGAGACAACAATAAGTAATCCCGTGTATCACAAACGGATACATATTGGAGAAGTTGTGTAGCGTGAGCTGTCAGTTAGCGCGGACGTGGCGGGGATACTGATCAGCGGCGAGGGCGCTGATCGACACACTACTACATACATCGTGTTATCTTTTGTAATAATAGCTCCCTCACCGATTTCGGTGTCGGTAGCCGATTTCATTGAAGGCCAGCTACGCAGGAGTTATTTTGTAGTGCCCAAGTGTGTGCGCAATACGCAAAGACACTCTCTCTTCCTTTTACTCTCATAACCCAGTGGGGCAGTAAAATGACACGACTGGCGAGAGAACAGGCGCAGAACCGACTTTTTACATGCCCATCCGACGCATGGATCATTTTTCTTGTCAGATAATGAGGTGATCAGCCTGTATTGTCCTAACCAAACTTGAAAACAACATTATTTGTTGTTCCAACGCGGGAATAGAACCCATGGCTCCCGGGTCGAGAGCGAAGCTCTGAACCAATAGACCACGGAGGCGATAATATTATCTTCTTCGATCTTTTATAATAATAACTAACTGACCCGTGCCCACTTTGTTGAACATAGAAAATTATTATATTTTACTAATAAAACTAATTTATAAAAGTGATGAAAGTTATATACAAGGTGTAAAATAAATGAGTGATAATACTTTAGGGTGGTTATGTTCCTCCTATGTAGAGTATACTGTGAAAATACTAGCGCCGAAAGACTTATTTTGACTTTCATGTTTGTATGAGAAAAGTCCCAATATTATAAATTTAACCCATTAAATTATTTAAAAAAGTACCTCTTTCAGCGCCGGTAGGTACTCTCACTGTATACTCTATATACGGGTCCCATAATCACACTAAAGTATATAAAATTTTGTCCGTTTTAAAAATTGTTAAAACAAACAGCATAAGCTTGTATTTATTTAGATTCCATTTTGATACACAACAACAGAGATTCAGTAGTCGACGGATATTACTCGACATTTACTAAAACACAAAGCCACATTGATTTTCACGCTGCGCGGTAGACTCCAGGTTTATCGGTGCTCGTCCATCGATCACTGCTTTGCTGACAGTTAATCCCGTACGCAGCTGCAAGGATGACAGTTTGTCGCTCATACAACCCCCCATACATCCACGTTCACACAACACCTCAGGCATTCACTTGATTATCTGGACCTTGGGATGAATAAGATGAGGATGGGTTTTCAATTATTAGGATTACGTACACCCATGACTGAAATATGATTGAAAATATACAATTGAGAGTGTATTTTTTTTTTTAGCT
Organism: Celastrina argiolus; assembly: GCA_905187575.2. Lineage (NCBI taxonomy): Eukaryota > Metazoa > Arthropoda > Insecta > Lepidoptera > Lycaenidae > Celastrina > Celastrina argiolus. Next base: position 1,303,271 of record LR994581.1, on the reverse strand, counting down.
CTCCCTAAACGATGTTAAAAATAAATAATTTTACTTATAAAATATTACGATAACACTACGTATCGTAGGTTTCCAAGATATACCTATTTTAAATTCTCGCGAAAAGACGCGATGACGTCATTTTCCAACACTTTAATTGTACAAGAATTTGAAATGTATTTTCATTGATACTGAATTTTTAATTAAGCACGAACTAGTGTATTTGTATAGAGATGAGAAAAAATGCTAGTAAATATAGCTACTAAAATGATTCGTAAGCAGAACTCACATTGCTTATTTTACATTTTCGACAGTTCGTCACGAAACTAGCGCCAAATTAGTTTGAAATTGAGCGTTGATTTTAGGGAACTATTTTATTCTAATAGAATCAATCGGCCGGCTTATTAACTATGTAAAAATAGCGATTACCAAAAATATATTGCTAAATGTCAAAAAATAGTGCTAGGTAAATGCTTGCACATGTGTGCACATTTTCTTAATTTGACACTAGCGCCAAAAACAATTGAGTGAAAATCATTGGAACTATTGATTAAATGTTACGTCAAACAGACATTGACACCAAATTATTTTTCTGAATTTTGAAATTTTAAACTGCTCTTCTGTTTAATGAATGTAGTGTTTGTCTAACTTGTGGCAATATAAGTACTATAACTATATACCTTGGTGGGGGGTTGCCCCCTCTCGGTCAGTTATAGGATGGACGTGCTAACAGAGAGACGTACTTGAGGTTGCTGCCGATAGACGGAGCCCGCCCTTTTATATAATTTAGTGCACACTACAAATGGCGACGAGGATGGGATTGTTTAGATTTGGCGCTTTTTAATCAACAAATGTCTATGATAATATGGCCGTTTATTCGCAGAAAAGTCGAGAGTAAATTATTCTAGCGTAGTAATGCTAGAATAATTTACTTGACGGACAAAATTAACAGTGAATGGAACACGCTCATTACATAATCAATACGAAATTCCTGACCGATCTCATCACTCAGATACACATACAAAAACTGACGTCATTCAATTTGATTCGTGTTTGAGTGAAAATGATAGACCTAATTGTTTTAAAATTTTGTTTATATGTTATACATTAATAATAATAAACATAAAAGCAATGCTGATTCTATGATGTATGGACCCACAGGCCAAACCCTTAATAGCTCCCCTCACCGATTTCGGTGTCGGTAGCCGATTTCATTGAAACCAGGCCAGCTACGCAAGAGTGTGTGCGCAATACACAAAGACACTCTCTCTTCCTTTTACTCTCATAACCCAGTGGGACGATAAACCGACACGACTAGCGAGAGAACAGGCACAGAACCGAGTTTTTACATGCCCATCCGACGCATCATCTTTCTTGTCAGATCAGGTGATCAGCCTGCTTTGTCCTAACCAAACTTGAAAACAATATTTTTTGTTGTACGAACGCGGGAATCGAACCGACGACCTCCAGGTCCAGAGCGAAGCTCTGAACCACTAGACCACCCACATGCCTCACGTAATACTCGTAACTCAAGCAGCTCGTCAAATATACAGATTAAGCTGTAATTGCACGCATATTAATAGTGTTCCATCACTCATGTGACGTTGATTTGTTATCACTAATAGCCCCCACGCCGATTTCATGTAGGCAGACAAATTTTGTTGTACCTACGTCTCTACGTAGGTATAAAACTCTTTTAATAGTGCCCAAGTGTGTGCGGTACACAATATCACTCTCTCCGGCTTTACTCTCGTGTGAGTGGGAAGGATGCTGATTTTACATGGTCATCACTTGCATCGTGCTAACCAGACTTAAAACAAAATATGGTTTTGTTATTGCAACGTTGAGATCAAACCCAATACCTTCTCAACTCGAGAGGTCGTAGGTTCGATCCTCTTAAGCCCTGCTATAAATAGGTCTAGATTTACAGACTGTAATATTAATGAGTGATAATACTTTAGGGTGTGTATGGGTCCCGTAAATAGAGTTTACTGTGAAATTCCCAGGGCTGAAAGAGTTACTTTTTTTTAATTTTTCTATAGTAAGTTTCTGAAATAATAGTGATGTTTCGGTATTCGTCGAATTGTATAACAAAAACGTTATTTTTTTTCCGAGAAGGTTAAATGAGAATGAGAAAGAATTAGAGTAGGTTGTTTCTGTATTCGTAAATGTCGTACAAAAACTCGCGTTTCATTACAATAACAAATTACTGAAATCGGATGCCGTTGGAAGTGTTTATCTCGCCAACATATTCGCCATATTGAATTATTCTGTCACGAGCAGCACAATAGAGTAACTGCTGATCGTAATATTCATATTGTGCCGGTTCGGGTGTGGCCCCGATATAATTATCGAGCATACCTACTATGTTCGACCAAATTGTATCTATATACATTATTATTATACAGGCTGATTCACGGTTCCTATATGAAGCCGAATATAGTGTGAAGAGAAGGACGCGTAGAGCATTTTTTTGTTTTGGCACCTCATATAAATTACTTACCAAATCGCGATTCTTTATCTTCGTAAAAGTCACAAAACAGACGAGTTTCAATCCTGGTCAGGTCAACGAACAGTACGTTCGTGTGTATAGACGAGCCCCAGCATAATAAGATTTACTCCTTGTGGTCATTTAAGAACTGTTTTTTTTTTGTGAAATATATATTAAACTAATATATATATATATATATAATATTTATGAAGAGATAAAATATTATATATATATATATATATATATATATATATATATATATATATTATTTAAATAATTATATTATACTTTGTGCTGCCTATTATATGTCGCGTACATTCTCCATTCTCTTCCACTATATCGGCTTGATATAATGAATCAATGAAAAAAAAACCCATGAATCACCCTTATGAATACCGTAATTTTTTATTACACACTCAGTTCACAGAATTACTCATCATTTTTAAGACTTATTTTATTCAACTTATAGATTGACATGTAAACAGATAAGGACATAACGGCCTGAAAACTTACAGTTCGGAGTGCGCATCTAACTGTGTTTTAAACTCCGCCAGGATTTTAGACTTCGGATGGAACTATTATGACATCAATCGTAGCGCATAAATTATTCACGTTATTAAACTAACCATTATAGGTGCTCGCAGAAAAGTAAACTTTTTTAATTTTCTACAAAAGTAGAATAATGCAGAAAATCTAAAAAAAAACCTTCATTCTAGAAAGCTAATGGCTAACATTTCACCTCTTATTATCCATTAAACTTGAAAAACTGGTAAAAAACATTTAAAAAAAACTAGTAGAGGCCACCCGAGACCCCAGAGCAGGGACCTACCTGCTCAAAGAGTAAGCATCGCTATCCAGCGAGGAAACTCTTTGAGCCTTCTGGGTACTCTGCCTGAGGGGGACGATCTTGGGGTTATTTTTTATTTGTAGTTTTTGAAGTTATATTATTATACTCATTTAAATATAAATATTTTTATTATTTTTGTTTTAGTTTATAGTTACGAATATTATTTTAGTTCTAGTATAATATTATTTTAATTACTGTTTTATTTATTTTAGTTTACTTAGAGATATGGCAAATGTTTCCAAATGATATTCCATTAAACTTATAAAAAATTTCTCCCACTGCAATTTGGCCGGCGAACCCCGACATATATCGCGAGCCAACGATCGCATGTCATGTTGACATTGCGGCGAATTCCCCGCAATAATGATGTTCATTTGATGTTGTCCCGGACATGGGACAATATCGTGCGCAACGTATGGCCGTCGGTCTGCCAGCTAATGGCATCTCTAATTCCCACATTCCTCTGAATAACATTATGTATATTATGTGTACCAGGTGATCCGGGCATTATTAGTAATGCACGGTCATTATGAATAATGTTAGCTCTATCGGGCTATAATATTTATTATCAAATTGAACTCATTTTTTTTTTCATTCACCGGGCATTAAGAATATTGCCTAATTTATTAATTGATGCAAGGTGTAAAATAAAGTAAAATTTGTGTATATAGAGTTTACTGTGAAAGTACTAGCGCTGAAACAGTTACTTCGACTTTCATGTTTCTATGAGAAATGCCCCAACATCATAAATAAGCCCATACAATAATTTTAAAAAAGTATCTCTGTCAGAGCTGGTACTTTCACAGTAAACTTTATATCCCCATACACAGCCTAAAATATTATCACTTATTAATATTACATCCTATAATATATTTAATCAGCCCTGCGAGTGCGATTTCTTTTACTGTAATATCTATACTATTATAAAGCGGAAGAGCTTGTTTGTTTGTTTGTTTAAACGCGCTAATCTCAGGAACTAGTGGTCCAATTTGAAAAATTCTTTCTTTGTTGGATAGTCCAGAAATGGTTTAGACTATACAATAGAGGAAGGCTTTAGGCTATATAACATTACGATGCGACCAATAGGAGCGAAGCCTCAGTGAGAAATGTTGCAATAACTAATTATTCACATTTGGGGAAGTCACTCAAAAACCACGCAAACGAAGTCTCGGGCACAGCTAGTAAATGTCTATAGTTCTAAGTTAACTCTAGAATAAGGGCGCATTAGCTCTGGAATATTAATTAAACCCAGACTGGAACAAGGGCCAAAAAAGATTAAACTTCTCTGTAGTGTTTTTCACATACTTCAGAATGTGACTACAAAAAAAAAACAATTATAACACATCTGCGACTACAAAATTTATCTAAAAACGTCCGCGGCTCCAGGATTTTTATGAAACGGAGACAATACGAGTTTGCTTCCGCACTCGAGAGTTTCTGTCGAAACGAATTACGCGCGCCATGTTTGTTTTGCCGAAATGCTTCTGCAAATGGGAAATGCATCCGTGAAGAGTTCCAGATTTAAAATGTATTATTTTAAGCGACAAACGATATTATGTTATATGTAGAAATGTTGAATAAATTTTCAATGTTGTGCTAGTCAGAGCAGGGGACATAATAGGCTGGCATAATATTTAATATGACAGAAAGCCTAGTTTAAAAACCCTTACTAATAAAAATACTTACACAGCAGTTAACTATTCAATTAGCTGAAAAGGCTATTCAATAATTCTGTTTTTGTCTAATATGTTTAAGAAGTCACTTGTCAGAGAATGACAAGGACACTGAATAAGTAATTAATAGTTTAAATGTTTTTATTATTAAGAAGTAAGCGTTTCTTATATTTTTCTTGTGAACTTACTTTTATGTTGATTTAAAACACTTAAACTGCTCTATCTGCATATCTGCAAAAAGAAAATATAATGAATCAGTTAAGAAAAATGAATACATTTATGCTTTCTAACATAAAATTTGATAACATATGAACAAACTGCCAAATAAATGTTGATCTTTAAAAACAAAAGACCAACAATTTTGTGTATGACACTCGTATTATGAACGTATAATACTCAATGGGTTTAACCCTAAAGCACCTTAAATGATAATTTTATTATACTCACGTAAATGAAAATCGCGGGACGACAGAAAATGGCGGTTTACTACGCCTCGTCGTCTCGCGACGAATATTTTCTCTCGGAATAGTCAATATCGCGGGAATGGTAATCCCTCCCATCGCACCGCCAAGCCGTAGGGTTAAGAAACTGATATCATTTTCATATACAATACATTTTGTGCCGAGGTGAATAATGTGATAGAAATATTAGTTTTTCTATTCGCGACTTACGAGAACGCACTTGGCGGTGTTTTGAATATAGAATGATTATTTTTATTTTATTTATTTATATTACACAAACAGGTTACAGTCATTGCATGACAGGTTAAACATTAAGCTAATTAGCTATATACTAGACAGCAACCCAAAAAGTATACACAGTACTGATAATTTTGACGACCTCCGGCAGTGAGTGGTTGAGTGCGTTGGTGATCGAACGACAGGTCGCGGATTCGAATCCCGCCGAGGGAACAAAAAGTTTTCAATGTTCCTGGGTCATGGATGGTGTATTAAATAAGTGTATAATATAATAAAAATCTTAAATATGTGTATAGTATAAAAGTATTAAATATATTTTTGGTTGCATATTTAAATTATTAACTTAATAATAGGGTACATACTAATAAAATCTGCGACTAATAGTAGCTTGTGGATTCAAAAGGATAATAACAAAACTAAACTAAATTTACTTAAATCAGAGAGAAACAAGTTAGTTGGAGGTTTTTTTTTATTTTGAACTGGTAACGTACATAATTTTTTTTTAAATACTGCTAAGTACGTTATAAATTTGTATAACGCACAAATTATACACCTATGTGTAAAAAATATACGTCGTGTAATAAGAATAGCCACTATAACTTTGGGAATTGATAACTATTTTAATTCTAGAAATGATTTTTTGTCAAAAACTAAAAAAAAGGCTTTTCCTTTTATTATTTCTTGAATGAAAAAGGATTGTTAAATCAATATGATTCCCAAAATTACAATGACAGTTTCTTTTTACAGCTGTATATGGATGCATCCTTGTATTCCTTCCGTTTAAATATATTATCTTCCTTTTAAATAGATCTTCAGTGTGAAAATTGTTACTCAACTAGTATAGGTAGAGATCTAGAGTAAGTCAGAGAAATGCCGTTATCTATAACGGGTGTAAAAAGAGCAGTCACTATAACTTTGGGATATGATTATACTACCTTGTCTCATTCTAGAAATGTGTTTTAATTTCCATTTTTTTTACAAGAACATTAAAAAAATTTATAAAGTAAAAAAAAATACATTTCCTAAATGAGTTAAGGTAGTATAATCGTATCTCAAAGTTATAGTGACTGCTCTTTTTACACCCAGTATATTTTTGTGACGAAAAATGTTTGCCTTAACTTTGATGGAATCGGTAAATCATAATAACCATTAACTAGTTGAATGACAATCCACGTATAGAAACAAATGGTTGTAATTCTAATATTTATGCAATATTTCAAATTTGTATTTCTCCGAATTCGTAAGGTTTGAAAATGTTTGTTACTTCTTTTCAGATAAAACATGACTCAAGAATTACACCAGTAATTTTCATCACACATTTTTGTTACACGTTGTATATTTCATAGCGTGAAAATATATGAAACATATTAGATCCTAAAGGTTGAGAGAAAAACGGTGAAATTTTATCACGGAATGAAATACTCCGTGTTCTTTGCAAATAAAATCTAGGAATTCCGCTACAAACCTAATTTTGCCATTATACTACATATAAATATTACTTAGTAATAAACATAATATATAATACACAAACAATGTATGTAACAAAGAGAAAAAACAAAGACAGTATTCATCAAATATTAATGGTGAGAGCGCAAAAAATACATATAAACATTATAGCGATTTGTAAGCCTTTAGACATATGACGTACCACCAAATACGTTTCCAAGTACCAAAACAGACAGAAAAGAATAAAAATCTTTAAAAGCGTACGAACAATATATACGAAAATGGAAAATTCCCAGAATGTACAACACCGGTAAGTTAATATTATGATATCGCTTACGTGCTAATGTTTGGTAAGTAAAATACGTGTCATGATAGTTAAGTGCTTGTCGTACGTCACTTATCATCATCATCAACGCCGCCGTTGTCTAGAGGTTCAGAACTTCGCTCTCGCGGGTTCGATTCCCGCGTTGGAACAACAAAAAATTTTGTTTTTATGTTCGGTTGGACAATGAGAACTGATTGTCTGACAAGAAAGATGATCCATGCCTCGGATGGGCAAGTAAAAAGTAATAACTTGTATTACTGGTACTAGACAACGGAAATTCAGCGTGTATAAAGAACAGTCACTATAACTTTGAGATACGATTTTATTGCCTTTCCTCATTTTGGAAATGTATTTTTCTATAATTATATTTTTATGTCAAAACGTAATTTTTTTTTTACTTTTTACCATTAAAAAAATAAAAAAATGCGTTTCTAGAACGTGAAAAGGTATTATAGTCATCGTCGTCGTCGTCGTTTCAGCCTTTTACTGTCCACTGCTGGACATAGGCCTCTCCAATACATTTCCAGTGCGACCGGTCCATTGCCACCTGCATCCAACGAGACCCGGCAGTTTTCACCAGGTCGTCGGTCCATCTGGTAGGTGGCCGTCCAACACTGCGCTTGCCAGAACGTGGTCTCCACTCTAGGATCTTTTTGCCCCATCGACCAATCTTCGTGCTATGTGGCCCATGCCACTTGCCACTTCAGCTGACTGATCCTACGGGCAATGTCAGCAACCTTAGTTCTTCTACGGATCTCCTCATTTCTGATTCGATCACGTAGAGAAATACCGAGCATTGCCCTCTCCATAGCTCGCTGAGCGACATTGAGCCTTCTGAAAAGATCCCTCGTGAAGCACCACGTCTCAGAACCGTAAGTCATCACTGGTGACACACATTGGTTGTATACCTTTGTCTTAAGGCACTTTTTTCTTAAGGCAATTATAATCATATCCCAAAGTTATAGCAACTGTTCTTTTTACACCCGATAAAATATTCAATACTTTACACATAACCCGGGAATATTAAAAACTTTTTTTCCTCGGCGGGATTGAGCGCCAACGCAACCACTGCGCTACAGAGGTCGTTTTAACAGAAAACTATTAAACAATAGTCAGTGTTTAAATTCAGTTAAATATTTACCCCCAGTGCAACAGAGGCTATTACCCGCCCCCAGTGCCCGGGATAAACTGAATTTACAGCACAAACGCCAATACTAACTTGCCTTCCTTTGTGCATTTGATTGTAGACGTCTCACGTATCAAACAATACACGACCAGGTTTTTCTTATTCTTTTCGATATTTGAAAGGAAAATACTTGAATGTTGAATTACCCAAGAAGGTAAGTACAGACTGTATTAATGAGTGGTACTTTAGGGTCCCATATTAAATAGAGTTTACTAAGAAAATACCAGCGCTTAGATACTTTTTTAAATTATTGTATGGGAAAATTTATAATGTTGGGGCATTTCTCATACAAACATGAAAGTCAAGTACTTCAGCGCTGGTACTTGAATAGTATACTCTACATAGAAGGCCCATACCCCTAAAGTATTATCACTCATTTATTTCAACCTTATATAATTATAGAATCACTAGAAAACCCGGCCAAGCAGTCGCACACAGTGTTGCACGGAACAAAACGCAAATATATCACTTTTTTATACGAGCTGCCCAGTGGTGTAGCGTGCCTTGCTGGGTCCCGTATAAATTTTTTGGAGTCTCTGAATGGTAAAGGGTGAAAAAATATGAAGGGTAAAGATTTCGCACAAAAAAAGGCACGTCACGTCGGGGCCCTGTATATTTGATACGGCAGATTCGGTGGTAGCTACGCCTCTGGAGCTGCCTTAAATATTATTTTATTTCGTTTTTAGTATCTGCTGTTATAGCAGTAATAGAAACGCATAATTTGTGCAAATATTAACTTATGTTATTGTACTGTAGGTTAGGTTCTTGATGGAAATACATTGTACACAGAAATAATACACAAATTACTTGCATTTTCTCCACTTTATTAGTTGTTAAACATAAGATTTATTGAAATACACGACCGGTTTCGTGTATTTCAATAAATCTTATGTTTAACAACTAATAAAGTGGAGAAAGTGCAAGTAATTTGTGTATTATTACTGTGTACAAATATTAACTGTCTAGCTATCCGACCTATATTTTAGCTAGAACATGAGCGTTGCACAATAATTGCAATCGATAATTTTCCACCTGCAAAATTTCGGTCACTGATTATCGTTCGTCGGTGGCCACCCTTAATCCACAATATAAACATTTAAAAACTTCCTTTGTTCCGGTAATAAATTCAAAAGTCTCCCGATTTGGGGCAACGGTGAACCTTATCTCTGTCCCCAGGTAATAAACAGGTCGGGGTAATCCCGGCGATTACCATCTGGGAACTTAGCCAAATACCCCTCCCCCATTACCCCAGGGGTAAGATGACCGCAGCGCTAATGGGTGACTTATGAACGTACTTTGTCAGTTTCTTGCGCTCTTTGTTAAGTTGCAAGTCTGTTTGTTACCTGATGTGCGGTGGCTTGGAAGTTGAAGTTTCATTGAATTAATGACAAACGCTTTAAACGAGTAATGATAATGTTTATTAACTGTTAGTTTGATAAATATTTCACCATTTTCTATTTATTCTATATATGTCCTACCGTTTCCTGGTGATAGAAAAAATATCAAAATTCGGGCAAAATCGATGTTCGATTTCGAAATAGTTCTAGCGAAATTCGTGAGTGATAATACCGCCGACATCTTGATTAAGATTCCTGGTGCACATGCTATCCTCGTCTGTCGAGAATTTTATTTTATTCATAACTTTGGTTAGCGTTATATTATTCGCCCAAATGTCATTCATATTCGTGAAATATTTTACTTTTGTTAAAGTAAAACGTCTACTTTCTTCCAATTCATCTTTAATAATAATAAAGAATGAAATACACTGGCTAAGAAACTTACGCTACTGGGTAGTCTGCCTTATTTGGGGGACACACAAGATTATAAGTGTATAGTAGTAAATGTTATGACATATCTATTCTAATACTATGCTATAATATATTACTATCTATGCTTGTATTAAAATACTTCATTCGAATGTGTAATTCAGAGACCACAGTTTGTATAATATATGTATAATACAATATATTATACAAACTGTGGTAATATATAATATATAAAAAATAGTAATATATAATATATATTCAGTAGGTACTTCTCCTCCTCCTCCGTGGTCTAGTGGTTCAGAGCTTCGCTCCCGAACCGGAGGTCGTGGTTTCGATTCCCGCGTTGGAACAACAAAAAATGTCGTTTTCAAGTTTGGTTACGACAATGCAGGCTGATCACCAGATTGTCTGATAAGAAAGATGATCCATGCGTCGGATGGGCATGTAAAAGTCGATCCTGCGCCTGATCTCCCGCTAGTCGTGTCGGTTTACCGTCCCACTGGGTTTTGAGTGTAAAAGGAAAAGAGAGTGCTTCTGTGTGCGCACACACTTAGGCACTATAAAATAACTCCTGCGTAGCTGGCCTGGTTTCAATGAAATCATCACATCATCGAAAACATCGAAATCGGTGAGGGGAGGTATTATTAGTACTTCCTTCACGATCGAAATTGTTCGCGCTAAAGTCACCAGATTTCGAATATGTTCTGTGAATGCACAAAGTGTGTGAAAATGTAAAGTTTTCTTTGTTCGGAATCGCTCCACTGGGCTCTGACTGTCTGAAATATTTTTAAAATACTTCTACAGATTTTATTGTGGTTTTGTATTTTAGCTTAACTCGATGTTTCATTTACAGCCACCGTCGTCAAGTAATTTAGAGTGGTAAAATTAATGAAATCAAATTAATTAATAAAAATGTTCTTTTACTTTTGAACATTGGTAACATTATTCGCCAAGATGTCCAGACGTACAACTCAAAGTAGTGTCTTACCCTAGGGGAATATATTGTATTATATATTATGTTCATTTGGATCATTGAGATTATCACGAACAGATGCGGCGAAGGACTTTATTTTATCAACACACTTTTTATGATTAGGTTGTAGGTATGTATCTAATCTTTGGGCATCATTTTAACCAATTTCCAAAAGTCTGATTGACAATGAAATAATTTGAATACAGTTTACCATGCGTGTTTTTAAAGTGTTTTATACAATTAATTATAATAATATGTAAGGCAGGTATTACTTGATTTCAGAACTACAAATATCACTTATTTTATTTATTTATTTTCATTTTTCAGTTTATTGTACACAGGAACATTTTTACATAACAATTTACACGGTAATACGACACAAAGGTACTGCTTATTTCTAAATAAGAAATCTCTTACAGCAGCCCTATAGAGAGAAATTATATAAAAGAAAACAGATAGAACGTGCACTTACAATATAGACATTACACTTATCCTACATACTAGGCTTAAAACGAAATATATACTTACAATAACAAACAATTATTAATATAATAAACCTAAATATACAGTTGATACAATAAAAAATAATATACAAATTTATAATAATAAATAAAAATCATTTAGTATTTTTCACTAATTTTCGCCATAAATGTAATCAGATTCAATATGAGAACATTCCTCCAATATTTAATACCAATATAACACATCGCTTCGAATACTGTCTCTGTATTTTATTTTCAGCTGTGTCTGACTCGAATGCCTTTCCAATTCATTCTGTCGCTTATGCATGATCGCACTAATCCACAAAGAAAACAAAAATAGATTTCCAGCGTTTATATTACTTCAATTAAATACACTTTCTTATAAATAAAATGGGTATTTTCCTCTCTGCATTTTCTGAAAAGAATGAAAATCGAATGTAAACAGTTTGTTGTATAAATATCAGTAAATTTTTCATTACATTAATAAAATTAATTGAATTTCAGCACAAATTGTTTGTATTCTTAACGAAGTGGGCACGGGTCAGCTAGTTAGTAATATTATTATATTACCTCCGTGGTCTAGTGGTCTAGCCGTCGTGGGTTCGATTCCCGCGTTGGAACAACAAAAAATGTTATTTTCAAGTTTGGTTAGGACAATGCAGGCTGATCAGGCGAGAGAACAGACGCAGGTTACCGTCCCACTGGGTTATGAGAGTAAAAGGAAGAGAGAGAGTGCTTCAGTGTATTGCGCACACACTTGGGCACTATAAAATAACTCCTGCTAGCCTGGTTTTAATGAAATCGGAGTCTCGGAGAGAATCTGAGGATCTGAGGGGAGCTATATTATATTATGATATTATTATAAATGTATTACTTTGGCGTGTAAGATTTTACGGTTTTAACAAAAGGTACCTTTTTACCGAAAGAAAGTTTAATTAGAAAGTGAAAGATTGAATTATTATTATAGTGTTTTGAAAACCGTAATTCATTTGTTTTTTTCTCTTTTGCTTTTTTTCTGCGTCACTCATTTCACGAAATGGAAAACTTAAAATATCGCATTATTTACGAGTACGAGTTCCACCGTGGCACCAGTGCTGCAGAAATGATGTGTGGGTGGTGTTGCAAAAGAAAACACAGTGCGTTTTTGGTTTCAACGCTTTCGTTCTCGAAATTTCGACCTTCAGAACAAGCCCCGTGGACGGCCGGAGACCAAGGTCGATAATGATGAATTGAATGCTATTGTGGAATCAGATCCATCGCAAACCACATCAGAGTTAGCTACAGGCTGCGGTGCTAGTGACAAAACCGTTTTAATCCACTTGAAGCAAATTGGGAAGGTGAAAAAGCTTTAAAGGTGGGTACCTCATGAATTGAGTGAAGCAAACCGACAAACGCGCGTCGACTGCTGCGTTACATTGCTCAACCGGCACAATAATGAAGGAATTTTAAATCAGATCATTACATGAGATGAAAAGTGGATCCTGTACGATAATCGTAAACGCTTATCGCAATGGCTAAACCCTGGTGAACCAGCAAGGTCTTGCCACAAGCGAAAATTGACTCAAAAAAAGTTACTTGTAAGCGTTTGGTGGACTAGTGCCGGTGTCGTACACTATAGCTTTCTAGAATCTGGTCAGACGATTACGGCTGATGTCTATTGTCAGCAACTGCAAACCATGATGGAAAAGCTCGCCGTTAAACAACCGAGACTTGTCAATCGCTCTACGCCACTGCTGCTTCAAGACAACGCTAGATCACACACGGCCCAACAGACGGCTATCAAATTAGAGGAGCTTCAATTGGAATGTCTAAGACATCCACCGTACTCTCCGGACCTTGCTCCAACAGATTACCCTTTTTTTCGAAATTTGGATAACTTCTTGCAAGGAAAAAAAATCAATTCCGATGAGGCAGTCCAAACCGCTTTCAAAGATTTCATCGATTCCCGTCCGAATGGTTTTTTTAGTAAAGTGATCAATGAACTACCTATAAGATGGCAAAAGTGTATAGATAGCAATGGTACATAGATTGATTAATAAAATATATTTTAATATGAAAAAATCGCCTTTATGTTCCTCTCATACAAAACGCCAATTTCATATGTAAGGACCTAATATATTATTTGTATTTGACCCTACTGATATTATAAAATATGTTTCTTGCTATTGCTATTTAGGTGGTAGACTCTGAATCAATTGATGTGGAGCTTTATCAACATAATATTATAATACGGAATTTCTTCTAACGAGTAATAATTATATTTTTAAATACTTTATGTACGTGTGACCTCGCGTTACTTGTGTTGCCTTGTGCCAACATTGTGTATATACAAAGGATAAATAAATGAGTGATAATACTTTAGGATGTGTATGTGCCTTCTATGTAGAGTATTCTGTGACAATACCAGCGCTGAAAGACTTACTTTTGACTTTCTTGTTTTTATAAGAAATGCCTCAACATCATACATTTGCCCATATAATAAGTAATAAAAAGTTCCTCTTTCAGTGCTGGTATTTCTACAGTAAACTCTATAAACGGGACCCATACACACTCTAAAGTATTATCACTTATTAATTTTATAGCCTGTTTCTTATTGTCTATCTTAAAAACGAATTAAAAACAGGAATACAATTTTAATTATTCCATGAATGCGCGTGCTGCCAATAACAAAAACAATAAAGAGAACACACACGTTTATTAATTAATAGTTACACAAACTATTAAGGAACACAACGATCAAAAGTTTTCTCATTTGCCGCCGCGCCGTGGAAAGAACTGGCAAAAAGTAATTCGATAACGAACGTGCTCAGGTTAATAAAGTTAGATTAATCGAATCACTCGCGACAGAAGTTCAGATACAATGTCTCCTTGCTAGTTCAGGCACGAGGAGGTACTTCGGTAGAAATAGCTGGCAAATACACAAGGGTGTGGAGTAAATGAGTACCTATTTAGCAAATAGAAGTATGTGGCAAAATAGAAGTATGTAAATTAAATTAGTAATTCTTTAGATGAAAATTGGGTGGTAAATATAGAAGTGTGTGGATTAAATTGCTGATTATTTAAAAGAAAATTAGGTGATTAATATAAAAGCAAGTTTAGCAAATAGAAGTAGATGGCAAAATAGAAGTATGTAAAATAAATTAGTATTTATTTAGATGGAAATTGAGTGGTAAATATAGAAGTGTGTGGATTAAATTAGTATTTGTTTAGATGAAAATTGGGTGGTAAATATAGAAGTATGTGGATTAAATTAATAATTATTTAGATGAAAATTGGGTGGTAAATATAGAAGTATGTGGATTCATTCGGTATTTACTTATATGGAAATTGGGTGGTAAATATAGAAGTGTGTAGATTAAATTGGTATTTATTTAAATGGAAATTGGGTGGTAAATAATATATAAGTGTGTGGATTAAATTGGTATTTATTAAGATGACAAGTGGAGGCAAAAAGTAGGAGGATTGGATTTTAAATAATTATTAGATATTAACTTTTTATGTAAGTATGTGGATTAACTTAGGATATTTATTATTAATTTAAATTATAACAAAAACCCGATTTCAAACAGGTCATTTCTGCAATATACTTTCTAACAAAATCGAAACCATAATCGAAACCAAAACCTCATTCCTGATTTACGAATAATAATCTTCTGAAAGTAGATCCTGTTTCAAAAGATTATTTTAACCGACATTTTTACCAGACATGTGTCGAGATGTGTATTAATTACCTTACGCTTTATTAATATGAAAACAAACTGTAGTTTTGTTGGAGAATATTAAAAAAACATTATAGTTTAATTATAGTGTTGTCAGAAAAGAATCAATTTTTATTTTATTTTTAATAGTGTAGTGTTACTAGAGCGCCGACCATGCCTGTACAAGAAGGCGTGATGACTAATGCGCGTGATTTTTTTTGGTAACAAAGTTGTTAGGTTGATAGGACGTTGCATATTTTTTTAACCCGAATACATCGAAGGCTACTGCTACTTACAGAATACTTACCCTTTGAAGGTATGAATTATGGTAGCATAGTTAAACACATGTAATACGAGTATCTATTATTATGACAAATACTATTTTTATATTGACATACCTTTCATAAAAATCAGAATGTATATTCAACGGAGCTACTTCTACCCACATACATAATTGAAGACATGATAGTACGATGAAGGTGATTAATAGATATGTCGCAATTTTTTTTTACCTACAAGGGTACATTGAGTTTAGAGACGGATCTTACGAATAATCTAACATCATATTATGTAAAGGTGCGATTCCACCGGTGTTCTGAACTGTTGCGAACATTGTGCGTAACAGATGTTTGTTCCGGTGGACTCGCTAACGCAACATTAACAAATTGGAACACATACGAATTGGCACAGCTGGAATACTGAAAAAAAATGTTGCCTAACAAATGTTCTGGACACTATTTTGGTGGAATCGTACTTTTAGGACGTATTCTAAAATGTTTAAGTGTCAGTTTGAACACAATTTTCTCGAAATCAGAAATGTCAATGTACCACCTTCATCCATAATTCATGTCTTCAATTATGTATGGTATATTTATGAAAGATATTTTAATATAAAAAATTTATATATCATAATAATAATAGAAATCTACTATATTATTTACGTTTAAGTTATTTTTTTAAACTGTAGTAAATTATTTTGTTAAGAGTTTACATGTAACCTACTCCTATATTAGACATAAGTTATGGATAAAAATTTTTAGAACACAACTGTTGTGTGTTAGCAAAAGAAATCTGTGTTACCCTTATTCAAAACTATTCCTGTCTCTCCAATAAAAGTTGAAACAAGTTCAAAAGTTCCAAGTTGTAATGTTATACGGAACACAATAGCGCCGCCTCCCGAGGGTCTAGATCTAATCGACTCGGGCGGCGCCGCAGCTACAAAATGGCCGTTTATGTCGCGCGTCGTATGTTGTCGTGTGAAACCTATTTTTAAACTTCCAAAAAAGGAGGTTCTAAATTTACCTTAATTTTTTTTTTAATGTATGTACACTGATTACTCTGAGGTTAAATAACTCTCGACACAAAAACGAGGTGGAATAAATATGGTGTATCTCAGTATGTCTGTAGCATCGTAGCTACAAAACAGATTTATCTTTACTTTGACTTAGAGACACTAAAAAGTAAAGAATAAAAAAGAAACTTCTTTTAAAAAACCGATTAAAACAACTAAAAAGCATAAAATAAGACTTATAATATATTTACAAGTAATGTTCTTTATGGAGTCAGTGTCAGCTAAAAGAACAACTTCTTAAAGTTGCTGACTTGAATCTCACCTTTGCTGACACCGACTTCAAAAAGAACATTAATTGTAAATATATTACTATATTAAAAAAACTTTTTTAATGCGTTTTTGTTGTTGAAGTCGGTTTTTTTAAAAGTAGTTTCTTTTTTTATATTATTTGTTTCTAGTAGATATTTTTTACTAAATATAGAGCTGTAAATGATGTTATTAAAAACCTTAGATTAAATTATGCTAGTAATGGCATATCAATTTCGTTTCCTTATTTATCTACAAAAATATAATGAAGCGAAAATATTCTTAGAATCTATTAAGCAATGCTTTGTAACTGTGAGGAGTGGTCTGTGTTTGCCAGATCCAAGTCATTCCCGCCAAAATGGAAATCCGCAAGTGGTTTTAGTGGGTAAACCGGCTGTACCGAGCCTGGAGTCAAACATACCTCTAGCGGACCCTCCCTGGAGGCATCGCCTAATGCATTTCCCTTGCGATTACTCGACCGATATTGATGAAATTCGGCACATACGTAGAGTAAACCACGAGAAAAGACATTACATGCACGAAGTTGCAGGCTAATAATTAAACTTTAATATACATTATACAAGCATTGAAAATTAATTAAACCTTTTTAACTTTATTATACACAACAACCAAAATGACCGAATAAAGAAAATAAAAGTGAGGCAAATAATTATGATTGTAAACCTGTGTGAAAAATTTGGTTATTTTGAAAGTTATGCGGTAAACGCACCGCGCACCCCGTGTCCGATACTCAAGATATTCAAAGGCGAAGTTGGGGGTTAAGCGGCTGTACAACTTGGCTGGACTCCTGCCAGCCACACTCAGGTGGAATTGAAAATTTCACCACGTAATGGCGCCGTCTCACACTCAACTTTTATGGTGATCACGGTGCTTGTATTTAACTGAACTTCTTAATGTTTTATAAAATGTTTTCTAGGTTTGTACCAACTTAATGATCTGTAATGGCTTGATGACACCACTAGGGTTAAGAGTTAGCTTTCGAATACAGCGGGTTTGATTCTCGCCTTAAAACAAAAAAAAACTTAGCAATAATAATACACAACATTTATTTACACATTTCCACTTTATGAGGTTTTCTATAAGTTTTTACGAAATAACACGACCGGGTTTGTAAAAACTTATAAAAAACGTAATAAAGTTGAAAAGAGTAAATAAAAGTTGTGTGTTATTATTGTGAACATGAATTTCTATCGAGAACCATTTTTAATTACTATTAGCTTCACTGGTCTATTTTCAATATAAAAAAACCACGCGATATTACAACATAATATAAAATGTATGATGTACTGTACTGTGGCAAAGATGAAATGTTAGATGTTAAGCAAATCATATGCGACAATTAACGAGGCTTCAATAGGGGAGCCTAATGTAAGCCTTAAACTTGTTAAACCGACCTATTTTATTAAAATATAATATTAATATTATAAGGGCGTGTTTCACCAAGCAATGTTAAAGTTAAAGCCATGTTAAATATCATGTTATCCCTCTCGTATTTCCTGTCAATGAATGAGATGGCATGGTATTTTAACATGGCGTTAACTTTAACATTGATTGGTGAAACACGGCCTAAATATTGTAAGTGGACAATGAAACGATGTTTAAATTAAGTGGTGCTCTTTCATGTTGTCCTTGTTATTCTGCTAACTATCATTTTAGTATTCGACCGATAACCTTGTAAATTTTTGCTCAGAGAAATGGATTTCATTGCGCTGCAAGAATAAGCACCCTTCTTGGCTGACGGAAAAAATCGCAGCATTTCCAATCGCCGGGGCATTAAACACTATTTCTGGACTCCAGCACTAAATAATCCATCCAATATCCTCGCATTAGCATAACTTTATCCCCAGCCAGCACGAGAATTTACCGCCATGTTCTTAGTTATTAAGATCTGGGGAGTGGGGGAGAGGCGTTACGAGTGACCTGGGAAATTGCAGGCGCTCGCAGAACATGGACGAATATATTCGGTAATGGCCACTGTGTTCTGCTATTGAGGGTATATGTAAATATAACGCCTCTGTTGTCCAGCTTAGATCACTCCCGACTTGGTCCTTCGAGCCCTCTTCGATTTCCGGGTTGGAAAAACTAACTAATAATGTTGTTTTCAAGTATGGTTACGACAATGCAGGTTGATTATGATAAAGCTGATTAACTTTCATACTCATGATTGAACAAGAAAGATGATCTATACGTCGGATGTACATATAAAATGTTGGTCCTCAATCTGGTGAGAGACCAGTCAAGTCAAGTAACCATCCCACTGGATTATGAGAGAAAGAGAGAGTGTCCTTGTGTATTGTGCACACAATAGTACCCCATACTATTAACAATAATTTATGCGTACTTGATTCAATAAAAAAATTTGTTTATTGTTTAGTTGTATAGATAAAGAAAAAATATACAAATTCTACAAGTGTGTACGGAACCTCAGGTGCTCGACGCAATCCGTATAAGGTAGGTTTTTTTATTGATACTAAGGAAAAAAAAAAGTATCTTCTTAGGGTAAACTTGTTAATTAAGTTAAACTGTATGTTATTCGAGCCGTACGTGACGTCATCGTCAATACAAACATACAAACTAATTGCGAAAGTTCCGCCAATCGAACTATCAATAAAAGTGCGCGAGCTTGGAGAGGCGAACTTTTCCGTGAGCTTTGCCAAGAGCTTTTGCATCGTAAGCTCTGATCTGTTACAGTTTTCCGCACATTAATTCGACCTACTTCAAGTTGCGTGTATGATACATGTCCGGAGATAAGTCCACACTTATTCGCTCAAATAAAATGTACTGTTTGTAAATGTACAATATTTTTACCCGACTGAGCCAGAAAGAGGTACATATTTTATGTACCTCTCTTTTTGACGCCTCTGTGGTCTAGTGGTTCAGGACTTAGCTCTCGACACGGAGGGTTTTTCAGATAGTTAAAATGTCCGCAAAAACGCTGTTGCCAGTTTCCGGTTATACAAGGTGTAAAATTATTTAGTGATAATACTTTATGGTGCGTGACTATAATAATTTAATAATTTACTCTATTTAGTGTAATAGAAACAATTGATTTTCATTAAAAAAATCGGCTGTTAAAATAGAGCGCCTCTGAGGCGCATGTTTATCTCTTTAGTACAAAAAAATAACGTTATCTTTCTGGGGATAAAGACGTATTACTCGTATCACTCATTAATACTACAGCCTGTATATTCTCTTTGACGCCTTTCCGACAACCACAGGAAAGATGGTTAATGACGAAGTGCTATTCATCCTTCGGCACCCCACTAATTTAATGAGCCCGTTGGTGCTCGAGCGAGAGGTCGCGGGTTCGAATCCCGCCGGAACAAAAAGTTTTCGATGTTCTTGGGTCATGGATGTGTATTAAATTTGTCTATAATATAATAAAAATCTTAAATATGTATATCGTATAAAAGTATTAAATATATTTTCGTTGTCTGGTATGTATCTGTAACACAAATTCTTCGGATACTTAGCATAGGGCCAGTTTGACTGACGTGGTGTGAAGCGTCCATAGATATTATTATTATCTGTCCGACCGTCTGTCTGTCAGACAACGAGATCTTGTTAGGATCCCGTTTTTACCCTTTGGCAATAATTCTGAAAAGGAATATAATATTAGTGTCCAAACTTCCAAAGGGTTTCACTCGGATGAAAATATTCCTGTGTACATAATACTTAGGTACTCACATCACACGGCCGTACCATCATTATGTCGAAACAGTGAACTGTTTCGACATGAGGCCTGAAGGCCATTTTCAATCTCTATAACCAGATTGATGTGGTGTAAAGCGTCCATAGAACAATTAATTCGTTTCATTGAAAACGTCGGAGTTGAGATGAGTTTAGTTGTTAGTTAGGTTTCATTTATTTGGACATGCGAAACTCATTTAGTTTAATATTACATCTAGTCTGTAGTCTGAACAACTCGCTATATTAAATGCTAAACCACTATTTAGAAATGTTTATTGAAATTCTTGTAATTTGAGTTGTGCAGAGGCTAAATAATAAACTGAACTAGAAAACAAATAATAGCAATCGTAATAATATATTACTAGTAAGTATATTCAACAAATAACAATACAATATTAAAGTTATAGTTGTATAAAATAATATTATTGTTTTATGTTATTGTTTTTATTAATTTTGTGTATTTCTAAGCATTATTAAAAAAAAAATTTTGCCATAAAATACATAAACTTTAATTGTGCCAATTTATATTTCTCCATTTACACAATTCTCAAAACTATAGTCAAAGTTTTCGCTTTACATATTATTTTATATAATAATATTTATGATAATACCGTTTAAGTATGTGTTATGGACCAATTAATTAATGCCCGGTTATTATGAAAAATGCCAAATAGGATAGTGCAATTTGGTAATAAATATTCTATTACTGAAATAGATTGCTATACGAATAATTTATCACCTTTTGGGAAAAATAATAAAACATTTGCAACATTTGACAATATCTTTTTTATTATTATTTCCAATTATCTTAAAATATAGTAAATTATAAATAATAGGTTATTATCAGAATCTTTATTTGGATTAATTAAAAAGGACTTCTACATTAAGTGTGGCCTAGTTTATAGGTACATGTAATACTTAAAAAAAATAATTTTTCTTTAAATTAAACAAGATTAATAATAGCCTTTCTTTTCGTCTGGTTTAAGTATCTAAGGTAGTGCTTAGTATGAAGTCCGCCGCTTCCTGAATCACATGCAAATGACAGTCCTTGATTGGTCTAAACGTGTCACGCCTCCCTCACCGCGTCTAATTTTGCTTTATTTTCAATTTGCCCAATTGGCAAGTATCAATATAATAATGAACGAGCAATGTGATAAAGTTTAAATGGTAAATAATCACATCACCCGAAACAGCTAGACATTATTCATAATGTCCGCGCAATATTAATAATGCTCGCATTAATCACCAGGGGGCCTATTACAAGCTCTTAGTTCCAGCCAGTTTACGCCATACAACATGGCTGCCTGGAATTTTCGTATTTACGATCACTTATTGACAGCTAGTCAGCAGTCACAATATGATACTTGGCTTGCTTCCGAATGTCACTTTCAGACAGCCAAACTAGGGTGGATCCATTCAGAATAACATGAGGTTGTAATATGAAAAAGATCAAGGCAGTTTAAGGTCGTGTTATTGAATTGCCTGGAACCAGGCTGGTATTGTAAAATATCATAATACGGCCCCTGGTCCATAACATTATACAGGGTGTAATCTTATACAGGGCAGATATTGAACGAGCGTGATGAGCAATCGATTCTCATTCTAAAAATGTATATAACATTTATGACCTTCATGTTTCATCATATCACCATATGGATTAAATATTTTTTTACATAATATTGTGCTTGAATGTCCAAAGTTGCCGCGGCGTGGCGGCGATCGTCTATTCAATTGCGAAGCATCCCCGCACCAGCGCCCGCGCTGTCGCTGAATGCCAGTCATCGCACATAACGAAATGAGATTTATAAAGAAAGTTAATCATGTTATTTACATAGTAAATAATGAAAAATGTTGATTATGTAAATTGTCATTGCTTACGTTATTGTAAACCCTAATGTTAGTTTAATTATGTAGGTACCTTGAAAAAAATTACATTCTGTATTCTGGTAGGGACCGTGTATGTATAAATGTGCGAGTATCGGCGATTTTGTTTCTGGAAGGCATGTACATATGTTTGCGACGACGGGCAGTCACTGCGTGAGGCCTAGTCGGTATTAACGAGAGTTTAGTTTCGGGATACTAAAAGGCCATATAAATTGACAAAATATGTGTTTATATTGAGTGACTAGCAAAAGGTGTAGTGAACATTAAAATAAGTGAAATAGTAAGAATGACGACCGACGGATGTGTATTAAATTTGTGTATTGTAAAAAGAGCAGTCACTATAACTTCGTGGGGTAATAACCAGGCAAGAGCTATGTCCATTGGTACTAGTCATATGCTTTTAATCCACTGTTTTAAAAAATTAAAAATTTTCAATAGGCAATGTACAACGTGCACAACACAGCGATCAGCTGATTACGCTGAGAGGTCAATAGCACGCGTAAGACGTTCATTACGTACTAGGGCAAAAATGATAAAATTTAAGAATTTAATGCAGAAAGTTGTTCCAAACAGTTCAGCCTTGCGACTGAAAATAAGACATTGAAAAAAAAAAATTTTTCAAAAAATAAATTCAAATCTAGAATGAGAAAAGGTTCTTTAATCAGTGTCTTGCGTTGAGTGCTACAGAACGGTCGCGCTCCGCATTACACTACGTAGCAAAATTTAATTGTTTGCGAGTCGCGCGGCTGTGTGCCGCCGCATGTCACCATGGCGCTCGTGGTCAACGAGTTGCTGGCGTTCATCCAGCACGCCATCGACACCATGGACGAGCTCAGCATCATGCAGATCTGCAAATCTTCTTTCACCAGTGAGGAGATTTGCACTGGTAAGCGGATGCTGTACGAGACGCTCGGCCAGAGTGCGAACATACCATCGCGACGTAGAGATTTAACTGAAAGAAGCGTGCAGGACATCATCTCCCTGCTGAAGCAGACGGATCCAGACGACGTGCCGGCATTTGTGGCGAAAGATCTCCACAAGTTGCCGGTGGTGACGATGGACCACGTCGACGTCTCCAGCCTGTTGAAGAACTTCAACAGTATGAAGGCAGAGCTGGACGAGATGCGGGGTAGATTGGATGCATCGGAATCTACCATCTGTGACTTACGTAGTGAATTATTACAATTAAAATGTAATAATTCATTAAGTGGGTCACCCGATCATTCAACTGCCTACGTCAACACACGTCGTGGTGGCGCGCGCGCCGACACATCGTTTTGCGTGTCAGCAGAATCTGATGCGTCAGCAACCGCCGCCGCCTCCGCCCGCCTTCCCCTCCGGGTCGCGCAGTCGCCGAGTGACCAAGCAACTCAGCAAAAAAGTTTTGCGAGTATCGCCGCTCACCCCGCACCTCCCCCGCGGGCGAAGACAGAGGGGAAGAAAGAGAGCCGCAAGGCTACAGAAAGCCGCAAGGCTCAGCCACCGCAACCTGGCAAGGACGAGAGCAGGAGGTGCGATGAGGAGGGCTTCAAACTGGTGGAGAAAAGGAAGAAAAAGCCCGCCGTCCGCAACCATCGCGGCACCGCACCCCGCGGACCCGAGCAGCGCCTGCGGTGTGAAGTGCGCTCCACGCCGCTGTACGTGTCCCGCCTGCACTGGTCCATGGAGGCTAAGGACGTCGTGGACTACATCCAGAAGAAGACGTCCTTCCCCTTGAGGGTTGAGCGTCTGGAGTCTCGCCACAAGGTCAACTTCAGTTCCTTTGTGGTGAGAGTACCGACGCATCTTCTATCGACCTTTGAGGCGGAGGAGTTCTGGCCGACGGGTGTGGTCTACCGGAGGTTCCGGGGGAGACTCCGGAATGAAGTGCGCTACACGTCGCCAACAACATATTTTGTATGTATGTTAGTCTGTAAGGTATTCATAATATGGGCTATGTAGCCTGAAATAAATGGTTTTTTTTTTATTTTTTATTTTTTTTATTTTATTTTAATCATATCCCAAAGTTATAGTGACTGCTCTTTTTACAGCCTGTATAATTAAGATCTTAAATATGTGTATAGTATAAAAGTATTAAATATATTTCCGTTGTCTGGTACCAGTAACGCAAGATCTTCGGATACATAGCACAGGGCTAGATTGACGTGGTGTGAAGCGTCCATAGATATTATATTATAGTAAGACTCCTACATACTATAATATAACATCATGAACCTCCTACTACTTCCAGACTAGCAATATAACTATTATACGTTGCCAGCGTAACATAATTTCTCAATTTAGTGGCGAATTTCCACATTTCACAAGTCGAGGAGCTAGCCGCTACAAATGACGGGCGGCGCGTAATTAAGTGTGGGCTCTTACACTATTATACACCGCGCCGTAACGAGCCCGGAAATTGGCGGTCGGCTCCCGAACTACAAAAAGTTAATAGAAACTCGAGTGTTCATTATCGCCTGTTTACTTTGTACTTATTGATACTTCACGCCGATGTTATTAAGTATTTAGGTTTTTAACGTGAATTTAAAAAACTTTAAGACCAGTATACTTTGCGGCCCGTATTAATAAGGATGTCTCAAACCCAACCTCACTTGAGAACCTATTTGACAGATAAAAAAACGTTTCGTTTCACTTTTAAAAATGAAGAACTTTACTTATGTTACATACTTAAATTTTTTCTCTTTTAAAACGTAAAAATTAAGATTATATAATATAGATTATACTTACTTTAATATTTTTCTGTAGTCTATAATATGACTATTATAATAAAAAATCAATGAAATTAAAGAATAATGCTTTAATTGCAACATTAATAAAGTTGTTCACTTTAAAAAGTAAAACGAAACGTTGTTTTATCTGTCAAATGGGTTCTCAAGTGAGGTTGGGTTTGAGACTTCTTTAATTGTACGGACCTAAGACTGTTACACTTTGTTCTGCGATTTTGCTATCATTGGTCGTGATGACGTTCGCTTCCAGTGGAGTTTTGTATAAAACTTACAAAAAGAAAATATTTTACTGATCCGTATTGACGATTTAAAGCCATTTCTATATGGATTTAAATCGTCTCGATCTAGCGCTCAGTAATTTATTCTAACTCTGACTGCATACCTTCAGTGTGTCATTTCAAATTCTTTATTTGAAATGACACTCTTTCATTGTTCTCATTTCATTTCAATATCTTTCATTAAACTTTTAAGCGTTAGGGTGCTACGGAGGAAAATACGTACATTTTTGAGAATCTAGGCAAAATTAGATGTCGCTCTGCGGTTAAAATTGTAATAATTTATTTTGTGAATATACGTATTATTATATTAAAGAAATGCTCTACGCGTCCTTCTCTTCACGCTATATTCTGCTTCATATAGGAACCGCGAATCACACTGTGTATTAATTGAACTTTTTTATTATTTTTTAAATATACATTTTATTTTTTATTTTAATTTGTTATTTTATATACTTTAGCACATCATCTATTATCAAGTTCTTCATGATTTTCAATATCTAAAAAATCCGCCATCTAGCGCCACTATTGGAAAATACTAATTACTAATTTCGTTTCGTATCTTATTCTTTATTAAGGAGTTGAATTTAGCTTAATGTGATGTTATGTTTAAAAATACTGTAGCGTCCTTGTTTGTCTCTACACACTGTTGCACCGTACAAATATGCTTATCTTAATTTTGATGTCAATATTTGTACTTAATTCGGCATATTTAAATTTTGTAATTTACAAACGTTAATAGTAGTGACATCTATTGCAATTTTTTTGTATTAAACATATGTATGGGATGTTAGGCCATGGTTTCAACGAAGTCAGGTGAAAACTGTAAAACATTACAATCTGCAATTCCAACTCTACTAATTCACAAGCTGCTACAAACAGCCCGCAGGTCAGGGGTGAACAGGACGTCCTTATTACAACGGAGAGCCCCTTAATTGTTCCTTTGCAGATTAATTTTTAACAAGATCCATTTGTTTACGAGAATATTTTGTTAGCGGGAACCTCAGTGAAATGTTTGTGTTTGTAAATGGAATTGAGGATTTATAAGGAAAACTTAACTTGTTGACCTAGTCCGATTTATTTTATAATATAGTTAATTGGTCTATGTTACCACTGCAGTACAAAACTAATATTAATAATATCTATGAACTTCGGGCGTCCCTAAATAGGTTAATAACTATACGCGCACTACATAGAAATAGCTGATTTGGCAGACCGATGAAAAAATAAATACCTACTTTTAGAGCGTGTTTCACCAAGCCATGTTTAAGTTAATCCTTCGTTAAATATCATGTTATCCCTGTCTCGTGATCTCGTATTTCCTGTCAATGAATCAGAAGGGACGGTATTTTAACATGGCGTTAACTTTAACATCGCTTGGTAAAACACGCCCTTAATAATAAGCACATCGCCACAAGCTAATACAGTGTGTAAGTATTTTCCATTTTCAGGGGCTAATATTCGGGATGTCTCGTCAATGTTTGAAAATGATACCACAATTCTCGGAGTAGGAAATTATGTATGATCAGGCAAACAATATTGAGTGTTAACATCGTCTCGCCGTATGTGGGGCGTATGCAAATGTTCCGTCAGTTGATGCTAACGGCTGCCTACACTTGTCTATAAGCTGGAAACACACGGTAGCGTATAATGTGCTAGAACGCAGCGGTTGCAAGGGAAATGTATTGAATTGCACTAAAACAAAAAGAGTTGATTAAATTCTCATAAATTATGGGGCCTTAACTGTTGGCCTTATGCGTTAGCTCCAAGTCACTCAACGAGCTATGGAGAGAGCTATGCTCGGAGTTTCTCTGCGGGACAGAATCCGAAACGAAAATATTCGCAGTAGAACTAAAGTAGCCGACATAGCTCGTAGAATCAGTCATTTGAAGTGGCAATGGGCAGGCCACGTCGTTCGGAGAACAGACACTAAATGGGGAAGGAAAGTTCTCGAGTGACGACCACGGATTGGAAGACACAGCGTAAGGCGGCCCCCCCACAAGATGGACAGACGATCTGGTCCGAGCCGCGGGCAGCCGTTGGATGCAGACAGCGCACGACCGGTCGTTGTGGAAGTCCTTGGGGGAGGCCTATGTTCAGCAGTGGACGTCTTCAGGCTGATGATGATGAAATTATGGGGTCAATCGCAAAAGATATATTATTGTAATGCTGATGTCTTTGCTAGAGTTCTTTCCATTATAGAAGTACTAGCAATATTCCGTATTAACATTAAACCCTAGTAAACCTTAGCTCTCCCCTCTCATTTTTTTAAAGAATTTTCAAGTATTATTGGATTTAATATTTCGTCGCATCACATCATCACAGAGCCTCGCCTAAAGGACTTTTTGCCCGGAAACGACTTTACTATAAGCAGTTATAATTTGATTATTATCAATTTTATTTATGATAACAAAGTAGCTAGTATAATTAATTATAACGCAGCTTGCTAATTCTTATTCAAATATTTAATTTATGTCAACATTTTATGAAAAAGCTAAATATTTTTGAAACCAACACCAAAGAAGCCATGCAAATTACAAACTTCATTACATCGATAGAAATGTGACAAGTTTCGCGGTGAGCTCAGAAGTTGGACGCGAAAGTTGGGCGGCGCCGCA
Organism: Celastrina argiolus; assembly: GCA_905187575.2. Taxonomy (NCBI): domain Eukaryota; kingdom Metazoa; phylum Arthropoda; class Insecta; order Lepidoptera; family Lycaenidae; genus Celastrina; species Celastrina argiolus. Next base: position 1,274,896 of record LR994581.1, on the reverse strand, counting down.
GCGAGTTTCAATTATATGTTTTCAAGTTTCAATGAAACATGCGAGGCACGTATGTACCGTTTATCGACTAACATATCTAAATTTGATTCATTTGATTTATATTACTACTGATGTGGCGGTTAAATGTGAACGTTTCATGGGAAAAGAGATTTTGAGTAATAAAATGTTTGCGTGTGGGTTCACTTATTACTTTTCCAAGCGAACTTTGTAAATGTTTAAAACATCTGTAGATATTTCTATTTTTCACTACGTAAACCTTTACACTTCTTGATCTTCCACCATGGTTTTTAATATTATTATCATACCATTTCATCCATACAACCATATCAATCATCAACCATCTTTCCCGTGGGTATCATAAAAGGCGACAGAGGGAACATAATAATATATCATCACCTCGCTGGTCTAGTGGTTCAGAGCTTCGCTCTCGACCCGGAGTTCGTGGGTTCGATTCCTGCGTTGGAACAATAAAAAATGTGGTTTTCAAGTTTGGTAAGGACAATGCAGGCTGATCACCTGATTGTCTGACAAGAAAGATGATCCATGAGCCGGATGGCCATGTAAAAAGTCGGTCCTGCGCCTGTTCTCTCGCCAGTCGTGTCGGTTTACCGTCCCACTGGGTTATGAGAGTAAAAGGAAGAGAGAATGTCTTTGTGTATTGCGCACACACTTGGGTACTATAAAAACGACTCCTGCGTTGCTGGCTTGGTTTTAATGAAATCGACTACCGACACCGAAATCGGTGAGGGGAGCTATTATTAATAAATTTATTATTAAATATCTGGAACTATTTCCAGGCAATACAGCAGTTATTCCGCAGACATTTCAAAACTATGCTCGCCAACACGCCTGCCAAGCGTGGCGTCGTATCTGCTATTATGACGAAAAAAAAAGTTAGTTAATAAAATTTAGTTTCATATAATAAGTGGCTTTCTTAAAGTTTTTTAAAGTGTGAATGTGTGAAATTTTTTTAATTAGGTAAAAACTAAATTACCTTTCGATGAAACCAAACTCTATATAATATACTAGATGTTGCCCGTAACTACGTATCTAAAATCTCGCGAAAGCCGAAAATTTTCCGCGATAAAAGTAGCCTAAGTCCTTATCCCATATCTTTGATAAATTTCCATAAAGTGAATATATTAAATATGCAAAAAATATACAAAAAATATATTTCTCCTCATAACAATATTAATATAGAATACAGATAAATAACAGCGAAGCGCTTGGTGTCCGCAATTAAAGAAATTATTGCTCGAAACGAGCTTAATATTACTGCCCTAATACAAAGAAGAGGCATAATAAAATTCATCTTTAGAATTTGGACTAACAATTTAAAAGTAAGGATGAGCCCTTCGGAACATTTTGCGTTAACTTTCTACTACATCAGCAATTACAAATAAACTGCAATTACTTCATTTCGCAACGTATTTGTAGCGAATTGTCAAATCAGTGTACGGAACTAAGTCGGTGCAAGCTCGGTTCTTTAACCAAGTTGTCATCGTTATTATCGATTACGTTCGAAAAAAAGGGATTGTGATAATAACGACTAAAAATGCTGCAAACCATAATTCAATAGACCATTCCATTAATTTTAATGCAACAGATATAAAGAGCCACATGAAACGTAAAATAAAAGAAATGTGGAATACCTACTGTTTGGCAGAGTAAAAATATGAATAGTAAATTATATGGTATAAGAAATTCTGTTTTCGATAAAGCTCTGACGTCGTTTAGTACAAGAAGAGATCAAACTGTTATTACTAGACTTCGTATTGGCCATACAAATATAACACAAAAAAAAATGAGAAACCAATGTGAATGAAGGGTGGATCTAACTATACTACATCTGTTGGAAGAATGTCAAATTATCATGTAAATTACCCAATAATATTAAAAATTGTTTAACTGATCAAGGATACACACAGACTTTTTAAAAACTTTGTAAAAAATATAAATGTATATACCTAAATATAATATATAAATGTAACTATGGTAGTGGCTAATGACCTTCATTGTTAAAAAGCGACTTTAAATAAATAAATTATAAAAACCCTAAATGCAATGGATTACTTAAATTGAACACATTTCAAGACAAAAACCGCGCTTTCCCTACAGCAGTAATGTAGTTAAGAATTTAGCCCAAAAGTTAGCATCTTAATACAGCCATTAAGTTGAAATATGCTCGGTCCATTTTATTTTGTACTAAAACTGAGTTAATGTGACACTTAATAGTCGAGGATCCGAAGCAAAACGACTCGTCGAGTTTAAAATATTTTTAATAATCCGATTTTATTTTGTTCTCGGGTTCTATGTTTATGATTATCCTTGAACGAATCTGAGATAACTTCGGTTATTAAATGACGATTGTTAAACATAATCATAATGTACTTGCAAAAATATATTTATCGGATACTTTACATAATTCAATTTGTTAGTACTTTGACGTGTATGTATCAACTTACAATTTAATATAATATGTCTATAGTCGCTTCACACCACGTCAATCTGGTCAGAGAACGGAAATATATATTTAATACTTTTATACTACCTATACACATATTTAAGATTTTTATTATATTAACACACAAATTTAATACACATCCATGACTCAGGAACATTGAAAACTTTTTGTTCCCTCGGCGGGATTCGAAAACCTCTCAGTCGAGCACCAACGCGCTGAACCACTGCGCTACGGAGGTCGTAAATTTTTTTTATAGAGATTGTCCTGACACTCCTGACTCATCTGACTCATGTCAGAGCGCGCCATAAACAAGTTGCGCCATTTTGCCACTCGGGGGCTTCCGTCTCGTTTTGTGTCCCAATTCATATTTAATATTCGGCTCCGACATATTTATCAGATACATTATATTATAATTAAATTTGTTAGTGCTTTGACCTGTAGATATCACCACACAACAATCATTAATAAAATTTTACCCACAACTTACAATTAAAACCAAACACCAGTTCCACCAACTTTCAAAATGGACCCTAGGTAAAATGAATCTCAGGTTCCGTAGGGCGATTTGTCCACCGCCAGCAATTAATTAGGAGAACAAAACATGCGGCAGTTCCCGCCAAATTATGTACATAAATTAGCCGCAATCGCACCGACCACTTACAGTTAAAAATGTTCCGGCGGAGATATAAATGTGTGCACTAAAATAATTTGGTTCGGATGCTGTGGAATAATCTCTCGCGTGTTTTTAAAAATATTTTTCACCGTCGCGAGATGGCAGGCACGGAAAGTGGCATATCTGTTATGTCTAACGTTTTCACTCGAGTATAATAATAATAATATCTATGGACGCTTCACACCACGTCAATCTGGCCCCGTGCTAAAAATATCCAAGAACATGTGTTACAGGTACAATATCTATGGACGCTTCACCACGTTAGTCTGGTCCCGTGCCTTAACACTATTACTTATAAGTTATATCCAAAAGTTCCTTTCCCGTGGGTATCATAAAAGGCGATAGAGGGAATATAATAATATGTCATCGCCTCCGTGGTCTAGTGGTTCAGAGGTTCGATTCCCGCGTCGGAACAACAAAAAAATGTTTGATTTCAAGTTTGGTTAGGACAATGCAGATAACCAGATTGTCTGACAAGAAAGATGATCCATGCGTCGGATGGGCATGTAAAAAGTCGTTTATGCGCCTGTTCTCACGCCAGTCGTGTCGGTTTACCGTCCCACTGGGTTATGAGAGTAAAAGGAAGAAAGAGTGCTTCTGTGTATTGCGCACACACTTGGGCACTACAAAATTACTCCTGCGTGGCTGGCCTGGTTTCAATGAAATCGGCTACCGACACCGAAATCGGCGAGGGGAGCTATTATTATTATTATTATATCCGAAGAACTTGTTTTACAGGTACCGGAAGTGGAAATATATTCAATACTTTTATACTACACACATTTAAAAATTTTATTATATTAATAGATACACATCTATGACTCAGGAACTAAGAAAACATTTTGTTCCTTCGCAGGGATTCAAACCCGCTACCTATCGCTTGAACACCAACACGCTCAACCTCTGCGCTACAGAGGTCATTAAGGTGTCTGTATATTTGTAATATACAGACACCTTAATGACCTCTGTAACGGATATCCGTTTCCGGTTCTCGTATCGTTAACATCACAGTGTCGCACGCTCCTGAAAGTTAAGCAAAAATAAATTCATTTAGTCACCAATTTCGCCAATAAATCACATCCTGCGAAGAAATAAGTGAAGCTAGAAAGTTATCAAAAACAATCGTCATATTGTATTGTCCAGCTACATGAAAAATCCTAAAGAAACAAAATCAACACCTTTGAGGTCAGAACCGATAACCGACATTTTATTTAACAGAGTTACGACAACACGTGTCAACTGTCATCGGACCGTCAGAGTCATCTTCCTGTCAGTGCCTTCTATTTTATTTTATTTATTTTATTTTTATTTTATTTATTCGGAAAACTTACAGCTACTTTTACAAATTAATCAACTACATAATAACTATAAGCCATTTACAAGTTTTCACATATAGATATTCTGTCATATGTTACAGTGTTGGCAGCATACAAATTAACTATCAATACGTTCCTTCACACGCAAAAGACTAACAAACATGGAAGGACAATTTCAACTACTATTAGATAAAATAAAAATAGAAATAAAAAATCAAATCGTAGATTTGAGTAATACAATAATGGAAAAAATGGATGAGAAATTAAAACCTATCATAGAGGAAAATAAAAATTTGAAACTTAAAGTTGAAAACTTGGAGAAAAGAGTGAAGTAGTTACCTAGAAAAAGAGAAGAAAAGCAACAATATAATAATTTAGAAGATGAAAAGTCTAAATTGGAACTGCTGGAAAAACTAAAAAAAAATGTTTCTAGACGAAGTACATATTATATCGATAGAAGAATATGACGTGAATAAGATCTACCGCATTGGAATACAAAACAAAGACGAGAAACCAAGACCGTTGCTCCTTGGATTAAATAGTGGGTGGAAAAGAAGCGAAATATTGAAAACCAAGAAAAACTCAAACAAATATATATAACGGAAGACTATTCAAAGGAAACTATAGAAAAAAGGAAAGCGCTACAACCAAAGCTCACGGAGGAAAGGGCAAAAGGAAATTTTGCGTACATAAAAATCGATAAACTAGTCGTCAAGGAAAACACAAGCTCCAATGAGAAAAGAAAAAGAGAAGTTTCTACTTCTCTTCAAACTAATTTACAGCCAAGGAAGCAGCAGACACTAATCGGAACGAAGAATAGCAGAATTAACGCATTTTATATGATAAAGGGGCGATCTAACTTCCTCTCAAACATAACAACAGAGAATAAACCATAGGAATTAAACATAAGCGATCAGAAACGGAACTTACACACAAATCAAAACAATAAATTAAGAAAAATTAAACATACTCCCCAAGCCGATTGGTCCTCGTGGGGGAAGAAGACCACGACCCTCCAAAGATTAATAAAACGTCAGATATATACATATCAACTTTTAATATAAGATCACTAAGAACTACTGAAAAACTTCAGGAACTGGAATAAGCCATAACAGACATAAATTGGAACATAATAGGAATTAGTGAAATAAGAAGATACGGGGAAGGAATTCAGGATTATGGAAACTACATCCTACAAAGGCGAGACACCAGGCGTATACGGTGTAGGCTTTCTAATTAGGAAAAGTCTAGCTGGTAGAATTGAAGAAATCAATGGTATATCGGAAAGAATAGCAATTTTAAACATTGTTTTTCCATATTGTAAAAACACAAACTACTTGCACTTTTTTCCACTTTATTAAATAAAGTGAACAAAAGTGCAAGTATGCAAGCGGGTTTGAATCCCTGCAAAGGAACAAAAAGTTTTCTTAGTTGCTGAGTCATAGACGTGTATCTATTAATATAATAAATTTTTTAGGAGAACCTGTAGATTCTTGGTGCAATAAAATTGTAAATTCAGAAATAAAGGCTTATTTTATTTATTTATTTTTATTTTATATTTGTAATAATATTGCGGGAAGCATATACTATAAAATGTAGGTTAGGTTAGGTTAGTCGGGTTCTAACTGGGCCGCTGCCGTTATCGTCTAAGACGGGTCTGGCGGCCCAGCAACAAGCGGAGGTGGAGATACCGGAGGGTTTTAGTGGGTAACCCCGGGTAAGCACCTCACCGCAACGCCTGGGTGAGTCCCACATATCCCGGTGGCTACTCCCCTCAAGCCGCCGGGAATTCTTAAAGAATTTCCCTCTGTAAAAAAAAAAAGTTAGTCGGGTTAGGTTATCGCTATATAGTAGAGTATACCTCAAAAGGGTCGATCCTTGTTAGCGGCTTTTACCTGTCAGAGTTGCAACATGCATGCAGGCTCTTCCGCATGCGTGTTTTCACACGCTCCAGGCTACACGCAAGCCGTGACAGGAAAATACCCTTATTAGCATGCATCAATGAGATGTTTATAATTTCTCAATTATTACCACGTCATGCTAGACTAACCCTCGGTTTCTGAACGGCTGATCAAATCACCGATTACTCACATTTGAGTTAACAAGCCATTCTGATTTGTATCTGCGCTTATTGGTAAATAACACTCGCAACAACTTTGCTCACTCGCTACGTTCACCAACGAGCGTTCAGAATGACTTGTTAACTCAAACGTTGATCAGCCTTTTGGATTCTGGGGTATATTAGACGCCTCCGTGGTGTTCTTACTTAGAACTTGGCACTCGACTCCAAAGGTCAAGGATCATTTTGGTTGGGGCTATGCAAGCTGTACAAATAATTGTCTAAAAATGTGCGCAAAAAGTTGATTTTACGCCAGACCATCCACCGTGTCACTCACCCGTTCCACTGGTTCAGTAGCATGAAGTATGCCCTTGTGGATTGCGTACCCACTTAGGCACTATATAAATAACTCCTGATCTGGTCTGGGTTCAATGGAAACCATCGCCAAAATGGGTGAAGAGCTATAATAATCATTAGAATTAGTAAAACAATGCAAAAAAGAAGAGAAGACAAAAATTTAGAGAAGTAAGCGTAATAGATTCATTTCATTTCATTTTCATTTTTTACAGAGAACAGCCTTATTCTCTATACATCCAGGAGATTGGGTTAGTTGGCGGGTGATGATTATGCTAGTCTGAGAGATCGTTTACAGAAGATCATCTTCAAACACTGGCCAGTAAAACAATACAGAAAAGAGCCTGAGAATAAAATAAATTAGAGAAGTAAGCGTGACAGAGAATAACCTTATCCTCCATATATTCAGGTCAGCTCAGTTGATGGGTGATGATTATGCTCATCTGAGGGATCGGTTACAGAAGATCATCTTCAAACACTGGCCTCAACAAACATCTCCTGTAAGCTCGTCACGTATTGCTGTAGTTTATGGCTCGGGACTGTTATCTATCGTCCACGGTTTCCAAGAAACCATTACTTCAATATTTCTAGAAGTAAACATATCTAAATCCCTTATTCTAGATTTCGGTGTTTACTTAGTACTTTTGTTTAACTTAATATTATTCGTGAAAAGTATAATTGAAAGTAAAATATTTTTAAAGTTCTTAATATCGAAATAGTTTCAAAACATTTTTTATTTTTTATATATAATTAACTAATAAGCTATATTCGTTAATTGATTTAGAGTCAATTTAATCAATCAAAAATCAAAGTCAAACCTTCATTAAATATCATATTATCCCTCTCGTAATTCCTGTCAATGGATGCATGATTAAGATAAGAGAAAGGCATGGTATTTTAACAAGCCGTTAACAAACAGGCGATGGTAAAATCGAGACTTAGGGCGTGTTTCACCAAGAAATGTTAAAGTTAATCCTTCGTTAAATATCATATTGTTCCTATCAATTAATGAGAAAGGCATAGTAATTTAACAATCCATTAACACTAACATGCGTTGGTGAAATCGAGACTTAGGATGTGTTTCACCAAGCAATGTTAAAGTTAACGCCATGTTAAATATCATGTTATCCCTCTCGTATTTCCTGTCAATAAATGAGTCATCGTAATCATCAGGAGAGCATCGTAATTTAACAAGCCGTTAACAAACAAGCGTTGGTGAAAATAGGGACTAAATACTAGCTAATTGAACAAACGAAAGCGCGTGATAAATTGAGCAACTTTAATATTATTCTCGAACCTCATCTTTCGGATATTCAGTCTCAAAACTCCGAAGACATAATTTCGTTTAATCCCAGATTGAGGAACAAAGTGCAGTCCAATGGGTCACAATCACTTAACGGATCCGAACTTCGCGCTCCCGGGAATTAACCGAACTCCTAAGTGCGTCCAGTGTTTAAACTTCATCATTTACCGGAATAATTCTCGGATCACGAACCGCTCGCAGGATCCCTTGAAGTTCGTCTCGTCTGCAGAATATTCCCTTTAAGTTCGTTCTGATTTGCAGACGTGTTCTGATTTCCTTAAAGTTAATAATAATAATTTATTTCCCTATTAAAATTATGACACAGTACAATTCATCAAATAAAATAAGAACATTTCCACAAAGTAGGTACACAATAAAGGTAACATCGGCAGCCGTACTAGTATATAACTGTGTCACATCTGCCTGTGTTTTCAACTTATGGCACTATAAATAGTAATATTATCTATAAACAACTACACTATGATCATTAAACAAATACAAGTATAAATTATTTCAGCAAAATTGTAGGAAACAATAAATAAATAGATAATAAAATGTATAAATATATATATTTTTTTGAATAAGTAGATGTCAATATATTATAAACTAGCAGTCCCCGTGACTACGTTCGTGGTTTTTTAACGACTTAAACCGTTTATGCAGCGGACGCAACGAAAGTCTCCCTGTTTTTGCAACATTTCTCACTGATGCTTTGCTCCTATTGGTCGCAACGTATCTGGGGGCACGGGAGTGCCCCCGTCAAGACGAGCCAAGCGAAGCGCAAGGGCACTACCTACCTTTTCTCGAAAGATTTCGTCGTTTTTTTGAACTCATAACTTTGCTTTGGATGATGCTACATAGTTGAAAATTTCAACATATAATGACACCAGTAAATACATGAAACATACAAAGTTTGAATGTTGTAGCTATTATACTTTAGATTTTATCAATGTCTAAAAACCCCAGATTTCGTCACTGACTCATTTATAGATCATCAAAATTCATAAGGTACTTCCTGACGTCCTAGTAAGCTGATATTATTTATGTAAGCTGTTACAAAACCAACAAAAAAATTATTAAAATATAAATGCCGCCATTTTGAATCCAATATGGTGGACGGTACAAAATGGATTTGTTAATATGTTTATTATACGGATATGATCTTTAATACATAAAAGAAATATTATATTATACAATATTATACAAGTACATAAAAAAATAAGACTACTTTTTGTAGGACCGATAATCGGTCAGATTTTTGCTCCATATTATTTCTATCCGACTTTATTTATTTCAATGCGTTGCACTTCTGCAATCAGTATGTTCTATTTGATTCCGATTATTAATCGGTGACCGACTTTTTGTAAATGAAAAATATATCTATTCTAAGAGAAATTTAGTTTTTTATCCACTTATTTAAAATTAGGTATTATTTATTTGGTAAGTAAAAATTAGGTAGGAATTAACAGGCAGCAAATAGTACTTTGTTGTAAGTGTTTATAAATAAAATATTACGTCGATCACTAAATCAGTCCGGCATAAGCTTCAGCTGACGTTATAGTAACGTAATTACTGTGTTTAGACTTTAGAGGGAATCTTATGTAAAAACCGTTCGACACTTCGATAGCGCGATGTAGGTAGCTACCAGCGCAATCTATGTTTGTTAATAATTTTAGTGTTTAATCTTATGACAATCAAACTCAAACATAATAATAATATGATTTTTAACACGTCACGTCATGACGTTTAAAGATGGCCATAATCAGAAGAAAACCTTAAAGCTATTTTTCAAAAATAAAAATAAATACATTTTTTCCCTTCAAAAATGCTAAGTTGCACTTAGGTGTATGCACTTAGGATTAGATTATAAGAGCCGTACAAGAATTAGTATCTCTAGTGACCAACAGATGGCGGTGACCGTCGTCTAATACGATATTATTATAGACTTAACGTATTATTTTAATAAGTATCAACATGCTTTATTAAAGGCAATCTCCCTCGTATATATAAGTAATTCTCAAATTCTCGAATTATTAGTGTTGAATTTATACTAGTGGCATCCTAGAATATCCAAATAAGAAGTTTCACTCCAGCAATAAAATAATGTATATTTAATAAGTAATTTATATATAATATAATTACAATATAATATAACAAATAAAGAAATATGGACGAGACATTTATTTGAAAATCCGCCTCTACCTCTTAAAAATTGCGGTGAAAGTTTATACACGGTATAATATTGACGGTGACATCAGTCGACGTCACTAGGCGTCACTAGGCTAAGCCGCTGACTGTTCTATTTTCCGTCAGTAAAGGCCCGGGGTCAAAATAGGTTATCTTTAAATAAAAAAAAAGTCCATTAACCAGCTTACAAAAATAAATGAAATCCCACCAAAAACATTTTTATGTAAAAATGTTCTAGAATTTTGGTCTAGAATTTTGGTTCTACATGAGATCTAACCCCTTTTTGATAGATTTTGATTAAGGTGTAGTGTAGAACTTGGCTTTATACGATATCTGATAACTTTTTCACAGGGTAAGCTGTGTAGGCTCGTCTTGACAACATTTTTACATAAAAATGTTTTTGGTGGGTTGTTATATAGCCTAAAGCCTTCCTCTATAAATGGACTATCCAGAAAAAAAGAATTTTTCAAATGGGACCAGTAGTTCCTGAGATTAGCGATTTAAACAAACAAACAAAGTAAAAAACAAACAAACTCTTCCGCTTTATAATATTAGTATATATATGTGTGTGCCTTCATTATATATTATAAGCAGATTTTTTCCTTAAAGTTCGTTTTGATCTGCAGAATATTTCCCATATCGAGTATATGGATTCTCTGTTTTCAGAATAGACGCTTGAAAGAATTGGTATGCCGCCCGACACTTGGATTCGAAAACGGTGAAATATCGCCGATTTTAAAAGCGCAAATATCTGCGAACAAGGGATTTGCGTGACTTTGTAATATAAAGTAAACCGTATACTTCTCGTATATCTGTAACTCTACTCACTTTTCTACAACATAATATTTTAATAAATCTTATATCTTCTTATATTTTAAAATAAATTGCTGTTCGTTAGTCTCGCTAAAACTCGAGAATGGGTGATTGTTTTCTGAATTATGACAGACATACAAACATCTGAAATGCATTGGGGTCATGAGTCAAATTATGTAGTATAAATGACATGTTTATGCCACTATTTGCTGTGAATTTACCTACAAGTTGTGTGGCATTGACAGTGGAAAATAATACCTAAACGACCTCCGTGGCGCAATTGTTGAGAGCGTTTGTGCTCAAGTGAGAGGTCGCAGGTTCGAACCCCGCCGTGGAAGGAAGAAGGTTTCAATGTTTCTGGGTCATGGATATAATAATAATCTTAAATATGTTTATAACATAAAAAAATGTAAAATATATTTTCGTTGTCTGGTACCTGTAACACAAGTTCTTAGGACACTTAGCACGGGACCAAATTGACGTGGTGTGAAGCGTCCATAGATATAATTACTATTATTAATTCAATTCACACAAATTATAATTTTCCACAGCGGGTAGTAACGAGAACTCGCACTCAGCACAAAATAGTCAGAGGAACGAGAAGCTAAGCGGTAAGTAATTGAAACAAACCAAAATTGATCCCCGCCCATTGATTGGAGCACGTTTAGCGAATTTAAGGCGCACTTAGCGAGTTTGTAACGGGGTCACTTGCGAGAAGTTACGGGTTATCCGAGACTACTTTAGTAGTATCTTTGATTTTATGTATATTATTATGTTAGATCGAAGTCTAGTATCTCATAAGAGACTCGTCACTCAGCCTTTTGAATTCTTACCTTAAAAATAGGATTCAAAAGGTGGAGGTCAATGGAAAAAGGTCCACAGGGACCAAAATAGAATTAGGGATCCCCCAGGGATCCATTTTAGGCCCCTTTCTTTTTCTCATCTACATAAATGACTTGCCTTACTTAGTTAAGGAAAAACATGAGATAGTACTTTTTGCCGATGACACTTCACTAATTTTTAATGTGAAGCGACAGCAATCAAATTACGACGAGGTAAATAGTGCTCTCTCAAAAATAGTACATTGGTTTAATGTTAATAACTTACTTTTAAATTCTAATAAAACAAAATGTTTGAAGCTTGCCCAATGTTAGGCAAGTACAAACCAATATACTATTAAATGATGAGAAAATGAACTTAGTGGACACCACTGTGTTTCTAGGTATAACATTAGATTGCAAATTACAGTGGGGTCCACACATTGCCAAACTGGCAGATAAGCTCAGTTCTGCAGCATATGCCGTCAGAAAAATTAGAGAAATTTCTGATGAGGACACGGCGCGACTAGTATATTTTAGTTATTTTCACAGTCGAATGTCTTACGGCATCCTTTTATGGGGAAATGCAGCCGACACCAATACAATATTTGTGCTGCAGAAGCGAGCTATACGTTCCATTTACAAGATGTCGTCTTTTGAATCTCTGAGAGAAAAGTTTAAGGAAATAGGAATATTGACCGTCGCCTCTCAATACATTTTGGATAATAAACTGTATGTCAGAAAGAACTTAAATAATTTTAAAACGAAAAGCGACAATCACTGTAGAAATACAAGAAATAAACACAAGTTAGATATACCTATGATCAGACTTAGCAAAGTAAGCAAATCTTTTAAAGGTCAATGTATACGCCTATACAATAAGATCCCAGAAAACGTTCAAAATTTTTCCATCAATAAATTTAAAAAAGTAGTTAAAGAACGTTTGTGTGCTAAAGCTTATTATAAGATTAATGATTTTGTTAATGATAGCACACCCTGGGAATAAGGTGGCCACTTTCGAGGCCACTTCTATTTTATAAAGTATACTTTTGTAAATTGTATTTTATGTTAAGTTATAACATTGTTATATATATATATATAATTATATATATATATAATATATATAATATATATAATTATATATAATTATATTAATTATATATATAATATATATAATTATTAATATTTGCTTACCCTTTGGCTTGCAAGCCTAAGTGATGTGGTTCTGGAAAGTACGCTAGGTAGTTCATATCTATTAAAATTGTAAATTATTCTAGCCGCAAATGGTGTTATTCGAGTGGTTATCAGTGTCTGTACATATATAGGTAATTACTATAGCTTTGTCGTCTGACCCACTGAAGTTTTGCTTGTCGCCATTTTGTGAGCTAGGTACTTTTGTATTCAGTAACATAGGGTTAAAAAAAAAAAAAAAAAAAACTTTTATAAGCTCTGCTCTGCGTGGAAACCACGCGCGGTGTGCTGCACTAGTATTATATTACTCTTATAGTACCTATTACTCTTATCTATGGTGTGTTGACTGATGCGCGCGCGCGCCTGCCCCGATAACTCATCAACTAGTCGGCGTCGTCGCGGTGACGAATGAGGTCAAGGTTACGCATGTTTGTGTCCCTGAGGCCGGGCTTCAATGTATTTTTCATTTTCATTATTTATTTATTTTATATTCACAGATAGTATGCCTGGGCATTATATACGTATGTTATAATATTTTATCTACTGATATTTAATTAATATTGTGTTTATTATATACTTTTATGTTGTAAGTACATATAACGTTGCTAGTGTGCGTCTGTCGTTCGCCTGACAAGTGACAACTGGATCCACATAATACCAGGGATCGTGGTATAGGTATTAGGTACCATGCCGCAGTCGTATACCTGAGTGGACTCCAATTCACCAGCTGTTTGCATTACACTACACACATATTATATAATTATGATAAGTATTTTTTAAATTTATAATTAGAATGTATATTAATGTTTAGTTAAGTCTGTCTTTTGTCCATATCCTGTGATCTAGTGTAATGTAAATGTGTTTGTTGAATAAATGTTTTTATTATTATTATTTATTATTATATTTTTTTAAAAGAACAATTTTCCCATCTTTTTGCTAAAAGGTGGCCCCGAGCGAGTTTCTTACGCCGGTTCTTCTCGCCGGGTTAGTCCCCGAACCGGTGGTAGGTCATCATGTAGGACAATTCTGAAAGTGTTAGTTACTAACCTATTTGGAAATAAAAGATTTTTCATTTTCATTTTCATTTTCAGTAGTTCAGAGCTCCGGAGTTTGTTGGTTCGATTCCCGCGTTGGAACAACAAATAACGTTGTTTTCAATTTCGGTTGGGACAATGCAGGCTGATCAACTGACTGTCTGACAAGAAAGATGATCCATGCGTCGGATGGGCAAGTAAAAAGTCGGTCCTGCGCCTGTTCTCTAGCCTGTCGTGTCGGTTTACCGTCCACTAGGTTACGAGAGCTAAGGAAGAGAGAGTGTCTTTGTGTATAAAACTATAAAATAACTCCTGCGTATTTGGCCTCGTTTCAATGAAATCGGCTACCGACACCGAAATCGATGAGGGGAGCTATTATTATTATACAGTGTGACATGAGCTTTGCTTGAGCTTGAGGACTTAATATTTGGCTATTATATGAGATGAAAAAAAATTATATAAAAAAAAATTATAAAAAATAATAATTATTAATCACTGTCAAAAACAAAATAAATCAGAATCCAGTGGCCTAATTAAAGATGCCATCGATATTTATCGATTACAAAGTTCAAAAACAAATACTATGGAATTTGGCATAAGCTCCTAAATAACATTAGAAGTTGCTCGTCATTTAGCAAAGTTTATGTCAAATCCCATAAACTTTGTTGTCGACCTTCGTAAGAGATAAATAGCAACGGTATCTTCAGTCAGGGTTTCATAAAAATCGATCCATTACTTTCGAAGCCGACAAAACAAACTCTTTTTAATATTAGTAGGTACACATTTCATATGTAACAGGTGGAGAATGTAACTAAGCATTCCAAGCTAAAACTTCCCAGCGATAACAATGGGTATTAGCTGGTAATTCGCAGCAATAAATAGCTTATCTCGCGTGAAATACGACCAGTATTGTGGTGTATAATTATATCGACGCAGGTGCTCTCGTTCACCAGGGGGAAAGAGAGGGCGAGAGGTGGGAGGGAGACGGAGGGGAGGGAAAGAGAGGAGTCACTAATCACTATTAATTGCCTGCACCGCTGCAAGTACAGTTTACATTAATATTCCTTAAATCATACAAGTTGTATTGCTTTGTATATAGTATCAGTATCGGGAATGTTCCGATAGAAACCGTTTAAACCTTCCCTGGATTCCATTTTTACCCTTTGGCAATAATTCTGAAAAGGAATATAATATTAGAGTGTCCAAACTCTAAAGGGTTTCACTCGCATGAAAATATTCACGTGTACATATTACTTAGGTAGGTACTCATATCACACGGCCGTACCATCCTTATATCGAAACAAATCAGGAGGCCCACTCACCGACACAATCGAGAATCGAATCAGTTCTACCTCAACGGCTTTTGGTATTTTATTTAGTGGATTACTTTGAAACTAACCAAGATATAGAAAACCGTTGGATCGTAACTTTTTGTACTTCCGACCATATCAATCGACTGAGAATTAAAATAAACAAACGACAATTTATTGGGGAGTACATGGCACCTTCGAATCTGAATCAAAATCGAATCAGTTTGGAGAGTAAAGCCACAGGCCATTTTCGATCTCCTATAACTTGGTTGATAAAACTATAATCCTGCATTTTCAGCAACTAAGCAAGCATTATATAGATACGGTCAATCTGGTTATTTATAAAAAACATTAAACATTATAACTTTATTTATTTATATTAAGATGTTGTATTACCCACCGACTCTGATGATGTTGATGATGACTCTCACTTGGCATCACATGGACCTTACAATTATTGTTTACAGTAAAATAACTGAGTAGCGAGACTTGGGATTTCTTATTCATCTGCCTTTTACTACTAAATATTTTAAATACTTAAACATCTTTTCTTTTTTTAACATACGACTACGTTTTAAACATTTTTGTCCAATTTTTTGCCAACGTCTGCAAGACGTAACTTACTTTTGCCACTTCCTTGCCAATGCCAGACTGCAAGTGTGACGTCACGTCTCAAAAGCGCCCTCGTTCCGCGTCATTACTCGCTGGCTGTGACCCAGAAACCGATGAGATCACGCGATATTATCATTTAGGTGTCGTGTTGTTTGGAAAATAACAATAGAGGCTAATCCCAAAAAGTTGACGACGACGAAAAGATTACGATGCTATCACTCTCACAAACACGCGATTTGATACGTGTGCGAACGGGATAGCATGCCTTGTACGTACGGCACAAAGTAGATATATAACAGAGACACGACCTAGTACTTGAAAATGGTATCATCCTAATACTGGCAATTCGACTGGCTATTTTTGTTTTCTTCGATTTCCAGGCACATTCCAGAAACCGCAATCTCACAACCGCAATTTCGTTTCGTATTTTATTTTTAATTTGAATTAAGCTTAATGTGATGTTATGCTTAAAATATGCTTATTTACATTTTATAATTTACAAACGTTAATAGTAGTGACATCTATTGCATTTTTTTTTTTGTATTAAACATAGATTGTATGGGATGGTAGGCCATGCTTGCGGTTAGTTCTGGGTCTCTAGGTTTTATATCTTCTAGGTGATTAGGCTAATTAGTATGTGTAATGTAAAATTTACATTTTAATAACCCAAAACCCAAACAATGTGAAAACAATCGTTTTTTTCTACATACGCAAGAGTCTGGACCACTTTTTTATAAAACTTGGCGAGCAAGACCCTGACATTATGACAGTAACCTGACAAACTGACAGTTTACTTCTTTTTTCGAGAATTGACTTAGAAGGATTCTGCTATTTCAAAAACTGAAGGAGATGCTTCCGGCTATTGCCTACTGCTATAATATACGATAATAATTTGAAGATGTTTTTTTAATGTATTTTAAGTATAATAAGAAACGAAAATAGTTACCTTTTACTAAAATATTTATAACGCCAGTTCTTCTCGCTGGGCTAGTGGGTTTACTTCTTTTTTCAAAAAGGCACAGTATCCCCGTATGATACTGCTTTACGCACTACGCTCAAGGCCTAGTATTTAATTGTCCTATCTAAAGTATTCCAGAGACAACTACAATCAGGACGTGTTTCACGAAGCAATGTTAAAGTTAATCCTTCGTTAAATATCATGTTGTTCCTCTCGTAATTCCTATCAATGAATGAGAAGGCATGGTATTTTAACATGCCCTTAACACTAACATGTGTTGGTGAAATCGGGACTTAAACTTTTATTTCAAGATTAAACCAGGCACTTGACTGACAACACTTAGAGCACCTGAACATGTACAATGGATCGCTGTGGCCTGAGGCCTCACCGCACACGCGCAATTGCCCCTTAATTGCCGCTTACCGCTGTCCGCTCCGCTCACCGCTCACCGCTTACCGCCCGCTGCTTACCGCACGGCTTACGCTCTGTGCACCCTTGACGTGCCACAAGCGGCGACTTGCCAACGAATAACGTTAAAAACGCAGAAACGTTATATTCGTTTTTTTTTATCGTCACATGACGTCACTTATTTATATAATTTAAGTCCTAATGCAGAAGACGAAAAATCAATGTACCTACTTAGATTAAGTAAAACAATGTTATCACGTAAGTGGCATCTCGCCTTTGTTGATAATAAATATCTTTAAACCTAACCTAATGAATTCATACTACATAAACTAATCTTATTCTTATTTTCAGAATAGACGCAATTGAACATTATTTTCTTATATTCATTCTTTGTTTCAAAGAACTGTCTTACTTAAAACGTAGTACGTTTAAATAATGCATTACATGTTTTAAGTACATCGTTAAAGCAAAAACATATTGCTCAGTTATTTATACATCAGTTATTAAATAATAAGCTTCTTATAACAATAATAATAATATAGCTTTATTTCATCAGCTCCTTACTTGACGAACATACGTCATTAAATACGTCGAAAACGAGGAAAATGTACAATTGTTCATAAAGATCGTGTGCAAAATTTTAAAACGTTGAATTTTCCTAAGTATAAGTTCTCGCTGTGATAACAACACGTAACTCAAGTTACCCGGAACGAATACGTTAAAGTCAGCAGTAAATTCGTGTCACTTCTGAATTCATACTCTTTGCCCACTCGAACAGTCTCGGCTATTCGAATGAAATTGCTCGCGGTTGCATTGCGAGCACAATTACCGGGTGCATGCGAAAAAAGCCCCAACCCCACACGCCCCGGTACGTTTTCCGACGAGAATCGCGTGGCACACCGTTCTATACATATTACTATGATAATAATTTTAACACCATTCCGAATACAAGTATTTCATTTGAATGAAAAATACAATTTGTTCGAATTACTCCCAGGATTTAGTAAGTCGTGTGTTTCCGGGGGTTTGTTAAATGTGGAATGTTAATGTTTACCTCTATTTTAGTATTCTGTGACATTACTTATAGGTACCAACAGTGATTTAGACATGTTTTATAGTTCTAAAGTTTAATTCTAAGTACGAAGCTGAACGTAGGATGTTTGGTAAAGGGTTTTATATATTTTTTATATAAGGAGGACGATGGAATGTATTATATTCGAAGAATGGTGGAGATCAGACACATACATACATTACATACATTACATAATATAAAGGCTACTTCCACTTAAAAAATAACAAATTTAATAATATATTTAAATAATAATTCTACTAACAACTGACAAAATAATAATTATTTAATAATATTTTATACCATTAGTTTAATATTATAATTGTGATCTTAATATATTAATTATAATTTTAAACTGTTATCTATTGTTAAAATAAAGATTGATTATGTAGAATCAAGGCTTTTGTTTGTTTGTAATAAAATATGTTGTATAAAATTGTTATACTTATATTCTTAGTACGAGTAACGAAAACTTCGTACTCCTTTATACGAAAATTATGCAAATGGAGGAGTATGAAATTTAGCTCAGTTAAAGTTTACGTGGAGAAGGGTGTGCACAAAGATAATATTTATTTTATTATTTGCACAGAAACACACAAAACTCCTTAAAAAAAATATATCAATAATTATAATCTGTGCTTATAGTCCTCAACTCACAATAGCGTGCATTTGATACATATTTTATATTGATACAACTTTTGCAATGAAATAAATGTAGATATTTATATTTTAAGACTAAACATAAGTAACGTAATTATAATAATATTGCTATGATAATAATATTATTATGATAATAGTCAATAATTGAAGACATGGACGGATGAAGGTGTTAAGCAGAAAAATTATGATTTCGAGACCATTGAGTTCAAACAGTCACTTAAAGATTTTAGAATACGTCGTAAGGTTTAAGATTAAGTACAATCTAAAGATCCGTCTTTAGAATCAATGTACTTAATACGTTACTACATATCCTAAAATGTGTGATGTTTAAACTCAATTTTCTGTATTTTTTTTTGTGACATATCTTCATCGATCCATGTCTTCAATTAGAAACAATAGCACTTCTCCATCAAATCCCGTAGCTTTTGTAAAAGTCAACAGACTATACAAGACGACGTTGAGCGCGTTGGTGCTTGCACGAGAGGTTGTGGGTTCGAATCCCACCGAGGGAGCAAAAAGTTTTAAATATTCCTGGGTCATGGATGTGTATTAAATTTGTGTATAATATAATAAAAATCTTAAATATGTGTAGTATAAAAGTATTAAATATATATTTCCGTTGTCTGATATCTGTAACACAAGTTAGATACTTAGCACAGGGCCAGATCGACGTGGTGTGAAGCGTCTATAGATATTATTACTATATTATTATTATTATATATATCCGGAAATGAGCTTAAAAATGATTGCAAACCCGCCTGCCAAGCGTGGCAAGTATAAATAACTACTCGATGTAACACTGGGAGAGACTTATGTCCAGACGTCAGAGCTGAAATAATGAATAAAATTAAATAATAATGAAAATCCGCATCATCACCGTCAATAGCTCCCCGAGGAGTGTTCCGGCTGGGAGTTTGGCTCCCAGCGCCGGGAGTCACGGGCGATTACCTCCGCTCCCGGCGGCGATATAACGCAGCCGCGACTGTTGACGCGTTCAATTACACGTCAACGCACATGTGAATACGCCCGGGTATAAGTAATGGGAAGATAAGGCTTTAAAGTTATTATTTAGACTAAAAAAGGTTAATATTAGTAATAATAAAGCATCCATCCTCAATACATGTGGCAATTGTATGTACGCAAATCCTTAGCAATAAATTGAAACAAATTTACCTCAAGTTGTTTAGCCAAGTAATAAAAAAAAGTATTAATAATAATACGTTGGCGAGTCACCGTCTGCCGACTTTATGATACATTTTACCACGTTGTTAGGCTTATGAGCCTTCCATAGTCAATTAGTCATAGATTCCCATTTCCCTGGCATCTTACCACCAGAACCCAGTATCATTTATATTAACCG
The DNA here is from genome assembly GCA_905187575.2 of Celastrina argiolus. Lineage (NCBI taxonomy): Eukaryota > Metazoa > Arthropoda > Insecta > Lepidoptera > Lycaenidae > Celastrina > Celastrina argiolus. Next base: position 1,254,307 of record LR994581.1, on the reverse strand, counting down.
CTCCACTTCGTTGAGCAAACAAAGAGTTTGTGATCAAATGTTTAAACCTTCCCAGAACATTTCAAGACTAAAAATATCCGAATCGGTTCACCCATTCTCGATTTTTTGCGAGACTAACAAACAGCGATTCATTTTTATATTTAAGATTTCCTGGAATAGTCCCTCACTAACTGTTGCTTCTCCGTGGGCACACTCCCATGGTGCGTACAGGGAGAGTCGCCGGCTGGTGTCACATTACATTAAAATTAAAATTGTGTAACGGGGCCTCTGCGTGTTGGTGTCATGTCTACCAATGATCCGGGACTTAATTGCCCGTGAACAAGGAAATAATATTATCTATATACGCTTCACACCGCGTCAATCTGACCCCGAGTTAAGTATCCGAAAAAATTGTGTACTTACTTTAGAACTTTTTTACTATACATATTTAAGTGACTTACATCTGGGGCAACTGCGCTACAGAGGCTTTCGAATAAAAGTTTAACAATTCATAATTTTAATATAATTTCATCTAGCAACGCACTTTCAATCCGCGTGTCATTTCAGATGTATAAGCCGACATGAAACATTATGAAAACATTTCGCTCGTTTAGTCCATGCTTGTGCTCACTGGAGTGTTGACTGTTAGAAATAGTAAGTTATTTTTAGTAAAAGTGACAAGCAAAATCCTGAAACCCACCAAAATATATTCCTTAAATATTTTCCTAACAATATTTCCAAGACAAAATGTTTAGTTACTTATCATATCCCGAATGTGCTCCCGGCTTTGCGAAGAAATGAAAATGCTGCGATGGATTTACGGCGCTACGAGGTGTGCTACGACGGGCTACGATCGCTACGAGTTGTGCTACAGCGGGATTCGTGCGCTACGAGATATGCTACGAGGGTCTACGGTTGCTACGAAATAATATACGACGGGCTACGAGCGCTACGCCGTAGCAGTTCGTAGACAGAAATATAGTCAGGGAATATTGAATAACCGAATGTGAGCCGGTTGAGATAGGGTATCGAATGAAACTAGTTTTTCGAGTAAAAATTTTAAAGTTTTATATAGATCCCAGTAAAACAAAGGAAGGATTTGTAAAAACTATTTATGGTTGTATTTATCGTTGTACAAACACAATGTAAAAAATAAACATATTTTATAAATTGGTAAGTGCCACTAAAAATAAGTGGCACAGTTCAGTATAATATAATTATTATTATAGTGAATTGTGCCACCTATTCTTAGTGGCACTTGCCAATCCTAAGAACTGCAATTGCTATACACACTAAAATTCACTAATAATTAATCACATTTTATTAGTGACCTTATTGCATTAAATAAATACTGTTCTTAATGTTAGGGTTGAACCGATAGTAGCTTTTTTTCGTTGACTTTCCAAGAAAAGCTTGTTAAGTTACATTTGGATTTTTTTTTTATTTATGTCAGATAAATGTTTGCAATTAATATGGCAGTATTTTTTCATTGTTTGTACTATTGTTTGCTTCGGTAATAAGTTAATAGAGCAGTGTCAAGGTCTTCAGATATACGAAAGATACTGTAGAATATGGCTTCAATAAAAAAATGATTTTTTATAACATTATGATATATATTAAATTCAAAATATTAATGTATTTGTTATTTTGAAAGATTACCGAACTGTGAAAGGATCTTCATCTCGTTCATCACAGCTGGCCAATTTCTAAGGCCGTATTAAAATTATCAAATTTACACAATAATTGTTGCTCAATTAAAGTTATATTGTCAAAATAAAATCACTTTAAAATCTGGACTAATAATAAATAATAACAAAATAATACCATAAAAGCTGATGATGATGCTTCACCAAAGCACGCTAATAAAGCCATACAAAAACAAAGCTCTTTCAAACGAGTGTGTTCTCCTCAATAGGGGGAGGTGAATTAGTAAAATTAAAAGCACTCACTAATAAAAGAACTTTGCGGAGCTTTGTGCGTGCCACTTGAAAAAACAAGGTGAGGGTAGGAGCTGAGCTTTTGTCTGGCTAATTGAATGGCCAGACGAGCTTTTGATGGTACATTTGGTTCCTATACACTGTACAGGGTGGTCCGGTAGAGCAGACGCATTTTGTCCGGTAATTACGCTTGTGTATAATTTATCGTGAAGGCAAATAAGCAGCTTGTGCTGTTTTATCGCGAAGATAAATAAGCAGTTTGTGCTGTTTTTTCGTAAAGGTAAATAATCAGCTTGTGCTGTTTAATCGTGAAGGTAAATAAGCAGCTTGTGCTGTTTTATCGCGAAGGTAAATAAGTAGCTTGTGCTGTTTTATCGCGAAGGTAAATAAGTAGCTTGTGCTGTTTTATCGTGAAGGTAAATAAGCAACGTGTGCTGTTTTATCGTGAAGGTAAATAAGTAGCTTGTGCTGTTTTATCGTAAAGGTAAATAAGCAGCTTTTGCTGTTTTATCGTGAGGGTAAATAACCAGCTTGTGCTGTTTTATCGTGAAGGTAAATAAGTAGCTTGTGCTGTTTTATCGTGAAGGTAAATAAGCAGCTTTTGCTGTTTTATCGTAGAAGTAAAATCTGTGGGGTGTTTCTTGACATGACAAAGGCATTTGACTTTGTCTGTCATAAAACCCTCCTCAAAAAGCTCTCCACATACGGAATACGCGGGATAGCTAACGATTGGATGAGGAGTTTTTTAGAAAATAGACAACAATGTGTGGAAATAACAAGAAAATTTAGTCACGAATATAAAATTTATAGATCCAATTTTAAGCAAAATAACTGTGGCACGCCACAGGGAAGTATATTAGCTCCTCTACTTTTCCTAATATACATCAATGACCTTCCCGACGCAGTTGACAAAGACTCCATACTATTTGCCGATGATACCACATTCTTAATTAAAAGTGAAAATATAATAGACTTAAATAATGAAATTACACAGACTCTTGATAACGCTATTAACTGGATGGAACAAAATAACCTTAGAATTAACATGACAAAAACAAACCTTATAATATTTCAGACATCACACTTTAACACAAACGAATTAAATATTAACTATCAAAATAGCAAACTTTCAACCGTTGATGATTGTGTATTTCTAGGTATAACCGTCGACAAACACTGCAGTTGGAAACCACATGTAGAAAAAATTGTAAATAAGTCAGATAGATTTGTCTATCTTTTAAGGAGAATCAGGCAAACTGTTAATATACACACAGCATTATTAGCCTATCATGCTTACATATCATCTATATTGAGATACGGCGTAATCATTTGGGGTAACTCGGTTGACGCAGACAGAGCTTTCAAAGCACAGAAAAAATGTGTCAGAGCACTCTGTGGTGCTAACATCTTAGATAGCTGCGTACCACTTTTCAAAAAACACAAAATATTGCCACTGCCTTGCCTGTATATTCTCGAAATAAGTATTTTTGTAAAAAAACACCCACAATATTTTGAAACGTTTAGCGATAATCCTAATAGCCGATCTAGACATAAAAATAGACTACGCCTACCTAAGATAAAATTAGAAATATATAAGCAAAACGTTTATTGTATGTGTATTATAATATTTAATAATTTACCTTCAAATATTATACAATTACCTTTGACATTATTTAAAAAACGATTATATGAGTTACTATTGAGCAAATGTTATTACAGTATTAGACATTTTCTAGAAGATAAAATAAAACAATTTAATTAGATAAATAATATTATAGTAAATAATAATTTATTGACGATCGTATGTGATGCTATTTATATTCTAGTAAAATAATTTAAATTTATGACTTATGTAATTTTAATTTATGTTAAATTTATCTAAAAAATATTTGCACGCCACAAGTGGCAGAATATGTTTGTGACTTGGATTAATAATAATTGTTTAACACCGTTTGTACCATGTTCTTGCAAATAAATGATTTGATTTGATTTGATTTGATTTGGTAAAAAAGCAGTTTGTGCTGTTTTATCGTGAAGGTAAAAATTAGCTTGTGCTGTTTTATCGTGAAGGTAAATAAGTAGCTTGTGCTGTTTTATCGTGAAGGTAAATAAGCAGCTTTTGCTGTTTTATCGTGAGGGTAAAAAAGCAGTTTGTGCTGTTTTATCGTGAAGGTAAAAATTAGCTTGTGCTGTTTTATCGTGAAGGTAAATAAGCAGCTTGTGCTGTGTTATCGTGAAGATATTTATAAAACAGCATTTAACAACACAAGCTGCTTATTGAAGCAGCTTGTGTTGTTTTATCGTGAAAGTAAATAAGCAGCTTGTGTTGTTTTATCTTGAAAGTAAATAAGCAGCTTGTGTTGTTTTATCGTGGAGGTAAATAAACAGATCATTTACTTGGTCGCGAGATGAGATTGTTCAAAATATAACAGCACCTTTATAATTATAGTAGTTATATTACGTGTCAAATATTATAACAGCATTTAAAATTTGAAATGTTTAAGTAAAAACTGTAAATCTAAAAACTTTCTTGTCTCTTCTTTTCTCGACTTTATTTTCCTGATCTACGCTGAACATGCTGACGTAACTTTAAGCCGAGATGTTTTTGAATTATTTCGACATAATTAGTTATAATATAATTTTTATATCAATAATATATAGCAGGCATGATTTTTAATACATAAAATAGTACTCAAAACTTTGTTTTTTTTTATTTTTATGGGGTATTTCTAGATCGAGATGAAAAAGCAGACAGGCCACCTGATGGTAAGCGGTCACCGCCTATGAACATGGGCAACATCAGAGGAATCACCAGTGCAACGTCGGCCCAGAAGGAGAACTTAAATATAAGTAAACTCTAAAACGAAGCCATTTTTCTTATTTTAGTCTTAAGCCATACTTTGTCTAAGCTTGTGGATATCTTTACTAGTATTATAAAGAAGAAAGATTCAATTATTTGTTCGTTTGTATTGAACAGGTTATACAGCTACTGGTACTGGTATGCCAGGTATTTTGATATAGAGTAGACCACGAGAAGGGAATACTATCCGCAATATTTCTTTTTGCACGCACAAAGTCTAAGAAAATCTCGTCTATGAAAGTCCCTGTGGTGATGTCACTAGTTCTGTTTCTCACAATGGGATTTACTGGAGGATGTGTATTTTAATGGTGATTTTTGACGATGTTGTAGACCGTATGTCGTGTGTAGGTTCAAGCCAGACATTACAGTACAACATCATTATCGTCTTCGTAATTTTGTAGTGAAAATATCCCCAGATGTATGTATGTGTAATGTTAAAATAGACATGTTGACAGTATACCAATTCTAACGCTATGTAACGATTACTGAAAATAAAATATGCTCTCTTTTTTGTAAGGCTATTTATAACGGGAAAAGAACAGTCACTTTAACCCGCCAGTACTCGCGCTTCATTTTGCGACACCGACAGTCGCGTCCGGGTCGATAAGACCCAGATATTATATAGATGATTAAAATGACAAGACACATATTTTTTAATAAAGTAATGTATTTGTTATAAATTTAACAATAAAACAAGTAATATAATTTGACATTTTAATTTGTTTTACTGGAACAATCAACTTTATCTATATGTAGTTACTAAAAATGTGCTAGAAAAAAGTTACTTTTAACATTTGAGTTTAGAAAACTTAGGTAATTATTTATTTTTATCAATAATCAACAACTACAATTATGTTTTTATAATAGTATCTGAGTGTCTTCATATAAAAAAAACTTATAAACTATTAGACAATCTTAGTTTTATAACAATCAGCCTCAAAATCTATCACAAAAAAAGTCCGATAAAATTACCAATCTTAGATTTTTGGTATGTTTGTTAGACTCCTATTAATGTTTTTGTTTACATTTTTCACATACAAACATTGTATGATATCGGAAAATAAAAAGCACTGAGTCTTGGTCTTCCTATCCTTTTTAGGGGGACAGAGCGAACATCGACCACGAACATTACTTGACACCCCTGATGGAAGAGATCTTTCTGTGATTTCTTCTTGCTCTAATATATTATAAGGGTACATCAAAACCCAGCAGTCTAAAGATGTTTGGGCATCTTTAGCTTCATTGATCGGACCAGGACGCTCTCTGATAATGTTGTGGCTTCGCGTCCGTACTGATCTGGGAGGTTCTTCAATATTCCATTTCACAGCGCCATTTTTAGAGAGGTAGTGTCCTTGACGAATGTAGATCAATGGTGCATCATTTAGATCAGTTCTCCTATGAAATAAATTATCTGATGTAGTTACTGGATTAGAAGATTACTCAGAAGATTCCTCTTCCGAACTTTGACAAGAATTAGAATCATGTTCGTCCATTTCTAAGTAATCTTCGATTTCCGAACATCCTTCCCCTTTTATTTCATATTATCTTTCACATACGAGACATTCTGTAAACAATAATAATAATAATTTATATGTTTAATAGTAACAAAAAAACACTAACATGAACCGTCGCGTAAGGGTCTAAACGACCCATACTCACTTGACACGTCCATCCTGTTTAAACGTCGTAGGCGAAATGACCGAGGTGGGGGGTACGAGTTCACTATATAGTCACTTGAAGGTATCTAGCGCGGCATACTAAAACTAATAACATTAAAGGAATTACGGATCAAATTCTGCACCTCTGGGTCTTTTCGACCCATGCGCGACTACTGGCGGGATTACTATGGGAATTAAATTAAATTAAACTACCTTTCTTTCTTCTTTTTAATTCTATAAAATATTTTTTTTTAAAAATAAAAAAAATATTTTGATTTTTCGTTATTCTTGAGACAACAAAATTAAAAATGGTTAAAAAAAATAGTTTTGACAAAAAAAATATATAAAATTACATTTCCAAAATGAGGAAAGGTAGTTTGTCGTATCTCAAACTTATAGTGACTTTGTATTTTACACCCTGTATTATTAATTTGTGTAATATCAGCAAAGTTAATTTCATAATAATATTAAAATATCTATGGATGCATCACACCACGTTAATCTGACCGTGGATACCATACATCGGAAACACATTAATATATCTATATATATTATTAATATATCTATAAATCTATAAACGCTTCACACCACGTCATGCCCTGTGCTAAGTATCCGAAGAACTTGTGTTACACCTGTAACTGTAAAAATCTTAAATATGTGTATAATATTGTTTTATATTATATACATATTTAAGATTTTTATTATATTATACACAAATTAGATACACATACACGCCTCCGTGGTCTAGCGCTTGGCTCTTGACCCGGAGGTCGCGGGTTCGAATCCCGCTGAGGGAACAAAAAGTTTTAAATGTTCCTGAGTCATGGATGTGTATTAAATTTGTGTATTAATATAATAAAAATCTTAAATATGTGTATAGTATAAAAGTATTAAATATAACGGAGTTGCGGTATTATGTGGGCGTGTTGATTGTTTTGTATCGTCAGGAAATAATAGGCCACATAAACAGTACCGGTATATTGTTCGAAATATAACAAGGTTGCACTCTAAAATATCAACTCAGGGCATGGATGCAAACGGATACATTTCGAGACGCGACGAGGTCGGCTGACATCTTGGCTAACGTGCGGTCCTCACAGTGTCCTCTCCAAAAGTGTGTCTCGTCGACAATGTCATCTGTCATCGTTGTCATAAGTGACACTAATTGTCAAACGAGCTATCATAGCCAACTGTCACTGAACACGTCCAAGTTAATTAAACTTGACGTCTCAAATCCGTTTTCAGCTGTCGTTCTCCGACACGGCCATCCTGCCGCATCACACGTCCTCGTGTGTGCCTGAAAGATAAACATACTACCAGTAGCCTTTGCCATCCCTCAGTCATCTCTGACCAATAAAACGTATTCACTTAACATCAAATTTATTACTTTTATCTTCTAACTTAGCACTGTGATCAAACTATGTCCACTAATTACATAGTGCTTTTGTAAATCAACATCGAAGGATATCTGAAGTTCAAACTTTAAATCAACTCATCATTACGCAATGAACACATGTCGCGATTCCATACAGTCTACACCACACATAACACCTCTCTCGAGCATTATGCGATCAGTGCCTCCATCGAGCACGTCATAAGAGAACAATGCCTCCATCGAGCATTTTCCCCCCAAGTGCAACCGAACATAATCACGCGATGTGCCAGAAACTTCAGATCATCACTTTGATCAGCTAACTCTTCTACAACCAACTGACCTTCAGAGCATCCTTCTCAGTCTATCATGAGCATACTTGTATGTCCTCTTAGAATCTAACGCCTTTAGCAAGTATCTATCCCCATCTAGAGACTCAATGTTTATTCATCATCGAAATGAATATTTCGTAAATAGGCTTCAAACAAGACTGTACCAAATTTTCACACTACAGTCAAGAGATAAACAATTACGCTCACCAGATAAATTTTGTTTCGAATTTGATACTTCAACGAAGTACAGACTACAGAGCGGAAAGTCCTAGCCGTCGCGCCGCCGCGCCGCACAGCACCACCCGCCGCGCTCCGTCGCGTCGTAGCGTTGCGTTGCGTCGCGTCGCTAGCATTGCTCGAACACCCAACCTCCATCTGTACACAAAATTAAACAGCACCAAAAATGTCCAGACTATGAAAAATTAAGTTCTTTTTGGGTTTCCTTATCGGTCAGGAGTCAGAGAAAGAATAGCAGCTTTCATCAACCATCTTTCCCGTGCCGTTAAAGCGACTGAGGGAATACTACAAAATTGGAAATTGCGCCCGCGGACCCGCCTGCCAAGTGTAGCGAGTATAGGCAACTACTTCCCATGGAACACTATGAGGGATGCAAATGTCCAGAAGAGGACATCAAAAGCTATCGAGGTTTAAATATCGGGAATAACAATAAGATCAAAATCTAAAATCACTATGCAGTAAATTAATTTCATTTCCATTCAACGAGATCGTTGATATAGTTAGATAACTGATTGGATGAAGAAAAGCTATTACAGTATGAGTCACACAATAACAACTGATCAGGTTGTATTGTCCTTACCCAACTTGACATCAACATTTTTAGTTGTAGTGTCGCGGGAATCAAACCCACAACTCCAAAGTCGAGAGTCATGCTCAAAACCACTAGACCATGGAGGCGTTCATAATACCAGAAGACTCTGAAGTGCGTTTACCACCTTTCGCATGATAACCAAGTTCGCCGAAGCTCACTGAAGTCCATTGGAGAACATTCTTATGCTCCTCTTCTTCAGCCACAGCCCACGGCCTCTGTGACTCTTGGACCGTTGAGTGTGTGATGCCTTGTTCACCATTAGTACCAGCTTACATACAGTAACTTCTGAAACATGAAATTAAAATGTGTTAATTCCATAAAACTCATATCACAAACAATATTATCATGTTAGACGAATTTTAAACTATTCCATATCGCATATTGTTCTAAAAAGTAATAGTCTGATAAATCTGTAGGTAATATGTATTCCAAATTTACTTTAACAGTTTTTTTTATAGCCAGCTTAGGAATAATTAACAATGTACTAGACATTATTTAAAGTTACTTCTTTTTTTGTTTTAAGCTCACCAATGAAAATTACATTTAAGTATGTAGTTTCAAACTACCTACTTACTATCATGTAAACAATATTTACAAAGAACATGTCAATTGTTATTGTATAAGCCTGCTTGTTTACAACTTGCGCTCACCTGCAGAGATTTATCATTAAAATCAAATTTTGATTTCTTCTTTATTAACTGTGTTGATTTTACTCTATTAATAAGAATATAGCTTGTATAATAACAAGTTTTAAAACTCACATAATTTAATTATCAAAATACTGTAAGATCTTTTACTTTGAATCTCTTTTCTGTTAATAATACTGTGATTATAAAACCAGACCAATTTTGAACTTTACAATGAAATAAGTAATGATACTCATACAACCAGTTCACATCTTTGCGAAGCAAGTAGAGAAGTCCATAAGATACACAATGCTCATCTGCGTTGGTTGGTTACCCAGCAAAGCTCGTTCTATGCATCGGGCAAGTATGCAAGCTATGCAAGGCTATGCATCGTCCAGTCAAGCACTATCCCAGTGTATTGTCCATCTACAAATAAAACAAAACAGCAATACAACGAACACTAAACTTTAAAGTTTATTTAGATTTTTGGGCAAGCAATTTCATGGAAACTTTGAAATTGTATTTACTTTGAAGGCTTCCAAATTATTACGAGGAATAAAAATATTGCTACCACCTGTTACCAAAGCCACCAAGCTTATAACCTGTCGTTGACTAGCCACGTCAATCTTGTCATAATATTGTGGTTCTATTGTAAATCGTCACGTTCCCATTGTCAGCACGTTACCATCGTCAGCAGCGTTGTAATCCCATCATTCGTCTTTCTGCTATGCATATAGCATGCTGGATTTGGTAGTGGAGGCTCCGTAATATACTCTGTTCCGTCTCAACGTGATCTGTATGTCAGCAAGGCTATATCCAATCCATCAATTTTATAATCTATCTTGATTTTCAGGGTTACATCTCGCTTCTGATAACGGAGTTGCGGTATTATGTGGGCGTGTTGATTGTTTTGTATCGTCAGGAAATAATAGGCCACATAAACAGTACCGGTATATTGTTCGAAATATAACAAGGTTGCACTCTAAAATATCAACTCAGGGCATGGATGCAAACGGATACATTTCGAGACGCGACGAGGTCGGCTGACATCTTGGCTAACGTGCGGTCCTCACAGTGTCCTCTCCAAAAGTGTGTCTCGTCGACAATGTCATCTGTCATCGTTGTCATAAGTGACACTAATTGTCAAACGAGCTATCATAGCCAACTGTCACTGAACACGTCCAAGTTAATTAAACTTGACGTCTCAAATCCGTTTTCAGCTGTCGTTCTCCGACAAATATATTTCCGTTGTCTGGTACCTGTAACACAAGTTCTTCGGATACTTAGCACGGGGCCAGATTGACGTGGTGTGAAGCGTCCATAGATATTATTAATATTATATTACATACATGATCCAGGAATAATGAAAACTTTTTTGTTCCCGCGACCTGTCGCTCGAGCACCAACGCGCTCAACCACTGCGCTACGGAGGTCGTCATTTGTTTAAAAGATAAGGATTAGTTTAAGTTCCTAGAGTTGTGGTTTATTTCAGTAGATATTTCTGAATTCAGTTCACTACGAACACAGAAAACGTTTTGGTTCTACGGCTTGAGCACCATCGTACTCAAACATTGCGCTACAGAGGTCGTCAAATCACATATCCGCCAAAATAAAATCCGTACAAAATTGAGTCACCATGATTTTCCCATTTTGATTTCTCAATAAAAAACTGAAGTGAGAGTAATCTCCCACTCATTAGATGCCTATCTCAAGCGGCGGGGCGTGGCCCCCATTTGGGGCACGGTACCCCAACGAGACCCCTATTTGGGGCACGGTGTAACAAATTACATCAAATTACTTATACCCTGTTTTGTGTAACCGAAACCATAATTTTACATTGTAATTTTATGCCTTCGGAAAAATGGGAAGTATTCAAACGTCATGAATGATTAACAGCTGTAGATTTTATGTAATTACTTTATATAATTTTTGGCTCTTTATTTATTTATTATTTTATTTTATTATCATAAACATTATTCTAAAACTAACATGTGATTATGTCTTCATGAGATCTCTGTCAGCAGACCTACAATAGGACATTGTAAGATAATGTGAGACTGAAAAAACCATAGAATAACAATTAGTCTTTTGAATTTTAAAAATTGACGTTACTATAGCCCTCTAGTAAAAGTTTACCTGTTCAACTGAAATAATTTTAAAATAAACAACAAAATTAAAAAATAATAATATTTAGTTTAATTAACTAAAAAACACGCTTTATAAAAAAGAAATTTAAAATAGCGAAAAGAAATCAAATATCATGAAAGAAAAATATCTTATAAGCGTGGCTGGTTATTAAAATATTATAAAAGTAATAATTCTTCTTCACATATCAGAAAAATATTTATAACTATAAGACAACATGGACTCCACGTTTTTTTATAATTATTTATTTTTATTTCATTATTTTCACAATTAAAATTTATTTTCTATTTTTTATAATTCTATTTTTTAGTTTTTTTAAGTAACTTTCTTACGTGAAGACAACACCTCTGTGAACAAAGATAATAAAAATATTATTATAATAATCAATTTATTCAAAGTCACAAACCGAATAACTCGTCAAGGAAACCAAAATTCCTCTCTCAGGAGACGAACTTGAACTGCGGACATTGTGGTGAGGATTGGAAAAGGATTAATTAAAGTCAAGAGAATTGTGGTTGAATCACGAATTAGATATATTCCAGTGAAACGTATAGTATTGTTAAACCTTATCTTAACGTAGACTAATTAGACTAATATTGTAATTTGTATTAAACAATAAAGGCGTAACCATTCAACATCTACTATCTTCTTCTTATTTCTTATCTCCTTATGTATAAAAATGAATTGCTGTTCGTTAGTCTCGCTAAAACTCGAGAATAGTTGAACTGAATCGGCTATTTTTAGTCTTGAAATATTCGTGGAAGTCCAGGGAAGGTTAAACCGGTGCGCGCTTGAGTATGTACAGAGTACACTGTCTGTACAGAACTCTTGCTTTTATTTGGTGGATGACTTTTAAACTAACCAGGATGAAGAAAACCGTTAGTACGTAACTTTTAGTATTCCCGACCATATCAATTGACTGATAATCAAAATAAACAAACGTCTAATTATTGGTAAGTACGCGGCACGATCGAATGTGAATCAAAATTGAATCTGTTTGGAGTGTAAGGCCCCAGTTCTAAATATTCTCATTTATATTATTTGTAACGACTGTAAACCAGACTTCTAACATGGTTCATGAAATCTCATTAAACGGGTGTGATTACTGAAGAATCAACGCCTCCATGGTCTAATAGTTCAGAGCTTCGTTCTAGACCTGGAGGTCGCGGATTCGAATTCCTCCGAGGGCACAAAAAACTTTCAATGTTCCTGGGTCATGGATGTGTATTAAATTTGTGTATGGTATTATAAAGTAATGGATATAAAAAAGTAATTATAAAGTAATATATTTCCGTTGTCTGATGTTCTCTGTTCGGATACTTACCGGTGGTAGGCATAATATTTATATATAGGCATAAGTTCGACGTTCAGACAACATTTTTTTGTAAAATTTACTCTGAATAATAATGTTAGATTTGATTAGATTTAGGGCAAGATTGACGTGGTGTGAAGCGTCCACAGATATGATTATTATTATTAAAAAAAAAGTCACATTGTATAATATTCGGGACTCCACGTTTCTGTCTACAACAGCAATCCCTACACTTATTATCACCCTTATCCTTTATTATCCTGTCAAAACGATCGGGTGCTATTCACCCAATATTCTTATCAGAGATACAGCCGGCATCGACGTTTTTAAATCAATTCACCCCGCGGCGTGACCCCGTAAACCCCTCAACCCTTAACCCCGGAGTTAATGGATGCGTCTTTCATTTCCGCCTGTCAGTGCAAGCCAACAAATCATAAGCCGACCGATCGCTTGATCGATTGCCCGACCGATCCTTTGATAGTTGCGACCTGATCGCTCAAACGAGGATTCGGTGCGTCGACTCCCTGTCAACCGATCGCTCAGTTTTTCGATCGAAATTTGGACAGATCTCTCGACTAGTCTGTCTACAGATCCGGTCGATTGTTTCATTATTCGATGAGAGAGCAGCCGTAATCCGAAATTCCGAGATTTTCCTCGTTAATTCATAAAGGAAGGATTTGGGGATTCCCCGCGCGCTCAACTAGCAATCCAAACATTACTTATTAAATAAGTTAACACCTTACTTATGCAGACTCCTTGTGATATAAAAATATTATTTTAATATCAGCATTCAACTTCAATAGCTATAAAAGATATATTTTATTCAAAGCACCTTTGAAGCCATCGAAAAACAATAAACATAAAAGTATATTTTTTTTAAAAATCGACGGTAGTCAAATAAAGTTGTTTGATTATAATAAAGACCTTATAATATTTTTTAACTTGAAATGAATATTTTATATTTACAGCATTAATAAATTATTCAATTTGTTTACTAATACAATTCTGTCATACATGAATCACATCTAAACATTCATCATAGCTCGTAAGTAGTAAAATAATTAAATCGTGGAATAATCCTCACATTAACATGATTGTGATGGAGTTTTAATTACATTTACGACGCGACACGACGTGACCTGACACGAGGCGATCCGCAGGCTTATTATTTATATCTTGCAAAAGCAAAGAAATCGCAAAAATTGCGCAATTTTTGCTCTTGAACTTTATCGATGGTTATGAGGAAATGTGAAATACTAACATCTTAATCTACCATATTCCTTGCAAATAAATGACTTGATTGATGGATTGATTGATTAAGGTAATGAGACATAAGAGCCAACCAAAACCAAATTAAACAGTTAAGCAGTTTAAGGCCGTGTTTCACCAAGCAATGTTAAAGTTAACGCCACGTTGAAATACCATGCCTTCTCATTCATTGACAGGAAATACGAGAGGGATAACATGCTATTTAACATGGCGTTAACTTTAACATTGCTTGGTGAAACACGCTCTAAAGCTTTCAAATTCAGAATAATTTTGGCGACTATATAATCACATATCCGCCAAAATAAAATCCGTACAAAATTGAGTCACCATGATTTTCCCATTTTGATTTCTCAATAAAAAACTGAAGTGAGAGTAATCTCCCACTCATTAGATGCCTATCTCAAGCGGCGGGGCGTGGCCCCCATTTGGGGCACGGTACCCCAACGAGACCCCTATTTGGGGCACAGTGTAACAAATTACATCAAATTACTTATACCCTGTTTTGTGTAACCGAAACCATAATTTTACATTGTAATTTTATGCCTTCGGAAAAATGGGAAGTATTCAAACGTCATGAATGATTAACAGCTGTAGATTTTATGTAATTACTTTATATAATTTTTGGCTCTTTATTTATTTATTATTTTATTTTATTATCATAAACATTATTCTAAAACTAACATGTGATTATGTCTTCATGAGATCTCTGTCAGCAGACCTACAATAGGACATTGTAAGATAATGTGAGACTGAAAAAACCATAGAATAACAATTAGTCTTTTGAATTTTAAAAATTGACGTTACTATAGCCCTCTAGTAAAAGTTTACCTGTCCAACTGAAATAATTTTAAAATAAACAACAAAATTAAAAAATAATAATATTTAGTTTAATTAACTAAAAAACACGCTTTATAAAAAAGAAATTTAAAATAGCGAAAAGAAATCAAATATCATGAAAGAAAAATATCTTATAAGCGTGGCTGGTTATTAAAATATTATAAAAGTAATAATTCTTCTTCACATATCAGAAAAATATTTATAACTATAAGACAACATGGACTCCACGTTTTTTTATAATTATTTATTTTTATTTCATTATTTTCTCAATTAAAATTCATTTTCTATTTTTTATAATTCTATTTTTTAGTTTTTTTTAAGTAACTTTCTTACGTGAAGACAACACCTCTGTGAACAAAGATAATAAAAATATTATAATAATAATCAATTTATTCATAGTCACAAACCGAATAACTCGTCAAGGAAACCAAAATTCCTCTCTCAGGAGACGAACTTGAACTGCGGACATTGTGGTGAGGATTGGAAAAGGATTAATTAAAGTCAAGAGAATTGTGGTTGAATCACGAATTAGATATATTCCAGTGAAACGTATAGTATTGTTAAACCTTATCTTAACGTAGACTAATATTGTAATTTGTATTAAACAATAAAGGCGTAACCATTCAACATCTACTATCTTCTTCTTATTTCTTATCTCCTTATATATAAAAATGAATTGCTGTTCGTTAGTCTCGCTAAAACTCGAGAATGGTTGAACTGAATCGGCTATTTTTAGTCTTGAAATATTCGTGGAAGTCCAGGGAAGGTTAAACCGGTTTGTATGCTCAACGAAGTGGGCACAAGTCAGCTAATAATATATAAAAATGAATTACTGTTCGTTAGTCTCGCTAAAACTCGAGAATGGTTGAACTGAATCAGCTATTTTTAGTCTTGAAATATTCGTGCAAGTCCAGGGAAGGCTTAAACGGTTTGTATGCTCAACGAAGTGGACACGGGTCAGCTAGTGGTATATGTAAAAAATATTTTAGAAACGCTCTGGCTTAGCTATGGCCGTTGTTTATAACAAAGACGATCTTGAAATACGTATGTAAAAATTACTGTGCTTTTGTAGGTATCTACAAAAGCACAGTAATTTTTAAGTATGGTTGGATGGATCTTTGTCATTCGCGCAAAAACGACTTAACGGATTTTCATGAAATTTGGCATGGTAGTAGATTACATGCTGCATTACCACTTATGCTACTTTTTAACACAAAAAAGTACGGATTTCACGCGAACAAAGTAACGGCAAATATCTACTTGAAAATAAATGGGACTAACATAACGGTCACGTATTAAAATATTCATATTATTATAGATTATAGGAAAATATTAAATGTTGTGTTGTGTTATTTTATGTGTCAAATAGGTTCTCAAGAGGATACTATGGCAATTCCTGAGACCTTGAGAGCCGGTACACATTAGGAGCTTATTGACGCGCGCTTTTGAGTATGTACAGAGTACACTGTCTGTACAGAGCTCTTGCTTTTATTTGGTGGATGACTTTTAAACTAACCAGGATGAAGAAAACCGTTAGTACGTAACTTTTAGTATTCCCGGCCATATCAATTGACTGATAATCAAAATAAACAAACGTCTAATTATTGGTAAGTACGCGGCACGATCGAATGTGAATCAAAATTGAATCTGTTTGGAGTGTAAGGCCCCAGTTCTAAATATTCTCATTTATATTATTTGTAACGACTGTAAACCGGACTTCTAACATGGTTCATGAAATCTCATTAAACGGGTGTGATTACTGAAGAATCAACGCCTCCATGGTCTAATAGTTCAGAGCTTGGTTCTAGACCCGGAGGTCGCGGATTCGAATTCCTCCGAGGGCACAAAAAACTTTCAATGTTCCTGGGTCATGGATGTGTATTAAATTTGTGTATGGTATTATAAAGTAATGGATATAAAAAAGTAATTATAAAGTAATATATTTCCGTTGTCTGATGTTCTCTGTTCGGATACTTACCGGTGGTAGGCATAATATTTATATATAGGCATAAGTTCGACGTTCAGACAACATTTTTTTGTAAAATTTACTCTGAATAATAATGTTAGATTTGATTAGATTTAGGGCAAGATTGACGTGGTGTGAAGCGTCCACAGATATGATTATTATTATTTAAAAAAAGTCACATTGTATAATATTCGGGACTCCACGTTTCTGTCTACAACAGCAATCCCTACACTTATTATCACCCTTATCCTTTATTATCCTGTCAAAACGATCGGGTGCTATTCACCCAATATTCTTATCAGAGATACAGCCGGCATCGACGTTTTTAAATCAATTCACCCCGCGGCGTGACCCCGTAAACCCCTCAACCCTTAACCCCGGAGTTAATGGATGCGTCTTTCATTTCCGCCTGTCAGTGCAAGCCAACAAATCATAAGCCGACCGATCGCTTGATCGATTGCCCGACCGATCCTTTGATAGTTGCGACCTGATCGCTCAAACGAGGATTCGGTGCGTCGACTCCCTGTCAACCGATCGCTCAGTTTTTCGATCGAAATTTGGACAGATCTCTCGACTAGTCTGTCTACAGATCCGGTCGATTGTTTCATTATTCGATGAGAGAGCAGCCGTAATCCGAAATTCCGAGATTTTCCTCGTTAATTCATAAAGGAAGGATTTGGGGATTCCCCGCGCGCTCAACTAGCAATCCAAACATTACTTATTAAATAAGTTAACACCTTACTTATGCAGACTCCTTGTGATATAAAAATATTATTTTAATATCAGCATTCAACTTCAATAGCTATAAAAGATATATTTTATTCAAAGCACCTTTGAAGCCATCGAAAAACAATAAACATAAAAGTATATTTTTTTTTAAAAATCGACGGTAGTCAAATAAAGTTGTTTGATTATAATAAAGACCTTATAATATTTTTTAACTTGAAATGAATATTTTATATTTACAGCATTAATAAATTATTCAATTTGTTTACTAATACAATTCTGTCATACATGAATCACATCTAAACATTCATCATAGCTCGTAAGTAGTAAAATAATTAAATCGTGGAATAATCCTCACATTAACATGATTGTGATGGAGTTTTGATTACATTTACGACGCGACACGACGTGACCTGACACGAGGCGATCCGCAGGCTTATTATTTATATCTTGCAAAAGCAAAGAAATCGCAAAAATTGCGCAATTTTTGCTCTTGAACTTTATCGATGGTTATGAGGAAATGTGAAATACTAACATCTTAATCTACCATATTCCTTGCAAATAAATGACTTGATTGATGGATTGATTGATTAAGGTAATGAGACATAAGAGCCAACCAAAACCAAATTAAACAGTTAAGCAGTTTAAGGCCGTGTTTCACCAAGCAATGTTAAAGTTAACGCCACGTTGAAATACCATGCCTTCTCATTCATTGACAGGAAATACGAGAGGGATAACATGCTATTTAACATGGCGTTAACTTTAACATTGCTTGGTGAAACACGCTCTAAAGCTTTCAAATTCAGAATAATTTTGGCGACAATCCTTGTTTGACGTAACATTTAATTAATAGTTCCTATTATTGCCACTAAATTGTTTTTGGCGCTAGTGTCGTAGCAAAAATTAAGACTTTGTGCATTCAAATGCAACAGCGAGTGATTAGCGTTATTTCTAACGTTCAGCAATCGATTGCGCGCCTATCGCACGATTTTTGCTAATCGTTATTTTTACGTTATCAGCTGGCCGACACGACGCGACCGCAATTGTCTGCTCGCTAATGAAATCATAATAATTTGATTTCCCCTACAGTCGGCCACGATGGCTGCCGCATAATCCGTACAGCTAGTTATAATTAGTTTTGCCAGCATAAGGCTGAACTTAGATACATCAAATGCTTGCTTACCGCTGCGTGCGCGCGTTAAGCTGAAAATTGGAGTACATTGAAACCATTTTTCTCATTACTGGTCATAATAAAAAATTACAAAAAATATATACCTAAATATTAATTATAATATTTACCAAAAGATAATGGTTTTATATATTTCTTTAGTTTGATATATAATAATGAAAATATAAAAAAAAACATTTTCATATAAATCTTAACAAATTATTCTTGGAATGCGCAAAAAGATGGAAAATTGTTAGGTTAGGTTAGGTTAAAAAAAATATAGGCTTAATACATTATATTATAATAATAGTATTATATTATAGAGTTATAGATAACATCAATAAATGAGATTAGAAACTAGAGAAATAAATTGAATTCTGTTCGGGGCGATGCAAAAACTAACAGTTCGTTAACTACTCGTATTTAGTTTATTTTACAAACGTTGGAATATGCCAGTTAAAATTGAATTTTGAGTTCTCTAACGGACAAACACTGCATGCCAGGCTAAAAGTAAGCAACAAAAAATATAATTACGTTCAAATCCTGAGTTGATTTTAGAATTTTGTCGTTCCCAGACCCTTATTTCTGTAATTTGATAAATCAAAATCCGTCATAAACCAAAAATTATGCAAATCGAAAATCCGCATAAAAAAATAGGTGAATCGGTTCTGCCGTTCTCGAGTTTTAGCGAGAATAAGGAACAGCAATTCATTTTTACATATAAGAATACTCCATATTATCTGATTCTTCTTGGCCTATTTTAACAAACGAATATTTTATTGATATGTATAATAATATTATTATTACAGATTAAGAAGTAGTATAACTTTAATCGCAATAAAAAAGTATAACTTAAACCGCTTACCATCGCTAGATCATTAAAATTGAACAAAACGTCTAAGTCGAGACACGTTTCATAAATTTTAACAGCTTAAGACGGAGGCCGCTGCCAGTGATATTAAATAACTGTAGCTTGTATGGTCGCAGATCCCTACGACCTTATTACGATAGCGATAAGGTTCAGAAGTGGGATACCGGATTTGTACATAAGCGTTATCACTTGGCACGGAGTTAGCTTATAAACTCCGCGGTGGAAAAAGTATCATATGTCCCATAACAATTATCATTTGTATATTCCGCTCGACCCTCGCTGTTTAGTGTGTGGTGCAATTTTAAAACTATGAACTGTCGAAAAACCTTCATAATACTAAAATTAAATAATTTTATTCAGAATATTTTTTTACAAAATGTTTTCTGAACGTCGCGTCTATGTGATGCTTACCACCAGTTCACTAGCCCAGCTAGAAGAACTGACGTAACAAACTTGAATGGGGCCATCTTTTACCAAAAGGATGAAACATTGCTCTTTTCATATAAGATTTATGAATGTCAAAAACAAAAGTACAATCATTTTATAGTATATAAATATAGCCTTGCAGAGGGCTAATTTATTCCCAAGGTGAGCTGATATTCATGAAATCATTTACTGTTTGATAAGCTTTATTATGAAAGGAAAAAACCCAAAAAAGTGAAAGAGAAAGCGATATCAATTTGTTTTTAACATTTTGTAAGGTTTTGGAGTCCTATATTACGACGTTGGAATTACGACATTTTTGCACCCTAAATACGTGTAATTTTAAATTGGTACAAAATTTTAATGTACATACGTTACCTACTGCTATTGACAGCTGAAAAGATTAGCTTTTCAATATACAGATTCTACATATACCTTCAAACTTCCATCTCTAGACTATGTCTCACTGAAGTTATTTCAATATGTAACTTAGATGACGAGACTCACGCGCATTGGGGCACTCCAATTGGATATATTTTAACACGTAGCCCGGACTAGTCCTAACGGTGTAGTACAATTTACATAAGTAATTCGTCCGTTAATAAATTAGCGAGTAGTTGTTTATTGGTGTGGAAATATTCCGTCGGGCTGATTTACTAAATTGGATGCTCCCATTAAATTTGTAACACTTTAATTAAAACAATACCATTGCATGAAAACCAAAAAACAATGAAATCATTTCGCAGTAAACGCTGAAGTAATAACGTATTTTTTACAGTTCATAATTCAAAATTTCTTAATATTTTTCTGCCCACGGGGCACATTTACAAATGTTGTATTTTGTGACGGCACCCAGCCCTTCCCCCCAGATTTTAGAAATATTTATAGTCTCAATACCTTAGTTAGTATGTTTTTTTTTTCATTTATTTTATTGAAGCTTGTAACCTACAGTGTATATCAGTCTCATCGTAATGTGAACTTTATGCGACATAAATTTATGAATCTGTTAATTTTAAACGCGGTACAAGAGACATACATAGAAATGTATGTCTCTTGTACCGCGTTATAAAATAAAATAAAAAAGTTTTTATTCAAAATCAAAACATAAAGTTTGTGGTCACTTTTGATAGTAAATTACAATTACCAGTTACCACCGGTTCGGAACCCTACATGCACGCTGTAGTTACATATTTTGTTCGTGATTGTATTTTTAAAATATAAATATTAATATTCTAATAAAAAATTAATATTCTTATTAAAATCATTACCCCTTATATTTTAAAAATATATTGGCATCGCTATAGTCGGTTAAATATCGAACTTGGTTGTTGGGAAAGTTTTCGAAGTTTGAAGGAATGAACGGTGTTTGTGTTCCGTTTTCCCTCATCGCTCCCCTCTCCTTCCTTGTCCAGTACTCCCCGCCAGCGCCGCCTGCCAACTGCTCCCGATATTATTTTTTTCAAACGCCTGACGTCACGCTGCGTCCAATTGTGTCGCGTCCAACACAAACAGTTTGGACTGGCGCTAACTGAGTCAATATTTCACCGATGAATTCCAGAATGTTTTCCTGCAAACAATATTAGCAAACTTATAGTCAATAGAAAAAAGACAAATGCGAAATTCTGATAATTAATTGACGTATGATTAAAGCGTTATGCCGGCATCACATGTTCCAACCACGCGTTGAATCAAACTTTTTGGCTGAAAATGTTGGTTATGACTAACATTTGACAGTACGTCGTTTACCTTCTCAACCTGGATTCGAAACATGGGTTTTGGATGTGTACATACATAACTGAACCTCATTCAAAACAAAATCCATGTCATATCTCTAACAAAATCCATGTCATATCTCTAACAAAATCCATGTCATATCTTTAACAAAATCCATGTCATATCTCTAACAAAATCCATGTCATAAAATATCTCTAACAAAATCCATGTCATATCTCTAACAAAATCCATGTCATATTAAAATCTAAAATTATTAAGTTTCTTGACTCTACTGAATAGTTGTAATTTTATAAGCGGTTGTGAAGGTAAAGCGGCGATTTGTTATTTTAATGATTAATACCAAATAAACAAGCAGATGATAAATGCGCTACAGCAAACCTTTGCACGTTGATGTAATTTCAGCTAACTCTTCTACTCGTCCACTGTTGGACAAAAGCTTACTCAAAGTATTTCATGGGTGCTAGTTACCTGCTCGCCACACTTGGCGGGCGGGTTGGCAAGCGCTGTGTTAAAATGTCCGTGGAAACGCTGCTGTATATTTTGGAACATTATATTTCCTCAAAGGGATTTTATATCCCTCTGTCGCCTTTTACCACACCCACGGGAAAGTTTGGAAGGTGCTATTTGTACTTCAGCACCATGGGGTGCTATCCATGGGGATAACAACTCTGTGCATTATAGATGAGTCATAAGTATGGCAGGCTCACTCCCGACACAATCGAGAATCGATCTCAACGGCTTTTGGTATTTTATTTTATGGATTAGGTACTTTGAAACTGACCAGGATAAAGAAAATCGTAAGATAGATAGATAAGATTGCACTCTTGATCATAATAATAATCGACCGAGAATCAAAATAAACAAACGTCAATTTATTCGGGAGTACGCGTCACGATCAAATCTGAATGAAAAACGAATCAGTTTGGAGAGTAGCGTACCAGATCCAGCCGAAAACTCTTTTGGTCTAGCCACTTGACGTATAAGAATTTTAAAATCAGCCATGAAATTTGTGACGTTATATTCTCGAACACGTTTTTGCAATAAAATATCAAAACAACTACAGCATCATCCATTTTTATTATTGTTTATGAATACTTAAGTGGAGATAAGTAACAAGTTCCCCGCCAGCTCAGATGTCGTTCACTTTATTTGCTACACACAATTTTCACTGACATTTTTGTTTTTGCTTATCTTTAAAGAAATATAACTCAACCGCGACATAATCTTGTGAGAGCATTCTGTCGCAAAAATAATTTATTTATGATATTTATGATTATGTGTTACTTTATATTATTTCATGATATTTATTGTATGCTACTTTAAGTAATTAAAGTTACATTAATGTTTTTGTGTGTGTTTGAATTAAGAATTTCAACGCGATATTTTGTTTTTAAATCTCTTATATCGATTAAGCGGGTTTGGTCTCCGATTCAAGATGCCATCGCTAATATCATTTACGAAGTTCGAAAACTAAAACTTATAGTATTTGACATAATGTCGCGTTACTTTCACAACATCGTATCTATAAAACTACAACTTTCAAGCGGAGTCACTTAATAATTTTGGACTTTATTATGACATAGATTTCGTTTTAAATGAGGTTCAGTTATGTACAGTGTACATCTAAAATCCATGTCATAGTAAACTCTTAAAATATTACGTTTTTGACTCTACTGGAAAGGATTTTTTTGTTTTCGACCTTCGTCATGATAATAGCGATGGCCAGATGGCATCTTGAGTCGGGGTCCAGAATACAAATATAGATAAAAAGCTAATAGATAGCCAGTTCCCTGCAAATAGCCTTTCCTCTAACACACTGGATTCCAACTAGTAGTAATTTAACAATTAATCCGAGTAGTAAACCGGACTACTAGTTACTACTATACTAGTTGTTACTACTTTGCTATTAAAGAGTAGCATGATATTGAAAGTAATATTGCATTCGAAATGCTCTAAAATTATAGCTTAACCTCTGTTGCGCAATGGTTGAGCGCATACCAGTCACACAAATTCTTCGAAGACTTAGCAAGGAACCAGATTGACGTGGTGTGAAGCGTCCATATATATAAATATTACTATATTAAAAAATAATAGAAGTCTCGGCATTATGCCGGGTAAATGATCCAGGTACGGACGTGAGCCAAGTATTATTATTATAATTTATTTCGAATAATTTTATATTTTTTCAAAACTAATATTATAAACCGGAAGAGTTTGTTTGTTCGTTTAAACGCGCTAATCTCAGGAACTACATGTCCGATTTGAAAAATTCTTTTTTTTTGTTGGATAGTCTATCAACGGATAGTCCACAACGAAAGTCCCCAAATGTGAATATTTTTTCCCGACGCTGCGACCAATAGGAGGGAAGCGTCAGTGAGAAATGCAAAAACGGGGAAAATTATTCACATTTGGGGACTTTCGTTGCGTGCGCTGCATAAACAGTTTAAGTCACTCAAAAACAAACAAACGAAGTCGGGGGCACAGCTAGTCATAATATGAAAGCTGTAATGCGAGCTGTAAACGTATGTGACTCCAACATAATCAAGAAATTGATCGTAAATTGGCGACAGTAAAAATTATCGGATCTAAACCCCCCGCTCCAACAGTTTGGCTTTATGGTAATAAGTTCATAAAGTTTTATACAATTGCGCCCGGAATACGCTGGGATGTATCTTTTAAGGTCAACATTTTACTTCTCTCGTGCAGAGTGTAAAAAATAACAGTCACTATAACTATTTATATATTAGGTTGGGGAAAAAGTTTCGCCGCATTTTATATAAAAATTAAAATGGTATTTTTTATAAAGTTTATTTACAATTGACTAAAGTATATAAGTGTCATTTTGTTCGATAACTTTTTGCCATCTTGTTGGTAGGGACATGATCCCATTGCTATAAAATTTTTTGGGAAAAAACTGCGACAAGTGGTTTTGGCAGTCCTCTTGTGATGTCAACCTGACACTGTCTAAGGAATTTTGCAGCGACCGAAACAGGTGGAAATGTGAAGGTGCAAGGTCAGTACTATACGGCGGATGCATTAAAACCTCCCAGCCAAACTCCAGTAATTTTTGCTGAGTGGCTAAAGATGTGTGAGGTCTAGCGTTATCATGGTGAAAAATCACACCCCACGAAAAATGTTGATTAATTCCGGCCGCTTTCTCTCAACTTCTTGCTTTAATCTCATCAGTTATTCGCAGTACAGTTCAGAATTGATGGTTCTGCCTTGCGGTAACAGTTCATAATGAATAATGCCTTTCCAATCCCACCACACACACAGCATCACCTTGTTGCGAGTTAACCCGGGTTTTGCCACAGTCTGTGAAGCCTGACCGGCCTTTGACCACGATCTTTTTCGCACGTTCTTATCATACGTGATCCACTTTCCTATCATTATCAGCTTCTTCAAAAATGGTTCGGGTTCATTACGTCGTAATAAAGAATCACAAATGAGTACACGGTTCATTAGGTTTCTCTCAGTAAGCTCATGAGGCTTCCAAATATCGAACTTTTTTGTATACCCAGCTTTTTTCAAATGCGCCAAAACCATTTTGTCGTCAATCCCCAGTTCTTCAGCTACATCGTAACTACTAATATGTATAATAGCCCGTGACCAAGGAATGCTATACACAAACATAATAATAATAATTTAAAATCACTTCGACGCAATCAAACGATACAAAAATGCACAATCGGTCACAAAAGTGCTTTACGACTGTCCTGTATAGGCTTCCTCGCCCCAATTGTACCTAACTCACTTACTTCTCATCAACACCGTAGTCGCTACAGACGAGAGCTCTTCCACTTTTTCCTCGCGCCTTTTTCTGCCATCGTCATTTTATTCAAGTTATAAAATATTTACGGCTTCATAGAGGCGAATAAAATATTTACTCCACAATAAGTGAACAGAAATGAGATGAAATAATAACTCTCGTATCGAGTATTTTGACGCGGCAAGATGATTCTTGGAAATGGTATCAAGTCATAAAATATTATTAATAATATTAATAGCTCCCCTCACCGATTTCGGTGTCAGTACCAGATTTCATTGAAACCAGGCCAGCTACGCAGGAGTTATTTTATAGTGCCCAAGTGTGTGCGCAATACACAAAGACACTCTCTCTCTTCCTTTTACTCTCATATCCCAGTGGGACGGAAAACCGACAGGACTGGCGAGAGAACATACGCAGGATCGAATTTTTACATGCCCATCCGACGCATGGATCATCTTTCTTGTCAGACAATCAGGTGATCAGCCTGCATTGTCCTAACCAAACTTGATAACAACATTTTTAGTTGCTCCAACGCGGGAATCGAACCTACGACCTCCGGGTTGAGAGCGAAGCTCTGAACCACTAGAGCACGGAGGCGGATATATTAATATCGAATCATAGAAAAAAGGCTTCTAGATCAGAACACCGCGCGGGTAAATTATAACTAGAATGTTGAAAGTCTTTGAAGAAACGCCAATAATTTATCTCCTTGACAAAGTCACATATGAACCGGTAACGACCATATTTTGTGTGTTCGTTCAAGCGCTCTACGTACTGTAGCTATAGATGATAATAAAAATTATGTAAATTTATACTTTATTTTTTTGAAAATATAAAATTTTCATCTTTATGGTACAAGTGAAAAAAATAAACTCCATCAAGTGGGGCCACCCACGCGAGTTCCCGAACCGGTATCATATTATTATACAGTGTGACTGGTGAGACATGAGCAATACTTCAGGACGTGACATTTGGCTATTTTGGTTATTATTATATATGAGATGAAAAAAAAAAAAAAAAAAAAAAAATACCAATTAATCACTGAGTAAATGTATCTAAAACTTGAAAAATTCTTTACCCAACGCAAGGACACCGCAGGTAGGAACGCGCCCGTACTACCTACGTTGATGTCGCACGCCGCCGCCGGGGTGCCGCGCCGGATACATAGCTATGCCTAATTGCCTAGCCGCGTAATTTTCATAGTATCCATGATTCATTTATTTAAAGGAAAATTTGGAAAAAAATTAAGTACCTAATTTTATTACTGGGAATCGAGTTACTCTCCGTAAGTATTGCACATGTCTCACCAGTCAGGCTGTAGAAACGATGTTCAGAAAACATTTTTTTATGAAATTTATTCTGAATAAAAATTTTGACTTTATGTTCCAGTTCCAGTACTCAAACACTAACAACGGGGCTCTATTACTACTAAGCTTTTGGTCTGCCGCCTTTATCTCATAAACTGTGATAGCCAGTTTCTTTTGCATATCGTGAATGTAGCCATTGACGCTGTTACAACGAATAAAAAACGAAATAAGAATATAAATATTAAAGCAGGTCTTAACGATGAAAGCATCAATATTCATGGCTTCAATTGTCCAACTCGCACTTGTCCAGTTTATTCAAACACTAGCCGACCCTTGGTATAGAAACCGTTTAAAAAAAGACTTGGCTTTAGCAGATTTAGCGAGACTAACGAACAACAATTCATTTTTATATAAGACTAGCTGAACCGTGCCCACTTCGTTAAGCATACAAACCGTTTAAACGTTCCCTGGACTTCTACGATTATTTCAAGACTAAAAATAGCCGAATCGGTTCAGCTGTTCTCGAGTTTTAGCGAGACTAACGAACAACAATTCATTTTTATATAAGACTAGCTGAACCGTGCCCACTTCGTTGAGCATACAAACCGTTTAAACCTTCCCTGGAATTCCACGAACATTTCAAGACTAAAAATAGCCGAATCCGTTCAGCCATTCGAGTCTTAGCGAGACTAACATGTTTATATATAAGATTAAAGAACCTTAAAATCTGAAAATTAGCTACACGTGAACCTGTGTACTTTGTAGTATAATTAAAAGTGGGTTGGAGCGTCGCCAGTGCGGTGATAGCGCTCTATTAGAGCACATTAGCCTGATTTGGGCCGCGCAGGGACCGGCCAAACCTCAGCCGTCTGAAACTATATAGCCCATTATGGTGGAGATTGTCTGGAAAAGTAACGGAAATCATCATCGCTTAAACTATGACGACTACTGCTGGAAATCTATAATATATTTACACGGGTTAAGCGTTGCGAGTTGCGGGTTGCGGGTTTGTGGGTTCCGCGTTGCTGGTTCTGGGTTTGCGGGTTCCGGTTTGCGGGTTCCACGTTGCGGGTTTCGCGTTGCGAGTTCCGGATTTGTGGGTTCCGCGTTGCGGGTTCCGGGTTTGCGGGTTCCGCGTTGAGGGTTGCGCGTTGAGGGTTGCGCGTTGCAGGTTTCATATTCCGGGTTCCGGGATGCGGGTTCAGGGTTCAGGTTTTTGTTTTTTTTTAGTTGAATTTCATCACAAATTGCTTTTATGCTCAACGAAGTGGGCAAGGGTCAGGTAGTAATCTATACTTATAATAAAACTGTAGAGAGGTCAATTCTGTACATTGAATATTTTTTCAAAATACATATTGGAGGATGATTGGCGATCGATACTGATGCCAAAAATGCAATTAGTAAAATTTTTGTCTGTCTGTCTGTCTGTCTGTATGTGCGCGATAGGAACAAAAACTACTGAAGGGATTTTAACCAAACTTGGTACGATTGTAGCCCATATTCCTGGGCAGGTTATAGGCTATATAACATAACGCTACGATATATAGGAGCCGAGCAGTGACGATAAATTGGAAGCAAGTCGGAGGAATTTCGCGCGCGCGGGCTGCGGACGAACGGTTCATGCGGGGGGCGCGGGGGGATCGCTTACACAGTGACGCGAAGCAATAGAATGTGGCACTAAAGTAGATTAGAACTTGAAATAAGTACCTAACTAACAGATATTTTTTTTCTGAGAAGAGTGTTTCCACAGTGTCATAATAATATAAAAATTGTATTTTTGAACTTGCTTCACAAATTGAAATAAATTATCATTTATTGTATAAATCAACTTAATTAACTGTATTATTAAAAGAAAGCCTTTCGCGATAATCTAAAAAAACGGGCAATTAAGCGGTTTTTGGTAAACTATTTATACCATCACGGTATTAATCCTTATCATTTTTAATACGTTAGTTGGCTTAAGCATTTCATGAAGACTATATTTGCCCTTTATACCTAGCAAGTATAATTAATAGTTTAGGAGATAATATAGCAAAATTAAAATCGTTTCGCCGTGATTCGATCGCCGCATCGCGGCGCCGCGCGATACAGGCTGATGCGTGATGTCTTACATCCGAGTCGGGGTGTAGTGTAGGTATCAGATGCTGTTAGGTAGGAATTTTGGCGAAGGTCAACCAAAGGAACTCCACCCCACTGCTGGGTAAAAAATACTATTAAAATGTGCTAACAGGCAGTACCGGTAGTATGAATTTAACCACGCACAGCCGCTAACTGTGCCCCCGGTAATGATCGTGTTAAAAGTACGGCGTATGGCGTATAGATGTCGCTTTGATTTGAAGATATATGACAATAAAAAAATACTGGACGTTTGTATGAAGCGCGGCGGGAACCGCGCTGCTTCAAACATTCAAATTTATTCTTTTTTTATTTTATATTTTGTTTAAAACAAAATTTCATTTATTTATATTATTACTAGCTGTCCCGCCAAACTTCGTATTGCCTTATTAATTAATTGCTTGACATACAGACTGCAGCGCCACCTATCGGTTCCAATTGTAAATCTAAACCATTCTCGAATCTCCACGAACACACAAAAAATTTCATCAAAATTGGTCCAGTCGTTTAGGAGGAGTTCAGTCACATACACACGCACACAAGAAATATATATATTAAGATAAGATACTTAGGGTAGGTTATAAAAAACGCTACTAAAGCCGATCGGGGCGGCGCGCCGAGCTGGGGCTTAACTCTCCAAACTGATTCGATTTTAATTCAGATTCGATCGTGCCGCATACTCCCGAAGAAATTGACGTTTGTTTATTTTTATTCTCTGTCGATTGATATGGTCTGGTGTACAAAAAGTTACGTTCTAACGGTTTTCTTTATCCTAATTAATTTCAAAGTAATCTACCAAATAAAACACCAAAAACCGTTAAGATCGAACTGATTCGATTCTCAGTTGTGTCGAGAGTAAGCCTGCTGGATCCTCGGCGGGGCGTGCCGCTGCGCCCATGTCTAACCGAGAGTTCCGTTTTAAAGACCTTACTAATTGCAATATAAGTTTAAATTTAATAATACTTCAAAACATTAATGACAAAAACGGTAATAAGTTGAAAAAATTGAAAATATTTTTTTTTTGTTTCGCAATTTATCCTATGTCGTTTAAATTTGATATGAAGCAACATTTTAATAGTGCATTAAGATGTTGCTTAATATCAAATTTCTATTCCCGGGAAGTACCCTTTAGGTTTTGGTTCCCTTTGGCGTGTCGAAAATTGCGAAAATTAGCGATATAAACGGCTGAATCTTTGGGTAGATGTGGCCAAGATGCCTGTTTCTTTTCACAGCCAGAAGGGACAGTAGCTGAGCTGAGTTTTTAATATGATTTTTAGCTTGATACCTACACGTGTTAAAGTTTTGACACCCAGACAGACAGACGGACATCGAAGTTAAATACTTAACTAAATTAACGTGAAAAATTATCTGGGTCTATACGGTGCATTCGAATAATATTATCCTAACTTCGAATACCTTTGCTGACTTCTACATATTGTTCGAAGGCCTACTTCTTTTGCCGAGCTCCTAAAGGATAGTAATATATTATTATTATACCCTGCATACCAAGAGGCTTGCCGGGTACGTGACTTGCTGGATCGGGATCAACACTGGGATGTACTGAGAAGTACCTATTAGCGAAAGTTCTCAGCGGTTGCGCCAATAAACTAAAAATATATTTAAAAATACTAAAGTGCCCTAAATCACTGTTCCACGCGTACGAAGTCGCGGGCACAGCTAGTAAATAAATAAAAATAAACATTTATTTTCAGACCATACATCACCAAGTTTATACCTACGTCAATCAAACCATCATCTTAGTATTGTCTTATTAGTTATTATACTAGTTTACAATTCTATATAATAGCTCCACTCACCGATTTTCGGTGTCGGTAGCCGATTTCATTGAAACCAGGCGAGCTACGGAGGAGTTATTTTATAGTGCCCAAGTGTGTGCGCAATACACAAATACACTCTCTCTTCCTTTTACTCTCGTAACCCAGTGGGACGGTAAACCGATACGACTGGCGAGAGAACAGGTGCAGGACCGACTTCTTACATGCCCATCCGACGCATGGATCATCTTTCTTGTCAGACACTCAGGTGATATGTAATAACCAAACTTGAAAACAACATTTTTTTGTTGTTCGCGGGAAATCAAACCCACGACCTCCGGGTCGAGAGCGAAGCTCTGAACCGCTAGTTCTATATAATAAGTAGCTAATCATACTCGACTACACTCCTCCAAAGTATTTTATAGGTTGCATAATTTTCCAGGTGGGTTGGCGCAGTTTTCAAATGAGAAAAATATGCGCGGAAACACTTCTGTCCATTTCCAGATATTATATACAGGTACTTCTTAAGTAACCTTTTACGACATCCACAGGAAATATGGTTGATAGGAAATGCTATAGTATCATTATTAATTATCAGACACCCACGTATAATGTCAATACACGTGGATGTTTTGAGATAGTTTTATCTTTCGGATTTTTTTCCAAACAAAACAGGACTTCACAACACTATGGCATGATGGCTGTATGGGTCTATTGTATTGAATGTTATTTATTTTCATGGCACCCGTAATAACAAACATTTAGTAATCTGGACCTACAGTGCGCCACCTGGTGAGAAGAAAAAAAAGGATAGCCTCATGTATACGATAAAAATGCTATTTAGCAGTTTCGAGCTTTTTGGAGGTATAAAAGTTGCGACTTTCCCACTCGGATCGCACTCAAATATTACTGTCCATTCGTCCGATGAATATTCAAACTTTATTCGAAACACAAGGCTATTTTGTAAAAAATTTTTTTCAAACGCAGAATTTTCGACACCTTCGTTCGGTATACAGCTTGTCTTGTTGCTATGCCTACATACAGTATAGTCATATTTTTTGATTTTCTATCATATGAGTCCAAAAATAAATAAATTTAATATTCATACCCAATTATGTAAATAGTGAATTTCTAGTTTAGTGTTATAAACATATCACAGTTTTAGCGATATATAATAAGCAATTAATGTACATACTTTGGACATTTTTTGTTTATCTATACTAATATTATAAAGCGGATATGTTTGTTTAAACTCGCTTATTTCAGGAAGTACAGGTCTGATTTGAAAAACTATAATTTTGTTGGATAGTCCATTTATAAAGGAAGGCTTTAGGCTATATAATATAACGCTGCGACCAATAGGAGCGAAGCGTCAGCTAGAAATGTTTGCAAATGGAGGAAAACTATTCACATTTGGGGACTTTCGTTGCGTGCGCTGCATCAACGGTTAAATTACTCAAAAACCACGCGAACGAAGTCGCGGGCACAGCTAGTTAATAATAAGCTTTTTTGTTTGCTTCAATTTGAACGATTTTAATAAAATTTGATGCTGATATAGCGTGGACAACGGGGAATAACATAGGCAATTTTTTCCGCAAAATGCACAATAATTACTGCGGATTTTTTTGTACACATGAATTCGTACGTCACATAGTTCTACAATATGAAGTGAAAAATACAATTTAGGTTGCTCATTTTATGAATATAAAATTACGTGTTAAAAGCTACATTATATATTTCGTCAGATTATGTTGATTGATCGTGGCTTAAAGTGTGTAGTTAGATAAAAGCATTATTCACAATCGTGTTTTAAATCTAACTAAGCCTTAGTTAGATTTAAAACACGATTGTGAATAACGTTTTGATTTTGTGCGTTGGTTTTTATCTTTTATCTGATCTTTCTGTTTAATAAAATTTTGAAGATCATATTTTTTTAATGTAGGAAGTTAGTAAGATTTGAAACATGGAACAAAAACAAATAAAGTGGTATATAAGGATGAATTTACTTTGGAAATTATAGCGAAACTTACACAAACACAGCGTGACACGCAAAGAAATCGTTTGATTGATCATTAATGTTTTAGTAAAAACTAGTATATTTTATCAACCATAAATTTAAACATAGTAAGATAAGCTTATTTAAGGTATGTTTAGTTATACCTGCGAAAAGTACTTACGTATCTAACCACCTCCGTGGTCTAGAAGTTCAGAGCTTTGTTCTCGACCCAGAGGTCATGGGTTTGGTTAGGACAATGCAGGCTGATCACCTGATTGTCTGACAAGAAAGATGATCCATGCCTCGGATAGGCATGTAAAAAGTCGGCCCTGCGCCTGTTCACTCGCCAGTCGTGTCGGTTTACCGTCCCACTGGATTATGAGAGTAAAAGGAAGAGAGAGTGTCTTTGTGTATTGCGCACACACTTGGGCACTATAAAAATAACTCGTGCGTAGCTGACCTTGTTTCAATGAAATCGGCTACCGTCACCAAAATCGGTGATAAGAGCTATTATTATTATTGTCCAGGGATCAAAGACACCCCTGTTTTTGTAAGGAAAAACGGCTGCCGTGTTTCCTCTTCAATTCTACCTGTGCATTGACTATATCAAGGAATTAACGACAACTCACTTTGTCCGAAGCTACAACGCTCTCAGGTAGGAGGCCCGATCTCTAAATCCCGTTTAAGCGGATTACGAAGTTAGAGGTCTTAGGGGTCTCTCGTCTTCGCTTATTGATTCCCTCCCTAACTACACCAGATAAAGCGATTGTTAATCTATTTTCAGGTTCCTCTTATATCGATGAACCGTTCTTGGAAATCGTAGATAATTTAACTTTGTAACGCACTTTCGAAGCGGCGGGTTCGTCGAAAGGGAACAAAAAGTTTTTTGTGTTCATAGTCATCACCATTTCAGCTATGATAATAATAATATATATCTATAGACGCTAAACACCACGTCAATCTGGCCCTATGCTCTTATCAGAAGGACTTGTGTTACAGGTACCAGACAACTGAAATATAATATTTAATACTTTTATACTATACACATTACACATATTTAAGATTGTTATAATATTAATATAAGAATTTAAAACACATCGATGACCTGACATTGAAAACTTTTTGTTCCCTCGGCGGGATACAAACCCGCAACCTCTCGGTCGAGCACCAACGTGCTATACCACTGCGCTGCGTAGGTCATCGATGATGATGTCCATTGCTGGATGTAAGTTCTCCCCAAGGATTTCATGGTGGTAGCTGCATGCGACGCTTGGCAGGCGGGTTGGCGAGTGTAGTGTTAAAATAATACCAATGTCGCTAGAAGCAAATTTAAAATGCAGTTCAAACTTATTAAACAAAGTAATTTCTTAGGAAATACGGATACCCGTAGGAATACAACATGAAAGTAAGATGTAAGTTGTCAGTAAAGCTAATATTATGTACAAGATACGGAGCTTAATGAAAATTAAAGCTTTCTTCTCCGCTCGTTATAAGTTCCAGCAGAAGTTTCGCGAACTTTCTCGTTCCGGAATATTATATCAATATTGTAATACATAACTATGTTGTGTTTTAATATCATATATTTTGATCTTTTAGCTATTATGTGCATAAGTTTCATGCATTTTAATAAAATATACATTTCCTAAAAGAGCTTAATCTATCTTCTTCTGTCATATATAAAAATGGATTGGTGTTCATTAGTTTCTCTAAAACTCGAGAACGGCTGAACCGATTCGGCTATTTTTAGTCTTGAAATATTTGTGGAAGTCCAGGGAAGTTATAAACGGTTCATTACAAACTGTTTCTATGCTCAACGAACAGGTCAGCTAGTAATTGATAGAACTTTCGTTTTCTTACGTTTTTGCAAATAAAAATAAAATTTAGTACCTACTTTTAATTTAAGGCGTTTGGGTTTTATAGGGTTTACACGTCTGTCTGTCGTACTGTAGCTTCGAAAGGAATGAACGATTTTTTATGCAATTTCTTTTTGTTTGAAAACTGACATGATTAAGTATTCTTCACCAGCTCGCTCATTGCTTAGTGGTTTAGTGATTATTTGGCATTATACCTAAATTACCTGATACAGATGTAGAATGATGGTAGAATGCCAAAGTGACATTTAAATTGAAAGCATTCCAACAGCCGCCCATACATTTGTTCACTTTTGATTCCAGTTTCAGAAAGGCAAATCGACTAGTGTTCAAATATCTAGTCAAATTAAAAAAAAAAAAAAATAAAAAAAAAAAAAAAAACACTGATTAGTTGATTTAATCAACCCCTCCGTGGTCTAATGGTTTAGACTCGGAGGTCGTGGGCTCGAAGCCCGCGTTGGAACAACAAAAAATGTTGTTGTCAAGTTTGGTTGGTTTCAATCTCAGCAACGGTCCGTTCGTTATGCTAATGGGCGTTTGATTTTCACGCATAAATTATTACCTTCAGAATAATTGATTGTTTTCAATTCTATTCGAAGAATGTATATTTTGAGTTTGAAGAATGCAAATCGGTAATTTATTTTGTATAAATGTTTATCGAGCTATACAAAGAAAACAAACAATGATTGAAGACAATGCAGGATGATCACCTGATTGCTCGACAAGAAAGATGATCCATGCGTCGGATGGGCATGTAAAAAGTCGGTCCTGCGCCTGATCTCCTACCAGTCGCGTCAGTTATCCGTCCCACTGGGATATGAGAGTGAATGAAGATAGAGTGCTTATGTGTATTGCGTACACATTTGTGCACTTTAAAATAACTCCTGCGTAGCTGGCCTGGTTTTATTATAACCGGCCAGCTTCACCGAAATCGGTGTGGGAAGCATTATTATTTATTAGTTGATTTAATAATCGATTTGCCTTTCAGGAATCGGGGGACAGAATCGAAAAGGAGTCATCATCATTATCATCAGCTATGACTGACAACTGACTGATTCTATTGTCGATTATTTTAGTTCTACTGCGAATATCCGCGTTTCGGATTGTGTCCCGCAGAGAAACTCGGAGGATAGCTAGAGAGCCATAGCCCCTACGCATATGGCTAACGGTCGAGGACCACGTCTCAGTCCCATAAGTCAACACTGTGACAACAGACACTGATTGAAGTCTTTCGGAAAGGAGTATATTAAATCAAATATATTCCACATTTCTCCCACAAGTATTGACTCCCTGCCAAGGTGTGGTAATGAGCCCGCGCTAACTAATGACGTCATCCCGTGCACAATGGCGGCGCACGCTTCATTTGGGCGCCTAATCGCCGAGAAGGCGTGATACCGCGGCACTATCGCCGCATCGCTTTGTTGTTGGGAGTTGTCTTTCACGTGCTCACGTTATACAAAAAACTCAGTGAAGTGTGACGTTTATGGGGGTTAACTAAAATGTGATGGCCGCCACGTTGTCGATGAAACGGCCGTTTTACCATTCAGAAACAGGTCTACGCGATACCGGTTTTCCAGAGAGAAAATGTAAAGCCACTAGAGTAACAATTTTGTATTATTACATATTATAATATGTGTACTATTAGTATTAAAAAAATAACGATATTATTATTATAATATTTATTATTATAAAATATACCAGGAGGACATTAGTGGAGGCCTTTTTCCAGCAGTGGGACAGCTTAGGCTAGTAATAATAATATTTGATTTCAATCGTTAATGAAGTTAAGTAATTTTGGTATTGAAGTATAACCCAATATATCGCGGGCGAAACCGCGAACAAAAGCTAGTATATTATACTGTATGATCGTAAAATATGATCATAAATCACATAAATCTTTTGCAGCAAAAGAATTCGATACAAGTGTTATCCAATCTGTGCCAACGAAGTTACAATCGGACGAACAAACAGCGGCACA
The DNA here is from genome assembly GCA_905187575.2 of Celastrina argiolus. NCBI lineage: Eukaryota > Metazoa > Arthropoda > Insecta > Lepidoptera > Lycaenidae > Celastrina > Celastrina argiolus. Next base: position 1,217,452 of record LR994581.1, on the reverse strand, counting down.
ATTTTATATATATAACAGAGTTACATGTGCAGTATGAATTCGGCAAACACAGCTGCACTTTTTATTGCCTTTTCTGGACTTTTTGCGTTAGTTTACTTTTTACCCGACTGCATGACACAAAGGAGGGTAATGTGTTTATCAGTCTATGTATGTCTGTATGTATCTTCATGGCTCTATTTAAAACAAACACGCGCGTCATTTGTTTTGTTATATGTCACTAACTAGCTGTGCCCGCGACTTCGATCGCTTGGTTGTCGGAAACACCTATTATATTTTGATTGGTTGGATTTTTATTATAATTATATTAAAAAGGAACAATTCATTCATACATATTTTTTGAGTAACTTAAACCGTTTAGGCAGCACACGCAACGAAAGTCATAAAATGTGAATAATTTTCCCCGTTTTTGCAACATTTCTCACTGACTCTTCGCTCCTATTAGTCGCAGCGTAATGTTATATAGCTCAAAGCCTTCCTCTATTACTATTGGACTATCCAATAAAAAAAGATTTTTTCAAATCGCACGAGTATTTCCTGAGATTAGCGCGTTTAAACAAACAAACAAACTAATCCGCTTTATAATATTAGTATAGATATCATGGAAGGCCATCCATATTCCAGTGAAATAAAATGTGTATCTTGGTGTGTCCGCACTGCCACGTTCATATTGTGTTCTGTCTCTCTCATACCCCTTTCTGGGGACAAGGTTAATCGGTATCAGGGCTATGCTCCTTGACAGAGACGACCGCATCTCACAACGGTGAAATGGTAATTGGGTTCTACACTCTAGCTGGGTTCCTTCGTCCTCTGTTGCAAGCTACTCGTACCCCGATTCTGCTCTACTTTACCTGTCTGTGGCGGTCCAACCCGCCAGGTGAGATCTGGTAGCCCAGGGAAAGGCCTAGCAGAATCTACAGGCGGCAGGAACGGTGAGCTCTGGTAGGTAGAGAGAGTGACTGGTGACTGAGCTTCCAGAGCTGCGTATTAAATAAAACATCGGCCTAACTCTCCAAACTGATTCGATTTTGATTCAGATTCTAACGTGCTGCGTAGTCCCGTTTGTTTATTTTGATTCTCCGTCGATTGATATGGTCGGGAGTATAAAAAGTTACGATGTAACTATTTTCTTTTTCCTGGTTAGTTTCAAAGTAATCCAACAAATAAAATACCAGAAGCCGTTGAGATCGAACTGATTAGATTCTCGATTGTGTCGGGAGTAAGCCTGCACAATAATATGATACCACGTTTCAAACTGACCTTAACAAAAAACGCACAGTTTAGGTTTATGAGGATACACACAGCTTACGTTAACGCATGACGCACAGGAAAATTTAATACTTTTTCACCGTTTGTGCATCCTGTGTCCCCGTGTGTGCACTTTTTGTGTGCAGCGCCCGCTCGGGAACCTGATATGGGCGGGAATTACCCCGGAGTTACGGCGCAGTGGGACTCTTTAGGAGAAATATACGACCACTAAGCGTGCGGTACTTATGGAAATATACTTTTATTTTATGTGTGAGAGTTAGATACTGTAACTAATAGTTACAGTATCTTTGTGTACTAGTGTTTTGTCTCGAAAAGTAATTAGAAATTTTATATAAGTATTTTTTTTCATCAAACCCTAAAAAAAAAGTTTTTCCTATTTTAAATTAACAAAAAAATCAAAATATGAGATGTGTACACAACGGTCTATAAAGGGTTATACTACTTTTTGTCGAAAAAAATGCACGGTTTCTGTATTTTTTCCGGGCACAAAGTCGCGGGCACCGTCTAGCTACTTAATAAAGTTGTAGAACAGTCGAGCCGCGGTTAAGAAAATGAAGGGGTGATATTTTAAGACCGGGGCCGACACAAATTATCTTCATTCGGTTGTTATTTCAAACGTAAAATATTGAGTTTATGTTTAACTACGTAAATAGTCGTCATTTTTGTAAATTATTACGGTTTCGGTTATAATTTTGCTAGCCTATTTTTGTTGTTGTAAATAATAAGATTATTATTTTATATAGGTACCTAGATAAAAATTTAAAAAGTCTTTATATCTTAGAAGATAACGAGTAACCAGCTAACGTGTTCCATACAAAAACAACGGTAAAATCTGTCCGCTTATATACCAATAAAGCATATTCAATATTTTTTTTAATATTATACACATCTATGACCCAAAACACAGAAAAAAATTTATTCCTTCGATGGGATCCGCGATCTCTCGAGCTCCACCAATGCTCTCAACCACTGCTCTATGGAGGTAGTCGAGTTTCTTTTTTTATATTTATGGTTTCATGCGTGGGCGTTGATTGGTGTGATATTCATTTATGGACTAATTGCAGATCAGATCAAGCATAAAGGGTCATGCAGTTCAGACAACCGAAAGTATGGTGTGTACCCTACATAAACTAAAAAAATACTGTAAAGTATAATATAATTTTTTTAAATTTGCATTAGAGATATAATAATTGTGTTCCTTAATATTGCCACCAGCCTGCCATTATAAAGAGGATTACATTTCCAGAACAAAAGACAATTCGCTTGAGTAATTAAAACATAATTCTTGAGTTTAATACTACTTACAATGTCATTTCTGCTGACATAATTACGTCACAAACGCAGTTCCTGGTGAAATCTTGACGACCTCCGTAGCGCAGTGGTTCAGCGCGTTGGTGCTCGACCGAGAGGTTGCGGGTTCGAATCCCGCCGAGGGAACAAAAAGTTTTCAATGTTCCTGGGTCATGGATGTGTATTTAATTTGTGTATTAAAATAATAAAAATCTTAAATATGTGTATAGTATAAAAGTATTAAATATATATTTCCGTTGTCTGGTACCTGTAACACAAGTTCTTCGGATACTTAGCACAGGGCGAGATTGACGTGGTGTGAAGCGTCTATATATATTAATATTAATCGGTGGGCGCCGTACAGTCGCAGAAATTTGCCGTGTTCAAGTGTTGATCCTTATACCGTAGTGGCATGGTCGAAACGTTATTATACACCAGGTTTTCAGTAGCCAAGCAGGTACATTTGAAAGCTCCGTAAATTTGTTTATTTTTAAAAACCCAACAGCTTACAATGTTATAATACATAGCATACGGATAGAAAAAAAAGCCAATAACAGATTTTCACAATCAGTAAAGAAAGAGTACAAATGTAAAAACATGACACTTGATGTTCTAAGTACAAGTTAATGTTATAAACATTCAAATATGGTACGCAACACTTAAATAGTAACAGGCAACACAATATATTTATATCAAGGAAATTTATAAACTCAGACATGTTAATCAAAAACGACCTACTTCGGAAGTCGTTTAAAAAAGATAAAGTCGGTAAAGTAACGTTAACGAATAATAATAATTGTATGTAAAGCATGACAGCGCTAATACTATTGACAATCGATTACTTTACTGCAAATGTTCCTGCTTGGACTACAGGACGTATATAATATACGTCCAGTTTACGGATCTCTCGTTTACAAAACAACGTTTTAGTTTTCTAATGGGCGCGATTCACATATAACGGGTGTAAAAAGAGCAGTCACTATAACTTTGGGATACGATTATACTTGTCTCAATCTAGAATAAAAAAAAAAGTTTAAAAAAAAACAAAAAAATAAAAAAAATACATTTCCAAAGTGAGGCAAGGTAGTATAATCGTATCTCAAAGTTATAGTGACTGCTCTTTTTACACCCTGTATAATAACTTAGAGAAGCATATTATTCCTTCTAGGTAGTATCGATGGCCGTAGCTTTTAAAAATTTCGCATTCGCAAAATTTATTTTCAGTCCTTACCTTAGATAGATTCTAGAATAATCTTTTTTATTTTCTACAAAAATTACAACTGTTAGTGCCCCAATTAATACACAAACAGATATACAGCTTTCAAAATTTGAAATGCTTACTTGAGTCAAGTCGCTCACCGACCAAACACAACTCAAATGTTATAGCAGAATACAGACACAAAGAGTTGAAAGCTTTAAATATTTTCAGCGTGTCTGACGTCATAGTATTGTGACGTCACGCCTCCCATATTAATTTGTGAAGTGCACGCGTCTCCAATCGGATCGCGCCTCGGGGAGTTTTCAAATGTTTCTAATAATCCCCGCATCACTTTCTCCGTAGGGTTGTCGATCATAGAAAAATATTTACCACCAAAAATATGGAGACAAACATAATATTAGTGTAAAGGCTGCTTTTTTAATCGTCAGATAACGTTCACCTGTGTAATAAATTAGTGACTGACAGATTTAGTAGCAAACAAAATATGTCGAAGTCGCATGTTTATTCGACAGACAAAAGTTATCTAAAGATTCAGGAACCACCCCTTATTCAGTACTCAGCTCAGACCGAGACGCGATTCGATGCGACAAGTTTATGATACCGAATAACTAATGCTTATTAAAAAAACTGGCGAATCATTAATAATAATAATATCTATAGACGCTTCACACCACGTCAATCTGGCCCCGTGCAAGTATCCGAAGAACTTGTGTTACAGGTACTAGACAACGGAAATATATTTAATAGGTACTTATAAACAATACACATATTTAAGATTTTTATTCTAATATACATCCATGACCCAGGAACAATGAAAACTTTTTGTTCCCTCGGCGTGATGCGAATCCACGTCCTCTCGCTCGAGCACCACTGCGCCACGGAGGTCGACAAAATTTTCATTGACTTATGTTTTTTCCGAAATATTTGTAAACCATACGATTTTTGAGAAATATAAGAAATATATTCTCTGACTTTTTTTGAAATTCTTATCTGACTTAGACTAATATGTATCGATTGGTTCTGCAGTAAGAGTAACAAAAGTTTTTCAGCCCTGCTACTACACAGTGAACTTAAAATGTAATGGGTGTAAAAAGAACAGTTACTATAACTTTAGGATATGATTAATTGATTATACTACTTTTTCTCGTTCTAGATATGTATTTATTTGTATAGATGTATGTGTTTTTTTCTCTTTTCCGTTATTCTTGCGACAAAAAAGTAACATATGGTATAAAGTAAAAAAAACATCATTGTGACATAAAAAATACATGGCCAAAATAAAGAATGGTAGTATAATAGTATTTTAAAGTTATAGTGACTGTTCTTTTTACACACTGTATTGTGCATTCGAATTTCGAACTCATTGATTTTACACGTTGTATATCCTGATTCAATTCCACCGCTATTATCGCTCACGAAGTTCGAAAACAAAATAACATAGCTTCGATATGTGACACACGAATTCGCTTGTCATTTAGAGAACCTTATGTCAAATTTGATACATTTTTGTTTTCGAACTTTGTAAGTGATAATAGCAATGGCATTACTACATCTTCCTAGTAGACTACCCAGTTTTATCGTTGTCGTCTATAGCAGGCATAGGGTAAACTTGGCGAGATACATTACGCCGGTACATGATAGTAAATCTCTTTTTATCGGCGCTCGTGAACCGTATCTACTTGTGCACATACTAAGTGTACACTGTACAAGTGTGCATCTAGAGCACGATCCCAGCAGATGTAGATCTATCCTCTATCATTTCTTCTTTCTCTTTCTTTATACATAAAAATGAATTGCTGTTCGTCAGTCTCGCTAAAACTTGAGACCGGCTATTTTTAGTCTTGAAATATTCGCGGAAGTCCCGGGAAGGTTTAAACGGTTCATCACAAAGTATTTCTATGCTCAACGAAGTGGGCACGGGTCAGCTAGAACACTGTACAAGTTTACGTCTAGTATGACACTATACAAGTCATATCTAGTGCACGACCCAAGATGATGTAGATATCTTCTTCTTATATATTTATATAAAAATGAATTGCTGTTCGCTAGTCTCGCTAAAAATAGAGAACGGCTGAACCGATTCGGATAATTTTGGTCTTGAAATGTTCGTAGAAGTTTTAAACGGTTTGTATGCCCAACGAGTGGGCACGGGTCAGCTAGTACACTATAAAAGTTTACATTTAGTTCACTATACAAGTATTGAAGTGGTAATGGGCAGGCCACGTCGCTCGGAGAACAGACACCAGATGGAAATGAAAGTTCTCGAGTGGCGACCACGGATTGGAAGACGGAGCGTAGGGTGGCCAACCCATAAGATGGACCGACGATCAGGGGCCTCACTCTCCAAACTGATTTGATTTTGATTTAGATACGATCATGCTGCGTACTTCCTAATAAATTGACATTTGTTTATTTTGATTCTCAGTCGATCGATATGGTCGGGAGTACAAAAAGTTACGATCTAATAATTTTCTTTATCCTGATTAGTTTCAAAGTAATTCACCAAATAAAGTACGAAAAACCACTGATATCGAACGGATTCGGTTCTCGATTGTGTCGGGAGTAAGCCCGCTGGTCCGAGCCGCGGGCAGCCGTTGGATGCAGACAGCGCACGACCGGTCGTTGTGGAAGTCCACGGGGGAGGCCTTTGTTCAGCAGTGGATGTCTTCACTCTTCAGGCTGTTGATGATGATGATGATGATGATGATGACAAGTATACATGTAGTGCACGACCCAAGTAGATGTGCGATGTACACTGCGCACGTACATCCGACACAGAAGCCGTGCACGATATCATTTTATCTTCACAACTTTTACCTGTATTGAACTTTATATTCACTGCTGCTGCGTGGAAGTTTGGTTATGAATTCGAATTGCAATGTGAGTCTAGCAGAAATACGCGTACACATAACCCCGCTGAGGTATCAAAGCTTAGAACTTAGCTCTCGACTCGTATATGGGTTCGATTCCCGCGTAGGGCGTAGTTATCATAATAACTAACAGTGTTGTTTTCAACTTTATTAGGCTGACCACCTGATTGTACAATGAAAGATGATATGTCGGATGGGCATGTTAAAAGTCAATTCTGCGCCTGTTCTCTCGTTGGTTTTGTTTTATACAAAAAAATAATATACCATTCGATGAAATATACAATTGGATAAGTGAATTCACAATAAAATGTGTGTATAATATAATAAAAATCTTAAATATGTGTATAGTATAAAAGTATTAAATATATTTCCGTTGTCTGGTACCTGTGACACAAGTTCTTTGGATACTTAGCACAGGGCCAGATTTACGTAGTGTAAAGCGTCCATAGTTATAGACTATATTATAATATAGAAGTCTCTCGCTTGTTGTGTCGAGTATCCGATCCACAGGGTTATGAGAGCAATTTATACATAGTTGTATTCTAAGTGCGTCACCGATTTCCAATATCGGTAATATGTCCCCCGATCGTAAGTAGGTAAATAACGGGCATTTATCGGAGCACTTATTACGACAACAATCGTTTGACAAAGGTTAATCCCTCAAAGGGACCGCGTGACCCTCCCCTAAGAATCCTTTCTTTGGGCGTTTTCCAAACCTAGAATATATAAATTGAATGAAACATGAAGATATTTTAATATCACGTAACGCAAAAAACATTATAATACGTTAAAAGGAATTTGGTTGTGGAGGTTTAATTAAATTTTAGTAGTAAGTTGAAATTTTCAATTTGGATAATGTATCAAATATTTTATTGAACGTGTCAAAAGGGGAATGAAAATATAATAAAATTAAAGAAAGCTAAAATATGATTAAGTAGAATGGCCAAAAGTTAACTGTAAAAATATATTAAAGTGCAGATTTACTAAAATCAAAATTCAAAGTAAAACGATAAACCAATGTATTTATAAGTTTTATTGTATAACACTACTTATATTTTAATTACAAGAAATTAAGACAATTAGCAACACACCATTTTATATACTACATTTCATTTTATCAATAAATATATGTAAATGGAAGAAACCAAAATATCTTAAACAGCTTTGTAATATTTTTACTGTTATTAGTATTCCTAGGAATAGAATTTAAACAATAAATTAATAAACTATGGAATAAAATTAAATGTATTTAACAACCTGGTAATTTACTTTTTATTTAAAAGTACCAAACACATGATACTTTAGCAAATTAGACTATTTTTACAATATACCAATAATTTATCATTAAAATATATTTCCAAGTATTAAATAATAATAAATTATTTACTTATTTAAACACTATAATAAAACGAGACATAATAATATTACTTAGCTACAACATAATATAGAGGCTTTTAGAAAATATGGTACTTATCTTAAATTTGTTCACTTAATATCTGGTTCAGAACTGAATCCAATTTATCGGACATATTCTTTTATAAGTATCATTTGGCGCCATTTACACCGGAAGATATAACACAATGACAATATTATTTTAAAGCGGAAGTTCGTAGAATAATTTTCATTATGAAATACTGAAATTGACATACAAAAATGTTTACAATGAATGTTCAATTATTTTCACATTATTTCAGAATTTAACCTTAATAATTACATTTTTATTAAACATCTCAAATTATCAAATTCTAGAACCGGAAACAATATTGGAAACAATATTATACTGACATAAATGTCAAAGTGACTTAAAAACTACTTTGTTAAGAATGACATAATTATAATTGTTTTATTAAATTATTCACAAAATAATAAATTCATAGTTAGTTACAATTTAAATTTGTTACAAATTGCCATATTAATAATCAAATCTGACACGGCCATACTGACATGTACTTCGCTCTCTGAAGTACTACACAATGTACACTACGAAAACTACACAATTCAATAAAGACATAACCAAAAAATAGGCATTATTTATTAACATTTACAATTATTATATATATACAGATCATACATCGTGTTTATATATTTTTTTTATTATTATTTCTATAGCCTTTAATTAATTTTACACTTTTTATCACCACTATCATCAAGTAGTGATCTCAAAAACACCGACTTAGCAGTTCACAGAGAAAACACTTATTTTAATTTACAATTTTCATTGCTACTATAAATCATAGCAACGGTTAGTGACCTCCCTTTAATTCCTTGGCTCCTTACCTGCTGCACATAAGTTGAGCCTTAAGTAGAGCACTAACTTTCAGCAGTTTGTTTAAACCTTAACTCCAATTTTAATGTTTATCACATACGGCTACTACAGCTAGCAATGATCAACGAGTATACTCGTAACTTTTCTTTTGTGATTAAGCAATACTTAAAGCTTTGTAAAACATTTGTTTTTTTTATTATTATAGTTACAATCTAATTCGTCGGCGAAAACCGGAAATGTTCGGTAAATAAGTTATCAAATACAGTAATAAAGTAATGTACGAAAACGTAATATATTATCTATCACATTTGGAGGACAATGTACTATTCGTTTTGAAGATGACTAAATTAATGTACGTTATTAAAGGCAGTGTTACAGCAACACGTTTACAATTAAGTACTTTGTCAAAATTGGGTAATTATTTTTGACAAAGAGCAATGAAAACATTATGTAACTACTACTAACGTAGTAGAGTATAAATTGTATAGAATTACGTTTGATGATAATTTTACACAGCTACATTTTAGGCAACTTACCTACTTGCTAAGATGACGAGGAACAAAACAATTTTAAATGTGTTCCAAGTTCCAACACATGTATAATGTACTTTATTTCACTTTTGTGCACTGCGGATTTAGTTTTATTTCCATCATACATCATTTTGTACCAAATCTTTTTATTCTTTTTTTAATTATTTGTATGAAATAGTAATTTATTAAATTGTAATTTTTAATAGTTTACATAAATTTACTTTACTGGCCAAAAAAAACTGGTTTAGTTTGTAACTAGTATAATATTATAATGTTTTTTTTTTAAATATCACAAGCTATGGTATGGCAGAATGTCAGCCACGTAATAATACTTTTTCCATCATGTCGTTACTACATTCTTGTGATGAAATAAGTGATTGATAGATTGATTGATTGATCCTAAATTTAATTTCTGCCAAAAAAAAATCATAATAACAATCTAGAGGCACATTAAACGGTCTACTTGATGATAACAGTTTGGTTGTGAGTTTATTTAATGTACAAAATTAAATACATATATATTTTTTTTGCTAATTAAAACTCTTTGATCCATATAAACTCGACAGCAGACGCCATTATAACGATTCAATAAATTTGTTGTTAATACAATTATTTATTTCCAATTTTCCCACGTTTATACCACGAAACTAATAACTGAAAAATGAATACCTACTTCAGAATTTCGATTGTGATACTATTTACTTTTGGAACAATAAACAACATTTCCATTAGAACTAATTTGGTTTACCATTATCACAAAGTAGATAATATATAACAGAGACACGACCTAGTACTAGAAAATGGTATCACCATAATACTGGCAACGCGACTGGCAAAGGCTGAAGTCCTTAGAAATTCCGGAAACCGCCATCTAGCGCCACTATTAGAAAATACTAATCAGTAATTTCGTTTCATATCTTCTTCTTAATTGAGGAGTTGAATTTAGCTTAATGTGATGTTATGCTTAAAAAATATGGTTATCAAAGTACAAATATTCACATTAAAATAAATTAATGTGAATATTTGTACTTGGTTCGGCATATTTACATTTTATAATTTACAAGACGTTAATAGTAGTGACATCTATTGCATTTTTTTTTTGTATTAAAGATATATTGTATGGGATGGTAGGCCATGCCATTATTAATATCAAATCAAGTTCTAGTTAGGTTAGATAGTTCAAATATCATAAAATATTGGACTAAGAACAAAACTTGTTATTGTAGGTAATAGAAATATTGCATTTAGAGTGAGAAGAGGCAGACTTTGTTATTTCCCCAGTAGGTTGGTGGGTATATGTTTGTACTTAGGTGTATTTATATTTATTGATTTATACAATTCATAGTCTTGACAGAACAACGTCTGTCGGGCCCACTATACCATAAAAACATAACCCCGTTCGGCCAATCCGACTTTCACATTTTTTAAAATATATTTTCATATATATTTTTATATATTTTTAGATTCATATTTAACGGAGTGCGATATTCTGTGGGCGTCTGTTGATTGTTTTGTATCGTCAGGAAATAATAAGCCGCACATACAGTACCGGTATATTGTTCGTAATATAACAAGGTTGCACTCTAAAATATTAACTCAGGGCATGGATGCAAATGGATAACGATCAGAAACGCGGAGAGTTCTGCGCTCACGTCCGTTCCGTCTGACACTCCACCGTTATGTGTCATTTCAAACGAGCATAGACCACTCCCAAGCCATGACAGCTGTCCATGTCATAGCTTGACGTTTCGTAGACAGATGACAGCTACAGGTAACATGTTGCACGACTGAAGCGCCATCTCGCCGACACGGCCATCCTGCCGCATCACACGTCCTCGTGTGTGACTGAAAGAGACACATACAACCAGTAGCCTTTGCCGTCCCTCGGTCATCTCTGACCAATAAAACGTATTCACTTAACATCAAATTTATTACAACTCTTTTAACTTAGCACATAGATCAAAAACTATGTTTACTGATTTCAAACTATGTCCACTAATTACACAGTGCTTTTGTAAATCAACAACATCGGAGGATATCTGAAGTTCAAACTTTAAATCAAATCATCATTACGCAATGAACACATGTCGCGATTCCATACAGTCTACACCACACATAACACCTCTCTCGAGCATTATGCGATCAGTGCCTCCATCAAGCATGTCATAAGAGAACAATGCCTCCATCGAGCATTTTCCCCCAAGTGTAACCGAACATAATCACGCGATGTGCCAGAAACTTCAGATCATCACTTTGATCAGCTAACTCTTCTACAACCAACTGACCTTCAGAGCATCCTTCTCAGTCTATCATGAGCATACTTGTATGTCCTCTTAGAATCTAACGCCTTTAGCAAGTATCGATCTCCATTTAGCGACTCAATGTTTATTCATCATCGAAATTAATATTTCGTAAATAGGCTTCAAACAAGACTGTACCCAATTTTCACACTACAGTCAAGAGATAAACAATTACGCTCACCAGATAAATTTTGTTTCGAATTTGATACTTCAACGAAGTACAGACTACAGAGCGGAAAGTCCTAGCCGTCGCGCCACCGAGCCGCACAGCACCACCCGCCGCGCTCCGTCGCGTCGTCGCGTTGCGTTGCGTCGCGTCGCTAGCATTGCTCGAACACCCAACCTCCATCTGTACACAAAATTAAACAGCACAAAAATGTCCAGACTATGTAAAATTAAGTTCTTTTTGGGTTTCCTTATCGGTAAGGAGTCAGAGAAAGAATAGCAGCTTTCATCCATCCAGCAACCATTTTTCCCGTGCCGTTAAAGCGACAGAGGGAATACAAAATTGGAAATTGCGCCCGCGGACCCGCCTGCCAAGTGTAGCGAGTATAGGCAACTACTTCCCATGGAACACTTTGAGGGATGCAAATGTCCAGAAGAGGACGTCAAAAGCTTTCGAGGTTTAAATATCGGGAATAACAATAAGATAAAAATCTAAAATCACTATGCAGTAACTTAATTTCATTTCCATTCAACGATCTAACTGATTGGATGAAGAAAAGCTATTACAGTATGAGTCACACAATAACAACTGATCAGGTTGTATTGTACAATTTAAATATATTATATCTAGCAATATCCCGCGAAACAATTATAACCACAACCTGCAAGCAGATGAGTGAGTGTACGCATAGGCATGCGTTTGATGCACCTCCCTCCTCCCACACTGCTTATGCGTACACTCGCAAGCAAAAAACATGAAAACACCACCACCACACAAGCAATAATGTTAACACGATCGTGCAAAGTCCCACCACCATGCAGGTTGCAAAACTCGACGCGCGTTTCGCTCCGACCCCGGAGCATCCTCAGGATGTTGACTCTGCGAACAATGTTCGTTAAGTGATGCCGCCCGCCAAAACACCGCCTTATATTCCCTACAGCTACTACCCCTACCAACTAGTACCCCCACCAAACAAGTTAATAAGAGGTGACGAAGTAAGGTTAGTTTGGTCATTCAACAATGCAATTCTATTGTTGTTCTTTACTTTAATTATTTCTAACTGTTCCAACACGCTCAGTCGAAAGCCTTTATCACATTTATGTAATATCTTATAGGAATGACCATCTGGTATATTGTGACTACTATCTAAAAGATGTTTGGCAAAATGTGATTTATCATGATGACCATTTCTATAAGCCGCGATATGTTCTTTATACCGAGTCTCAAAGTTACGTCCAGTCTGACCTACGTATACACTGTCGCATTCAGGACAATCGATTCTGTATACACCTGATTGATACTTTAAATCAATCCGGTCTTTATTATTACATAATTGATTTTTTAAAGTATTATTCGTCCTAAATGCGACATGCATATCGTTATTTTTCATTATTTTGGATAAACGTGCAGATACCTCACCCATGTAGGTCAAACTGGACTTATATCTAACTACTTCCTTATCAGAGGTCCCTGCGTACAAAAACTTAACCAATTCCTTTTTATTTTTAATATTTAACATATTATCAATTATTTTGGGATTGTACCCATTCGCCTCAGCAATTTGATAAATTATGTTTAACTCTTTTTGGTAATTTACTCTACTAAGAGGAACAGAAACTAATCTGTGAATATAACTATGAAAGGCCGCGTGTTTGTGTTGCCAAGGATGACATGAGGATGCATGAATAGTAGTATTAGTATACGTCGGTTTGCGAAAGATCCCAAAACTGTGTTTATTATCAACTCTAGTGATAGATAAATCTAGAAAATTGAGAGTATTATTATCTTCACATTCTAGTGTGAATTTTATTTTAATATGTTTTTTATTAAGATTTTTAAGAAATACGTCCAGTTGTCTCTGTGTACCCGTCCAACAAAGTATGCAGTCATCTACATATCTATAGTAATATAAAATGCTCTTATTATTAACAATATTTCTCTGTTCAAAATCGTCCATAAATATTTCAGCCAGCAAAGGACTCAGTGGTGAGCCCATTGCTAGACCGTCTTGTTGAACAAAGAACTGATTGTTAAATCTAAAGTAGTTTTGTTCCATGCAGACCTTAGTAAGGGAAAGCAATTCATCACCTTCACCAGGAGGTAAACGTTGTTCCAATGCATTACCCAAAATACCCAACGTTTCCTCACACGGGATATTAGTGAATAAACTATCTACATCAAGCGAGACTAATTTGCAACGGGGTGGCAAAGTCACGTTTTTAATATGATCTACTAATTGTAAGCTATTTTTTATAGCATAAGGTGGTCTAAATGAAAGCTTTTGCTTAATAATGTAATTAAGTGACTTTGCTAACTCGTATGCTGGTGCACCTATGTATGAGACAACTGGACGCATAGGAATATCAGTTTTGTGAATCTTTGGCAAGCCGTAAAGTGATGGCGCGCGAGGATTCATTGGAATAAGTTTCCTCTTTGCTGATTCGGTTTGGAAAAAGTGTGAATTTTTGTTTATGGCTAATTTAACCTTAGCCACAAACTTATTTGTTGGGTCAGAAGATACCCTTAGAAATTGGTCACAACGAATCACGTTATTAACTTTCTCCGAGTAATCGTCGCGCCTCATCACCACTATTGTGTTACCCTTATCCGCTTTAGATACAACCAAGTCATTATTAGTTATTGTTTGTTTTAATGACTTCAAAGCAACTTCTTCAGGGTTTATCGAAAAACCGGAAGGAGTACCCTTGATTTCATTAGCTAGTAGACCCTTAACCATATTGTCCTTCTTATTAATCAAAACTGCCATTTCCGAATCTACCGCAAGCATTTCCAAGGCATTTTGATTAATCTTAGGAGAAATATTATATTTAAGACCCTTTTCCAGAAGTGTCATCTCATCCTTGGCAAACTGGACATTGGTTAAGTTTTTGACGCGAGGGTGGAAAGAAAAAGGTTCAGACTGTGATTCTGTATACGATTGTACATTCCTCTTTTTATTTACTAAAGTCTGAAGCTTTTTCTTTTGACTAACATACTTAGCATGCACTTCGATTGATGCGAAACTACGTGCTTTTTCATCCAAACAATCGAATTCTAAGTTATGTAATTTGAATGAGAGCTCGGTATAAAGAACTTTGAGATGTAGTTTTAAATTGTCTCTAACGGTAAACCAATGACGCGTCTCTTCGTTAAGCCAGATGGACTCTGCTTTTTTAATAGCCGTATTGGCGGCTCGACTGTGCGTGTTGCTTTTAACATTAATATAACTGGGAACAACATTAAGATGTTTGCATTGTTGATTGAACCAAATATTTTGGGCGGCAACTCGATGTAATTTTGTTAGCTTAATATAGAGTCGTGCCTGTACGGTCATGCTCACCGATTTTAAATAGTTAATTGAATCAGGCGTTACTTTGCGGAAATCCATAGCATACAATTTAAATATATTATATCTAGCAATATCCCGCGAAACAATTATAACCACAACCTGCAAGCAGATGAGTGAGTGTACGCATAGGCAACCTGCATGGTGGTGGGACTTTGCACGATCGTGTTAACATTATTGCTTGTGTGGTGGTGGTGTTTTCATGTTTTTTGCTTGCGAGTGTACGCATAAGCAGTGTGGGAGGAGGGAGGTGCATCAAACGCATGCCTATGCGTACACTCACTCATCTGCTTGCAGGTTGTGGTTATAATTGTTTCGCGGGATATTGCTAGATATAATATATTTAAATTGTATGCTATGGATTTCCGCAAAGTAACGCCTGATTCAATTAACTAGGTTGTATTGTCCTTACCCAACTTGACATCAACATTTTTAGTTGTAGTGTCGTGGGAATCGAACCCACAACTCCAAAGTCGAGAGTCATGCTCAAAACAACTAGACCATGGAGGCGTTCATAATACCTAAAGACTCGCTAGTGCGTTTACAACCTTTTACAAAATCACCAAGTTTGCCGAAGCTAACTGAAGTCACTCAATGAACTTTCTAATCTTCCACCGCATCAGTGGACTGCCACGGCCTCTGAGACTCTTGGACCGTTGAGTGTGTGATGCCTCGTTCACCATTTTTTTTTTGTTTTAAGCTCACCAATGAAAATTACATTTAAGTATGTAGTTTCAAACTACCTACTTACTATCATGTAACATGTCAATTGTTATTGTATGAGCCTGATTGTTTACAACTTGCGCTCACCTGCAGAGATAAGACCTTTACTTGTTGTGTAATAATAATTATTATCATTAAAATCAAACTTTGATTCCTTCTTTATTAACTGTGTTGATTTTACTCTATTAATAAGAATATAGCTAGTATAATAACAAGTTTTAAAACTCACATAATTTTATTATCAAAATACTGTAAGATCTTTTACTCTGAATCTCTTTTCTGTTAATAATACTGTGATTATAAAACCAGACCAATTCTGAACTTTACAATGAAATAAGTAATGATACTCATACAACCAGTTCACATCTTTGCGAAGCAAGTAGAGAAGTCCATAAGATACACAATGCTCATCTGCGTTGGTTGGTTACCCAGCAAAGCTCGTTCTATGCATCGGGCAAGTATGCAAGCTATGCAAGGCTATGCATCGTCCAGTCAAGCACTATCCCAGTGTATTGTCCATCTACAAATAAAACAAAACAGCAATACAAACGAACACTAAACTTTAAAGTTTATTTAGATTTTTGGGCAAGCAATTTCATGTAAACTTTGAAATTGTATTTACTTTGAAAGCTTCTAAATTATTACGAGAAATACAAAGATTGCTACCACCTGTTACCAAAGCCACCAAGCTTATAACCAAGACCTGTCGTTGACTAGCCACGTCAATCTTGTCATAATATCGTGGCATTGTCAGCACGTTACCATCGTCAGCAGCGTTGTAATCCCATCATTCGTCTTTCTGCTATGCATATAGCATGCTGCCTTTGGTAGTGGAGGCTCCGTAATATACTCTGTTCCGTCTCAACGTGATCTGAATGTCAGCAAGGCCATATCAATTCCATCAATTTTATAATCTATCTTGATTTTCAGGGTTACATCTCGCTTCTGATAACGGAGGTGCGGTATTTTGTGGGCGTGTTGATTGTTTTGTATCGTCAGGAAATAATAAGCCGCACATACAGTACCGGTATATTGTTCGTAATATAACAAGGTTGCACTCTAAAATATTAACTCAGGGCATGGATGCAAATGGATAACGATCAGAAACGCGGAGAGTTCTGCGCTCACGTCCGTTCCGTCTGACACTCCACCGTTATGTGTCATTTCAAACGAGCATAGACCACTCCCAAGCCATGACAGCTGTCCATGTCATAGCTTGACGTTTCGTAGACAGATGACAGCTACAGGTAACATGTTGCACGACTGAAGCGCCATCTCGCCGACATATTAATATCTATCGAATCTAACCTAACCCAAACCTAACCTAAACCTAACCTAACCCAAACCTAACCTAAACCTAACCTAAATTAAACCTAACCCAAACCTAACCTAACCTAACCCAAGATATTTTTAAATAAAAATATAAGATGAAATTTTATTTTATGTAGAAGTGGCTATATTTAGTTGTAATTTCTGAGCCTCCTCCAACAGGTCACAACACAATTCGCTCTTAATTTCATTATGTTCTAAATATTTTTCATTATGGTCTCGTACTATGTAAACTATATATATAAGAATGTGGGATGAAAAAGCAATAAATGTTAGTATCATACCCATTTTCTGGTATAATTATTATACAAAAAACAAAAAATTACTTATTTCTATAACTTACAACTTTAATGAATTATTAAGCCATATAATTAGTTAATAACTACATTTAGTTGGTTTAGCGAAAGCTTTTGTAAAGCACCTACTACCATACAAATAAATATTATACTATTCAATATTTGTTCATGATACTATAGTTAGTTGTATAATATAGATTCTCAGTTGCTAAAGCACTATCTAGTTTAGTCAACATTTTGCTCATTCTTTAGTGTTCGATAAATAACTGTATATACATTAAAATACAAACACCGACATATTTTGTAGACTAAAAAAAACATTAAGTAAAACGTTGCAATGAATTTAATTTAAAAACCCATAATGTTTCTTGACCCAATAGGCCACACAAAAAAAACAATTATATTATAAGTATCAGACATTACAAATACTCTTTTGTATTAAACGGATTCACACAAATGCTTTTATCACTAATACTCTTTATTTAACGTTTCTAATCTATCCAGTTTTATTTGTACACGATCATCCCTTATCCACATTCTCAATGTTAACTTTAAAAAAAGGGTTTCTTTACGAATTACTTTTGGTGAGCCCCAAAATTAGTGATATTGTATAAAATAGAAACATACCGTTATACCGTTATCCATAGTAATAATTCGTCTCAATATTGTTGATAAAACCAAATCATCTTTATTCAGCTAGGGGCCATCTTCACCAAAGCGATAGAAAAAGTTTATAACAATTTCAACACTAAAACTTAATATTACCACTTCACTCCCGGGGTGTGTCATCGTTAATAGAATCTTTAAAGTAGGCATTGGACACAAACGATATAACATTTCTCACAAAACACTACAACAGTATTTGACTTAAAAACATAATAATAAAAAGTAATCCGAAATTGCGGGTAGAAAGAAAAACCGCTATTGGTTCAAAATAAAATATGGTATTGTCGTTTATGTTAAAATATTGATACATTTTGACGTACCTATTCTAAATTCTTACCAACAATAACTACCAACATTAATTACATAATAATCCAAAGCAAGCTTTGTTTATTATGTATCACTTTCATATAACCTTTTAACGATTTCCCTATATTTATGCTCAATCGGCTTCAAATATAAGCAGAGTAAAAATGAACTAAAATAATAATGTATATTATCTATTTTTACATAATTATTATGTTTATTGTGTTGTATATTTTATATACCTACAGCCGTACGGCGTTTTTTGACTAACGTTTTTTTAAAAATTAAATTAGAAGTTTTGTTAAAATATAACAATTAACAAAATTTCTAAATACAATGCTTGTCTTATCATTAAAGTCAATTTGTTCATAAATAATAACTTGTACCTTATGTGGAGTACCATCATTGAAATACACTGGTCAATTTACTTTTCTTTTTGGGCCTAGATAACTTGGCATCCTGCAGCCACAATATCCCGTTCTCTTCTAATATTCTTTGTTCAACAAGTAGTGTTGATAGTTGATACCATGGGTGGTGAAAGGCCATTGTCATCGGAAAAATATACTCCCAACTATTGTTGCGGTAGGTATCTGAAAACAAAAATGTGATTAGACAAATGAAATAGAAATCGCGGGATGGAGAGGATCACCACTTCTGATGTCAAAAGGGGAATGAAAATATAATAAAATTAAAGAAAGCTAAAATATGATTAAGTAGAATGGCCAAAAGTTAACTGTAAAAATATATTAAAGTGCAGATTTACTAAAATCAAAATTCAAAGTAAAACGATAAACCAATGTATTTATAAGTTTTATTGTATAACACTACTTATATTTTAATTACAAGAAATTAAGACAATTAGCAACACACCATTTTATATACTACATTTCATTTTATCAATAAATATATGTAAATGGAAGAAACCAAAATATCTTAAACAGCTTTGTAATATTTTTACTGTTATTAGTATTCCTAGGAATAGAATTTAAACAATAAATTAATAAACTATGGAATAAAATTAAATGTATTTAACAACCTGGTAATTTACTTTTTATTTAAAAGTACCAAACACATGATACTTTAGCAAATTAGACTATTTTTACAATATACCAATAATTTATCATTAAAATATATTTCCAAGTATTAAATAATAATAAATTATTTACTTATTTAAACACTATAATAAAACGAGACATAATAATATTACTTAGCTACAACATAATATAGAGGCTTTTAGAAAATATGGTACTTATCTTAAATTTGTTCACTTAATATCTGGTTCAGAACTGAATCCAATTTATCGGACATATTCTTTTATAAGTATCATTTGGCGCCATTTACACCGGAAGATATAACACAATGACAATATTATTTTAAAGCGGAAGTTCGTAGAATAATTTTCATTATGAAATACTGAAATTGACATACAAAAATGTTTACAATGAATGTTCAATTATTTTCACATTATTTCAGAATTTAACCTTAATAATTACATTTTTATTAAACATCTCAAATTATCAAATTCTAGAACCGGAAACAATATTGGAAACAATATTATACTGACATAAATGTCAAAGTGACTTAAAAACTACTTTGTTAAGAATGACATAATTATAATTGTTTTATTAAATTATTCACAAAATAATAAATTCATAGTTAGTTACAATTTAAATTTGTTACAAATTGCCATATTAATAATCAAATCTGACAAACGCATTAACATTTTTGGCTTGAATTTTCATTATTAAACTGAGATTAAACCAAGTATATATTATATTATAATAAGTAACAGTTTAAAAAACACTGGAAACACACGGATCAAAGTTCATTACGCGGCCATTCTCAGAAGTCCAAACACAGCTATGATTCGATATTCATAAAATGCCAGTGCCTAACTTCCAGCTTTATTATTAGACCTTGAAACCTAGTCATGATCACAGTTCATTACAAGGCTTTTCTAAGAAATCCAAAAACAGCTTCGCATTATCGTATCATACGATATTCTATCATGAAGTTCGACAGTACCATATTATTGTATTGTCATCAGAAATATCTGCCAAATATTTATTACGCTACGATCCTTAAAAAATGGTTAAATTAGTTACCTAATATTTAATTACATAGTTACATACAGGTCGACCTCGTAAAACCGTGTTGATACTAAAAAACTTAATAGTTTGATAGCTCCATAAAGTAACGTTATTGAATGACAATTGTATGAAAAACTTAACAGCACCAATACAATTGCCATTCGATTACTTTACGGAATTTTCAAACGTTCCTGCTCGCTACTGGAACGTAGGTATCCTACTCTATGTATTTAACTTCGTTATTTAATTTACCCGTAAAGTTATTCAGTTGCGTCTACTCTGTTGTTCTCAGACAATGTTTGTGAAGTGTTTCGCGGCCATCAAGTGTACTCTGCCTAATTCGATAGTCGGTGCTCCATTTAAATGTCAAAAGTGTAGTGACGCTTGAGCCGTCTGCGGTGAGGCAGACTCACTTAGTGGAGTCTGAGAGGTATAATTAAGTAGTTAGTAATTCATTTCGTATGTAATTAATTATGAAAAATTAACATTTTAAGGCCCGTATAAATAATACAATCTCAATCGAAACCGCTACTTGAGATCCTATTTGACAGATAAAAAAATGTTGCGTTTCACTTTTAAAAGTGAACAACTTTATTTCTTTTATTTTTGAACCGTAATATTCACAATATAGATTTTAGAAAAACATTAATTCAATCTTAATCTACATTTATATAAACTTTATTTTAACGTTTATAAAAAATTATGTAAAGTTCTTCATTTTAAAAGTGAAATGAAACTTTTATTTTGTTTTCGATTGAGTTACTTTTATTAATACAGGACTAAATATAAATAAATGTGGTTTCCTAATGCTTATGTACTCTTCATGAAAAAGTGACTTATAGCGTCGACAAAGTACCCCCCACTTCTAATGCTAAACGGCTGGCTAAAATCTAATGAACTTAAACGGAAAACTCTGCCCTGGTAATTAATAGAGCAGTAAATCAGAAAAGGTGGTTTTGGGAAAATGGCACTTAGAGATAAAGCTTTAAGTATGATTTTGTCAAAACCGCATTTTCTGACTTACCTTATTAAATACGAGGGCAGAACTATATTACTTACCCCGTGTTCCAGATGCAGCTGTCAGCTGTCAAAAACTGTTCAAAACGCACAGAATGATCACGCCATTTTGCATATTTTTACCCATCTTGTTTTTGACGTTTACACAGATTTCACTGATCTCGATGTTATTTTTAAATTATGGATCGAGCAAATTTATTCTAGATTCTTTTTTAATGTAGTTATTATTGTTAATCTATACTAATATTATAAAGAGGTAAACGTTTGATTGTTTGTTTGTTTGTTTGTTTGAATGGAATAGGCTCTGAAACCACTGAACCAATATGAAAAATTCTTTCACCGTTGGAAAGCTACATTCCTAGCGCTGAACATAGGCTATATTATATGTTTAAAAAAAGTAGGGTTCCTTACTAAAACCCCAAAAATGTAGCCCAAAGTGTAAAAAAACGACCTCCAAAATTTGTTACGTCGTGTGCGCTTCGACAACGGCTTGACCAATTTCGCAAATTTTTTTTACGGTATCTTCGTTATTGTTACGAAAAGGTTATTATGAAAGAAAATGTTGAAAAAAATAAGCAGAAAATTAGAAAAAAGAAGAAAATACGTGATGGTCACGCGGGGTTTGAACCTGGGCTCGATCGATTCACGTCGTTGTCAGTTTATATGACACGGGTGTCATGGTAACGACGTTGTTTACAAATGGAAAATAAAAATTATGAAATGCTATAAATAACGTATTAACATAAACTTAAACTATTTGGATTCATTAAACTATTTGTCCACCACTAATAAATAGACGGGTCATTTTAATAGGTAACATTTGACAGTTTATCAAAAATGAGCGACGTAACGTTGTAACGACGACATAATAAAATAAATATTTTCTTTTTGTTAAAACTGCAGAATTTACTAAACTTTATTTAATAATTATAAGATATTTATTGTCAACATAACCAATATGAGTTTTTTTACGATTTGCTTTCACTGATAAACGATCTTAAATATAATATACAAATTATGATTTAATGAAATAAACGTCGTGATAATGTTACGTCAGTTAACACTTTTTCTTATTAAACACTAGAGACTTACTCAAAAAATCGAATAATCTTTTAACAACTATAAATATACCTATTTAAAAAAAGTACTTAACTTATAAGTTGTAATAAGAATATATTATAAATGTTAATTTAAAAATCAGATCGAAGGAGTTAGATCCATGGTCATAATTCACGAACAATTAAAAAAAAACGAAAACGTCATGATAGGACGCCACTATGTCTTTTGTCGTCATTTGTCTTTGTGCGAAGTTAACGTCTGTCTGTTCTGTCTTTTTTTTCTTGCTACTGAAAACGAAAATGCAATTAAAAAAAAATGTCTGTCTGTCTGTTAGCGTGTCTCTTTGCTCCGGCTAATCTCTGGAACGGCTGGACCGATTTTAACGAGACTTTCACTGGTAGATAGCTAAAGTTATAAGGATTAATTTAGGCTTCTTTTCATCATCATCATCGTTATCTCACTAATGATCACCGAATCGGCTGGACCGACTGTGACGGGAGCATTCACCGGGCGTTAGCTTATGTTAGTTCCATCTATACATCAGCTATTTGTATTAAAGTAAGTCGTGTTAGTTAAATTATTTATAACTCAAGAATGGCTTTATCGATATGGTTGAAAATTGGTGAGGAAGTAACTTAGAGCCAGTAGACGGACATAGGATACTATTTATTCCATTTGACAGCGCAGAACCAGCAACGTTCACGGAAGGGTTTGGCGTTGTGGGTTCCGCGTTGCGGGTTCCGGGTTCCCGTGTTGCGGGTTCCGGGTTCCGCGTCGCGGGTTCAGGGTTCCCGTGTTGCAAGTTCCGGGTTCCGCGTTGCGGGTTTCGGGTTCCCATGCTGCGGGTTCTGCGTTGCGGGTTCCGGGTTCCCGCGTTGTGGGTTCCGGGTTCCCGCGTAGCGGGTTCCGCGTTGCGGGTTCCGCGTTGCGGGTTCCGCGTTGCGGGTTCCGCGTTCCCGCGTTGCGGGTTCCGGGTTCCCGCGTTGCGGGTTCCGGGTTCCCGCGTTGCGGGTTCCGGGTTCCCGCGTTGCGGGTTCCTGGTTCCCGAGTTGCGGGTTCCGGGTTCCCGCGTTGCGGGTTCCTGGTTCCCGAGTTGCGGGTTCCGGGTTCCCGCGTTGCGGGTTCCGGGTTCCCGCGTTGCGAGTTCCTGGTTCCCGCGTTGCGGGTTCCGGGTTCCCGCGTTGCGGGTTCCGGGTTCCCGCGTAGCGGGTTCCGCGATGCGGGTTTCGGGTTCCCATGGTGCGGATTCCGGGTTCCCGCGTTGCGGGTTCCGCGTTCCCGCGTTGCGGGTTCCGGGTTCCCGCGTTGCGGGTTCCGCGTTCCCGCGTTGCGGGTTCCGCGTTGCGGGTTTTGGGTTCCCGCGTTGCGGGTTCCGCGTTCCCGCGTTGCGGGTTCCGGGTCCCCGCGTTGCGGGTTCCGGGTTCCCGCGTTGCGGGTTGCGGGTTCCCGCGTTGCGGGTTCCGGGTTCCCGCGTTGCGGGTTCCGGGTTCCCGCGTTGCGGGTTCCGGGTTCCCGCGTTGCGGGTACCGGGTTCCCGCGTTGCGGGTTTCGGGTTCCCATGCTGCGGGTTCCGCGTTTCCGCGTTGCGGGTTGCGGGTTTTGGGTTCCCATGCTGCGGGTTCCGGGTTCCCGCGTTGCGGGTTCCGCGTTCCCGAGTTAGGGGTTGTTTTTTTTAGTTGAATTTCATCATAAACTGTTTTTATGCTCAACGAAGTGGGCAAGGGTCAGCTAGTTTAAAATATAAATAGAATTTATGGGATTTAAAGGAAATATTAAATTTTGACATCTGTCAGTCGTTCCACTAGCTTATGAATGATCTGTGCGTTCAGAGTAAAAAGAGCGCTTATAGGAACACGCCCTTATATAACTTTGTTCGTTCAAGAGTTAAAGAGGCCTTAAAAATGCGCTTACTGGAAACGTTCGTAACCAAACGCGATTCTCTTTACTCTGTTGGTTATGTTTACAGACAGATAATAATAATATCTATGGACGCTTCACACCACGTCAAGCTAGCCCCGGGCTAGGTCCATCTATCAAAGGACTAAAATGACCACAAGAAGAAGTGGATTTGCTCGCTGGCTCTTAGCTATACACACGAACACACTGGTTGTTGATCTAACACCTGACCTGCTCGCTTACTCCCGACACAATCGAGAATCGAATCAGTTCGATCTCAACGGCCTCTGTTATTTTATTTGGTGAATTACTTTGAAAGTAACTTAGTAGTTTTGTACTCCCGACCATATCAATTGACTGAGAATAAAAATAAAAATAAGTCAATTTATTCGGGAGTACGCGGCACGATCGAATGTGAATTAAAATCTAATCAGTTTAGAGAGTAAGACCCCAGGATTGAAACTTATCTGTTTTGTATCTTTTATGGATATCTTTAATCGTGATTTGTCGCGTTATGGTAAGTAATTTATATAAAGTGCCAAATCAAAAAATGCTCTACGCGTCATTATCTTTACGCTGTATTCGGCTTATAATAAGGTCTATGGACGCTTCACACCACGTTGATCTAGCCTCGTACTAAGTATATTATGGACCATAATCATAGAGTGTTCAAAATCGCAAACAACAATATCTAATTTGATGACAATCAAATATGTCAAATCCCATACATTTTGCTATCGAACTTTGTAAGCGATTTGTAAGCGATAATTAGCGATGGCATCTTGAGTAGGCCCCCAGGACTTCGACAAGTTGCCTTCTTCAGGGCAACCCAAGGACTAACCCTACACAAAATTGACACACACTTTATGCCTGGGTTTCACCCCACTCGCTCATGCATCCGCATCCCTTACTTCGCTTCCTTCAAAATTACAAACAATATACCAAAACCTTCCGTAATAGTTCTAATCTATCTATTGCTGAAAATAGCATGATATCATGTGTAGTAGTTTTTACAGAACATACAGACTGACAGACAGATGCGGAGGACTTTGTTTTATATAACGTAGTGATATTACATAATTATGTATACTTTTCGTTAAACAAATACAACATTTTCATACATAATCCTCGGACTGTCTCCAACTATGCTCAGGCAAAGCAAATATTATTCCTAAGCATTATTGTCTTTGACGTGTTGTGTGCGACCCAAGATAGGGCCCTTATGAATATATTAGCGGGGAATCTTCGCAGAAATTATACTAACATTATACTTGTGTATATCGGACCGGAATATTTACAACTAAATGCTCCATTTACTGGTAACAGTTCAGGGGCCTTACCCAAGATGCCATCGCTTAGTTACGTAAAGTTCTGTAGATACGTTATCTGTTTTGAGATAACGACATTGATTTCGTACCCAACATACACTAAGATTGCGCTTCGTCATGGCGTAATTTTGAAAACGTTTTGTCTCTGGTTCCGGCGCCATATAACGTAATTTTCGCTGTCAAGTGTCAACTGTGTCAACTGTCAAATCCGTCACTAGACTATCATGTTACAAGACAACAAACTACCATGTGCCAGTGTTGCCAACCTAGGAGTTTTTCCCCTAAATTCGGTGGCAAAAAATTTCTACAAGCAGTTTTTAGGTGTAAAATTGTTTAGGTTTATATTTGGGGTCTCTATTTTTTTACTTACCTATAACGACCAAAATTTTAAAAGTCAATCTGTATAATAAATAATGTTGGTAGTGTATCTTAACGTATAATGGACATAATCACATTTTTATCAGGATTAATTTATTTTTATTATATTTATAGTTTTCAGTGCCATAAGAAAATTTAGGGATTTTTTTTAAGTAGTTGTTACCATTTTGGGACTTTTGTTGTAAGTTTGGACATAAATATTTATGAGAGTTGGTAACACTGCCGAATGGCCGACGAGTTGCTACTTAGGTCTTAGATGTTTTTAACAATGAACTTGTATTGAAGCTATTAGTAATTAGTGAAGAAGATGTGTAATCAAACTATGAAGAGTGCAAAAAAGCACGATGCCATAGATCAGTAATACAATCACGGAGAAATTCATACATTAATAGAGGTTAACAACAACACAGGTAAGTAAATAAAACTTTTATGTAAAGTGTTTAAATGGAATGTTTATGCAAACGGCAACAATAATTATGGTAGAACAAAAAAGTGGTGCTTAGTAGGTATACAATTTAAGGCTTTTCGTACCTACCTGGCAGCCAGTCATTTATCATAACATCATATTCGATAATAATAAGTATAATATTATCTACTTCGTATGGGAGTAATGGGAGACTTTGTATATACTACGCAGTCACGAATATCAAATGGCTAAAGTAGCCATTCATACTGTGTACCTTGATCAATAAAATCGTCACCCGTAACATAACCATGTGAGTTAGTGAATGAAGTATGAATGTTAGGATCTTATTACATTTAGATATTATGTGCCGGCCTACCCTTATGGGAAATTGATTGGCATAATATTATGTAGGCATTGGCATAATAATATTGGGTATAATTGAAGTAACTACTGTATAAAGTCATTGTTTAATTAATCATTATTTATAAAACTTATTTGTATTTATATAACTTGATCCATATATAAACATATTATCATCACCTGTCTAGGTAACAATAAAATAACAAGTGGTTTTCACAAATCACAAAATGGATATGTTTAATTATAATTAATATATTTGTGTGAATGAAAGCACATAAGTCTATATCTATATTAAGTCCTGATAAAGCTAATAATATATATTTTTTCAGACAACGGCTGCAGCAGCCTTAATAGGACACATCACCTGCACCATCTAGTGCCTGCTGACCTGCAGCGATAAGGCATTGAAAAGAAAAATAAACAAAGAATCACGTGGGACACTCAAATTTTCAATATTGACATTTCATATTAATAAATATTTACATATACTGCCTGGTGTGTTTTTATCCCATTTTCATAATTATTACTCACCGTCAGACGGTGGGTGTTTAATTCCTACCTTGTTAAGGAACATGTAGGCTAGGTTCTAATCCTAGGTAGGATTGGAACCGTCATGTGAGTCGTTAAGTTATTAACAAGTAAATTTATTTAACTTTAAAGGGATTAAATTAATTACAAATACTGGAAAAAAATGTTTTATTAACAATTATTATTGTTGTATTTATTTTACTCTTAATTAATCAGTATAATGAGAAATAGTTTAGTATACTTAGATTTGTTAATTTTTACAGTTCCATTTGGCCACGTTTTATCTCATATTATCTTGTCTTCACCTACCAGTTTGCAGTACCTACAGATTTTCACTTGCTTTTGATGTTGCTTAATATAAGTAATTCACTTTGAAACTAATTATGCCAAAAACTGCTAAGATTTACAACAATTAAACATATTAATACTTATTTAGTTTCTAATGTTTTACAAGTAATTTGAAGCTTATGAATCAGTTTTCAATGTTTTATATGTTAAGATATTAACAAGTAAAGTTACTTAACTTTAAAGGAATTAAATGAATTACAAATAAGTACTGGAAAAAATGTTTTATTAACAATTATTATTGTTGTATTTATTTACACTTAATTAGTCAGTAGGTATAATGAGAAATAGTTTAGTATACTAAGATTTGTTTTTACAGTTCCATTTGGCCACATTTTGTTCATGAATGCTTTCTTATTCCTGATGAATTATTCTATTTACCTAATTCTAGTTCTAAAATATTTTTAATACAGTAAGCATTTCTTTTTCATTATCATCTCTTTCACTTAGCAGTCTTTAGCATTGGTTTTTATGTTTGCAAATCCGAGTACCTACCTACCAACCAAAGCTTAGTAATTTTGCCAAAATCTCATATTATCTTGTCTTCAACAGCAGTTTGCACTACCTACAGATCACTTGCTTGTAAGTAATTCACTAATTATGCCAAACACTGCTAAGTTTTTGGCATTGTTTTGGCATTATTTTGTTTGGGTAACCAACAGCTTATTAGTAATACATTAACAATACAGTATAGATAGGATCAAAGCCAGTAACAGGATATAAATCAGTTATCAATGTTTTATATCGGGAGACAACAAATAATGTCGGGAATGTCTTCTATTGCCTTCAATTACTGTATATATACGCCTCTCCTAGGTATATTCGTGTTGTGCGGCCAACAATAATCGCAAAGCACCTAAACTCTATTGTACTCTAAACAAGAATATCAGCTGATTAATAAATATCCGCCATATTGTTCGATATCGGAGTTAAAAGCACCTCTTTAGACTTCGTTATCTTGAAAACAATAACGTTTATGATAGCGTTCGACAAAATGTCAAAATGTGTAAGTTGGGTAGCCATTTCATATAACATTATCGTCAATTGGAAAGCGTAAAAGTTTACTGTTATCGTCTACGACAAAAATGTACAGGTTGGGTAGCACTACAAATATCGATTACGACTAAGGACGTCATTAGTCGTACGCAAAAGTCAATTCCATACATTTTTAAATAGCGTACTTCGATAACGACAAACGTAAAAGCATGTTGGGTAAGCCCCCTGCTTTATAGTCGTAACGAGTGTTATTAAAATACGTGAAGGAAAATTTTGAGTACGTTATTTATTTATTTTTATTTATTTATTTATTAAACTTAATGCACAAATCGTACAAAGGCGGACTTAATGCCGTATAGCATTCTCTGCCAGTCAACCTTTAGGCGTTACAAGAACAAAATTGTATAGGTGCAGGTATAGTAACAGAAGGAAACTAATAATTCATAATAATAAAAAAAGCAATAAACATAATATGGATAGATATAAAAAAAAACAAATATACTATGTATACTATACTTTATATATTATACTAAAATAATAATAAGTATAATATAAATAACAATAAATATACTATATTTATAAAATACTGAGAATTCTAAGAATCTGCCAATTGCTTAAGATAAAAGTCACGGATTCTGCGCTTAAACGTGTCTCTAGTTTTGGATAGCCTGATTTCCAGAGGAAGAGCATTCCAGAGGAGAATAGCCTGTACATTAAAAGAAGAGTGGACGAAACTAGATTTATGAGAGGGGCAAAGTAAAAGCTCATTGTTAATAGATCGGAGGTTCTTTTCGTGGCTACTGCAGAGATATTGAAAAAGGGAAGAGAGATACTCTGGAGTGTTAGGATGGTGAAGCAACGAGTAAAGCATGCATAATGCTCGTATGGATCGTCGTTGGCGAACTGGCAACCAGTTCAACTTAGAGCGATAGGGAGAAACGTGATCGTATTTCCGCAAGTTGAAGATAAATCTTAAACAGCTGTTGAAAAGACGATCAAGCTTGTTTAGTTTCTCAGCACTAAGATCGAAACAGCACACATCACCATAGTCAATTATTGGGAAAATAAGGGTCTGGACTAACAAAGTCTTGACCGGGATAGGAAGGAAGTTTTTAAGTCGATACAGGGACCGCAAGATACCTGTGACTTTACAGGAAATGCTGGTAATATGGGTTTGCCAAGCGAGTGAGGAATCGATATGTAAACCAAGATCTTTAACGCTTGTACTAAAATCTATTACGGAACCATCGTAGATAAGAGGTGGAAGGGACTCTAGATCCACTTTACACAGGTGTCTAGGACTTCCTAATAATATGGCCTGGTATTAAGATGGATTCACAGTTAAACCAAAGTTATTACACCAGTTTTTTATTGCAAGTAAATCCAGATTTACCTCATTAATGGCTGTTGATAGATGCTCTAATCCTGCCTGTCTATAAAGTTGCAGGTCATCTGCATAAAGATGATACGTACTGCGAAGTCTTTTGGTAACGAGATTTATAAAAATACTGAAGAGCAGAGGAGATAGAATACCGCCTTGAGGAACGCCACCGTGAATATTGCGCCAGTTAGAGGACATTTTACATGTGCGTACAGACTACTGACGTCCTCGAAGATAGGAAGAAATCCAAGTTAATGCTTCCGACGAGATCAAAAGACCGGAAAGTGCAGCCAGTAGGATGTCATGATTGACATGATTAAATACGTTCGAAAAATCTACAAGCACTAAAACGGTAATCATAGAGTTCTCGAAGCTTGTTCTTATATCTCCTGTTACTTTTAACAGAGCAGTGGTTGTGCTATGTCCAGGTCTGAACCCGGACTGGAGTGGAGAAAGTAAATTATTTCGGTAAATAAACCCGGACAACTATTTATAGACGCAGGCTTCAAGAATCTTTGATAGGAAGGGAAGGATGGAGATAGGACGAAAGTGTGAAGAAAGTGTAGGGTTGGAGATTTTTGGAAGAGGGCGGACGTAGGCTTTGCGCCAGATGATAGGGAATTCTTTTGAAACGAGGGAGAAATTGATAATGTGGGAGATGAAAGGAAGGAGTTGGACTTGAATAGTGGTAATCATGCGACGACTGACGTCATCACATCCCGTGGCTTTTGAAATAATAGACTTGATTGTCTTGTCGATCTCATCTAAAGTAACTGGAGAAAAATGAAATGGGTCTATATTAGGACGAGGTAGATTGTTTAAATAAGTAATGGTCTGGGATTTGGTATGATCATTAAGTGCTACAGTAGCAGCGAAGTGTAGATTTAAGTCATCAAGACTAATGGTACTAGGCAGTTCCTGATGATCAATAGGCTTACCTACACCAATTGTTTAAAGGAACTTCCAAATGTTAGGAGGGGATAAAGAAGCTACATTTTCATGAATATGGCGGCGTTTAGCATTACGTATCATCTGATTGCAACGATTCCTGGCTGATTTAAACATGTCCCAATTAGACACACTCCGATTCCGTTTAAATTTTGAAAAAGCACGATCTCTGCGCCTCATTGCCTCACGAATTTCTAAAAACAACCATGGAGCTGGTAGATGCTTTAGCTTTGTCTTCTTAAGAGGTGCATGAACATCGTACAGTTTTAATAAGTTTTTATTAAAGATGGCGACTTTGTCATCAATAGTATTTGATTCATATAATGGTTCCCAATTTATTTCAGCTGCGTCGATCCTAAGTTGTTCCATATCAATCCTTCCAAAACATCGCTTATAAATGATTTTAGGACAGGGTTTAGGTGGTTTTAAGGTATAGGAAATATAGATAAGGTCATGGTGGGAGAAGCCAGGGGCGGGAAGTTGACCATGGGAATGGACTAAGGAACGATTGGAGGTAAGGATCAAATCTAGCCACGTGTCCACACCGTTTAAGTTATGATGAGTAGCGGACATAGGCAAAAGATGGAGACTGGCAGATTCAATTAAATGGATAAGTTTTCGGAAACGGGAGGAGGATAGGTCTGAGAGGTCAGTAT
Source organism: Celastrina argiolus (assembly GCA_905187575.2). NCBI lineage: Eukaryota > Metazoa > Arthropoda > Insecta > Lepidoptera > Lycaenidae > Celastrina > Celastrina argiolus. Next base: position 1,185,494 of record LR994581.1, on the reverse strand, counting down.
TAAAATCACCCATGATGACATGATGCGTATACTCGGAACTCAATGCTTCAAAAATAGTCTCCAAGTCTGAGAAGTATTCGACGGACGGAGGACAATAATCAAAAAAAGATCTCAAGAAACAAATATTCTGCAGCAGCAGGACCATTAGGTGGAGAGGAGGCTATTATTTTATGAGGAAGATCACTACGCAAATAGATGGCGACACCACCGCCACGCCTGCCGATCCGATCATTGCGGATCAGAACATAGCCGGGCAGAGCATAAGATGTGGAAAGGAGATGAGGTTTAAACCAACTCTCGGAAATCAGGATGGCATGTACGTTATTTGCAGAAAAGGCTTCAATTAAGTCACTAAGATGACTTGGCACACTTTGCGCATTTATGTGACAGATGTATATGACACCGTGTTTTTGAAAATCAAAGTGTTGTGATAATATTTCACCTAGCGTGTTGCTAACCGAACCAAAACTTTCATCAGTGGATGTAATACTTGATTCATTGGCAGAGTAGAAAGACTCACTATCAGACATTTAAATCTAATGATAATAATATAAAATAGGTATATAATAATAAATAATATATATACGTGATATTAATATATAATATTATTATTCCTAGCTTAACAATTTACAATTCAATTATTATATTTTGTACATTTGTACCACCCGCCAACTGACAAAATATACATAAAATATAGTTACATATTACAACAATGTTACAAAAAATAACGTGAAAAAGAACATAAATTAACAAGTTACAAGATTTAAGAATATTAAATTTATGTACAATACATTTTTACATCTTGTATTTGCGGTTTTCCGAACGCACTTTTAATGAGAGGTCAAAATCATGTGTCAGAGTGACAGTACTTTCGGCAAGAAAAAGGAAAACGTCAGCTGTCACTTGTCACTTATCAGTTTGTATGTCATTGATTTCGACAAAATAATGAAGGTTAATTAATGTGGATTTGATAAAAAGGTCTTGTTACCGACAAAATATAGTGAACACAATTATTGAACAAGAAACAAAGGATATAATTAAAACAAGTAGATACAGAAGCTACACGTATAGAACTGAAATGAAGGGACACTAAGTGACAAGTAAAAAAGTGGAAACACAACAAACATGAATATTTTACAATACAAAATCTCAAGGAATTTAAGTTAGTTGTTTGACAGAGTTACTGAAGATGCCTTAGGGTATTTCGACATAAGGGGCTGGAGCTCTTCAATACACAGCACCTTATGACGCTTCCCATCTGCAGTCTTGATGAAAATAGTGCCACCCTGAGTCCAACACGCTCTTACACCAAAGTGCAGCCTCGCCTTGCCAAACGTTTCCTGCCGTGATCTTGTCAAGAACTCCCTGACTGTAGTAGCAGTCCCTTTCAATCTTGTTTTGGCACTCCAAACTGCAGCCTTAGTGTCAAAGGAAGAAAACTTTACCAGAATTGGCCTCGTTTTATTTGGCTCATTGCTGCCCAGACACGCCTTAAACGAACTCCTTGAAATGTCCTGAATGCCTAGTTTACTCTGGATAATGCTACATATTGAAGTTGAGCAATTTTCACCATTTTGTTCGGGAATTCCGGAGAAAATGAGTGTTTTCCTTCTCGGCCTGGCCTCAATAGCATCAACAGCCCTGGAGCATTCAGAGATCTGCTTGCGGAGGAGACTGAGCATAGAAAAGGTTAACTCACGGAATGTACGGAACTCCTCGGCAACCTTAGCAACGGTATCCTTGGTGGAACCACTTTGTAATTGGGCATGAAGTTCATCCATTTTTCTTGTCACAAGCTCCTCCAGACCTTGCTGTGCCTTCATTACGTTGTGTAATTCTGCCATACTTCAGTTTGGTTATTTAAAAATAATATGTTGAATGTAATGTGAATCAGTTGGTGGGCGGTGTTTTGTAGCAATGTTAGCACTTCACATTGGCTTCCAAAAACGTTTATTGGCAAAAAAAACTGTATGTAATACACTCAATTTAATTATATTTATTTATATATAATGAGTAAAACTATTTAAATAATATAATTAGTTTTTAAGAACGTCTGACTACTTTTTTGCACCTACCCGAAAAAAAATATTTTATATTTTAGATTCCCAGCCTAAGGCTGCGTTTCCACTGACGCGGAGCGGGGCGGAGTGGAGTTTGCGGTGCCCGAATTGACCAATCACTATGCTCGAAATCTCCGCTCTCCTCCCCACTCACTCCCCTTCGATTACCAATACACTACATAACGTGTCAGCACAAGAAATTCGTCTCGGCGAATATCAGCATGAAAAGTGAGATGTTATTTCGGTCAGTTTCCTTTGCCTGCCAACGTTAATACGTGTCACAATGCTGCAACGTGTTTAACCCGTGAGAAGGCGCGCTATGAGCAATTTGCTCACACAAAAATTTAATTCAAAAATTTTTAGTGATACCAACGCCATAACGTTCTAAGTGTCTAGGTACCTTCCTAACTATTTATCCTCCTTCCCCTGACGCAACTCTCGTGTCGGTCAGTTCCGTTGCGCCTGCGCAGTGAGGCTTTTGTGGTGACCGCGTACCAATGTGCGGCAATTTGCTCATTACGCGCCCACCCGTGTAAGTATTTATTTTTCGAAGAAAATAAATTATTATTGTATTTTCTTAAGTACTGTGCTATTAATATGTATTATAATGTTTAAATAATAAATAAATGATAAGTACATAACATTTTTTTTATTTTAGCTTCAATACACAAATAAAATGAACGATCAAATGCAGGCACATATTAGTTCGTGGTTGAACTTTTCCAATTCTCTGATTCTGATGGGGAATTGGATGCGGATTTTGATAATGAAGAAGAAATTCGTGTTGATAGCATAGAAAGCCATGATTCTGTTATTCACAGTCCTCACGACACAAACACGGGAGTTCTATATGTCCCAGGAGTGCGAATAGACCCTCGAAAAAAGCATGCTCTTTGTGCTAGGAATTACTCTGCACGGAACATGTTACATATATGTGTACAATGTGTTTTGAGAGTCACACCTGTGGACATCTTATGGGAGAGTAAAATTTTTAAGTATATTTTATGCAAGATTTTTTAATGTGATTTTTATGCAAACTGATAAAAATAAGAAAATATTATTAAGTTGTTTAGTAATTTGCCTAAGAAGTAGATTTATGTTTTAAAATTTTAATTAAAAGTCATAATTTCTTGTTGATTAAACCTTGTTTTATTAATTAACATCAGTTATACGCCAATAACTACCGCAACACTAGATTAATAAGTATTTAAATTAGTGTGAGCAATTTGCTCGCGCGCGCCTCTCTGCGTAACAAGATGAGGCGCGCCTTCTCACGGGTTAAAATTAGATAATTTCCGATTTTACCAACGCATGTTAGCGTTAATGGCCTGTTAAAATACCATGCCTTCTCATTCATTGATAGGGATTACGAGAGAAACAACAAGATATTTAACGATGGATTAACTTTAACATTGCTTGGTGAAACAAGCCTTAGGTGACATAATTTAATAAGCGATTTCAAATCACCAAATCAACTTTCTCTCTGTTCGTTATTAAATAAAATATGCAGATCTATTAGCATATACCGTGCGGGCAGATTTTAGCCTTGTTTTTGTATGAGACACGATAACTAGTGTATTGTTACTAATAAAAATAATTACATATTGGATAAGCTATACAGTTGTATTGTCCTTGTCTGCCAAATAACTATTCTGACGTAGACAGCGAGAAAACAATGTAGTAATAGTATTGTAGCTATACAGTGTGTAAATAAATTGTGTATGTTTTATTTCACAGCACATTTTCGCTACCAAAAAGCAGTTTCCTTATTTATTAGCATATTCATAAATTGCGTATTCGTCGTACGTTTCCATAAAATGCTGCGTCATACATCTATAGTGACAGCACCCGCGCGGAAACAACACGTAATTTTTGCTGAAAAAATACACGCAATCGATGAACAAAGTGACTTGAATGGTAAAGAGATTCGATAAAGCATACGGAAATTTGCTGTGTAATATATATTTTTTATTCTTTCTTTATTTATTTAGGCTTGTGTAACCGATAATGCCAGCCTTATTAAAATCAAAATTACAGAATTTACACAATCTAATCAGTTCTAAGCCTAACAACACATATGTACAAATTAACCAGCGCCCAGCAAACCGGTTCTTCCGGATGCGCGAAAATGTCACCTACACAACCAAGTTGTCTAAGTGGCACTCCCGCGTCAGCCTGCTTCGCTCGGACTCCACCCGGCAACCCTCCACCAAGGCATGGTACACATCTTTGCTATATCACAACGCATAACTTATACAATGTTGATGTATTTGTATTCACATTGTAAGAGTCACTTGACGGAAGGACAAAACATTATACAGGCTGTAAAATACTAGTGACAATAAGTTTTTACTATTTATTATTTTTAGTCGCAAGAATAACATAAAATTAAAAAGATAATTGTAAAAAAAAATATATACATTGGAAAAAAAAGGTATCCAGTATAATCATATCCAAAAGTAATTAATATGACTGTTCTTTTTACACTACCTATAGCTTACACACCGTGTAAATATTTTTATCAGTATGAAGGTTTGAATAACAAATCAATAATTATATATCAGTGTTATTCTTGTTCACTTTTGGAATAGTTTCCAGTCCTGCAAAACTTTACTAATCTCTATCGACTTGGTTGCGGGTCCCAATACAGGTCCCTCGGGCACCCCTGAGATCATATTATAGTACTTGTTAGTTGTTGCTTCTATCGATCATACATATTATAAATACGTGTAAATGTAACGCAAAACTAGTAAAAATGTGAAAGTTTGTGAGCATGGATACATTTTATAATAGTAGTTTAGGCTCGGGAAATATTATACATAATATTATTTTGTTACATATTAAAATCTTCAAAAAATACAATTGGATACTATGTATGTGTATATTATAAGCCACTATGCATTATCGCCTCCGTGGTCTAGTGGTTCAGATCTTCGTTGTCGACCTGGAGATCGTGGGTTCGATTCCGGTTTGGAACAACAAAAATTTTGTTTTCAAGTTTGGTTAGGACAATGCAGGCTGATCCTGACCTGATTGTCTGACAAGAAAGATGATCCATACGCCGGATGGGCATGTAAAAAGTCGGTTCTGCGCCTATTCTCTCGCCAGTCGTATCGGTTTACCGTCCCACTGGGTTATGAGAGTAAAAGGAAGAGATAGTGCTTCTGTGTATTACGCACACACTTGGGCACTATAAAATAGCTCCTGCGTAGCTGGCCTGGTTTCAATGAAATCGGCTACCGACACCCAAATCGGTGAGGGGAGCTATTAGTATTATTTTTATCCGCAACAGACTACAATGAGGATTTCTGGGGGCACGGTCGTGCCCCCGTCAAGACGAGCCAAGCGAAGCGCAAGGGCACTACCTACCTTTTCTCGAAAGGTTTTGTCGTTTTTTTTGAACTCCCATAACTTTGCTTTGGATGATGCTAAATAGTTGAAAATTTCAACATATAATGACACCAGTAAATACATGAATTATACAAAGTTTGAATGTCGTAGCTACTATACTTTAGATTTTATCGATGTGTAAAAACCCCTGATTTCGTCACTGACTCATTTATAGATCATCAAAATTCTTAGGTTACTTCCGGAAATCTTAGAAAGCTGAAGTTATGTATGTAAGCTGTTATTGCTACAAAACCAACAAAAAAATTATTAAATGTATAAATGCCGCCATTTTGAATCCAATATGTTGGGCCACCATATTGGATTCAAAAGGATGTTTATTATAAGGATCTGATGATCTTTAATTTATAAAAGGAATATAATATACAAGTACATCAAAAACCTACGACCTACTTTTTGTAGGACCCATAATCGTTCAGAGTTTTGCTCCATATAATTTATGTCCGACTTTATGTATGTTGAGTGCGTTGCACTACTGCAATCAGTATATTCTATTATTCATCTACAAAAAGTCGGTCACCAATTATTAATCGGTGACCGACTTTTACCGAAGATGAAAAATATATTATTATATTATTTATGAGAGGAAAATTTGTTTTTTATCCACGCTTACGCTGGGCGTCGGCAGGCATCGCGACGCTGGGCGTCGGTAGGCGTCGCGGCGCTTGGCGTCGTGACGCTGGGCGTCGGCAGGCGTCGCGGCGCTGGGCGTCGTGAAGCTGGGTGTCGCGGCGCTGGGCGTCGTGGCGCTGGGCGTCGGTAGGCGTCGCGGCGCTAGGCGTCGGCAGGCGTCGCGACGCTGGGCGTCGGCAGGCGTCGCGACGATGGGCGTCGGCAGGCGTCGCGACGCTGGGCGTCGGCAGGCGTCGCGACGCTGGGCGTCGTCAGGCGTCGCGGCGCTTGGCGTCGTCAGGCGTCGCGGCGCTTGGCGTCGTGACGCTGGGCGTCGGCAGGCGTCGCGGCGCTAGGCGTTGGTAGGCGTCGCGACGCTAGGCGTCGGCAGGCGTCGCGGCGCTAGGCGTCGGTAGGCGTCGCGACGCTGGTCGTCGGCAGGCGTCGCGGCGCTGGGCGTCAGCAGGCGTCGCGACGCTGGGCGTCGGTCGACGTCGCGGCGCTTGGCGTCGCGACGCCGGGCGTCGGTAGGCGTCGGTAGGCGTCGCGACGCTAGCGTCGGTAGGCGTCGCGGCGCTAGTCGTCGGTAGGCGCCGCGACGCTGGGCGTCGGCAGGCGTCGCGACGCTGGGCGTCGGTAGGCGTCGCGGCGCGGGGCGTCGGCAGGCGTCGCGACGCTGGGCGTCGGCAGGCGTCACGGCGCTTGGCGTCGCGGCGCTGGGCGTCGGCAGGCGTCGGTAGGCGTCGCGGCGCTAGGCGTCGGTAGGCGTCACGGCGCTTGGCGTCGTGACGCTGGGCGTCGGCAGGCGTCACGGCGCTTGGCGTCGCGGCGCTGGGCGTCGGTAGGCGTCGCGACGCTGGTCGTCGGCAGGCGTCGCGGCGCTAGGCGTCGGTAGGCGTCGCGACGCTGGTCGTCGGCAGGCGTCGCGGCGCTGGGCGTCAGCAGGCGTCGCGACGCTGGGCGTCGGTCGACGTCGCGGCGCTTGGCGTCGCGACGCCGGGCGTCGGTAGGCGTCGGTAGGCGTCGCGACGCTAGCGTCGGTAGGCGTCGCGGCGCTAGGCGTCGGTAGGCGCCGCGACGCTGGGCGTCGGCAGGCGTCGCGACGCTGGGCGTCGGTAGGCGTTGCGGCGCGGGGCGTCGGCAGGCGTCGCGACGCTGGGCGTCGGCAGGCGTCACGGCGCTTGGCGTCGCGGCGCTGGGCGTCGGCAGGCGTCGGTAGGCGTCGCGGCGCTAGGCGTCGGTAGGCGTCACGGCGCTTGGCGTCGTGACGCTGGGCGTCGGTAGGCGTCGCGGCGCTTGGCGACGGTAGGCGTCACGGAGCTTGGCGTCGCGGCGCTGGGCGTCGGCAGGCGTCGCGGCGCTTGGCGTCGTGACGCTGGGCGTCCGCAGGCGCCGCGACGCTGGGCGTCGAAGGCGTCGCGGCGCTTGGCGTCGTGACGCTGGACGTCGGCAAGCGTCGCGGCGCTAGGCGTCGGTAGGCGTCGCGACGCTGGGCGTCGTGACGCTGGGCGTCGCGGCGCTGGGCGTCGTGGCGCTGGGCGTCGGTAGGCGTCGCGGCGCTGGGCGTCGGCAGGCGTCGCGACGCTGGGCGTCGGCAGGCGTCGCGACGCTGGGCGTCAGCAGGCGTCGCGACGCTGGGCGTCGTCAGGCGTCGCGGCGCTTGGCGTCATCAGGCGTCGCGGCGCTTGGCGTCGTGACGCTGGGCGTCGGCAGGCGTCGCGGCGCTTGGCGTCGTGACGCTGGGCGTCGGCAGGCGTCGCGGCGCTAGGCGTTGGTAGGCGTCGCGACGCTAGGCGTCGGCAGGCGACGCGGCGCTAGGCGTCGCGACGCTGGTCGTCGGCAGGCGTCGCGGCGCTGGGCGTCAGCAGGCGTCGCGACGCTGGGCGTCGGTAGGCGTCGCGGCGCTTGGCGTCGTGACGCTGGGCGTCGGTCGACGTCGCGGCGCTTGGCGTCGTGGCGCTGGGCGTCGGTAAGCGTCGCGGTGCTTGGCGTTGCGGCGCTAGGCGTCGGTAGGTGTCGCGACGCTGGGCGTCGGCAGGCGTCGCGACGCTGGCGTCGGCAGGCGTCACGGCGCTTGGCGTCGTGACGCTGGGCGTCGGCAGGCGTCGCGACGCTAGGCGAGATAATATAACTGTCGGTGTATGGAACAAGTCCGGACAAGCTCCATCTGTTGTTAAATAAAACAACAATAATCATATCACATCAGTAAGATGATTATAAAGCTAACGTCAGTGTTAAATGTTAATGCATTATCCGTATAATCTTATATAAAAATCGTTCGACACCCCGATAGCGCGATGCAGGTGCCTAACAGCGACATCTATGTTTAGAACTGTGAAACATCTAAACACAAACATTTAACAGTCGGTAACGTTTTATAATGATAACGATAAACGAACAACAAACGTTACATAAAACTCCAAATGCGTAGATTTTTTGTAGTCTAAATTGTAAAAACTTCGATACTCAAAGAAATTTGTGACCATAAATTAAGTACTGAATCGACTTTTAATTGATTGGCGCATGACAAAATTTTATAAGTTTCAATATGACACGATCAATTTATTTATACAATTTTAGTTATTACGCCTCCGTGGTCTAGTGGTTTAGAGCCTGGCTCTCGACTGTGGTCGTCGTGGGTTCGATTCCCACGTTGGAAACACGTTTTAAGTTTGGTTTAGACATGGCACGCTGATCACCTAATTGGCTGACAAGAAATGTAAAAATGTTGTCAAGACGATCCTACACAGCTTACCCTGTGAAAAAGTTATCAGATATCGTATAAAACCAAGCTCTACACTACACCTTAATCAAAATCTATGTAGCGTAAATGAAGTTAAGCCTGGTGAAGTAAGGGCGCATAGATCAATAATTTTGGTTCTACATGAGATCTAACCACTTTTTGATAGATTTTGATTAAGGTGTAGTGTAGAGCTTGGTTTTATACGATATCTGATAACTTTTTCACAGGGTAAGCTGTGTAGGCTCGTCTTGACAACATTTTTACATGAAAATGTTTTTGGTGGGATCCAATTTTCCCCAAGTACTTCCACAACGACCGGTCGTGCGCTCTCTGCATCTAACGGCTGCCCGCGGCTCGGTCCAGGGCCTAATTCTCAGTCCTCGAATTTAGTTTTTACTATCGGTCTGTCCCGCTCATGCAAATGAGATTTACCGCGCGTGCGAGCGGGATATACAAATATTCGGAACTAAGTTCGAGGGCTGAGAATCGCCGCCCAGGGCCCTAATTCTCAGGCATCGAACATAGTTTTTACTATCGGTCTGTCCCGCTCATGCAAATGAGAAGTACCGCGCGTGCGAGCGGGATATACTGTGTTACATAATGATATTATGTATTTAAAACAACTAGATGTCAAAGATGACATTGACGTTGATGCCTAAGATAGTTTTAAGTTAGTCTCCTTGAGAGGCCCGGATAGGTTAGTGGGATCAGTGTACCTACATAGCTATTTATAAGATACTGTTTATTGTATTATCTACGTAGTAGAATAAAGTAAAATACGATTAACTAGAAGTGTATTATTGGACGTGTAATTTGAACCTAATAACAATAACACATATGCTGAGGCACTAAATATGGTGTCAGAAGAAGAAAAAGAAAATATTAACCAAAGAGAGGGTACGTCGAGAACGGCGAAAAAAGAAATTTCGAGACCGGCTGGGTGTGGTTCAACAACAATGACGACAATGGCTGCAAACGGAGTACAAAAGCTGGAAATTTCGACGGAAATCATCAACAATAATGCTGAAAACTTCAGAAAATGGACTCAATCGTTCGAGATATATTTGCTGGCGTCGGGAATGGAAAAAACCGAAGACAAAAGGAAGATTGCTATTATGCTACACTCTATGGGTGAAAAGGGTCTAAACATCTTCAACTCCTTCAATTTGGACCTAAGCAGTTCTACATTCAAACAAGTTAAGGAGAAATTTGTTGAATACTTTGAGCCAAAGAAGAATTTGACAATTGCAAGACACAGGTTCTTCACATTAAAACAACGTGTGAACGAATCATTGGACAATTTTCTGATGGAGCTAGAAAATGCAAGTCATTCATGTGAGTTTGGTACGCTTCGTGAGTCCCTGGTGAAAGATATTCTCATCGCTAACATGGCCACAAACTTCTCACAAATTCGACAAAAGCTGCTACAAGAACAAGATCTCTCCCTGGAAAGAGCCAAGCTGCTATGTAGAACACTCACTATGGCACAGAAGAGTGAAGATTCAATCAATGGGGGTGAAAGAAGAGAAGATGCCACCGTATACAAGATACACAGAAACCGTCCGAACAGTTCTCCGTCATCATCGTTTTCATCGCACCAGCATAGGAGAAAAACCAGATCTCCAGTGCCGCATTATCAACAAAGATCAGCCACACCCGGGTCCAGAACAACGTGCGGGAGATGCAACACAACACATGCTCATCGCAACTGCCCAGCATGGAAGCATAAATGCAGGTCATGTTTTAAATATGGACACTTTACTAATTTATGTTATAAGAAAAATAATGTCAGGAATGTTGTTTCTGAAGTAGACAACTCAAATCTCGATGATGAAGTAACAAAAAAAAGTGCTGAGAGATTTACTATAGGGACATTGTTCAACATTGAATCACAAAGTAGTAGAAATAGCACAATTTTAAGTAAAAATGATAATTCTTGGCATTATTTTCTTAATATAAACAATAAAAGAGTAGATTGCATAATTGATACTGGAGCAGATATAAATATGATGTCTTTAGACACATGTAAAAGCTCAAACCTAAAAATTAAAAATAAGGATAAACAACAGTGTAAAAATTATAATATTTTTGCTTATAATGGTCATAAAATTCCCATAGTGGCAGTATCTAATGTATCCTGTTTATTAGATAATAAAGTAGAGCCTGAAACAATTACTTTTGTAATAACAAGTTTGAATTGTCCAACTGTAATTGGCTTACCAACTTGTATAAAGTTAAATTTAATAACAAAAAACTTCTCTGTAAATTGTCAAAATGACAATAAAATTGTGAAAAATATACATAACCTATATGAAAAAACATGTGACAATATTGTAATCAAATATAATGATGTTTTTCAGGGCCTAGGATGTCTTCCATATGAACACAGTATTGTATTAAAGAAGGATGCCATACCAAGAGTAGATCCCCCGAGGAAGGTACCGTTTGCTCTCATCGAGCCGTTAAGGAAAGAATTAGAAATCATGGAACAACTGGGAATTATACAAAAGGTTAACAAACCCACGTTATGGGTAAGTAGTTTAGTCATTACCATGAAAAAGGCAGGAGGATTAAGGGTATGTTTAGATCCTAGATATTTAAATAAAAATCTATTGAGAAGTCATTATCCTATTAAAAATATTGATGAAGTCAGGTCAAAATTGTCTAAAGCTAAATATTTTTCCCACTTGGATGCGTTCTCTGGTTTTTATAATATAAAATTAACAAAAGAAAGTAGTGATTTGTGCACATTTCAGACCCCATTTGGTCGCTATAAATTTCTACGGTTGCCTTTTGGGATTAATACTGCAACAGAAATATTTTATAAAACTATGATTGATTTATTTGGGGACATTGAAGGCATAATTATTTGGTGTGATGACATTTTAATATATGGGGAGACAATTGAAATACACAATAAGAGGTTAGAATTATTTTTAGAACGGGCTAGGCAGGTAAATTTGAAATTAAACAAGCTCAAGTGTAAGTTTCTTTTAGAAGAAATAACATATTTGGGTTATATTTTTAGCAAAGATGGTGTTAAAATTGATCCAGATAAAATTAAAGCTGTAAAAAATATGTCTACACCTAAAAATATTAAGGATTTACAAAGATTTTTAGGCATGTTAAATTTTTTAGCCCCTTTCATTGAAAACTTAGCAGACAAAACTAATGTCTTAAGAAACTTGTTAAAAAAGGATATACCATTCCTATGGGATGATAATTATCAAAAGTGTTTTGAATCACTAAAAGATATTATTACTAAAGCACCTGTATTAGCTAACTATAATTGCAATGTACCTTTAATTTTGTCAGTAGATTCATCCAAGAATGCAGTGGGCGCTGTAATCATGCAAAATAAGCGACCAATTGCATATAGCTCAAGAACATTGACAAGCTCTCAACAAAACTACGCTCAGATTGAAAAGGAATTGTTTGCTATACAGTTTGGTTGTAATAAATTTCATCAATATATTTATGGAGGTCTTGTTACCGTTCATACAGATCACAAACCTTTAATTTATCTCTTTAAAAAACCTCTTCATGAAGTGCCAGCTAGGCTGCAGAGAATGATGCTTGCGTTGCAAGGATATGACTTAGAAGTAATTTATGTACCTGGTAAACATATGTATATAGCGGACACGCTATCACGAGCTTCACTCACTGATACATATGTACCGCAATATGAACAAGATTTACAATATCATGTCAATTCAATTTTTTCTAATATTTCAGTATCAAAGTCATATTTAGAGTCAATTTTAAAGGAAAGTAAACAAGATGAATCATTTAATTTGCTTAAATCTTATATAAAAAATGGTTGGCCAACAAGCAAAAACAAAATTAACTGTTTGGTTAAACCATATTGGAATATTCAAAGTGAAATACATATAATGAATGATTTACTCTTTAAGGGCAATAGGCTCATAGTCCCAAAGGCTTTACAAAAGCAAATATTAGATAAAATTCACTGTGGTCATTTAGGTATAAATAAAACACTTAACATTGCTAGGGAAACAGTTTATTGGCCCAATATAAATGCAGACATTAAAAATTTAATTGAACAGTGTCTGGTATGTGCTAAATTTAAACCTAATACAAATAAGGAACCTTTGAAGTGTTATGATATTACACAACTCCCTTGGGAACGAGTAGGGGTTGATTTATTTTATTTTGATGGGGAGAATTACCTTGTCTGTGTAGATTACTATTCTAAATATTTTGAGCTAGCTTCTTTACATAAGAATTACAACGTTGATAACGTGGTGAAACACTTGAAATCATTTTTCGCACGCCATGGCATTCCACGGTCGCTAGTGTCGGATAATGGTCCACCTTTCAACTCTTGTAAGTTCAAATCCTTTCTGGTTGACTGGGATGTGGAGCATATCACGTCGAGTCCTTATTTCGCACGTTCAAATGGCCAGGTTGAGGCGGCTGTGAAAGTATGTAAAAACATACTACGTAAGTGTGCTCAAGATAAATCCGATGTATATTTAGCATTGCTACACTACCGGAACACTGCTAAAGGCGACTTTCCCAGCCCAGCATCATTATTAATGTCTAGGAGTTTACGTATGAATATACCTGTCCTGTGTAAAAAATTAAAACCGAATTTAGTAAAATTTTCTGTTTACAAAAAATCTTATGTCAAAAATAAAAACAAAATGACATATTACTTTGACAGATGTGCAAGGCAAAGGAATGAAGTCTTTAAGCCTGGAGATGACATTTATTTTAAAAAGAATCCCAAAGATTTTTGGACTCCTGGCGTAATACACGGAAATCTAGATTGTGGTAGGTCTCATTATATTACCGATATGAATGGTGTTATATATAGGAGAAATAGAGCGCATATTAGACATAGGAAAAATAGTTTAAAAAATATAAATCCTCCTTCCTCTTTTGCGGGTGACGGTAAAGTTGAATTTAAAAAAATAGATCCTTCTTATATGGGTCATGATACGTGCAATATACTTCCCATAAATCCTAGTTGTTTTATATTCATATATTCGGAACTAAGTTCGAGGGCTGAGAATCGCCGCCCAGTTCGGTACGTCCGTCTTGTGGGAGGGCCGCCCTACGCTGCGACAATGTATTGAATGAACAAAAATATAAAATTGACTTTTCAAAATATTATCCAAGAACAGTCTCCGGAGAATTACATATTTTGTTCTGATCATCTTCAGTCGCTATGACTTGGCTTAATTACTGAATCAATTTCATTTGGCATTGAAATGTTCAGAAAGCGAGTTCAGTAACATGCTTCTCATTAATTTCGCATTAATAAAACGATCTTATTGTCTTTCAGAATAAAATTACTTACAAGATATTTATTATGTACTAGCTGAACCAGTTTGTGATGGACCGTTTAAAACTTCCCGGGACTTCCACGAATAATTCAAGGATTAAAATAGCTGAGTTGGTTCAGCCATTCTCGAGTTTTAGCGACACTAACGAACAGCAAAAAAAAATATTTTTGAAACAAATACCTACCACAGATTTAATAATTTATTATTATATCTAATTGATTTATTTACTAAACATATGTTTCACGGATTATTATTACCGGCGACGACTATTTTTGACGACCTTCGTAGGACAGACAGGTTCAGCGTTGGAGCTCGACCGAGAGGTTGCGGGTTCAAATCCCGCCGAAGGAACAAAAAGTTTTTAGTGTTCCTAGGTCATGGATGTGTATTAAATTTGTGTTTTAATATCATTAAAATTTTAAATAACTGTAGAGTATAAAAGTATTAAATATACATATATTTCCGTTGTCTGGTACCTGTAACACAAGTTCTTCGGATACTTAGCACAGGGCAAGATTGATGTGATGTGAAGCGTCTATAGATATTTTTATTATTACGCGAACATGGCTGGCCTGTAATATGCCTTCGGTTGTTAAAAACGAGGAGATAATGGTGAGCATGGTTTGATAACCTTGAACCTTCAGTAACCCACGTATCCCTCCGTGGTTGGCACGCGGAGATTAACTCCCTACAAAAAATGTAATATTTACTACTTTTATACTATACACATATTTTAGATTTTCCACGACCCGGGAACATTAAAAACTTTTTCTTCCCTCGGCGGGATTCGAACCCTCTCGAGAATTAACTTTTTTATTTATATAAATTATATAAATTAACGCGTTGAAACACTGCGCGACTGCGGTCGTCAATGTTATTTCATTATAAAGGTCAACATTAAGACCTCAGCAGCAAGATGTCATATTATAACAACATACAAAGCCATTAGAGAAGCAGAATCCTCTTACATATGATTACGTACTTCATAATCCTCAAATATCCCCGCCGGTACTACAGCGATAAGGCGGCAACTCGGTGATAAAGCTAAATAAGCGACAAGCTTCAGCTCAATCTTCATTTTATTATGTTCGTTAGTACGTGTGGGACCACGCCCTCGCAGCGTATTACGTTAATAGGAATTATTTTAAATGAGAATGTCACGTGGTGTATCACGGAAGACCAGGGCGAGCGAATTCATTTGTCATTTAGCGAAGCTTATGTCAAATCATTTTGTCATGTCATTTTGTTTTAGAACTTCGTAAGCGATAAATAGCGCTGGCAATGAATCGGGGCCCTTTGGATCAAATCAGGGAACTATAGAGACTGTCCTTGTCTGAATCTGAATCTGAATGATACTTCTTTCTATCTTCCGGCATTGCACTGCCATAATTATTTTGTCAATTATTTCATTAAAATTTTTTAAAGAGATTTATGTTTTTTCTTTATATATTTCGTTTTGTTTATTGTACAAACTGACTGTCCTTACAGTAAGTACAAAAAAACAGAATACAAAATACTAAAATGGGCGTAAATGATTTATTATTTATTTTACTTTGTATTATGGAACCGATCCAAAAAATACTCTACGCGTCATTCTCTTCACACTATATTCGACTTAATATATAGGTATATATAAACCACGAAACACCGTGTGTACCTTATTAATGTTATTATGTAACTTTACTTTATTAATATTTATTAAAAACCTACTTTGTCATCCTGTGATTCTAAACAACAGTGATTACTTGCTACGTTCATTCGTGTTAAAGTGACACCCACACTAGGCAATTGATTCGAAATTTCCGTTGAAAAACGATTTTGCTGCAACGACTAAATACCTCGCAACACACCTTATATTTTACCGCTAAATCGCTACGGTAAAACGTTTAGTTGTTATAATCTGCAAAATAACAGCGAACACGTTTAGGTTACTCAAATATAAATGAAATGAAGCCAATTTTTTTTTTTTTTGATTTCGCATGGGACGTTAGCTAAATTAACCCATAGTATCCCATGGTGTTAAAACACAGTAAAAAAAACAGTATTTTTATAATTCTAAAGAGGTCCCTAGACGATCAAAATTGCTTGACAAGCACGTTAAATTAACGTGCTTGTCAAGCAATTTTGACCGTCTAGAACGAAGCTTGATGTGCTTGACAAGCAAACTCGATGCTTGATGTAGCTTGATGAAAAATTATATTTTTGCAATGCTTGTCAAGCATGCTTGATCGTTTAGAACATGCTTGTCAAGCAACACATTCAGTGTACTACGGAACGTTATGGAGAGACCAGGTTGCCTCATTATCCATCCTCAAAAATTTTTTGAAATCATTGGGCTCCGTCAATTGCAAATGCTCATGGGTAAATCTATCTCTTAACAAATACCACTGCTTAGACCATCGTCTTGTTCGTTTCTTTTTTGTTTTCTTCAACAAAGCAATTGTGAGAGCAAGAAAAGCCATATCTGCATCTAGAGACATTCTACTACTTTGCAAATGTTTCTGTTTTAGCGCAAGTTCAACACTGGGTCACTCTATCCGACAAAATGATGCGAATGCTTGACAAGAATGTTTTTTGATGTCGTGGCCTCGTCAAGCATGCTTGTCAAGCACGTAAATGCTTGTCAAGCAATTTTGACCGTCTAGGGACCTCTTAAAACACATCATATATATTTTTTTATAATAACTGTTTTTTTTTAACTCATGTTGACAGAAATTCTTTCGCTTTTTTCCACAATTTTTCTAAAAAAACTGACGTTACTTTGAAATATCTTCAAATCTTATGTCTTACACAAACCCGTCTGGATAAAAATTCTATTTTAATTTACTTAAATTTATTAAAATATTTGATGATTCACTCCAAAATGTTGGTGTACCTTAAATGGAGCGTTGGGATAATATGGGATAAAATTAATTTCGAATAATTATAATTTTTTTTATACTTAAAAACGTACATTTAATGTGACTTTTATAATAACTACATTTCATTGTTGAGTGTTCTCCTGAGATTAAGTTTTGGCCACTTGCCACCGCCGTGCCGGCTTTAGAAGTCGGTTTATTAACACAAAGGACGATACTAAAAACTTTGTAATAACTCACTGAATAATAACTAAAGAGAAATTATTATAAGAAATATTAGCACTAGCTAACGTAACTAAAGCGAATATTAAAATATTTTAATCCCCAACCAATATGATGATGTTTGTGATCGATGGATGTTTGTGAGTCTTTTATACAAAAACTGCTAAACAAAACATAATAATAATAATCCCTCCAACACCGATTTCGGTGACTTTGGCCAATTGAAACCAGGCCAACTACGCAGGAGATATTTTATAGTGCCTAAATGTGTGCCCAATATACAAAAGCACTCTCTCTTGCTTCACTCACGTAGGCAGTGGAACAGGTAACCGACTGGCGGGAGATCAGGAGCCGACTAATTACATGCCCATCCGACGCATGGATCGTCTTTCTTGTCAGCAAATCAGATGATCAGCCTGCATTCAGTCCGGTGTCAACCGCGAACGCGTGCGCATCAGATCTCGCACTTATGTGACAAAATAAAAATGGATAACGTTTCTAAAACTGTAAAATGTGCTACTTGCAATATTGTGATCTGTGAGGTGTTGGCTTTTATACAAAATAAATTAAATGTAATGGACGAACAAAGTCTTGTGCAAATATGTGAAAGTGCATTTAGTACGGTGGACGTAAAAACGGCTAAGTCGTTACTGTTTGAATCGCTGAGTAAGCGGCCAACGACACGAAAAAGGGAAGGTAAAACCCTACGAGACCTAGAGGATATCATCTGTTTATTTAAGGAGACTGACCCTGAAGAAATTCCTATTTTTGTGGCCAGGAAATTAGAAAAATTGCCACCCGTAACGTTCGATCATGTAGATGTTACGGCACTGCTAAAAAGAATTGTTATACTGGAAAAAAACATACACGATTTTCGACATGAGTATGCTACTAAAAGTGAACTTAACACTCGAATTAATGAATATTCAAAAAATACATCTTTTGAATTTCAAGAAAGAAATGTTAACATGCAGAAAAGAGGTACTTTTAAATCGTTCGATAGCGGACCGATGGCACTACCTACACTATGCATCGGTGAGTCAGTTACCGGCGAGTATAATGCAACGAACTCGCCATCTCGCTCACCCCTACAGCGGCCGCCCTCTGTGTCGTCACCGATACTGGTGTGCGAGCCTACAGCTGATAATGAGATAACAAGTATTTGCGAACGGCAAGAGCCAGCGCCTGCGTCCGCGCCGAATGCAATACAATGTAAACAAACGATACGATCAGCTGTTGACAAACCAGTGTCGTTCTCGGAGGCCATACAAAGAAATAATATTTCTAAAAAGCCTAATAATGACGATAAATGGACTTTAGTACAGAAGCGTAAACAAAATAATCGCAAATCCAAGTTTGTAAGTCAAAAAGGGAGTGCATTAATCGATACGGAGGCGAATAATTTTCAATTTAGAGCGGCCGACACAAAAGTGCCGCTTTTTATATCGAACGTGCATAAGGCTGTTTCCGAACAGGATATAATAAACTACGTGTACGAAAAAACACAGGAGCAAGTTACACTGTCTAAAATACAGATGAAATATGACAAGGGTTATAACGCCTATAAGTTATTTGTGACAAAAAGTAATATTATAGATACCTTCCTAAACGACAAGTTGTGGCCGTCGGGAGTGTCGTTTAGGCGTTTTGTGCAGTTTCCTTTGAGGCGAATAAAATCCTACCTAACAGATCGGTACCAATGCGTTGAAATAATCAAAATAATAAATAAAATAAAAGTTTCTGCAAGATCACAATTTAAAAAAAAATGCATTCGGTGTTCCTCAAGGAAGCTTTCTCGGTCCTTTTCTGTTTCTAGTGTACATAAATGACCTACCTAAAATAACCCATCATCCAACCATACTATTCGCAGACGACACCACTCTTATTGTGAAATGTAATGACAAGGACAGTTATGAAATTGAATTAAATTTAACCCTGCAAAAAATAATTAAATTGCTTGATAATAATAACCTTAAAATAAATATTAGCAAAACACAACTGATTCAATTTCAAAATTATAAAAGCAAAAAAATTAATCTAAATATACAATATAACAACAAAAATATCTCAGAAGTTGACTCGGTCAAATTCTTAGGACTTATGCTTGACAAGAATTGTAATTGGAAGGCTCATATAGATTATGTGTGCAACAAACTCGATAGGTTCGTTTACGCTCTGCGTAGATTACGTCAGACAGTAGGGGTTGAAGCGGCACTTACTGCGTACCATGGCTATGTATCATCGGTCCTCTCATACGGTCTATTGTTGTGGGGTAATTCGGTAGAGTTCGAAAAAGCATTTCGTGTTCAGAAAAAATGTGTGAGGGCAATTTGTGGCGCCTGGCATTTGGAAAGCTGTAGACCATTGTTTAAAAAAATGCGTTTGTTACCGCTAGCCTGTATGTACATCAGAGAGCTATGTATTTTTGTTAGGTTACATCCAGATTTATTTAAGCATAAATCCGATATGGGCCGAAAAAACGAAAGGTATAAATTCAAACTTTATCGCCCCTGGTGTAATTTGAATATATACAGGGATAATGCATACATACAGGCTATACACATATACAATCACCTGCCTGATCAATTTAAAGTATTGCCTACAATTCATAAATTAAAAAGAAACCTGACATCTTGGCTTATGGAGAATTGTTTCTATGACATCAATGAATTTATACTACATAATAAGAAATGAAAAAGTGAAAATCAGTGAAAATTGTACAAATTCTAAAACTAATCTAATTCTTTACATGCATGTAACATTAAAATTAAATTTGACAATTATTTATATAGCTTTTAAGAAATCTCGAACTCATTTGACTTTATACTTATTCTAATAGTTATTTATTTGTAACCTAACCTAAACTATTTTATGACCATGTGACTATGTGCATTTTGACAATTTCTATGATTGATAATTAATTAATATGATAACTAGGACTAAGTATTTAACTATTGCTTCACTATGTGTAATCATTGACTCTTGTAACCTAATATCATCCATCCGTTTAGACAACATTGAGATGTGCTGAAAACAAAAAAAAAAAAACAACAATTAATCAAAATCATTCACAAGTAAAACTTGTAATTGTAGACTAATTACTTCAGTGAATTATTTACCTTTGATGTATGCAACTCAGGATAATGTCGTTAAATAAATTTCTGGACAATGGGGTCATATTTTGTCCTAATACAAATACAAATTTCATCCCATAATTCAATTAAGTATAAATTTTATCCCATATTTGAATTATAAATTTGGATCTCATAAAATTGTTAAATTGTAATCGAAATAACGAGGTGGCACATGTAGGATAAACAAATAAGACGCAATATTGCCACGTTTGCGTATAATAATTAATTAAAAAGGGTTACCTAACCTCTTTATGTTTTTGACAGTTACTAAAATAGTTTTTTTTTTAAATACATTGGACCATGACATACATTACATAAATATTTCGGACATTAAAAATTGTTATAATGACACCAATTAATTTCTACTTATAATCAAAATAATATACCATCTATATCTGTATAACAATTAGTAAATATTGTATAGATTTCTGAATTAATAATTGTCTTAATACATGAAATTTGTCACGTTTCAACTAATTATAAAATAACTATTATTTGACATTGTACTAATCCATTTTTTAATGTTTCAAATCTTTCTGTGTTCAAAATTAGATATTGTATAATTTTTATATTTGTAAGTTAACGGTAAATTTGTATATTTATTGATAATTCACACACCATGCTATTATGGTAGAATGTATGGACCTATTTTTAAACTTTACCACCTGCATACCTATGTAATACATTCTGTGAATAAATGATTGATTGATTGATTGATTGAAGGAACAATGTTAACGAAAATATCAATCATAATGGACAGCCTAAGTAAAATCATAAGTTTTAATTGTAAATCGCTGAAGAGGTCGATGGATGGAGTTCGAGAATTGTGTCGGTCGGCGGACGTGGTGGCCCTTCAAGAAACATGGCTGCTGCCGCACGACCTGCCTCTGCTTAGTGTTATTGATGACAACTTTGGGTGCACCGGGACGTCGGCTGTGGACACAGGAGCGGGCTTACTCAGCGGGAGGCCGCACGGTGGCGTGGCCTTGCTGTGGCGTAAGGATGTGTTCGACTCGGTGGTACCTATTGAGTGCAATAACGTGAGAGTGTGTGCAATCAACATAACTGTGAGTAGTAGATCTGTAGTCATTTTTAGCGTTTACATGCCTACGAACTCAAATGACAATCTTCCCGAGTTTACGTCGTGCCTTAGTGACATTAGATCAATAATAGAAATAGAGGAAAATAATGGAATTGAGGCTTTCTATATTGTAGGGGACTTTAATGCGCATCCGAAAGAATTATTCTATGATGAAATGACAAGTTTTTGTTTAGATCAGAGTTGGTTTTGTGTAGATATGAATTTGTGTGATAATGACCTACACTTTCACAAGTGAATCACATGGGTGTAATAGATGGTTGGACCACTGTATCGTCACTGAATCGGCGCGT
Organism: Celastrina argiolus; assembly: GCA_905187575.2. Taxonomy (NCBI): domain Eukaryota; kingdom Metazoa; phylum Arthropoda; class Insecta; order Lepidoptera; family Lycaenidae; genus Celastrina; species Celastrina argiolus. The sequence goes on along the minus strand of LR994581.1, from coordinate 1,163,753 downwards.
CTGTCTATAGTAAGTGTAAATATACAATATGACGTGTAATAATTGGTCCGATCATTTCCCCCTTGTAGTTGAGTGTGATTTACGTAAAATAAAAACCAAAATAAATTGTAATGTTTTGAATAAAAATGTAACTAATCGTGTTGCATGGGGTGAGAGGTCTGCGCAGCAAATTAGTGATTATCGCGACTTTTGTAACTCTGTCTTTAGAACGGTAGACATACCTCAGAAACTGAGTGAGTGCTGTGACAGGGTTTGTAATTGCATAGAACATTACTCGGTTCTTGATGAAATGTATTATAATATTATAACAACACTGTCGCAAGCGGCCACTCACACATATATAAATAAATATAAGCGTAGAGGTGGCTATGTAGCAGGGTGGAACAAATATATTGCAGACGCACATTGTGAGGCTCGACTTAAATTTCAATCGTGGGTAAATGCTGGTAGGCCGGCTAGTGGCAGTTTTTATCGTGAGATGGCGGAGGCCAGGAGACACTTCAAATCCAAATTAAAATGGTGTCAAAAAAGACAGGAAGAGATAAAATTAAATCTTCTTGCCTCTAACCATCAAACTAAAAACTTTAAGGATTTTTGGAAAACAACAAGTAAAATGAATGTTAGGCCGAGTCTGCCAGTGTGTGTAGGTGGTGCAACAGAGCATAAGCACATAGCGGATGCTTTTAGGAGTCACTTTTGTGTGCGCTCGCCTCTGACCTCGTCTTTTCGGGAAGTGAACGATGCTGAGACCATTGTGAACAATCCTAACGTTAAAATACCTGCTAAATTGGTGGCTAGAATTATTTCTAAAATGCAACGGGGAAAATCACCGGGTCACGATGGTCTTAGTATTGAACATTTCAAATAGGAAGGTGAACCCCCCCAGGGGTTCACCTTCCGCGAGTGTTGTCACTATTTTTCACTCTGTGTCTCGGTCACTCATATTTACCGGAATCACTTATGCGTACTTTGGTGATACCTGTAGTGAAAAATAAAACAGGTGACACGTCCGATATTAATAACTATCGGCCCATCTCCCTCGCTACTACTGCGGCGAAGGTGCTTGACAGTGTGCTAAATGGTTTTCTTTTGGAACACATTAAGATTCACGATGCTCAGTTCGGATTCAGGGCGGGGGTGTCGACTGAAAGTGCAATTCTTTGCTTAAAACATACTGTCAAGTACTATACCGCACGGAGAACGCCGGTATACGCGTGCTTTCTCGATCTGTCGAAGGCTTTCGATCTGGTGGCCTATGACGTTTTGTGGGACAAACTGAAGAGCACGGGTGTGCCGGTTGAGTACACTGCCCTTCTTAAATACTGGTATGCTAACCAAACAAATCGGGTGAGATGGGTCGATACTCTGTCGGATGAGTACAGGATGGAATGTGGTGTAAGACAGGGGGGGTTGAGCTCACCTTAACTGTTCAATTTTTATGTAAATCAGCTTATCGAGCGACTGAGCAGCACACATGTCGGCTGCCACATCGATGGCACATGTATAAATTACATCAGCTACGCGGATGACATGGTGCTGCTGAGTCCATCGATAAGCGGACTGAGGGAGTTGCTCTCCATATGTGAGGGATATGCGGAGGAGCACGGCCTTAAATATAACGCAAACAAAAGTGAAATACTTATATTCAAGGCACCAAAACAACAGCCCCGCCATGTTCCTCCGGTTTATCTCAATGGGGTAGCGCTCAAAAGAGTTGAGCGTTACAAGTATCTAGGTCACATTGTGACCAGTGACCTACGAGATGACTCTGACATTGAGCGTGAGCGTAGAGCGTTGGCGGTGAGGAGCAATATGCTCGCCCGCAGGTTTGCTCGTTCCACTGCAGATGTCAAAATCACCTTATTTAAGGCATTCTGTCAGTCTTTTTACACGAGCGGCCTGTGGGTGTCATATACGAGCCGAGCCTACAACGTTCTACGCGTACAGTACAATAACGCTTTCAGGATGCTGTTGCGACTGCCGTGGCGCTGTAGCGCGTCGGGCATGTTTGCTGAAGCTCGAGCTGATGGTTTTCACGCCATCATGCGTAAAAAAGCCGCCTCGCTGCTGCTACGTCTACGTAACACTCGGAACAGCATCCTGAAAATGATTGCTAATAGACCGGACTGCCCTATCCAAAGGCACTGGGTAGAGGTAGCACTTGGTCTGATATGAAAATAAAATGTAATATTATACTAACAATACTAACATAATATAAGTTTATATTGTTACTAACACATCTACTAATATTGTTATGGACAGTATTGGTCTGAAATAAAAGTTTTTTATTTTATTTATTTATTTATTTATTGTCCTACCAAACTTGAAAACAACATTTTTTGTTGTTCAAACGCGGGAATCGAACCCACGATATCCGAGTCGAGAGCTAGGCTTAAACCACTAGACCATGGAGGCGTTAAAAAACAAACATAATATGCAAAAGCAAAGACGAAGCAATTGCCCGTAGGATCAGTCAGCTGAAGTGGCAATGGGCCGGCCACATAGCACGAAGATTGGACGGTCGATGGGGCAAAAAGATTCTAGAGTGGAGGCCACGTACTGGCAAGCGCGTGTGAGATGGCCACCTACCAGATGGACCGACGACCTGGTGAAAACTGCCGGGTCACGTTGGATGCAGGTGGCAATGGACCGGTCGCACTGGAAATGTGTTGGAGAGGCCTATGTTCAGCAGTGGACAGTAAAAGGCTGAAACGACGAAAGACGAAGCAAATTCATCATAAACGCGAAAATAATTGACATACCACGGGAATCGTATGTTTTTCCAGAATGAAAGTGTGGCAGTACCAATCTAACGAAGTTTTCTAATTCTGGCGCTAATATATACAGCATCTGAAAACTAGTACAGTGGGCTTCGGCCTGACCGACCATACCATCTCGTGAGGTCGGAGATCTCTCTTTGGGGCTTCCACTCGTACTCCCACAAAAGTATTTCGTACACAAGTTGCAATGGCGAAGGCTGGAAGGTTCTTCAAAGGGAAGCCGAATCTTAGATAATAGTAGGTAAGAGTTTACATGAGGGTCTTCAATAGGTATATGTGAAGCTGATAGAAATGGATACATAGGAATCCTATTAGATATTGTTATATTTTTTACAATCGATATTTTCGCAAAACTCGACAGAACGATTCGAAAACTTGCAAGAATCACAAACGTGACATATCCGTAATGTGGCTGACTAAATTATTCCATTGTCAACCTAAAAAGTAAAAGGTTAATACCTTTTAGCGCGATCCTATATCGGCGTTTGTCCAACTGTATTAACATTGAGCTGCCGGCGATTATCGCGTTTGATCATATTAGCTGCAGCGTTGACGTCCGTGGAAACACACGGGTGAAAATCTGTTTTTAAAACGCAATAAAAATGGTTGACGCAACTTCCTGGGCCGAGGAAAAATTAATAAACTTAGTGTAACCAATTATAGATTAGGTTAAGTCATAACGAAAATCTATTACGGGGCTCCGGGAGAGGGATGGGTAACCTCCCCGGCTTTGTCAGTGTCGGCGCTGAGGGGTGCGCTTCAGTTTGCCGGAGCACTCTCTTAATCTGATGGAAGTCCGGTCCTTATAGAGGTGAACCGGCTGGTCAGGGGAGAAATGGCCTGTGTTTTGACAGATCCCGGGCACTCCTCCCAACAAAACGGCTGATGGCAATCCGCAAGTGGTTTTAGTATACCGGCCGTAGCCCAAACCGGTCTCACATACCCCTAGGGAATCCTCCCTGGGGGATGCGTAATGCATTTCCGTTGCGACGTAAAAAAAATGGGTAAAACGAAAATGCCATGTCCTGTTCATGACATATAAGACATTATTTACAATAATCAGTGGGATCAGGTAACCATGAACATTGAACAATTGACTTGCGTTACGTTCTTAATCGAAAGCTAGTTGTATGAAAACATCGGCTCTCATTAAAATTCGATAAGCTGACAAAAACTGTCGTCGAAAACGGTTATTTGTACCTGCATAGCCACCTGAAAGTAATGGTATTACTTAACTTTTTATAGAAAGTCTCAAAAATATTAAAACGGCAACTTTCCTACTACGCGCCTGTGTGTTTCAGTTTACAATGGGAGGTGAGCTCCGCCATTTTACAGAGATAAGCCGGCGCGATCGCAACTCTTTCTCGTCTGAACTGTACAGCGCCTGTAGGTACATACAGTACAGTGTATACTCTGTACAGCGCCGGATATTCTTTGTATTTTTAACGTTCGCTTGCCTTTGTTAAATAAGACGTATTAAATAAATTGAAATTTTATTTATGTAACGTTTCAGTGGAATTGCGTTCTGTTTCTCCGCGCTCGTGTTATCACTTTATTCTTGATCAATATTGTTATTATCCATTGATGTTAATAAAAATTCTTAGCACTTGAAAATTTTACCTTTCGTAAGTATAGTTCAGGAAACTTCTGAAACTAAACGGCATACTTACGGTCACCATACCAGATAAAACTTCTTTACCATTTATTAAATAATATTTGAATACACAACAACCCAACAATCATGTTTTTCGAATTATGCCCCTATTAGTAAGGTGCGATATCTTTGTTTTATTTTCTGTTTTTATAGCATGGTAATGTTATTCTAAAATGGGAATTATTTATTTATTTATGAATTACACATTACACAAACTTACATAAAGCCAACGTGTATTTAATGAGTACGGCAGTAACGTGTACAAACTAGAACAAGCGCGGGGCAAATTCTGACCGAGTTCGTGGACTTAATCCTTCTTCTGATACTTGTTGGTGGACGAGTTTGTCTTTACTGTATTGTGACCATCATACTTGGTGGTAGTGGGATAAAATAATAAAAGCAATATGACAAAGAATGATGTTAAAGAGATATATCTACACGTGCCAACATTGGGTCAACTTCTCTAAAACCGCAAGGAACAGCATCAGGGTGCAGTATAATAATGCTTTCCGTTTCCTGATGAGACGGCCAAGGTACTGCAGCGCGTCGGGCATGTTCGCCGACGCCAGGGTCTCCGACTACTTCGCTCTTATTAGAGCACGGGTCGCAACATTTTGGTCTCGCATTCGTTCCTCTGAAAACGAGATCCTCATCGTGTGTGTCGAGTGTCCGGAAAACTCGATGGTAACATACTGGCTGGTGGTACATCGCGACAAAAATAAAAAAGGCTAACCTATAATGATTTATAATGTCTGACTATGTCTTAAGAATTGTATTTTATTTTATACCGGTTTTTATATGATATACATAATTTTAATATTATTTTTTTTTTATTAATATTACTGTACACCTACTTGTACTATGGGTTTATTGCCTGAAATGAATGATTTGATTTTGATTTGATAGCATGAATACTTACGGCAGAGGAAATCCACACCATTAATCCCACTTTATCTATAGGGTTTCGGAGAAAGAACAGCATCCCCCTATCAACCATCTTTCTCATATGGTGTAAAAAACAGTTACTATAACTTTGGGATATGATTATACTGCCTTTCCTCATTTTAGAAATGTATTTTTTTACAATAAAATAAATCCGTTTAGTAATTCTTGCGACACAAAAATAATAAATGTTGAATTTTCTTTTCTTTATTTATTGAAAGGATAATCGTGAAATGCTGAATATAAAAAAAAATTGTCAAAAAAATAATAGTATAATCACACCCAAAGTTATAGTAACTGTTTTTGTACACCCTATATAAATATTTTATTATAATGTTCCAAGGTATTGCTATCTATCTGATGAGGATAAACATTGTTAAATATAAAACAATAGCCACCTACGTTTAAGATAAGCAAATTTTCTGTAATAATGATTCTGCGTGTAATCCTTTAATATGATTTTACATCCCCCAGGGATGCTTCCCTTGTGCCCCAGGGTCGTAACAAAATAAATCGAAAGATAAGTAGGTAATAAATTCAAATTCTCCCATCTACAGACATTTATAAATATATCGTATTTATTATAAAAAATAGAGGGTTAACTTAGCTTAAGGGTTTGTTTACGTCTTATTGATTCCGAAACTATTTATAAAGGATATAAAAAGAACAGTCTTTGGGATATTTTTAATGATATAAAGGTTTTTGATTTTTTTTTGTTATTCTTGTTACTAAAAAAACATAAATTGTGAAAATCTAAAATTTTAGGATTCACATTTCTAGAATGAGAAAATGAAGTATAATCATATCGCCAATTTAAAGTGACTGTTTTGTTAATGTTATTGAAATTTATTTATGACTGGACGTGGACATATAAATATCCACAATTTGTTTCATTTTTATTACTTTTATTTTATATTTACAATGTTTTATCAAATTATGGGCCAATTGCTGATACCTGAAATAAAGACTTTTTTTATTTATTTTACACTAAGTATACGGGATATATGTACCCTCCGTGTTCTGAGCTTCGCTCTCGACCTGGAGAGTTCGATTCCCGCGTTGGAACAACAAAAAATGTTGTCTTCAAGTTTGGTTAGGACAATGCAGGATCACCTGATTGTCTGACAAGAAAGATGATCCATGCGTAGGATGGGCATGTAAAAAGTCGGTCCTGCGCCTGTTCTCTCGCCAGTCGTATCGGTTTACCGTCCAACTGGGTTATGAGAGTAAAAGGAAGAGAGAGTGTCTTTGTGTATTGCGCACACACTTGGGCACTATAAAATAACTCCTGCGTAGCTGGCCAGGTTTCAATGAAATCGGCTACCGACACCGAAATCGGTGAGGGGAGATATTATATTATTTCCCTCTATGCGAGATTATGCCGGTTGTAGAAATTTTGTTTAATGGTCACATCATGGTCACTGTGGCGGAAGAATGCGGGACATCTATAAGATTACAGCAAAATGTAGAACTACACTATTACTACTACTGATAACTTTATCAGTTGCGACACAGAGCGCTCCTCTAACGCGCGTTGTAATGACGGTTGTCGCGCGATTGTAGTAATTAAAATTAACATTTGCATATTCTTGAGGCTTTCGATTGAATAACGCCTTTTAGTATTTTGTGCACTTTTTAGTATTTTGACGACCTCCGTAGCTGTGGTTAGAGCGTTGGTGCTTGAGTGACAGGTCGCGCGTTCGAATCTCGCCGAGGGAACAAAAAGTTTTCAATATTCCTGGATCATGTATTAAATTTGTGTAGTAAAAATCTTCAATATGTGTATATTAAAAATGTATTACCTATATACTCGTTGTCTGGTACCTGTAACACAAGTTCTTCGGATGCTTAGCGCGGGGCCAGGTTGACGTAGCGTGAAGCGTCCATAGATATTATATTTTTTTTAAAGTATCATAATTGTCAATCGTGTTCGTTCAATTAATGTGGCATGGAATGTTTTTTTTTTTTTTATTTAGTTTTGGCGTCAAATATTGCTGGACATAAAACTCTTTATAATACTTTCCTATAATATTTTCAGATCATAACGATTAAGTTAAGTATGTCCTTGTAAATATAGTTTTTAACTTATTTTTTGCAGTACTTCTAAAGGACCATTATTGTCACTATTCGCCCGCGATTAAGCATTAGTTTACAGTTTACACCGATAAAAAAGTAAAAAAAAAAAAAAAAATTTTAATTTGACGCCTTCGTGGTCTAGTGGTTCTGAGCTTGGCTCTTGACATTAAATTTGTGTATTAAAATAATAAAAATCTTAAATATGTGTATAGTATTTAAAGTATTAAATATATTTCCGTTGTCTGGTACCTGTAACACAAGTTCTTCGGATACTTAGCATGGGGCCAGATTGACGTGGTGTGAAGCGTCCATAGATATTATTATTATTATTATTATTATTATATAATGGAATATAATTGAATAATTTAAACGTACCAACATTAAATTCAAAAATTACATAAATTATTAAAAAGTAGTTGAATTATATAATACTAAATAAAAGCTTAAAATATACATTATATAATTTATAGGAAAATGTACAAAAAATATAAGAAAATAAATTAAATAATAAAGTTTATTTTTTTATTTCACAAAATACGCGCCACGCTACGTTACATTGTGAACCGAGCCTAAAGCAGTTTGAAACGTTGATTTGACATACTTTCAGCCCTATTGTGAGGAAAAGCGAACTCCAATAAAAAGCCTACATACCCCCATACTTATTTTCGTAATTTATAGTTGTACCCCCAAAAGTAATAACCTTTAAGTACAATGGAAATAAAATGCACGAAGTCCGGCCGCCATAAATCGGTTACAATATAAACAATCGGACGATTGAAATCGGCCGACATTTTCACTGACGCGCATTGTGTCGTGTATTTATTGACAAATTCCGCGGCGGGTGACATATTAATGACAATTGATATTGAACCGTACATTGTGTACGAAATACTAGTACGTACGTCACAATACGTATCGTTAACGGCCTTACTCAAACGCTTCTTAAATTAGGTGTTACCTAAACAAACTAATGGTTTAGAGCCTAGCTCTCGATTCGGAGGTTGTAAGTTCGATTCCCGTGTTGGAACAACAAAAAATGTTGTTTCCAAATTTGGAAAGGACCATGCAGGCTGATCACCTGGTTGTCTAAGCAAAAGCGAAGCTCTGAGCCACTAGACCACGGAGGCGTCTTCAAACATACTGCATAGTTGGTAAATATGCGAGATTTGAATATTTTTTTCAGCTTAACCTTGACTATATTTCTAGGATTGTACATAGGGTCGTGATGCGCAACGTACTCCTGCGTATTGCAGCACATATGGCAGAAGGCCATGTGGGGCCCCTGTTCAGCCTGAAAGCTCCAAAGGAGAAGGTCCCGAAATACAGGAACCTATCGGCGGAGTCGCGGTTGCATCGTCCCGTGGCTCTGCCAGCGGCAGCGGCGGTTACGTCCGAGTAATTCCGACTTTTCATCGGTATGGTTGCATTCACTTACCATCTCAGGGGTCGTGGTGAGCCCCTGGTAGAAATCACTATTCACCACTAGCTTGCGGCACGTAGCATTTCACGGAGAAAAACAAAAGGATTGTACAGAGATAAATATTGTAAAAACGAGGTGAATAATATGACAATGTTCAGCCATACACAATATTATATTTACTTCATCATTTACTGTAGAGAAATAAAACATAAAGAATAGATTGAAGAATTCTATGTTACTGAATAGAGGTTTAATTTTTAACGTCTTTTTCGACTTCTTGAATTTTCCAGACTGCACAAAGAAATGTTATGACTGTACAAAGATATGTCTGTAAAAGAACAATTTTCCCATCTTTTTGCTAAAAGGTGGCCTCGCGCGAGTTTCTTACGCCGGTTCTTCTCGCCGGGTTAGTCCCCGAACCGGTGGTAGGTCATCATGTGGACAATTCTAAAAGTGTTAGTTTCTTACGTATTTGATTTGGAAATAAAAGATTTTTCATTTTCATTTTCAATGAAGCTCTTAGGTATGGGCTTATAGTATGGGGCAACTCGGTAGACATAACTAGATTATTCATTGGACAAAAGAAATGTATCAGGGCTATATGTGGAGCTAAACCTATAGATTCATGTCGCCCATTATTCAAAAAATTAAAACTGCTTACTTTAGTATGTTTGTATATTTAGGAAATAAGCTTATTTGTTCGAAAGTATAAGAGTGAAATTTACACAAAAAAATCAGAAATTTTAAATATATATAATACCAGGTATCCAAACAAGTTGGTACTACCAATCACACAAACAACATTTTTGAGTAAAGCCTGTTATTGTATGTCTATCAAAATATACAATAAGCTCCCTGAGAACTTAAAAGAACTTACATATAACATGTTTAGAAGAAGACTGTACAACTGGCTTGCTGAAAAATGTTTTTACACCATAAATGAATTTTTAGGACAGTGATTAATTTTGTTTTTGTAAATTGATGAATATTATTACAGTGAAAATTAAAATGCACTAATATTATTGTTGTTCCAACTAAATGACATAATATTTTTAATCTAATAACTGTAAATTGTAATTGACATTTTTTATAATAATATGATGACTTTTTATTTTATTTTTATTTTTTGACATGTTAATTATTATCTTATGACATCTAATTTTATATCCAATTAATTTACTGTACTCGACATTTTATTTATATACTAATTTTGACTTTTTATATAAGTACATGCATAGGGACATTTTAATTACTATTGTTTTAGCCAATTAATGTGGTGGAAAATGCAGGTTGACTTGATGTAATATTAAGAATTAGCAATAATATACTATGTGGTGTTGGAAGGTAAATAATATGTAAGGGGTTAACCCCTGATGATTTTAAAGAGACTTTATTATATATATTTTTAATTAAGCATGAATTTCATAAGATATAATATTTAGACTTATAGTAATATGTCATTAAAATATTTCCATGTCCATATAGGCTGAAATTGCGAAAAAATAAATAAATAATGTAACAACTTATGTAACCAATTTCTTGGAATAAATAAATCTTTATCTTTATCTTTAATGAAAATCTTACTTTCACTTAAATTACATTCTAAACGGCCCGTAGGTATTTTCGTAAATTTGTAAAAACAACGTCGCCGCGGTTAAGTATTCTCTGGGAATAAATCAAAACTTTTCACCAACAATTATCATAAATTCCGAAAAAGTGTGAATATCTCGACCCACTGCATTATGTATTCTGGACAGTTCTACAGGGTCAGGTCTAGTAGAAGAAGTATCGATAGGATACACCTTACAAAAATACACACCATAAAAAAATGAGAACTGGTACATGATCCAGTGGAAAATTAAAGGTTTAAGTTTTGTTGAGGGAGAGGCATTAAAAATTCTTAATGAACACTTGCGCACTAATTTAAGGTTTTGTATATCGTCAATGACCTTGAACGACTATTGTATGGCGAGAAGACTAGCAGTGAGGTGCTGACTAGAGTAGAAATCCTAATCTCGTTTTAAATTTTTCTTAAACAAAATTCGCAAAAACTAAAACGATAGTTCCCTTGAAAATGTAAATGTTAATTATTAGATTGTATACAGATTGTCTAATTATGCATTGACTATTTTTCATGTTTTATCTCTATCATTGGATAAAGTAGTGATAAAACTTCCGAATAAGCTATCCGAAATTATGAATTGTGAGTTTGACATTAATCGTTAAATACAAAATCTGTCAAAATTTATTCCACAGGTAAAAGTTATCTGTCGAAGAATCAGACCCTATTTGGCCGAAAATATTTGTTTGACGATTGAAAAGTCACTCCTAAAGCATTAACCCTATTCAGCGGGAAAGTAAAATTCCGTTGGCACGTATTCCAAATAAATAAATAAGGTAACATCCGACGGTGGATAATTTACTGCTCATTCAATACCGAATTGTGGGCAAACAAAATTTGCGTGCGCATTGTGAAGTGATTTTAATTGGTGAATGTAATCAAATCTTCACCGCAGTTTGTGTGATTGCAACTAACGTTTACATTAATCAGTTCGTTAGATACGTGAATTTGGTTACTACAGGTGATGTGTTAATATATTTGTGGGACTGTATTATAATATACTAGCTTGCTCGCCGCTCCGTTGAATTGGGTTAAATATAAATGATTAAATTAAATATCATTTATTTCGGGCTACATAGTTCCATATTATAACTACCTTAAAGACCAACATACATAATATTTAAAATACATAAAAACTATCTACAGTACACGTTTTTTTATAGTTTCGAAACATTCACAAATAAAGTGCTTGAGTAATTAATTGGTAAAGCACGTTGACGTTGGTGCGAAATTGCTTGAATTGATCTTATTACAAAATTGGAAAACAAAAAAATAGTTCTTATTTAACAGCATTATACCTAAATAATATTAACTATTTGTTGAAAGTTCAGATATATTTTTTTATTTTTCCTAAATAATTTAACTGATAACAAATAACGGTAGGTACTAGCTTGTTTTCAGTATTTTTTATTTGAGTGAATGTACAAGATTTTCTACCTATCTTCTATTTTTATTAAAATAATATCGTTGCCATATTTCCGATTCTTGGGATAATTTAATTAGCCAATAACAACGCGTGCTTCTGACTGCTATAAAAGGTCAGTTTACACCGAGACATGACAATACAAATTCAAAACCGAACATTTGCGAAACAAAAAGACACAAATTATGTCGATTGGCAAAAGCGATGATTTGCTTATAATAAAAAAAAGAAGACACACGTCTCGGTGTGAACTGACGCTTAGCTGTGTATGTGTAAAGCACTATTGGTGCTATGAATAATTCATATAGTATCAGTTTATGCCCAGGCGTCTTGTTAGTGCTGGCGCGAGCAAATTGTTCCTAGCTTAGTCGGAGAGCGGAGAGAGAACAAGGCAATTTATTATTCTTAGAGTCGCTTTAAAAAGCAAAAAGCCTCCAAAAGATACAAAAACCAAAAGGTTTTGTTGTCTGTTGGAGTCTTTTGATTACTTTCCCAGAATTTTTTCCAAAAATATTTCCATTAATAAAATTTAAAATGTAATTTTGAAAAACTGATTTTGTTAATGATAGCAGTAGTCGGGGTTCCCCCATACATTGTTTTCACTTGATTGTATCAAGGTAATTTTTCGTGCGTACCTTCATAATGATGAGTCGCCCAAGAATTTCTTGGACGGAACTCTTGTTTGTGGTAGCTAAAAGAGATAGCAAGGATAAAAAAAAATGCTCAACTTTAGAGCGTAGGATAACGTACCACGCAATTTGTAGGACAATTATGTTTGTTGAATTACATTAATATTAACTTAGTAATAAAAAGATAAACAGCTGGTTACTAATAATTTAAGATGACCTCGTTATCGATACAAGTTGGCAAGAGGGAACTCTTTGATCAAACCATAGATTTTGTAGCACAATTAATATTTTTTCGGATAATTTAGATCATTATATTGAGATTTATCAAAAAAAAAAAGAATAAATATTTTGGAATCACCAAATCCTCAAACTTTATTCTTGCTATCTCTGTTAGCTACCACAGACAAGAGTTCCGTCCAAGAAATTCTTGGGCGACTCATCAAAATGAAGCTACTCACGAAAAATTAGTTTCATACTAATCAAGTGAAAACAATGTATGGGGGAACCCTGACTATTATGTACAATTTCCGATAGCCGAAAAAAAGTTCAAAAATATGAAAAGAGAGCTTTTTTGGAAAGTCAACAAAAATAGGCTTTCACCGTTTCAACGCTAGTCCACTTCGAAGAACCAGGGTAAAAAACTCGCACGGTTGCCCCGTTCCTTTTAGCAAAAAGATAGAAATTGATATATTTTAATACTCGTAATAATAGTATACATATTATATATTTTTACAATGTATTTTAATAAAAAAAAAGTTAAAACTATAACCCGACTTCGCAAAAAGGGGTCTAAAAAGGCTGAAACAAGAAAATAATTCAATTTGAAATCCAGATATGCATATGTACAAAAATGGTCAAGGTAGAGCCGTGATCGTACCCGCTATTGGGATTATTTATTTCAACAGCAGACGAATATTATTATTTTCAATTTATCTTTTTTTCTATCGTATTTTTGTGTGAAGTGACGCCTAGATTTGTTTAGCGGGTACGACCACGGCTCTACCTTGACCATTTTTGTATCTATGCATATCTGGATTTCAAATTGAATTATTTTCTTGTTTCAGCCTTTTTAGCCTTTTTATATTTGACGACCTCCGTAGCGCATTGGTTAAGCGCGATGGTGCTCGAGCGAGAGGTTGCGGGTTCGAATCCCGCCGAGGGAACAAAAAATTTTCAATGTTCCTAGGACATGGATGTGTATAAAATGTGTGTACAATATAATAAAAATCTTAAATATGTGTATAATATAAAGTATTAAATATTATATTTCCGTTGTCTGTTTGTAACACAAGTTCTTCGGATACTTAGCACGGGACCAGATTGACGTGGTGTGAAATGTCCATATATATTATTATTATTATATAGCAAATTCCTAATTGAATCGTTACGTGGACGAAATTTGACCACGATACATAATATAACTGTCCACTGTGTGCTCCTAACACATAGGCGACTGCATCTTGCTCCAGATATTAATGGGAGCTCTGGGCTGGATAATTAATATCAGCTAAATTGGTTTACGGACGCAGGCGGAGGCAGCAGCAATATGATTGAGAGAATTATAAGATTATGCGTATTTGTGATGGATCATCGTCGGCTGATTATGATTTGTGCTTATGTTGCGTGTTTGTTGTTGCGTTAAGAGGAAACACCAACGCTAGACGAATGCAAATAGGTATTTGTATAATTTATTAATGTCTCACAACTGCCTATCAAACCGATAGAGATAATTGCATCTTGAACTGAAATTACTTATTAAAACTACGAGAAATCGACGCTTAGGAGACCCCTGTTTCCTCCTCCAAAACTCAATCGATTTAGGTTTTTTTTTCAAAATAAACTAAAAAAGGCTTGTGCTATACAGGGTGTAAAAAGAGCAGTCACTATAACTTCGGGGGGTAATAACCAGGCAAGAGATATATCCATTGGTACTAGACATTTGATTTTAATCCACTTTTTTAAAAAAATAAATATTTTCAATAGGCAATGTACAACGTGCACAACACAGCGATCAGCTGATTTCGCTGAGAGGTCAATAGCACGCGTAAGGGCAAAAATACTAGGGCAAAAATTATTAAATTTAAGAATTTTATGCAGAACGTTGTTACAAACAGTTCAGCCTTGCGACTAAAATAATAAATTGCAAAAAAAAAAATTTTTTCAAAATATATATAGGTAATTAAAAAAAAACATTTCTATAATCAGTCAAGGTCCTATAATCATATCCCAAAGTTATAGTGACTGCTCTTTTTACATCCTGTATATTATCTATGTTTCGATTCTATAATAAAAATATGCACTCTCATTTGTTTTCAGAATGTCACACATAGGGTTATTATATGTAAATAGAGGAGTGCCTGTACGTGGTACCTAAAATGCCTGACTAATTTTTCAGAAAAAATGACTGTCTTATCCAAAACGCTGTAGTTAATAAGTAAAAGACAGCAAATAATAATTAGGAAGGATATTTATTTGTCAGAAGACATATTTTTTAAATCGTTTTTTCATTTTCAATACATAAACGTAAAAATCTTCAAAAGATACAGTTTTGTAATTTTACTGAGTAATCAATATCTGGGGGGACAGTCGTGCCCCCGCTAAGACGAGAACACTAACTGGCAGATTTTTACAATATTTTATACTTCCCTACTTTAAGAAAATTGCACCACTGCTTTTAAAAAAACCTATGTTATCTGAACTTCCTTGCTTGAAAACTTAAATGCCTGTCTCAGACCAATGCCAGCCGTACGCCTGTCTAAACATTAAAATGGCTGTCAAATGCGGCAAGCGCCTGTCATAATATGGTAACCCAAGCCACACACAGCCGAAAAAATGGCTGGAAGAAGGATTTGAACGTCCATATCTCATTTTATAATTAATTTATAAAAAAAAAGATTCGTACTCATAGTATACATTTACATTCAGAAAAAAAATTGTTTCTCTATGGTTTATTTTAGGTTAGTACCTAAGTCTTTGTTTCTTCCGTGGATAGTTCCAGGGAAGAAACAGAGACCGCGTGGACTCTTGTTTCTGTGTGGAAATAACGACACTTGTATTTCCTCTTAACAAGTACCAGTTATATCAGAATCAATAGAATTAACGAGCAGTTGCTTGAAATAGTTTAAGGCATTCAGATTTAAGAAATCGATATTTCTATTATTATAACTGAGACATGAATGGATAAAGATGATATATCGTAATATTCTGATTTCGAGAAAATAGGTAGATAATCGAGTACAATACGGAGATTACACACGTCTGAGTCGGTCCAAATCTTGAATATGTGTATAGAATAATTATAAGTATTAGGAATTCTCAATCGATATTTTCAATCATTTCGTTAAACGCACTATAAAAACTATTAACAGTACATAACTAAGCTATTCAGAATAAAGAAAGAAGAGTTATTTTTTGTTAAATATAAACACACAGAAATAGCATATTATTTGACTTGATACACAGAAAACATTAAATTATACAAAATTAGTGCATAGCATAATGTGTTGTAAACATAATTTGTACATTGATTTTCAGGGAACACCGACAATTAAAAAATCGATAAACTAATAATATTATTTTAGTTATTGTTATTAGTTTATTGCATAAAACTATACAATAAAATGTGCAAAAAATAAATGAGATCAATCTCGGCGAGCTATGGTTAAACCGGTAATAGCCATTTTTTGTTGACTTTCCAAAAAAATGGCTTCTTAAGTAAATTATGGGAATATAATATTTTTTACTTATTTTATTTTTATTGCGCTTATTACTTAAATATTAGATAATAGTATCAGTTAATGCAATTCAAATCATCGCTAGAAGACACACAGTGAATTAATTTGAACTTCATTCATTAGAAGTTACCTCACACAGCACTTCGACTGACAAACCGACTAAAATGTAGCCTGTTTATAAGTGTACAGTGAACATCTAACACGGCAGCGGCAAAGGGCGCTGAGCACACACATTAGCAGCGCTGCAGCAAACATGATCCATCACCTCCCCACGACTCCAGCCTGTGGCAGATTCGTCTACGCTGCACCCACTCGTATGTACAGTCGGTGCAGAGGTTTGATTAATTGCTAATGTAGTAACGCATAAACTACATTGGTGATATCTTTTTAGATGTGGAATCAAATGTGTTTTGACACCTTATCGACTATTTTCTATATTTCATTTTAACCCCCACGAGAACAGACGTTTAAACGCATGAACTAGATTGGTGGAATATATCTTTTTAAAGGTGGGATCAAATGTGTTTTTACACCTTCTCGACTCTTTTAATTTTATTTTCGAAAACAGAAGTACTTATGTCTAAGTTGCCAAAACGGTCGAACCGATTTTATAATCTTTATACACGCTTTATAATTATGTTTGTAAACAACTCCTTTGGGCACGATTTTAACCCAGTTTGAACGGCCAGATTTCATTTAAGCTTTGCAGATTTATAGAGGATCGATGGCAATACACCAATTTGATAAAATTAATCCATTGTTTAATTTTGCAAATTAAGATTCTTGTTAATTTATGTAATTTTTAAATATTGTCGATAAGGCAGGAATTGATGTTATAATAGTTTTAAAAACTAAAAACGCGCTTTTATAGAACATTTTACTAAAAAATTTAAGTAAATAATAGTTAAGTAAAAAAACTAAAAAACACGCGTTAAGTATATGCGATTTAAAAAAAGCGTGGGGTGTATGGTGTCAATAGTTACAAATATATAATATATAATTACTTAATAAAAAACTTAGTGAAATAATGCTTAGAAATAAATAAAACTATCAGACCCAAGTTTTTACTTGTGATCAAGTTCTTTTCTTTTAACTTGAATTTGTTTAGTTATTTACCAAAAAATATAAACAAATTATATACATAAACCAGTTCTTGATTCTCTCTTTTAAACCGCATTTAAATCAGTTTCGTATCATCTAAGATTATCCGGTACAAACAGACAGAGGAAATATAATATAATATCTATGGACGCTTCGTCAATCTGGCCCCGTGCTAAGTATTCGAAGAACTTGTGTTACGGGGACCACACAACGAAAATATATTTAATACTTGTATACTATACACATATTTAAGATTTTTATTACATTATACACAAATTTAATACACATCCATGACCCAGGAACATTGAAAACTTTTTGTTCCCTCGGCGGGATTCGAACCCGCGACCTCTCGCTCGAGCACCAACGCGCTGAAATACTGCGCTACGGAGGTTGTCAGCTTACCTTAATAATATGACGTATTGATTTATAAAATAACATAACACACAATAGCTCACTCCCATGGATATGTCATCTATACTAATATTATAAAGCTGAAGAGTTTGTTTGTTTGTTTGTTTAAACGCGCTAATCTCTGGAACTACTGATCCGATTTGAAAAATTCTTTTTAGTTGGTTAGTCCATTTATAGAGGAAGGCCAATAGGAGCGAAGCGTCAGTGAGAAATGTTACAAAAACGGGGAAAATTATTCATACATTTGGTGACTTTCGTTGCGTGCGCTTCATAAACGGTTTGAGTCACTCAAAAACCACAATAAATAATGTTCAATTAATTAATTACAGAAACACTTGATTTTTATATCTTTATAAATGTGTAGCCGAGTGTACCGTTAGTGAAAACAACACCGTTGCTGAATCAATGGAATGAGAGATTATAATTGACCACATAGCATCCACTAGTTGATACCCGTGCATACACAGGAATTTATAGGTAGAGAGAGAGGAGTATAGGTAGAGGTACAGAGGAAGGGAGAGGGGAAGTCTTGCACGGAATTGCCCTAAGAATGGATGTCAGCTGGGAATTGAACGTTCGGAGTAAGTGGCTAGATAGCCTTTGTTAGCTTGTGCTACTATCTTCGTCTTGCCCGTTGGTATAAATTTACAATGGGTTTATTTGACTTTTGCGCCAGTCGGGGTTAGATAATAACCCCGTAATATAAATAAGAATTGTCAGTATAAATCTGTCCTAATTTATCGAAACTCCAAACTGTAGAAACATTTTTGGTGCTGTAGCTCAGTGACACGTTTTTAGAGCGTCGAAGAACTGACGAAGGTCGTGGTTCGATTTTAGTCGACAGAAAAAATTAATAAAGTGAAATCAAAAAGTAAGAGTAAAAAAAGGTTGGAGCAGAATAATAAAATCTAAGATTATTTATTATAGTAAAAAAAATAATATGTGTCTAGATATCATAGACACATCTTCTCCGAGAACTCAATACGGGACCAGATTGTGAAAGCGTCAATAATAATTATTATTATATTTTATATAATTTCATTCCCGAAATTCAAATTCTGGGGCACGCCAAGGCGAGCAAAAATATTCGTACCATCCTTTTCTCGAAACATTTCAGGCTATTCTGGATGCCCTGAAATTTCGTGAAATATTAATTAAAGTTAAGAGTGGATTAGTAGAAATTCAGTATTTCTATTAATTAAAAGATTCACTTATAAGTTCTAGCACGCCGCATGCGCGCCGCGCGGTCCTGTCTCGCCGGAGACTTCCAAACAGTTGCTATTCGACCGCGGCAGGGGCGCTACGGCGGCCATCTTGTTTTTCCGAACCCGCGAAATCGTCAACGAACTTTTACAAAGTAAAATGTAATTGTGACAAAAGTGTGGGTGTAACTTGTGATGATGTGTCCGTTACTTTTCGTATATTTTGTTTTGGGAGTTTCAGTGCTTTTTCGATGTACGGATTCAGTTGGTAAGTTTTTTTTAAGGTTAGATTAATGTTTTTTTTAACAATATATAAAGTAACATTAGTTAATAATAATATAGCAGAATTATAAAATAAGTTGTGTGTTATTATTATGTTATTATAAAGCTTGATTTTTGAAAAATATAGAATATTTAGGCTGCTTAAAAATAGCCAGGTCAATCTTAAAAACCAAACAAGAGGCTTTGGATATAATTAATTGCCAAGCTTTCTTTTCAATCCTTTGTTCAGGTAAAATAATTGAAAAATAGAATTGATATCGCGACGGTCAGGCAGTTTTTTGTTTGCTTTTCATTATGTTTCATTATTCTGCTCAACCTGGAATATAATGAGAATTCCATTGAAATTTAAACAGTATCATGACCTGCCTTCTATATAGTAAAATTATTATAATGTTAGAAATGTAGTTAGTTTTACTATGAACGTTCATACGTTTTGTATTTTTGTATAATTTTACGTTGTCATTGTTCTATGAAATGAACAATGACAACGTAAAATTATACATTTACTCTATTATTAAGGTATTCTGGGTGCAGTTATAATATACCATTTATTTACTTTAATAATCAATTCATTATTGTTAGTTGTTCAATATACTACATTAATTATTTTGAAACAAACTTTACATAATTGATGCCTAAACTATTTGTTTCAGAGCTAATATACTATTTAATTTTTTAATTAAGTAACATTGTATTTGGAATTAAAGAGATATATATTTTCAGGCTCGATTTATTTATTTTAAAGATTAAATGGCTTTAAAAATAGAGAAGGATCTCAATTCAATTTATGTTTTCCCTTTATCTATTGGAAATCGAAGACAACAAAAATAGCCAGTCGAATTGCCAGTATTAGGGTGATACCATTTTCTAGTACTAGGTACTATCTCGGTTATATCTAGTTTATGCTTATACCAAAGAAATATTGACTGGGTTAATCGATTTTTATAAATATTCGAAGGCTCTTCTGTGTGGCTCATTTTTATTCTCATATTTGAAGTCATGAATGGATGAAGGTGATATGTAGCAAAATTATGATTTTTAGAAAATTGAGTTCAAACTGCCACATAAACATTTTAGAATACGTCGTAAAGTATTAAGTAGGTACAGTAATCTAAAGATCCGTCTCTAGAATTAAAATGTTTAAGTGACATTTTAAACTCAATTTTTTGGGTTATTTTTTTTTTGCGACATGTCACCTTCATCGATTCACGTCTTCAATTATGACTTAATAGAGTAAGGCCACTGAGCCTTGCAAGAAAAGGGCCCTCATTCAATAAGACATCTCTTTTATCACTTACAAAGTTCAAAAGCAAAATGTATGGGAGATAAGTAGCACATGAAATCGCGCGTCATTTAGCGAAGTTTATGTCAAATCCCATACATTTTTGTTTTCGAACTGCCTAAGTGATAATAGCATCTTGAATCAGGGCCCGCCCATATTCATCTCCGGTAATAACGTCTACTAATGCGCTTTTAGTTATGAGATAAGTACTTCAACTGTCTAATATTTTCCGACGTCTGTCAACAAACGAATATAAGACCGAAATTAGCCGAATCGTTTCAGCCGTTCTCGAGTTTTAGCGAGACTAACGAACAGCAATTCATTTATATATATAGATAGGTATGTCCATTCCTTTCTGTCTAATAATATTCCACCAATAAGCGTTCAATATGGCGTGTTAATTTGAATTCCGTGTTAGTTGATCATTGATTTGAATAGCGTTCGAGAAACCGGGGGTAAGACTCAGTTACTCTGGCTAAGGGCGTGTTTCACCAAGCAATGTTAAAGTTAACGCCATGTTAAATATGTTAATGTAATCCCTCTAGTATTTCCTGTCAATGAATGAGATGGCATGGTATTTTAACATGGCGTTAACTTTAACATTGCTTGGTGAAACACGGGCTTAATGTGTTAGATATTTACTTAGGCTAATCTAAAAAAGGGGCTAACTCGTTATTTAATTAACGCAGTCCGCTCAAACTGGTCCTATTAGTGCTAATTTCTCCCGGTCTATCTCGCCGAGTTAGTTCTCGAAGCTTCTAATAGGATCGTCCCGAAAGCTAGACCCTAATCTATTCAGAAATAAAGGCTTTAATGCATTACTTAGGAGGCAAGGTTATATATCTGTCGCGGTCATCTGGTTGAATCTGCTATTTGATTGAATGACTAGCGCGTTCATTGAATTCTGTTTTTACCTAAAATCAACCAATTACCTGAATCCGAGACTAGGACAGCCATTTAATATTTTATTTAAACTTTAACATTTCCGAATTACCGAATCCGAATGTAGGTACTATTATAACGCACATTAAAAAAAAATATCCAAAAATATATCAACACGTTGCTATCTGTACGAGCTAGTCATTCAATTTAATAATCAGATTCAATCATATCACTGTGACGTATCCATCATTCATTGACGACTTCTGTAGTTCAGTGAATAACGCGTTGGCGCTCAGACTAGAGATCACAGGTTTTTATCCCGTTGAATTAACAAAAAAAAATGTTAATGTTCAAGGACATAAGTTATGTACTTATAGTTTCTGGGGGCCTATTACAAGCTCTTAATTCCAGCCAGTTTACGCCATGCGACATGGCTGCCTGGAATTTTCGTATTACGATCACTTATTAACTGCATGATGACAGCTAGTTAGCGGACACGTGACACTTGACTTGCTTCAGAATGTTACTTTCAGACAGCCAAACTAGGGTGGATCCATTCAGTGTAACATGTCGCTATAATATGAAAAAGAACAAGGCAGTTTAAGACCGTATTATTGAATTGCCTGGAACCAGGCTGGTGTTGTAAAAGATCATAATACGGCCCCTGTTGTCTGGGTTGTCTGGTACCTAACAGAACTTCTTCGGGTTCTTGTCACGGGACATTGACGTGTGGTGAATGCGTTAAGGGTTTTGAATTCATCGCTGGTAATATAGCTAAGTCAATTGCAATACTACTTACTTGCGGCAATCTTGGTGCTGAAAGTCACAAAACTACTAAAATAGTGCTGCAGCATTTACCTCTAATCGTAGCTTATGAAAGCTGACTATGGCAATTTTCTTTTTATTAAGGTGCTCTCTTCTCTTCTAACTTAAGAGCTTCGCTCTTCTTGGTGGAGTTTTCTTCTCTCTGCACTCCGCCCTTCTCTTGACCGACATGACCACGACCATCACTTTCTCCTTCACCTGGTCCATAAAAGTTCTTCTCGGCCTTCCACGTTTTCTTCTACCTTCTATCTTTCTTCAGTTATTCCTCTAATTGAAGGAAAGTTTCTTACGCCGGTTCTTCTCGGCGGGTTAGTCCCCGAACCGGTGGTAGGTCATCATGTAGGACAATTCTGAAAGTGTTAGTTACTAACCTATTTGGAAATAAAAGATTTTTCATTTTCATTTTTCATTTTCTATTGAAAATTTCTGAAAGTTGTCGTGCCGTATTAAGGTGCTAATTCTGGGTATATTAATTAAGCAAGACTGGCACAAGTGTGCTAAAAAATTTGTGACTCCAGCAAATAAATTAATTTAAGTAGGACATTAATATACAGTGAACGAGGCAAATGATGTTGAAAAGGGTACGGCTGTCCTCGCGCGTGGACCCTTGTGGCCACTACATCAACCTATATTTAATATATTACGTATGTAGGTACCATAGTTTCCAGTTATTTCTGGTTTCGTATAGTTGCAGTAATCTGACAATAACTGATAACTGCTGAAACTTCTAAAATAGAGGGCATTTCACGTCAAGTGGCTCAGAAAAATAGAGTCAGATCTTGGATATTGTTCATAATTGGATAGATTGCACTTCCATAGGACCTAAATAAAATATGTAGGTCCTTATATTTCTTTTTTTATGCCTAGTTACAAATGTATGATGATTCTTTGAAGGCGCATAAATTCGTAACTAGGCATAAAAAAAGAAAAATAAGGACACATATTTATACAGGTCTTATGAAAGTGAAATTGATCCAATTACGAACAAAATCCAAGACCTGACTTTTTTTTTCTCTGGTCCGCTTGACGTGAAATGCCCCATAGATTAAATGATTCGAAAGTTTTGGTAGGTAACAGAGACTTCTTCAGATCTTCTTCAGAGACGAGCAGTAAGGAAAAGTGAAGCCAATAGCAATGGAGGCATAGTAACCCCATACCACTGGTAGGTAACTAGTATGAAATTAAAAAACTAGTTTGATAAAATTACGGATGAAATCTAGTAAGCCCCTACGGAAACGTAAAATTATATTTCACAAATATATTGATAATACTATTATGCTTACATCTTTATATTAATAATTTATAATATTATGTTACCATAATAGTATTCTCACATAGTATACTCTACTATATAGTACTCACTCTATAGAGTGTGTATGTGCCTATGTAGAGTATACTATGAAAGTACCAGCGCTGAAGGAAACTATTAATTTCATGTTTCTATGAGAAATGCACCAACGTCATATATTTCCTATACAATATATTTTTTAAAAGTATCTCTTTCATAGTTGGTACTTTACAGTAAACTCTATATATACCCATGCACATCCTAAAGTATTATCACTTATTAATATTACAGATGTCACGTGATCACTTCGCCTGAATTTTTAGGATAAAAAAAAATGCAATCTTTCATTTTGTTCCCCAAAAATTCATGGAAAAATTGTCCCTCCGAGCCCAAAAGGAGCAAGTTTACATAACGTTTATCCCCCGTATAAACCCCTCACGACGGCCGAGGGACCGAATTTACCTCGGCCAAGTTTTTCTTACCTTATTAGGAGGTACTATATTCCCCTGGCAACACGTTATGTGAGAGGGACAATGGATAGACATTTCTGTTCAATAGTTACTTTATTTTGCTTAAAATATTTAAAGGTTTTCTTAGTGTCAATCCCAAACACACCCTTATGTATTATCACTCATTAATATTACAGTAAGATGAACTACAAAAGCTACTGCTTGTCGGAAAAAAACTTATGAAAACAAATATTAATTATATTTGTTTTATTTTGAAACTAGATGTTTCCCAAAAATATACTTTTTTGCGACAAACAGTTGCTTGCGTAGTCATATTACTGAAATATTAATGAGTGATAATACTTTAGGATATGTATGGGTCCCGTATATTGAGTTTCCTGAGAAGGTACCAACGCTGAAACAGTAACTTTTTAAATTATTTTATGGGCAAATTTACGAATTTGGGACATAAAAGTCAAAGGTAAGTATTTCAGTGCTGGTACTTTCACAGGAAACTCTACATAGGAGGCACGAACTCACCCTATATATTATCACTCATTTTACACCTTGTAGATCCGTAACTTCAATAACATCAAATATGCTTTTGGTTTTTTTTTCGATTAAAAAGGCTACGAAATTTTATAAAGTTTCTTAGCCTTTCATACTAGTGCACTAATACACTAGTACCTTGATAAAATATAATATAATCACATAATAATATTTTGTTTATATTATACTGTTCAGTCGCCTTTTGTTTATATAATATATATTATATATATGTCTATACTTTATACTGTTAATTTAAATAGTTTTTTTTTTGGATTTTCCGACCCCCGCGTATATCATTTATGAACACAAATCGCTATATAACCGATAAAAAGGCATTATATTACACTTCAATTTGTACCCTAGAGTTGTCGTCAAATCATTGTAAATGCTAGCAAGTCGTTAAAATTATATTTTAATCTCGGGTAAAATAGTACTTGACATAATATTATAAAAATTATACTCAAGTCCAAATTGTCGAGCAGCTACGTATTATACTTCGAAAAATATATTTTTATACTCTGTTGAAATGCGTTAAAAGCCCCTTGAAACTTTCCAGCGAGGTTTTTCTGAACACTTTGTATCAGTTACAGTATTTCAGCAGTTAACTAGCAACAAATCTCGAGCGCGCCATAAAGATTCTATTACGAAGGCCCCGAGGGCGCATTACTTCCCATAAGGTAGCGTGCTAAGTGCCTGTTTTGCTTTTACGACTATATTTTTATTTCATAATATTTTATTCCGCCGTTTCATGAGGTAAGTGAGAAAAAGTGAACCGATAAATTGTGTATGAAACTACAGGTCGCGCGGAAGATATGTATTATGTATTACTAGCTGTTCCCGTGACTTCGTTCGTGGTTTTTGAGTGACTTAAACCGCTTTTGCGGCGCACGCAACGATAGTCCCCAAATGTGAATAGTTTTCGCGTTTTTGCTCACTGTCGCTTCGCACCTATTGGTCGTAGCGTACTGTTACATAGCCTAAAGCCTTCCTCTATAAATGGACTAACAAACAAAAAAAGATTTTTTCAAATCGGACCAGTAGTTCCAGAGATTAGCGCGTTTAAACAAACAAACAAACTCTTCCGCTTTATAATATTAGAATAGATATTTCGCGAGCTCTAGGAAGAGTTTTTTATATCACTTGTATACCTATAGATATTGTTATATTGATGAGTGATAATGCTTTACGTTATGTACCTATAGGTCTCATATATAGGGTTTACTGTGAAAGTACCAATGCGAAAATAGTAACATGTTGCGGCATTTCATAGAAATATGAAAAATCAAAAGTAAGTCCTTCAGCGCTGGTACTCTCACAGTATACTCTACATAGGTGGTACACACCCTAAAGTATTATCACTCATTTATGTTACACATTGTGCGTAGTTGACTGTGACCACAGAAGAGTAAAAGAGTTTAGAATGGCATTGTAGGCGGGGCAGACGCGCCGTACATATGATCAAATGATCATATGTCAGCCGAAACAAGTTTCATCGGTCAACAGTCACACTCTTACTGTGACAGCGTATGGAGCTCCATAAAAAGTCGTTAAAAATGTCGTGTTGCGCTGATTTAACGTGTCGGAAAAGAAGCCAAGTGTGTAGTGTAGCCCGAGAATGAATTTTTTTCCACCGGTAAGTCCAAAAACTTTTAATTTTATGTGATATTAGTAATTATTTCCATAGCATTATGCACTTTGTGATCGAAAACGATACATTCGTATTTAGGCGCAAAATTATCCATTGCTTGCAATACGTGGGTACCATTTCGTATAATGTGTTTGCGAGTACGCAATGTATTGGATTCACAGCAAACAATGCGCACGCCGAATCATAGCTTCAATTCTAGGTACTTCGTGCGTAGCGATAGTGTTGTACCAAGATGTAAACAATGTCGATACAAGAAAATGATATTATAATTTAAGCAACTCTCTTTATTGATAATTACCATCAATTATTGTTTATTTAATTTACCTTTCTATTAAGAAATAAAAGAAAATTTCATACGGACATTATTATAATTATATTGTTATATCTGTGATTAATGTATGTTTTTTTTGCCTAGTAAATAAATAAATAGAATATTAAGAACATTACATTAGTCGTACGGTACCCTGTCACCCCTCAAAAATTTAACCGAACTATTGTAAAAAATGTGAAAATAATTTTATCGATATTAATTATCGACCTTCGGTCGCCTTAACGTGTAAAGTGTACATCTGATGCATTGTTTACGTTAGTGTGACAACCAATTACAAATTAGCAATCTAAGTGCGTGAGGTTTATTTGTGTGCGTAACGCTCGTACGTATTGGGTTACTTCCTTGTAGTGGAATTAAGAGTGGGAGACAAGCGGCGACGCGTGTTCTAATACTAATTCGAAACTATTTCCATTCTAACCTCTTTATCTGTTCTGTGACTGTGACAGTACCAACGCTGAAAGAGTTTTTTTTTATTATTGTATAGGCAAATTTATGATGTTGGGTCATTTCTCATAGAAATATCATATATGACTTTGAAGGCAAAAGTTTCAGCGCTGGTGCTTTCACAGTAAACCCAACATAGGAGGAACGTACCCTCCCTAAAGTATTATCACTCATTTATTTTATAACATTCATAAATCTACTTGTAAGCTTTTACTAGACTTGAAAACAGTTTCTCATGGGAACACTGTACTTTTTAATGATATAAGGTAGCCTATGAGTAAAACTTGGGTGTCAGATTCTTGCATGTAAAATCTAATTAAAATTTATTTAGCCGTGTCTACAATATGTAGAAATATAAAATATATTAGTATTTGCTGAGTAAAAATGTGTCAATGCTCTTACATATTACAAATTGTTATACCATAATATACTGTGGGTTTTTCATTTTCTCATCTCTTTATTCTTTGCGTATAAAGGTGTAAAACAAACAATAATCTTAAAATTATCATTATTTACATCATTGATACTTTAGTTAGCCACGATACAAATTATATAATATATAGGTATAATTTGCCTAAGACTTAACTTCGTAGAAATCTATATCAATACTTAATATTATAAAATGGAAGAGTTTGTTTGTTTGTTTAAACGTGCTAATCTCAGGAACTACGGGTCCGATTTGAAAAATTCTTCAGTAGGTACTTTCCATGTTCAACATGAAAGCAAAAAATTTAAGGTAAAACTATTAAAAATGTGAAAGTTTGTGAGCATGGATGGATGCGCGGGAAATATACTAATATTATAAAGCGGAAGAGTTTGTTTGTTTAAACGCGTTAATCTCAGGAACTACTGGCCCGATTTGAAAACTTCTTTTTTTATTGGATAGTCCATTTATAAATGAAGGCTTTAGGCTATATAACATTACGCTGCGACCAAAACGACCGAAGCGTCAGCGAGGAATGTTGCAAAAACGGGGAAAATTATTCACTTTTGAGAACTTGCGTGCGTTCCTTAAACGGTTTAAGTTACTCAAAAATATGTAGGAAAAAAATATTCCTTTTTAATAATCGTAATAACAAAAACCAAATTTAGCAATCAAATGTGTTTCCGACAACCACGCGAACGAAGTCACGGCACAGCTAGTAATAAAAACTGAGACTAAATAATACAACACAATCTAAATACGTTTAGTTGAAGACTTCATTTCCAAGAAGTGATTGATTTAAAAGCAATATCGCAAGAAAAACTATTTTTAATTAATCTAATGAAGGCAAATTCTGTATAAATAGCGCTAATTAGTCGAGAAACCTGGAGTTATAAAACCTGTCGTAAGAGGTTTCTTTGTTCCCGTCTTCATCAGATACCTTATATTCAATTCGGAGAGCGTCTTAGTACAGCTAGCTAATTAATTCAATAAGAATTATTTAAAAAATACTTTAAAGTATAATCCTTATTTTAACCTGAAGATCCGTAAAGTAACGTTAACGAATGATTAATTATTGTTGTATGAAAAACATGATAGCGCCAATACAATTGACTTTCGTTTACTTTACGTTACGAAGCTTTTTAAATGACTTTCAAAAAATGAGGAGGTTCTCAATTCAGATGTGATACAAATATGATATTTTTTTAAATTGATGATTTATGTGAGTTTTTCACTTTCGCATTTATAATTGACTGTCGTCACAAAAGGAGGAGGAAATTATAAATATGGTGCCTGCCAATCTGTCTGTAGCATCGTAACTACCAAACGAATGTATCTTTTAGTTTGACTTACAGACACTAAAAAGTAAAAAAAATAATCTCACCTTTGCTGACACTGACTTCAAAAAGAACATTAATTGTAACTACATTATAAAAGTATTATTTTATGCTTTTTAGTTGTTAAAATCGGTTTCGAAACGTAGTTTTTTTTTTATATTACTGCTCAATTCACATTTGACGGTTCCAGAACGAACGAACGAACACAACGAGAGCAGCGTTGTATGGGGTATAACACATTTTGACATGGATTTCAGTTAAAGTTTCCTCTTCTTCCGAAAATTTGTGAAGCTACAGACCCTGAATACTAGCGATATGACCACAAATACTAAAGAGACAAAGTACTTGTAATATTACGAGCCCAAACTCGATTGTATTGTGTCGTTTTATTACAGAGTTTATATGGCCACCTTCCAGCATCACATCGGCTTCATGATTTTTTTTGGAAGTCGTCCATTCTACAGAGCATTTATTGAATGAAAAAAACCGAACTTTATACAAAAGATCGGCGCTATAAAGTTAGTATTTCTGACACATTATAAAATTGTACCTGATTTGACGAATAATCTAATTTCTGCAAGCAAAATTACGGATCATGGCTTTATGATTACGCAACATACGCATGTAATATTTCAACTAAATCCCACTAAGGAACGTTGATCAAATTTAATGTGCAAGATTACACATACGTGGACAGAAAAGTATATAAAAGCTTGTGAAAATATTCATTTAATGCGAAGCTTAATTTATACTGTTTCAATATTTGCATGCTAATACGGACATAAAAAAATATACAAAAAAAAAGAGTACGCTCGGTTCTATTCCTTTGAAAATATTTTCCTAAAACGCTTACACGTTTACATTTATTAATGTATTTTGGTTATTAAATAAATCTATTTTTCAAGTTACACTTGTAAAACTTGATGTCGTTTTCATAACATTTTGTAGAGCGCATTTACAAAACAAACATCATTTTCCGATATCTTATACACAAAACTATTCCAGCATCAGAGAACACGTTATTGGTACATTCCCGCAAATGACCCGGTGTACATGTTTGAACCTTATGTCTGCGTTATTAAGGTTCAAAACGTGTACACTACCATCGTCGAGACTGTACATTCCTCGCAAATGACCTCTCATATCGGACATAATATGAATCTGAATACCCCATTTTATTGGCGCCCGTACGCGTATACCTTATACATAAATATGTTATGCTCCAGACGTGGTGATTATACTTTAGGCTAGGGCGTGTACTGTATTGTCACGAGTAGTATATAACAATGAGGCCAAAAGTAGAATACAATTGTGATGTGACGGTGATAAAATATCTGGGCCACCTCTAATATATTATACAAACAAATGAAAGTAATTAAACAACTTAAAACCCTGACTATGATTTTTATTTTGATATACTCTGAGAGTAACAGTGCTGTATAATGTTGATGGCCTCTGTGGTCCAGCGGTTCAGAGCTTCGCTCTCGACTTGGAGGTCGTGGGTTCGAATAAATGTTGTTTTCAAGTTTTTTTAGGACAATGCAGGCTGATCACCTGATTTTCTGACAAGAAAGATGATTCATGCGTCGGATGGGCATGTAAAAAGTCGGTCCTGTGCCTGTTCTCTCGCCAGTCGTGTCGGTTTACTATCCCACTGGGTTAGCTGGCCTTGTTTCAATGAAATCAGCTACCGACACCGAAATCGGTGAGGGAAGCTATTATTATTATTATTATTATTTTGCAAGGACCTCTCCGCAGGCGAAAGCCTCCTTTAAGGAATGCCACTTGTCTCTAGCAATCAGCATCCAATGATGTCTGAAGTCTCCTAAGATACAAAGTATAAAATATTCTGGATGCACAGTCCGAATTCGACACGGACCCTCGGATCCTAATCCAACACCCAGGACCGTGGCCTGTCGAGGTAATCCTCACGTACGATGCTGTAATTGCCTAAGGGTCCACAATTACGTACGTTTCAATTGCCAGAACACTTCAATTTATATTTTACGATTTAGCATTACACGATATAGTTCGAAAATCGGATTTTTGAAATTGGCAACTTCGATTCATAGAAGCACACATTAAATCATACACCTCTTTACATAGAAATACGAGTAATATCGTAGGATTCATGACAAAATCGCGATAACTATTTCTTTTAATCTGACAATATATTGGAACCAGTGCAGACTTTACTCCCTCCTGCACCTGAAAAACTCATACGTACTGGATTATGTTCCATTAGAAGAGTATCAATCAGACGAATAACTTTCTCAAATTACTCATTACTTACACCGCTCTTGACATTTACAATATTACCATTTTTAATACAATAGCTTTTTAACTCAACAGAACCACAATAGATCGTGGAATAGGTCTACCGGGGTAACCACGTAAAAAGAACGCGCCATGTTCACTACCTCACGGGCGCGGAAACGTGTGCATATTATGAGTAACACAACTTTTTCAACATTTTGCATCAATATCTCAGTAATGGTTATTCTTAGGAAAAAAGTGTATGAACAATTTATATAGATAATTGCATGACGAATATTTCTGTTTCACCTTGAATAACTTTTTTTCCACACTTGGGATTGATGTGAATAATTGACAAATTGTGTGTAATAGGGTTCCCAACATTCATGAATGTTGGGAAATTTTTAGCGAGGTGCGAATTAATGTAACCATACCCCTATTTTTGAAGCTAATTTGACCGGACTAAAGCCCGCTGGTATCTTACGAAAACAAACGCTGCTGTGGCAATCAAGGACTTTCCCTTTAGTTCTCGCCATAAAATGAGTAATTGAACGAACGGAACAAATGAACAGTTACGGATCACCGGTCCCGGTCATTAGCGCGTGTGTCCCGGGCCCCGGGGACAAGCCCGGGATTCCTGTGACGGGATTAAACTCATCCAACTATTTAAGCGTGAATTATACGACTTTGTCTTGTGTCGTGAGTTTGTTGTGAAGATGAGCCTAAATGAGAGTAAGGGGGATTAGTTGAAGGAATTTATTTATTCAGTAATAACTCTGACCTTTTTTTAAAAGAAAATTGCAAGTTTCTCCAGACTTTTTTCAGTATACAGGTTATAATATTATTAATGAGTGATAATACTTTAGAGTGTATATGGGTCCCGTATCTAGAGTTTCTGAGAAAGTACCAGCGAGAAAAGATGTAGGTATTTTTTTTTATTATATGGGAAAATTTATGATAACGTGGCATTTTTCATACAAACATGAACGTCAAAAGTAAGTCTGCGCTGAAAGCGATGGTATTTTTACAGTATATTCTACATAGGAGGTACATACACATCCTAAAGTAATCACCTTATTTATTTTACACCTTGTATAATATTTCATCGTGGCTTTATTCTAAATAACTATATTTTAGTTTAATACTCAAATTTAGACGATTCCAGAAAAAGGCGATATCATAAGCCTGGGTCATCTATCAATAAATTGACGATTACATAATATTAGTGATTTCAACCGACTAACCATCGCTTTGTTCGACAGTACCACTAGTGCTCGATTCTAGTTTCTAACAGTTATATGGATGGTTTTTTATGTGTACGTTTGACTCGCACTATTTTTATATTTAAGAAGAGAAAAATAAACTTTTATGCTTATAGGGGTTTGAAAAAGGCTTCAAAAACATCCCTTGAAGTTTCCGCAGATTTTATTAGACGGTTTCGGCGATACATTGTTGTCATGTCGGCGCCGCGGATCACGCGTGTTCACGCAACATGTCAGAAGTTTTACACGCACCGCCACGCCGCTGCTGCGTGTTCCAACTTCAGATATTGTTACCGAGTCAGGCGTGCGGTATTTTCCAAAATTAGAAACAAGACGAAAGTTTCCAAAGGTTTCAATTTTGTTTTAATTTAAACACATTGATCAGTTTATATAAAACAAAGGTACAGTATGGTGTTGAAGACACAGCAATTCAAATATAGGTGTGATGTGTAAATTCAAACTAGTATTTAGATGAAATTTGTCACAGATATATAGTAATAATAATAATAATATCTTTGGCCGCTTTACACCACTTGTGTTACCAGTACCAGACAAGGGAAAATATATTTAATACTTTTATACTATACACATACACATATTTAGGATTTTATTAACGAATTCAATACACATCCATGACTTAGAAACATCGAAAACTTTTTGTTCCCTCGGCGGAATTCGAACCCGCGACCTATCGCTCGAGCACCAACCCAAATGACCACTGCGCTACGGAGGTCGTCTAGTAGATTACGGCAAAAGAGCTACTTTTAAAGTAAAATTGTTCATTTTTAAAGTGAAATTGTTCATTTTTAAAGTAAAATTGTTCATTTTTAAAGTAAAATTGTTCATTTTTAAAAGTAAAACGAAACGTTGTTTTATCTGTTAAGGTTCTTATGTACAGGTTGCGATCGCAATACTCGAGACCGAATTTGAGACTTGTTTATTAATACTGGCCCTAAAACCCTACACCTACTTAGTGCGTATCTTTTGATTACTTTTCTGACCACTCGGCGACGTTTACGTCCGTGTAAAGTATCGGCATCATCCTGCCTACTGAGCCGGGAAATTAGAGGGCTAACAATCTTACCGAAATATTATTTCCATTAGCTACGGTTATTAATTTTTACTGTCCTGACCGTGAAAAAGGTTCCAACGTACACAAAGCCGTCACAACCATAGACTAGTCTAGTCAGTATAGATACCAATTGGCCAACATTAATACAATGATTATTTTTCTACATGAACCCATAGACTATGGACTACATTCTACAGTCGGCAGTGTCGAAATGGCGTGTTTTCACATGAAGGTTTTTCTGAATATGTTAATTATTTTAAGCTATTGCATAGCTTCTATCGCGGGCCTTGAGCGTGGAGACCGAATCCAGAAATTCCGTAACGAAAATAACCTAACACCCCACAGTCCGATCGGCACAGCGGTGATACTTATTATTGCCATCTATCGATGAATAGCAGAACTTTTAATGACTTTTTTGAAAAATCACGCTTGTCTCATTATTTCAGCAACTCGCCTCTAGGTGGCATTGGTTGTATCGGATAAGTTGATAAAAAGTAATATGCAATAGCTTTACCGCGGCAGTCCCCGAGTGCCACACGTCTTTTTTTTAATTGTTATAAAATTTATTGGATAATGAATTATGATCCTTTAATATACGTTTTATCAAGTATTAAATCATAACGATAACGATAAACCTTACCTGTACCTAATTTATAAAATATATCGCGTAATAGCAAATACTTATTATATTTATGAAAGTGAAGCATTTCCACACCTGCCCGGCGCCGCGGGAAAAGTCACGTAGAGCAAAAAGTCGAACCTCGCTGCGTCATCAGCACAACCGCTAGAGATTTTCACACGAGTTGAAATTACACTTCATTTTTAGTTATACAATCAATTGCATTTAGGTGGATGTTTTATTCATAATATTGTGTTGATGACATAATATACAGGATATAATATGGTGAGTGATAATACTTTAGAGTGTGTATAAAGAGTTAAAGAGTATACAGTAAAAGTACCAGCGCTGAAAGAGGTTTTTTAAAAGTATTGTACTATGAGAAAATTTATGATGTTGAGGCATTTATCGTACAAACATGAAAGTCAATAGTAAGTCTTTCAGCGCTGGTACTGTCACAGTCTACTCTACATACGAGGCACATACATTCCCATAAGCATTATCACTCAATTATTTTACACATTGTAGATACAATATTGTGTCGCTCTTATTAATGGGGGTTAAAAGGACAAAGAGAGTTAGAACAATTCAAATCTTCTTTCTTCTTCTTCTCTTATACTTATATAAAAATGAATTGCTGTTCGTTAGTCTCGCTAAAACTCGAGAGCGGCTGAACCGATTCGGCTATTTTTATTCTTGAAATATTCGTCCAGGGGAGGTTTAACGGTTCGTGTGCTCAAGGAAGTGGGCACGGGTCAACTTATTATTACTAAATTTAGTTAAATGAAAGCTCGTTTTCATCGTTTACACCAAAATATGAAAGAACAAACGCTGGTTAATGTACGTGTGTCATGCAGACATAACAACAAAAGGCTGCTCTAAAACTGTTTACACTAAAACAATTTCATAGAGCGGGCATAGTATGAGCATTAGTTTAATGTAAACTCTCTTATAAAAGGAAAATTCAAACGATAAATGTTGAACTGTCATGTAAACTAATATGTGTATAGTATAAAAGTATTAAATATATATTTTCCGTTGTCTGGTAACTGTAACACAAGTTCTTCGGATACTTAGCACAGTCCAGATTGACGTGGCGTGAAGCGTCTATAGATATTTTTTTCTCTCAAAAAGTTCATAATTATTATTAATTCGCTGCGCGAGAGCGTGAAACTGTAATATTCATAAATTTTGTTCGGCAACAGAAGTTTCATATTCTTGGCTTCGGCCGAACTAAGTAACGAACTTCGAACTTCACAACTTCTCAATGTTTTCCAGACAGAATATTCAATTCGGCGGAGTTGATTTAATCAAAGAAAAAGTATAAATGCGACTCGCCTTTGAATACACAAGTATCGAAGATTTGTATCTTGAATTAATCATTATACGACTCTTGTATTTTATTTTATTTATCAGGTATAGTTACAGACCACAGAATAAAAACATTTAACAACCAACAATATAATATGAACAATGTACATTAATACTGAAATATTCCAACCATACACGAAATTAATTAAGCTTTAACATGATTACAATATGTGAAACAGAAAAAAAGAAAGAACAAAACATACTAAAATAAAGAGTAAATCTGACAAAAAAAATAAATACAATAACACTGTTCTTAGTTATGACACAAAGTAGATAATACTAATTATTATAAAGGGTGTAAATAGAGCAGTCACTATAACTTTGTAATATGATTATACTACCTTTTCTCATTCTAGAAATGCATTTAAAAAAAAAAAATGTTATTTTTGCGACAAAAAAAATTAAATGGTGAAAAGTAAAAAATTTTTTTTTTTTGAGTTTTTGACAAAAAAAAATAATATAAAAAATACATTTCCAAAATGAGGAAAGGTAGCATAATCGTATCTCAAAGTTATAGTGACTGCTCTTTATGATAAGTTATACCTAGTTAAAGAATATTTGGCTAAAGCATTCTTAAAAGACTGTTATTAAAAATATCTGTACGACATTTATTCTTTTGGTACTGGGTTTAACAATTAATTCAGAAAAGGATTGTTTTTTCGCGATCCGGATGAGCGATGTGTATTTCAAATTATTTAGCAAAGAACGCCAACAAAAAATGCAATAAAAGTTGTTTGTAGTTCCAAACACGTGATGTGAACACGACAATCTCTGTTGTCAGTTTAGTCCCAAGTGGCGGAGCGATGAGAAATGATGCAGTGTCGAATGGTCTTGTAAAAAGTATTTTTCAAATGATGTGGGGACAGAATCAGTCCTTGGGAGACTGATGATGTGGGGACAGCATACTGATGCTGTCCCCGCATCATCAGTCTCCCAAGGACTGCCTTGGGGGAGGAAGAGAGAAAAGAAACTGCTAGACGGGGGCAGGAAAATTGGGCGCGTCAAGTAAACCATGAGGTCAATTTTACACTGTGATATTTTGATAGATCATAGACGCGCTGCAGTTCAGGTGCTCGGGCACACGGGGCACGCTTCCCCGCTTATATGCATACAATAATTAATAACAGATATTGCACTCATGAACTGCGCGCCAAATACAAATATAAAATCTTAATATCTAACAGAAACATTCAGGTTATCGTGTATGACTTTAGCAATCCTAGGGGAACCCTACATTTGACGACTGAGCTTAGGAGGTTGAGCACGTTGGTGCTCGAGCAAGTGGTCGCGGGAATCCCGCCGAGGGAACAAAAAGTTTTCAATGATTCTGGGCCAATATATTTAATAATTTTTTACTCTACACATATTTAAGATTTTTATTATATTATACACAAATTTAATACTCATCCATGACACAGAAACAAAGAAAATATTTATTCCTCCCGTGGGATTCAAACCGCGAACGCTGGCTTGAGCACCGACGTAACTGCGCTACAGAGCTCTTTCAATCGTCATATTTCATCGTATCTGAAAAAGGGTAAAAATTTTTCTTCATGCAAATATCCGGGCAATGTTTTCAGCGTTTCAAACTCAGTAAAGTTCAAACAATTGATATTCAAAAGTACTTAGACTAGACGCGGAGCGATGTTCAAAACAGACAAGTTCTTGAAGTATCGGGACCGAAGTCCGTTTTCTTTGGAACTACCCGCCCGAATACAGAGCAGTTTGAATATCGAAGGAAACTCGCACGCCTTTGTGATTACAGTATTGCTAATGTCGATTGCTCACTGCCGTAGTTGGAACTGTACTGGGGCCTCACTCTCCAAACTGATTTGTCATCCATGACACAGAAACAAAGAAAATATTTATTCCTCCCGTGGGATTCAAACCGCGAACGCTGGCTTGAGCACCGACGTAACTGCGCTACAGAGCTCTTTCAATCGTCATATTTCATCGTATCTGAAAAAGGGTAAAAATTTTTCTTCATGCAAATATCCGGGCAATGTTTTCAGCGTTTCAAACTCAGTAAAGTTCAAACAATTGATATTCAAAAGTACTTAGACTAGACGCGGAGCGATGTTCAAAACAGACAAGTTCTTGAAGTATCGGGACCGAAGTCCGTTTTCTTTGGAACTACCCGCCCGAATACAGAGCAGTTTGAATATCGAAGGAAACTCGCACGCCTTTGTGATTACAGTATTGCTAATGTCGATTGCTCACTGCCGTAGTTGGAACTGTACTGGGGCCTCACTCTCCAAACTGATTTGATTTTGATTCAGATACGATAATGCCGCGTACTTCCTAATAAATTGACATTTGTTTATTTTGATTCTCAATCGATTGATATGGTCGGGAGTACAAAAAGTTACGATCTAACAATTTTCTTTATCCTGATTAGTTTCAAAGTAATTCACAAAATAAAATACGAAAAACCACTGATATCGAACGGATTCGGTACTCGATTGTGTCGGGAGTAGGCCCGCTGGAATCGTGATTTGTACTTTACCTATATGAGGTGCCAAAACAAAAATGTTCTACGCGTCCTTCTCTTCACACTATTATACTCGTCTTAATAATAATAGCTCCCCTCACCGATTTCGGCGTCGGTAGCCCATTTCATTGAAACCAGGCCAGCTACGCTGAAGTTATTTTATAGTGCCCAGGTGTGTGCGCAATACACAAAGACAATATCTCATCAGAGTAAAACTCTCATAACCCATTGGGACGGTAAACTGACACGACTGGCGAGAGGAAAGACGCAGGACCGACATTTTACATGCCTGACAATCTGTCAAACAATCGGGTGATCAGCCTGCATTGTCCTAACCAAACTGGAAAACAACATTTTTTGTTGTTTCAAAGCGAGAATCGAACCCACGACCTCCGGGTCGAGAGCGAAGCTCAGAACTACTGGACCACGGAGGCGAGATTTAAAAACAAAGACATCCAAAGTATTAGATATACTAGAAATAGATTTACAATATTCACTTCGTTTCCACATATTAAATAGCTTCAGTTTAGATTCAAAACGTTTCTCATACAATGGTCATATAACACCGTTAAAGAATTCCGAGCGGGGCCTCAGTGCCTACAATGCCCCCAATTGCGGGGCCCCCGATGCCCCCAATTGTGAGGCCCCCATTGTCCTCAATACGACGCGATTACATCTCGCAACTTTTCAACACCTAACTGCCTGCATTGTGTCTTTTCATTTACGAGCTTTCATTAGTTCAAATGTTATCTATTATGGTTCATCTATTATGCTACGTTTAAGTGACTTGGCGATTTTAAAAATATTTTTTCTTTTTCACGCTATTTTACACATTTATTTTTATCGCACGTGAGCATAGAGTATATATACGTGAAATTGAACCCATCAAAAACATAACTTGTAAAAAATGGCAAGTCTCGCTTCTTAGATCTTCTACAGTAAAAAATTGTAAGATACATATTGTGATGCCAAGCTGGAGTAAGTCTGTCGGTCTAACAACATTTTTTTAAGTTAATCAATATTTAAAAAAAAAATTCATGTTTTAAATAAAATATAAGTAGATTGACTTGGCAATCACTTGAAAACATATTATACATATTATCTATCTGATAAGTGATGCATATTAAATATGATTGTTTAGTGTGATTGCCAAGTCAGTCTACTTATCTCCTGAAAACATGAAAGATTATGAATAATATTGATAATGACCACTATAAAATGTTAGACCGATGGACTAACCCCTAATTGGCTTAACATGTATCTCAAAACTTTTTACGATAGAAGAACTAAGTAGCTAGACTTGGCACTTTTTACATGTTATATTTTTGATGGGATACATAATATTATGTATAGGAGTAGCATCGCAGCTCCCAAACGGATGAACCGATTTCGTTTTTTTTTGGTGTTTTGAAAGCTGATGTGCTCGTGAGTGTTGTAAGCTATAATTCATCATCAACAGTTTACTTACTGATTGACAATTCGGAAGTTTAAAAAAAAAATAATACTTATCATGACGTGTGTATACAAATAAAGTCTTTTCTACTACATTCTATTATAACTCCGTCAAAAAGGTATTCTGACAGCCACGACAATAGACCTTAATTATTTCAACCCGAAGCAAAGATCTGAAGAACTGTATAAAAAGATTTCCCTTCCTTCTGATAATCAAATAGAATTTTCGCGAATTCCCCGTCACAATGTGATTATACTATTAAAGGCAAAACATTCCCAAAGTACATTTGAAAATTAATTAAAAGTCATTTGGCGAAATTGGATGAAACCTCGGGGCGACTGATGCGACGAAATTGAGACGGCATCGAACGAAGAACGAATGAACGAACGAAATGAACGAATGAGATTGTAGATAACTGAGCTGACAGATTGCATTCACTCGGTATTTCCGACTTATATCAGGAGTTCGGTGTAATGTTCGACTGCATATGGCTGAGATTGAAACGGATTTAGAAGATAAAGACATGAGAAATATTTATTACTTTTGCTTGTGAAATCACAATCAAGTTGTAGTAAAATCATTTGTTATGATTATCTTACGTATGAAATTCTGAAAAAAAATTGAAGAATTTTTCCGAACTTAAAAAATTTAAAAGTAATCAAATATATTTAAAACTAATTACCCTCCTCCGACTATATTTTCGTTTTGTTAACTTTTTAATACTACATACTAATCAACAACAAAAATATATCACGTCAAGTCATAGAGCTTATGTTTAATCCTTACTAACTGTTACTCCTACATATTATAATATGATTATCTTTCTCCTTTTTCTTTTTCTCAATAACTACTGATCGGATTCGGATTTAAACCACTTCTATAAATTTTAAAAGGCCACTTTTTTTTAAATGTATGTACACCGATTATTCCGAGGTTAATGATCTGATTTTCGTGATTCTTTTTATTCGACGCAAAATAGCTGCCATTTGGTCCCATAAAAATTTACAGTTTGGCGCTGTAGTTTTTATTTTATGAACATATTTCACCAAAGTTTGTAACGAATCAACACTTGTCGGTATATTTTTATCGCAACAAAATGCACGTTTTCCGCTAGATTTCATTTTGAACATCCAGTCTTGTATATTACGTTCTCTGCTTAAGCGGAGTTTTTAGGCCAAAATGATACAGTGGCGATAAAAAGAAGAATGTGTCATAACGTTAATGTAGGAGAAATGGCGGCTCGAGCGTTTGTACGCGGCTTTAATCTGCATAAAAGCCTATTTTCTCAAGATTGTGGGACGCCTTTGGTTTATAATGTTACACGCTAGAGATAAAGTGTAACTTTTCCTGGTATTACTTTGGAATATAGTCCATTTCGTCACGGCTACTTTTTGTTTGGTTTCACTTTAGACCTTTATATTTTATTTACTATATTATGTATCCTAACTTGTATAATATTAATATGTATAGATTAATTTACATTGTAAAAAATATATACTTTTAAGAAAGATCAATTTTCCATCTTTTTGCTAAAAGATGGCCCCGTCCGAGTTTCTTACGCCGGTTCTTCTCGGCGGGTTAGGGTTGAGGTGGTAGCTTGTTTTTCTTGTTGACTTTCAGAAAATAGCTTGTTAAGTTTCATTTGGAAATAAAACATTATTTATTTATTTATAATTAGTTAGACTATGTTCAATTTTGTCCGCTACTTTCCTGGTACTACTTTGGAGGTCCATTTTATCACACCTTTTCTTGTTTCTGATTTAAGATCAGCAGGTGTACTCCCGACACAATCGAGAATCGAATCAGTTCCATCTCAGCGGCTTTCGGTATTTTATTTAGTGGATTGCTTTGAAACTAACCAGGATAAAGAAAATCGTTAGATCCTAACTTTTTGTGCTCCCGACCATATCAATCGGCTGAGAATCAAAATAAACACACGTCAATTTATTCCGGAGTACGCAGCACGATCGAATCTGAATCAAAATCGATTCAGTTTGGGTAATAAGGCCCATGGTCTTAGGATAAGCACGTTCCTTTTTTTGTTTTGCCAACAAAATTATAAATGGATGATACTCAAAAGATCATGGTCCATAAATTTGTCTTACTACTTTCCTTGTATTACTTTGAAGCGAGGTTTCGTCACACTTTTTCCTGGTTCAACGTTGGGATATGGTCCATTTCGTCACGACTTGTCGAGCAAAAAAATTGGATTGGAAAGCTTTCTAATTTTCTTTGATACAATTAGTAGAAGGGATCAGTGATAGCACGGCTTTCCTTAAGAGAATCTTCTAATATACAAAATTACGTGTTGCGTCGTGTTTTTGTAACGAAGCTCATATAAAACTGCTTAACAGATTCTTATGGTTTTTTTCGAGTGTATTCTGTAGGTCTGATTCAATGTATACATACTACAATAAAGTATAACAATACTTTAATCGATTAACAGTTAAATAACGGTATTAGCTCTGAATAAACAGGTTTACTTATATTGGAAACTTAAATCGTTTCTGATATCGGTAAAATTGGAATCTATTTTAATAGTTATTGGAATATACTTCTGTAAATACAGACTTTTTATAAATTGTTACTATAAACGTTTATTTAAACTATGCTATAGTATTTTATCACTGCATATTTTTATTTGTCAGCTTTCATACATTGGTAAGAAAAAAACATTATCGCAAACAAAATCTTAAATCTTAAACACATTCAATATATTATATGTTTCAATTCACATCTCAACATTACAATCGATTGCCAATAAAAAAATGTTCAACTATAATAGTTATATATATATATACGAGTAAATAGAATAGAATAGAAAACATTTATTTCAGACTAATATTACAAGCCCATAGAGTAATTAGTGTGTTAGTTACAAAACTTAGTTTTAAATAATATAGGTAATTGTAATGTTATTAGTGTTAGTAAAAAATCAACTATATTAAATTATTCCCTTGACTAATCTTATCCAATGCCATTGTATAGAGCAGTCAAGTCTCGCAGCCATGAAGAAGTAGTAGATAGTATTTATCTAACTGTAGTTTCTGGTTAGACAGCTAGTCTAGGCATAATAACACTTGATCGTTTCTCCAA
The DNA here is from genome assembly GCA_905187575.2 of Celastrina argiolus. Classification (NCBI taxonomy): domain Eukaryota; kingdom Metazoa; phylum Arthropoda; class Insecta; order Lepidoptera; family Lycaenidae; genus Celastrina; species Celastrina argiolus. The sequence goes on along the minus strand of LR994581.1, from coordinate 1,121,399 downwards.
ACACCGAACAACTTTATCAATACAACCTAATGAAATAACAATCCACATTTCTGGAAGTACTACAAGTACTTAGGTAACTTAATGAATGGGTTGAACGCTCGGAGAATATATTTACCTGTAATTCGCGTGTGGGTTGTCAATGTACGGGACGGGAATGTATGTAGGAACATCTTTACGTACGAGCAATGACCATTAAACCCCAATTCTTTTATTCGTCGGAAGAAAAACAAGTATTTCTATCCTTACATATTACTATGAAACAAAGTCAGATACCGCTTCTATTTGTCTGAATAGTGCCTCCGTGTTCTAGTGGTTCAGAGCTTCGGTTCGATTCCCGCGTTGGAACAACAAAAAATGTTGTTTTCAAGTTTGGTTAGAACAATGCAGGCTGATCACCTGATTGTCTGACAGGAAAAATGGTACATGCGTCTGATGGGCATGTAAAAAAACCGGTCCTGCGCTTTCTCGCCAGTCGTGTTGTTTTACCGTCCCACTGGCTTATGAGAGTAAAATGAAGAGAGAGTGCTTCAGTGTATTGCGCGGTGTGGGAGGCATTATTACATATTCGTATAATCAATGTGCGTGTAATTACCTTATTACATTTATTAATAATTCAAAAATATTTTTATAAATACGTCTCCATCGTTAAAGATTTATATTACGAGTATTAAAGTAGTATACTTAAATATTAAAATTTTAAATGTTTGCGACGGCGTAAAATTTGATGTAATTTTTTATTTAATTTTATCTACTTTCATTCATTCAGGCTTTCATTCAGATTACAGTAAAATGTATGGAACAATAATCATACAGATTATGTTGGCACGTCAGCGTTAATCTTAAATGATGCTTAACTGTTCTTGCAGTTTGATTTTGGTTCTCTTTTTGAACCCCCGACGAAAACAGGGATTTGGAAGTTTGACGCGTCTGTTTGTTTGGCATCGTAGCAGCCAAACGGATGAACCGATTAATTAACAGGTTAACATGATCGAGAAAGTTCTTAGCAATTCATCATCATAATCAGTTCGTTCATTGTTTGTCTTTTCTTTTTGTAAAGTCGGGGGGTTTTTTTTTATTATGTATTTTTTTTGTTCATTTACATTCCTTTGGCGCGTAAATACAGTATCCCACAGATCTCTGCACTATTTCGGGATAAGCAACTATTCTAGATCCTTTCCCGGGAACTCAAAGTACGCAATTTTCATCATCATCAATATTTGGCTATATAACGTCTCTTTTATCTATTTCAAAAAGAATATTACTTTTTTGCAGTCTAGTGGATAAACGTGATATCGTTTTATGATGTGTTCTATTTGAATAAACATAATATATTATTAATATACATAATACATATGCGATATTTACATTGTGAACATATTGTACTCTTAACAAAACATATAATATAGTAAAACGTGTCTCAGCGCACGATTATAACTCCTCGGCATATATATAAAAGCAACATTCAGAAGGTCATCTTCTTCTTTTCTCTTCTTTCTTATATGTAAAAATGAATTGCTGTTCGTTAGTCTCGCTAAAACGCGAGAACTGCTAAACCGTTTCGGCTATTTTTGTTCTTGAAATATTCGTGGAAGTCCCGGGAAGGTTTTTAACGGATCATAACATACTGTTTCTATGCTCAACGAAGTGGGCATAGGTCAGCTAGTACTTAATAAAATTATTTGGCCTAGACTTGAATATACAATAAGACTCAATATTATGATTATCATTATAGAAATCATAGCATTGCTATCTTCATTAGTTTTACTATTGAGATGGAAGATCTTTACGAGTACAGGAGTGTATTACTACTTACACTAGTATAGGTAATATCAGTATTTTTCCATCTTTTCCCAAATTTTTATCATTTCCCATATCCTCATTTCCCGGCGACCTCCATGTGGTAATTTCCCCCGGCGCTCGTCCACGCACCTCCATACCCAACACACCACACATACAACATACTAAATACAAGACACTACATACACTCTACATACAAACTATAACCTCAAAGCCATTTTATGCCAACAAATATACCAGCTTTTGAGTAAATTGAACTAGAAGCTTCTTAATTTGTTCATATCAAACCATCTTGTTGACGGCGATTTACTTTCTTAGTTCACAAAGTTGATTACTTTGTTATCTAATCCAATTGAACATTTTCTATCCTTCTTTTGTATTTTAATCTGCTTTGTCATACAGGTGGAAAACTAAAGTAACTTGCTTATTTATGGGCCATTTTAACGTTCAACTTAATTGTTCATATTTTTGATTACGCAACTTAATACATTCATAAATGCAACAGGGTACACCCTGTAAATACCAGTTATAATAACTTTATAAATTTGACCAAAAAATGTATTTATAGCCTATATTCGGAACAAAAAATTACATCTAATTATTTTACAGCTTACAGTAGCGCGGTTTCTGTATTCGCGTGTCTCTTGCAAAGGCCTCCCCCAGGCATTTCCACTCTTCCTTTGGCAGGCCACTCTAATCGATGATTTGCCAGCCACTGGGACTATTACTATATAAAAAAGAAAAAAAATACAATTTTACAGTAAGGTAAAAGGTAGTATAATCATATCCGGAAGTTAAGGTGAGTGTTATTTATACATCCTGTGTACAAAATCTATCTGAACTGAATTAAAAACTTGTCATAACTCTAATCCAAAAGTCAGAACATTTGAAAAGCAATAAAAATCATTACTCATCGAAGTCGCCCCACTTTAAAAAAGATCCAAGATTTAACTCGCGACACAAAATTAGTTTAAAGTACACAACGATCAATCACAAGGAGCAAATTCAGGTGTCGTCATGATGGATGACGTCACCGCCGCCATCTTTTATTCCCTGATTTTTCCCGCCTTTTTATTCCACTTTGATTTATGAACTAACAATATTAAGTTTCCGATTCGATTTAAATTAGTTTAGGTATTCCTTTTGCTGTTTTATTGCGCTTTTATGTCCAATAAAAAGTTGATTGGATCCTATAAAACCTGTGATCGGTTCTCGGGTCTCTGTCATTTTAAATCTTCTCGTCGGTCCAATAAATTAGAGTGGTACTGAATAGAATATTGTTGATGTTGTTTAACATTATTAATATGGCGGGAGCGAAGATTTTCTTTTTAAGCAGGTGAACCCCATTACATAAATTAACTTACGTCTAAGTACTAAAAACAGACCAATAAATACTGAAAAGTACAGAAACATATACTAACAAATTACATACTAAGTTATAACCAGATGCAAACTCTTTCGTACTTGAGATAGTTTTGATTTGTGGTGAGAGGACCGACGCAACTTCTGTCGACCTTCGAGGTGGAGGAGATCTGGCCGACGGGTGTGGTCTACCGGAGGTTCCGGGGGAGACTCCGGAATGAAGGTATTTATTATATGGGCATAGGCCCGTGATGCATAGGCATTAGGCATCCTGAAATAAATGATATTTAATTTAATTTGATTTACACATTATTTGCGTTGTTTAATTACTAACTATACAGTATCACAATTACAACACACACATCATCAGGTCATCAGGTGATGATTTAATCAAAACCGGTCGTGTTTTTGTAAAAACTTATCAAAACGTAATAACAAGTTGAAAAGTGTAAGTAAAAGTTGTGTGTTATTATTGTAAACATGAATTTCCATCAAGAACCAACAGTATATTCAATCAGTTATATACAGTATTCCGTAATTAAATATCTTACATACCAAATAATTACATAATATTATGTATATAGTTATCCTCTACATTTTTTTCATTTACATTTGATATTTAAATATTCTTTGAGGAAATAATCTTTTTAAAATGTATGATACAAAATGTGGTGGAACTTTGACTAGCCTCGCAAGTGCAAGCGTGATGTAATTATAAAATATATGTCCCTTCCTTTCTCTCTGATAAATAATAGCTTCCCGATTTCATTGAAACTAGGCCAGCTACGCAGGTGTTATTTTATAGTGCCCAAGTGTGAGCGCAATACACAAAGATACTCTCTCTTCCTTTTACTCTCATAACCCAGTGGGACGGTAAACCGACACGACTGGCGAGAGATCAGGCGCAGGACCGACTTTTTACATGCCCATCCGACGCATGGATCATCTTTCTTGTCAGACAATCAGATAATCAGCCTCTGATAAATGTTCCACCAATCAGCGTTCAATGTGGGTTGTTAACTTGATTGCCATGTTAGTTGATCATACATTTGACTAGCGTTTCAGAAGCCGGCCGGGAAGACTGGTAGTTGACTACCAAGAAACAGGCTCAATCGTTACCCTTAATATAACTCACGTATTACTTGGAGACAATTAATATTCTGTGAACTTATCATGACTCTCAATACCGCCTGATCGTCCTTCACAACTCCGAAGTAGGGCACTATGTAATATCCTCTTGTCTTTGTTGTGAAGATTTATAGCTCAAATTTAACTATTACGGTGCCAAAATATTGCGCCCGATATAAAAGTCTCCGGGGGGAATTTTGCAAAAGTAACTTAGTCTTACTTATAAAACTTAACCGTCTGTCATGTTTTATCAAAATTAATACGTATCGGTCTACGGCGTAGACATGCTACGGCGTAGACATGCTACGGCGTAGAATGTAACATGTATGGCGAGTTTCTTTTTACCATATTTTTATGAATTTGTTTAATTTCATAAATATATGATAACAAAAAAACGATACTTATATAGGTATTATTGTCACGTAATGTAAAAAAAGCTTCTTTGAATCGGGTTGACTATTTATACATATTATTATACTGTACATATATATACTAGACATATATTATAAGAAAATTTACAGGTCAGTTTGATAGATAGTAGGATAGGTTTTATGTTATATCCTTAAATGACGAGGGTTTTATAAAGGTTTATTTATTTTTGGGATTTGGCATCATATTGTCTAACCCTAACTGTAATACTAATACCAACCCCCAATTTAAACAGCGATAATTTTCTAATAACCTTTACCTTAATTAGTTCGTGACCCATTCAAACAACACCTACTTCTTCAACCTACAGGTGATCCTGTAGGTGATAATATGTAGTAAAATTATCATCATCAATTTATTTATACCGAGTAACGTCGGATTAATCTGTAATAATATAAAGCGTTGTGAAACGAGCCGTGCTCTTGTATTCAACAAATTCTAATCAGTAATTAGAATCTTTAACCAAAACAAAAGAACATTATAAATAGACAACGATCTTATGTACTCGTTAAAACTTACAATGGTTCTCCTATACTAATATTATATATATATATATATATATACAGGGTGTAAAAAGAGCAGTCACTATTCTGGCGTGGGGTTATAACTAGGCATGAGGTATATCCACTGGTACTAGTCATTTGCTTTTAATCTATTGTTTTAAAATTTTAATTTTTTGCAATACGCAATGTAAAACGTACACAACCTCACGGGCAGTAGCGGGTAGCCACGCCCCGCGCCGGTTTTCGCGCGTACAGGTGTATCCAAACGAATTGCAAATAGAGAAAAACAGCTGATAGTGTTCAAATAAACATAAACATAAACGTAAACATAATGGAATAAATCTAAAAATTGCATGCTCCTTACACCGATTTCGATGTAGGTGGCCGATTTCGTTAAAACCAAGCCAGCTACGCAGAAGTGCCCAAGTGTGAGCGCAATACACAAGGACTACTGTCTTCTTTTACTGTCCCCATAACCCGGGACGATTAACCGACACGACTGGAAAAATAACAGGCGCAGGGCCGATTTTTTACATGCCATTGCTACGCAGTACGCATGGTTTATCTTTCTAATCAGACAATCAGTAAACTAAGAAAATACTTTCTTTTGTTCTAACGTGGGAATAGAACCCACGACCTCCGGGTCGAGAGCTATGCTCTGAACTACTATACGATTGAGGCGATAATACTTTAATATTAATAATACCGCGATACTCAAGAACACTCTTTATCCATTTACTTCCATAACCCAGTGGGAGGTTTACCTAACTCGATTGACCACCATGAGAACAAGCCGCAGGTTCATATTTCATGTCGACAATAAGGAGATCAGTCTACATTGTCATAATATCCCAGCTTGAAAACTACATTTCTCGTTGTTCCAACGCGGGAATCGAACACACGTCCTCCGGGTCAAGAGCCAAGCTTTATACCACCTGATAGCGGAGGCGACTATAACGTCTTAAGAACACGTTTATAATAATAATAATAATATCTATGGACGCTTGTTTATGCGACATTCGCAATGCTCATTATTATTTAATAAATTAAATTTAAAACATAAAATTAATTGAGATTGTGACACAGTACCTAGGTAGCTTTTTAGTTTAGTTTACAAACGAAAAATATGGTCAGACAATTAAATTGACCAGCAAGTCGACAATTTCAAAATTCACCGATCAAACATCAATCAGTTACAGAATAAAGACGTATTAAAAACCTTAATAACCATTAACCAACCTTGTTGTATTTTAAATCCTCAATGCCCTGCAATATACCTAAAATCTTCTTACGCGGTACTTAAATGTATGGCGTAGGTATTTAAAAATGAAAGTCACACACAAACACATTTAAACAGTGAAAAATAAATAATACTAATTAGTAATCACAAAAGAAACACCTAAAAGAAACTAAACCGTAATAATAAACACAAAAATTAAAACATTTAAAACGATGATTATAAAATTATCGCGGAAAAATAATAATCTAAATCTAACCACACGGGTTTACTGCCACGTGCCAACTGTCTACGAAAAAAATAATTTACGCAAAACATACAGTACCTACCCAATGCACTAAAACGCAAAATGCTAAGCATGCACCCAACGCACTTAAAGTATCGATCGATTTGGATATCGATAAATAATTATTAGGTACTTACCTATTTTATTTTTCATACGTGAATAATTTAATGTTAAGTAACATAATTAAATGTTTAAATAATACTTCATTAAGTTACCGTATACTCGCATTAGGTAATAATGAGAACATCTTTAAATCTTAATATTACAAACTTTATTAATCTATTTTCAATTAGTGGTCTGAAAGATATTCATAGAAACTTAGCTGAATTAATGTAAAACAGTAAGTTACATAGTAATTATTTAAAAATATCGACTACGTCGAAGTTAATTTTCATAGGTCACTTCACTAATAGTAATAGGTAGTAGGCTCTTTCGCCCGCCGCCCCCGCAACCCCTTGCAAGGTCGGTGCGAGCGGTGCGGGAGGCCTTTGGTGTGCATATTTCCCGCGCGGGAATAAGCACTTTAATACAAAGTAGCAGAAAGTAGAAAATAGTATTTTCTAAAGAGTTGTTTGTCGGTATGTTTTAAACGTCGACACAAAGTATTTTCGAATTCAGTTGTAGTTTATATCTCGAGGTAAAATATTGGTTGATTAATTTTTTAGTTAGGTATTTTTTTACATCATAGGTAGATTGTGTTTGAAAGCGTAATGTTGTGTTGTGTGATGTGTCCATCTAATGATAATTATTGTGTTATGCTGCTTGGATTGCTAGGAACTATTGTTATCGAAATACGAATTTTAAAAGTTTAAGTGAGACGTGAGTCGTGACATTGGAGATGCGACTAGCTACATCATTCACGTAAGTAAACAGGCGTCGTTTTACATACCTACTTAATTAATCTGAATTTGGACTGTGTAGGCTACGTTTTAAATAGGTATCTTTCAGGAATCTTAGCTTTTATACATCGTCTGTAATTTCCATAAAAAAGCGATGATTGCCGATTGCCATTAAGAGTTAGTTAGTATGTACACAGGTTTTGTTACAGAGAAAGTTTTAGTTTGTCATGATAACAAATTCGAGCGAATATACGATGCAGGCAATCTAGGAGTTCCAAGTTCAAAACGATTCATCCGTCCGCTGGTGACTACACTATGTGTAAGGTCCAGTTGTACCAGATTTTAACCCAGAGTTAGTTTATAACTTACGAGTTGAATACCTAACACTTAATACAAACACATTTGGTACAAGGCTTATAGTATTCGCGTGTAGACTGTAGGTACAATATTACAATTACGGTAGGGAGTCGGTAGGTACTCTGAGTGAGCGCCGCGCGATGTAGGTACATACGCTCGCTCAGTCAGCTGAGGAGGTCAATAGACCGCGCATCGCTTTTCATTACGTTCATTACGTTTTAAGGCAAAAATTATAAAAAATAGGAATTTAATGCAAAATGTTGTTCCAAACAGTTTAGACTTGCGACTAAAAATAATAAATTAAAGAAAAAAAAATTTTTTTTGAAAAAAAAAAGTTTTAAAAAAAGTGCATTTCTAGAATCAGTCAAGGTCCTATAATCTTATCCCAAAGTTATCGTGACCGGTCTTTTTACACCCTGTATATTATATATATAGAGGAAACATTTGATTGTTTATTTGTTTGTATTGAATAAGCTCTGAAACCACTCAACCAATATGGAAAATTCTTTCACCGCTGGAAAGCTACATTATCAGCGGTGAATATAGACTATATTATATTATAAAAAAAATTTAAATCCTTATTAAAACCCCATTAATTTGAGTTACATTATTTGAGTTTAAGTATCACAATGAGTAAAAAATTAATTACTTTTAAAATTGCTTACAACATGTGCGCTGCGACAACGGGTGGTTCGAATTAATTATTTTATTTTTTCAAATATTCCTGCATGGTCTATTGTATACTCAATATATAATTTGCTGCAGTCATGACCTACCATCCCATACATATTTTTTTGCAAAAAAATTGCAATAGATGTCACTACTATTAACGTTTGTAAATTATAAAATGTAAATATGCCGAATTAAGTACAAATATTGACATTAAAATAAAGATAAGCATTTTTTTAAGCATAACATGACATTAAGCTAAATTCAACTCCTTAATTAAGAAGAAGATACGAAACGAAATTAGTAATTAGTATTTTCCAATAGTGGCGCTAGATGGCGGTTTCCGGAATGTACCTGGAAATCGAAGAAAACAAAAATAGCCAGTCAAATATTACGGTGATACCATGTTCTAGTACCAGGTCGTGTCTCTGTTATATATATATTATATACCTTGTGCTGCGGAGTGCATAATATTTACATACAGGCATGTAAACTACTACCGTATCAAAATTCATCAAAATTCGTTTAGTACCTTTTGCATGGAGATGTAACAAGCATACAATCGCAAACTTTCGCCATTTGTGATATTTGTGTGAAGTGTGATTAAGAGCTGACTTTTCAATCGTCTGACAACTTCTACCTGAGGAATAAATATGTGACAGACAGATTTTGTATGAAACAAATAAAGATTCATGTCTTCATTTGTTTTATTTGTTTCATACTTTCATGAATGTTGGTGGTAGCTAAATTAAGTTTAAACTTAAACATTTTAAAATACGTCGGTATTTCCCGGGTATTTTTTTTTACATATCATCATCATCCATTAATGTCTTCAAATATCAAAATTACACGTTTATTCGACAAATAAAAGTTATCTAACTGTAAAATAAATTAATTAGTGATAATACTTTAGGGTGTGTATGTGCCTCCTACGTAGAGTATATTGTGAAAGTATCAGCGATGAAAGGCCTACTTTTGACTTTCGTAATTGTATGAGAAATGCCCCAACATCATAAATTTTCCCAAACACACATTTTAAAAAACCACTTTCAGCGCTGGTACTTTCACAGTAAACTCTTCATACACACCCTAAAATATTATCAGTCTTTAATATTTTAGCATTTAGATTTAATGCGGACGAAGTTACGGTCATAACGGACGAAGTCATATTGAAATTAACCGCACAGCTCTGTTGTTTCAATTAGACAAATTCATTCAGGAAATTTCCAGAAAGTTTCTGAAACCAGTTTCTGAAGTGCTCCACGAGTATTAAAATTCCTAACATCGACCTGCTCTAATTTCGTTCGAACTTATCTATTTCGTAATATAAGTATCTTATTTTAAACTTATTACGTATTCACTCCACGTCAACCTGATTTCGGGTAAGGAGTACGGCGGGGAAGATAACGAAAATGAATTTCGGATTTCTTGCGATTTCGTAATGTTATTAGACTCGAAATGGCGATAACTTATTTTTACATTAGTTTAAGTTATGATGTTATAGTAAATACGTGTTTTCATTAGAAAACATTAAAAATACAACATAGAAATGGCGTAAGGTATGATCTACTTAATTTTTAAAATGGTGAGAAACCGTGCAGCAAAAACTTTACCTATACTTACGAGCATTGTGCTATCGGTGGTGTATTAAACTTTGCAAAGTTAAAGTGAGTGTGATTATAAAGCCATTTTTTTATAATGCTTATAATGAATACCTAAAAAATAAAATGTGACTATTTTATGAGAAATATATTTTGACTATGCCTTGCAGTAATTTAACACATAAGAATAATGAATACCAAGCACCAAAAAAAATTAGAAAATAATCACAAAAATTCAAGCTGTTAACATAATATTATGTTATTCTATATGACATATTATTCTGTCGACGCTGAAGACCGAGACGATATCGATTTGAATATGTAATCCCGAGTGTCTACCGTAATAGGTAACTATCATCTGCTATATATATATATATGCTAATGGGGTCCCACAAGGGTCTATTTTAGGACCTTTTCTATTTTTAATTTACATAAACGACCTACCATACCTCATAAATGAAAAACATGGGATAGTATTATTTGCTGATGATACGTCTCTTATTTTTAATATGAAACGGCAAAATATATGCCATGACGAAGTAAATAATGCTCTCTCAATGATAGTACATTGGTTTAGTGTCAATAATCTTTTACTTAATAATAAAAAAACAAAATGTGTAAAATTCACATTGCCTAATGTGAGGCAAACTGAAACCAATGTGCTATTAAATGATGAACGTATGGAACTAGTGGATACTGCAGTATTCTTAGGTATAACGTTAGACTCTAAACTTCAGTGGGGCCCCCATATTGCTAGACTGGCCGACAAACTCAGTTCAGCAGCATATGCAGTTAGTAAAATTAGACAATATTCAGATGAAAGTACAGCACGCCTAGTGTATTTTAGTTACTTTCATAGTATAATGTCCTATGGCATTCTGCTATGGGGCAGTGCTGCAGATATAAATAGTATCTTTGTGCTGCAGAAGCGAGCTGTTCGGGCAATCTACAAGCTGGCCCCCAACACTTCTCTTAGAGAAAAGTTTAAGGAAACTGGAATACTAACTGTAGCTTCTCAGTATATCCTCTCTAATGTATTATATGTTAAGAAAAATGTAAACCTGTTTATAAGAAAATGTGATAATCATAATAGAAATACTCGGAATAAGAATAAACTTGTTGTTCCAGTGACTAGACTAAGCAAAGTAAAGAATTCGTTTAAAGGCCAATGTATACGCCTATACAATAGGATCCCAGAAAACGTTCAAAATTTTTCAACTAATAAGTTTAAGAAAGTAGTCAAAGAACGTTTGTGTGCAAAAGCTTACTATAAAGTTAATGATTATATGAATGATAGCACACCTTGGGAATAAAGTAGCCCCCTACAAGGCTACTTATATATAGTACATTCTATGTTATTTAGCTTTAGTATTGACATATTTATATGTAAATTTATACTTTTTTTAAAAAGAGAAATTTTCCATCTTTTTGGTAAAAGATGGCCCCATGCGAGTTTCTTACGCCGGTTCTTCTTGCTGGGCTAGTTCCCGAACCGGTGGTAGGCATCATATAGAAACGACGTTCAGAAAACATTTTTTTGTAAAATTTACTCTGAATAAAAATATTTGATTTGATTTGATTTGATTTAATATGGATTCATACAGGTGTAAAAAGAACAGTCACTTTGAGATACTTTCCTCATTTTGGAAATGTATTTTCTTTTGTCAAAAACATTTTTTTTTTACTTTTTGCTGTTACTTTTTTGTCGCAAGAATAACGAAATAGCAAAAAAAAAATATTTTTGTAAAAAATTTTTAAAATAAATACATTTCTAGAATGATAAAAGGTAGTATAATCATATCCCAAAGTTATATTGACTTTTCTTTTTACACCCGTTATAGGCTCATCCTTTTCTAAGTTATAATTATTGCTTTTGTTTCGGTTATTATTTTATAAGGGTACAAAGTGCAGGGGGTAAGTGTAGGGCTACAAAGGGGTGGGTTATGATAAAGGGAAGGGGTACGGTAACCGATGACGTCAATTGACGTTGTGACTGGAGCAGTTTTGGATGAAAAGGTGCAAGTTATAAGCGATGCTTTATTTATTGAAAGTGGTTAAGCTGAATAAAGTTTCAAATACAGGTAACATTTTTAGACTGGACTTTGACATTATGATATTTCTTATAATATATCTTATAATTATAAATATCTTTCTGTTTCAATTTGGTTTTCTGTAGATTCTATATATATACATATCTTAGAAAACTATCTAATAAAAAATTAAAAAAACCAGCTCGAGTCGTTTTAGCTCTGGGTTCCGTTCTATCTATATTAATACCAACAAATTGCTATGCAGTTTTGTGGGCCACATATTTTAAACATAGGATTTTTTTAACTAAATATAAATAATATAAATTTTACGAACCCAATTTTTGTCAACATATCTCTATAAAGTAGATAGGTTTCAGCGGATAGCTGTCATGTTGTATGGAACTCAACGTTATACATAGGCTATTGAAACGATCCGTAACTTGCAAATTGGTCCATCCCGAACGTAGTTACAAACGTTCGTCACGCTGACTAATCGCTATCTCTCTTGACACGCACTACACGTGGGCCGCGTTAGCCGCAGATAAATTACTAATTAAGCGGGCAATTGCAGCCGTCGGCCATGATTGGGGCCATCCATCGTGGAAGACTATTGTGTAACAGTATAAACTGGTTAATGTTGCCCGCCGGCCTCCTGAAGGCTGAGTTTGCTCGAATTTAGTGTAGATGTTTACATCCTTACCAACCTTCACTAATGTTATAACATATGTTATAGAATCTACTGTAGACTGTTGGTGGGTAGATATATTATATTTATTACTTTCTAATATTGTAAATTAGCCTTTATCCTCAGAGGATATAATTTATGCTACGGAAATAAATAATAAATGTATATTTACGAAATATAAATTGGTTGTTTATAAAATATCTAAGTTAATAAACTCTTGATTGGATGAAATTGGTCCAGACGTATGTGCATAAAGAATCAACACAAATAAATGCATTTATAATATTAGTTTTAATTTTATATTTGGCATCTCAGCAATAATATAAAAATTAACAAGCAAAAGTTTCGGGTTTTTTTAAGCCTAGAATTTGCCATAATAATAATATAGCAAAGGCTCGCTTAGCAGTATTATCAAAAATAAAACTCATATTTATACGACTAACAAACAAACTTAATTAATAACTAAATAAATATGTACCCTTATTTTTTGCACAGTTTATTTTAGAATCGCCGTTTCGTAAACCTCGTATTTTTCTAACATATTACACTTGGCTAAAACAAAATATTACGGTGGACATTTGAAAAATAACCCTCAGAAACAGCATCTCAGTAAAAAGAGAAAAACGTACGCGAACCGTTTGCGTACGTCTGCGGGACGATATATCGTGTAAGTGCGTCCATCTGTCCGGGATGAAGTCAACGGGCAGTGCTCGTCATACGTCACCGGACCGGCGGGCCACAAGCTTCAGCGGCAGCGACCGCAAGCGCAAATGAATTGCTTGAAAGGGGCGGTCAGTCAGTCAGCTAATAAACTTACAATAGTTAATTAATTTACACAAATTGTTATAACAGTTCTTTACAAAGTTATTTTCAAAGTTCAGAAGATTACATAAATTTATGTACTAGCCGATGCAAAAATTTAAATAATTATGTTTTGTCTTTTCCTTAATAATAGGCTGGAGAATTCCTGTAATATGAACCCGAGCGATTTATGTGTTATTTCTAGACCTACCTATAAATAGAAAAAAACCCCCACTTTAGAGGTAGGTTAGGTTAGTTTTTGTTTGTATGTCTTATTATTTATTTTTAATTATTTTAATCCTTCTATTAAGCTGTTAATTAAATACTGTGTAATATTATAAAAAATAAAGAAGAACAGGAATATCTGTAAAAATACTATGAAATATTATATTCTTTTTTGAACTTTTCTAAGCAGTCGTTAATCGCAGTCATCCGGGTTAGTGGCCACGCGGTGCGCCGGTAACGCGCAACCTTTTCACGAAGATTAACTCGGGACCACATTTTTTATTCTTATGAATGTTATTTTTTATGTTTACAAAAAACTAGCAGTTTTTCGGGGTTAAGTCTGTGTTTTATTATACTAGTTGGTATATGTGAAGACCTATTTTCTAACTGTGAGTTTCATTCCATTCATTTTGTACGACTTAAACGTAACTATTTATACATTGGTATAATAAAATGAATGTATTTTACTTAATTATAATTATTCAATTAAGTGACACACATAAAATTAACATAATAATAAGCCGATGACTATCGAAAGTGAAGTTTTCCGTAGAGTTGTCGCCTAATTTTTTTACATTGAAGTTAGTCGTCGTTTCAGCCATTTATTTTGTCCACTGCTGGACATAGGCCTCTCCAATACATTTCCAGTGCGACCGGTCCATTGCCACCTGCATCCAACGTGACCCGGCAGTTTTCACCAGGTCTTCGGTCCATCTGGTAGGTGGCCGTCCCACACTGCGCTTGCCAGTACGTGGCCTCCACTCTAGGATCTTTTTGCCCCATCGACCGTCCAATCTTCGTGCTATGTGGCCGGCCCATTGCCACTTCAGCTGACTGATCCTACGGGCAATGTCAGCAACCTTAGTTCTTCTACGGATCTCCTCATTTCTGATTCGATCACGTAGAGAAATACCGAGCATTGCCCTCTCCATAGCACGCTGAGCAACATTGAGCCTTTTGAAAAGATCCTTCGTGAAGCACCACGTCTCAGAACCGTAAGTCATCACTGGTAACACACATTGGTTGTATACCTTTGTCTTAAGGCACTGAGGTATTTTGGACGAGAAGACGTTGCGTAATTTACCGAACGCTGCCCAGCCGAGCTGGATCTGTCTACTGACCTCTCTCTTAAAGTTTGAACTACCTAATCGGACAGCCTGCCCTAGGTATATATATTCGTCAACCACTTCAAGAGTAGAACTCCCAACAGTTAGTGCGGTGGGTGCAACATGGACATTGTGCATGATCTTTGTTTTGTCCATGTTCATTTTAAGACCCACTTGTTGAGAAACTCTATTGAGGCCACCGAGCATGCGCCCCAAATCTTCCAGCGATTCTGCCATGACTACTATGTCGTCGGCATATCGAAGGTGAGTGATGTATTCGCTATTGATGTTGATGCCAAGTCCTTGCCATTTCAGGAGCTTGAAGGAATCCTCCAGAGCAGCGGTGAACAGTTTCGGAGATATGATATCCCCCTGTCTTACTCCTCTCTTTAAAGGGATATACTTCGTGCAGTTCTCCTGTACTCGGACTGACATGGTGGCGTTATTATACAAACACTTCAACACTTCGATATACCGAAAGTCAATACGGCAACGCTGGAGAGATCTAAGGACCGCCCATATTTCGACGGAATCAAAGGCTTTCTCATAGTCCACAAACGCCAAGCATAATGGCCGATTATACTCTTCGGTCTTCTGTATAATCTGCCGCAGCGTATGTATGTGGTCTATGGTACTATAGCCTTTTCGGAAACCGGCTTGTTCGGTAGGCTGAAAGTCATCCAGCCTGCGTTCGAGACGCATCGTGATAACTCTCGAAAACAGCTTGTAGACATGGCTCAGCAGTGTTATGGGCCTATAGTTCTTCAGTAAGGTTTTGTCGCCTTTTTTGAAGAACAGGACCACAACACCCCTGTTCCATGCCTCTGGCGTTTTCCCATCGAGTAAGGAGGAATTGAAGAGTTTCTGAAGGACTTTTAGTACCGGCGTGCCGCCCGCTTTCAGAAGCTCTGTAGTGATTCCATCCTCGCCCGGAGCCTTGTTGTTCTTAAGCTGTTTGAGAGCTACCCTAATCTCGTACAGGCTGATGTCCGGGATGTATTCGGTATAGTGTCGTGTTAGCCTGGCTCTTGGGTCTGCAGCTAAACTAGCAGGTTCAGCTGAGACCGAGGTATACAGCTGTCCATAGAACCTTTCTATCTCCCGTAGTACCTCGGACTTATTTGACGTTACGCGTCCATCTTCGGTCTTCAGCTTTGTCAACTGGCTTTGCCCAATAGATACGTCTCTTGCAAACACTTTTGAGCCTTGGTTCCGCTCTATTGTCTCTTTAATACGCTGGGTATTAAAAGAACGGATATCGTGTCGCAAGGACTTCGTAATCTGTCTATTGAGCTGCCTATATGACTCAGCGTCACTCGAAGTTTGGAGCGTCATTAAATGTCGACTAGCCATGAGGTTCCGGGTTCGGTCGGATAGTTTCTGAGGTCTATTTGTACGGTGGGTCTTGAATTTTGACCCCACCGTATGGACAGTTTCTACCAGCCTGCTATTTATATCGTCCACTGATGCGCAGCTGTCTAGCCATTGGAAGCGATTTGACAGTTCAAGTTGAAAGCTCTCGGGGTTTTGGATATGGGCATTCGACGGTCGGAGCGTAGACCTCATCAGACGCGATCTCTCAAGTTTGACGTTGATATTCAACATGCCTCTGACGATTCGGTGATCACTTCCGGTCTTAACCCTGTTGATCACAGAGACATCGTTGAATATCTGCCGCTTGGTGCTCATAATGAAGTCAATCTCGTTTCTAGTTACACCGTCGGGACTCAACCAGGTCCATTTCCTCTGCGGCGGCTTTTGGAAGAAAGAATTCATCATGAAGAGTCCTTCTTTCTCCATAAAGTCCACCAGCATCTGTCCTCTGGGATTCCTCTGCCCAAATCCAAATGGTCCCACTTTCAGCTCATCATCGCTTCTGCAGCCCAGCTTCGCATTGAAATCTCCCATAACAACTGTGAAGTGTGTTTTAGGGCTACGTATGGCCCTACTGACGTCCTCATACGTAGCTTGTACTTCATCGTCTGAATGTGTTGACGATGGGGCGTATACCTGTACAATCTTCAACGAATATCGTTTTGAGATTCTCAGTACAAGGTATGCAACCCTATTTGACACACTCTCGATGGACACAATGTTGTTGATGAGAGATTTGTGGACGATAAACCCAACACCACCTTGGGACTTCTGTTCTCCCTCCCGGTAGTAGAACAAGTGGCCGGACTGTAAGGTTATCGTATCCTCGCCTTCTCTTCGGATCTCCGATAAACCAATAATGTCCCAGTGCAACTTGTTCATCTCCTCTTCCAGCTCTACAAGCTTCTCGTCCAACCTCAAAGTACGCACGTTGTGTGTTACCAGGGCCAGTTGTCGTTTAGAAGGGGGGTGGTAGCCGGATCTCTTCCGGGGATTCTTAGCACCCCCCGCCCCGCCGTTACCGTGGCCGCTACCGTAGCCAGGAATAGCGGGGCCGCTGGGGACTAGGGGCCTGGTTTTCTGGTGCGTAATCATTTGAAGGAGAATTAGCCTACTGGTACCACGCTGGCTAGACGGGTTGGTACAGGGTTTTGTTTCGAGTTTTCCTTCTCTCACATTAGCTGTTGATGTGTGTGTGTTTCCTTTTAGTCGCCTCTTACGACTCCCCTAGGATAGTATCGGGGGTGGTGATAATTGTATTCTAATGCCGTCACCACACGGCATCCATTGGCATTGAAGTTAGAACTAGCTCCAATCTACTAAAAGACGCGATAATGATGATGATGTACTTATTATGTAATCCGTCATTATGATTAGTAATCGGTATGAATACCTGATGGCTCGTGTCCGCGCTCATTAACGTGTTGACACGCTCTATACCATGCGGGCACTTGATTGTGACGTAATATTATGTAGCTGTGTAATGTAAACTACATATTAGTGCTAGTCATACGGTATAAGGCCTAAGCCTCGAGTTTTGGGGGCAGAGGGGCGGCAGCGGCAGGATCTTTTACGTAAAATCAAATGGACCGTAACTCGAAAACAGCGGCGCGGGAGCGGGCAACGAGTACCGCACCCACGCCGCCGCCGCTCCCGCCACGCTGCCCGCAAAATGCGAGGCTGAGGCCTAAGGGCTAACATTGTTTAGCTATCCAGGTGGCGCCACTGCAGAGTGAGGTCCTAATGTAGAGTTATAGTTTATTGTTACATCCGCCAAATCAAACATTTACATTTTAATCTAAGTTTGTTTTTTCTGATTTTGTTTTCATTGCTCCATCTTATTTATATTATCAATATATTTATGTTGCTTAACATAATTTAATAGTCAACTTGGTAGTTGTGGTCAGGCAATTTTACAAGTACTGCATTTATCTGTTTTTGTTCATTAACTTTATTATGGTCTGCCAAAAGGTTATCCCGGGGTTTACACCGCTAAATTCAACAGAACTGTGTAGTTTTTACCCGACTTCGATGAAGCAAAAAGGAGGGTAACGATTTTTACTTGTACATATGTGTGGTAGCTATGCTGGCTATGGATGTTCATCTGTTCCCTCATAACTTCTAAACTAGTCGTGTTAGTTAGACTAATGAGGTGTCGTTGGAAGCCCCTTGATCGTCCGCCCTTAGTTAAAATAACTAATGTTATTGAATATACTGTTGGATGTACTGGTGGAAATTCATATTATATAATAAAACACAAACTACTAGCACTTTTTTCCACTTTATTTGTTATTTTAAGTTTATAGTAAGTATTTAAGTTTCCGCTCCGTAGTTTTGAAACCGGTCGTGTATTTTAAGTAAAAATTAATGTAAAATAACAAATAAAGTGAAAAAGGGCAAGTAGTTTGTGTTTTACTAAAATAACTAAAGCGTCCCCTAGAAAACATAAAGTAAAGAAGTTATATTTTTTCTTGACGGTGTCGTGTGCGGTAATAATTGAAAGAACTTTGTTAGCACATTTCAAATATGTAAATATTTATTAGCTGCTGCTCATAGATTTGCGAGCCTGATAAATGCAAGAATTTAAAAGAGCGTGTTTTAGTTTTTAAAAATTATTTCGTCATAGCGAGTTTATTTAAAATACCATAAAACCGATGATCGCATGCTATCCACGTATAGTAACAGAAGAAAAAACCAAAAGTGCCCAACTTGCAATACACATTCAACCGTAAAACAATTTTCAAAATGGCCGCTATTTATCTCCCATGCACAATCACCAGCATTTTTTACTGTAAAGTATGGCACAGAGTCTATCTACGTCGATCCTTTAGGAAGGGGTGAGGCGAAAAAATAATATAGATGCTCTACGCCTCACCTGTCAAGTCCCAGGGTACTATTTATCCCTCCCTTACTGTGTTCGCTAAATTACCACGCGTTTAGTTTCGTTGGAAAAATGGAAAATAAACGGAACAGGGTATTTTGTCACGTATTTTTGTGACCACTTCGCTACGTATTGAACATTATATTTAGCAAATTATGTTATTTTTTTCAGACTGACATGTCTCATAAATGTAAAGTAATCAATGTAGCGAGGAAAAATAAAGCATAAAATTATGTATCTATAATAAAAAGATAATTCTTTAATTGACCACCTGCTTACACATATAATTTGATTTTGTTTATTATTGTTGTTGTGTTGGACAAATTAAAGTACTTTAGTGACTAGTAGCGCAGTGGTTGATCGCGTTGGTGCTCGAGCGTTGGTCGCGGGTTCGAATCAGACAAACAAAAAGTGTTGGCGTTGCGGTAGAACCCCAGGGATACTCCAAATGAAGGCGTTTATTAATTTCGTTTTTAAGAATTTATTGGTAAAATATAAACGTTTACAAGAATAAAATGGCGTCTAAAAAGCTGAGGCTGTCGTTCGAGCAGGCGTTTAAGATTGTAATGGCGGCCGGTCCCCCCGCGGTGTCAGGAATCATCCGGTATGCTTCTTCTTCTTTCAATTAAACAAAAAAGCTTCCCAATCTTGATACGAGATGGCGCTAGTTGTAAATCAGTTGTAGATCCTTAACAAAAAGTTATCAATGTTCCTGGGTCATGGATATATATTAAATTTGTCTATAATATTATAGTAAAAATCTTAAACATGTGGATAGTATAAAAGTAATAAATATATTTCCGTTGTCTACCTGTAAAACAAGTTCTTCGGATGCTTACCACGGGGCCAGATTGACGTGGTTTGAAGCGTCCATAGATATTATTTATATTATTATTTTTACATTTTTGTACACGAGTTTTACGATTACACGGGATAAATTGAAGTAATGTAAAGGCGTTGATAGATACAAAATCACGTAAAACCGTTTACATAGCTTATCTTCAAATGAACACGTCTAAAGTTCACGACAATCTTCGCTCATTCGTTCATTCTCGGGGAGTAATGAGACGGAACAATGAGATATGGAAATGGAATATTGTTTCGTGCTATTTGACGCGATCGAAGAGAAGAGAAAAACGGCCGGGGTACGGCGGGTCTTTACTGTTTATTTATTTCGCGAAAATAAAAATATCTCTTTGTTTCTATAAATAGAGGATAAGTTTGTCTGTACATTCATAATATATTACAAGGTACAAAAGTATTATTGCTATGTTGTGGTTAAGCCCCGGAATCAGTTTTAGCAAGACAATGATCAAGTCTGATTTGTAAGTGTATATTTAAAATTAATCGCTGGACTGGCTAATTGTGTCGTAATATATATGTCGCAGTCATCTTATTGAATGTGGTTATTTAATTAATTGAATCACTAGGCGGTTATAAAATGGCGTCAAACAGCTCGTACAGATAGCAATATGTTGATATATTTTTTGATTAATTTATTTTAATGTTCGTTTTATTAGTACTCATTCGGAAATTTCGAAGTTTAAAACTAAAATATTAAATGGCTGTCCTAGTCTCGGATTCTAAAATTTGTTGGTAAAAACAGGATTCAATGAAAGCGCTAGTCATTCAATTAAATAGCGGATTTAATCAGATGACTGCGACATTTACATAAAATATTTAATAACAAAGAAAGTAACTGTCATTAAGTTTTTATATTTACATGCACCGATGAATCGGCGGTGATTAGCACTTTTATCTTATGCCTGGTTGAACGGCAACTTTGTCCATTGAACACTGTATACATTGATTTGATATTTGGTGACATCCTCCGGTATGACACAGACGGAGGTTTAATATTTCGGTCTGTCAAAATTACAGTCCATTCATTGATTTTAAATAAGCCAATCGCGATAGACTGATTTTAAATATACCATCTCGTTACAACCAAAATGTCCTACACAACCATTAATCGATACATTTTAAAACGTAAATTGAATTTGCCGTAACTTTGAAGAAACAAAAGCTGTTAATTTACTAAAGTTTTGAACCGCTAATCTGAACGCTTTGAATAATTCGTAGTGAATTAAACTCATTCGTTACGAACAGCTCGTTATTTATAACAAGCGGGTAATAAAAGGCTGCCAGTTTTGTGATGACGCCTGGTTCCGAGAGACAGAAACGACATCTAGGTTTAGCATCATCCGCCTCTAGTTTCTCTCGTAGCCTTTGCAGTAGGCTATGCTGTTCTCGAATTGGTTTGGATAGCCACGAGAAAAGCTGTTCCACGACTCACGCAACACACAACAATCATCTTCAATAGACGTAAAGGCCTTAATTATTATTAGTCGAAATAAAATCAATATTCATCGTGAAGTCAGCGCTGTTTAAATTTGAATTTCGAATACCGTTTAAACTTAAGATATTTTAAGTGGCCGAAAGAAAGTCAAATTGGCCGGCCGAGTGCGCCGTGAAGTTTGATCAACTTTGATCGACCGCAAATGACTTCGGAAGTAATTTTGCACCTCGTCCGAGCTTCCCACGCCATGCCACAATACCCGACGCAATACATTAAACCGGATCCGCAGTAGTTCCGACATTATACGCTTTCGTATCCGCAACGGTCGCCTCCGTGGTCTAGTGGTTCAGAGCTTCGCTCTCGACCCGGAGTTTGGGTTAGATTCCCGCGTTGGAACAACAAAAATGTTGTTTTCAAGTTTGGTTAGGACAATGCAGGCTGATCACCTTTTTCTGACAAGAAAGATGATCCATGCGTCGGATGGGCATGTAAAAAGTCGGATCAGCGCCTGTTCTCTCGCCAGTCGTGTCGGTTTACCGTCCCACTGGGTTATGAGAGTAAAAGGAATAGAGAGTGCTTCTGTGTATTACGCACACACTTGGGCACTATAAAGTAGCTGGCCTGGTTTCAATGAAATCGGCTACCGACACCGAAATCGGTGAGGGGAGCCATTATTATTATTTTTATCCGCAACAGACTGTAGTCTGTTAAGGATAAAAATAATAATATCATCCTCATTGTAATGAGGATTTCCAATTTTCATTTATTTATGCGCTATTCAAAATGTCAAATTAAAATCAGAGCAATTTGTGTGTTGTTGTTTTTATCAATGAAAAGGATTTCTTTCGAAATTATAATTCTGCACTGCCTTTTAAATTTTAGATTCATTAGTATTCATCGTTAAAAGTAAGTAAGTGCAACTCGGGATTAAATTTACCTATACTCCAATCAAAAGGTTAAAGCTTGCGGCCCTCGAGTCTCGACACCATGGCTAACACATGTTTGCGGCCCCTTTTTATATAAGGTTGAGTATGGCTGTTCTAAACTACAAGTATGAAATTTCATATTCCCTCGTCTGTGAAATTTACGTAGAAAAGAGACAAAATGTTTATTTCACATATTAATAATATGCAAATTTTGTTAACCGTATCCGAATCCGTACATGTGTTTTGCATCTGCAACAACTCTACTGCGCTATCCAATGCTATCTCGCGGTACCCCACCCTACCCCACGCTGCCCCACGCTACCCCACGCTGCCCGACGCTACCCCACGCTATAACACCCGATACGACGTGTTGAGTAATAGCTCGCTATTTCGGTGTCCAGTGTAAACTGATAACGTGCTGTTGTTAGTTTTTTGTTCATTGAATTTGGGATTTTACAACTTTATTGTAAAATTTCATTAAAGTTTAATGACATAAAAACATATTATACTTGGGTAACATTTTTATGATTTATCTATATTATATATTAATTATTAGTCTTAACATTATGTCTTCCAAGTTATATTATACCCCGTTTATTTTTGATCAATGCAAAATTATTTATAATTAAATTGTATCGTACAAATCCCCTTATTACCGAAATATATACGAAGTGGGTATAATGACAATTTGTGTACAAATAATGAGGTCCTTTGACCTTTCAACCTCTAAACCTATAATGGCGGCTTTTGGTGGCCGATTCACATTGCCTGTATTAGCTTTGTATGGCTTTAATTAATTCAAGGAAAATGAGGCTCAAAAGTCCATAATTTGGGGATTTTTCTTTTAATCTCGTACACAAAAATCGGCTTTCATTGGATTCAGGTTAATTGGTTTGAGCTGGAGAAGGAATGAAAGGCGAAATGTTGGGGCCAAAATTTATTTTCCACATACTAGCCGCGGTTTCAAGAGTTTTTAAGGAAAGAAAGAAGGAAAGAGCTCTCGTGAATGTTGGGATTAGGTTGTTGTGGATGTTTGTGTCTAAAAGGAAACGGATCTTTACAGATAGAACATAAACACTAAGAAGCCTTTAGTTGGGTTGCCATCGCTAAATAGAACGACGAAATTAGAAAACAAAAATATATGGTGTCAACTGGTAATTGTAATTTATTTTCAAAATTGACCTTAAAAAACAAACTTTATGTTTGTTTTGTAATAAAAATTATATTTTTTATTTTTTACTAGCTGATTCGTAGCTGATTCGTAGCTGATTTTATTTTTTACTAGCTGATTCGTGCCCACTTCGTTGAGCATAGAAGGCGCTTAAACCTTCCCGGGACTTCGACGAATATTTCAAGGCTAATAATAGCCAAATCGGTTCAGCGGTTCTCGAGTTTTAGCGAGACTAACGAACAGCAATTCATTTTTATATATAAGAAGAAGAAGAAGATAAGATTATATTATTTATTATATTTATACAGGACACAAGCTCATTGATATAGTGATATCTATGTTATGTTGCGATGCTATAATTACTTACTGTCAAGTAGCCAATTATCAGTCTGTGGTGTGCCGGAATATGAAGCACCTCCCTATATTATTATCCTTATTTTTCCCGCGGGTGTCTTAAAAGGCGACGGAGGGCATATACAAGGTGTAAAAAGAACAGTCACTATAACTATGAGATACGTTTTATACTACCTTTACTCGTTTTGGAAATGTATTTTTTAAATTATTTTTTTGTCAAAGAACAAAGTTTTTTTTTACTTTTTATTTTTTCGCAAGAGTAAGAAAATTTTTATTTTTATTTTCGTAAAAAAATACATTTCTAAAATTAGAAAAGGTGGTATAGTATAAATCATATTACAAAGTTATAGTGAATGTTATTTTTACACCCGTCATATCCGGAAATGGACAGCTGAGTTTTTACGAACATTGTTATTATTATGCGCTGGCTGACCCCCTGTAAGTATTTAATAGGTCTTGGTAGGGACCAAGACCTATTAAATACTTACAGAGCGGCCTATGACCATTAAAACGTCATAGGTAAACGACGAAAATCCAATGATTAATAGTCTACACAGGCCGGAATTACTTGGGATCCCCGTCTATACTTAATATTATAAAGCGGAAGAGTTTGTTTATTTAAACGCGCTAATCTCAGGAACTACTGGTCCGATTTGAAAAATTCTTATTTTATTGGATAGTCCATTTATAGAGGAAGGCTTTAGGCTATATAACATTACGCTGCGACCAATAGGAGCGAAGCGTCAGTGAGAAATGCTGCAAAAACGGGGAAAATTATTCACATTCGGGGACTTTCGTTGCGTGCGCTACATAAACGGTTTAAGTCACTCAAAACCCACGCGAACGAAGTCGCGATCACAGCTAGTTTATACATAAAACTACATGTATTTCACGGGATTTTTTTTTTCAAACTGAAGGCTGGCCTTGTCAGGACTTTTTTAGATCCTATGTTACTCATGAAAATAACGATATGATGGGGGTCTGCGGTGCGAATTTCGCCTGCTGTATTCGAGCTGCCCGAGATGCGAGGTACACGAGATCGTAGTAATAATAAAATTTAATTTAAAACAGTCCAATATGTGGCGAGCAGCCGTCGCCGAAAGCTACTCGAACAGGCAGCTGTGTCCACCGCGTACCTTCAATACAATCAAGTATTTCATTATATTGCTTTTATTTCACGCTCTGTAATTTATGAAACAAAACAAATATATTGTTAAGCCTACGTCAAGTGGTTGTCCTCCGTGGTCTAGTGGTACAGAGCTTTGCTCTCGACCCGGAGGTCAATACAACAAAAAATATTGTTTTCAAGTTTAGTTAGGTCAATGCAGTCTGCTCACCTGATTGTCTGACAAGGAAGATGATCCATGCGTCGGATGGGCATGTAAAAAGTCGGTCCTGCGTCTTATCTCCCGACAGTCGTGTCGGTTATCCGTCCCACTGGGCTACGAGAGATAAGGAAGAGATAGTGCTTCTGTGTATTGCGCACACGCTCGGACACTACTAAATAACTCCTGCGTAGCTGGTCTGGTTTCAATGAAACCGGCCACCGTCACCGAAATCGGTGTGGGAGGCATTATTATGAGTTGTAATAATTTAATAAATAATAATATAACTTGATCTGACGTTCTCTCTCCAGCCGAGTCCCATCGTCTTACTGTGATGACTTAAACTAATAGAGAATGTCCCTGTGTATTGCCCACAGACGTGTGTGCATTTTGCAGTTTTCTTTTTTTTCTTTTTTTTTTATTTATTTACATACAAAAAGTGTCGTTAAAGTACAATTTTCTATGTTAAAAAACTCCAAGCTGGGTTTGTGTTAACACGGATTCGTCAGATGATAGTTGACATATTGTGGGAGTCATTTATTAGGCCTGCGTCTGCTTGCCAGGGGCCTTACTCTCCAAACTGATTCGATTTTGATTAAGATTCGATCGTGCAGCGTACTTCCGAATAAATTGACGTTTGTTTATTTTAATTCTCAGTCGATTGATATGGTCGGGAGTACATAAAGTTACGATCTAACGATTTTCTTTACCTTGGTTAGTTTCAAAGTAATCCACCAAATAAAACGCCTTGTGATCGAACTGATTCGATACTCGGTTGTGTCGGGAGTGTGCTGGTGTAACGGTACAGGCCACTGACATCGAAATCAGTGTCAAAGCTTGTTGAAGTTGCAATATTAATTTATAATATCTAGAATAACTACTAAGATGTTTTCTCACGCTTCATAATATCTAATTAGAAATGTATTTAATTTACATAACAATATCCTACAACGATATTCTATTGCGATCTATGTTAATTGTTAAGCTAATTAAATCTTTTCATCTAATAAGCCTGCACTAAAATGCTAAATTAGCACCTAAGTTAAGATAATTAATTTCAATTGTATACTTTACTTTACTTTTACTACGAATATATCTTAATATATTCGTAGTAAAAGTAAAGGTAAAAACATCGGCCCAAGCGTTTAGGGCTCCATAAAATTTAAGAAGGTAATTCTTAGCGAAGGTCCGTGTAATATACAGCGTTCCCTTTGTTAGGTACACTCGTTATATGAAAGAATAATTCCGAGACGTATAAAATGTGAGAAAACGGGTCAAGAGTGTGTATTGTGGTAGAACTCATATCGGCAGCTCTCGGACTGGAAAATCTGTTTTCCGACTTGAACTATTTTCGCCAGTGTAACTGAAAAATAACTTTGAAAAAGTATTTTCGTGTGTAATTGAACTTGCATTCCTACAGTTTTTAAACATTTTAATATCACTTTTCATCCTTTGTGAATTTTAAATGAAATTACATGTATTATTAAACAAATACTGCTATCTATTATAATATATATGCTGTAATATTAATGAGTGATAATACTCATTTCTTATAATAAAATGAAAGTCAAAAGTAATTATTTCAGTGCTGGTACTTTCACAGTATACTCCACAGTCCACATATGAGGCACAAAAACACCCTAGAAAAAAAAGAAATTCTATATTATAATGTGGTAATATTTTTTTTTGTTGAATCAAATATGCTCCAAACTGATGCCAATTTCGATTAAATTTGGCACGTACATTGACCACGAAGAATGTACAAAACTTGCTGGTTTTTTTTTTTTGCGCGGAAGAAACCACGATAGCAACTATATCATAGGGTTAAAGTTAAGCTCTACGCTGTCTTTCTACGACGTAGAAAATGAGAAATTCTCTAAGAATTTATATAAAATTGAAGCATTATCACAGACTTTGAGGCGTTAAGTAAGACGTAAAACGGAGAAATTCCTATAAACTGAACACATCTCGGCGGAAAATGAAAAAGCGGGGAATTTGTTAATGGTATTTTCACTTCACTTAATGAGAATGTTTACTGTGAGCTGGGCGGCGCTTACCGAGTGATTACTAGATGCTAAATACTTTACACATTCACACATACATTCGTTTAATGGAGTACAAGTTTTGTGCATACAATTTAAAGCCTCAATCCTAATTACTTTTAGGTGGAATAGAGGAAAGATGTTAGGAAACTTGATTCGGCATGACAACTTTATTAGAGGAATAATTGAAGGAAAGATAGAAGGTAGAAGAAAACGTGGAAGGCTGAGAAGAACTTTTATGGAACAGGTGAAGGAGAAAGTGATGGACGTGTGAGAGAGGAATGGAGAAAACTCAAGACAAGAGCGAAACTTTTAAGTTAGAAGAAGAAGGGGAAACTAGGTTGTGATAGTTAGTATGACAGCAAAACTACGCAGAATTTGATGTCCATATAATACGAGTATACTGATGCGCGGTCTGAATAGTATCATGCTATCGCGATAAAAAATAAAAATTTCTTAAATGACTACAGGGATGAAATTTTACTATGCTAGGGCTCACGCTCTGTTACTGTTAGTAACAGCTTAAAGCTCTTATTTATTAATGAAAAAAGTACCACTTAATTAATTAAGTAGACTTCAAACCTACAATTAAACATATATCGTTTCAATTTTAAACCACGTCAATCTAGTCTTGTGATAAGTATCTGAAGATTTTGTGTTACAGGTACCAGAGAACGGAAATATTTTTAATACTTTTATACTATATGTATAGTTTTTTTTTTAATTTTAGATTTTTATTGTATACACAAGTTTAATAACGAAATAATAACGAAAAACCAAAAAAAATGTTTTTTTTTGGTTAAAAAAACATTTTTAGAACAAGAAAAGGTAGTATAATATATCCCAAAGTTAGTGACTGTTCTTTTTACACCCGTTAAAATACTTACAAAGTGGAATTTGTCAACTACCTACATAGTTGATTATGAACTGTCGTAAGCCCACGGGTATACAGTTGAAATATGACCTCCTAAAGGTACAATTTATTTTGGATATATTGCCCGGGATTGATACCGTTAATATCAAATCCGGTTAATCCGCCACAATTAATGAATTATTTCAAATTAATCGCGCATCGGATACGTCGATTAATTATCAAATTGGCATGGTTATTTTTGTATGGTATTTCACTATTTGTCTATAAATTTGCAATATTAGGAATCAAATCAGTTAAACCTGTGTCATACAAGAATGATGCACAGATACGCAGCCACGTATTTGACATAAATCTTAGTAATTAAGAGGGATGGAAACGGGACACGATAAAATAATATTTTTATAATCTAGTTATTACTAGTACAATTAATGTTCATTTATAATCTAGTTATTACTAGTCCAATTAATGTTCATTTATAATCTAGTTATTACTAGTCCAATTAATGTTCATTTATAATCTAGTTATTACTAGTACAATTAATGTTCATTTATAATCTAGTTATTACTAGTACAATTAATGTTCATTTATAATCTAGTTATTACTAGTACAATTAATGTTCATCTAAAATCTAGTTATTACTAGTACAATTAATGTTCATTTATAATCTAGTTATTACTAGTACAATTAATGTTCATTTATAATCTAGTTATTACTAGTACAATTAATGTTCATTTATAATCTAGTTATTACTAGTACAATTAATGTTCATTTATAATCTAGTTATTACTAGTACAATTAATGTTCATTTATAATCTAGTTATTACTAGTACAATTAATGTTCATTTATAATCTAGTTATTACTAGTACAATTAATGTTCATTTTGAAGTCGGTGTCAGCAAAGATGGGTTTTACTTCTGAAACTTTAGGATGTTGTTCCTTTAGCTGACACCGACTTCATAAAGAACAATACAATACAAATATACTTTATTGTGCACACAACAAGTTACAAAAAAAAAACAAAAAAATATACATTACAAAAATCAGACATGCACACAAAGGCGGCCTTATTACTAGATAGCAATTTCTTCCAGACAACCTTAACTTGTCAAGTGTTACTTATATTTTTTTTAAAAAACGTAATATTTGAATAACAATGTAGTTACTTTAACCAATCTTCACTTATATATATATATAGGTATCTTCTTATCTATACATATAATAAATCTGTAGAGGAGTCGTGTCTGTACATTGAAGATATTTGAAAAAAAATATGATAGGGGACCTTTATTTACGCAATAGTACCCAAAACTATGATTTTTAAAATTTTTGTCTGTTTGTCTGTTTGTCTGTGGGTTTGTGCACGCTAATCTCAGAAACGGCTTATCCGAGTAAGATGTACTTTTCACTAATATATTGCGGCAAGCTTCACTTAACATTTAGTGTTTGTTTTATGTAAATCGGTTCATAAATAAAAAAGTTATGACAATATTAAAAGATCATGTCGTTTTTGCTGGACGTTTGTAGGAAGCGCGCCCCGGGCCCGGGAGCCGTCGCGCCGTCGCGCCGCCGCGCGCGCGCGCCGCTTCAAATTGTATTAGCAGCAAACGCACCGGGGCCGCGGGGGTGACTTTTATTTGTTAGTTTTAGGCTTGCTAGGTATGAACAATCTAAGATTTTTTTTCTTGAGTTTATTACGAAAGTTATTTGTATAAAAATAGTTAGTACTTTTACTGTACAGTCCTTTGTGATAAGTAGGTACTGTATTATACATATTTGTTAGCGTAGGTTAGTAATAAGTAAATAAATAAAAACCGGCCAAGTGCGAGTTGGGCTTGCACACCGAGAGTTCCATACAAACCTGATTGACATAGAATTTTGATTTGGTTACAGCTTGAATATATTAGAGACCTAAGTATTTGTTATAAGTTTCAATTAAACACATTCATGACAAATGGTACTAAGTTTAAAAAAATCAAATTTTTTTTACTATCTATATAATGTTACTAAAAACGTATGGTTTTAGACGTTGCTTGGTTACAAATTTTATGATTTTGAGTTCACGGGAAGTACCCTTTAGGTTTTGATTCCCTTACGAGTGTCGAAAATGACGAAATTACGGACATAAGCGACTGCTTTTGATTGCATTGGCTAAGAAGTCTGATTTTTTCACTGCTTCAAGGAACAGTAGTTCCTGAGTATTTTATATAATTTTCATCACAACACGCGTTTCTGAGTAAAAGGGTCTTGACAGACAGACGGACATGGAAATGATCTTATAATATGTGTTTCGTTTTTTCCTATTGAGGTACGGAATCTTAAAAACAGTTTTAAGATTTTCATAAATATATTGCTCTTTTTTTTGTTTTTTCTATTTAATAAGATATACGTTAAAAACATCTCGATAGTTACTAAACTGTGTTACAGGGGAAAACTGTTGATACAACTCGATTCCAATCGAGATACCTTTTGAAATTCTAGCCTTTTGCGGCCTGCCCTGGATATGTGTTAACAGTGTGATTATTATGGGTTTTTTTGTCAAATATCATAATATTGATAGAGTATTCTCTTATACAAATCTCTATATCTATACGCCAAATGCCGTACTTTTAATACAATTATAGCAAAGTTGAGTAGGTACCTACATTTATACAATACGTTATCCGAGAGTTATACTCAGCGTGCATCATTAGCAATGTATAATATTATTTTGCATTCTATATTATAGTTCTCATTCCGTCCGTTTAAATTCATACTACAGCCTACTATTACGTGCTATTACTGTACATTTTTATAGTTTTCTTTGTCCAAATTATGTATTCGATAACTGCATAATATACCTATAGAATTTTGATTAACATAAGTATTGTGTTTACAGTTAAACTAAAAAAGTTATGTCAATATAAGTTAGATTTATATTTGTCTTGATATTTTTATTTCTTAGTTTTTATCATGGACCGAATGGTTTTTTGTGTTAGGTACAACTTAGGTTTGTTTTCTTTCTTTTGGGACTTTCTATATTTTGCTACTTTTCTGTATAAAATCAGTTAGTACTTTAACAGTGAAGTGATTTATAATCAGTACCTACTATGTTTGGTTATTAATAAATAAAAAAACCGGGCAAGTGCGAGTCGGACTTACGCACCGAAAAGACCGCAAAATTTTGCGGCGCGCTGTCTTAATATCATTGTCGCCACACCAGCAGCGTCGGCGTGGAAACGATCATCGTCTGCAGTCGCTGCGGCGCAAAATCCATACAAATCTTAGTACTAGATGTTCGTCGTGTATGTGAGCGTACTATCAAGTAGTCCCGTTCGCATTATAGTAATTGTAAACGGTCGTTTGTCAAGCTGGTAGTAGGAATTGTCAACATAAAGTAGTTTTTTAAATACCTCAACGACAGTTTTTATAACTAAAAATATTTTTAAAACATATTTATTATAACACTGCCCTAAATCACTTTTCCACGCGTACGAAGTCGCGGGCACAGCTAGTATTATATAAAAATGAATTGCTGTTCGTTAGTCTCGCTAAAACTCGTGAACGGCTGAACCGATTCGGTATTTTTTTAGTCTTGAAATATTCGTGGAAGTCCAGGGAAGGTTTAAACGGTTTCTATGCTCAACGAAGTGCGTACGGGTCAGCTAGTAGCTTATAATCTTTATTTTTAAGTTTAAAAAAAGTATATAAATACTTGTTTAATTAAATTACCCCCCACGATAACTAGAGGTTCAACTTTATGCAACATTTCGAAGCTATTTCCAAAAAAGCAAACATTCCGTATAAAATAGAAAATTCAACGCTGCGACATTAAAACAATATGAAAAAGTAATCAAAAAGTATACCAATTATGCCGTAAAGAGGAAAAGAAATGCGGAATGTAAATAGGAAATAATACACTCGCGTGAAATAATGGACTCCAAAACGAATGTTTAAAGCGTTTAGTATTGTCGTACCATTCCCTATAGTTGTGCTATTTGGGACTCTATGCAGGGGCGATAGGGTTGAAGATCGCACGTATCCATTTAATGTTTCCTCTAGAAATGATAACGCCGAGGGAACTATCAAGATTCCGCGATGCAGGATGTATTAGTGTCTGTTACGTTTATAAATTTCGTTGGGTTTTTTATTCTGTTTTGTGATCAAGCGGCGTTTTGTGGAACGGGTTTATCAGGGAGTGAATTAATATAGAGCGCGGAATAGCAGGGAATTCAGCTGGCATTTTGTTTCTTTTAGTTTAAGTTAGACCGCGTGTGGAAACAGAATGGAGAATATTAATAAAATTTCCTTTTTATTCGTTATTGGAGCCCCGAGCGAAGTGACGGCTTTTCTTGTCTTACTTCTAATGTCGTGTGACATAAAATGGTATTTCTATTATCCTATATTATTAGCCTTATATATGGTCCGGCGGCACAGCACCAAGCGGAGGAGGGACAAATGGGTTTTAGTGAGTAACCAGCGCGTTCCATGTGGGTGAGTCTCACATACCCCAGTCGGCCGTTCTCAGTCCACCGGGGATCCATAAAGGATTTCCCATTGCTAAAAGGGTAGATTGAGACCACTTTTAGAAAGTCGATTATAGGCCATTGCGACATAACTCTATTCCTTATATAGAGTTAAGTCGCAATATGATAATACTAGCTGTGCCCGCGACTTCGTTCGCGTGAGTTTTGAGTGACATTAACCGTTTATGCAGCGCACGCAACAAAAGTACCCAAAAGTGAATAATTTTCCCCGTTTTTGTTTTTTTCTTACTGTTGTTTCGCCAGTCATAATGTTATATAGCCAGCCTTCCTCTATAAATGGACTATCCAACATAAAAATATTTTTCAAATCGGACCAGTAGTTCCTGAGATTAGCGCGTTTAAACAAACCACGCGCACTTCCTCGGCCACGCGCACTCCGCGAGGCGTCAA
Organism: Celastrina argiolus; assembly: GCA_905187575.2. Taxonomy (NCBI): domain Eukaryota; kingdom Metazoa; phylum Arthropoda; class Insecta; order Lepidoptera; family Lycaenidae; genus Celastrina; species Celastrina argiolus. Next base: position 1,088,184 of record LR994581.1, on the reverse strand, counting down.
TAACCTATCAGCTGAATCAAGTCGTACAGTGATGGCTGTTACATCACGTTTTTAACTATTAGTTATAGATAGATAGATTATTAAAACAGGACGTTAGATCGTGTAAAACGTCAACTCTTTTCCATTTACGAACAACGAAGCAAAAATGTTAACCATCACGAAACCATAACTCAATTATAGAACAATAAACGAAAAGTTTCGAACGAAAAGACACCGGAGATAATAAATACTCGCACAAAAGGTCGCGCGGGGTCCGCACCGCGCGGGGTCCGCGGCGTCCACCGGGGTCCGGGGTCCGGGGTCCAGGGTGCGGGGTCCGGGGTCCGCGTGACGGATCGACCAACTTCCCGCTTTGTTCGCGAGCGCCGATTAATTCAATTAACGGGCAACTTTGTTTAAAACTGGCAACGGCTAACAATATTTTCTAGATGTTTCCCGGCGCTATCGGATTTATTGATTGGATTACTCTGTAATCTTTGGGCTTCCGTTATAGCTAGTATCGTAGTGGTCTAGTGGTTCAGAGCTTCGCTCTCGACCCGAAGGTCGTGGGTTCGATACCCGCGTTGGAACAACAAAAAATGTTGTTTTCAAGTTTGGTTAGGACAATGCAGGCTGATCACTTAATTGTCTGACAAGAAAGATGATCCATGCGTCGGATGGGCATGTAAGAAGTCGGCTCTGCGCCTGTTCTCTCGCCAGTCGTGTTGGTTTACCGTCACACTGGGATATGAGAGTAAAAGAAAGTGAGAATGTCTTTGTGTATTGCGCACACTCTTAGGCACTATAAAATAACTCGTGCGTTCGGCTTGGTTTCAATAACATCGGCTACCGATACCGAAATCGGTGTGGGGAGCTATTATTAAATTATTATTATAGCTAGTACACGCGAGCAGACATAATATTATGATATCCGTATTTGTAAAGGTTGATAAGAGAATGCCATGCCACCTTTGTACCAACATGTTTTTGTGCATTGAATAATAAAAAGTAAGCTTCCGTATTTAAACAACAACTTTGCAACGTAACAAAATTCTATTCATAAACATATTAAGCCCAAAATATAACGAGCAGCGTACTCATTCCCGATCAACAGACGCCTCTGTCCAAATGGCCCATATTACCTCACGCTTTCAATAATCTTTTTAATTTGCGTCACGATCGATTTACACGAAATTTCATCCGAATTTTACACGTCCGAAATCAGTGCGATTAACATATTTACATACAATATCGCCGCCATTATACCTCTGAGGAATTATAATGAAATCCGACCGGGATTCAATTATTAACATCGGGAATATCTTTTGTGGCGGTCTGTCAGACCCACGCGACTGGATAAAGCAATATTTTCAACAATCAACGCATTGTTATCTTTCATAAAAATACAGTTGTTTTTTTTCTGCAGTGTGTTTTGACAACATGACGTCATAATATAGTCTTGTAAAGATCTGGTTTTCAAGGATGTGGATACCGACATATTATTACAGTTGTAACTTGTAATACAGCGGTATATATTATGTAATACAGCGGAATGGTTAATGTGTAAAAAAAACGGTGACAATATTCGTTTTTTATTTATTTAGGACATGAAAATACTTATTAGAAAATGTTTATTTATCACTTTATGTTATAATTCTGTTTTACTCAGGTAATAATTTAGGATTTGGGTTGAAAGCGGGTTCAAATCCCGCCTACGGAACGAAAATTTACTGTTTTCTATGTAATGAATGTGTATTAAATAAATATCGCCTCCGTGGACTAGTGATTCGGAACTTGACTCTCTCGACCCAGAGGTCGTGGGTTAGATTTCCGAGTTGGAACAACAAACAGAATGTAGTTTCCAAGTTTGGTTAGAACAATGCAGGCTGATCACTTGACCTGAAGAAGATGCGTTGGATGGGCATGTAAAAGCCAGTTCTCCCGTCGTGTCAGTTAACTGTAACTCTGTGTTATAAAGGTAAGAGGAAGATAGAGTGTCCTTTAGTATTCCGCACACACTTGTGCACCATAAAATGATTTCTACATAGCTGATCTGGTTTCAGCGACATCGTCCACCGACACCGAAATCGGTGCGAGTAGCTACAGCTATTATGTATGTGTAATAACTATTTCACTTGTTTCAGACCTGCCCCGGTTTGTGGGCCCAGGCTCGAACGTGACGGTGGCGCTGGGACGCGACGCCGCGCTCACCTGCACGGTCGACGACCTTCAGGGTTTCAAGGTGAGGTGTAGCTACGTCCGGAAAAATGGCCCAATATAGGCGATAAGACCATTTTGTATTGTTCCGGAGATCTGACCTCTTTGAGTATCAAATCTGGCAGAGTTTGTTATATAAAATTTACAGAGCTTGCCGTCGCTTTATGGTTTTCAAATTTAAGTTATGGGTAAGCTTAAAACGATTGTAAATAAGATAATACTGTTTTGTTAGGAAAGTGTAAAATAAAAGTAAAAGATTAATTGTTTTTTAGATTTTAATTGTGCTAAGAATATTTAATTATTTAAGATCCCACAGGTCATTTAATTCAGATATAACTAGACGATATATTGTAAACCATAAATCAGAGAACTGATTCAAGATGCCATCCCTATTTATCACTTACGAAGTTCGAAAACAAAATGTATGGGTATTGACATAAGCGTCATTTAGCGAAGCTTATGTCAAATTTAAATTTTGTTTTCGAACTTTGTAACCGGTAATTAGCGATAGCGTCTTGAATCAGGGCCCTGTTACGATAACGATTTGGAATATGATTACACTACCTGGGGGCCTACTCAAGATGCCATCGCTAATTATCGCTTACAAAGTTCGAAAACAAAATGTATGGGATTCGACATAAGGTACGCTAAATGATCGCGATTTGGTATGTCATTTAGCGTACCGTATGTCAAATCCCATACATTTTGTTATCAAACTTTGTAAGCGATAATTAGCGATGGCATCTTGAGTAGGCCCCCTGTTCTCATTCTAGAAATGTACTTTTCATGGCCATTGGTAATTCTATATTTGTGCGGTTACTCCTTGTCTGTTGTTTAAAAAATACTCTAGTAGCAATTTAGAGAATATTCAAGGCAAATAATTAAATCATAATTGTGCAAGAAAATGATAAACGTTGAAATTCTCCATAGTTCCACAATGCTATTATGTTCGCAATAATAGATATTCAAAACACAGTAGGGCTTCGCACAAAACGTGAGAGTTAATAATATAATTAGCACTCAAAACAAAATGGAAACCTTTTACAGACCATTGTGTTACCTCTCGATGAAATTATACATCAGGGATTGTCTATTATTGCGGCGAGACACAACATAATACAATTTATTACAGCCACAATGAATTTCAACGGAATAGCTTTATAATGCTGAGCTTCGCTTGGCGTTATGAAATAATATTTAAGTTACAGCTCATTATCAGTACGTATGATCAGCAAAATTGAAAAGATTTTTGAAGTTTTGCATTACAAGTATTAAAAACTCTACCAAGGTTTTTCACGGTAGGTAGATTTTGATACATCTACTTATAATAGGATAACAATAAAAATAAGGATTGATAATTTTAAATCATTTCATTCAAATTACCTAAATAAAAATAAATGTGAAAAAAAATACGGTATTTAAAATGTAGGATTTTAAAGAGCCTTATTTTCAAATTTATTTTTATTTAGATAATTAGAATAAAATATAAACCCTCGGACTTTGTATAAAACGGCAATTTATTTAAATATAAAAGAAATATCTAACATTTATTACATCCGGGGAGTTGAATAAAACATGACAGAGGAGTTTTAAGAAGAAAAAACTCGAGAGGGGATTTCATTAATCATTCGAGCAGACAGTTGGTCGGGCTCGAGACTTCGGAGTAATTTATAACGAAAATTGACCTCGCGCCGTGACTGAGCACTATACTAGAACAACTTGCACTATGTATACGATCGACTGAACCATGAGCATCATCAGAGTCGACCTCACCGTGTACCTATAACCATGAGCATCATCGCAGTCAACCTCAGGATTATTGTCAGCTAAAAGAATAACATCCTAAAATTGCTGACTTGAAACTCAGCTTTGCTGACACTGACTTCAAAAAGAACATTAATTGGAACTAAATTATAAAAGTATTATTTTATGATTTTTACTTGTTGAAGTCGGATTTTTAACGTAGTTTTTTGCCGATAAAGTAACCTAAAACACTACCCATCCTCATAAACGGATATTTATAGGGTCTAATGGGAAATCCTATTGGTACTCGCCAAGATCTGGGATAGAACCTGCACGCTCTCGAGTCTAGGTACCTGTCTACCAATAGACCACGGTCTGTACATCGCGATAACGCTCGATATAGTTTACAACAAACATAAAATTCTATCGTATTTTGCGCCCGAATATAACAAGAAAGTTTAGATTCAATTATAGATAATGCTTGCGGGCCAGTGTGGCACAATGATAAAAACTATATTGGACGTAAACAATCCTTGTAACTCAGTATTGACTTTGTTAAACCAACTTAAACATAAGGTCCCTATATTGTAAGGTTCATACTAACCCCTTCATTAATAATAATAATGCATCCTACACCGATTTCGGCGACGGTGGCCGGTTTCATTAAAACCAGGCCAGCTGCGTAGGAGTTATTTTATAGTCCAAGTGTGTGCGCAATGCACAGAAGTACTCTCTGTTACTGCACTCTTGTAGCTCAGTGGGACGGATAACCGACATGACTGGCGGGAGATCAGGCGCAGGACCGACTTATGGATCATCTTTCTTGTCAGACAATCAGATCAGGTGATCAGCATGTATTGTCCTAACCAAACTTGAAAACAACCTTGAACATCGAGAGCTAGGCTCTGAACCACTGCATCACGGAGGCGTTAATAATAGATAATGATATACACGGTGTAGAAAGGGCAGTCACTAAAACTTTGGGATATGACTATAACATCTTTTCTCATTTTGGAAATGTATATTTTTTTCGTTAAATAATAATGTTTTTAATTTTTACAATTTATTTTTTTCTATTCGCGAGAACAAAACAACAAGAACTTATTTTTATTAATTTGTAACAAAAATACATTTATTTTATGAGAAAAGGTAGTACAATTAATCATAACATCCCAAAGTTTTAGTGACTGCTCTTGTATATCCTGTATATATATCTCTAATACCTATAGTAATACAATACATATATCTATAGTAAATCAATAAAGCACCGTATTAACAATGCCGAACTTGTGTTAAGTACACATATTTAACATTTTTGTTAATTAATACAAATTTAATATCCATGACTCAGGAACATTGAAAACTTTTTGTTCCCTCAACAGGATTCGAACCCGCGACCTCCAACTTGAGCACCCACGCGCCTAACCACTGCGCTAAACAGGTCGTCAAAAAATAAGTCAAACCATTTACATGACGGATAATAATCTAATCCATGTTGCTATCTTTGTCAAGTGGATTTCCAACGTAAAGGCAACAACAAGGATTAGCGAATCCGTGATGAGATTAATGAACAAAGAGGGGAATGGAATAAACAGTGTGAACAAAAAAAGTATATTATGTGATAATATTTTTTTTTTCTTTTTTCTCTTTATTTTGGCAACACACAGTTATATACAGGAATAATACTTGCAACATATATGATTTTTATAATAAACCTACAGTGCCGAAAAGGAATTACAGAGACAACAATAAATGTAAACTCTTATTTAGAAAGACGCGCTTAAAAAAGTTAGGTACATAATATAAGCAAATAACTATTTATAAGAAATATGTATCAATGTAAGGAAACTTTTGTTAAAAACAGAATTTCCTAGTAAAGGTTGGCTTACATCAAACGAGAGAATGCGCATTCTATCTCCACTCTAGCCTTTTAGTTGCAAAGATATGAAGGAATATAAGTTTTGATATATTTTTTATGTAAACGCTGAAAATGAAGATTTGTTTTATACTAAAATATCAAAAATATATGCTATTCTTCCAGCTCTACCTCTTTGTTATTATGATGTATTTATCGCCTCCGTGGTCTAATGGTTCAGAGCTTCGCTCTCGACCCGGAGGTCGTGGGTTGGATTCCCGCGTTGGAACAACAAATAATGTTGTTTTCAAGTTTTGTTAGGACAATTCAGGCTGATCACCTGATTGTCTGATAAGAAAGATGATCCATGCGTCGGATGGGCATGTAAAAAGTCGGTCCTGCGCCTGTTCTCTCGCCAGTCGTGTCGGTTTACCGTCCCACTGGGTTATGAGAGTAAAAGGAAGAGAGAGTGCTTCTGTGTATTGCGCACACACTTGGGCACTATAAAATAACTCCTGCGTAGCTGGCCTGGTTTCAATGAAATCGGCTACCGACATTGAAATCGGTGAGGGGAGCTATTACCATTATTATTATGATGTAACTGTCGCAGTCATCTGATTGAATTTGCTTATTTAATTGAATGACTGGCGTCAAACAGCCTATAGAGATAGCAATAAGCTGATATTTTTTTTGATTAATTTACTTTAATGTGTGTTATAAAAGTACACATTTGGAAATTTTGAAGTTTAAAAATAAAATATTAAATGATTGTCTCGGATTCATTGAATTTGTTGGTAAAAATATAATTCAATGATCACGCTAGTCATTAAATTAAATAGCGGATTCAATCAGATGACTGCGACATAACCACCACTACACCACCCTTAATTCCTAAAGATTCTAAAAATATATCTGCCAGCAACTACCTAGTTAATAATTAGTAGTTAAGAACTACCTAAAGTAACATGTCGGAACTGGTAAAGCTCTTAGCGTCAGGCGACCTGATACAATGAGATTAGTGCCGCAAGACCCAAGGGATTGGACTGGACAGGGGACGGTCCAGGGGACCGACAGGGGACTGTTACGAAACTTGTCCGGTGCATTTGTAGAGATGTCACCTTCTTGACTCACACAATTATGCAGTTAGTATTAGGCGTGGCTTGAGTATTATAGCGTACACGTACAATTTAGATCACGCTTTGATCTGCGTTCCAAACCGCGTCAGGATTTGTGCGGTTTCGATTGCGCATCGAACTGTTGCTAATTGTGACGTGAAAATCTTCAACTGTTATGGACTGCGTTTTATTTTATGGTTTGGACGGCGCGGGTTGGAACGGCGTGCGCTAATTTCCGCTTCTAATTCGACAAAATTAAATGAATATTTTCTTAATCTAACCATTTAAAATTTTGAGTATTCCAGAAAACATTTTAAATTTTTAAAACAATGAGTTTAATAATAATAATATCTATGGACGCTTCACACCACGTCAATCTGGCCCCGTGCTAAGTATCCGAAGAACTTGTGTTACAGGTACCAGACAACGGAAATATATTTAATACTTTTACACTATAAACATATTTAAGATTTTTTTTATATTAATACACAAATTTAATACACATCCATGACTCAGGAACATTTAAAACTTTTTGTTCCCTCAGCGGGATTCGAACCCGCGACCTCCGGGTCAAGAGCCAAGCTCTGAACCACTAGACCACGGAGGCGTCTAAGTTTAAGACAGTAGCTAAAGAACGTTAGTGTGCAAAAGCATAATAAACGGTAAATGATTTTATGAATCTCAGCACACCTTGGGAATAAAGTAGCTCACTGCAAGACTATATAATTATATCCGCAAAAAAATGTTGAACTTTTGTTATTTGGTTTTAGTTTTGACATTTGTAAATTTTATATGTAAAGAGCAATTTTCCATCATTTTGGTAAAAGATGGCCCCACGCGAGTTTCTTACGCCAGTTTTTCTCGCTGGGCTAGTTCCCACCACCGGGGTGGGCATCACATAGACACGACGTTCAGAAAACATTTTGTAAAAATGTTTTCTGTTTATTTATTATGATTTGATTTAAAATAAGTGTCATTGTAAATGGTTGTATCAATAGAATACCACGTCCTTTTTGTCTACGTTAATTAATCTGAACATAGTAAAATAGCAATAATACAGCTAAGTAATGTTAAAGCTGGTGGAATAAATGTGTGTTCCCGTCGAAAACCGCCGCGACTAAATTGGCTCGCCTCGCCTTTAATTACGTCACAGTTCGCTTTGTTTAAACATATTGGCTTTTAGGGGTTAACATGTATCCGCAATGAAGTTTACTTACTTCATAATTAATTCAATTGAATAAACGATACACTGAGTGTACTTTTAAATTACGTTTTGTACTTTACAAAAATATCTAAATACTAATAAAGTAAGCAAGAAGCAAGGAACCTGATTACTTAGCCGAAACCAGTCGTGTGTGACAACAAATGAAAGTAAAGTAAAGAAAGAAAAAAGTGCAAGTAGTTTAGGTAGTAGATACTAGATACTATAATGAAGTAATTGCCATAAATACAGCACACAATCTACCTAAAACCTCGCTATGACATAGGAAAAATCATTAAAGGATTGCTAATCATTCTTAAAGGACAAGGGACTTTTTGGGCCAAGAGTTGAAATAGCCGGTCACCGGCTTGTAGACGAATTCAAATTATTGACGTACAAATTTCTTTTGTATGGAATGTGAGTGATCCATTTAATTTAAACATCCATACGTTAGTTTGGCATTGGCAATACAATCGAATTGTATGTCGTGTTGTTTTCCCGAGATGCCTCCGCGGTTCAGTGATTAGAGTTTAGCTGGGGACTCTGAGGCCCAATTCCCGTTTTGGAACAACAAAAAAATGTAGTGTCGGGACATCAAAATGTAGTGTCGGGACATCAAAATGTAGTGTTCGGACATCAAAATCGGTGTGGGATCTAATAAAAAAGCGCTAATAAGTCTTAAAGACGCCTTGTCTTTCATATCCATGTCCATCTTTGTAATTGACTTATTTGCATACTCGTTTTACATCTGCTCTTCATCTTCCAGGTGGCCTGGCTGCGTGTGGACACGCAGACGATCCTCACGATAGCCGGCCACGTGATCACGAAGAACCACCGCGTGAGCGTGACGCACGGGGACGGGTCGTGGTCGCTAGGCCTGCGGGACGTGGCGCCGGCGGACGGCGGCCGCTACATGTGCCAGGTCAACACGGAGCCCATGATGAGCCAGACGCACGTGCTGCATGTTGTGGGTGAGTTACATTAATAATAAAATATATGGACTGTTCACACGTCACGTCAATCTGGCCCCGTGCTAAGTATCCGAAGAACTTGTGTTACAGGTACCAGACAACGGAAATATACTTCAATATACTTTTATAATATATTTTCACATATTTGAAAACTTTTTTTATTCTCTCGGCGGGATTCAAATTCAAACCCGCGACCTCTCGCTCGAACACCAACGCGCTCATCCACTGCGCTACGGAGGTCGTCGATTTTATTATTGAAGGCATGAATGGATGAAGGTGATATGCAGCAAAATTATGATTTTGAGAAAATTGAGTTCAAACTGCCACTTAAACATTTTAGAATACGTCGTAAAGTATTAAGTTCATTAATCTAAATGAAAGTTTAAACTTAATTTTCTGGGTATTTTTTTTTGCGACATATTATCTATCACCTTCCTCCATTCATGTCTTCAATTATTATTACCTGATTACGGGGAAGCAACAAGGTGTAAAATAAATGAGTGTGACACTTTAGGGTGTGTATGTGCCTTCTTGTAGAGTATACTGTGAAAGTACCAGCGCTGAAAGACTTACTTTTGACTTTCATGTTTCTATGAGAAACGCCCCAACATCATACATTTTCCCATACAATAACTAAAAAAAGTTACTGTTTCTGCGTTGGTTATTTTACAGTAAGTTCTATTACGGGACCCATACAAACCCTAAAGTATTCTCACTCATTAATATTACAGCCTGTATAATGTTTGTGGCTATGGATGTTCATCTGTTTCCTCATAACTTCTAAACAAGTAATGATAATAAGACAAAAGAGTCCGCTGGTTACCTCCGAAGGTCATAAAGTAAACAAGTAAAATTAGCTATTGCTCATAATATTGCCTTGTTTTGATGCACCTCCCTCCTGTTAAAAAAATAATGATCAGGGCGGCGATTCTCAGGCCTCGAACTTAGTTTCGAATATTAGTATATCCCGCTCGCACGCGCGCTAAATGTCATTTGCATGAGCGGGACAGACCGATAGTAAAAACTATGTTCGAGGCCTGAGAATTAGGGCCCAGGTGGTTTCCGTTACAACAAATATTATGCTGTTACCGTTTTCGTTTGATATAAAAAGTAATACATAATATTATTAAGGAACCATTTATGCGCAAGTATGAATCGTACTTCGTTGGTGTTTTTGGGTACATTGTGCTTAAAGTCTACTCATTTTATTAAATAATCGAAGTTAAACTTCATGCGTTTGATGCACCTCCCTCCGAGGAGCAAACGCATGCCTATGCGTACACTCACTCATCTGCTAGCAGGTTGTGGTTATTACATTATTTTTTTATTGTATCCAAGAAATAAACAGTTATGTAAACGACTGTTTATTTCTATGTAGCTATCAGTAACTAAATACTTACATGATAATTTAGTTTCATATAAATTTACGAACATGTATTTAAAACACTTTTCATTTTAATTTCCATTAAAACTAAGTAGTACATTGCATAGTTACATAGTTTTTAAGCCATTAAAAGGTTTCGTAATTGTGTTTTATAAAAAACTAAGCTGTTAAATAGGTATTTGTGTTAAAAATGTTTGTTTTAAATTCTAGTTTTAGGAAGTTATTATTAATGTAAACTGATCTAGATGTACAGAAAGTATATTTTGTGATCATGAACCAGGTTTATGTACTCTTATACGATGGAAAAAATATAATCATTAGTTTTTTCTGCTTTTCGGGACAGCTGCCTTCGATACGGCGCCAAAATGTAAGGAAGGATACACCAATTGGTGCCCAATATAATTTTTAAACAAATCATAAAATTCAAATTTATGCTTCGTTATAAATAGATAAACGTTTATCTAAAATTAATGTTATTCCGGTTAACGATATTAATAATTATTACAAGCAAAAAAAAACTATCCATTTCTACGCGCAAAACGATCTTGATACAAAAATGTACAGCGGACTATAGCAATGAAGTCACTTCGACCCTATTTCGTATTGCAAGTTTGAATTAATTGTAACATCGTTTTTTAAGACACGAAGAAATTTAAGAGTGCAAATAAAAGTAAATGTATACTTTTTTTTTGTGCTGGCAGCAATTTGAACAAATCTACAAAGATTGTCTACAGTAGATTGTTCACAGTGAAGCTTTTATATAGTCTCAATAGATGTCGGCAAAAGTAAGTTTTTATTTATGCCTCAAATGACTTCACATAGCATCGCCTTGTTAAAAAATATTGCGTTTTACTAGAAATTAGTGCAATTAGTCAAGGTTCCCCCATACATTGTTTTCACTTTATTAGAATGTAATTCAACAGACATAATTGTCCTACAAATTGCGTGGTACATTTTTACAGGACCGTAAATTGAGATTTCTTTTTATCCTTGCTAACTCTGTTAGCATCCACAATCGAGAGCTCCGTCCAAGAAACTATTGGACGTCTCATCAAAATAAAGCTACTCAATAATAGCTTGATACTAAACAAGTGAAAACAATGTATGGGCGAATCCTGACTAAACAGGATATTCCCTCTCTTCAATTGGTATTATAATAACCAAGATGTATGTTATTGATTACATTTTGTAGCCCATGTAGCCCGCCTAACTATAAGCCTGAAGCTATTCAAACGCCTCCGTGGTCGAGTGGTTCAGAGCTACGGTCTCGATCCGGGGGTCGTAGTTTCGATTCCCACGCTAGAAAAACAAAAAAATTTGTTTTCAAGTTTGGTTAGGACAATTCAGGCTGATCACTTAATTGTCTGACAAGAAAGATGATTCATGCGTCGGATGGGCATGTAAAAAGTCGGTCCTGCGCCTGATCTCCCGCCAGTCGTGTCGGTTATCCGTCCCACTGGGCTACGAGAGTGAAGGAAGAGAGAGTGCTTCTGTGTATTGCAATCACAGTTGGGCACTGTAAACTGTGTCCTGCGGCCTGGTTTCATTGAAAATTGCTGGGGAGGCATTATCTTTACTTAATATTATAAAGCGGAAGAGTTTGTTTGTTTCTTTAAACGCGAAAATCTCAGGAACTACTGATCTGATTTAAAAAAATATTCTTTTTGGATAGTCCATATATAGAGGAAGGCTTAAGGCTATATAACATTACGCTGAGACCAATAGGAGCGTTAGTGAGAAATGTTGCAAAAACGGGAAGAATTATTCACATTTGGGGACTTTCGTTACGTGCGCTGCATAAACGGTTTAAGTCATTTAAAAACCACGCGAACGAAGTGGGGCACAGCTAGTTATTACTATAAGCCTGTGCATCTAAGTAGAGAAGTTGTGCCGACTCCAACACCACTGGTGTCCTGGTGAGTTAGGGCCGGAGTTGCGACCACAAGTAAACTCACTTGCGCTGCAACTTAGTTCCAGTCTCGCAAATTAAACGCAAATAGTTGCACTTTCTTACGTACAGCGAGATGCAATTTAAACTATTACAACTTGCAATATTGTGCCATAATTGTATTTAACCATTGGTTAATTAAATAAGTAACGCGCAATATAAGTAATTATACTAATCTACAAACTTCGGAAACGAAAATCACTTGCACAGTACATATTCGGCGACAAAAAGTAGCATGAGACCTTTCTTATGATCTGTCTGTGTTAAATTTTACCAAAATAGTGGAGGTCGCAGGTTCGAATCCCACCAATGGAACAAAAAGTTTTATGTGTTCCTGGTTCATGGATTTGAATTAATTTTGTGTAACAATATAACAAAAATCCTAAATAAGTCTATAATATAGTATAAAATTTATATATTTGCATTGTCCAGCACTTGTATCAATTGTATTGAACTTGTAACACGTCAAGTTATTCGGATACTAAGAACGAGGTCAGATTGACGTAGAGTGTAGCGTCCATAGATATTATTATTATTATAATGTGTATATTACTTAAAATAAGTAGTTTTTAGTTTCTTCTTATAGAACCCTGTGCTAAAACACAAAGTAGCTAAAACAAAAATAGTATATATAGCTGTAATAGTATATTATAACTATATAATATTATAACAATAACAAAATTGCATTGAAAGAGCAATTGAAATATCAAAATCCATATCGTTGTTTGGCAACTACAAACACTAAACCCAACTGAATACAAGTCGGAATAAAGCCAAGTTGTAAGCCAAATCAAAACTGCTAACACCTACTTTCTACAATATCAAAACTGTGGACAGGCAAGATTTTACAACCGGCGCGCCAAGTTCCGCCGCGCGATACTTCGGGGGATTGTATAACCGCAGTTTAAATCGGTTATTGTGATATTTTGTAGCTTCGAATTATTTCGAGCGTAACTTTTTGTATACAGGGTGTAAAAAGAGCAGTCACTATAACTTTGGGATATGATTAAACTACCTTTTCTCATTCTAGAAATGTTTTTTTTTTCGTTTTTTTACAAAAATTAAAAAAACAACAAAAAAAGAAATGGTGAAAAGTAAAAAAAAAATTTAGTTTTTGACAAAAAAAAACTGAAAAAATAAATCCAAAATAAGGAAAGTTTGTATAATCATATCTCAAAGTATATAGCAATAGTGACTGCTCTTTTTACCCGACTTCGGCGAAGCCAAAAGGAAGGGTAATGATTTTGGCAGTCTATGTATGTATGTATGTATGTATGTATGTATGTATGTATGTTCCCTCGTAGCGGCTAAACTACTGGTCCGATTTTAATGAATGAGGTGTCAATTGATTCGTATTAATGCCGCGGGTAACATAGGCTATATAAGTTTTTGAAAAATTTTGGACTTTGAAAATTATACTTCAAAAACTATCTCCAAAAAAAATTAAATTAAGATATTTGTCTCGTTTTTGGTATCAAAAGATAGGTCTTGGCAAGCACATAACGAATATGTATTTATATTTTTTATTTAATATTATATTTTATTGTTAAATTCAAATTAAAGGTTTAAAATGCGGACGTACAAGTAGTATCTAGGAGTTGATACTTTCTATGTAATGGACAATTAAATAAAAATATAATAATTATTATATTTGATGTGAAAACAGAAAAATAATAAATAAAAAAAAGATTAAAAAACTATAACCCGACTTCGCAAAAAATGGGTCTAAAAAGTCTGAAACAAGAAAATAATTCAATTTGAAATCCAGAAATGCATAGGTACAAAAATGGTCAAGGTAGAGCCGTGGTCGCACCCGCTATTGGCATCGAGCCTTGAATTTTTTTTCTACCGTATTTCGGTGTGAACTAATGCTTAGATTTTATTAGCGGGTACGACCACGGCTCTACCTTGACCATTTTTGTACCTATGCATTTCTGGATTTCAAATTGAATTATTTTCTTGTTTCAGACTTTTTAGACCCATTTTTTGCGAAGTCGGGTTATAGTTTTTTAATCTTTTTTTTATACCCTGTATTTTATTCAATTAGTAATAACACCAATTACTTTTTGAAATAACATAGTAAATTAAAAACTATTTAAGGTAAATTTACGGCCTACTCATTTTGCCTATGCACGTCTAATACCGTGTATAAAGAAGCATTTACTATACCTAAATTAGTTTTTTAAATCCCTACCCAAACATAAAATATATTTAAAAAATATTGCCCTAAATCACTTTGACACGCGTACGAAGTCGCGGGCACAGCTAGTAACCATTATATTTTGAATCTATCAGCTAGTAATTTATAAAGATGGCGGCCATTAATGAAGGCCAGAACGGTGTCTCCGAGCTTCGCAACGCGACGTGATAGAACTGCTGTACTTGTAGTTAATATAATATTCGTTTGTGACATTTAATATTTTTAGAGAAGCAGTCAGTGCCATTTGTTGTTAGTATTTCCCGCCTATAAAGCTTATATCTGTGGGGCGCCGAAAAAACACCTCCTCATTAACCATCTTTACCGTGGTTGTCGTAAAAGGCTGTCGCCTTTTACGACAACCATTATAATATATCCGGAATAAGGAGCAGTATTTCCGCGGACACTGTTGCTATCTGAAGACTGCGCTCGCCAGCCCGAGGGCCAAGCGTGGCGAGTATATACCACTCCAAGAAATACTTTCGAGGAGGCTAATAAAGTGGACATCATAGGTAAAATGATGATGATGAAGCTTTAAAAACGCGCGCGGCGCTGGAGTAATTCGCGTGTTCCGCTTATCAATTGTCACGAACAAATTCCATATAAAACCTTTTCGGAATGCGCGCGAGATTAATCGGGATGAAATCATAAATATTGTAATGGCTGTTTGATTTTATACATTATTTATTTCGCCGTGCGCGCATATTTAAATTATTGATGCTGAGCGCCAAATTGATTTTATTACGGCTCTGTGTACTGAATGACATAAATAATCTAGTTTCTATCGACTATCGGGATTTTAACTACAAATTGATGACTTAAATGGCCATTTTGTTTTTTTAACGTAAACGGGTAAGGAGATTTTGTCTGTCAGTGTATTGTTGTTTGTTATATGTTGTTAAATGTATGTTTGTTCACCCGTAGCGATACAACTAGTGGTCTGATTTTAATAAATAAGGTGTAAGTAGATTTGTCATAAAATCAAAAGAGACATAAGATATAACTTACGTATTGGAATTATAGTTATTCACAAAATTTTTGTTATTTAGTGTTACACATCACATACGTCATGTGCCATGAAAATCAGAAAATTGGTTCCATTAAAAAAAACGTTTTATTGCCAAATGATACAAGCTATTTTCGGAAAGTCTACAAAACAAAATCGAGGTACCACCGGTTCAACCCTAGTTTTGTTAGTTTTACGTTTTTTTTAATCAATATTAAGTGTTAGTATTTATGACTTATTTTATTTAATTCTTAGATGGATGCACCTGCATGTGCTCCAACAAAGGCTGTCCCATTTGCCACAAAACATCTTCAAATTATTTTTTAGAACTTTTATACATTCGTGCATATAGATATGCTGCTCTCTGCATTTAGACATTTAAGAGCACTTTGTATAAATAATGTTTAATACATAGGATAATATGATCAAAAATTAAGGTCATATTTATGTTATAAATATTTTTGGAACGAGAATTTAATGCTCATCACACTCGTTCAATAAGTTCTATGTATATATTATCCTGTAAATCTTTTGTCAATGAACTATAAACATGGTATTGGAAAAACTTTGTTATAAAACATTACCTTGCAATGTATGTTTCATGATATAGGTAAGAATCGTTCCAAAAGTATACGCCAATCAAAAAGTGTAATAAAAACTTTTCTCGAGCATTTGTGTGGAAATAGGATTTTTCGTTATTTATCATAATATATTTTGCCAACCGAAACCAAATAAGCCGGCTTTGAAAAATAGTTCGGAAGACGAGAGCATGAGTAATCGTTTCCTTCGGCCGGGGTGTTTCCTCGAACTTAACACGAAAATCCTCCGAGCTCCCCGCGACGTTATCTCAACGCCCTGATATTTACTATTTATATAATGAAATATAAAATTATGGTATGTTGTGGTATAAAATTCGTTCGTGATTAGAACGTGTATTAGCTCGAAAAGGTGCCGGTTTATAATATAGTAGGATTTATTTTTAATCTGTTTTGATACTACAGTTATGCGATAAACATTATATAACTACATTTTTGCCTACGTTTAATGCATTCTTTTATCTATTTTCTTGCAAACTCTAAGCGAAAGTCCAAGTTCCCGCGTTCATTTTAAAATACCTCTAAGAGCGTGTTAAAGTTAATCCTTCGTTAACAACTTTAACATTGCTTGGTGACCACGACCTTAATCTCTCATTACTTTGACACGTGAATATCGATCTTATTCTTGCATGGGTTAATATGTGTAGCAAAACTGCTGAGTTTCCCATTGCATTATTGCGAATGCAATAGGAAACCTTTATTGTTTTCGTATGATTAAATATTAAAACTTCAAGTCAGATTGAATTGGACTTCCGTCGGATGTAGGTTAATTGTAGGCTTGTTGTCAGTCTATTTAAAGTGTAGTTTTTATAATATATATTTTGGGATTTCAAATATTTTTTTTTACGTTACAGTACAACATAATACCTACTACTTCAAAACCGTACTTCTTAGCTAGTATCTCGTTGTGCTCTCAAACTTTTGCCGTTTTACGTCTGAAGACACACGAAACTGAAAGTTGTACTGATGATAAATATTTTAGGAGTCACGAACGAGCGCTATCTTAAATAAACTTCCAACTAGTTTTAGTTCGTGTTGACTTCGCCTTATCAGTTTGTGTAGCATCACTAGTGTAAACTGACTAGTTTGTGTAAGCTGAAGTAACAGATTCGAGTTTAGTTCAATTGATTTAAGTTAAGCGTCAGTTCACACGGAACACGATGTGATGCACAATTGCTCATGAGCGATTTTCGGTAACCGATTTTTGTAGGTAAACGAACGAAATGATTGCAATAGTACAGAATATAATAATATTTATTTGTGAAATGCAGGTACAATGTTGTGTGTTTAACTTAATTAATAGTTTCATTTCCACATTCGTCAAGGTATACAAATATTTATTAGTGAACAAAATTAGAACATGCTATACATAATCATAAAAAAAACAGTACGTTATAAGATACTAAACATGTCCAACTATTTCAGGGCCTTATCATTTAGAAATTCAGTAAAAAGGATTTGTCGATGTAGGTCTACGATACGATCTTTCCACAAGCATCAGCGACAAATTATTTTTGAAATACATTAATGGCAGTCTTCAAGCCATTCAGAATTTTATTAAATATTTTATGTGCCATACCGAAGTAGCTACTGTTTAATAGTTCAGTTTTACATGATATGGCACATATTCTGTTCTTATGTCTGTGGATTATTTCACGTAGTAAATCGTTGTTTGTTTTGAAACACATACAACACACATAGTACAAAGCGTACGTCATACAAGTCGGTCGGTCAGACATAATATAGAATGTGCCCGATAATCTGTCTGACAAATAGTATGACGTGAGACGTGACTCTTAAGATTCAAAATATACAATAAAAGATACACGTTTTATTACAAGTGTTCGAATCGATGCAACGTAACACGGCACCCCTCTTGTGAAACAACATACTAGGTATCTGATTATAAAGTAAATAAAGATCTATTTTGAATCTCGAATCTCTTTTATAAAAAAATAAACTACCATTAGAAATATCGACTTCAACTAATAAAAAGTATATATTTTTTAAAATAGTTGTATAAAAAAAAAACGGTGAAAAAACTTAAAAAGAGTCGGTGTCAGCCAATAAACAACATGCTATACTTGCTGACCTATAAGGTTGTTACAAACTCACCATTGCTGACACCGACTTCAAAAATAACATTAATACTATATTGCATCTCAGTGTAACCTGACCGTTCGTTATAATAAGAAAAACTGCGTTTACAATACATAATATGCAAGTAACACTAGAGTTCTTAAATAATTGCCTTTCACCAGAACCGCTGTACATATTGATTGAAACCTGTTTAAAATCCCCAGTGTAAACTTTTTTCGGATCCAATTTAATCTTTACGCACACAAAGCGACAAAAGCACACTATAATGCTATGAATTTTAATGGAATTTACCATTCCAATGTATAACAGTCAAAGTTTTTGTTACTAGAAATTAATCAAATCAGAAATTAGAAATTTTATATTACGTTCGGAGACTAATTACAATTTAAAATTAATAATATGATATAATATCGGACTTAAAAAATATTTTTTAAACCCTATAACGTACGTAAAAGGAATAATCACTATAACAATTATTGTAGAAAGGTATTTTTTTGTTTTTACGTTATTCTTACGACAAAAAAAAAAGAAATGGTAAAAAGTAAAAAAAAAAAAAAATATACATTCCAAAATGAAGAAATTATTTTCGCGAGCGTTTTTCAAAGTTATAGTGTCTGCTCTTTTTACATCCTGTATTATGGTCTTCTTTTAACCGTGTTTTTAACTTGCAGTTAAATATTTAAGGTTAAACATTACAAAACTAGTTTTACGGCATTGCAGGAACTTGGCAACTCAATTAAACTTAAACTCGACTTTTTTGAATTCAAAATGAAGTGGAAGCGAAGTGTTTTTAATGGCGGGGCGTTTACTGGCCGCGTTTCGGTTTAGTGGACCGGGCGTGGTGTAAAGTTGATTAAAGCTAAGGCTCTATTTTAAATACTACCTAAAAGATATATAATAATATCTATGCTTCAAACCACGACAATCACTCTGAAAGTATCTGAAGAACTGCTTGTGTTACTGGGATCCATTCAAGATAGCATCTCTATTCATTATCATCATCATCGGCCTGAAGACGTCCACTGCTGAACATAGGCCTCCCCCAAGGACTTCCACAGCGACCGGTCGTGCGCTGTCTGCATCCAACGGCTGCCCGCGGCTCGGACTAGATCGTCGGTCCATCTTGTGGGGGCCGCCTGCGTCTTCCAATCCGTGGTCACCACTCGAGAACTTTCCTTCCCCATCTGGTGTCTGTTCTCATCGCTATCATCACTTACGAAGTTTGAAAACGAAATGTATGGAATTTAACATAGTAAGCTTTATTGAATGACATGCGAATTGGTATTCGTTTATGAAGGTTTTGCTGTATAAAGCTGAAATATGGAAAATACGTAAAATTCAATTGAATCCTTTAAATGTAAAAATCCAATAAATGTAAAAGTCGTTTATAAACCGTACGGTAAAGAAATATTATGTCACTCTGATAGAATTTCTTTTAAATTCACAGTTTATTAATTTAAATTGGATAATAATATAAAAAGAGTACGGTATATTACATTATAATTATCTACTCCTTTACTAATTAAATTATTTTGAACATTGATTGCTTTTCAAGTGTTCGTCCTATTCTAACCGGTGACATTTTCAAAGTACGAAAAAAATACAATTTAATAGCTAATATAGCTATGTAAATATTTTACTGACAAGGGAGTGTTAAACATGATTATACATTTTTAATTGATGCATATAACTATCACCGTAATAACATTCGTTTTAAATATTTTTTACAAAGCAACACGTCACATCTTTAGATGTAAGTTTACCTGAAGTGGGAGTGAAGAAAATTGGAACTGAATTCAGTTTTTATGACCCGAAGGCATACACCTAACCATAACAGGAATATACACTAAACTAAGCACTAGCACTCACCGTTGACAAAAGAGCCTAAGGCAACAAGTATTGGACCACTGTAGATCGCTAGGGATCAAAAAGTTTGGTATAAACCGCAAGATTATCAGTTTTTTTTATTGGTCAAATGAATAAAGTTTTTTTTATAAAACAAAATTGTTGTACACAAATGCGCACCGACTGGGAATCCATAAAATGCTAGACAAGGTGGCCAGTTTCTATAAAACGACATAAAAATAACAATGTAATTTATTACATAATAAAGAGAACATCATACATTTTTGTATGATATTTCTGCAAGCAAAATGTACTTAAATTATTTATGAAGTAGCGTTAAAAATTCCTTTTATGTTCGGTGAAACTGGCTTCGGGGGCTCCACTTCTACGCATCATGAAAATTCATTGCAATCAAAGTTAAATTTACAAAGAAAAAAGAGGTCCTTTGTAGCGATTTTAAGAATTAATAACACACGGTTATTACGAGACAGCTGGCAAATATGAATATTGTGATTAAAGCTAGTTAGCGTAAATATATTGTTATTTTTTTTATTATTGTTTATTGCTTTGATTATAAAACTGTACGCAGATAGAACGAAAATTTTACAAGAATTTTAAATGTCTGTAAATTCAATCGTATTTGATCTTTTTGAATGAAACAAAACCCAGTGTACTTGTATAAATGTCGCAGTCGTCTGGTTGAATCGGTTATTTGATTAAACGTCTAGCGCGTTTATTGAATGACGACATTTAATTGATTGACAAGGCCGAACGTTGATTGAACAAGCGTCACTTAACGTCCAACTAGTTAGCGGACCGTAACAAAGCCCTTTAAACAGAGCGGACGTAAAATCAGTCAGGTTATTGAAATTTAGTTCATTTTTTCCCGCAGTGGCGCTAGTAGTCACCAAAACAAATATGGCGGCAACCAGCTCGCACAGATAATACATAGTTGATATTTTTATTTTTATTTGGTGTGACATGTCATGTCATGACATTCAATGACTATGCTAAAGGACGTTCAGTCAAGACGTAGAAGGCCACATTAAACAGTATTTCATTAAGTAGAGTTGTCCTGTAGTCATTCAATTAAATGTCGTTAAACTACTGATTCAATTAGATGACTGCGACATAGATACAAGCTCCAATAGGACAATAGTTTTAAACGATTATGTTACCTACCAAATGAAAAAAAAATGGATAATGCCATTGTAATCTGGTTATATATAACTGTACTGATAATAAAATGATGAAGTTTACAATAACAATCCCGATGATGTATCAGTTACGAGCCTGTTTAATTGGCTTCGGTGTCCGGTTGTAAAGTATTCAATAACATTTTGTCACTCAACACGATATCAGTTACGAGTACAATATAATATTTCACAATATGACAATTTTTATTTTAGTTCCAGCTGCAAGGAAATAACATTATTGTCGAAATTTTTATTCACATTCCTGTTTCTTTCGGCCCAAGTTCATACGTAAAAACAGGATGTGATTGAAAATTTTGTTAATTACGCCTTGCAACGAACCTACCTTATACAATATTTTTATTTTTATTTATTTATTTATTTACTATGAATAACCAACAAAAGTTACAATAATTCACCATATAAATACATTTTAATATTATTAAGAAAGAGCTAATTGTACTTTTAATTACAGGTCATTTCATCATGCAAAAAGAAAATATAAATTAAATTAAAATTAGGTAAATTAACATTAACAATTAAAAAGAATTACATAAAATTAAAATCAAATCATAATCATAATAATAACAATTGATAGCGATGCCAAACACATAATAAAATAAAATACAGTATAAAATTCAAAATAATAGATAAAAAATTACAAGATAATTAAGATATTTAAGTAACACCAGTGGACTAAAAGAATTTGTGAATCTTTGATTTGAAACTACGGAAGAGATCATGGTTTATACCAAATACCAAATAATACTCGTATTACTTTATCAGTAAATAACAAGTAGGCGTCAGGTTATTACATCGACACAGCGACGCCCTTTAAGGACTAACTCACATTAGCATAGAGGCGAAGCGTCGCGTTATTTCGTGATATAGCACATTAATCTCTAATATTTTCCAATAATTAAGGTACAACTTATGATTATGCAGTATGGTGCAAAGGCGCGGCGCGTCGCAAAGCATCAACGAGCGTAGATAGATTTAAAGAACTTTATTTCTCAAAATGACCAAAGTCACTCACATGAGAATATTTTACAATATACAAAGTAGTACAATATCGTGCATATGCGCCGGGAAAAGAATAAAAACATAATACACGGTTAAACAAATATTGTGGTACAGAACTAAATACTACATTAAGTACAAAATATCGCAAATAGGTACAATTTCAGGTAACTTGAATAAGTTAATATATATTTGTTGGAAATAGTTGGTACCCTAATGTTGTATTGTATTTTAACACTAAAGGTAAAAAATTTAAGTTGCCTGAAATTTATTTTTCTCTGTGAAATATATAAAAATGACGCGCCGTAACACTTCGACTTTTATGAACATAACGCTTCATTAAAAAAATGGAATATTTGATACAACGTGATGTCTTGGTGTGATGTTGACAAGGCATGGAAATAAAAAGCCTCTTAACTTAAAAAGCGTTTAAAAGTTTAAGCGCCGCGTTGTGAAGCAGCTTGATTGAGTCCTCCTTATATTAGAAGTGTCACATACGATAAGATGCTAGTGGTGAATGATGATGACGTAGAAGCTGGAGTACCCATTACAGTCAGTAGTTTTAGTGATCGTTATCCCGAGCCATAGAGTGTCTGTTTATGTGACGTGTAACGTTACAACTTCCTTATGTACTGCTAGAGAAGCTGATTTGTTAAGGTTTTCGTGCCACATTGTTTGTAAAAAGTTATACGAAATAGTTTGATTGAACTTTATAAATTTTTGAAGACCGTGAGTATTCTTATATACTACGTAAGTCACTATGTAGCTACACTAGCAGTTACGCAGTAACGTACGGCTACGCCGCTACGTAAGTCGCTACGCAGCTACACTAGCAGTTACGCGGTTAATTACTGCTACGTAGCTACGTAAGTCACTACGCAGCTACACTAGCAGTTACGCGGTTAGTTACTATTACGCAGCTACGTAAGTCACTACGCAACTACACTAGCAGTTACGCGGTAAGTTACTGCTACGCAGCTACGTAAGTCAGTACGCTGCTACACTAGCAGACGCGGTTACGTACTGCTACGCACCTACTTACGTATCTGAACATACCACCTACTCTATAAAAATTTAAGATTGGCATTCAGCATAAAAAAATATTAAATTAATAAATAAACAATACATAAATAATTATAGAGTAATATTAATAAATAGAGTGATTTTAAATAGTCAAGCCAAAGTATTAAAAAATGAATAATATATTTTACGTAATTTATAGATGAAATAGATTATAATTGAAATTTCTTTTTACGTGTCTGTCAAGTTTATATTATAATGATTAATTATTTGAAGCCTATTACAGCACCTCATTAATTCGATGTGACGAGGCAGAAAAGATTTTGAATTTAACGGCACTTATCTAATTAAGGTAATTAATTACAGCCTCGTGAACTTTATCCTAGTTGAAACGTTACGTTGTTGAACAAACGGAAAAAAGACTAAAAACTATAACGCGTTAAACACATCTAGTACATTGTGTTCGGTTGACAATTAATATTATTATTTACATTGGCTTTATCTGATTACTATAATAATGTCAAAATTTAAAATTATTTTAATATTATTCAAGATATTATTATTATTGTTATTGTAATGGTACGATGACAAAGGACTAGACATGTTTTAGATTAAATTATTTTATTACATAAAATAAAATTTCTGATGACTACATAACTATTAGTCTAACTGCCACTAAGCAATTAGTATCATCTGTAGTTCAATAATAAGTTACATGATTCTTTTTATGCGCTTAAAGTCATTAATCAGTCGAAAGATGAATTTTATACAATACTGTTGAATTCGTCGTTAATATTAAAGTAAATGTGGTATTTTAAAGGTATTAATAAGGTATTAATTTAAAAACATTTTAAACATGCATTACGCAAATTAATTATTGCCATACATTGAAAGCGGGAAATAACTTAAAACTACTTACCTTTGCACCGCACCGCAGCGCAAAATATGAAACATTGAATTATTATATTAATACGTGAAGCCTTAACTTTAGGTTCATTTATGAGTATCGTGTGAACGGAGTATTATGAATTGGGCTAAGTCAAAGTTTATATAGGGTGCGATAGTATCAAAGTTAGTTTTTAAATAATACTCAGAAAATTTTAATTTAACAACACACATTGCTACAGATATCTCTCACTAGCCACACGTAATGCGTATGATGCAATTGTAATAAACGTATAATGTTATTATGAGGTTTGAGAATAAAAGTAAACCAGAAATTGTTTCTTTGAAAATACAAAGAAACGACATTTAAAGTTCACTTATATCAAATAAAGTTATATTTCTGTAAATTACTCCATATTGTAGGCCAATAATCTGATCTCCTATATCCTAAGCGTCACTCATGCTAGCGCCCTAAAAGGCAGACAATGTTAAACGTGCCAAGCGCGGTGACGTTAAAAAAAAATTACATTTTTTTATACAGGATATGAAAAGAAAAGCCACTATAACTTTCAGATTCAATTATACTACCTTTCCTTATTTTGGAAATGTATTTATTTTTTCAAAATGTAAAAAAAAAAAATTTTACCTTTTACCATTAATTCTTATTTTATTTGTCGTAAGAATAACGAAAAAGCAAAAATTATTTTTTTGTGAAAAAAAAAATATATTGAAGAGGCAAATGACTTTTAGCAAACACAAAAGTAATATTATAATATTTTATTATGTGCTACTTTAGATAACATGGGTGACCTTTAGTAAACTCAAATCTACAAATTTATGAAACTACAATAAAATAACACTTCTGAAGTTCAATAATAATAAAGCTATCTACATTATTACAATTAGTTTTATTGTGGCGGTGTATCGTTACAGCTTATTGATATTACTGCTACAACCCCGTACCCCGTAACCCACACCCCACAACGCCGCAACCCCGCAACCCCGCAACCCCGAGCCACTGGAAACACTTATATCTGGGTGATGCTGAATTCAGAGCGCGTGCGATTTTATTATATCATTATCCATTTCTATATTATATCTGCACTAATGCGTATCGAATAAATATAATTTTGCACAATCTAGATGTGAAATAGTTTTACGTTTAGGGGCAGTCATAGAGTTTTCAGTACATTATACCTATATAATATACTATATTTACACCAATACATGCACCTATACAAAACTACAACCAAACATTCTAGTAATATCGTGGCTTTAATCTGTGGATGTCGGTGTTGGTGTCACTAGAAATAATACAATATGTAGGACCTAGCTTTTAAGATATATCGTGAACACTGTCTGTTGTCCCTAATAAAGAAAAATAAAAATATCGGAAAACGATTATCGTGGGTAGTCGATTTTCAATAAAAAACATTAATAATAATTTATACTCATTTATTTCTTCTCATAGTGTTTACTTACATTGTTTATGATCATTCGAAATATATGACTTATAAAAATAAATAAAATTTACTTACCTGTATACTATTTATAAAAATGTAGTAGATTATGTGAAAGAAAAAAATACTTGATTGTCTTAAAAGATAATGTACAAAATATTTGACAAGTTTTTATGTGATAAGCTGGTGTCTGTATTAGGCAGTAGCCTGAGTTACTGGTCACCACCCATCACTACGGACTTTTAGCTAACATTGCTGATTTTAATTTTTACTGAAAAACTACCACCACCGTACAATTATAACATTTAGAAAAAAACAAAACAGAAAATAACATTGTTCTTAAGATATTAAATGCAATACAAAAAACTGAGGAATTCGCTTCGCCCGACTAAATAATTATTATGATCATAGCCTAACCAACCTATGATTGCCTTAATTGAGCCTAAGTTGTTCAAAATAAAATATTATTACTATAAACGAGCTTGTTACGCTACGTTACCCCAAGCAGATCGCCGACGCAGCGCCGACGCAGCATTCCAACCACATCACGCGGCAGCGGCACGAGGGCAGCGTCAGCAGTTCCTCAGTTTTCATTTATTTTAATTTTAGTTACGAATTTCACTTTATATTCAACCGTCGGTCTGCCAAAGAGCCATGGAGCGCAGCATTTTGGGAGTGAAGTTATCCGATCGAATAAGGAACACCACGCTGCGCTCAAAAACAGAAATCCAGGACATTGGCATCAAGGCTGCTAAGCTGAAATGGGATTGGGCGGGACATGTTAGCTGAATGCATCATGACCGCTGGGCAAAGATAGTTACTGAATGGGTACCCGAAGAAGGACGACGCCGACGTGGCCGGCCTAAGAAAAGATGGCGTGACGACTTGGACGCACATCAGCCGGGCTGGCCAGTGTTGGCACAGGAAAGAGATATCTGGAAGACCTTGGGGGAGGCCTTTGCCCAGCAGTGGGATAGCATAGGCTTATTAAAAAATTCAACCGTCGAATGTAATAGTCATAATTAGGAATTAGTATTATTATATCGTAAGATAATTAATAAATTTATATAAAAAATTTCGATTGCTGCACAATATTTTTAGCTAACTTTTTTTTACTCTTAGGGTAAAGGCACTAAGCACACGAGCTGTCATATATTAATACGAGGTCCTCTTTCCAGTTCCTCCAGACATCGACGACGAGGCGAGCAGCGGCGAGGTGCTCGTGAAGGAGGGGGAGGCCTCCGCGCTGCGCTGCGTCGCGTCCGGCGTCCCCCCGCCCGCCGTCACGTGGCGGAGAGAGGACTCCAGGCACTTCAAGCTGAACAACCGAACTACTGGTAAGATAACCGACACACTCCGTAGTGCAGTGGTTCAGCACGTTGGTGCTCGACCGAGAGGTTGCGGGTTCGAATCCCGCCGAGGAACAAAAAGTTTTCAATGATCCTGGGTCATGGAGGTATTTAAATTTGTGTATTAATATACTAAAATCTTAAGTATGTGTATAGTATAAAAGTATTAAATATATATTTCCGTGGTCTGGTGCCCGTAACACAAGTTCTTCGGATACTTAGCACAGGGCCAGATAGACGTCGAAGCGTCTATAGATAAAAAAAACACTAGTGCCATCGTGCATCGCACTATCGAATTTTCCTTAGAGACTATACAGGCTATAGTCAACAACTTACTGAAGCCCGTGCAGCACAGTTCCGACTCACTAACACTAAGCAGTAAGCACTAACACTAAGCAGTAAGCACTAACACTTAGCATTAAGCACTAACACTAAGCAGTTCCGAATCACTGAGACTTTCTGTACTAGCACTGGCGATTTAAGCACAAGACGCAACGGTTATTTCGGTTGAACCGGTGGCCTTTTTGTTGACTTTCCGAAAATAGCTTGTTAAGTTTCATTTGGAAATAAAACATTTTGATTTGATTTTGATTTGATTGCAACAATCCTGCATCGCGTTGTCGAAGCTTTCTTAGCTAAGCGCTATATAGGCTATAATATTAATGAGTGATAATACTTTAGGATGTGTATAGGTCCCGTATATAGTCTAATGTTGAAGTACCAGCGCTGGAAGAGATACTTTTTTTTTATTATTGTATGGGAAAATTTATGATGTTGGGGGATTCCTCATACAAAAACTTAAGTCAAAAGTTAGTCTTTCAGCGCTGGTAGTTTCACAGTAGAAGATTATACAACGCCTACGTAGTCTAGTGGTTTAGAGCTCACGACTCGGATTCGTGGGTTCGATTCCCGCGTTGAAAGAACAAAATTTTTTTTCTCAAGTTTGGTTAGGACAATGCAGGCTGAACATCTGATTATCTGACAAGAAAGATGATCCATGCGTCGGAAAGGCATGTAAAAACCGATCCTGCGGTTACCCGTCCCACTGGGCTACGAGAGTGAAGGAATAGAGAGTGCTTCTGTGTATTGCACATATATTTGGGCACTATAAAATAACTCCTGCGTAACTGACCAGACTTCAATAGAACTGGCCACCGTCACCGAAATCGGCGTGGGAGGCATTATTACAACATCTGAAAAGTAATACAGTGGGCATGGCCTGACCTAACCACTCCGCTCGGTCGAGATCTCTCTTTACGGATTTCACTATTCCCACATTAAGAGTGAAGTTGTTGCGTTCACCAATAATTACCATTTAGAATGGCTTGTTAACTCAAATGTAAGTAAGTATAACTAATCGACGGTTTGATCAGTTTTTCATAAACCGGAGGAGACTTCATAGAATGATTGTAATGATTATGTAAATAAATTATATTTATTGTCTAGGGATTCATATTTAATATATAACAAGCAAGTACACGAAGCTTTGTGAACATTTAGATACGAATAGATTACATTACTTGAAATGAAGTATAAATACTCGTAGTATTCCTAGCTATAACTTATTGAATATATAATCCGATATCAATTCGCCGAATATGAGAGGTTTAATATTCAATGAGGTGATTTCGGTACGAAGGAACGTATGAATATCTGAGTGATAAATTAATTTTAAAACATCTTAACGTGGCGTGTTCAGAAAACAAAATATCAATGTATAAAACATCTCCAAGCTCTTATAGCCATTTTGTTTACGTTCAAATCAAATAAAATCTTTTTATTTCCATATGAGTTATTAAATAACCCTCATAGAATTGCCTACATGATGCCTACCACCGTAAAATAGCCCGGCGAGACGAACCGGCGGCGTAAGAAACTAGCGCAAAAATTGTTCTTTTTAAAATTGTTCGTTTAATCGATACTAGACTTAATTCCCATTTCCCACTCCGGTGACAAGAACACGCCTCCTTCATCATCATCACTCCCCACGACTCCACATCACGCTAGACAGCTTCAGGCTCTTCGGTTACCTCGTCCATTAACCGCAACCACGACACGATAAGGGCGATGGGAGTTCAACCATAAAACTCATACCGTGCTGGTATGGTCGAACTTCCTTTTGGTTTCCCGCCCGGGGCCCTGTCGGCATGTCATTCGAAAGTATTCGCTATACTGGGTTTTTGCCTGACCGAGTATCCATCTCGCTCGGTCAGTGATCTCCCTATGGATCCTCGCTGATTTCTTTATCATATACGATATAAATTCAATTTCTTAATGTGGTCAAAATAACAAAGATACAAATGATTTGCGAATCAAAATGCGACTACAGTTGGTTGCCCGTTTTGTTCATGTCATCGCTTTGGTCCCAACATTGACAGCCGCTAATTTAGATACTCCCAGAGGAAGTACAAGCCCATCGATGTGAAGTATTGTCTATAGTGTTTATACACTAAAGGGCTGTTATCGCCTAAGGGCTGTCGAAGGCAGCAAGTAGAGCGTGAACAGTGACAAGGGTTCGCGCTGTTCCGGACTATTTGTGATTAAAATAAAAGAGAAAAGTTACTTTGCCTTGAATTTTAACTGAAGACAAAATTGACTTTACGATGGCTGCTTTTATAATGTTTGTAATTATTACATTTGGTTTCTACAATAATTTTTTTAGTTAAATAATAAGATAGGTCCCAGAATAAAAATTTAGTAATAAAAAAATATTCTTCCACTGCTGGACATAATAGCCAGTATTTTAATAAAACTTCTATCTTCAGTATATAATAATTATTAATTTATTAGCTTTTACACTTGAGTAATTAGGGCAGCAATATCCTGTCGAGTATCCCAATTACAAGACCAGTACTTCCGTCTTTAGCACCTCCACCAGAATGACCGCGCCCGACTGCCCACCACTACCTCACCGCTCCTCTCCCTCCTCCCCCAACAAGAGATGAAGGTGGGAGCGCAGGAGCGGTGTTGCCAGAAAAATAAAATAAAATCATGACAGTATAATGTGAAAATTAAAAATATTTTATATCCAAATAGGTTATAAACTGTCACTTTTAGTATTTAAAATTTGAAATATGTAGCAATATATCGCTACATATTATAATATATTTAAATTGTATATTATGGATTTCCACAAAGTTCCTTTGCTTCCATTCACTAATTTTATAACTGTCCTACCACCGGTTCGGGGACTAACCCGGCGAGAAGAACCGGCGTAAGAAACTCGCGCGTTCTATGTGCCTACTGTATCCATTGATCCTAAAAAAAATGTTAATATACCTCACAGCTAATTATTATGTTAAATTTACGAGCGTAAATTTCTGCATAAAATTTTTATATACAAAAGTTATGTGCCATTAGAAATTGATTTGCTAGACAATTAAATATTGTTACGATGCTTAGAACTTTAAATAAAGGTTCTTGAGAATGTTTTAAATGATTATCAACTATAGTTAGTAATAACTACATCTTATAGTTAGTTAACAATAATTGTGATTTAATAAACACATATCTGTATTGTAACCTGATAAACACAATTTTATTTTTCATGGCAGACATTTTTTCCTGTTATAACTCATATTTTTCTTGTTTATCGCGCGAGCCCAAAAATATTAAAGACAATTTCAGTTTCGCCATAAAAGAGGACTAAAATATCCAATATACTAGAGTCCGTAAAACTCTACCAATCTTGTTCAGCAGAACATAAATAATATAATAAATAAAAAACATGGTAAACATAATAATATTATGAAATGCAAAAAAAATATGAAGGTTCGTCGCAAATCAACTACCAACTATCGCAAATAGTCGCTGCTCATCTCCACTACATAATTGAGTTATTGAATATTAAAATTATTTTTAAATTTTGATAAAAATGATCTGTCTCTTTTTCGCATGTGTAATGTATTATGTAGGGTTACAAAGTGACGTCACGATTGGTTGTTCCCTTTTTGGTCGCACATTATATATTTTATTTTAATAGTTTAATATCTTCATTATTTTATTGATAATTTAATGATTATAGTTTTACCTTAATTGTTTACCAGGGAGCTATAATAACATCAATAAAAAAAACATACAAAAGACAAAAAAAAAAATACGTAAACAATTTCGCAATTAGTTTTTTACTGTAACTGATTTGGCGGAATGAAATGTAACTTGAGCACTTCTTAATTTAACTATCGTTTTACTATTTGGTTAGGTTTCCAAAGCACCTTATCAAAGGTTTTGAAGTTGGTTACCAATTTTGATCCCGATCATGTATTGGCCGTTTGCCCATTTAAGAATGCTCAAAATGTGCCTATGAAAATTGTAGCAATTGAATAAAAAAGACGTGAATAGATGAAAGTGATATGTAGCAAAATTCTGCATTCGAGAAAATTGAGTTCAAACTGTCACTTAATATTTCAGAATACGTCGTAACGTATTAAGTACATTAATGTAAAGATCCATCTCTAGAAACAATGTGCTTAATACGTTAAAAAATTCTGATTTCGAGTAAATTGTGTTCAAACTGTCACCAAACATTTTAGAATACGTCGTAACGTATTAAGTACATTAAGAGCGCGCAATCAAATTTCATCAAGTCGAAATCGCCGCGAGAGACGATATCGACTCACACAGACGCATAACAACACGCATGTGTGGGTTAACGCTAGGTCGAGCGTACGTAGCGCGCGCGAGTAATATTGGTAGTTTGATCCTAATGAATTTTAATATTACCTACCATTTCAATACTTCTATAAAATTAAATGGTATTTAAGTTATAAAATACAAATTATACATACTCGACATGCTAGTAATCGCCCGCGGCTCAGTCCGCGTTACTGTCTAACCGTCGGGAATAACTTTCGCGATGATTGTGTGAAAAGAGTTTCATGGTGGTTGGTCAGTAGATGAGACGTGAAGAAAGTAACAAACAAACACACGAACAAACAAACAAACTTTCACATTTATAATTTAGGATAAGTAAGTAATGAGAATAAAAAATTCAACAACCTAATTTTAATAAAAATATACCAAGTTATTTATTTTTCATCTTTGATGTCCAGAAATGTTTGTCCCTAAATATTTTACTGACCCACTTCCGACTACCCACTAAAATGTACTAAAATACCAATTTTTAGTGGGTAGTCGGGATGGACATCCTTTTTTCAGTGACAAAAATGTTGTCACTATACTAACTAGCATTTTGCAACCGTCTGATTATTGAATGAAAATGAAATAAAATTAAAGATTATTTGGATAAAATGTACATTATGGTCGGTTGAGTTGGCGGCTGCAATTTTTATGGCGAATAGAGCTATATGTAAGGGGTCATTAACCAAAATTTAAACTTGCGGAAACTCGTAGTTTTTTAGTTATTGAAAAAATAAAATTCGTATTTTTGTATGAATATTCGACTACTTTTGACGTAATTCTGCCCGATTATCAAGTTAAGAAAAATAGGTGATTGAACTAGAATAAAAATGGCTTTTGGCGCTATATAAAAAAAAACTGTCAAAATTACGTCAAAAGTAGTCGAATATTCATACAAAAATACGAATTTTATTTTTTCAAAAACTAAAAAACTAGGAGTTGCCGCAACTTTTAATTTTGGTTAGTGACTCCTTACATATAGCTCTATTCGCCATAAAATTTGCAGCCGCCAACACGACCGACCGTAATGTACATTTTTTCCGGCATAACATGTATCTCACAAGTTTTTATTGTAGAAGAACTAAGTAGCGAGACTTGGCAATTTTTACAAGATATGTTTTTGATGGGATCTCAGTTCTTTTTGTAGAAGATTTACTAAACGCGTGTTTTTGTCAAAAGGGCAAATACAGCTTTGTAATCCTATACATTTAAATGACATTGCAAAGTTAATTATGCAGTTAGTCTAGATAATTCTACAGAAATATTTTTTTAGGTTTTTCCCTTATTAATACACTAAACACTACTTGTATTCCAAATGTGAAGCTTCTATGTCTGCTAGAAGTGCCTAATACTTTTGATGATCGGTCAGTGAGTGATTGAGTCAGTGACAAAAGTAAGGAGTTTGACAAGTTATAATTATGTAACTTCTGTTTCAAATTGAATTACATTTGAAATATACTGTGTTTGTACAATGCTTTCCTAGTAACTAAAAATGAAGGCTTCTTTTAATCCACAACAAAGTTATAGGGAGTTGAAAATGGCCTAAACTGCTACGAGAAATTGATGGTACGGCCGTGCTCAAGTTGACAGAAGCACTGCCGTGCCCCCAGATACTCGGTTATATTGATGACAGTTACATTAAAGCAGACATACACTCAGGGGCTGATGATGATTAGTATAATTTTTAAATAATATATGAACCACACCATCTTTTAACTAAAAAAAACCGCATCAAAATTTGTCAATCATTTAGGAACTGCGATATAACAAACAGACATACAGGGGCTGATGATGATTAGTATTATTTTTCAATATATAAACCACATCAGCTTTCAACTAAAGAAATTGACATAAAAATTTTTTGATTAATTTAGGGGCTGTGATATTACAGACAGACATACAGGGGCTGATGATGATTAGTATAATTTTTAAATATACAAATCACATCAGCTCTCAACAAAAGAAATTGACATCAAAATCTTTTGATTAATTTAGGGGCTGTGATATTACAGACTGACACACAGGGGCTGATGATGATTAGTATAATTTTTAAATATATAAACCACACCAGCTTTCTGCTTAAGAAAACCGCATCAAAATCTGTGATGCATTTAGGAGCTACGATATGAGAAACAGACACACAGGGGCTGATGATGATTATTATATAAATTTTAAATTTTATAAATAAACTCTGAACAAATTACACACCTTTTTTGTGGTAACCTCTTAATATTTTTTTTTCTATATAAATATTATGAAATTTGTAATCGACATAATATAATCTCTGTAAATTTCCCCCATTTCTCATAAAAATATTAATGCTCGTCAAAGCGTCAATTCTGCGTAGTCGCACTATAAGTCCATGAGCGGACCAGGTCGGTGAACCTTTATACTTTGATGGTCCCGCGCAGAGCGACACGGCCTCCCCTCACGAATTCTCAGCGGGTACTAAATAGATCGCGATTTACATGACGCGTGCGCTTGGTTGAAAACAAGTAATTTTTAAAAAATTGAATAATGGGATAAACATCGTTTTTTAATTAAATAAAAAATAGTGTCAACTTACCAATAGTATGATTATCAATTATAAAAATAATATCATCGAAGAAATTTAGTTTTTCCAGTAGAAATACAGCACTGAAAAACGTAAATTATGTCATTTTTAAAAGATTTTTTATGCAGTTAAAAATACATATATTTTTAATTTTTTATCAATATTTCATTGAAGGACTTTATAATCTTTTTTATAAAAATAGAAATTAAACTATATTAACACGATTTAATTGTTATTTTCTTTATCAAAGTGAGCTAAAATCGGCATTTTTGCGATTCGGCGTTCCGAAATCTTTAAATTTACTCAAATGTACTACTTAAAACTTTAATTTTATAAAATGATGTCCAAAATAAAGAATTTATCTTCATATATTTCTAATTGTTTTATTTAATTTAGTTATTTTATGCGTGTGAGGGGCAGTCAAAAACACCGAAAAACTGAAACTTCGTCGTAAATTGAATGCACGCTCTTAATCTAAAGATTCGTCTCTAGAATCAATGTACTTAATACGTATTCCACATATATACACATCCTAAAAAGTTTCACCTACATCCGTTCAAGTCTTCATGTGTAAGTGGCCCGTTTGCACGAGCCGTCGAGTGAATAAAGTTGTTGTATATTAGTCAAGTTCTCTTTGTACGTAATAAATAATCGCGACAGTTTTTGCCGAGCTGTCGTCGCAACTCGCACTTAACTATTATTTAACACCTGTACTATGCAGAGAAACTGTTGGAATATTCCGTATTATGTTCGCTGCAACGTGAACTTGAGATAATCGTTTAAGTTACTTTACTGCGAGCGTTGTTACTAATATTTTACCCTCTCATTTGTAAAAATATTTACGTAATGGATAAATTATAATCTGTTGTCTTTATTTTATGCGTTAGGAGATTAGGAGAGTCAATTGCCAAGCAAATATGTTAACTTCTCTATTATCAATATCCATTTAAGCCTAAGTCCCGATTTCACCAACGTATTTTAGTGTTAACGGCGTGTTAAAATAACATGCGTTCTCATTCATTGATAGGAATTACGAGAGGGACAACATGATATTAAACGAAGGATTAACTTTATTATTGCTTGGTGAAACACGCCCTAAACTAAGCTTAGCAATGAGATTATTTTGTTGAAACAAATATAATTTTATACCTAACTGCCAAATAATTATATCGTGTTTAATCTATAGTGTTTAAGATTTGTGTCTAAAAAGTGACGCTAAAAAGAAATAGCAAATAGTCCGGGTTTTATTTGATAATGCATATCTAGAGATCGATTACTTATTTATATTCAATACAAGATATCTTTATTGCATAAACTATGTACGATAATATACAATATTCAAAATCCTAGGCTATATACCTATATATGTACTTTTCTTAAACCCTATTTTTTTTTAATAATTTTATTTATGTTTTAAGACCCAGAAAACTGAACTTTTTTCCTTTGTTTCAGTATCAAAACACAGCGGTGAATGGCTGAACCTCACAGACATAGATCGAGCGACGTCGGGGGCGTACCTCTGTATAGCGACTAACGGGGTCCCTCCGTCAGTGAGCAAGAGGATCCAAATTAACGTTATGTGTAAGTGAAACAACCAGTTGGCTACTCTGGGACAATTTATTCACAGTGTATATGTCGCAGTCATCTGATTGAATCAGCTATTTGATTAAATGTATAGCGCGTTTATTGAATGACGACATTTTATTGATTGACTAGGCCTAACGTTGATTGTACAAGCGTCACTCAACGTCCAACTAGTTAGCGAACTGTAACATAGCCCTTTTAACAGAGCGGACGTAAAATCAGTCAGGTTATTGAAATTTAGTTTTTTTCCCACAGTGGTGCTAGTAGTCACAAAAACAAATATGGCGGCAAACAGCTCGCACAGATATTACCTACGTAGTTAAAATTTTCATTTGGTGTGACATGTCATGTCCTCATTTTGAGGACCTTTTAAGTTGCGAACTTACGGTCAAACCTACCCCTACCAAAACAATTTGACGATCATTCAATCAAATGAGATCATTTCATAAGCACGCTAGTAGTTCAACTAAACTGCTGATTCAATTAGATGACTGCGACATATACTTAGGCCCGTATTAATAAACAAGTCTCAATAATTACGATCGCAAACTCCACTTGAGAACCTACGACAGATAAAACAACGTTTCGTTTCACTTTTAACATAAAAGAACTTTACTTATGTTACAATTGCCGCCACGCCGCGGCTGCTTTAGACATTCCAGTGCACTATGTATAAAAAATATTTAATCCATTGGATAATTAATAAAATCAAAAATTAAGGTATGCTATAACGTGTGTGAAAAGAACAGTGACTATAACTTTTCTCATTCTAGAAATGTATTTTTTTTTATTTTTTGTAGTAAAAACAAAAAAAAATTGCTTTTCGTTATTCTTGCAACAAAAAAATAAGAAATGGTATAAAGTAAAAAATATTTTTTTCTTACTTTTTGA
Organism: Celastrina argiolus; assembly: GCA_905187575.2. Classification (NCBI taxonomy): domain Eukaryota; kingdom Metazoa; phylum Arthropoda; class Insecta; order Lepidoptera; family Lycaenidae; genus Celastrina; species Celastrina argiolus. The sequence goes on along the minus strand of LR994581.1, from coordinate 1,051,433 downwards.
CAACAAAAAATTCATGTCCAAAATGAGGAATCATATTTCAAAGTTATAGTGACTGTTTTTTACACACTGTATATATTTTTAGAACGAGCATTGAATGCTCATTACGCTCATTCAATATGTCCCCTGTGTCTCACCCCGTAAAAGAGAATTGATAAAATGTCCAGTGCACTTCAGCTTATGATGATGGTGTAAATGAAATGAAATCGTGCGGCCCGATATTGCGCCGAATTCCACTGACCAGTGAAATCCAATTCGGTAATGTGGCCGGCGGAACGGGCACGCATGCAACTTTTAATTGAATATTACTTATGTGGCTGGAGATTGATGCTTTTTGATTTAGGAATAGGAGATTTTAAAAATGGAAATAATATTGACGACTTATAAAATATGTCCACATCCATTAATGCAGGATTTTTAACGAATAATAATAATTATTTTAACTATTAAAGGATATACACAGGCAGTTAAATTTGTTAAAGATATTAATATGGAAATATATAATTTAAATGTAACTGTTGCAGTCGCTAATGACCTTTGCTATTAAAAGCGATTAAAAAAAATATATTGGATTATAATATTATTGGTATATGGCTTGATAAAAGCTTTTCTAATTTTTTATTTGCACATCAAAATACATAAACACTAACAATACAATTAGGTATAATCGTCGGGGTGCAAACATTTTTTACAATATGTTTCTGCCATGAGTGGTTACGGCTGTGCATAAAACAAAACAAAAAATGTCACACGTATTGCAACATACCCCGGATACATTTTTGTGACCATAAAAATATATTAGCAGAAAAGTGAAAAGTTCTAAAATGAAATAAGTATACCCATATTATAAATACAATGTTTATAATATGGGTATACTTGAACAATATATATATTGAACAAGAAACCATTTTATTTGCAGATGACACAACTGTACTCATTAAATGTAAAAGCAAACAATCGTATCCAAACACAATATCTTCTACGCTTGACAAAATATTTATATGGCTAAAAAATAACAATTTAAAAGTTAACCTTGACAAAACTAAATTAATTCAATTTCGCGACTACCGTACCCACCCTATTGACATAAATATTACATATACGGACATTAAAATCGACGACGTTAAATTCACAAATTTTTTAGGACTAATGGTTGATAGGCACTGTGACTGGAAGGCCCACATAGATTTCGTATGCGACAAGCTAGATAAATTTGTGTTTGCAATTAAAACGTTAAGACTTAAAGTTTCTACGGAAGCTGCGTTAACCGCATATCACGGCTACGTTTCCTCGGTTCTCTCCTACGGTCTGCTGCTGTGGGGGAACTCAGTTAATATTGAAAAGGCTTTTCGGGTGCAAAAGAAATGTATAAGGGCTATCTGTGGTGCCTGGTCCATGCACAGTTGTAAACCTCTGTTTACTAAATTTCGCATATTGCCTCTGATATGTCTATATATTCGTGATACTTGTGTGTTTGTTAAACAAAACCCGGAATATTTCATAGTGAACTCGGATGTAAATAATAGAAGTGCTCCTACGAGATTTAAATATAAATTATATATGCCCCAATGTCGTTTAGATTTATACAAAAGAAATGTTTGCATTAGCGCTATCAAAGTGTACAATAAACTTCCCGACAGATTTAAAAATTTGAATTTAATTAATTTCAAAACACAGATATCAAAATGGTTATTAGAAAACTCTTTCTATACTCTTGACGAATACATGAAATTTGACGAAAACATAAAATAAATGTGTAAATATTCTAGAATATAACTACATATATTGACAAATACTTATTATCCTTTAATTAGTTTACATTGACATTATTAATTCATTGTCAATATTTTATCTTTATCTCTTTATTAGTTGACAACTTTATTATTAAATGCTCAAATTAAAATTGTAATACCTAAATCTTTATTAATTATTATTATTTATTGTTAATTTGTCCTTTGACATTGTAATCAATTTATTTCTATTTTATAATTACTATTTACTAGAATCTTTGACTTACTCTGAATTAAGAAAATGCAATTATTAAAATGGAAATATTTAATTTATACTGTTTAATCGTAAAATATCACTTATAATTTATTGTTTAGTAACTATTATTATTATTTTAATGTGTTGCACGCCATTGTAGTGGCAGAATGTATAAGCGCCTCTCATATATTATAAGATCATCATGTACTACATTCTAGCAATAAAGGAATTTGATTTGATTTGAATGTTTGTTTGCAATGAAATAAAATTGTGTTCATATTTTTCAGGGTTTTTCGTCATCACCGTTCGGATTAGTTTCGTTATCACACATTAGTGGTGTAGGTTCTTTTTTTCCATCATAGACATCATCAGGTGTCGAAACCGGTCGTTCATTTAAGTAATAATTAATGTAAAATAACAAATAAAGTGAGAAAAAGTGCAAGTAGTTTAAGTTTTACTCTATTTTAGATTTTTTGAGATAAATTAAGTCATTTATACGAGGTGCCAAAACAAAAAATGCTCTACGTATCATTCTCTTCACACTATATTCGGATTAATATTAACCATGAATCAGGCTGTATATTCTCCCAGATAGACTAATTTGTTATAAAATATTTGTCCCCAGTCGCGCCGTCAGTGTGGGCTGGGCGCGTGGCGGTGCGAGCGCTGGCCGGCAGCGCCGTGTCCCTGCAGTGCACCGCCGAAGCCTTCCCCTCGCCGCAGGTCTACTGGGTGCTGAACGGGGAGCAGAAAATACTCAATAGTAAGTCTTTGTTATTATATAATTTTAATGATGATGATAAGATGAGAATTGACTAACCATTATTGACTGAAGAAATCTATATTTATAAAAAATTATTGCTGTTCGTTATTCTCGCTAAAACTCGAGAACGTCTAAACTGATTCGGCTATTTTTAGTCTTGAAATATTTGTGGAAGACCCGGAAAAGCTTAAAAGGTTCTTGACAACCTGTTTCTATGGTCAACGAAGTGGGCACGGGTCAGCTATAACTTATATTTATCAATAATATTTTTTTTATTAATATTAGTTATTATGATTATGTAGGTAATCCAATCTGTAAAACATGTGAAAAATACAAAAGGGCAACGTAGTTACACTAATTGTTTTTTTTTATGAAACCTACATAATAACTATCATCGATTAAATATCTGGATGGCTTCGAGATTTAAATGATGGATGGTAAGTAATGGAGGAGTGGGTTAATGCAAACATAATATTATCACTAGGAAGAGCCTAGATACTTAATCTGTCTAGTACATACCGGCGCCGAATACTCAATTGGCAGCTGTCTACGTCGTATCATACATAATATATACGTACAATGACCTTCATTGCCAGCTAAGATCATGTGTTTAAATCACAAAAGAAATAGCATCTTCAATTTTAAAATAAATCTAAATTTAAAATAAGCTTACTTATTCTTATTGGTCGAAATGCCGTTTCAACTTCATTCGACTGACGGCAGGTTTCTGAAAGGCTATTCAAATGTATGATCGACTATCATGGCATTCAAGTTAAAAACCCGTATTGAACGCTGATTGGTGATCAGAGAGAAAGAGATAGTATTATTTAATTACATAACTCTGCACAAGCCTGGTATAAAAAGCAAAATACCACGGATAAGGTTTATTAAAAACGAAAAAAAAAACTAACACATACACGGTAGTTATAAAAATACGAGTTTAAACAAAAGCACAAATGGCCTTTCGATGAAATGACCAAATAACGAGTTGGCTCCCGGGGCCAGATCAATCATCACCGCTGGCAGCGGGCCAGACGCTAACGACTGTGATGATGAATTACTAAGATGCTCTTCTTTACAGCTTTTTAATTTTTATACTTTTCGTCTAATGGTCGAAACTTAGTTCTTTTCTTAGCTGAGCGACGTGGTAACTGCAAAAACCGGTGCATTCATCAAAGTTCTCATTTTTCTATCTTCTTTTATTCTTACAGGACTGACGGTGTACTCATACGCTACTTAAATTGATAGTGACTCTCAAATCGCGTGGTGTTCTTATCCGTCGGCTAAGAAAATACAATAGCACACATAAAGCTTGCGCTTCTGACTGCGATCCAAACCTAAGGTTAAAACTTAAAAAATTGTCGACTGTCATCGACATTCCAAATCTCCTGACCTAGGTACACGTTCATGTCGGATCGCATGTTCGGAACGCGTGATAGAACCGTGCTCCTTCCTGGGCGGCGATTCTCAGTCCTCGAACTTAGTTCCGAATATTAGTATATCCCGCTCGCACGCGCGGTAAATCGCATTTGCATGAGCGGGACAGACCGATAGTAAAAACTAAGTTCGAGGACTGAGAATTAGGGCCCTGTAATCCCAACTGTAGCCCAAGCAGGAAAACTTGAAAGTTCCTAAAAGTAATGTTATCGATTGTCAACTATATTGGTGCTGTTATGCTTTACATACAATAATTATTCGTTAACTTTACTTTATTGTTCCTCTTTCGCCTACTGTACACATGCGGGGGCATTTTACATCTAAGCGAAAACAGACTGTGATTTTGTAGCATTTAACAAGAAGGATTATGGTTACGTTTAATATATTTAGTTTAATTTATATTTTAAAAATATTTAATGTAAAACTACTAGATAAATGTTAAAGAATGATGTGCAGTTTATTAATTAGAAACATCTAAGGTAAATAAACCAACATCATTAGTTTTCTCGCCTTTCATACAAACACAAATAATATTAACGTACAACTTTGTACATATTTGCAAATACTACGAAGTAATGCTTTGGACTCTATATTTTATATTATACTGTTACAAAAACGTGAAGTCATAGTTAATGGAACTTTAGAATGGAACGTTGCACGAGACCTGCGATTTTTCAAAATCATTTTCACTATAGTGTTTTATTATACTGTTTCTTCGTAGAAAATACTTATACTCGTGTTATCCAAGACTAAATTTATGACATAAAATAAAATAGTCATCTAGCCTATTAAGTTCTTAATTAAAGTTATTATGAATATCTATATTATAAAGTGGAAGAGTTTGTTTAAACGCGCTAATCTTTGGAACTACTGGTCCGATTTGAATTTTTTTTTGTTGGATAGTCCATTTATAGAGGAAGGCTTTAGGCTATATAACATTACGCTGCGACCAATTGAAGCGAAGCGTCAGTGAAAATATTGCAAAAACGGGAAAAATTATTCACATTTGGGGAATTTCGTTACGTGCGCTGCATAAACGGTTAAAACCACGCTAACGAAGTCGCGGGCACAGCTTCTTTCTCATATATTTTTATAACTTCTATATCTTCAATTACATAATAATAACTGTGTATTGCCGAATTATTATTAATAAGAAAATGTTCCAGCTAAATACGTACATGTTCAGTTATTTACAATAATAATTATGTAATATTTCCAGCAGATTCAATGGAAACGAACTAGAAACGGATAACAATATTATTGCATTCCTCCGTCTAGATTCTTTGAATAACTTCATGCCCTAGGGACGTCCTTTCATTATATGGATGATATATTAATATCTCATATTCGTTTTATTTCATACATGGCATTTCAGATAGTAATTGGTTATCGGTGGTAGGCATCATATAGAAACGACGTGCAGAAAACATTTTTTTGTAAAATTTACTCTGAATAAAAATATTTGATTTGATTTGGTTTGATCTACATATATATACACTACATAATATATGTATATGAAGTTCAATTTCTTTTGTTTTTATAGTTTAACCCATACTTGGTCGCTGTACCAATTTGGGAACACTTAATTGTTGAGGATATAAAAAAAAAGTGTTGACACAAGCGGAAATATTTTTACATTTTTGAGTAGTTAAAAGTAGATTGATTTACTTTGCAATAATAAGTATTAGCTATCATTCGTGATTTAGTGATAATTATTTGTTGAATTTTCTTATCGAAATAGGTGTGGAGGTGTGTATTGTTTATTAAATATTATAATATGTAGAAAAATATAAACACCATACTTATTCATAAATATTTGAAGTTCAATAAATAATTATTAATATGTACTATATTGCAGTTACGTATAATAAAAATATAAGTTTTTATGACATTCGAAATATCGCTGTGCCAATTCGGGTACAGTGGCCACAAGTGATATAATTTTTTTTTTCATAGTTATAAAATGAGTTGTAGGCATAGATATAGTGTTAGTTTTAACTTTGAAAGTTTATAAGAAGCCATTATATGTTCTTGAAAAGCTACCAAAACGAGTTCGCTGTGTAATTCGGCCCAATTTGAGCTCCTAGGGATGGAAATAATCCAAGAAAATATTGTGCATGGAAAAAAAAACATGTTTAAAAAATTACACCCTAAAGTGGCCAGTGTGCCAATTTGGGTACACCCCTATAAAAAACGAAATAAAGTAAAATATATATTTTTTTCATGTTCTCATATTTTCTTGAAGTCACTATTATAATTAAAGCAAAAAAGTTTTTAGTTAATACTTGTAGTTTTCCTTTGACCATTAATGGGTTAAAGTATAATATTACTCAATATTTTTAACTTAAGGTAGGTTAAGATTCTGTTATAATAGACTTTAAGTTTTGAAAATAGAAAAAAAAAAATGCTTTTAAAAAAACAAACTGTAGGAGCAATATCGCACTTTGCCTACTATAGGGGCACAACTCAAAATTTTCTGATTTCGAGCTTTTATAATATATGGGTTATGCCCATATATTATAAAAACTCGAAACTGTGTATACCACGGGTCCACATAATGCTTTTGGCAAAAAGAGTCAAAGCCTACTGTGGAGCCGCAAAAATTCATTTATTATTTTGTGAAAATTGGCTCAAAAATCTTTAATCGCGTTTTAACAACAATCATGTTTTTATATTATGCCCCTATAGTTAGAAAAGTGCGTCAAGTTGTTGAAAATAATAGTTTTTAATGTCCACAACTTCCTTTATGTGGGACGGATAATCATGTTGACTTTTTCTTTATATTATATTATCAGCTGATCGACTATTTGTATGAGGTGTGCGTGTACATTGCAATCAGTATATTATTCATTTATCCAAATAATCCACCGATTATTGTGCCCACGGTACCTATTTTTCCATCAGTACTTTAAATTTACTTTTATTTCTTTGGTTTGTAAGAAGAAAACTTTTTATTTTGTTATCATCATAATTATTATAATCCATGTTATCACATATCCCATATTTCGTATTTACTGTCGCAAGCGCATCTTGTTCTTCACCTATCATTAGGATTAATTTTTTTTTTTTTTTTTTTTGGGCGGGTAGTCCAAGAGGCAACATTGAAATTTTTGAGCTCCTAAATTATTTTAAATAAAACTACTTAAATAAAAACTATTTATTAAAAAAAGTACTACATGTGCTAATAAATACCTTGGACACCTGACAGTATCACATTTCACTATATTTGCAAACATTTATTTTAAGAAAATAAAAGATGGATTTACATGCTCAGTTAAACAAAAATATGGAAGATTTAGTAAAACTTTTTGAAGTACGGATGGAGAACTATGATAAGGCACTAGCAGAGAAAACAGCACAGTCATCTTCCACTGCAGCGGCTGTGGATTTGGGCAAGCTGGCTTCGGACTTCAACTCCTTCAAAGCCACGGTATGGGGTATGTTGTCATTGTTGAAACAACAAGTAGAGCTCTTAGCCACTGGAATGGATGCTCAAGAGATGAGAAGCAGACTTAAAATCTTGTTACTTCATGGCATTCCTGAAGAATCTCCTGCAGAGGCCGAAGACCAGGTATGTGCTATACTTAAGGATCACAAAATAGCAGATATTGATCCTGGAAGTTTGGAGGTGTGTCATCGTCTTGGTGCTAAAAGTGATCGGCCGAGACCTTTGCTGGTACGCTTTACAACAATTCGAACAAGGAATAACATCTGGTCAAAGAAATCTAATCTCAAGGGTTCTGGTGTCACAATCTCGGAGTTCCTGACTAAGCCTCGACAGGAGTTATTTGTAGCTGCTAGGAAACACTTCGGAATGAGAAATTGTTGGACTGCTGATGGTAACATCCTTATTTTACTTCCAGACCAATCCCGAAAGAAAGTAATTTCCTCGCTTGAGTTGAATACTTTAATGAGTAAATTTCCCATACAGAGCACTCAAACTGATTCAGCACATGTGAGACCCAAGAGGACAAAAGCAGTTTACAGGAAATAACACTATGTTCCCATGTTACTACAATAATAATTATTATTGCCTTTTCTTGATGTCGGCTAGTGGCGGTAAGTCATTGGATGCATATTTAAACATTAACGGCATGTTTGCTTTGCTTTCCATATTTAAAGTACCTCACATATCTCATTATTATCATAAATAATTGACATTGCGCATAGTTTTTGTACATGGAAATTATCAAAACAATCATTCATAGCATGACATCTGTCAACTGTCAATCTATCATTGAAAATGTCAAACTGTATTTTTTTTTATTATTAATGCATCCACACATCAAAGACCAATTCTCAGTCATAGGCTTTTGTAATTGTTTTTTATTTTTTGTGCTTGTATTTGTTACTAAAATGTATGTAATATAAATATAGGGAAAACAACTATAGCTTTCAAAACTTATGTAGTTTTTATGATTACTTATCTCACGGCTTATGTTGCTTTTATTTTGGTAATTGTATGGTAAAGGTTTTTTTCCTTGTTCTTCTTCTTCTACTATATTATGTTGAATGTTTGAATTTATAGGTTTATTATTTTATTTAATAACTAGAATTACTGTCACTGTGTACAAGGCGTTTAATTTTTTAGTTTTTTTTTTTACAATCTAAAATTAATATAGATTAGTGTCTGTGTGTAGTATTAATAAAATATTTTTCATATTCATAGTATATATATTTATATTGTATTGTATTGTATTTATATTGTATTATATAAAATTTTATAGTAGTATTATGATTAATAGTGATGACCTTGAGTTTGACGATAGTTTTCTCTCGTGCTATTCATCTAGTGAGTTTCTTAGCCTTAGCAGTGATTCGTCTACAATCGACTCTGTTCCTTTGGATAAACGGTTAAATAACATTTTTTCCACTAACTCACCCTCCTTTAACTTAGTGCATATAAATGCACAGAGTATACCGGCCCATTACTCTGATCTACTTACATCTTTCAACGGCGTCTCGGTAGACTGCATTCTGGTGTCCGAATCGTGGCTTAAGCCTGCGCTCCCTTCGACGTTGTACCCTCTTCAGGACTTCACTTTGATACGCAACGATCGCTGCGATGGCAGAGGCGGGGGTGTGTGCATTTATGTTAGGAAGAACATCTCATTTAAGTTAGTTTGCCAATCACCAAACAGTAATCGTGGTCAACTAGAATACTTACTTCTCGAAATCACCATTGCCCATAGTAAAGTTCTTCTAGGCGTGATGTACAGTCCCTCCTCTGCAGTTAACTATTTTGAGTCCCTTGATGAGTTGATTAGCCGTTATTATCCTTGTTATGAACATGTTATTATAATGGGTGACTTTAACACATGTTTGATCAAAAAAGACCACAGAGCTCTTAAGCTTCATAAACTGATTACATCCTTTAATATGCACGTATTACCTTTAACCCCTACACATTTTCCATTAAACTCAGATCCATCCCTTCTCGACCTCATTTTCATTTCTCAACCATCTAAAGTTATTTCACATGGTCAATTAACTGCCCCATTTTCCTATCATGATCTCCTATACGTGTCATATAAATTGCGCAACCCGAAACCTAGAGCTAAGACAATCATGCAGCGCAGCCTCGCCGGTATCGATCTCAACACCCTGAGACAAGACTTTAGTTTGGTCGATTGGAACCCTCTCTTCGAGGCTGCATGTATCGATACTAAAGTATCTATTTTTAACTCGGTTGTAACTAATATATATGACATTCATGCTCCCATCAAACCAATCCGTATGAAGCGATTGCCAGCGCCCTGGCTGTCTACAGAAATAATGAATTTCATGGCGAAACGTAATAAAGCCAAAACAAAGTGCAAACGTTGCCCTACTGAAGTGAACATAATAGCTTACAAAAAACTTCGCAACACGTGCAATAGGATGTGTAGGGATGCTAAACGTCGCTATATTTTCACTTCGGCAGAAAACCTATCTCAGGCACAATTGTGGAAGTTCCTGGGACGGCTTGGTTTGGGTAAATCTTGTTCGGCTCCTGCTCCCTCGTTTAATGTGGACGACCTCAATAAATACTTCGCTGAGCCGCCTCTTCTTTTATCGGATGCCAACAAATCAGCTTGCTCGAACTTTCTATCTAATAAGATTCCTCCTACACACGAATCCTTTCTTATCACTAACATCACAGAACATCAAGTCCTTACAAGCCTTCTCTCTATCTCTTCTAAGGCCTTTGGCTGTGACGGTCTTAGTAAGGACATGTTAACGCCGATTGCTGATTTACTGTCTCCTGTTATAGCCCATATCCTTAATTTTTCTATCACTTCTTGTACCTTTCCGTCCTTGTGGAAACATGCCCATATAATACCTCTACCAAAATCTTCCAATCCAACTTCAAACACCGATTACCGGCCCATCTCTATTTTACCTATCCTGTCCAAAATCCTCGAGCAAGCTATCTCTAAACAGTTATTAGACTTTTTAAACCACAACCAGATTTTAAGCCCCTATCAGTCAGGATTTCGCCAAGGTCACAGCACTACCACCGCGTTGTTAAAAGTTACGGAAGATATACGGTTTGCAATGGATAATAAAATGGTCACTGTTTTAATCTTACTAGATTTCAGCTGTGCTTTTAATTCGGTAGATCATGACATTTTGCTAGCCGTAATTAAATCTATTGGTGTCTCTCCTTCGGCACTTGCGTGGTTTGATTCTTATCTGAGAGGAAGAAAACAGCGAATTTACATTCCCGACGTCTGCTCCGAATGGACTAATACGTTCGCTGGGGTCCCGCAAGGCGGAGTTATGTCTCCGATACTTTTTGCCATTTTTATTAATGAGATAACTAAGACGATATCCTCTTCCTACCATCTCTATGCGGACGACCTACAAATATACAAGCACTCTAGTATCGATAACATTGAGTTCACGATTAATTCAATTAATAATGATCTTTTAAATATTGATAAATGGGCTAACACTTTTGGACTTCTTGTTAACCCCACAAAGTCGCAAGCTATTTTAATTGGCAGCAGGCAGCTGCGATCCAGGATAGATTTCGAGTCTTTAAGTAAGGTTATTTACAATAATAACGTGCTAGATTTCAAAGACAGTGCCAAAAACCTAGGTGTAATCTTCGACTGCCACCTTTCCTGGTCTGCGCATATTAACGAGGTGAGTAAAAGACTACATTACTCATTGCATGCTCTGAAGAGGTTGCAAAATTTCCTTCCCACTTCGGTGAAGTTACTATTGGCACAATCTTTATTATTACCACTTCTAGATTACGCCGACGTCTGTTACTTGGATATAACCGAAGAGCTAATGAACAAATTAGAACGCCTACAAAATGCGTGCATACGTTTCATATATGGATTGCGCAAATTTGACCACATAACCGACGCACGTAACAAGTTACAATGGCTTCCTATCCGCCTTCGCCGGAATACACACATTTTAATTTCAGTTTTTAAAGTTCTTAAGTTATCTTCTTCTCCTTCTTATCTATTTGACCGTTTTTCTTACACGACTCCGAGCGAAAGGCCAGCTAGAATATGCTATCCAAGGAGGATTCTAGACACTCCATGGTATAACACCATCTTTTACGGTAACTCTTACACCGTTAGAGCTGCCCAGATGTGGAATGCGCTGCCTGTAGACGTGCAGCGGAGCCCAACTTTGGGCACGTTCAAAACACGGCTGAAGAGTCACTTTTTGTCATCCATCAATAATTTAAATATATAGTAAGTTTATGTACTTATTTATATATTCTTATGTATTTATCTGTATTGTATTATCTTTATTTATATAAGTCAGTGTTAGTAATATTGTATAATATATATATATATATATATGTAGTGTTATATTATTTGTATTTAAATTATTTATTTTGTATTTATTTATAATAGGTATTATCTATCTTAACATATTAGTATAATTAGAATCATAGTGTCGTATTTTAATTTTGTAATTTTGTATTGGTCTCCATAGACTAATCAATGTATATTTGTTATTAATTTCTATGTTCTTTTCATTCTCTTGTGTACTATCTGTGTCCGTTTCTGTATCTCACAATGTCCTGTCCTGGGTCTGCTGGCAGAGATCTCTTGTAGAGATAAGCATACCTTTGTACTTCTATTACTGTTAGTCCTAATTTTAAGTTAGTTTTAGAATGATGTACATAAAGAATAAATAAATAAATTAATTTTATCTTAAGCCCATTTTGTTTATATTATTTATTAAGATACCAAAACGTCGCTTTACCTTCACAACCTCGTATCTTTAAAACTACAACGTTTCAGTAGAGTCAAAAAACTTAATAATTTTAGATTTTATTATGACTTGGATTTTGTTTTAAATGAGGTTCAGTTATGTACAGTATACATCCAAAATCCATGACATAATAAAATCTAAAATTATTAAGTTTTTTGACTCTACTGAAAAGTTGTAGTTTTTTTAGATACGAGGTTGTGAAGGTAAACCGACAAAATGTTGTTCTGTTGGTGAGTCAATAAATAAATAAACAACTAATTGCGAAACTAAACTTAACCAAATAAATTGAATTTAAAATGTATTCAGTGTTGCCAACATGTTGTCTCGGGACTCCCATTACCCCATGTGCTACAATGGGTAAGTGCTGGGACAATGGCCCGTAATGGCCGCCCGGAACCCCACATTGTGCTCTGTTTACTCGCGCCCAAACAGCTGGACCTATTACAGAGGAGGGTGGATAGTCATTATTTAATGACTGCTAAGAAAACATGGCCTCTGAGGCTTTAGAAACTAACGGCAAAATACTGAAAGGATAGTTAAATTAAGTAGCGCTCATGTGCGTTTATGCCATGATAAATACGAATCATCCCTTTGCCGTCTCACCCTCGTATCTATAAAACTACAACTTTTCAATTCACTTCACTTTACCTTCACGGTAAAGTGGCGAAATGTCTTTGTAATTCTACCAAGCAGTAACTGTGACAGCCTATTATAGGAAGGGCTTGAAATTGGCTAGAAACAACCTAAAGGTTTTTGTAATGATACAATATGAATCATTCTATTTTATTTTTTCATGTTTATAAAATATGTATCAACATCAAAAAAGCCATCATTATTATCATCATAAACAAAAAAAAAATGCGAAGAATCAACTTTGATTTATTATGAAATTTTTGATTTAAAATTCAGTCTGTTCTTAAGAATACACTCGAACAAAGGAGTGTCGCCATTTTCCTGTTCATGAAGACCTTATGCAGTTCAACAGCTGAAGTTTGTCATCAGATAAGAGTGAGTAAGCGCTCCGGCGATCAGATTACTCCGGACCCCGAATACTCCAAACTCCCAATTGAAAAGTCGGGATAAGATAAATGTGAACTGTGCTTGTAGAATTTTAGACGTAAGGGTATTTATTGGAACACTTTGTTTACTATTCGCCCGCTATGGCGGTATTTTTTATTTAACCAAAAATATATGAATTGCTACGACGTGGAGTCGGATTGTGGCCATAGGAACTCCTAAACTAAACAAGATAAAACCGTCGAGTTTATATTCGTTTCAATGGTCTTGACAAGCACTCAGAGCATTTAAATTAAGGCTTGTTTTTAAAACTTTTTTTAATGAACATTATTTTTTTACTTCTAGTCAGGGTTGATAACGGACCACGCAATTTGTAGGACAATTAAGTCTGATGAATTAAATTAATCTATATCTATCTATATCTATATCTATGGACGCTTCACACCACGTCAATTTGGCCCTGTGCTAAGTATCCGAAGAACTTGTGTTACAGGTACCAGACAACGGAAATATATTTAATACTTTTATAATATACACATATTTAAGATTTTTATTATATTATACACAAATTTAATACACATCCGTGACCCAGGAACATTGAAAACTTTTTGTTCCCTCGGCGGGATTCGAACCCGCAACCTTTCGTTCGAGCGCCATCGCGCTCAACCAACTGCGCTACGGAGGTCGTCGAATTAATATAAAATAAGTAATAAAAACAAAATAAGCTAGTGACTAATAATAATTTAAGATGACCTCGTTATCGATACAAGTAGGCAAGAGGGAACTCTTTGATCAAACCATAGATTTCGGAGGGCAAATATTTTTTCGTATAATTAACATACAGATTTTTCAAAAAAATATATATTTTGGAATTACCAAATCCACAAACTTTATTCTTGCTATCTCTGTTAGCTACCACAAACAAGAGTACCGTCCAAGAAATTCTTGGGCGACTCATCAAAATGAAGGTACTCACCAAAAATTAGCTTCATAGTTCATACTAATCAAGCGAAAACAATGTATGGGGGAACCCTGACTATTCTTGTTCTAGCTCTTAGCAGATAAGTACAAACATTATGACTTAAGATTTAGCTTGCATTAAGCTTAGTTACATAGATCGAAGTTTAATTTTACATAAATATACTTTAAAGTTGTCGCCATTGAAATACGGCGCGCGCGTGGTGTGGGTGAACGTATTTAAGTGAAGATTGAGCAGACTCGCTCCACCTGAATAATAGCTGGGAGATTAGCCCATTTCTCGGCGCCTTACTTTTACGTCTTTACTCGTATATTTAAGTAAATAGATTCATCTTTGCGGTTATTTTCGATTGAATTTACTTTTAAATCCCGACAAAAATAGAGGTTTCAGAAATCAGACGTCGTGTGTCTAACTGCGGTATCGTACCTCCTAAATGGATGAACCGATATTGATCTAGTTTATTTAACCGATATTGATGAGTGTTATTCGCTAGGTAAACGTCACATAGGTAGACCGGTTACGAGATGGTCAGATGACATAAAGTCTATAGCTGGTCCAGGATGGTTAAACACTGCCAGGGATAGAGGAAAGTGGGCTGCTCTGGAGGAGGCCTTTACCCGCGGAGGGATTCTAGAAGATTAGTCTAATGTTTCTAATAATATTTACAAAATTAATTATGTATTTGTATTCTTCTACGAAATAAAGGCTACAAAAAAATTTATAATTTGTTTACAGTTATTAATAAGATTAAGTCCCGATTTCACCAAAACACGTTAGTGTTAACGGCTTGTTAAACACCATGCCTTCTCTTTCATTAATAGGATTTACGAGAGGAACAATATGATATTTAACGAAGGATTAACTTTGACATTGCGTGTTTCACACGCCCTAAACGTTTTTGCATTGAATCAGTTACCATACTTTGCTACTAGGTACGTTGTTCCACTCACAGAGAACATTTAGTCCCGATTTCACCAACGCATGTTAGTGTTAACGGCTTGTTAAATTGTCATTCCTTCATAGGAATTACGAAAGGAACAACATGATATTTAACGAAGGATTAACTTTAACATTGCTTGGTGAAACACGACCTAGAAGTAGTAATTTTTGCTTCGAATTAGTTACCAAATCTACTAGGTACTTTGTTCCACTCACAGGGAAGATGAAAAAAACTTGCACTAAACATACAGAAGAAATTAAAATGTTAAAACATCAACTTCGTTAATAAATTGAATGAAAACCAGGTTCACAATGTCCTGGTGCGCCGTACGGGTGCACCCATTGGTTTCGATTTATGAGTCAGAATCCAACCAAATGAAATTGCTAATTAATTTTAAATTATACGTATGTTACTTTGAGATAAATGAATTTACTCTCGAATATTGAGACGCTAATTAAAGTTAAAAGCCCCTCTATTCAGAAGCTTACACTGCCACTGCTTATGCTTTTTAATAAGGACAACGTGTGACTTAAGTGCCACTTAAATTAATGACGTCTTACAAAACATGGCTTTAGTCAAATCCTTAAAAATTGACCAAATGCTAAAACGATATTTTAATTAAAGAGCGCTAAGTGACAGTGACTGTTTCGTAAGCTATAACTTTGACAATTTCACCATCGCATGTAAGTGTTAACGGCTTGCTAATATACCATGGCTTCTCATTCATTGATAGAAATTACGAGAGGAACAACATGATATTTAACGAAGGATTAACTTTAACATTACTTGGTTATACACGCCCTTAGTGTTCGATCGTTAGATTTTTAATTCAAACAGCATCATGACAGATGTTTTTTTTACTTAAAGCTTACCTTTGATATGATCTCAAGGGGTGCCTGAGGGACATGCTGGACGTATCCTAGGACCCGCAACGAGATTAATCAAAATAATGAAGTAAGACACTTCCTGGAACACTTTCCGGTTCCATATCATTGGATGACCAAATCTGTTTATTCTCGTGGTGTTTGCTATACTGTCATATCTGTGGTCTGTGCCGGTAGGCATCACACGTTCAGAAGACATTATAAAGCTGTTTGTTTGTTTAAACACGCTAATCTCAGGAACTACTGGTCTGCCTTGAAAAAATCTTGTTTTGTTGGATAGTCCATTTATAGAGGATGGCTTTAGGCTATATATCATTACGCTGCAACCAATAGGAGTGAAGCGTCAGTGAGAAATGTTGCAAAAACGGGGAAAATTATTCACATTTGAAAACTTACGTTGCGTGCGCTGCAGTGGTTTAAGTTACTCAAAAAATATATACGAAATTATTATTCCTTTTTAATAATCATAATAACGAAAACCAACGTGAGCAATCAAAAGATAATCGCGATAGTGTTTCCGACAATGAAACGAAGTCGCGGGCACAGCTAGTTCTGAATAAAATATTATGATTTGATTTGTGTGTACAGGCAGCAAGCACCGCCTGAGCCGCTCGTCCCGCGGCTACCGTCACGCCGTCACGCTGGTGGTGGACGACGTGACGCGCGCGGACGCCGGCTCCTACCGCTGTCACGTCGAGAACGCCCTGGGCAAGGCCATGGCGGAGCTCTTCCTACACCGTAAGTATTGACAATTCAACGGTCCTTGGCTCTAACACAGGGATCCCCAGACTATTTTGGACAAGTGACCTCTTTTCTAAGATGTACTGTTACCTCAGACCCCCATGACCAAATTACCTACTTACAAGATCAACCCCCATTATAATGATCCGCTAACTTTTTTTTATTAATACAAAATTACTATTTCCTACAAAAATATTAATTATTTTTAGTACCTACACGTAAGACAACATAAAGAATACAGTACCTACCTAGGTAATTGGTCTTGTGTTAATTTAATAGTGGTCGATTTTAAACTCTATATACGGGACACATACACACTATAAAGTATTATCACTGTTATAGTCTGTATAAATAGTCTGTATAAATATTATCTGTATAAATATAGGGTGGAAAAATACCAGTTACAGTAACTTTCAGATATGATTATACCTTTCAAATTCTGACAATGTTTTTTTGAATGTCAAACACTTAAAAAATTATATAAAAAACGTATTTTTAGAATGAGATAAGATGGTATAATCATAACCCAAAGTTATTGTGACTGTAATTTTCCAGCCATACAAAGAAGTACGTCGTCTTCATAATATTAGTTTAGATAACTCGATATTCCAGAACAGACAGATAATCAGAAACCAACCCGGATATGTTCCGATAACGATATCCTACCAAGCATTTTCCACGAAGGGGGCTAACATAATAAGGTCCTGAAAAGGTTGAGGACACCCAATAATGTATGTCAAGACGCCACTTGTCGATTTATTGATGTGACGTCATTTGTCGTGACATGTCATTTGATAAAGGTATCAGGGTATAAAGTGGTTCAAGGAAAGGATTGGGGCGAATTGACATATCACTATTCTGAAGCCAAAAAACAGACGAATTTTCGTGTATTTTTATTGAAAAGGCAGGCAAACTGTTGCATTTCTCGGTTTAAACCCCATCGCTTTTAAAATATTTAAATCATTGCATAGTTATTCATTGTCCTCGTTTTATTCTGTCAAATCTCTTTTCCAACAAAGATAGCAGCATGAAATAGGTAATCAGATATGTGAACCAAATGAACATACGAGTATTTTATTTCTAAACTAGCTGTGCCCGCGACTTCGTACGCGTGGAAAAGTGATTTAGGGCACTTTAGTATTTTTAAATATATTTTTAGTTTATTGGCGCAACCGCTGACAACTTTCGCTAATTTAATAGTTACTTCCCAGTGAATCCCAGTGTTGATCCCTATCCAGCAAGTCACGTACCTGGCAAGCCTCTTGGTATGCAGGGTATAATAATAATATAGTACCATCCTTTCGGGGCTCGGTAAAGTAGGTCTTCGAACAATATGTAGAATTCGACAAAGGTATTCGAAGTCAGGATTCGAATGCAACGTATAGACCTAGCCAATTTTTCACGTTAATTTAGTAAAAAACTTCGATGTCCGTCTGTCTGTCTGTCTGGGTGTCAAAACTTTAATACGTGTAGGTATCAAGCTAAAAATCATATTAAATACTCAGGATCTTCTGTCCCTTCTGGCTCTACCTAAAGATTCAGCCGATTATGTCGCTAATTTTCGTAATTTTCAACACTCCACAGGGAACTAAAACCTAAAGGTTACTTCCCGGGAACTCAGAATTTTTAAATTTGATATGAAGCAACGTCTTAATAGTGCCGACATAGGATAAATTGCGAAACCATAAAAATATCTTTAATTTTTTTGAACTTACTACCGTTTTTGTCATTAATGTTTTGAGATTTTAAATTGAAACTTATATTGCAATTACATACTAAGGACGTATTTAAAACGAAACTCTCGGTTAGACATGGGCGCAGTGGCACGCCCCGCCGAGGATCCAGCAGGCTTACTCTCGACACATCCGAGAATCGAATCATTTCGATCTCAACGGTTTTTGGTGTTTTATTTGTTAGATTACTTTGGAACTAATTAGGATAAAGAAAACCGTTAGAAATAAACAAACGTAAATTTATTCGGGAGTATGCGGCACGATCGAATCTGAATCAAAATCGAATCAGTTTAGAGAGTTAGGCCGATCGGTTTTAGTAGCATTTTTTTATTAACCTACCGTAAGTATAATAATAATAATATAAATAAATGAAATTTAGTTTTAAAGAAAATATAAAATAAAAAAAGATTAAATTTGAATGGTTGATGCAGCGCGGTTCCCGCCGCGCTTCATACAAACGTCCAGCAATTTTTTTTAATTGTCATAAATTGTTTGTTATTTATGAACCGATTGAGATGAATTAATAAATATTAAGTCAAGATTACTACATTATAATATGATTGAACCACATCTAAATCGGATAAGCCGTTTCTGAGATTAGCGTGCACAAATGCACCGACAAACAGACAAAAATTCAAAAAATTATTGTTTTGGGTACTATTGCATACTTAAATAAAAGTCTCCTATAACACAGGCACAGATAGCACAGTTAGCGGCTGTGCGTGGTTAAATTCAAACACCGGTACTGCTTGTTAGCACATTTTAATAGTATTTTTTACCCAGCAGTGGGGTGGAGCTCCTTTGGTTGACCTTCGCGAAAGTTCCTACCAGCATCTCAAAATTCAAAATTCAAAATTCAAAAAATTTTATTTCCAAGTTAAACTTAACAAGCTATTTTCGGAAAGTCAATAAAAATACATCTGATACCTACACTAAACCAGCCCGGCTCGGACGTACGACGTAGCAGCCGGCGGCGCCCGGTCGAATCACGGCTAAACGATTTTAATTTTGCTATACATATTTCCTAAACTATTCATTATATTTGCATGGTACCTATAAAGGGCAAATATAGTCTTCATGGAATGCTTAAGCCAACTAACGTATTAAAATGATAAGGATTAATACAGTGATGGTATAAATAGCTTTCCAAAAACCGCTTAATTGCCCGTTTTTTTAGTTTATCGCGAAAGGCATTATTTTAATAATACAGTTAGGTAATTAAGTTGATTTTATAGGTACAATAAATGATAATTTATTTCAATTTGTGAAGTAAGTTCAAAAATACAATTTTTATATTATTATGACACTTGTCTTCCCAGAAAACAGCTGTGTAAGCGATCCCCCCGCGCCCCCCGCACGAACCGTTCGACCGCAGGCCGCGCGCGCGAAATTCATCCGACTTGCTTCAAATTTATCGTCACTGCTCGGCTCCTATGTATCGTAGCGTTATGTTATATAGCCTATAACCTGCCCAGGAATATGGGCTACAATCGTACCAAGTTTGGTTAAAATCCCTTCAGTAGTTTTTGTTCCCATCGCGCACATACAGACAGACAGACAGACAGACAGACAGACAGACAGACAGACAGACAGACAGACAGACAGACAGACAGACAGACAAAAATTTTACTAATTGCATTTTTGGCATCAGTATCGATCGCCAATCATCCTCCAATATGTATTTTGAAAAAATATTCAATGTACAGAATTGACCTCTCTACAGTTTTATTATAAGTATAGATGAAATTAAACAAGCTATTGTCTTTGTCGGTGACTCTCCAGTAAGTATCACTAGTAAAAATATTTACACATTTTCGAACTTCGTAAGTGATAGTAACGATCGCATCTGGAATCGGGGCCCTGAGTAGTGGAAAGTGCATTGACCTTTTTCTAATTTTAGAACACAACGAATTTCGTATTTTGTCGGTTCGGTTGCTTTGGCTCTACAAAAAATCTAAATTTTTTGCAAAAGAGTTTGAGAAATACGAGTACTCGTGTTGGCTTTAAGTTATTAAATTCGATTTTCCTTAACCGTAATCGAGATTTGAGGCTTCCGATTCGAGCTCTCTGTAAAATTAAGTGGAAGTTAGAAGTTCCAGGAAACGTAATATTAAAGCGATTTGTTTAATAAAGTCTTTTGCGATTACAATCTGTTGCCATCAGGAATGACATAGTTTTGCTTTTCGCTATACTGAATTGCGCTTGGTTTGACCACACTAAAACAATTCCGCAGAGAACGCACATTTTTCCGCAATAAAAAGTAGCCTATGTTATTCCTAGAAGTCTACTATAGAGGCTGTAAAAGGAACAGCCACTATAACTTTGGGATATGATTATACTTTTCTCATTTTAAAATTATTATTTTTTGCTTTTTTGTTAATCTTTCGACAGAAAAATAATAAATGGTAAAAAAAATACTTTACCAGAATGAAAAAAGGTAGTACAATCATATTCCAAAGTTAAAGTGGCTGTCCTTTAAATCCTGTATATCTTTACCAAATTTCATCGAAACCGATCGCAGTTTCATAATTCATGCAAACAAACATACAATCAAGAATTCGCGCTTTCGGACGTCATAGTCACCGCTTGTCAGAAGTGCACTCGGGTCAAGAGGCCACTACCGCTCAAACTTCTTTTGCCTCATAAGGATTTTCGGAGTTTCACGGGAAATAAATTGTATGTCGCCGGAATAAATGTCCTGTAATAGGTATAATAACTCTTAACGGATTGTATTTTGTCTATACTAATATTATAAAGAGGTAATGTTTGATTGTTTGTTTGAATGGAATAGGCTCTGAAACCATTGAACCAATATGAAAAATTCTTTCACCGTTGGAAAGCTACATTCCTAGCGCTGAACATAGGCTATATTATATGTTTAAAAAAAGTAGGGTTCCTTACTAAAACTCCAAAAGTGTAAAAAAACGACCTCCAAAATTTCTTACGTCGTGTGCGCTTCGACAACGGCTTGACCAATTTCGCAATTTTTTTTACGGTATGTTCGTTATTGTCACGAAAAGGTTATTATGAAAGAAAATGTTGATAAAAATAAGCAGAAAATTAGAAAAAAGAAGAAAATACGTGATGGTCACGCGGGGTTTGAACCTGGGCTCAATCGATTCACGTCGTTGCCAGTTTATATGACACTGGTGTCATGGTAACGACATTGTTTACAAATGGAAAATAAAAATTATGAAATGCTATAAATAACGTATTAACATAAACTTAAACTATTTGGATTCATTAAACTATTTGTCCACCACTAATAAATAGTCGGGTCATTTTAATAGGTAACATTTGACAGTTTATCAAAAATGAGCGACGTAACGTTGTAACGACGACATAATAAAATAAATATTTTCTTTTTGTTAAAACTGCAGAATTTACTAAACTTTATTTAATAATTATTAGATATTTATTGTCAACATAACCAATATGAGTTTTTTTACGATTTGCTTTCACTGATAAACGATATTATGATTTAATGAAATAAACGTCGTGATAATGTTACGTCAGTTAACACTTTTTCTTATTAAACACTAGAGACTTACTCAAAAAATCGATTAATCTTTTAACAACTATAAATATACCTATTTAAAAAAAGTACTTAACTTATAAGTTGTAATAAAAATATATTATAAATGTTAATTTAAAAATCAGATCGAAGGAGTTAGATCCATGGTCATAATTCACGAACAATTAAAAAAAAATCGAAAACGTCATGATATGACGCCACTATGTCGTCATTTGTCTTTGTGCGAAGATAACGTCTGTCTGTTCTGTCTTTTTTTTTCCTGC
The DNA here is from genome assembly GCA_905187575.2 of Celastrina argiolus. NCBI lineage: Eukaryota > Metazoa > Arthropoda > Insecta > Lepidoptera > Lycaenidae > Celastrina > Celastrina argiolus. The sequence goes on along the minus strand of LR994581.1, from coordinate 1,028,929 downwards.
TACTGAAAACGAAAATGCAATTAAAAAAAAATGTCTGTCTGTCTGTTAGCGTGTCTCTTTGCTCCGGCTAATCTCTGGAACGGCTGGACCGATTTTAACGAGACTTTCACTGGTAGATAGCTAAAGTTATAAGGATTAATTTAGGCTTCTTTTCATCATCATCATCGTTATCTAACTAATGATCACCGAATCGGCTGGACCGACTGTGACGGGAGCATTCACCGGGCGTTAGCTTATGTTAGTTTCATCTTTACATCAGCTTTTTGTATTAAAGTAAGTCGTGTTAGTTAAATGAATTATTTATAACTCGAGAACGGCTTTATCGATATGGTTGAAAATTGGTGAGGAAGTAACTTAGAGCCAGTAGACGGACATAGGATACTATTTATTCCATTTGACAGCGCAGAACCAGCAACGTTCACGGAAGGGTTTGGCGTTGTGGGTTCCGCGTTGCGGGTTCCGGGTTCCCGTGTTGCGGGTTCCGGGTTCCGCGTCGCGGGTTCAGGGTTCCCGTGTTGCAAGTTGCGGGTTCCGCGTTGCGGGTTCCGCGTTGCGGGTTCCACGTTGCGGGTTCCGCGTTGCGGGTTTCGCGTTCCCGCGTTGCGGGTTCCGGGTTCCCGCGTTGCGGGTTCCGGGTTCCCGCGTTGCGGGTTCCGGGTTCCCGCGTTGCGGGTTCCGGGTTCCCGCGTTGCGGGTTCCGGGTTCCCGCGTTGCGGGTTCCGGGTTCCCGCGTTGCGGGTTCCGGGTTCCCGCGTTGCGGGTTCCTGGTTCCCGCGTTGCGGGTTCCGGGTTCCCGCGTTGCGGGTTCCGGGTTCCCGCGTTGCGGGTTTCGGGTTCCCATGCTGCGGGTTCCGCGTTGCGGGTTCCGGGTTCCCGCGTTGCGGGTTCCGGGTCCCCGCGTTGTGGGTTCCGGGTTCCCGCGTAGCGGGTTCCGCGTTGCGGGTTTCGGGTTCCCATGGTGCGGATTCCGGGTTCCCGCGTTGCGGGTTCCGCGTTCCCGCGTTGCGGGTTCCGGGTTGCGGGTTCCGCGTTGCGGGTTCCGCGTTCCCGCGTCGCGGGTTCCGGGTTCCCGCGTCGCGGGTTCCGGGTTCCCGCGTTGCGGGTTCCGGGTTCCCGCGTTGCGGGTTTCGGGTTCCCGCGTTGCGGGTTTTGGGTTCCCATGCTGCGGGTTCCGCGTTCCCGCGTTGCGGGTTGCGGGTTTCGGGTTCCCATGCTGCGGGTTCCGGGTTCCCGCGTTGCGGGTTCCGCGTTCCCGAGTTAGGGGTTGTTTTTTTTAGTTTAATTTCATCATAAACTGTTTTTATGCTCAACGAAGTGGGCAAGGGTCAGCTAGTCTATTATATAATAAACATCACAGTATGTTATTATATAATGTACAATATTCTTTATATTGTAAGTTTTGCACAAACTAGCTTTTATGAGTATCTATACTAATATTATAAAGCGGAAGAGTTTGTTTATTTGTTTAAAAGCGCTAATCTCAGGAACTATTCCATTTATAGAGGAAGGCTTTACGCTATATAACATCACGCTGCGACCAATAGGAGTGGAGCGTCAGTGAGAAATGTTACAAAAACTATTTACATTTGGGGACTTTCGTTGCGTGCGCTGCATAAATGGTTTAAGTCGCTCAAAAACCACGCGAAATAAGTTGCGGTCACAGCTAGTTAATTAATAAGTAAATTGATGTAACTTTAGATTTATAAGTATTTATGTTTATATTATAAGTATTTATGTTTTAATTTTGTTTGAACAGTGTTAACGACAACGACTACAACGACAACGACGACAACAACAACAACAACAACCACAACCACGACGACGACAACCCCGCCGTCGACAACAACCGTGTTGCCATGTAAGTTGTTTTCTTTTAATAAGTATTAAAACATATAATCTGCCTCAATCCGCTACTAATAGTGCTTGTCACGGGGACCAAGAACGGAAATATTTAATACTTTTTCTTAATAATGATACACAAATTACTTGCACTTTTTCCACTTTATTAGTAAATTAAGAGATTTATAAAATTACATGACCGGTTTCGACTAAGTCATCATCAGGTGATGACATGACAACAATGACAACACCTGATGATGACTTAGTCGAAACCGGTCGTGTATTTTTATAAATCTCTTAATTAACTAATAAAGTGGAAAAAGTGCAAGTAATTAGTGTATTATTACTGTGTACAATGTATTTCCATCAAGAACCTACAGTACATTCAATAACTTTTTCTTAATGTCATGATGTTTTTATACCTAAAATACAGAATGTAAAAAAATAAGCCACTACAACTTAAGGATATGATTATTCTAGCTTTTCTCATTCTAGAATATATCTATGGACGATTCACATCACTTCAATCTTGTGTTACAGGTACCAGACAGCGGAAATATATTTAATACTTTTATACTATACACATTACACATATTTAAGATTTTTATTATATTATACACAAATTTAATACACATCCATGACCCACGAATATTTTAAACTTTTTGTTCCCTCGGCGGAAATTCGAACCCGCGACCTATCGCTCGAGAACCAATGCGCTCTACCACTGCGCTACGGCGGTCGTCAAATGGATTTAAAAAAGATCATTTTTATTGCTTTTTTGTTAAAAGGCGAATAATAAATGATAAAATTTTTAATTACTTTTGGTTTTGATTGAAATGGGATATTGACATGAAAAATATAAATAAAATGCATTTCAAGAATGACAAAAGTTATAATCATATCCTAAAATTATAGTGACAGTTCAATTTATACCCTGTATAAATAATAATTATATAATTATATTACATGAATAATTAACGTTAAAAACTTTTTGTTCCCCTGTAAGGATTCGAATCCGGCTTAACCGTCGACGCGTTTACCACTAGCCACAGAGGTTGTCGAATTAAAACTGTTTAGACATTACTAAGGTTTTTAAAAAAACTCAAATTCATCATCAAACAACGTAATACTTATTGCCACTTATCTAAAGTGCCCTTAAGTAAAATTGTATTTAGTTATACAAGTAAAAGCAATGAATTTAGCAGTTATTTTTGTAATGTATTTTGTTTTATATAAATATTAATTTATATACTTTGTAGTCTATGTTCATCAGAGATAATGTAGGATTTAAGCATTTAATTTTTAAATAGTTTTAGTACTTACTTACTACAAAATGAAGAAACATTCATGAATGCACATTAATTATTATGTAAGTAAGATTTAGACTTATGAGTGGATGATTTTTATTCTCAGAAAAAAGCTTTATTATTATTATTTAAAAATAACATGTGACCACTTCGTTGAGCAAAGAAACCGTTTAAGCCTTCCCGGAACTTCCACGAACATTTTATGACTAAATATAGCCGAATCAGTTCAGCCGTTCCCGAGTTTTAGCGAGACGAACGAACAGAAATGTAACTTTTATATATATATGATGTATAGATTAGGATTTTTATTGTAATATTAAAATATTTTTATATAATTATACCCAAAAATACACACTCACGACCAAGGAACATAGGAATATATTTGTTCCTTCGACGGGATTAGAACCCGCGACCTCCACCTTGAGTACGCTCAACCACCGCGCTACAGAGGTCGTCAAAATAGTTAAAATTATATTATACTAGCTGACCCGTGTCCACTTCGTTGAGCATAGAAACAGTTTGTGATGAACCGTTTAAACCTTCCCGGGACTTCCACGAATATTTCAAAAATAGCCTGATGACTTGCTGTTCGTCAGCGAGGCTAACGAACAGCAAGTCATTTTTATTTAAATATATTATATAAATTGAAATACCGTAGTACACGATTAGGCAACAATATTTCAATCGTCCCAGTATCTAATAAAATTTCACGAGATACTATTCTAAATATTTAAGGATCGCAATAACTTTTTCAATTCGGCCCTCGCTGTTTAACTTGGCTCAATACAGACGAAAAGAATTTATAGCGTGAATTTATAGCGGCTTAATGTCTTAACTTTAATGTGAACAGTCTCGTGATAAAATGCTCTCATTATATGCTAATTATAGTATTACTTCTGTGATTATACTAAAAAGTTATAATACTTTATGGGAATGAAGTGGAAGCCACAAAGTGAGAGCTCCGACAGAGCGAGATGGCAAACATCCCTGTCCCCCGTACCATCGGTTTCTCGAACGCTATTCAAACGAATGATCAACTAACATGGCGTTCAAATCAACAACCCATATTGAACGCTGATTGGTGGAATATTATCAGTCAAAAAGGAACGGACAGATATTTTATAATTACATTACGGTCGCACTTGCAAGATTGGTGAAAATTCCACAGATGAGATTAATTAACCAAAGACACCGATCAGCAGGCCTACTCCCGACGCAATCGAGAATCGAATCAGTTCGATCTCAACTGCTTTTGATATTTTATTTAGTGGATAACTTTGAAACTAACTTTCAAACTAAAGGAAATCGTTAGATAGTAACTTTTTGTATTCCCGGCCATATCAATCGACTGAGATTCAAACGTCAGTTTATTCGTGAGTACTCGGCACCATCGAATTTGAATCAAAATCGCATCAGTTTGGAGACTATATACTTTATTATACTTTCCATATTTTAACTAACCAACCTTGATAATCTGAAACCTTATTAATAATCAAACAAAAAAACCAGTCTAAGGCTGCGTATCCACTGACGCGAAGCGGGGCGGAGAGGAGCTTGCGGTGCCCAAAATGACCAATCACTATGCTCGTGCTGTTTCCGTGGAAACGGAGTGTAGATTTCGAGCATAGTGATTGGTCAATTCGGGCACCGCAAGCTCCTCTCCTCTAAGGCATGATTAAACTAAAAGCACTGCAAACAAATCAAAGGGCGTTTGGGCTGCAATCGTTACTAGGGTCTGCGCATTGTTGCATATGCCCTGCGGCTTTCATCCCGTGTGGTGTACCGCGCTGAGGTCTGCGGCCGACTTGATCATTGTCTCATCAGCCATCGTGTTCCTGGGATAAAGTATCAAGAGTATTTGTATAGTTTTTATATAAACAACAGCCTCTGTGACACAATTAGTGCGGAAGGTCACGAAAGACCAAATCTATTCCTATCATTCAACTCTATTTTTCTATCATCTTCTATATATCGGGTGTAAAAAGAGCAGTCACTTTGGGATGTGATTATCTATACTAATATTATAAAGCGGAAGAGTTTGTTTGTTTGTTTGTTTAAAGGCGCTAATCTCAGGCTTTAGGCTATATAACATTACGCTGCGACCAATAGGCGCGAAGCGTCAGTGAGAAATGTTGCAAAAACGGGGAAAATTCTTCGCAATTGGGGACTTTCGTTGCGTGCGCTGCATAAACGGTTTAAGTCACTCAAAAACCACGCGAACGAAGTCGCAGGGCACAGCTAGTACTAATATATAATCGTATCTCAAAGTTATAGTGACTGCTCTTTTTACACACTGTATATAAAAATGAATTGCTGTTCGTTACTCTCGCTAAAACTCGAGAACGGTTGAACCGATTCGGCTAGTTCGTTATTGCTAAAAGTTGAGAACGGCTGAACCGATTCTGCTATTTTTAGTCTTGAAATAGTCGTGTAAGACCCGGAAGGTTTAAACGGTGAGAAAATGGATATGGGTGGGGTCGGTGGATAATTTCATCACAAACTGTATCTATGCTGACACGGGTCAGCTAGTAAAAGTATAAATTTGTATAACAGAAATAAGATTATAGACGCGTAAACGAAGACTATTGTGTAGCTTAGTACTGGAAAAATAGAGATAAAAACTAAATTAATAATTAAAAAAAACCCCGACTTAGCGTGTAACATTCCTATCACACCTAACAAACCTTATGACCTTGAGACCCCATTCCCACCAAACATAGCTAAGAACACTCTCGACTGATATACCTTTCAAACAAAAAAACCGTATTAAAATCGGATCATCCGTTTAGAGCTACGACCATCGCTTTTGCGTCGGGGGTTACAAATTATGCTGTCTGTGAAAAACTTGATGACTCTGTGTCAATGTCGGTTAAGCCTTAACTTTGGTGGAATGTAATTGCCAATTTTTTTTTATCTCAACAGATGACGATCGTCACCTGGAGGAGCTGCATCGCGGAGTGCTAGAGAGCCCCGAGGTGGACCCCTACATCGTGCTCAGCCAACACCAAATGCAGAACCTTGGTAACACTATTAGTACATAATCAGGAAAAAAATTACTCCAGCGGCAATATCCAGGGAGGAAACAGCAGGCTTACACCCGACACAATCAAGAAACGAATCAGTTTGATCTCACCTATGGTACTTTATTTGGTGGATTACTTTGAAACTAATCCGGATAAAGAAAATCGTTAAATCGTACCTTTCTGAACTCCCGGCCATATCAAATATGGACTGAGAATCAAAATAGACAAACGTTAATTTATACGGGAGTACGCGGCACGAACGAATCTGAATCAAAATCGAATCAGTTTGGAGAGTAAGGCCCCAGGACTTGTTTCTGTATATCATACATTGCGCCTAGTTCTTTTTTTTTTTGTATATAGGTATTAATATTGTTTTTCTCTCTACTTATATTGTGTAATTTTTGCTGTCCTGTCATTGTAAGTTTCTTGTGTAGTGTAATGTTTTCATGGGTCAAATAAATGTTCTTCTTATTATTACTATGGAAAAACGGCCATTGTGTTTCCTCTTAAGATAATGATTCAAATCGCCTTTTCAATTATTGTCTTTTATCGTTGTGACATAAAGAGTAACGTTATTGAAAGAATATTGTAGGCCGTCATTGTTTTCATACAAATATGATAGTATTCATGACGTGACGCTATAACGATAGTAGGGAGCGTTTTCTTATGGTGTAGCTCCAAGTGCCATAGTTTTAGGTAAAATATAAACGATGTCAAAAATAAATATTCTAATACTCTAAAGAAACGAATACCAAAACTAAATATTCTGTCGGTTGATATTATGACATTGTAGATCGCTAACAATACCATCACCGATCGCTAATGCCTAAGTTATTCGCTATTTACGAAGGGGGAGTTACCCCGGCGATAAGCCCTGAGTTACTGCGAATCGATTCGCGCCACGTTTATCGCGACCGCTAAATTATTCCCTCTCGTGTCATAATACTAAATTATTTAGACAGGGGATTGTCCAAGATTTCTTTATAAAATGACACGATTACATCCAAAAGAAAACATTATGAAACACGAGACTCCAAACAAGTGGGTCAAAAAACAAAATAGAATTTTCCAATAAAAAACGTCGTAACGTTTTAATTAATAAAATGCATTTAAGCTGTTAGTCAGAGTTCTCCCATACATTGTTTTGACTTGATTAGTATCAAGCTAATTTTTGTTGAGTAGCTTCATTTTGATGAGACGTCCAATAATTTCTTGGACGGAACTCTCGATTGTGGTAGCTAACAGAGTTAGCAAGGATAAAAAAAAAATCTCAACTTTCGAGCGTAGGACCGGGATAACGTACCACGCAATTTGTAGGACAATTATTATGTCTGCTGAATTATATTATTAATATCAACTAACTAATAAAAACAAAATCAGCTGGTCACTAATAATTTAAGATGACCTCGTTATCGATACAAGTTGGCAAGAGCGAACTCTTGGATTAGATTTTGTAGGACAAATATTTTTCGGATAATTTAGATAATTATCTTGAGATTTATCAAAAAAAAATTATAAATATTTTGGAATCACTAAATCCACAAACTTTATTCTTGCTATCTCTGTTAGCTACCACAGACAAGAATTCCGTCCAAGAAATTCTTGGGCGACTCATCAAAATGAAGGTACTCACGAAAAATTTGCTTGATACTAATCAAGTGAAAACAATGTATGGGGGACCCTGACTATGTCCGTTAAAATTTCTAGAAAACAAATTTTAGTACATATTATAAAGAAATCCAAACATACTTCAAGCCTTTTTTCATTTTATTATGAAAAAAGTACCTCAATCGGTTAAGTTTAGGAGGAAACGTCGATTTCTTGTACTTTTAATAGGTAATTTCAGTTCAAGTTACAGTTGTGTCTATCGCACTAGTTCTGGTATCTGGGGCATTGCGAGATAAATTAGATTTTATAAATACTATTTGTATTTATCTAGCTCATGGTGTTTCCTCTGAAATGTACCTCGCCGCATCATGTATCGGTGTTAACTGACCCTAATGAAAATCTACACAATAATTGAAGACATGAATGGATGAAGGCGATATGTAGCATAATGATGATTTCGAGAAAATTGAGTTCAAACTGTCACTAAAAATTTTAAGAATACGTCGAAAGTATTAAGTACAATAATCTAAAGATCCATCTCTAGAATCAATGTACTTAAAACGTTACTATAGTAATTCCGAGATAAATTTAACCCAAACGTAAACAAAGCCGTTTATGACACAACCATAGATTAGTCAGTGATGCCTTTTCGCCAATATTAATGCAATGATTATTGTTGGCTACATGAATCCATAGACTATAGATTATATTCTTCAATAAGCAGTGTCAAAATAGCGTATTTTCACTGTGAAGGTTATTCAATTGATGTTTAAATATGTTAATTATTGTTTAATTGTTATAATATGTATTGGATAATAAAGTATGATCCTTTAATAATAAAAGTGTTTATGTGTGTTTATGTGCACACATAAATAAGTGAAAATTTGATGTTTTCGGTTTGTTTACCTTTAGTTTAAATTTATCAGGGACGAACTATTAATATCCTAAAATGTTTAAGTGACTGTTTAAACTCAATTTTTTGGGTATTTTTTTGTGACATCAGCTTCATCGATTCATGTATTTAATTATTATTTACTAACATAAGTATATCTTCAACAGAAATGGTGACGACAATTTGACCAGAAGTGCGGGGGCGCGGCGAGTCCCCGTGGACGGACGGCTGGCCCCCGCTGACTGACGCAGGCCCACGCCTGGGCCTGAGCCCACTGCTGGGCCTGAGCCCACTGCTGGGCCTGTGGGCTTACCTGGCAGGCCACGCGTGACCTAAGTGAATAGTGAACTCTTGTGACTAAGGTTGTTAAGACTTGAATAAGATACGTGTCGAAGGCAAGACTCGATCGTTACTGAGCTGTGGATCGCACTATTAAAATAATAATTTTTTTTCAATTGTTATTTATTTCTATATGCAATATATGATTTTGCGATATTTTTTCAATGTATATGTGTACATATTTATATAGATTGATTGATAGATATGGTTATACTCTTATATATTGATGGATATTTGAATTAAGCTTATGTAAAGAAGAACAGATATAAAATAACAATTCAAAAAAAGGTATAAATAAATCCATCGCGTTGAGAAGTACTTCAGCCAACAAAAATGTAGAAAAACTATTCTGGATCACTATATAAATATCGTGTTAAATTTCATGGCCTATCAAAATGTACTCGGATTTTCGATATTATAATGATTCAAAATTGTACGAAATAACATTGTATCTATTCAGGCAGCGCACAAAACATTTATTTTAATTTAGTTTCATGTCGTCGAGATCAATTTTTTGAAGTAAAAGCTTTTTGATACGTTCGAGGAAAACATTACATTTAAGAAAACAACAAAGAATTTTAATAATTGTTTCCTTTTTGTTTGTCAAACAATTAATTTGGGGAAATTATTGAATTTTTAACTTCTTTTTATGTACCATCGAATATTTTGTTGCGTCGATCGGCGAAAGGAATTCCCATTTGAGATATTTTCCTCGATTTTTTTTTGCCGGTCCTCGAAAACAGCGGGGCGTGAGCGGCGCGGGAACGGTACTCGTTACCAGGTATGAAATGGATATGAAATTTCGGATATGGATATTAAATTATTTCAAATTATCCGTTTGTTTCGGTTAATTTCGGTTACGGATATTACATGTTTACAGTGAAATACTTTAATTTCGGATTCGGATTGTATCCGAATCCGAAATTAAAGTATAGTTTCGGTTACGGTTACGGAGCTTCCTAATATCCCTGCTCGTTACCGGCTCCCGCACCGCTATTTTCGAGAACCGTTCCATTTGATTTTAAGCAAAAGATCCTGGCGCTCCCGCCCCGCTGCCCGCAAAATTCGAGGCTGAGGCCTTAAGGACGTGGGAAGTGAAGTGGCAAAAACTGTGATCGCGTGCATTTATCAAACTGTCGCTCGGACACTGTTGACGTGGAAATTGTAACCTGAAACGTTACAAACGTAGCACTTTTTTAGTTTGTCATTCGATTCGTAACAAACATTCGTCTCTAAATCAATAGTGGATAGAATTCAAAATCGAATGTGATATTTTGATCTCAACTTATACACCACTTCACGGTAAAAATTATTGTAGACTGTGATATGGGCGTAGATTATATTTGTTGTTTTATTACACGAGGTGTAAAATAAATTAGTGATAATACTTGAGAGTGTGTACTGTGTATGTGCCTCATATGTAGATTATACTGTGAAAGTACCAGCGCTGAAGACTTACTTTTGACTTTCATGTTTGTATGAGAAATGCACCAACATGATACATTTTCACAAACCAATTTTTTTTTAAAGTAGGTACCTCTTTTATCGCTGGTACTTTTACAATAAACTCTATATGCGGGACCCATACACACCCTAAAGTATTATCACTCATTAATATTATAGCCCGTATATTTGCAATTTAAACTGTAACTAAATTACTTAACTTTAACTACAATTGCAAGATGCCCTTGCAAATTACAAGCTTAAAAATTAAAAAGTGATTTAACATGTGCAATCTCGATGTTTATAATGCCTAAGTAGCGATGGCAACTTAACTAAGGCCTCAACAATGTATATAATATATTTATCTAAGCTAACATTATTTCAAATTTATATTTTTTTTTATTTCAAAGATCGTCATTGTTATCAACGATGGCATGTCGGCAAACTGTTCGTTACTGGTGCGATCTAACAGCCTTCATAATAAACATTGAATAGCTTACAAACCTAACTTTTGTGTTATTTCGTCAAGCATTGTAAATATAACTTGGCTGTAAATACTTTCGCACGAAGTAGTCATATCAAAAGTTGGAAGTTTTGTTTGTGACTTAAATGAGCTGTATAAGAATAATGTTTCGGAAATACTTTGGAAAGTATTTAGAGACCTATTTGCATACTTTATTATATAATTTATGTGACTAAGTTCTGTTTTAGTATACTTTGTTTATGTCGCGACAGAAATAGGTGTTGGAATATAGCGAAGATAAAAATTTATTCATTTATGCCGCTACAGGCACAATTACAAAACTCCAAAGTCCGGTCATAGTAAACATAATTAAAGAATTTTTTTTTTGCTTTTTCGTTATTCTTACGACATTAAAAATAAGAAACCCACACGAAAGATGGGGAATGAATGCTATCTCTTCAAAAAATAGTATGTTAAAATTTTACTTTGTTATCTGTACCGGGCAATAGATTTGTTTGCATTTAGTTTGATCATAGAATACGGTATAAAGTAAAAATAGTTCTCTCATATTCATCAACATCAGCCTTAACCATCTCATACAAGGAATTGCTTATTTTACACTGTATATTATTGTCTGTTAAAGCACAACATCCAGTGAAGTGGACTTAAAACGTGGAGAAAAAGAAGTATACTCTTTTAAACTAGCTTAAAGACATTGGACATTTTTCCTCTTTAACAGTCGTGACAGTAAACCAATTATTATATTTGATTCACATTTAAATTCCATTAATTAATTTATTTCGGATCCATAGATAAGTGGCGATAATAAACTGTATATTATGCTATGAGGATTCGTTGAAATGTGTTAAAATATCAAATGAGTGATAATAACTTAAGGTGTATAATGTATGTTTGATGTGAAAGTACCAGCGCTGAAAAATGTACTTTTTTAATTATTGTATGGGAAAATGTATGATCTTGGGACATTTCTCATACAAACATGAAAGTCAAAAGTAAGTCTTTCAGTGCTGTGACTTTCACAGTATATTCTACATAGGAGGCCTTGTATATCGTTATAATTTATATACATCTAACCTAATTTTATCTTGGATATCCATGGTTAATTGTTAGCATAGAAAAATAACCAATGCCCTTTCTGCCACTTAGTATACCAAGGTGACCAAGGCATCCTCATCTGCCACCTTCACTGGTTGATGTCTCTTTGATAATGGTTTATGAAATAAATAATTGAAGAATGGATGAAGATAGTATGTCGCAAAAAAAAATACCCAGAAATTAGGGTTTAAACTGTCACTTAAATATTTTAGGATATATAGTTATGCATTAAGTACATTGATTCTATATCGGATCTTGAGATTAACGTACTTAATACTTTGCGACGTATTCTAAAATGTTTTAATTCGAAATTTGAATTTTACTACTAATTATACATATTATCACGTCCATTCATTCATGTCTTCGATTACTTTCTAGTTTCTATGACTCCTCTGTTGTTAGGTTGTACAAAATTAGCGGTAAGTTTCTCTGAAACCACAATAATATTTATGCTAAGTTTAAAATTTTAAGCTTAAGATTTTGTGTACATTTTTTATGCTAATAACACGCAAATGTACATTGATAGGATAAATAAAGGAATGTATCAAAATGTTTTGTTGTAAAAAATAAAGTTCGAAAACCAAAATGTGTTTTACTTTGTACCTTTTAAGATTATCCTCTTAGGGCCGATTTTTCAATCGTCAAATAACTTTTATCTAAGGAATAAATATGTGACTTTGACATATTTTGTATGGAACAAATGTCAAAGTCACATGTTTATTTAACAGATAAAAGTTATCTGACGATTGAAAAATCGGCCCTTAATATAATTAAAATAAGGAAGTCTGATTATTTCTCTCTGTTACATCTCTACAGCAAAAGAGACAAGTCTTCGTCGCCAAATAAAGAATTATCTATTGTTCTCGGCCTGCGTAAAAACATAAGTTGGCACAAAAACACTGTACGTGTTCAGGATAAAATGTAGCCCATGTTGTAACATAAATCTAAACTACTAATGTGCTAAATTTCATCAAAAACCGTTCAGTAGTTTTTGCGTGAAAGGGCAACAATTAGTATTGTAGTAGAAGGGCCGCCTGATTACTTAAAAATAGCGATTAGCAACAATCGCGCGATGCTTCATTTTTGCTATGACACTAACGCCAAAAACAATTAACTGGCAATCATAGGAACTATATATATTTAAAATTTTAATATATTATTATATCTAGCAAATAACATTCGCGGAATTTTGCTAGATATAATCACAAAGTAGATATATAACAGAGCCACGACCTAGTACTAGAAAATGGTATTTTTTTTTGTATTAAAGATAGATTGTATGGGATGGTAGGCCATGATATAAACTATATTTAAATTTTATGCTATGGATTACCGCAAAGTAACCCCTGATTCCACTAACTATTAATTAATTACGTCAAACAAACATTGATTACAAATTCATATTTCTGAATTTTAAAACTTTAAACTTCTCTCCTATTTAGTTTCGCATATTATACTACCTTTTAAACGTCGATTAAGTTCAGGACTAAGTATTTTTGCTATTGCTTTGCAAGACATACGTAATTGCTCTGCGGGAATTACTATAACAGCATTAATAAAAGCAACATTTTTGTCTTTTTTTTTATCTTTTATTGTTGTAGGAGTTTAGTTGTCACCCCCATGAGACTTACAGACACATTACTACTTACTAACTATTATTTTTGTCTTCCTTTAAAGTAATTAAAGGAAGCAACCTAGCCTTGTTATAACCGCTACTTACATCTTTAGGTGCTAATAAAGCAGTGAAACACAAATCATAACGTGAAATAGTTGTGGATGTTTTAGTATTTATGACACTATTTTATAAAATTTAGTTTATTATAATTTTTACTTGTTTACGGTGTTCACTGAAAATCAGCGTTGTTGATCTTCGCACAACATTATGCTGAGTGAACACCAATTTGTTAATTTTTGTTTTTTTCTTTAATGTTTTTAATTATTGTTTTGTTTTTATATGTTTACCAACTAAATTTTCTTTTCTTTCTTTCTAAAACACCTCCAGCGACTCACTACCCGCACTGAAACACTCTCCAATACAATTAATGCGCGGTCTCGCTGCCGCGCCGCATAATATTACAGTAAAGCGGCATTATCTACAGTATTTATATATATACCTGGGAGATAAATCCGGCCTCCTGCAGAACCCTGGAGGATGAGAATCCTAATGGAGAATATTCATGGAGATTAATTGCTAATTTAGTCGATATAAGGGATCTTGAGTGTTGAAATCGTAAAGAAACAGGCGTTCGCCTATTGTAAGTGATTAGAGTTGAAAAAAGTAGATGTGTCGAGTGAATTAAGCAGAGAGAATTGATAGCTACGTTTTTAGTAAATAAGGACAGCGCTCATATATTGAGAATTCGATAAAGTTACTAATAAGTAGATGAATAATTGTTCGTCCTTACCTCATTAATGATGACATTTATGTTATAATCCTAATATTGTCTGCCTGTCTCGCGATAAAACTTCTGAACCGAATTCAATTAAATTTGGCGAACAGATAGTCTAGAGCCTGAGAAAAGCCATAGGCTTCTTTTATTTGCGAAACGGGATGGTAAAGGTTAAAGCTATAAATTTAAAAAGGAATAGAAAAAATAAGCTGCAGTAATAACCAACTTCACGCGAACGGAGTCGTAGTACTATTTAGTAAATATAGTTTGCTTAGTAAGCTTGGGTCTAAATATAATACCACACGACTAACGCTGTAGAGAAAAGTTACGTGAGAATAAGGCTGACGCGGAGCGGGCCGGAGAGGAGCTTGCGGTGCCCGAATTGACTAATCTCTATGCTCGAAATGTCCGCTCCGTTTCCACGTAAAACAGCACGAGCATAGTGATTGGTCAATATGGGCTCCTATCCGCTCCGCTCCGCGTCAGTGGAAACGCAGCCTAAGGAAGATACGATGCTACGCTATCTCGCGGCAAATAAATAAGAGCGAGATTTTTTTTGTTGACGTACCGAGTATTTGCATCGCGCGCGATTAAGCCAAGGTCAGGTAGGCCATAACACTCAATTTATATCCATAAAACAGAATTGAGTTTAGTCTCAATGTAATATCTAACAAAACACCGACGCGCGAACTCAATTTATGAGTTCCGCGGCCTCGCCAGCCTTTGTCTTGAGATACGGGATCGGTAACATAGTTTTTACGCATTTCTTTAGATTTATAGCTGTTTCTCTCGATATTCAATTTGCGAATGTAAATTGTATATGATCTTATGAGAGAAATGGCATATTGAAATATGCTACGATCTATCTTTTATTGCATTTCATGACTTTGAAGTATTTTATATGCTTGTAAGTTTTTGCCTTACATAATTCGCTCGTTTAAAACTATAACGTGTCACAGTGGTATAACTCAATTTTGAGTTATTGATACCATTTTATTCACCGTAACCGAATCTATTTAGTGCAAAAACGTGGTACAATTTAAGCCAATACCGACAAAAGTATGAGGAAAAGAGAGAGCTTGTCACGATGTAGCGCTGCCCCGTTTAGCAGCTAAGCTTATTTCCACAACGCGCCTCCTCAGTGTGACAATGCAGTGCGTGAGAGTACTTGCTTGCGGTATAAGACAGCAACGTGTCACGATCTGCATGACACCTTTTTGGAGTAAAGGTAAATATTTTATTACTTATTTATTTAATTCTATAATGTGTCACACTTGATATGTCGCATTTTAGCATTAAAGAATTAATTGATCGTACTTGGTCATCACTTTGATAACACGTTATTCCTTTGAAAATTGTGAAAATAAAATTGGTTTATAATAGCATGTCACGTTGTATGCAATATTTTTTTACACTTGTTTAAATTTACGCTTCGTTTATCATAACAGGATGTCACGATATATATTTGAAATATTGTTGTTATATTAAGAAATTCATCGTTTTGTCACATTGTTTATAATAATATTTTATTAATAAAGATTTTTTTTTCTTTCAAGATGGGTTCACGATCAAGGAGAATAGTGGAAATGACTTATGAAAATTATCATCAAGATGAGAAAACTCCAGAAAAGCGTCGGCGTAGAAATTCTTCTAGCAGCTCCAGCATCAGAAGAGCATCTAGAAGCTCAGCTGAGGAATACTTCATCGAGGATAGCGACGATTCTGTTAGAGACCCGAATTTCACCATCAACAAAGCTATTGAATAAAGTGCAGATGATGAAGAAGCTCACACCTTGGCAACACTGACTGTACCTCTAAACGAATTGTCAAAAGACTTAATAAATAGTACAGGCAAAGAAAATTGTGTTTTCGGCTCTAAGGACCAATACATAGCTACATTTTAAGTTGCTATTGCTGCGGATATAATATGCGATCAGGAAGAAAATGCATACACACCACAGAGTGAGGCTCGTGAAGACGAAGAAGAACAATGCTCCTTTCACGAGTTATGCCATCTTAGATTAATATTAGTTCCTAGTTCTGATCCTAAAAAAAGATGTGATATTTCCTGTATCTGTTATTGGTTCTCAAATAGTCAATATACATACATCTAAGTCATTATGGTTATTGTAAAATAGGTACTACCTAATTATAAGTACGAGTATGAACTATGTACAGAAAAGAGTGGCGCTAGTTGCGGTTATTCCTCGACTTGAACCTTATTTTGGTACAAATTTTGTCGTTTACGACACTATAGTAAATTTTAATATTTATATAATTCATAATAGTCAAATTATTATTTTTAGACGTAGGATTGTTTTGTCTAATAAAATAAGGTTTTAATTTAGTTATTTATTTTTGTTATTATTTGTTTGTGAGACTGATTATAAAACTAGTAACTTACAGTTTAGCTAATAGTTTTTTTCAATAAATACTCCTATTAAAATTTCAACAGTGTTATTTTTACTATATAATATATTCTGTACCACATTCTTAAATATCTTTATTTTGTTACCTATAACGTGATATACCCCTTTGTCAGTCAGTAAGTTCATTATTTTTATAGGAAGAACGTGACATGTAGGGACTTTTTTTTATAAAACTATTATTTCATAAATAAATATCTATACATCAATGAAATTTTCACTGAGATTCATAGTTTCTTAGTAAAATTTAAAATGGGCAAAATAATCTTTTTTGTAGCTATCTTACTTTAAAAGTTATAAGATTTTAAAAGTTTCAAAGTCGTTTTCCCTAAATTCCAGTTTTTCGTTGTGCCACGTTGTAGTTTTAAACGAGCGATATATATTAGCTACCGAAACGTGAAATTTAGAATGATGAAATCAAAGTTTAAGAACCTTATCCGGTACGAATAATAGCTCCCCTCATCGATTTCGATGTCGGTAGCCGATTTCATTGAAACCAGGCCAGCTACGCAGGAGTTATTTTTTAGTGCTCCAGGGTGTGCGCAATACACAAATACGCTCTCTCTTCCTTTTACTCTCATAACCCAGTGGGACGGTAAACCGACACGACTGGCGAGAGAACAGGCGCAGGACCGACTTTTTACATGTGTCGCATGACGCATGGACCATCTTTTTTGTCAGACAATCAGGTGATAAGCCTGCATTGTCCTAACCAAAACTTGATAACAACATTTTTGGTGATTCCATCGCAGGAATCGATCCTACTACCTCCGGGTCGAGAGCGAAGCTCTGAACCACTAAACCACGGAGGCGATCAAGGTATATCGATCCAGTACGAAGCATGAGACACGTCGTGTCTACCACCAGAGCAGGCTTACTCCTGACACAATCAAGAATCGAATCAGTTCAATCTCAACGGCTTTTGTTATTTCATTTACCGGAGTACTTTTAAACTAACGAGGACAAAGAAAATCGTTACATCGTAACTATTTGCACTCCCGACCATATTAATCGACTGAGAATAAAAATAACAAACGTCAATTTATTTAAGAGTACGCAGCACGATAGAATCTGAATCAAAATCGAATCAGTTTGGAGGGTAAGGCCTGGCAGCATAAATCTCTATACCAAATAAGGATAAGGCAATTTGCTTACTTGGCGTGTAAATTATACGTTAGGATAAGAATTAGGATTGAAACATTTCAGATTTAGGCAATGAAATAAAATTATCTATCTCTTTTTCGCAATACGATATTTGTACGCAGGTTGGTGTAATGTTCATGTAGGATTAACAACGTGACGTCACAATCGGTTCTTACCATCTCGTTCGCACATTATATTTATTAGTTTACTATCGTCATTATTTTAGTTAAATATTATTTCTTTCCACTTAAATAATATTACATTTACATTGTATTTTGTTTACCATATTATCATCAATTAAGAAAAAAACATTAAAAATACTAATTGTATCTAACACTGTAGCAGAAAATCCTATTGTTTTCCGTTTTTTGATGCTCACCACGGACAGCTAGCATAGCTCATTGTTTTTTGTCCTTCATTGATTATAATAATTGTAATCTACTAGTATACAATCATTAATCTACTAGTATGTAATAATACTCGAATGACCCTAATTAAAAATGTAACAATTCACCCCGTTCCCAACTATTTTAGTTCGGGGATAAATTATCGATTATGCAAAGCGGATTTGGCTGCGGACGGCGCTGGGCGGGCGGCGGTGTCGGCGCTGGGCGTGCGCGGAGCCGCTGTATTATTTATTGGCTTTCACTCTCCAAATCCTGCATTTCTGGCGTTTAATTTATCACAAAGGCTCGTAGGCTTCGAAGGAAAATTAGGGAATTAAAGGCACTGCGGGTTACCGGATTCCTTTCGCATATTTATTTACTTATTACAGATTTATGAACTCAACCAGCTATTGCACACGAATCCCACATATATAAAATATTCCACAGGAACGCTATCCTTTTAGAGGATAAAGTAGTATGTTAAAAATAATTATAACTCCCCTCACCGATTTCGGTGTCGGTAGCCATCATTGAAACCAGGCCAGTTACGCAGGAGTTATTTTACAGTGCCTAAGTGTGTGCGCAATACACAAAGACACTCTCTATTCCTTTTACTCAAAGGCTCGTAGGCTTCGAATAATCATAACCCAGTGGGACGGTAAACCGACACGACTGGCGAGAGATCAGGCGCAGGACCGACTTTTTAGATGCCCATCCGACACATGGATCATCTTTCTTGTCAGACAATCAGGTGATCAGCCTGCATTGTCCTAACCAAACTTGAAAACAACATTTTTTGTTGTTCCAATGCGGGAATCGAACCCACAACCTCCGGGTCGAGAGCGAAGTTCAGAACCACTAGACCTCGGAGGCGCTAAAGTATTAGTAGTATGTTCTAATCCAAAGACTATAGTAAATAAGTAAAGAAAAAAGTTATATTCAAACAGTTACGAGAATTGTAGATCGGTAGTTTATGTCAAGGCACTTCTGTCGACTACTGCGAGAGTATCCATTCGCTGGAACTAAACATTTGTGTAAATTCTGAAGCGGCAGCGACGGTCGCGGTTACCAGTAACTCATTAGCAAAGAGCCAAAGCGGACAGCCGTACATAAAAATAAAAGTGTCTCAAACGTAAACTAAACTACGGGAAATGCTAATTAAATATAGAAACTGCTGTTGGAATGAAAAACTTAAACGAAATATTACAGTACCGGGCATCACATAATTAAATTGCCACAACGTCAAACGTTTTACGATGGTCTTCCAGGAATTCTTCCAGTTCTTCCAGGAATTTACGGAGCAGTTGCAGTGGAAACGTTTTCCCATAAAACATTTCAATATACCTGTGGCATAATAGTCGCTCAAGCCCGAGGTCACGGGTTATTGTCTTAAAGATAAAAACAATCACGCAGACTCAAATGTATGCCATGCATACCCCAAAAATGCGGACGGAAAGTCTTTGATAAGTGATGTCAGAAAATAATGAAAATTTGAGATTTAAATCAAGGATCTTATTGGCTATATCTTTGGCTAATAAAGTAATACATAATATGACATGAATATTAATAACTTAATTCGCATAACTGTAGGTACGTGATGTGTTACTCGCCATATTCTCACAAGGATCTATCGACGAGCACAAAAGTATATTTAGGGTAGTGAAATGCAATCAGAAGGCAGATTTGTAAGTACGTGATGGGATAAGGATTCGGGATAGAGGGAATAGGGGACAGGGATAGGGGAACAGGAAAGCAATGAAAGTGGGATGAGTTGAGTTTCCTTTGGATCGATCATTTTGTTATTCCAGCGTAAAGATTTCTTTATTTTGCGCGTTGGTGATCAGGTGCGGACGTAGGTTCGAATACCACCAAGGGAACATTTTTGCGCGCAATACAGGTTCAAAAAAGCAAAGGGCTTCGGAAAAGGGCTTCGGTTACTCTTGACAAAGGCCCCCATCACTGAGCTCGTCCTCCAGATATAAAGATCAATCGAATGTAAGCAATTTAAATTTAATTAGGTTGATCTTATGTTTTAGAATCAGTCTAGAAAACTTGAGGAGTAGGCAATAAATCGTAAATATTTGCTTTTTAGTAATAGTTATTTTTCTCAAGTTCAATAAACCTAAATGACAATCTGAAATACGAGATAAATTGAATTTTTTCTACTTCTAATTAAAGATGTTCATAACACAGTCCGAAAATGATAATTCTTTTGGAAAAGTTCGTGAAAATGTCTCGAGGAGTTCGTTCTCGAGTTAGAACTTAAAACTTTCGAACAGAAGTTGAGTGAAATTAAAATGATATCTCAAATAAAAATCCGGAAAGTTCTAAAGATTCTCAGGAGAAGTTGGAAGTCAAGTCTGTAATTGCCAAGTCGGAAATATGTTTTATGCGAGTGACGTCACGAAATTGGAGTCTCTAAAGCGCAAAGGCCAAGATCTTTTTCCTGCACCCTTTATATTCCCTCTATATTATATGAAAATATTACTCTCGTATGTCGTTTATTCAAATGCGCTCAAATTGGGCACGGTTGGAGATTAAAGCTAATGCTAGTAAATTATTCTGAAGTTGTGTATCGTTACGAAATTGAATGTTTAGCATTTTCGTATTAATGTACTTCTTAAATTGTATTTTAGGTATGAACGATAATAAAAATAATTATTTTCTGATCAGACCTGGCAAAGAGGGTGCCGTAGCTAAACGGGATTTTTTCAAATTATAATCAAAATCAAAATATTTCATTCCCAAATGAAACTTAACAAGCTATTTTCAGAAAGTCAACTTCTATCTATCAACGGCTATCACTGGTTCAACCCTAGTTTAACAAAAAATTTCGCTTAAAACATTTGTCGTATTTTAATATTATTTATTTACACAAAAAACTCCTTAAAAATAACATATTAAATTAAAACTATTTTATTTATATATTATTATTATCTAAACTATAAACTAAACAAGTAATAAAAAAGGCTATATGTAAAAAACTATATCTAAATCGGCGGCCGCTGGTAATGTACCCAAAAGACTGGCAGTATTACCTCGCTGTATCGCTAAACTGATACGTTGGCCGAGGTAAGCGCCAGCCCTTGGGTCGTTTGTCTTTTCCGTGAGTCTTTTAGAAAGGTCTTTCAAAAGGCGTTTAGCACTGGGACCCCATGGACCCAAAGTTTCGACACCAAAAGGCAGAAAAATGTATCCATCGCCGATGGATTCATATTTCCGCCTTTTGTGGGTCTCGGCGTGTGCCGCCGCCGCCCCCGCCGTCTTTGCAGTGGCCGTCACGTGTGACGCTGCCAGCGTATCCACGCAGGTAGCGTCCCATACCAGCGGCTTCCCGTGGCTCCATGGTACCAAAGACATACCGTCAGGTCTCCTGCCGTCGTCACGCACTATACCGTTCGGCTCGAGAGTGGCCGGTACGTTGACGGTGGCAAGAGCCCTGCGGATTATGTCGTTTATGGAGGCATGGCGAGACTGACGGCCGGCACTGCGACGGCAAGACAGTCCATGATGTCCCTGGCGGTCCACCGTGGCACCACAATGGCAGAGATGGGGTTCGTTGATGGCGGTACCTAATCGAAGGCTAACTGATAATGAAAAAGTGTGGTTATCCAACAAAGTTCCGATATTGGATGACGGGAGTGCTTGGAGCCAGTATCCCGATTCTGGCTCAGCGGACGCTAAGAGGCGGGCGCGATCAGCCGCGGTGCAGCAATTTAACAGTTCTGAATGTGCCAAATTAAGTAGTGGTTCATCCCAATTCTTTTGGATGTGGGGTTGGACTGGAATTTCGTCTGAGCAAAGTCCACGCCAAGTAATAATGGCTTCCGGTAATGAGTCAATACCCACGCAGCCTAAAGAATTGGAAATAATTTTGGTGAAAAGTTTATGGATACTATGAGCTGATGACAGAAAAGCAGGAAGGGAGACACTGGACACCTTCCTGATGCCTAATCCGCCAAACCTAATGGGGAGAACGGCTTGGATCCAGGAAGTGTCGGAGATATTGCAGTTAAGAACATTTACTAATGTGTTTTTCAAGGTGAGGTCTAATTGTGAGAGAAAGTTAGGAAAACTCCATAGTGGACAGCATCTTAGAACGTACATTAATTTGGGCACAAACAGACAGAACCGAATGATTTGATATGCCATGTGGGAATTTATTGTAGTAAGTTTGCCGGAAGATTCTGAGAATTTATGATTTTGTTCCGAGATGAAGGAATTATAACCTTCACTGAGTATGGGAGCACCTAGTAATCGGAGGGACTCTTTACTGAGAATTTTGATATTAGGAGCCAGATTATTGAATTTAGGGGTTACTTCATGCCAAATATCGAGTGAATCGTTAATAAAAAGCTCACATTTAGAGAAATTTAAGTCCAAATCAATGGATTTAAATTTCTCTATAATGACTTGGAGATCTTGTAGGACTGAGGCTGTTTCTCCACCGATGGTCCCGTCATCCAAGTACCAGACGTTAAATTCTGAAGTGAGCGATGTAATGATGGGATGAATGGCTAGGCTGAATAAAGCGGGGCCTAGGGGATCGCCCTGCTGGCAACCGGTGGAGGAAAACAGGCGATCATTTTGGTATAGAAGTGTTGAATCCGCACCATAGCACTGTAAAATATAATCATAAATTTCGGGCACGTGATTTTGAACTTCTTTTAGCAGAGCACTTCTAGAGACAGAATTGAACGCATTTTTTACGTCCACTTTTAGCACCACCTGTCCAGATTTAGCTTTCAAATATGTGCGGAAGGCGTGGACGGCAGCTTCACATCCACCCTTACTTCCAAAGCCAAGTTGGACAGGTTGAAAGGTATCGGCAAGTTTCCGTGAAATACGTGTGCAACAGATTTTGGAAGCGATCCTTCGGTAAGTGCAGCCAACCGCTATAGGGCGGATGCCACCGTCTTTCTTTTTAAGGGCGCATAAATTGACACCATAAATTATGCCCGTTATTTCTTTCGGTACCTTACCAGATAACATAAGGTTTATTAAGGCTGTTAGGTCTACTAGAAGCGCCCCGCCGGAGTCCCCCGAGACACCTATTAAATCTTTTAAATGCTGGGGACTTAGACCATCGTGCCCACCAGCCGAGCCATTCCTAAAAGACATTATGGCGGTTTTTATGTCTTTTACACAGGCCTCTACGGATTGTACAGCAGGACTGGACGAAGGTGGTATGCTAGGCGGTGGAAGTGATGGGTGTTTTTCATGAAGAGCTTCTAGTGTGTGTGGGGAGTATTCGGCTATTGTGTCAGTAGAAAAAAGCAGATTAGCGGCACCTTGTAGGTCGCCGTCACTGACCTTTGATTCTATTTTATGTTTTATATTATGTGTTTTACGCAGAGGTTGTGGCGTTCAATTGCCATTAAAAACGTTGGTTGGAGACGGATTGATGGCATGAGTGCAGTTATGTTTAATGGTAGATGTAAGTGATTTTTGTCTATCCTGAGCGGCATGCAGTATATGAAAAGGGAAAGTAAGAAGATTTTCCCAATGCTGGCAACAATCGGGATTAGAAATTACTTGTCTTATGAGTGATGACAAATTTTTGGCTACTTGGATCCTGGCACCTTTTGGAATTCTTTTTAGGATGGGAATCGAAGATTTATAATTAGATATTTTTTGCCAAAAAGGAATTGTTGGTAGTGTATGTGACGTCGTCGATGTGTTAATGGGGAATGTGTGGGATGTTGCTGTATAACTGTTGAATTGTGATTATGAGTTTTACCTAAGTGGATGTTTAGGCCTCTTGCCCCTTTGAAAGACCGGTTGCAAAATTGACATTGTATGGAGTTACTACTGCAAGACGTGCTGGCGGCTGCCGACATATGTAAATAAAGACTAAAAAAAAACTTACATAATATAGGTACTATAAGTAATACAAAAACTAAATATTATAAAAATATAGAAACTAAGCTATTTAAAACAATAACTAATATTATAATAAATTAAGTAGATATCACCCGGAACAAAAATATGATTATATAATATTATTCTTCAGGAGATTTAGTTGTGGGTTAGCCATTCTCACTGATTGCTCCAGTCGTAAGTTTCATCCAGTGCTTGGTTACGGGGTAGTCAGTAGTTAGGGACCACAGATTATTTAAATAGGTTTACGTGTTTTAGGTTCGTTCTGCGTACATACGTCATCGACGGTAAAAACAATCCAGCCGGGGAACCAGGCGTTGATTGACTTTGGAAATAATTTGTGGGATTATTTGAGGTGTTCCACACGTATTAAATGTTGTTTATACAACAGTATTCCGCTGAAATATTATTTATGTTAAAAAATAAATTCAGAAATTTTGAGACATAATGTTGTCGCTTTGACGTTTGTTCGTTTTAATTTGTCGTATTAAACTATAATATTATATTATTTTTATACTCGTAGCTACCGATAAAGTATGATGTAAAAAAGTATTCATTTCCACTTCGCATGTAATGGGGGCCATCCATTTTTTTTACTTGCTGCCAAAAGTAACAAAAATATGCAATCTGAATTTCGTCACTTTTTAGTGGACAGACAGACGAAGAGAGACATATTCTGTATGCATACCCGCTAGCTAAACCTACCTTCTACGCCACAAAGGTCGTCAAATTAGTTTTTGTTCTTCGTCACTTCACTAAAAGATGATTAGCTTGTTTATCGAAAAAAACTATTTATACAAAATTAAAACATAAAATTTGTTTTGTGAAGGTCAGTTTTGAAAAAAAAAGGCTACAGAAAAGGGCGCATAGAGAATTTTTTTTTTTGATTTAGCAACTCATATTATATTTAAATAACAGTTACGCGACAAAACGCAATTAAAGATCTCCATAAATAAAAGTCACAAAACAGATGAGTTTCAATCCTGGTCAGGTGTTAGGTCAAGGTGCGTTTGTGTATAGACTAGGAGCCAGCGAGCCCCAGCATAGTAGGATTCACTCCTTGTGGTCATTTTAAACCTTTGTGTTTGACTTACATTAAGTAATAAAAATATGAGGTGCCGAATTCTCATTATTCGGCTTGATATATGAACCATGAATCATCTTGTAGATTCGGCTTAGTATAATATGAATCATGAAACATCCTAGGTATATAAAAAATATGCAGTATAAAATTTTTAAATTAGTAATACTGTTTGTGAAATAATTGAAACTAGAATTTTCATAAACGCGTATGCTAAAGTGCGGTCAGCCCGCGGACGATCCAATCATAATGAGTCATTCGCGTCAACATTAACTAATTATTGTGGCATTAGTGCTGAATAAATAATACTATTGATTTAACTATTCCGAATACCATTTTCACGATATCATTACATAGCTAATTGGACGAGTATTTTTCGAATTTTTGACGTCAAAAACCAAACTCGGTGATACGGTTGAGATTAATCGAATCTGAATGAATGAATGAGGTTCTCACATTGGCACAGACTCGAAGTGTCGCGACGCGGACGCATCATTTTTGTATTACTACGAACAACATAAAAGAAAAATAACAATTTTCCCATCTTTTTGCCAAAAAATGGCCCCGCGCGAGTTTCTTACGCTGGTTCTTCTCGCCGAGATAGTTTCCGAACCGGTGGTAGGCATCATGTAGGACAGTTCTATAAGTGTTATTTCATAACCTATAAGGAAATAAAAAGTTTTGAATTTTGAACTGAATAACGCGCGTTGACAAGAATCGTTGGGACACGACGCTCCCTTCATTCTACCGATAAATATTACAAGTCCATTTCAGAGCCCTGATTACAAGAAGTTACTAAGTTCGAAAACAAAATGTATCTATGGGATTTGACATAAGGTTCGGTAAATGACAAGCGAATTCATGTGTCACTCAACGAAGGTCCCTTAGATTTTGTTTTCGAATTTCGTAAGCGATAACTAGCGATGGCATCTTGAATCAAGCCCCAGGGTCCTAGCCTTTACCAAATAGGTACTTTTTCTATTGTACTTTAATTCGGTTGCCTTCATATCAAAAGTAGTATTAGCGTCCAACTATGTGTTCAAGATCATAAAAACATAGTAAAACTCTACTTGAGTGACAGACGAATTAGGTCATAACATAAGCTAGGATCATATTGATTACAACTTACCGAAGTTCGTTCGGACTTCGTTATTAGTGAAGCGCTAACTCGATCAGCAAGTAACTGGGTAATAGGAATTCTCATTGGCGGAATTCGGGCAAGTTAAACGAGTCACGTAGCGCCGGCTATTGGATTCTGTGACTGCAGACGGTGGATTAAAACTGTTGGAATACTTCAGCGCGGGACAGGTAGATAGTTGGACTTGTGCTGAGATCCGTTATTCATCATCGGCAAGCCTACACGTAACGATTTATCGCAGGAACGGTGTAAGCCGGGACGTTTTTAAGTAAAAAAAATTTACGTGGTGAACCACGTAAATCTTTCAGCGTGACAAGTATCCGAAGAATTTGTGTTACAGGTACCAGACAACCAAAGATTATTTCCTTTACTTAAATTAAAACTCTCATACATATTAGTTATGTAACGTAAAGTGATGGATTGAACCTGCACCTCAAACCAAGAACTAAACTAGGTACTTGCTAACTTGCATTCTCTAAGCGATGCATTTAGAACACAAGAACACAAGCAATCTAGTTAAAAGACTCGTTTTATCGAGTCTCGTAATTTGAAACTTTTGTTTTCCTATTTCCTTCGTAATGGCATCTGCGAGTATAGCCTGTACAGGAACTAAGCTTCACTTCACACTACATGGAAACGCTACGCTTCAATTTTTAATCGCTATTATAAGAATGCGCGTCACACAGCATCTTATTTGACGACCTCCGTAGCGCAGTTGAGGGCATTGGCGCTCGAACGAAAGGTCGCGGGTTCGAATCCCGCCGAGGGAACAAAAAGTTTTCAATGTTCCTGGGTCATGGATGTGTATTAAATTTGTGTATAATATAATAAAAATCTTAAATATGTGTATATTATAAAAGTATTGAATATATTTCCGTTGTCTGGTACCTGTAACACAAGTTCTTCGGATACTTAGCACAGGGCCAGATGGACGTGGTGTGAAGCGTCCATAGATATTATATTATATATTATCTATGTGATCTGATCTGAACCGCAGCGAGTATGAAAATGCTATTGTGTGACCAAATGCTGCGGTTCTATGGAATCCATACCGTTACCGTGTCAGCGCAGGCCTCAGCCTCGAATTTTGTGGGCTGCGGCGGGAACGGCGGCGGCGCGGGTGCGGTACTAGTTACGTACTCCAGCGCCGCTGCCGCGCCGCTGTTTTCGAGTACCGGTCCATTTGATTTTAAGCAAAAGATCCTGCCGCTCCCGCCCCGCTGCCCGCGAAATTCGAGGCTGAGGCCTAAGAGGAAACACAAAGGCTGTTTTTCCATACAGAAATAGGGGTCTACGCAACTCCAGTTTCCTCCCTGTATAATGCCACTAGAGTCACATTTTTTTCCTGAATATCTATGTATACTATTTAGTACGTCCTTATTTTTTTTTCATAATTAACTATTCGAGATTATGGAGGTTCCAAAATCTAATAAATATGGCCAAATTGTCGGCTGTGTTCATCCAGAAAACATATTTTTGTACTAAACTATATTTTATCATTTTGTTATTAAACTCAAAACATAGGAACATAGTACTAAATACCATGTTTCTATGTTTTGAGTTTAATAAAAAAATCAAAAATAGGAACATAGCTCAAGCCTTTTTTAGTCTATACTGAAAAAAGCTGCAGTTGTTTATATCGTGCTAGCTAGGGTACTGCGAGACAGCAATAGATTTTATCAATACCTAATTTGTATTTTTCCTTGCCCTTGATGTTTCCTCCTAATTATGTGATCTGACCGTTTGTACCGCGCGCCGCGACGCCTACCGACGCCCAGCGCCACGACGCCAAGTGCCGCGACGCCTACCGACGCCTACCGACGCTCAGCGCCGCGACGCCTGCCGACGCCAAGCGCCGCGACGTTCAGCACCGCGACGCCTACCGACGCTCAGCGCCGCGACGCCTGCCGACGCCAAGCGCCGCGACGCCAAGCACCGCGACGCCTACCGACGCCCAGCGCCACGACGCCAAGCGCCGCGACGCCTACCGACGCCCAGCGCCGCGACGCCAAGCGCCGCGACGCCTGCCGACGCCTGCTGACGCCTAGCGCCGCGACGCCAAGCGCCGCGACGCCTACCGACGCCCAGCGCCACGACGCCAAGTGCCACGGCTCCTACCGACGCTCAGCATCGCGACGCCTGCCGACGCCAAGCGCCGCGACGCCAAGCACCGCGACGCCTACCGACGCCCAGCGCCACGACGCCAAGCGCCGCGACGCCTACCGACGCCCAGCGCCGCGACGCCAAGCGCCGCGACGCCTACCGACGCTCAGCCCCGCGACGCCTGCTGACGCCAAGCGCCGCGACGCCAAGCACCGCGACGCCTACCGACGCCCAGCGCCACGACGCCAAGCGCCGCGACGCCTACCGACGCCCAGCGCCGCGACGCCAAGCGCCGCGACGCCTGCCGACGCCTGCTGACGCCTAGCGCCGCGACGCCAAGCGCCGCGACGCCTACCGACGCCCAGCGCCACGACGCCAAGTGCCACGGCTCCTACCGACGCTCAGCATCGCGACGCGTGCCGACGCCCAGCGCCGCGACGCCTGCCGACGCCCAGCGCCGCGACGCCTACCGACGCTCAGCGCCACGACGCGTGCCGACGCCCAGCGCCGCGACGCCTGCCGACGCCCAGCGTCGCGACGCCTACCGACGCCCAGCGCCGCGACGACTGCCGACGCACAGCGCCGCGACGCCTGCCGACGCCCAGCGCCGCGACGCCAAGCGCCGCGACGCCTACCGACGCCCAGAGCCACGACGCCAAGCGCCGCGACGTCTACCGACGCCCAGCGCCGCGACGCCAAGCGCCGCGACGCCAAGCGCCGCGACGCCTGCCGACGCCTAGCGCCGCCTGCCGACGCCTAGCGCCGCCTGCCGACGCCTAGCGCCGCCTGCCGACGCCTAGCGCCGCCTGCCGACGCCTAGCGCCGCCTGCCGACGCCTAGCGCCGCCTGCCGACGCCTAGCGCCGCGACGCCAAGCGCCGCGACGCCTACCGACGCCCAGCGCCACGACGCCAAGTGCCACGGCTCCTACCGACGCTCAGCATCGCGACGCGTGCCGACGCCCAGCGCCGCGACGCCTTCCAACGCCCAGCGCCACGACGCCAAGCGCCGTGATGCCTACCGACGCCCAGCGCCGCGACGCCTACCGACGCTCAGCGCCACGACGCGTGCCGACGCCCAGCGCCGCGACGCCTGCCGACGCCCAGCGTCGCGACGCCTACCGACGCCCAGCGCCGCGACGCCTGCTGATGCCCAGTGCCACGACGCCCAGCGCCGCGACGCCTACCGACGCCCAGCGCCACGACGCCAAGCGCCGCGACGCCTACCGACGCCCAGCGCCGCGACGCCAAGCGCCGCGACGCCTGCCGACGCCTGCTGATGCCAAGCGCCGCGACGCCTACCGACGCCCAGCGCCACGACGCCAAGTGCCACGGCTCCTACCGACGCTCAGCATCGCGACGCGTGCCGACGCCCAGCGCCGCGACGCCTGCCGACGCCCAGCGCCGCGACGCCTACCGCCGCTCAGCGCCACGACGCGTGCCGACGCCCAGCGCCGCGACGCCTGCCGACGCCCAGCGTCGCGACGCCTACCGACGCCCAGCGCCGCGACGCCTGCTGACGCCCAGTGCCACGACGCCCAGCGCCGCGACGCCTACCGACGCCCAGCGTAGCGACGTCTAGCGCCGCGACGACTGCCGACGCACAGCGCCGCGACGCCTGCCGACGCCCAGCGCCGCGACGCCAAGCGCCGCGACGCCTACCGACGCCCAGAGCCACGACGCCAAGCGCCGTGATGCCTACCGACGCCCAGCGCCGCGACGCCTACCGACGCTCAGCGCCACGACGCGTGCCGACGCCCAGCGCCGCGACGCCTGCCGACGCCCAGCGTCGCGACGCCTACCGACGCCCAGCGCCGCGACGCCTGCTGATGCCCAGTGCCACGACGCCCAGCGCCGCGACGCCTACCGACGCCCAGCGCCACGACGCCAAGTGCCACGGCTCCTACCGACGCTCAGCATCGCGACGCGTGCCGACGCCCAGCGCCGCGACGCCTTCCAACGCCCAGCGCCACGACGCCAAGCGCCGTGATGCCTACCGACGCCCAGCGCCGCGACGCCTACCGACGGTCAGCGCCACGACGCGTGCCGACGCCCAGCGCCGCGACGCCTGCCGACGCCCAGCGTCGCGACGCCTACCGACGCCCAGCGCCGCGACGCCTGCTGATGCCCAGTGCCACGACGCCCAGCGCCGCGACGCCTACCGACGCCCAGCGCCACGACGCCAAGCGCCGCGACGCGTGCCGACGCCCAGCGCCGCGACGCCTGCCGACGCCCAGCGTCGCGACGCCTACCGACGCCCAGCGCCGCGACGCCTGCTGACGCCCAGTGCCACGACGCCCAGCGCCGCGACGCCTACCGACGCCCAGCGTAGCGACGTCTAGCGCCGCGACGCCTGCCGACGCCCAGCGCCGCGACGCCTGCCGACGCCCAGCGCCGCGACGCCTGCCGACGCCCAGCGCCGCGACGCCTGCCGACGCCCAGCGTCGCGACGCCTACCGACGCCCAGCGCCGCGACGCCTGCTGATGCCCAGTGCCACGACGCCCAGCGCCGCGACGCCTACCGACGCCCAGCGCCACGACGCCAAGCGCCGCGACGCCTACCGACGCCCAGCGCCGCGACGCCAAGCGCCGCGACGCCTGCCGACGCCTGCTGACGCCTAGCGCCGCGACGCCAAGCGCCGCGACGCCTACCGACGCCCAGCGCCACGACGCCAAGTGCCACGGCTCCTACCGACGCTCAGCATCGCGACGCGTGCCGACGCCCAGCGCCGCGACGCCTGCCGACGCCCAGCGCCGCGACGCCTACCGACGCTCAGCGCCACGACGCGTGCCGACGCCCAGCGCCGCGACGCCTGCCGACGCCCAGCGTCGCGACGCCTACCGACGCCCAGCGCCGCGACGCCTGCTGACGCCCAGTGCCACGACGCCCAGCGCCGCGACGCCTACCGACGCCCAGCGTAGCGACGTCTAGCGCCGCGACGACTGCCGACGCACAGCGCCGCGACGCCTGCCGACGCCCAGCGCCGCGACGCCAAGCGCCGCGACGCCTACCGACGCCCAGAGCCACGACGCCAAGCGCCGCGACGCCAAGCGCCGCGACGCCTGCCGACGCCTAGCGCCGCCTGCCGACGCCTAGCGCCGCGACGCCAAGCGCCGCGACGCCTACCGACGCCCAGCGCCACGACGCCAAGTGCCACGGCTCCTACCGACGCTCAGCATCGCGACGCGTGCCGACGCCCAGCGCCGCGACGCCTGCCAACGCCCAGCGCCGCGGCGCTAAGCGCCGCGACGCCTACCGACGCCCAGCGCCACGACGCCAAGTGCCGTGATGCCTACCGACGCCCAGCGCCGCGACGCCTACCGACGCTCAGCGCCACGACGCGTGCCGACGCCCAGCGCCGCGACGACTGCCGACGCCCAGCGTCGCGACGCCTACCGACGCCCAGCGCCGCGACGCCTGCTGACGCCCAGTGCCACGACGCCCAGCGCCGCGACGCCTACCGACGCCCAGCGTAGCGACATCTAGCGCCGCGACGCCTGCCGACGCCCAGCGCCGCGACGCCTGCCGACGCCAAGCGCCGCGACGCCTACCGACGCCCAGCGCCACGACGCCAAGTACCACGGCTCCTACCGACGCCCTACCGCCCAGCGCCGCGACGCCTGCCAACGCCCAGCGCCGCGACGCCTACTGACGCCCAGCGCCGCGACGCCTACCGACGCTCAGCGCCACGACGCGTGCCGACGCCCAGCGCCGCGACGCCTGCCGACGCCCAGCGTCGCGACGCCTACCGACGCCCAGCGCCGCGACGCCTGCTGACGCCCAGTGCCACGACGCCCAGCGCCGCGACGCCTACCGACGCCCAGCGTAGCGACGTCTAGCGCCGCGACGCCTGCCGACGCCCAGCGCCGCGACGCCTGCCGACGCCCAGCGCCGCGACGCCTGCCGACGCCCAGCGCCGCGACGCCTGCCGAAGCCCAGCGCCGCGACGCCTGCCGAAGCCCAGCGCCGCGACGCCAAAAGCATACAAAGAACTTTACAGAAAAGAAATTTAACAACAGATGGAGCTTGTGCCTGTTCCATACATCGACAGTTATTTTGTGACCGACAGCAATTTACAACTATTAGCTGCCTGCATATTCGCGCTAATTTTAAATAAGTGGATAAAAAACAAATTTTCCTCTCATAAATAATATAATAGTATATTTTTCATCTTCGGTAAAAGTCGGTCACCGATTAATAATTGGTGACCGATTTTTTGTAGATGAATAATAGAATATACTGATTGCAGTAGTGCAACGCACTCAACATACATAAAGTCGGACATAAATTATATGGAGCAAAACTCTGAACGATTATGGGTCCTACAAAAAGTAGGTCGTAGGTTTTTTATGTACTTGTATTATATTCCTTTTATAAATTAAAGATCATCAGATCCTTATAATAAACATCCTTTTGAATCCAATATGGTGGTCCAGCATATTGGATTCAAAATGGCGGCATTTACTTTTTAATAATTTTTTTGTTGGTTTTGTAGCAATAACAGCTTACATACATAACTTCAGCTTTCTAAGATTTCCGGAAGTAACCTAAGAATTTTGATGATCTGATGATAAATGAGTCAGTGACAAATTCA
This sequence comes from Celastrina argiolus, assembly GCA_905187575.2. Classification (NCBI taxonomy): domain Eukaryota; kingdom Metazoa; phylum Arthropoda; class Insecta; order Lepidoptera; family Lycaenidae; genus Celastrina; species Celastrina argiolus. Next base: position 995,759 of record LR994581.1, on the reverse strand, counting down.
GGGGTTTTTACACATCGATAAAATCTAAAGTATAGTAGCTACGACATTCAAACTAATATACTAATAATTCATGTATTTACTGGTGTCGTTATATGTTGAAATTTTCAACTATTTAGCATCATCTAAAGCAAAGTTATGGGAGTTCAAAAAAACGACGAAACCTTTCGAGAAAAGGTAGGTAGTGCCCTTGCGCTTCGCTTCGCTCGTCTTGACCGTGCCCCCAGATCATAAAGTTGGCAGAAGGTGACTCGCATTCATTAAAATGGGCCCCTTAAAATTGTCGCACGCACGGTGCACTAAGGCGGCAACATTTTTTTTTTTTTATTTTAATTTTCTTTTCTCCCTTGCGGGGTTTACTGAAGCTGCGGGCTTGTGGCCAAACAGATTCAGGTGCGATGATAATTAACTATTATTAGCCAAAAATTTGCGAACGATGCGGCATGTGTTCAGGATGACAGCTTTTTGTAATGTGATGTATGTAAGTGGATGTATATTAAGTGTTTTGACAGATGTGTGCAGTGTTTTTGGGATGACGCCAGTGGTTGAGATGACTATATATTATTATTATTATTATTTTTACGCTACTGTTGTTTCTATCAAAAGATATCTTTGTACAAGTTCAAATAACTGAACTTGTACAAAGATATGATCAAATAATATAAAAACTTATCTCAAAGCGAACACCAGAGCTATTCAGTTTCAAAACTGTAATAACAGTATTCGTATCTCCGACTTGGGTGCATAAGTTTAATTCCGTATTTAGGTGCAGGAGGGTTGATTGATGCTAACTGCGGTGATTAGAGGGTTAAGACGTCGGAGCGCGTGCTCGCGCGGGACTCGAATACATCACTCGTAATGGTTTGCCGTTCGTTTGTTTTGTGTACTTTTAACTTTTTCCCGGAGATTAACCGACTCGTTGAACGAGGTTGTTTATCAGAGAATTTCAAAGCGGTTTTATTATTAACCGATGAAAAATTGATTCAGACCGGAACATAGGTTTAGAGCGTGTAGGCTTTAGAGCTTGGGGTTGATCCGGTGGTAAGCTTGTTTTTTTTTGTTGACTTTCCGAAAATAGCTTGTTAAGTTTTATTTTGAAATAAAAGGTTTTTTTTTCTTTTTGGGTTTATAAGATACCTGATAACTTTTTCACATGGTAAGCTATGTAGACTCGTCTTGGCAACATTTTTACATGAAAATGTTATGTATATAGCTAGAAATTTGTTTATTTTAGAAATTATGATATGTTATCTATTTCTGTTGCCGATACAAGAAAAATAAAACGAATATGTCTTAAATCATTTGTATATTACATAAAGACCGGTCAAGACTAGTAGCTAGGGTCCACATAAGCTGCTGCAAATATAGAATCGCAATATCCATTAAGTGTTCTATAAATCTGTTCCTCCCGCCCGGCGCACGGCGCAACCACCTCCTAGGAATTTCCTCTGTAATTTTCATGAGTTTTCTAAGACGATGGAACTCTGGAAATGCGATCATAAAAATTCTATGTTATCACATAATTCAAGGGTTTTGGCACACCTCCAGAATATTAATGTTCTCAAAAATTATAATATGATTTAATTTTGAAAAAGGCCGCTGTCCCGGGAATTCCCACTTGCGGTAACTTTCCGAGAGTTGGGAAATTTATTGCATAATGCGCCGCCCGCCCTCCGCCCGCTCTCCGCCCGCCCTCCGCGCGCCGCCGCCCACGTCGAAATACATATTTCCCATCAAAGACATAGTTCAGAGAATTAATCGCGAAAGTATTCCGAATTGAAAAAAGCCTTTTGTTATTTTCTAGTTCGGTATTTCAATTTTCTTACAAGATAGTTTAATATTTGAATTGCTATTATTAAAATTCTGCATGTGCATTCTGCGCCAATGTTGCTCAAAGAGTCTTAACTTTCTAGTAATTAATATTACTTATATATAAAAATGAATTGATATTCGTTAGTCTCGCTAAAACTCGAGAACGGCTAAACCGATTCGGCTATTTTTAGTCTTAAAATATTCGGGGAAGCCCCGGAAAGATTTAAACTGCTTGTATGCCCAACGAAGTGGGCACGGATCAGCTAGTATAATAATAATATAAGGTATATGGACGCTTCACACCACGTCAATCTGGCCCTGTGCTAAGTATCGGAAGAACTTGTGTTACAGGTACCAGACAACGGAAATATATTTAATACTTTTATATTATACACAAATTTAATAAACATACATGACCCAGGAACATTGAAAACTTTTCGTTTCCTCGGCGTTATTCGAACCCGCAACCTCTCGCTTGAGCACTAACTCTCAGCCGCTGCGCCACGGAGGTCGTCAATAATTAATCTTAATAATTGTAATAATAAAATGTTCATGTCCTGGAAACTATAAATTGTTTTCGCTGACTTTTTTTATTTGAACTTACATCTAATACTTTAATATGGACGCGTGCCAAGAGAAGACGTCCTGGTTCTCAAAATGTACACACACTTTTATAATAAACTTTGTTAAAAGTAACAATACTTATCAAGATTTATTTATTTATTGGAAGTAAAATAATATATTGGTTGCATTCAGAGTACAGGACAAATGGATATTTCAATTTAAATATATTGTAGGGAACACATTTCTGTTTAGTAAGCAGTTTCGTCATTATGAGCTCGGTGCGCTGGGGCACACCCCAGTCGTCCCGCGTCACCGCCCAGCCCGGTCGTTAGGTAGCTAAGTCAGAATAGTAATTGTAAACTATAAATGTGAGTTGTGACCTTAGAAATAAAACACTTCAGAGACTTTACATATTTTATTTTTGGTAACTCTTAAAGAACTTTAACAAATAAGTTACATTGGTGACCCCGACGTGATTTCGAATTGGACGTTGTTGAATCGAACATTCGTAAATTAACAGTTTTATTGCGTTGTGCGCGTATACTACGGGGCGGCTCATTTATTTTACCGGGCAGGGCTGATATATATATATTTTTGTAAAACCGAGTTAAAATGTCGGAACCTAGTAAAGTGGAAGCGAACTCTCAATCCAGTGAACCGAACTTAATGTTGATATCAGTGTCCTCTCGAATCGCGGAATTTTGGACAGACCAGCCGGAGTTGTGGTTCGTGCAATTTGAAGCCGTTGTCGCGCCTCAGAAGACGTCGGACGAGTCCAAATATCAGTTGCTGATCGCGAAGTTGGGGAAGAATGTGATACAACAAGTGGCGGATTTAATTAGCAGCCCACCCGAGACCAACAAATACCCGGCCCTTAAGGCCCGGCTGCTAGCAATTTACGAAGAAACAGAAGTTCGCCGAATTCAAAAACTGATGGGAGAGTTGCAGTTGGGAGATCAAAAACCCTCTCAACTCCTGCGCAGAATGAAGGAATTGGCCGGAAATCGTGTCAATAAAGACACCCTTATTATTTTATGGCAGAATCACCTACCTGCTTCGGTTCGTGCGATTTTGGCTGCAACAGACCTGAAAGATCTAGAGAAATTAGCTTCGATTGCGGACAAGGTGCAGGAGACGCAGACTTCGTCGAGCATAGATGTGGTGGAAACTTCAAACCAAGGCAGCATCTACGATCGGCTGGATAAGCTCTCGCTGGAAGTAGCAGAGTTACGCAAGAGTTATGGAAGACGCAATCGCTTCCGCTCTAAATCGCGATCATCGAGATCTGTCAGCAGGGACAAGAACACCAACCGACCACGTGTTAGGCGTCCAAGAAATCCCGAGTGGCTGTGCTTCTACCATTTTCGCTACGGGGAAAAGGCGGCCAAGTGTAAGGATCCATGTGCGTGGAAAGGCGAGAGGCCGGAAAACTAACAACCGTGCAGCCAGGGGCGGATGGCTGTGCCGGGATAAATCATCGCCTCAGCATCAGAGATCGTCGCAGTGGTTTGAACTTTCTTATTGACACTGGTGCAAATGTTTCAGTAATACCTAAAAATAGCGTTCATAATTGTAAGAAAAATGGTAATGATTATTTTTTATACGCCGCAAACGGTACGAAAATCAATACTTTTGGCTTAAAAACTCTAAATTTAAATTTAAGTTTAAGGAGAGATTTTCGGTGGACTTTTATAATTGCTAATGTTAAGCAACCGATTATAGGGGCTGATTTTTTAAGTCATTATAATTTGATGGTTGATTTAAGCTCTAGAAAACTAATTGATAAAACGACTCAACTTAATATTGTTACTAATCTTGTTGAATGTTTGCAATGTACGGTTAAGACTGTCGACGAAGGGCACCCTTATATTGATTTGTTGAATAAATTTCCCGATATATGTAAACCCGTGTCATTTAGGGAGCCTCCTCAGCACGACGTGTACCATTTCATCGAGACGTCGGGACCTCCGGTCTACGCTCGAGCCAGGCCACTTCCGCCGAGCCGTCTGAATAAGGTAAGAGAAGAATTTAAAAACATGCAAGCAATGGGAATTTGCCGCCCGTCCAGTAGCCCATGGGCGAGTCCATTACATGTGGTGCAGAAGAAAGATGGGGGAATTAGGCCGTGTGGGGATTACAGACGGTTAAATGCGATCACGAAACCTGATCGATACCCCATCCCGCGTTTGCATGATTTTACGTTCTTATTAAATAACAAAAATATTTTTTCAAAAGTCGATATTAATAGGGCATATCATTTTATTCCTAATAATCCAGAAGATGTACCTAAAACAGCAATAATTACTCCATTTGGTTTATTTGAATTTGTGAGGATGACATTCGGACTACGGAACGCTGCACAAACCTTCCAAAGGTTCATGCATCATACTGTATTGAAAGATTTAAATTTTGTTTTCTGTTATATAGACGATATAATTTTGGCCAGTGTTAATGAGCAACAGCACAGGGAACATTTAATATTGTTGTTTGAGAGATTAGATAAATACGGGATTACAATCAATTTGTCTAAGTCTTGTTTCGGTGTGTCTGAGTTAGAGTTTTTAGGTTTTCACGTATCAGCGGAAGGTATTCGTCCGTTAGATAGTAAGGTCACGGTCATAAGTAATTTTCCTGTACCGCAGAATGTGGACGAACTAAGACGTTTCCTAGGAATGGTTAATTTTTATAGGAAACATTTACCACACGCCGTACAAAGTCAGGCCGTGTTAGGAAAATATATTTGTAACGCAAAAAAGAAAGATTTGTCTCCTATTTCATTAGATTCGGAAGCATTGCAAGCTTTTGAAGATTGTAAAAAACAACTTCAAAACGCTGTCACGTTAAGCTACCCGGATAACGAGGCGCCGTTATCGCTCATGACCGACGCGTCAGATCGTTGCGTAGGCGCGGTCTTACAACAGAAGGCGGGAGACACATGGAAACCGTTAGGATATTTTTCTAAAAAACTATCAGATACTCAGCAACGATACAGCACTTATGATAGGGAGTTACTCGCAATTTATATGTCTATTAAGCATTTTCGAAAAAGTTTTGAAGGTCGTAGTCTAATTATTTACACCGACCATAAACCTTTGATCCATGCATTTAAGAAAGTAAATAGTGATGCAGAAACTCCTCGCAGGACTAGACAACTTTTATACATTAGTGAATTTACAACTGAAATTAGACACATTAGCGGCGAAGACAATGTTGTGGCTGACGCCTTATCGCGTGTCGCGACGATTTCCGTTCCTACGAGTGTCGATTTCGAGAAGCTCGCTGACGAGCAGAAACATGATGACTATATTGCGCAGTACAACCGACAAGGTGGCGCGCAACATAGTAATGTGTTGTTAAAGAAAATATTTTTGCCCGAGAGCAGTAATGATATTTATTGCGAAATGTCCACTAATAAGGCCAGACCTTATTTGACGAAATCATTTAGAAACCTAGTATTTAATTCGTTACACAATCTTAGTCACCCTAGTATTAAAACGACTCGTAAAATGATAACCGATAGATATTTTTGGCCCGAAATGAATCGAGATATTGGAATAATGGCTAGAGCGTGCATTTCGTGTCAACGTGCAAAAATTAATAGACATACGTTCACGAATTTCGAAGCATTTGAGTCCGTAAATCGATTCGAACATGTCCACGTAGATTTAATAGGCCCGTTACCTATTTCTGAAGATGGTTTTAGATATTGTGTTACCATGGTAGATAGAGCTACGCGATGGCCAGAGGCGGTGCCAATAAAGGACATGACAGCCGAAATAGTAGCTAAGGTAATTTATGAGCAATGGATAGTCCGCTTTGGATGTCCTGTTAAATTAACTACTGACCAAGGACGTCAATTTGAGAGTCAATTGTTCTCAGAATTATTAAAATATTTAGGTGTACAGAAAATTCGTACCACGCCATATCACCCGCAGAGTAATGGCCTGGTCGAACGTTGGCATCGTACACTTAAAACAGCGTTAATGGCTAGATTAGAATGTTCTACCTGGATTAAGGAATTGCCTACCGTTTTGTTTGGACTGCGAGCCGCAGGTCGCTCTGACACAGGTATTAGTCCAGCAGAACTGACGTATGGACGTAACTTAAGGTTACCTGGAGATTTTTTCGATGTTACGAGAAATATACAGTATGATACTAGTTTGCTACTCGACGACATTCATAAAGCGATAGAACGTAATAGACCAATATCAAAGAGATGTAATAATGATAATAGGATGTTTTATGTCCCAAAAGATTTAAATTCATGTGAATTTGTTTTTGTGCGAGATGATACGGTTAAAAAACCGCTGAGACCTCCGTACAATGGTCCTTTTCGAGTATTAGAAAGGAAATCAAAAATTTACAAAATTCAATTTCCTAAAAGACAAGCTTTTATATCTATTGACAGGCTTAAACCAGCGTATGTTTTAAATCAAGATTTGTCAAATAACGTTTCAGAATCAACCTGTATACCAGAAAGTGGGTCGAATAAGTTAGAACATACTCAGTTAGACAAACAGACGTTAAATTCACCGGCTACGCAGAAAATATCACGTAGCGGACGTGCAATACGTCGCCCGGTACGCTTTTTGTAATGTAAACAGAGTTATAAATATGTTAGTACTTTCTCGAATTAAGTTATTACTCGAAAAGTCATTCAATTGAGTTACTTTAGTCTTGTGTCACGAATTGTTAGTTTATTAAATAATGGGTAATTACAGCACGAAAAACGAAGAAGTTATTATAGCCCAACCTCAAGGGAAAGTTGATCATTTTAATACCCTAAACAATATTCACGATAAATTGAATATTTTTTCCATCTGCATAGCGGTCGCTACGGTGTTGATACTTATGGTGGTTTTGTGTTTTTGTTGCAAGTGTGCTTTTAAATGTTATCAACAATTTTTAAGATTTCCACTTTTACCTTATACAATTCGTCATGCCTCACGGGAAGAAAATAGCATGCAAGTGCAGGCAAAGCCGCACGAGCAGCAAAGTGTTCCAACTAAGGTGGTGTTCACATAGTGGTGCTATATTAATTTAACCGTAATTGCAAAAATTCAACATAAGGATGTGGACAGTCATGTTAATAAGAAAGATAAGGTACTGTTATACTGTAGGTGATATTTATGTACTACAGGAGTATATTATTGTAGTAACCTGCGTGTTACTGTGTGTGTGTGAATAGTTTTTAAGAATATTATTAATATAGCATAAGAACTTATACACTAACAATAATAACGTAAAATGACTAGAGTGTGAATTACATTTTAATTTTTAATATTTCATTTTAATTATGTATCTATAATTAATAGTGTGTACGAAGCTTTAGAATGTTGGCCGGCTGGGTTTCAAGTTTCAAAATTATTGTTTGGATAATGAACAACACATTGCATTGTAATCCGAATCAGCAGTTAGATTGTTTATACGACACGTATGTTTTTTGTATAGTTTATTGTTAACTAACTTTTCCTTCCATTTTGTTTGTTAAAATTTTTACCTACCAAAATTTTAGGGAGGGTGTGATGTAGGGAACACATTTCTGTTTAGTAAGCAGTTTCGTCATTATGAGCTCGGTGCGCTGGGGCACACCCCAGTCGTCCCGCGTCACCGCCCAGCCCGGTCGTTAGGTAGCTAAGTCAGAATAGTAATTGTAAACTATAAATGTGAGTTGTGACCTTAGAAATAAAACACTTCAGAGACTTTACATATTTTATTTTTGGTAACTCTTAAAGAACTTTAACAAATAAGTTACAATATTATATCTAGCAATATCCCGAAAAATGATAACCACAACCTGCAAGCAAATGAGTGAGTGTACGCATAGGCATGCGTTTAAATCACCATCTTTCCCACACTGCTTATGCGTACAATCGCAAGCAAAAACGTGAAAACACCACTACCACACAAGCAATAATGTTAACACGATCGTGCCCCACACTACCATGCAGGTTGCAAAACTCGAAAACTCGACGCGCGTTTCGCTCCGACCCCGGAGCATCCTCAGGATGTAGATCATCCATCCCATCCTCTGCGAACTATATAGTTACGTCAAGCTTGACGATAATATATTTTAATTGTATGCTATGGATTTTCCCAAAGTAACGCCTGATTCCAAATTCAAATGACGTACATTGTTGTAAGAAATGTTAATCTAGATTTTTAATACCAACACGCTATTTTCTTCAAATACGTTTCCACGGGAACTACGCGAGATTATATAGATTTCGTAAATAATTTTGTCACAAAAATGTAAATAAATAAAAATAAAAAACGTTTTATTTCCAAATGAAACTTCACAGGCTATTTTCGGAAAGTCAACAAGAAAAACAAGCTACATCCGGTTCAACCATAACCCGCCGAGAAGAACCGGCGTAAGAAACTCGCACGGTGGCCTTTTAGCAAAAAGATGGAAAATTGATTGATTTTTAAATGTATATATTTTTTACAATGTAACTTAATCTATACATATTAATATTATAAAAGTTAGGATACATATAGTAAATAAATATAAGCATCCAGTATGGTTGGCCACCTTATTCCCGGGGTGTGCAATCAACTACAAAAATGGGCAACTATATATATTTTTTTTAAACCGGACACCAAATATTTACCTCACGATCGACAACACATAAAATAGTTTATAATGATCCATTGATGCTTGCACCGTAATATATCAAAAGTTTCTCAAAGACCCCGGATTTCATAAGCTCCAGATGAAAGTTCCGCCGCGACATAATGAAAAGCTCTCTCAAAACGCTATGCTTTAAAAGCTCCTCGTATTTTTATTTTTTATTTTATTTTATTTTATTTTATTTGTAAGGAAGACCAACAGCTATTAATGATTACAATATGCATCTTAACTAGAAATTGGAAAGCCAATAACAGGTCCTCACATATAGACATTGTATAGGTTACCAATAGAACTTAAACATAGTAACAGGTAGTTCCTACACTCTAAGGATTATAAACTAAATAATAACGAGTTTACAGTAGACTATCAAGTAGCAAGCATAACGTAGCCACAACAAATAAAATACATAATAAAGTTATAGTTATATATAGTAGTAGAACACAAACCAATTGCACCCCCCCACACCATTTGTCACCTTACATTAATATATTATATCAATGCAAAATATCAAACAAAGGGAAAAAAAAAAGCGCAACTAGCTCGTGCTTTACTATATAACATGAATTTCGACCAAGAACCAACAGTGCATTTAATAACATATACCTACATAATAAAGGATAGTAACATTTATATAATACTTATTTATAACAATTTAGAGTAAGTATATATTTTATACAAGAGACAAGCCAGCTTTACTGGAGCAAATATTCATAAAGTAATCGTTTAGCTTTAGTTGTATTGGTGGTAAATAAATCTATGTCCACGGATCTACAGATATTATTAAAGTTGTTACCCACGCGCAATACAAAGGAGTTCATCCGGTAGTTCGTTGAGACTACTGGTACAAATATAAGGGGGTTAAATCTAAATATTCTCGAAGGCGTGTATAAGTTAAGTTTTTCCAAAAGTTCGGGCGAATCAATTTTATTAGATGCTATTTTAAGTAAGAAGACTAAATCAGCAACATCACGTCGGATCTTAAGCGGGACAAGATGGTGTCTTTTACAAAGTTCTAAATAGTTTTCTGAGGTATAATTAATATTTAATCGAAAACAGAGATATCGAACAAACCGCTTTTGCAAATTTTCAATGCGGTCTATGTATTCTTTGTACCTGGGATTCCAAACTTGTGAAGCGTACTCCAAGTGAGGTCGCACATTACTGCAATATAAAGTTTTTATTGTTTTGATGTTTTTAAATGACGCCGCACATCTCAGAACAAATCCAAGCGCTTTGTATGCTTTTGCAACTATTTTACTCACATGTTCGTCAAATAGTAATTTGACGTCATGATAAATTCCCAAATCTCGAACTGTGGTGAGGCGCTGCAATGGCTGTTGCTTAAGCGTGTAATTCGTGGGTATTATGCTTAGTTTTCTCGAAAATGTAACAACACCACATTTGGAGGGATTAAGATCGAGGCCATTTACAAAACAGTACTGCTCGAGATATGAGATGTCAGCCTGAAGCGTCAGTGCATCAGATTGAGATGATATAGTTGAAAAAATCTTCATGTCATCTGCGAAGCAAAGTAATTGAGATGAGTGAGGTAAACAACCTTTAATGTCATTAACCATTATATTAAATAGAAGGGGGCCGAGCAATGATCCCTGGGGAACTCCACTAGGGATGTCCACCCAACTAGAGATGTAATTGTTGACCACTACAGCTTGGGACCTACGATCTATGTACGAAGTGAACCACCTGAGAAGATTCCCTGTGATGCCTATTGATTCTAACTTATTAATTAGTATTGTATGATCTATACGATCAAAACATTTGGAGTAGTCGGTATATATTACATCAACTTGCTTACCAGCTTCCATGGCCTGCGTCAGATAATCATTAAAAATCACCAAGTTGGTGGTAGTAGACCTCCCACTAAGGAACCCGTGCTGAAAGGAACCAAAAGAACACTTCAACGCCGGGAATAGTTGATTATATATTATGCGTTCGAAGACTTTAGCTAGTATACACAACTTGGAGATGGGTCTATAATTTGTAACATCGGCTTTGGGTCCCTTCTTGTGAACCGGCGTTATAAACGCGGATTTCCATATACCGGGAACCACTCCTTCCCTCAGTGACTTTTTAAATAATAGGGTAATGGGAATCGCAATTGAAGAAGCTGTAGCTATTAAAAATTGGGCTGGTAAGTTGTCAGGTCCGGCTGATTTAGAGGTATCGAGCTCCAATAAGAGTTTCCTGACCTCGTCTAAGTGAACATTAATGTTAGAGATATGCGACACTGAGACATCGACGAGTGAATCAGAATTATTATTAATGGTGGGGCTCGCTAGAGGCGGAGATGTCTGGGTGAAGTTAGATAGAAAATACAATGAAAAAGTGTCACATATTTCACTGCCTGTACTAACTTGCAAGTTATTATACCTAACACTGCTGGGAACAGTACTTGTCTTAGAATTACTCCTTGATTTTATGTAAGTCCAGAAGTATTTTGGATTTTTAGCAATGGACTTCTCAACATTATTCATATAGGTCCGATGACATTCTCTTTCGAGATGCTTCACTCTGTCACGAATAAATTGAAAAGACTCGAGATCGGCCCTATTCCCATAAATATTATATTTCCGTAGATATTTATTTTTTTCTTTAATCACTTTGATCAGTGCCATAGAGTACCAAATAGGGTAGGTTTTATGGGTTAACTGCTTAAACGGTACGTACTTATCTATAAGGTGATTGACAGAATCATAAAAATATTGTACTGAAGCTTCCATACCTCTATTAGAATATTCGAGATTCCAATCGACCTTAGATAATTCTGAATTAATAGAAATATAATCACCCTTGTAAAATATACGCTTTGTTCGAGGAGCCGGTTTAAGACAATCAAGGGTAACACACTCTAAGGTGATAAATAAGGCGCTGTGTAGTGGGTCGATCGGCACCAGGGGGTCGAGGCACTCCACTACCTTAACTGCGTCATTACAAATTACTAAATCGAGTATTCTACCCTGGGAGTTCAATACACCATTATATTGAGCAAGACCGTGCATGTGTAACTCGTCAACAAGTAAACATTCGTTAGGAGACTGGTAGTCAGATGGACTATAACTTAAATCGTTATTTAAGTGCCAACCAATTTTACTCATGTTAAAATCACCGATTATTAAGTATTTATCAATAGGGTTTAGCAAAAAAATATTGTTCACCTTATTAAGATAGTTGTTTAATTGTTGAGAGAAAGTATTACCTAATTTTTGTGAGCATAAGTATAAAACGCATAAATGTAGCTTAGTAGAAGTTGTCTTACCTGAGTTAATCGATAATGTTACCCACAGATCTTCGGCAGACGAATGGAAATTAGGTTGGGATTCCACTCTTAGGTCTTTGTGAGTTGCAATAAGTACACCACCACCCTTCGTCTGCTGTGTAGAGGAGTAGTCTCGGTCACGGCGCCAAACAACATAACGATCATCAAAAATCTCACTATCTGTTATTCCGTCTAACAGCCACGATTCCGTTAATAACACAACATCGTAATTAGCCGTACACATATTACGTTTAAATAGGTCAACTTTAGTTCGTAAACCCCTTACATTTTGGTAGTACATAGATAGTGGTGAATTATTCGCCATTAAGAATAATACAAGTATAGGCAACAGAGTAATAACAGTCTAATTTGCGTGCAAGGGCTGTAAGGTAATAATATAATTGACACGTCATATTGGCACAACTGACGGATAGAACTCGTTTGCATAAGGTGCGAGTAGGCTGATACGAATAATTAAAACGAATGCGTAAAAGAGGGACAAATATATGTTTATTTGACGTATTGGTTGCAGGTGCGATATGGCGATATGCAATACAAAAGACGCTCGATCGTGGACAATAGAGGTAGATAGATAAGGATTGCAACTCAGGGGTGCTAAACAATTGGTTTTTAAAAGCTTTAGAAATTAAGTGAATAATATTTTGTATATAGCGATATGTGATTGAAAAATAATATTTATGATTTTGTAAATTTTGCTCCAGCATAACAAAAACTTGTATAATGCTAATAGATAATAATGCAACCGTGAAACATGATAAAATACAGACTAAGACAATCTTTTTAAATCAATTTCTGTATTAATTATGTGTATCTTGGAAGTATCATTTTGCCGAGCATGTATTTTACCGAACTTTACCCACACGTAGCGGTATCCTAACTTATCTTTAAGAGTGGACTTCGTCTTCGTAAGCAGGTTCTTCGTTGCAGCCGTAAGGTGGTCGTTCACGTAGATGCGATTTGTATTCTCACGAAACCCAATATCACTAGCCGCCAATTGTGTGGTAGACCGCGCCGCAGCAACAAAATCCTCCTTAACATATCTATTGGTGAAGTTAACTACTATGGACTTTTCTTTGCTATTATGGATCGGTACTCTTGCGATGTAATTTATCGAAATTTTGGTAATTGGATACTTTATGACGTTCCCGATGGATCCTATGACTTCGAAGAGATTCTCGTCCTTCTTGGTCGGCACTCCCTTGATCTCCACGTTATTGAGACGCGCCCATTGTTCACTGGCAGCAAGCGACAGATTGCATTTAGCGAGGTCCTCTTGACAACTCTTAAGCTCTTCCCTAAGGAGATTTACCTCTGGCAATTTTGCCTCAACGCATACAATTCTACCAAAGCATTCTTCTAGCTTGTCGCTGTTGAATTCACACGAGGCTCGAAGATCCTTAATCTCGTTCTTTATAGCTTTTACATCATCAACTAGTATGGGGAGACTTGAAAGGTGCTTCTTCATAGCAAGGATCTCATTGAGGATTTTGTCAGATACCGTGTCTTCACAACCAGCGCTACCACTGACTACATTCCTACAGTTGGGACACTTCCAAGCCGCTCTTCTATCAGCACCCAGTTTCCTGTAGCCTGATTCGCTGATACCGGCACAAGCAAAGTCGTATGTGTTTTTACAAGAGGAGCACTGCACAACTTCGTTAAAAGATGATTTACACTTGCTGCACATATTCATTGTTTGCATTACTGATATGAACGTGTTTACAGAAGGAAACAAAATATACGATAGTCAATAAGAGAAAAAAAAAAAAAAAAGGTTGCCGACTACTGGCTTACTCGAATAGCGTGCGGCCGTTACCGATGTTCAACCGAGACTGTATTAAAGTAATTAGTGCTTAGCGGCTAATTTTGTCTAGACCTGTAAATCTGCGGCTTAATCTCGAAGTTGCGCTGCCATAACCATATTCTTCTGACTGAGGGTCTTCTGCAAAAACTATTTTAATTTATAAAGCGGTTCAACTCTGTAAGTAAAACTTAGTAAGCCGGCTACTGCAGACGACAATGATAAAACACACAGCAGACATATTAGTATCTATCTATCTTCTTTCTTATATTAAAAATGAATTTCTTTTCGTTAGTCTCGGAACTCAAGAGCGGCTGAACCGTTTCGGCTATTTTTAACCGACTTCAAAAAAAGGAGGAGGTTCTCAATTCGTCTGTATGTATAATATTTTTTTTTTTTTTTTTTTTTTTTTATGTATGTTCACCGATATTTTCGTCAATTATAGACGGATTTCAAAAATTTTTTTTTTGTTGTATAGAGTTCACTTCTGAGGTGGTCCCATTTTCACCAGGTCAGGATCTGATGATGGGATCCAGGAGAAATCGAGGGCAACCACCGAAAATTGTATGCTCGTATGGTGTTTTTGTTACGTAATCATGTCTTACTCAGGTATATGCTTCCGGGTGTCAACATCTGATGCTGCTGTGCTGATGATGAAGCTAAAGTACTCCTTAACGGTTAGGATTAGCAGTTGGAAGGCAGTACTGCAATTGGACGATGGAAACTATTTAGTAGTATGTAGGGCTAACATGTTGCTTGTGAGGTATGCTTGAATCAACATCTGATGCTGCTGTGCTGATGATGAAGCTACAGTGCTCCTTAACGGTTAGGATCAGGAGTTGGAAGGCAGTACTGCAATTGGTCGATGGAAACTATTTAGTAGTATGTAGAGCTAACATGTTGCTTGTGAGGTATGCTTGAATCAACATCTGATGCTGCTGTGCTGATGATGAAGCTACAGTACTCCTTAACGGTTAGGATTAGGAGCTGGAAGGCAGTACTGCAATTGGTCGATGGAAACTATTTAGTAGTAGGTATGTAGGGCTAACATGTTGCTTGTGAGGTATGCTTGAATCAACATCTGATGCTGCTGTGCTGATGATGAAGCTACAGTACTCCTTAACGGTTAGGAGTTGGGAGCAGTACTGCAATTGGTTGATCGAATGTATGTAGGGCTAACGTGATACTTGTAATATACCATCCAGACTCACGGCGAGAAATCTCGCCGAGAAGTCTCGCCGGCCCTTCTCGCGAGAACAAGCAATTTATCCACACTCTCATTTTTCTCATTCGTGATCTGTTTCCTATGCAGTATGGACGACATTGACGAATTGAAACTGCAGCAGGTTTGGCTGTGTGTTATTGCATATTATAACTTTGTCAATGTCGTTGGGTCTACGCATGATAATAAAAAATATAAATACCTAATAAGTATTATATTATCAAACTCTTTCAACTAAGTACCTATTAATAACAATTATAGCTTCCTAAAAATATGACCAATTCGACAAACGGACGTTGTAATTAGTGACTATATATTAAATAAACTGAAACCCTTAAGTAAATGAACTAGCATCTATTTAAACGCATCAACACAACTAAAAATCGAGAAATAAAATGACTTTTAAAAAAAAAATTAAACCGACTTCAAAAAAAATAACTAAAAAGCGATAAATAAACTAATGTATCTACTTAATGCATAATATATACCTACAATTATTTAAATATTTACAACTCAATACCTAATACTTTAATAAAGTCATCTTTAACTATTTAAATATTTACAGTTATCACTTATTTTTGAAGTCGGTGCCAGCCAAACAAATAAATGTAATTAAGAATACTGACCGACACTAAAATTCAAAGCAAAACTAAAAATACGAATTTGAGCGCGCTGAAATAATCTATTTCAACGCGCTTGCCAGCCGCGCGCGTCAAACAACACAACAGACTATGTTACCTAGGCTGCAGGCTGGCACCGACTCCAAATATAAGTGATAACTGTAAATATTTAAATAGTTAAAGATGACTTTGTTAAAGTATTAGGTATTGAGTTGTAAATATTTAAATAATTGTAGGTATATATTATGCATTAAGTAGATACATTAGTTTATTTATCGCTTTTTAGTTATTTTTTTTGAAGTCGGTTTAATTTTTTTTTTAAAAGTCATTTTATTGGTCTTTAAATATTCGTGGAAATCCCGGGAAGGTTTAAACGGTTTTAGGCTAGTACATTACTAAATATAATAATCTATAATTATCTATGTTATCTTCTTCTTATATATAAAAATGAATTGCTGTTCGTTATTCTTGCTAAAACTCGAGAACGGCTGAACCGATTCAGCTATTTTTAGTCTCCAAATGTTCGTGGAAGTCCTGGGAAGGTTTAAACGGTTCATCACAAACTATTTCTATGCTCAACGAAGAGGGCAAGGGTCAGCTAAATATCATAATTTTTATATCGATTCCAGCATACTACGAAGATGTAGTATCTAAGGCGACATATTCCGATATCGGAGAATACAAGTGTATAATGTTAAATATTATCTATGTAACAAAATTATAACTAGTAGTGCCATCTATCATACTGTACTGTAACTATTGTGACATGTCTAATAAAGTTAGTTGTTATCAAGAAATAGCACGTTTCATTAGGTTATGGGAGAATATCCAGATTTCTTAAGTAAATATTAGTTTACAGTTTAAGAAAAGTGCTAAAAATGGCTATGAGTTATATCCAAAGTGTTCCAAAACTAAAAGGGCGTGAAAACTATGATGAGTGGAGTTTCGCGGCAGAAAACTTGTTAGTGCTTGAAGGTATGATGCATTATATTAAGCCGATTTCATCGATAGAAAGAAAACCTGAGGAAGATGCTAAAACAAGGGCGAAACTTGTTTTGACAATTGATACTAGTTTGTATGTGCATATTAAAGAGACATCAAGTTCGGAGGAATTGTGGAGAAAACTTAAAAACATGTTTAATGATTCGGGGTTCTCACGAAAGATTATTCTTCTTCGAAATTTGATCTCAATAAGACAAGAAAATTGTGATACAATGACTTCGTATGTAACACAATTAATTGAGACGGCGCAAAGATTAAAAGGAACAGGTTTTTCTATTACCGACGAGTGGATCGGATCATTATTGCTAGCAGGTTTGCCGGATAAATATTATCCCATGATAATGGCGATAGAACACTCAGGAATTCAAATTACCACAGATACAATAAAATCAAAGTTGATTGATATGGAAGTTTCTAGTTTTACGGATACGGATGCCAGTGGCGCTGCATTTGCTGCGAAGAAACCATACTGCTATAGAAGGAACAATGCAAGTAAATATGGCGGTACGTCAAAAGTGACAGATGACAAGAAAACAACAATTACATGCTATAAATGTAAACAAAGCGGTCATTTTAGAAACCAATGTCCATTATTGCAAAAGAATAAGCAGTCAAACGCTTTTAGTGTGGTATTTTTAAGTGGAACATATAGCAAACATGAGTGGTACGTAGATTCCGGCGCAAGTGCACATATGACGGCGAAGAAAGACTGGATAAACAATGCCAATTACTCGCCGAGCTTACCAAGTAATACGGTTGCAAATAATACAGTAGTGCCAGTTTTGTGTTCTGGAAACGTACAGATAACAACGGATTGTAACTATGAAATCACAGTCAAAGATGTGTTATGCGTGCCAAGCTTATCAACAAACTTATTGTCAGTAAGCGAGCTGATAAAAAATGGAAACAATGTAAGTTTTGAATCAAGCCGCTGTTACATACGTAATAAGAATAATGTGTTGGTGGCAACTGCAGTGTTAACTAATGGTGTATACAAGCTTCAGACTAAAGAGGCAGATTGTTTACTAGTGGCACAAAAAGTTGCAAGTGCAGAAATATGGCACAGGAGGCTAGCACACATAAACAGTACTGATTTGAACAAGATGAGAAATGGGACAGTGAATGGATTGACATTTGATGGTACTTGTAATATGACAAAGGATAAATGTATAACCTGTTGTGAAGGAAAACAGACAAGATTACCTTTTTCACATGTGTCTGACAAAAGTACTGAGACGCTACAGATGATACATTCTGATGTATGTGGCGCTATGGAGACAAAGTCCATTGGTGGTGCCCGGTATTTTCTTTTGTTCATAGACGACTATAGTCGCATGACTTTTATATATTTTTTGAAAAATAAAAATGAAGTATTTTGCAAATTTAAAGAGTTTAAAACAATGGTGGAAAACCAACAGAATAAGAAAATAAAAATACTACGTACCGACAATGGTGGTGAATTCTGTAATAAAGAAATGAATGATTATTTGATATCAAATGGAATTATTCATCAGAAAACTGTTGCTTACACGCCAGAACAAAATGGTGTTTCTGAAAGAGCAAATAGAACGATTGTGGAGAAAGCAAGATGCATGATGTTCGATGCAGAGCTTGGAAAACAGTTCTGGGCAGAAGCTGCAAACACTTGTATATCTGAAAAACCGCTCTCCAACTTCTAGTCTTGCAAACATGACTCCATATGAAGCGTGGTACAAGAAGAAGACAGATGTTAGTAACATTCGATTATTTGGAAGTCCAGTGATGGCTCACATACCCAAAGAGAGAAGATTAAAATGGGATAAAAAGGCTGAACAGTACACCCTTGTTGGATATGCAGATAATGTAAAAGGATATCGTGTTTATGATTTAAAGAAAAATGAAATTACTATTAAGAGAGATGTGATAATAATGGAAGGAAAATGTGGTATAAATAAATCAGATGAGAAAGCTATATGGATTCAAAATGAGAATCAGAATTTGATTCAAACACCAGAAACTGAAACAGCAAAAAATGAAATTGAATCTAGTGTAATGAGTAGAGATTCAGTGGGGGATGACACCATAATGAATGAATCTCTGACTAGTACAAATTCTGATTCATCAAATTACACTGATACATATGAGACTACAGGTAATACCTCAGTTGACTCGGTTATAACAACAGATATTTCATCACGGGAGGTGCAAGATCTAACAGGTGATGAAATAGTTGAAAATAAGAGAGTGAGGAAACCGCTGACTCGCTATGGTTACACAAACATGTGTACGTCAAACAACTTGCCAGGAGCTGAGGAAATAGATTTCTCAGAAGCTCTGCGTGGACCTGAAGCAGAACATTGGAAGCTGGCCATGCATGAGGAGTTGCAGGCATTTGAGTACAATGAGGCATGGGAACTCATTGATGTACCAAGTGATACTTTAATCGTGCAGTGCAAGTGGGTTTTGAATAAAAAGTTTGATGTGAACAATAAGGTGAGATATCGAGCTAGGCTAGCAAAAGGATTTTCACAACGAAGAGGCGTGGATTATGAGGACACTTTCTCTCCTGTGGTTAAACATTCTACGCTAAGAATGCTTTTTGCTTTAAGTGTACAGTGGCATATGGATATTACACATCTCGATGTAAGTACTGCTTTTTTAAATGGTCACTTAAAAGAGAATATTTGTATGGTCATACCTGAAGGTTTTAAATGTAAAGATAAAGGCAAAGTCTTAAAACTTAAGAAAGCAATTTATGGGCTTAAGCAGTCATCCCTAATGTGGTATGAAAGGGTGAAGGATTGTTTAGGTAAATTAGGTTTTAAAATTAGTAGTCATGAACAGTGTTTGTTTACAAAATTGTGTGATAACTTTAAAATAATAGTAACTGTCTATGTAGATGATTTTTTGATATTTTCTACTTGTAAAAATGAGACTAAGAAATTAATAAATATTTTAAGCAAAGAATTTAAAGTAAAGGATTTAGGCTATGTAAAGAGGTATCTAGGTATGAGAATTAATGTAGACAAGAAATCAAATTTTATTACAATAGATCAACAGGAGTACATAGAACAATTGTTATTAAAATTCAGGATGTCTAACTGTGGAACTATACATACTCCTATAGAATATAAGCTAAATCTTGAAAAGGCAGATAATTGTGTAACAGATGTACCTTATCAAAGACTTATAGGTAGCTTAATGTACTTAGCTGTTATGTCTAGACCTGATATTTCATATACCGTAAGTTATTTAAGTCAATTTAATAATTTTCATAATGAAACTCACTACAGTCATGCAAAAAGAGTATTAAAATATTTGCAGAAAACTAAACATTATTGTTTAAAATACACTAAAGATAATGTAGAATTGAAAGGTTTTGTTGATGCTGACTGGGCTAGTGACATACTGGATAGAAGTCATATACTGGCTTCTGCTTTATGATGTCTGGTTCAGTGATATCATGGCAGAGCAGAAAACAGAAAACAGCTTCTGTACTGGACAGAAGCTGAGTATGTAGCTCTATCCGAAGCAACTCGGGAAGCTACATATTTAAGAAATGTAATGTATGAAATAACAGGTAAAATATTAACTATTATGATATACTGTGATAATCAGAGTGCGTTGAAATTGGCAACAAATAGCCAATCACCAAATAGAACAAAACATATTGATGTTCGTCACCATTATGTTAAAGAGGCTATTAAAAATGATTTAGTTAAAATTACATATATTTCAACACAAGATATGCCAGCAGATTTGTTAACGAAAGGGTTATTGTCAAACAAACATTATAAATTTTTAAACATAATAGGACTTGTTTCTAAATAAAATTTATATTAATGTTAAAACATATTATTAAGTTCAGAATATAAGTAAATATTTTGTTATGTAGGGGTGTTAAATATTATCTATGTAACAAAATTATAACTAGTAGTGCCATCTATCATACTGTACTGTAACTATTGTGACATGTCTAATAAAGTTAGTTGTTATCAAGAAATAGCACGTTTCATTATATAACAGAAAAACTTGTGAACTACCTTATGCAACTGGCCCCGGAAAGGTGCTCGAAATAGCTTGTTATCAACAAAACAGCAAAATAAGAAACATTTCCAATTGTTACACCTGCCGGCACTCCGAGTCGACGAGGAAATAATTATCATTAAAACAAGAGGAGCTTAAGTCCTCCGATGCCGACCGAGGCACCTCCTCATTAGTAATTAACATTTTAATTGGGGAATCGACCGGAATTCCGCTCGTTCATTTGAAGACCACTCCAATTTAACTTTGAAAATATTTTTATTGAGCGATCTTATCGTAAAAATAAGTGCTACGTTAATTGAGATTAATAGGCCGATCGAAATTATGTTTTAAGTACGCCTTAATTGTGATGGAGAAAAACTGCATCTTCAGGACCAAATCTTTATTCTGGGTTTATAATTAAATTAGGGGTCAAAAATAATTATATTTCTTGGTAAGGTTAGTATAATGTATTAAAATAATAAAAATGAAAAATGGTACATAGGTTTTACATGGCGAATAATTTTGCAGTGAAAAATTGTGTCGTCATGTTCCAAATTTGAAATATTTTAAAAATAAATTTACAACGTGCTAATTAATAGGCTAAAGACATATTGTATGCGGCCAATACATATTATAAATCTGAACATGCCCCCGGGCGTTGAAAGTTTATCTTTCAACCAAATTATGAACAATTTTATAATCGATTTATAAGAATAAAGTAAAACATAAATGAACAATTAATGAAACAATATAAAAACAACTTAACCCCATGGAAAATAAAATCTTAATACTATATAATATATCTTAATACATACTAAACAGTTACTGTTAAACTAAAAATAAATAGTAACTAAACATTAATAATTATATCATATTTTTAAAAACAATAAACTTAAATTATAACTTATATTGGGAGAGGACATATTTTTGCAAAGGATCTTCTGATGACTCCTGAAGAAGTTTGGAGATCGGCGACCCGCACCACTCCATCACGGCCTGGATGGACAGCAACTACTGGTCCCAATTTCCATTTCAAAGGTGGTATATTATCTTCCTTGACAACTACCAATGTATCCAGTTGGAGAGCATCGACATCAGAACGCCATTTAGTACGTATTTGCAATTCTGATACAAACTCTTTGCTCCAACGTGTCCAAAAATGTTGTTTCAGTTGCTCTATGCAATGGAATCTCGACACAGGTCGTATGTTCTGATCTTGTAACTTGTACTTATCAGGTAACGATGTCATAGGACGACCGATAATAAAGTGTCCGGGTGTGAGTGGACTCAAATCCGCCGGATCGGACGACAGAGGCGTGAGGGGTCTCGAGTTTAGTATTGCCTCAATTTGAGCTAATGTGGTACTTAACTCTTCAAATGTTACATTACAATTTCCTAGTACTCGTTTCAAATGAAACTTAGTAGATTTCACACCTGCCTCCCAAATGCCGCCGAAATGTGGAGAGTATGCAGGAATAAAATGAAATTTAATGCTATCATTAGAGTAGCTAGCGCTTATTTGGTCAGAGTTGTTTTTTCAGAAATTTCGATAATTCATTATAAGCACCAACAAACGAAGTGCCATTGTCGGAATATACAGCACTAGGCTCACCCCTCCGCGCAATTGGTCTGTTTAGAGCGTTCATAAAAGTACTGCTGGTTAGATCACCCACTAACTCTAAATGTACACATTTAGTGGCTAGACAAATAAAAATAGCGATATAGGATTTTAACAGCCTGCAACCTCTTCCTTGACGGCTCGCCATCATAATAGGACCGGCATAGTCTATTTCAACATTTTGGAATATAGATCCACCTACTTGAAGCCGCTGCTGTGGTAAGTTTCCCATTAAAGGGTTCACACTTTTACCTGCTATACGAGAACATAATATACATTTATGAAAACAATTCTTAGCCAAGTTTCGACCACCTATCGGCCAATAGTTATCTCGTATTGTAGCTAAAAGCAATTGTGGCCCAGCATGCATTAATCTTTTATGCTCATAATCAAATAATAACTTAGTAAAGTAATGAGTGGACTGTAACAATATAGGATGCTTTTTATTATAGTGAAAATTTGAATTGTCGAGACGACCCCCGACACGCATTATCTTATCATTATTCAGAAACGGTGTAAATTTTAATAATACATTTTTTGTTGGTAATTTTTTACCATTCAATAAAAGTTGATATTCTTGACATGCAATAATAATTAATTGTGTGTTTTGAAATTCATCTTCATTAATATAACAAGTTAAAATTGTTTCTTTTTTACACAACTTAATAAAACGTAACATTTACTCTATTGAACGAACTGAACGCAAATACTTAGAAAATCTTTCAAACTTAATAATATTATTAATCTTAACTTTATAAATATTCGTACTCAATGCAACATTTGGTCGCATTTTTAGTAAAATTATTATTGATATAGGTAGTTCTGAAAACAAATGACCATTAATCAATAAGTAAATTTTACAAATGATGGTCCATTCACCACAAATTCATAATTTTGTAATAATAGATCGGAATGTAAACAAGTTAAATAAAATAAAAATGTAAATAAAATTAACATGTTAATCTAATGTTTTCAAATACTACTTATATACAAATAATAATTAATAATATTTTTTCTTACAGAAAATTTTAGTCTTATGTTCTATGTTTTCGTACTCTGACATAAAATCAAAATACAAACTATCCATTTTACTATCTTTCGCTAGTCTGCGCTCTAACGGAGATAAACAATGGGAAGCTCTATTATACGAGTCTCCTAAAATATTTGAATTCATTTTCAACGGTGTTCGACCGCAAAATCGACCGTTGCTAAGGCGAGTAGTATTCCTTAAAAGGTGGTCCTCACATTTCAACTCTTCTTGTGAATAACATGATGAATTAGGGCCAACATCTCCTAATTCCTTAAACCTAGATAAATCATCACGTATATTTTGTACAGGACTTAATTTT
Source organism: Celastrina argiolus (assembly GCA_905187575.2). Classification (NCBI taxonomy): domain Eukaryota; kingdom Metazoa; phylum Arthropoda; class Insecta; order Lepidoptera; family Lycaenidae; genus Celastrina; species Celastrina argiolus. Next base: position 971,837 of record LR994581.1, on the reverse strand, counting down.
GCTAAATTACATTGTAAATCACGTGAATGAAATGTAGAGTAATTATAGTCATATGGGCCCGAAACAACCCATCCTAATTTTGTTTCAATAATAATAGGTTTACCTTTACCTAAACTTGTCTTCTGTGACCCTAGAATATCCCAAAAGTGATCTGCGCCTATCAAAATATCTATGTCCTTTGGCGAGATAAAATCGGGATCTGCCAATTGAATACCCGACGGAATATTCAGGTCTAATATATTTATGTGGTGCCGTGGCATCTTGTCAAAAATCAATGGCAAAACATAACAGTTTGCCGTAAAATTATAATCATCGTTAACGGAATAAATATTTGCGTGACAAGACTTACTTATGTGCGACTCTATATTGTTGATGCCCACCAGAGATCGACGAGTATTCTTAACGTTTAAACCTAATTTAGAAATTAGTTTTTCTGTGATAAAACTACATGTACTGCCGCTGTCTAGTACCGCACGGACTGTGTGAAACTTATTATTTTTATCACATACTTTAACTAGAGCGGTTGACAATATAACATCACTCTGATCGGTGTTAGTAAAAGATGAAATATTTGACGTCAATGCAACAGCCTGGACGTCTGAATTTGAAACTTCACAACTAGAAGTCACCACAGGACTTGTATTTTGGTTTAATCTAAAATTATCAATATGTAACCTGACATTGTGTTTCTTCTTGCATATATGACACCCTGGCCTGTAACACTTACTAGAAAAATGCCCTTTTTGTAAGCAATTAAAGCATACCTTTAGAGCCGGTAATGCTTTATATCTCTCCTCATTACTTAACTTTAAAAACTGAGGACAATTAATTAATTTATGAATTTCGCTACACATGGGACACGGCGGACAGGGATACGGTGACAGTGAATTAAACTTTTTCGGTTCCTGTACACTTACCATCGATCTAAGTTTAAAATTTTGTTTACTTGAATGAGTACCTGAATTGTTGTTACGAGAAAGTTCTAATGTCTCAACTAAATCGGCGCGACTACGCAGGAAACTTAAAAACGTATCGAAAGTAATCTCATTAATTCTATCAATCCTTCCTCTAAACTCCTCCCACTCTCTATACGTTTTCTGATCTAATTTATTCGTAACAATGTAAATTAATAGCGTGTCCCAATGTTTAACGGGCTCCCCCAATGATTCTAACGCTCTTAGATTTTTATTCAAAATGTCAATCAAGTTCTTAATATTACAAGACGACTCTTTACTTAAAATCGGTATATTAAATAATGAATTGACGTGGTTTTGTATAAGGAGTCGTTTGTTATCATATCTATCGCATAGTAGATCCCATGCTAAAATATAGTTATTACAGGAAAATTCTATCGACTTTATAACCACAGCAGCGGAGCCTTCAAGTGAAGCACGTAAGTAATGAAATTTGTTAATATTTTCTATTTCAGGGTTGCAGTGAATCAAACTAGAGAAGGTGTCCCGAAACTCCAACCAATTGTCGTAAGCTCCACAGAATTTCGGAAGCTGTATAGTGGGCAACCTAACCGCACTACCGCTTGCTCTGTGAGAACTATATTTAACAGACTCATTTTGTTCAACGGGAGAGAGTAGCCTCTGAGCACGAGCAACAATGTCAAAATACTGAGATTCGAACTCCGACCGCTCGGACAATTGCTCCTCGATGCTTTCTGATATACATTCCAGACTCACCTGCACTTCGTTGTATTGGTTGTACAATTCTTCTACCTTTCTTAGACGCAACTCTAGCTCTGCTTTTCCCTTACTATCTAGTGATACCTCCGCGAGCTGCTCTACATGTTTGCTGAAAATTGTAAGTCGGCCCTTACAACTCGCGCGTTTTCTTACTAATTCCTTCTCCGCGGCCATTTGGGAGTAGATATAAATCGACTAAATACTGTAATACAGTAGAAAATTAATATTAAAAACTAATAACAATGAATATTTACTGTGACAACTAATAATAATATCAATCTATTTAAAACTTGAACAATTATGTAGACGGCAATATATTAAATTTATATTTAATAATCTTTAAAATTTTATAATACTTATAAACAATTAAATTGACTTTGTCACAGTTACAATGTAATAATAATTTATAATACAATTAATATTTTACCTGTGTACCTAATATGAATGAAATAATTACAAAATAAACCTTACCACATTAGCGAAAATAATAATAATCAATAATACCGCTCAGAGACCCCTATTACGCTTTTCGAATATTCTTTTAGTCCAATAATAATTCTTCAATAATCTGGTTCAAAATTCTTCTCAATAATATAATTCCCGTTGGCTCCAACAATTTCTTCAATTTTTTTCCTTAATAATCCGGCTCGAATTTGACCAATCCTCAGGACCAAATCTTTATTATGGGTTTATAATTAAATTAGGGGTCAAAATTAATAATATTTCTTGGTAAGGTTAGTATAATGTATTAAAATAATAAAAATGAAAAATGGTACATAGGTTTTACATGGCGAATAATTTTGCAGTGAAAAATTGTGTCGTCATGTTCCAAATTTGAAATATTTTAAAAATAAATTTACAACGTGCTAATTAATAGGCTAAAGACATATTGTATGCGGCCAATACATATTATAAATCTGAACACTGTAAATGGTCGGAAATGGTCTGGGGTTTTATGAGACACTCAATCATGCGGACGCATTCTTATTTTGAAGCTTAAGACATAATATCATTACAGCTATTAACAGCGTTGCGAGAACGTACCCAAAAGTAGAATTTTCGGTACTTTTTATCATATAACTTGTACCTCAACGTGGACCTTACGTGTGAAACGGATAACCGACACGCCTGGTGGGAGATCAGGCGTAGAACCAACTTTTTACATGCCCATCCGACGTATGGGTCATCTTTCTTGTCAGACAATCAGGTGATCAGCCTGCATTGTCCTAACCAAACTTGAAAACAACATTTTTTGTTGTTCCGACGCGGGAATTGAATCCGAGTCGAGAGCTAGGCTCTAAGCCACTAGACCACGGAGGCGTTAGTATAATATTATGTTCCCAAAGACTTCGTGTGCGCAAAACGAAATCCTGCTAGAACAGGAGCCTTACTCTCCAAACTGATAACGATTTTGATTCAGATTCGATAGTACCGCGTATTCCTGAATAAATTGACGTTTGTTTATTTTGATTCTCAGTCGATTGATATGGTCGGGAGTACATAAAGTTATCATCTAACGATTTTCTTTATCCTGGTTTGTTTCTTAGCAATCCACCAAATAAAATAAATGTTGAAATCGAACTGATTCGATACTCGATTGTGTCGGGAGGCCTGCAGTACTCGTACATTAAGCCACTTCAACAATACACTAAATAAATATCTAGGGGCATGTCTAGTGGCCTTATAATAATTACAATAATTACTCTGTGTGAGTCGGTCCCTACTCGGTAGCTTGTACTATGTCATTGGGGTTAGCGGGAACAATTGACAGCTACGTATTCGTAACTATCAATTCAAGACATGAATCGATAAAGATGTCGCAAAAAAATACCCAGAAAATCGAGTTTAAACAGTCCCTTAAACATTTTAGGATGTGTATTGTGTAGTAACGTATTAAGTACATTGATTCTACAGACGGATCTTTAGATTCATTTACTTAGTACGTTACGACCTATTCTAAAATATTTAAGAACTCAATATTGTCACAATCATAATTATTTTACTACATATTATTATCATCTTCATCCATTCATGTCTTCAATTATCATCTCAACACTTGTTTATAATTTTTTTTTCGTTCCGTTCGGTTTTTTATTTTTTAATTCGTCTATTATCAAATGATTAAACGTTAAGACGTCTAAATAAAAAACGCATTTAATTACAACATCAAATAAAAAGTGAAATTGAACTCAAACATAAAGCGGTCTAATTAATGTGTTGTCCACCGGAGTATAAATAAAACCCCACACTTTGACCGGCGCTCCGTCCAGTTGGACGGTCAGTAGACAGAGAACGTCTGTAGATATATTATTTGTTTATAGCTAATGTTTATTTAGAAATATTTGAGTTCTGATTAAAATTTAAACATATAATAATAAAAATTGCAGTCACTATAACTTTAGGATATGATATAGATAACTATATAGATTTTTTTTTTCAAAAATTAAAAAAAAATATTTTTTTTGGCTTTATTATTTTTGCGACAGAAAAATAAGAAATGGTAAAAAGAAAAAAAAAATAGTTTTTGACAAAATAAATATAAAAAAAAAACATTTCCGAAATGAGGAAAGGTAGTATAATCGTATATCAAAGTTATAGTTACTGCTCTTTTTACACACTGTATTAATACTATGCGAACGTTGTTCACGAAGTAATGGCTGATTCCATTAACTATGAGTTCTGAACATTTTTTATGTAGATTATGTGGGAAGATGTTATGTGATCGTGTCATTACGTCTAACTTAGGAGTTTTCCACTTTCGCATTTATAATAATTATTGGCTCTCCACACAAAAAGGACGTGGAAATTAAAAATATGGAGCGTGTGGTGTATGTCAGTCTGTCTGAAGCATAGTACCAAACACATTTTGCAAATGTAGTTTATGCTTTTTAGTTGTTGAAATTTTTTTAATGGAAATACTTCATTATTTCTAAAGCGAAAACTTGTGTTAATTAATTACAGAGCGTAGCTTATGGCTATAGCACGCCCACGATGTAGGAAACGACGTAGCAGCCACACCCGAAGGCCGATTACATAGCAAACTCAATGAAAGTCTATGAAATCGGCAGCAACGTTAATAATAATAATAATATCTATGGACGGTTCTCACCACGTCAATCAGGCCGCATGCCGAAGAACTTGTGTTACAAGTACCAGATAACGGAAATATATTTAGTACTTTTATACTATACACATAATATTTAAGATGTTTAGTATCACCGGAAGGTGAACTTTATACTTTTTGGTTCGTATGTAAAGTTATTTGACGATCTCACAGAAGCACCACCTACCGGGTTCAATTAATACACTAAAACCAAAATAAATAACCTCAACAAATTACTTGCACTTTTTTTACTTTATATTATGGTCGAAAAAAAGAACTAATTTAGACCAAAAACCTACAGTACAATATTCAATAACTTGATGTAAATATTACGTGGTAAATAATCAAAAGATATTGTGATTACAGAGGCTACTATTTTCAAACATTAAATTAAAGTAAATTTATTACACCAGTGTTGATCAAATCGAAACATTTTATACAGAATATTTTTCTACAAAAATGTTTTCTGAAGGTCGTCTGCCACCGTTTTGGATTAGGAATTTATATAAATTAAATGACGTTCCATTAATAAAATGTTAATATTGTGTTTTTTAAATATTACTATCTTATACTAATGAACTGGACTAGATATTGCAGGATGCTCTTTTTCGGGATAACAGAACTATCGCTACACGGAATATCATCAAAATTAACTTAGTAATTTCTGCACGAAAAAGTCACAAGCATTATTATCCTACAAACGTTTATATTTATAATACAAGTATAATTTATCTTGTAATCAGTTCCATTTAGAAGCCATCATGAACGAGTGCCCTTCAATCAAAAACCAGTGAACCGTCCGGGACACCAAAGGATGAAACGTCGATTTTTGTACAAATATGTTTGTCTCGTTCCATGCTCCAATGCTTGATAAAAATATTTAGACAAGAGACGCCCCCGTTAGTCCAATGGTTTGAAACTTTTCACTCGACTCTGAAAGTCGTAGATACATTTCCCGAGTTAGAATAATGTAAAAAATAATAAAGGAACTATGTTTAAAAAATCGACTTCTATAATTAAAAATCATAAAATAATACTTTTATAATATTGTATTTAAAATTAACGTAGTGACTCGAAGAGAAAAGTAAAATGCTACAGACATACTGACTTTCGTGTCGATTTATAAATGCAAAAGTGAAAAACTCACAAATTAGCCGCACTGAAACTACATGTACACATATCATCGACATAAAAATCTACCGACAAGTGTTGATTCGTGATAAAATTTGGTGAAATATGTTCATAAAATAAAAACTACAGCGCCAAACTATGTCAAATTTTTATGGGACCAAATGGCAGCTATTTTATGTCGAATAAAAAAAGAATCACGAAAATCGGATCATTAACCTCACTGTAATCGGTGTACATACATTAAAAAACCCGGTCGAATTGAAAACCTCCTCCTTTTTTGGAATTAGTATTTTTTGTTACCTTATCTGCGGGCGTTATTTATCTAACAAGAAAACCATGCGCCGAATGGGTATGTAAAAAGTCCATCCTGAATCTGATATCATATCAGTTGTGACGCCTAAACGTCCAACTAAATCTGGCTTACGGGAGTTAAGAAAGAGAGACAAATCTTTTGTATGGACGGCTTATGAGAGTTCGAAAAAGAGACTAATCTTTGTATGGATACAATCAAATCAATCAATCAAATATACTATATTGTGCAACAATACATAATATCAGACATGACAGGGCGGCCTTATTACATTAAGCAGCAATTTCTTCCACGCAACCCTTTTTTGCAACACACTAAGGCACTATGAAATATCTTTCTGCGTAGTGGTTTCAACAAAACTGGCCCCCGACATTACTGTACATATTTTAAGTTATTTCAATCGTTGAAATTCCCCTCCAGGTGCCAGGTTTCCATTTCGAATTGTTTATTTCCTTCGAACGGATAAAGCTGAACCAAAACACTCTGTAAAGGGAATAGGATTGAGCTGCAGAATTTTAAGCGACCGGCTCGGGGTTAACGTGAGACTTTATTTTCATACCTCCTCCCCTTTCTCCCCCCCCCCCTTCCTCCCGCACGCTGCCAAAGTGCTGGAGGTGAACTCGAATGTTTTATATAAATATAGTCTCCCTGTGGTCAAAATTCACCATGAAATATAAGTTTAAAGTTTAAAATATGGGTTTATTGCCTTTTAGATAAACAAAAATATCAATGCTGGGTGGGACTCGTGTATGTCGCAGTCATGTGATTGAATCTGCAGTATAATTGGACGACTAGCGCGTTTATAATTGAATGACTAAAGGACTTTAGCATAGTCGTTGAGCATACTCTGTAATCTTTGATAGGGGTGACCTTAAGTTCGCAACTTAAAAGGTCGTATTCCGCCGAGGAAACAAAAGTTTTCAATGTTCCTGGGTAATGGATTTGTATTAAATTTGTGTATAATATGATAAAAATCTTAAATAAATATGTCTATAGTATAAAAAATATTAAATATATTTCCGTTGTCTGGTACCTGTAACACCAGTTTTTCATCATCATACTTAGCACGGGCCAGATTGACGTGGTGTGAAGCTTCCATAGATATTATAATATTATATTTGTGTTGCCATTACAATAAATACTGAAACATAATAAAAGAGCTACTACAATCGTGATTTTTAGATGTCGAATGTGACCGGATTCACACTTGGCCAGTTCTAACCTTTATTGTTAGATTAGACCAATTCCGATTTTTATTTCTTTCACTTTTTTTACAGAACAATCGCATTATTTCGTTGAAAATAAATAATTTATATCGCATCGGCTACAATGGCTGACCACAATACACAAAACCTCGGCCATTGTGGAAATAACAATACGTTCTCAAGGTTAGGTGTTAGCAGCTCGCAACTCGTCGCGTGCAACACAATATTAGTATCATCGACGCTAATGACCAGGGTAGGGATGCTCATTCCTGAAAATCCGCTTTTAGAACTACAATGATACCGTAAAGAGTATGAGAACTTTAGTGAGGATATTTAAACCGTGTGGGCTTGAAACCTTAGGTGCCACGCTCTCAGGTCTCAGGACCGGGACTTCCACGCGCTGCCTGTTGTCTCGCCATTCAGGTCTAAGCCTTCCATGGCTTTTTCCCTTAGTGCCATGGTATTCCTCTGCGTTTTGTCGCGGAGGGTTTTCCCAAGAAAAACTGGAATTAGTTTCGGCATCCGGTATCCTCAATACTGGACGCCAGACTTCACGTAAAGGGGCTTATTCCCCTGGTCGTGATTTCCCGCTCCGGGCCTCTCGGTCCTGGCCATTTTTATTATTTTTTTACAAAAGTTAAAAATAAAAATTTTTGGCTTTATTATTATTTTTGCGACAAAAAAATAAGAAATGGTAAAAAGAAAAAATATTTTTTTTTTGTTTTTGACAAAAAAAAAATATAAAAAAAATACATTTCCAAAATGAGGAAAGGTAGTATAATCGTATCTCAAAGTTAAAGTGACTGCTCTTTTTACACACTGTATAGGTATTTAATACTTTTATAATTCAATGCCAATATTTTTTCCTGTTCTTCGTATTCGGTATACTTCGTACTATAAATGTTTATATAATATGACAATGCATTGGTGTTAGGTGTTCATAATAATATGAAGTTTTCAAACTATATTCCGCGGGAATCCTATATGTTGCTGCAATGAAAGTTTTATGTATTTGCGCATAGTCTACTAAAATAAATAAATAAACGTTTATTCAACAATACGGACATTACTCTACACAATGGAAAAACCATATTACTATCATTACATACAACAAGACATAAATAAGACATGATTAAACAATAACAACAAAATACAGGAATGCGTTGAAAATGTAATAAAAATCATGAGGTCTAGGTAATGATGGTAGGCAGTGCAATGCACCGATTGCCGAAATGGTATCCACTCAGGATAATGACTGGATACTCCACAGTCCCTGATATTCTGTGGACCCAAACTGTCAGGTGCGAGACAGACTACTACTACATTTGCGTTCTAATATACTTAATAGATAAAATATAATTTATATACTAAATAAAAAAAATACTTAATAATAATTTATATCTATATCTATACTAATATTATAAAGCGGAAGAGTTTGTTTGTTTGTTTGTGTTTTTTTTTTTTGAAAAATTATTTTTTTGTTGGATTGTCCATTTATAGAGGAAGGCTTTAGGCTATATAAGATTACGCTGCGACCAATAGGAGCGAAGCGTCAGTGAGAAATGTTGCAAAAACGGGGAAAATTAATTACATTTGGGGACTTTCATTGCGTGCGCTGCATAAACGGCTTAAGTCACTCAAAAACCACGCGAACGAAGTCGCGGGAACAGCTAGTGTGTAATAAAATAATATTATGTAGTTGTGCCAAATTTCATTAAAATCGGTTCATTAGTTTTAAAGCCTGTGCAATGCAAACAAACAAAAAAAATTTGTATTTATTGTATTAGTATAGTCTTGAGTGAATGACCAGGATAACTTTGGAATACTAATAAACTTACGGGGTTAGTCAGTCGGTCTCACTTTTTATAGTCTTTTAGCGTAAAAGAACTAAATAGCGAGACTTGACATCTTTTACAAGTTTTTTTTTTGATGGGATGTATAAAAAAATAAATTTTTAGTGGCAAGAATGATAATTGATAATTAGTAAAAACATTTTTTTTTTCAACTATTTAAATAAAATACGTATCCAGAATTAGAAAAGGAAGTACAATAATATCGCTAAGTTGTCATAAGTGGTATTTTACACCGTGTATTTACTTACATAAGTACCTCATAGGAACTGTTATTTATTTAGCAAACAAACAGTAACAATAAAGCTGTTACCTTACTATAATATTACAAGGAAACACAACTTGTATGAACTAACCTATACAACGATAGCAGGCCAAAGTAATACAAAGTCCGTTCAATGTGTACACTTACCGTTTCGTCAGTTTACGCCGGACGTTGTGCGCGGTATATCTTCCAATTACGGCGGTTTACGTCGGCATCGACCCGCTCGAGGAAAATACGTTTGTTTACACGTCATTTTTGTTCCGGGCATACATGTTCTTGATGAAAAAATAACGGGTTATTGATACGTTATTTTTGGAAGCCCGTAACTTTCTGAAGTATTTTCCTCACTACCTAATTATAGTATACTAGTATTTCTGTTAAGAACAAAAGTAAATTACTTCTACAGGAGCGACATTTAACAATAATTGACATAAATGTATGCTTGTGTTTTCCTTTGTTGTGACTGTCCAGCATGGTGTTAGCAGAAGCAATTGGCAGCAACGTTACAACCTTGCCGAAAGAAAATTATAGTCTGAAAACGTATTTGTAAATGGAATATGTTACTAGGTATCCAAAATTGATTAAAACTTTTGTCACAATAGGGATTGTATCTGTACAAATATACTAGTTTTCTTTTCATTGAAAAATACAAAGTATTAATGAATTTACAGACATTCGAAATTATTGAAAATTTGCAGACGTTAAAAAATGACGTCATCAGATCTAGAATTTGAAATTAAATATTTTGGAAACTACACGACTCATATTTTTAGTATATTTATACAAATTTATCAGATTTACAATACAATATTATGAGTAATAATAATAAAAAACCTAGTAATAATGAGTCTACAGACATTAAAAGTTTCAGTGTTGTAAAATGACGTCTATGCGTCGAGAATTTGAAACAAGTATCAATCAACAATATACAACAAATATCAACAATATCTCGGAAACTACATGACGTATTGTAAAAATTTTTTTCAGACATATTATTTATTTTCAACAAAGTATACCTACTGAGAGCAAAAACTAAAATTTGTGAAAATTTTTCATTGTTCCTGCTAAGGCTCCTGCCGACTGTAGCGTGAACTAAGGATATAGGATATATTTACCTCGCGCCGTGTTATAGCCGCCTTGACCTACAGTTCACTACAGCACAATAAATTGTCGTCCCTTCGAATATTGTCATCGAAAACGCCGTACTTAAAGCAAACACCGCTTTTAGAATAGGCTCTACAGATGCCTATATCGTTATGCAAAAACCAATGGGACCACCCAACGACAAAAGTTTAAAATTGGTATTTTATTTAATTACTAGCATCTGCCACAGGTTTTATTTCACTACTAGCATCTGCCACGGGTTTTTACTTCACTACTAGCATGTGCCACAGGTTTTTATTTCACTACTAGCATCTGTCACAGGCTTTTACTTCACTACTAGCATATGCCACAGGTTTTTATCTCACTACTAGCATCTACCACATGTATCGCCCGCGTTAAAAAGAGTATCCTATATTATTCCCAGAATATATTTACAAAGTTTCATTATGATCGGTTAAGTAGTTTTCAAGTGAAAGTGTAACAAACAAACTGCCATTCACATTTATAACATGTTAGGGAGCTCCGTAACCGTAACCGAAACTAACGGATATCCGATAAAAAAAAATATTCAAATATACGTAACCGAATCCGAAATTAGAGTATCCGTATCCGATATTTCATATCCATTTCATCCCTGATTTATAACAGGGATTTCACGAGTTAGTATATAACAAACTGAATATTTCACGTCTCCATTGTGAAGGTTGCATATCTTGCACCGAACATCGTGTATATTCAAGTTAAACAACGCCTGTCAACATCGCAATATGCGGTCTATCAGTCTCGCTGGTCTGCGGCCGCATACATTTGCATCCGAAACGGTGCAGCATTAATCTGAGAGACGATATGTATGCGTTCTAATCTGGTTAGTATGGAATTAAGATCAACATATTCAATTATGTTAAGCAAGCCATAATTGTATTTGGGACGCATTGAAAACATAATATAACACATTTCGACCAATTAATCCAATTAAAAAATATATAGGTTTAAATAGTATAGTACACTACCTGTGCCCTGCGACTTCGTTCGCGTTGTTTTTGAGTGACTTAAACCGTTTAACCGACTAAAGCCTTTTTCTATAAATGGACTATCCAACAAAAAAATATGTTTTTAAATCAGACCAGTAGTTCCTGAGATTATCGCGTTTAAACAAACATACAAACTCTTCCGCTTTATAATATTAGTATATAGGTAGATAGTAGTATAAACTAACTAGATTTGGCGACCTCTGTAGCGTAATGGTGGAGCGTGTTGGTGCTCAAACTGGAGGTCGTGGGATCGAATCCCGCCGTAGGAACAAAAAGTTTTCTGTGTTACCTGGGTCAAGATAATAATAATAATAAGACGTTTATTCAGGTATTTTACATTACACTAGATAATACAAAATATATTAGGACGGTAACGCAACACAACATTTTGAAAGTAGTAATACACAGCGACAAAACAATACAAAAATAAAATTTAAAAGAAAAGGAAAGAACACTGCCCTCATAATAAAGAACGCAGTGTAAGGCGGACCTTGCAATACTCGTAGTCCTACTCTAACTTACTCACCGGACACGGATGTTTCGGTGCGTACCTGTGTAAGATTGCCAGGAGAGAGCCTAAGCCAACCTGCCACGAATGCGGCGCTGCGGAGGACACGGCCCAGCACACCTTAGAGGTGTGCTATCGTGGCAGTACTTGATCGGGACCTCACGCTCTCGAGTGTGGTTCGCTGCATGCTCGAGACCGATGAGGCCTGGCAGGCGGCGGCCTTCTTTTGCGAATACGTCATTTCGCAGAAAGAGGCCTCGGAGCGGGACAGAGAGGTGGACTCATCCTCCGTTCCGCTTCGCCGGCGCAGGACGGGGGTGCGGAGACGTCGCTTTGCGGCCCTCCCATCTCACGTCTAGTACGGGGCTCCGGGTAGAGGGATGGGTAACCTCCCCGGCTTTGTCAGTCTCGGCGCCGAGGAGTGCTTCAGTTTGCCGGAGCGCTCTCTTAATTTGATGGGAGTCCGGTCCCTATAGAGGTGAACCGACCGGTCGGGGGAGGAGTGGCCTGTGTTTTGACAGATCCAGGGCACTCCACCCAACATAACGACTGATGGCAGTCCGCAAGTGGTTTTAGTGGGTAAACCGGCCGTAGCGAGCCGGTAGTCCCACATACCCCTCGGGGACCCTCCCGGGGGAATGCGTAATGCATTTCCCTTGCGATATAAAAAAAAGGACTATTGCAGGGAATGGTTAATAGAATTGATTCTAGGCTATGGGGGTGAAGTGCTAGTGGACTATATTTTTAGATAATATTGCCAGCAACTTCGTACGTCTAAAGATAAATCGTGGAAAAAAAATATCAACATTTTTCAGCGATAAAAAGCTACCTGCGAGTACCCAACTTAAAAATTGTTACTCGGTAGCTTTAGTTATTTACAATATAAAAAATGCCTCTGGGTTTATAGTCAGGGTTCCCCCATACGAAAAAATCCAAAAATAATCCGAAAAAATATTTGTCCTACAAAATCTATGGTTTCATCAATGACTTCCCTCTTGCCAACTTGTATCGATAACGAGGTCATCTTAAATTATTAGTAACCAGCTGATTTTGTTTTTATTACTTAGTTAATATTAATGTAATTCAGCAGACATAATTGTCCTATTTTTATCCTTGTTAACTCTGTTAGCTACGAAAAACGAGAGTTCCGCCCAAAAAATTATTGGACGACTTAACAAAATGAAGCTAGTCAAGAAAAACTAGCTTCATACTAATTAAGTGAAAACAATGTATGGGGGACCCTGACTATTAAAACTGAATCCTAAAAAAGAAAATAGCACGTTACTACACTCGTGTTTATACACATACACATGAGGCTTCGTTTCCGCTTCAATGCAAATCTCCGTTTCATCTACCCCCCACGGCCTCGGGGGAGGTTCGGTATGATCATTCGTTTGCCAACCACGTTATAACTGTGCACGTGGATCGGCAAACTGCCTTTTGATGTTATTTTAATTAAAAAAACAAATAAAAAATTTTCGCCAGTCGTGTCGGTTTACCGTCCCACTGGGTTATGAGAGTAAAAGGAAGAGAGAGTGTCTTTGTGTGTCGCGCACACACTTGGCAACTATAAAATAAATCCTTCGTAGGCCTGGTTTAATGAAATCGGCTACCGACACCGAAATCGATAAGAGGAGCTCTTATTATTACTATTCTTAACACTCTGACTTAACGTTTTTATTTGGTCTGAGTTTTAATCCTCTTACTTCACAAACAATGTGTTTAAAACGTGTAAATATACTCAAAAACTACGTACATTTTTGAAACATTAAAAGAAACTCGTATAGCAGTCGCCGACTATAATAACTGTCGCGAAAATAATGAGAAATGCATCCAGCACATACATTGCGAGGCCGAACTACTTTAAAAACATAAAAATATGTCTTGGCAACCGCGCGCCGTATTATCTTAGCTTAAAGTCATTATTCCGAGCGCGGCCCCAAATGTAGCGGGACTGCTTCAGTTGGTGGCTTTTCATAATAGTGCACACACCGATTTCGGTGACACTGGCCGGTTTCTTTGAAACCATGCCAGCTACGTAGGTGTTATTTTACAGTGCCCACGTGTGTGCGCAATACACAGAAGCAGTCGCACTTCCTTCACTCTCGTAGCCCAGTGGGACGGATAACCGACACGACTGGCGGGAGATCAGGCGCAGGACCGACTTTTTACATGCCCATACGACGCATGGATCATCTTTCTAGTCAGACAATCAGGTGATCGGCCTGCATTGTCCTCACCAAACTTGTAAACAACATTTTTTATTGTTTCAACGCGGTAATCGAACCCACGACTTTCGGGTCGAGAGCGAATCTCTAAACCACTAGATTGTTTTATTTATACGGGTAGAAACGTGAACCAAAAATATATCAAAATATAACAATATCTATAATTATGAAGTTTTTCAACATCTAACACTGGCACCACAAACACAGTTACGCGTGTTTTAAGCCGTATATTATATCCTATACCACACCGTACAGCGGACGTCCAAAAAAAACTGTCCAAGTAATGCCCAGGTACCCGTACCGTACGGTTTCCCGAGTTTTAATGACTCCATTTTTATTTGCCCCGGGCAATAATTGAAAAAGTTTTTTTTTGTTTCGCGTAAAATTGTTGACTTTGTTTAAAGGCCAAACATATTTTAGGTTATGACAGCGAGCTAACCTTTGTTTGCGATCCTCTTAATTAACATTCAAATTAATCACTTCATTTGGGTTTTTAACTCCGACGAAAATATAGAGATGTTGTAAGTTTTAAGTGTGGGTGTCTGTATGTGGCATCATTGCTCCCAAACAGGTGAACCGATTGTGATAAAGTAATTTTGGTTGAAAGCTGACGTGATCCAAAGGGTTTTAGCTAAAATTGTTCATCATCAGCTGCTCTTTGCTTGACAGTTTTAAGGTTTCTGGAATTTTAAATTGTTTACACTTATTTCGTTAGTTATGTTATTTTCACTGCGACATTTCAGATTTGATCGATGTTTAAGATCTCACAGATTTGACAGCTACGTTGACATTTAAGTTGATAGAATTGACAGATATGACAGATCTGACAGGTGTGACACAAGTTACAGATTAGACAACCACGTACAACTGACAGCAGTGACAGATTTGACAGATGTAACAGAAGTGACAGATATGAGAGATATGACAGACCTGACAGCCTTGTCATCAAGGTGACAGATCTGAAAGAAAATATTCACAATTAAGAATTGGGATGAGGAGTAATGATTTTTTCTTTAACAATTCTCCAGGGAAATAGTTGTACAAAATTAGATGAGAAAAACTCTTAAAATTAAATAGAATAAATTTTTTCACCAACCCTTTTTTGACTGAGATTCCCCTGTTTGGATAATTCTTGTAAAACTGTACTAAAAGTTAAACTCAATACCAATGCTTAAAACTAGATAATTATTACTCTGATAGGAGTTGACTGAAATTCAACACATACATTAATTTCGGTAAGCAATCTTACAATTGACTAACATTCGTAACAGAATCGATTACTACATTATGAAATTCAATTTGCGGTGCAGTGGCGTGTTCACCGTACATACCGCGGGGGCAACTAACGACAGGCACAATATCGCCTTTTTGCCCTATAAAGCTGAATTACGCCTCTGTCCCGACACGACCCCGCTAATCTGCGAACATATAAAATGTGTCATAATTTTCAATCGCTACAACGGCGGTGTATAAAATTTAAAGTTGCCATTTTTTCGCATGACCGGCTTATTTAATACGAGAATGTTGCCAATACTCTGTTCTTTCGCTTCTCTTTATATTTTTTAACATAGCTCCCGGCTTCAATACATTATACTCTGTGTATTCGGATTTACCTACTTTACTTTACTTTAGTTACACGTTTTTTATTTCAGTCTATTTAAATTTCATAGTTGTGGTACAGGAAATAACTAAGATAGAACTAACTCAGAAGATGTCCTGAAGTCTGATAATAGGCCCCCCACTGATTTGTTTCCCATCGGTGATTGTGGCAGATATCATTGAAACCAAACCAGCTATATGTGTACGCAATGCACAGGAGCTCTCTTTCTTAAGTTTAAAAAACGAGTAGGACTAATGAGTGACTCGACTGGAGACTCGTGGATTATCTTTCTTGTCAGTCAATCAAGCGTATCGGCCTAATAGGGCATGAAAGCTGCATCTTTGGTTTTTCCACCGCGGGAAACGCAACCCAGACCTTCGAAGTAGAGACTAAAGCTTTAAGCAACTAGACCACGTAGGCCATCAAAAGTCAGGTCATGGATTACCGATATTTCTCCTAAGTACAAAAAACATTTATATCTCTTCAAGCTGTACGTAAACATTTCCATGAAATAAAATCAAAAGTATATTTAATTTTCAACGTACTGTTTCAGTAATATTTCAGATTACGTTTTGATTCGGCGTTTTTTTGCACAAAGATAGCGTATTCAATTTATTCCGGCGTATAAATCTAACCGCGGAACACGAAATAAAGAAATTCAGCCGTAATTCATGCATATTTATGTATTTACTAAGCGTTGGAGCGTACGCAATTTTGTCATATAAATTAACCGTACGAAATAAGCGATGATGTATGGCGTATATTAACGACTTTGCTAAGAATGATTAACTGCTCATATTGTGTATTAAGTCGGGATCAAAATCTGCTGGGGAAATTTTAATCGCGGCCATTAGAAGACGCAGAAGTCATTCCGAGATGAACAGCATCGGTGATCATTTGAATAACCGCTCCGAGTGTCTAATTTAAAGTCATATTATTACTGAATAAATCGTGTCTACCCACGAGTATAAAATTGCTTTTAAGCAAAATATTTTTTTATACATTGTGTGAAAAGAACAGTCTTTGAGATTTAACTTTGAGATACTATTATACTTACTACTTTTCCTCATTTTGGAAATGTATTTTTTTTGGTGAAAAATTAAAAAAAAATACAAAAAAATATATTTTTTATTATTTCCTTTTACTATTTCTTATTATTTCGTTATTTTGTCGCAAGAATAACAAAAAATCAAAAAAAAAAATTTTTTAATACATTTCTAGAATGAAAAGGTAGTATAATATTCCAAAGTTATAATGACTGTTCTTTTTACACCCGTTGTAATATACCAAAAGAGGCGATATTGCCACATTATTTATTTAAATGGGGCACAAATACAGTTCCGACCCCAAATTTCACTTCGTTCCAACCCGCTATTGGATCTGTGCGGTTTTTGTCACGAGATCGAACTGTTGTGCTTACATAATATTACTCGTACGTTCAAAATGCATAGACTGCCTGCGTCTTACAATACCTATGTGTTAAAATATCATCATAGTATGCGGCTGTGTAAAATAATAGCTCCCCTCACCGCTTTTGGTGTCGGTAGCCGATTTCATTGAAACCAGGCCAGCTACGCAGGAGTTATTTTATAGTGCCCAAGTGTGTGCGCAATACACAGAAGCACTCTCTCTTCCTTTTACACTCATAACCCAGTGGGACGGTAAACCGACACGACTGGCGAGAACAGGCGCAGGTCCGACTTTTTACATGCCCATCCGACGCATGGATCATATTCCTCGTCAGACAATCAGGTGATCAGCCTGCATCGTCCTAACCAAACTTGAAAACAATATTTTTGTTGTTCCAACGCGGGAATCGAACCCACGACCTCCGGGTCGAGAGCAAAGCTCTGAACCACTAGACCACGGAGGCGATATCTGTGTAAAATTTCCTATAGTCGACATATCAGTTCGGACTGTCGGCTCCACGCTTACAATTTACATAATTATTGTTTCTTTTCAAAGCGCGGATTGGAACGGCGTGTGCTTTTCCGGCGATCCCAATGGAGTTATAGAGAGCGCTATTATCTTAATCCGAGCGTAACTGTAAAACCTACATAAATGTTTTTATTCCAATTTATTTGATGACCGAATATTTTTCAAAAGCATACAAAAAGTATCAATGTATATTGTATATGAAGTGGCCATAACTCTTGTTATGTTTATTTATAGCTGAGCCGTATTTTCTTGTGCCGAGGGCATAAATTGTCCTGCACTTAGCTGATCAAAGTACGGTCGCAGATTGTACGGTTTCTTTGCCAGTAAAAAACTGAAATTAATAAATACGATGAAAGCGTTTCAGAGGTGAAATTTGTTTTATTTCGCAGAGAGATTTATTTATTTTGATAAACCTTATAATGTGCTTCAGTTTTCTTAGCGGTGCGCACTTTATTAATACTATTTCACCGCCACATTTTAACGCCCATATTGATATAACGTTCTGTTAAATAAAATACAACTTACAGACAGTTGGGGCCCATTATTAACTGCTTATTTAAAGACGTAAAGGGTTTTAGTTTCTACAAAGACATATCGTAGGTATATACCGGTCAAGTGCGAGTCGAACTTACCTTCAAGAAAGGTTTGTTGTATATGAGCCTTCTTAAATATTCTGTTTTAATTGACTTACAAAAGAAACTACTTTTTAAGGCAGGAGGTGCTAAGACCAGAAAAAAAGAAAAAAAAAATGTATGCACATCGCTGAAGCTGAGATTTCTGATTCCATTTGCGTGATGCTTTTGTATTCGATGCTGGATAGTTGCCATATTTTGGCCCCCTAAAAATTACATAGTTTGGCCCTGTAGTCTTTATTTTTAGAACATTTTTGTTTTATGATTTACATGGATCATGTAGTCAGGTCAGGTCATGGTAGTTTCAGTACCTACAGCTAAATTAGGAGTTTTTCACTTTCGCATTTATAATTAACCCCCGACACCAAAAGGAGGTGGTGTTGTATGTGTGTTTGTTTATAAGACTTATAAGTTATACATATATACTTAGTATAATATCTGTAGCACCTACCAGACGCCAAACGGATCAACGGATACATCCTACCGTAGTTTACTTTAGGGACAATAAAATGTAAAAATACCAAAAAAATACTATGTTTAAAAAAAATACTTCAACACTATAAAACAAGGCTATTTTATATTTTTTGTTGTTGAAGTCGGTATTATTAGTGCTGGTTTTTTATTAACCAAGTCCAGGGAAGGTATAAACGGTCGGTAAAATGCTCCACAAAGTGGGTACGGATCAGCTAGTTATCTTTCTTATATATAAAAATGAATTGCTGTTCGTTATTTTTAGTCTTAAAATATTTGTGGAAGTCCAGGGAATGTTTAAACGGTTTTTTTATGCTCAACGATGTGGGCACGGGTCAGTTAGTACGTTATATAAAATACTATTGCCGAGAGCTACCGTTTCAAAAGAAAATTAAATCAATCAGATTAAGTATGTATACGGACTTGCTAATATAATCTGACAGTCGGTATTTTCTGACGAACAAAGCACTCGTATTGAAGTCGTCGGGCGAACTGAAGGCACACAGTGCAGTGATCGATGTACGAGTAAGTACACATCTCTACAGTTCGTGGGTAAGTTAACAAACGCTTTTGTTAGCTTAGCTCGAATTTCTAACGTTATCGAATGAAAATTGTATGAAAAGTGACAGCGTTTATATAAATTCTTTCTATAATGTTACGAATATGTTGTTGTCACCTGCTGTTAGTTAGTCAACTGAAGAAACTAGTGCTTTACTCTCCAAACTGATTCGATTCAGATTCGATCATGTCGCGTACTTCCTAATAAATTGACATTTATTTTGATTCTCGGTCGATTGATATGGCTGGTAGTACAAAAAGTTACGATCTAACGATTTTCTATATCCTGGTTAGTTTCGAAGCAATCTACTAAATGAAATACCAAAAGCCGTTGAGATCGAACTGATTCGATTCTCGATTGTATCGAGAGTAAGCCTGCTATTGTAAGCAGGACAGTTTTGTCTAAAAGAATTAGGTATTGTAATTTATATGTATATTCTTTTGTTTGCAAAATTATAAAGGATTTACTGTTTTATTTTCCATAAGTTATTTGTATTGCCATTGCTTTTGAAAGTGTTTTATATGTGTGCATACGTGTTTTTTTTTTCACCCGCAAACGGCCGGCCCAAATTTGATAACATTTTTACGCAGGAAGGCATCTTGGATTAACATTTTTTTTATTACTTTTCATCCTGAAAAAGAACAGTGTTTCCCTGGGGTACTTAGTCAGGTGGAGTTACAGGCAGAAGCTAGTAGTAAATATAAATCGCGTAGAGAGTATGACGTCAATTCATCCACACGACAGAAAAAGCCATTCTTCGTTTTGACTCGTACGTCGATCACCCTCTTTACAACCCGGCTTGCGTGGCTTCCCCACAATGGCGTTTTGTTCGATTTCGGATCCCAATTACACCGTACATCTTGCGAGATGAAGATTAAATCTGTAGGGTCTTCGAGCCCTATTCAATCACAGAGATGTTTTCCCCTTTCCACTTCAATTACCGAATGTTTTATTTATTTTGAGGCTAATGCTTAGAATGAAATAATAAAATACCCTAAGATTAATTTTAGGTTAGTATTGTTCTGACAAGTATAAAATTTAATAAGTTTACATTACGAAATAGTTTCTGTTCTACGCTTTTGTTTAATGTCAACTCAAACAACTTGTAAATCTTCTCAGGGTTTCTAACAAAATAATACTTTTCTGATTATATTATTTTAGTAAAATTATTAAAAGCCTACAGGTAAATAAATATTAAACGTCAGATAATATTACCTGTTAGTACCTAGTAGGTGTTTTTATACAGTTCAGGAGAATTAGGACATGTATCTAAAATATATTTTTTGGAGCTAACTTTAGATTAGGAGCTTGCTTATTTTTGGCTGTCATTGTGCGCCACAGGTAACCTGTGTATGTTGTTATCTATCTATATAATATATAAAAATTAATTGCTGTTCGTTAGTCTCGCTAATACTCGAGAATGGCTGAACCGATTCGGCTATTTTTAGTCTTGAATTATTCGTGGAAGTCCAGGGTAAGTTTAAACGGTTTCTATGCTCAACGAAGTGGGCACGGGTCATCTAGTCTATAAATATAAAAATGGAAAGCTGTTCGTTAGTCTCGCTAAAACTCGAGATCGCCTGAACCGATTCAGCTATTTTTAGTTTTGAAATATTCGTGGAAGTCCAGGGAAGGCTTAAACGGTTTGCATGCTCAACGAAGTGGGCGCGGGTGGTAACCCGTAAAATATATAAAATACTAGGTATAGTATTTTATATTTTATTCCTATGTTGCCTGCACTACAAACAATTGATTAATTCCTACGCAGACTATATTAAGCTCAACCATTATCACTTTCAATAGCTCTCCACTAAACTACAATCAGTATCTTTAGACGCTGTACAAACGTCTTGAATGTCTCCAGTACACGCCGAATACTGACTGTCCAAACTTCGGCTTCATCGAGCACACAGCTGCACTCAGACATTGATTGGGCACACTGTGCTATGGCAAGCGACTGTACTGTGTACGGTCGAGGAATTTGTATGCTTAGTTCTTGCTATAAATAATAATGATAATGCCTCCCACACCGATTTCGGTGATGGTGGCTGGTTTCATTGAAACCCGGCCACGTAGGAGTTATTTTATAGTGCCCAAGTGTGTGCGCATAGAAACACATTCTCTCCCTTCACCCTCGTACTCCAGTGGGACGGATAACCAACACGATTGGCGGAATCAGGCGCAGGGCCGACTTTTTACATGCCCACCCACAACCCATGAATCATCTTTCTTGTTAGATAATCAGGTGATCAGCCTGCATTGTCAGTGTCAAGTGGACGTCCTAGCTGAAACGATGAAGTACTAAAATACTAAATATACGTTTACCCTTAAAAAGATAATACTTTATATTCAAATTCCGGGTATTTCTTTCTTTCTATGTTTTAATAATAATTATATATTTTTTAATAATAATTATACCTAATCTTGACGACAATTATTTAACTCATAAGTATATTTTCATGACGGGTACTATGTTGAGTTTATCTCATGTTTAACTCAACTCAACGTCACTATGTTTTATATTCGATTGTTCAGAAAAACATGTTTTTACTCCTACAAATAAAACAAATAAAGTTTTTACGTCATTTGCCATTTTCATACAAAAATACGTTGGAAATACAAAATGTGCTACAAAATAATACGACCCTTTTATTAATTCACTTGCTTCACCGAAAATTCATCGATTTTAAAAATACACTACAGCTAACTTTATCCTTACATACGGGGCATTTCACGTCAAGCGGACCACAGAAAAATAAAATCAGATCTTGGATATTGTTCATAATTGGATCAATTGCACTTCCATTAGATAAATGTGCGTCCTTATTTTTCTTTTTTATGCCTAGTTAGGAATTTATGTGCACTCAAAGAATGATAAAAATTTGAAAAGCTGTTAATGGAGGTAATCAAATGGAATAAAGAACAAGTAAATAGTGTTTGTTTGAGTATTTTAAGTACTTTGAGTAATGTTAAATTTTTTGCCGTGTATGTCTCAGCATAGCGGTAAACTCAGTCTTGTAGCTAAACCGAAAAAGTATATTTATAACTCAGTAGCGGACTCCTGCCCACTTCGTTGAGCATACAAACCGTTTAAACATTTTCTAGATTTCCACGAATATTTCAAGACTAAAAATAGCCAAATTAGTTCAGCCGTTCTCGAGTTTTAGTAAGACTAACAAACAGCAATTGATTATTATATACAAGGTGTAAAATAAATTTGTGATAATACTTTAGGGTGTGTTAGTGCCTCCTATGGAGAGTCCACTGTGAAAGTACCAGCGCTGAAATACTTACTTTTGACTTTCATGTTTCTATGAGAAATGCCGCAACATCATACATTTTTATATAATAATGTAAAAAAGTACCTCTTTCAGCGCTGGTATTTTTTCAGTAAACTCTATATACGGGACCCATACACACCCTAAAGTATTATCACTCATTAATATTATAGCCTGTATAAGATTGAAACTTTATTTAAATTAGCAGATAAGATTAAATCGGGTAGACATTCAACCTTTCCACATTTCCATTGTAATTAAAGTGAATTCGCAGGATCGTCGTTGGAACAAAAGTAATTTGGCCAGACGTAAATCGAGTACGTGGGCGCGCTATCACACAACTATACTTACTGATAACGCCGACTATGGAACTTGTAGAACTGTATGTCGATCCAGCAATTAAATCGTACTGGTAGTATCAATATCATGTTAAAACCATCTTCTTCATACATATATAAAAATCAATGCCACTTTTCGTTGTAGGTCTAATAACTCAACAACGCCTAGACCGATTTGGTTCTAATTATTTGTTTGTTGTGTTTGTTATAGCCAGAAGAAAAAAATCCGCGTTGCGGGATCCGAGTTGCGGGTTCCGCGTTGCGGGTTCCGCGTTGCGGGTTCCGCGTTGCGGGTTCCGCGTTGCGGGTTCCGCGTTGCAGGTTCCGCGTTGCGGGGTCCGCGTTGCAGGTTCCGCGTTGCGAGTTCCGCGTTGCGGGTTCCGCGTTGCGTGTTCCGCGTTTCGGGTTAAGCGTTGCGCGTTTGTGTGTTCCGCGTTGCGGGTTCTGGGTTCGGGTTTTTGTTTTTTTTTTTTTATTATTGAATTTCACGGCACGAGTCGGCTAGTATATTTATAATTTACTGTCGCATTGATGAACTGAGTGAGTCAGGAGTAAACATCTCCTAACTATAAGCTTATCTCCATACCAAAATTCATCAACGGCTGGGCGAAACTAATAATACAGTAGGACGGTAAACCGACACGACTGGCGACAGATCAGGCGTAGGACCGACTTTTTACATGCCTGTCCGACGCATGGATCATCTTTCTTTTTAGATAATCAGTCTGCCTGTCCTAACCAAACTTGAAAACAACATTTTTTGCTGCTTACCTACTCCCGACATAATCGAGAACCGAATCCGTTCGATATCAGTGGTTTTTCGTACTTTATTTGGTGAATTACTTTGAAACTAATCAGGATAAAGAAAATTGTTAGATCGTAACTTTTTGTACTCGCGACCATATTATTATCAATCGATTGAGAATCAAAATAAGCAAATGTCAATTTATTTGGCAGTTCGCGGCATGATCGTATCTGAATCAAAATCAAATCAGTTTGGAGAGTAAGGCCCCAGTTCCAACGCGGGAATCGAACCCACGACCGGGTCGAGAGAGAAGCTCTGAACCATTAGACCACGGAGGCTATAACTTCGCAATGCTCTACAATATAATACTAACAATATAGTTTATTCAATTGAAACTTTGTTGCCATATTAGTAATATCATACACAAACTCCAGAAAAAACGGTGGTTGAATGTTTTTTTGTTATGACAATCAAAAGTTTGACGCAAACAATAGCAGCTAGTTCTAACGAAGGGCTCCATATTCATAGCGTGTGGAGGCTTTTGTTTCCTAATGTGTGGCGATTGATATTTGAGAAGAGTGCTACGGTCCCACAGAAAACCGTCGTGATATCCATGTGTTTCCAAGTGTTTCGCAAGAAAAAAACACGGTGTAGTGACTCTTGTAACTTGGTGGGTGTTTACTTATTTCTCGGCAGTAACTGCTGACGGTGCTGAGGAGCATTAACACTCGCTTTCCATGACAGTATGACGTTGAGTTTGTTTTTTTTTTTTTCATACTATTTTATAATCACGCGCCTTTTTATCTTAGTATTTTTTTTCGGATATTTTTTAGAAAACCGTATAACGTCATTTGATATTTTCATTCAAAAATACGCACGATATAGATACCAATACATGAAAAATATAAAATATTTTTTTCCGAATAAAACATTACAAGATATTCTCGGAATATACAGTGTGTAAAAAGAGCAGTCACTATAACTTCTTTGATATACGATTATACTACCTTTGCTCATTTCGGAAATGTAAAATATTGTTTAAATTTTTTTTGTCAAAAACTAAAAAAAATATTTTTCTTTTCACCATTTCTTTTTTTTTTTGTCGCAAAAATAATAATAAAGTCAAAAATATAATAAAATTATAATATATATATTATATTTTTTTATTTTTGTAAAAAAAAAAGATAAAATATATATTTCTAGAATGAGAGGTATAATCATATCGCAAAGTTATAGTGACTGCTCTTTTTACACCCGTTATATTAAACTAGCCGACCCGAGCCCACTTCGTTGAGCATAGAAACCGTTTAAACCTTCCCTGGACTTCCACGAATATTTCAACATTATAAAATAGCCGAATCAGTTCAGCCGTTCTCGAGTTTTAGCGAGACTAACGAACAGCAATTCATTTTTATATATAAGATACTAGAACTATATAATATATAATTATAAATAATACAAGAACTACCACTGGGTTCAACACTAACCCGTCAAGAAGAACCGACGTAAGCAACTCAATAGTATAAAAAATACTTTTGTAGGTACTGTGTGAAATTAACAAAACTTGTTGAGGTCGGTGTCAGCAAAGCTGAGATTCAAGTCAGCAACTTTAGGATGTTGTTCGTTTAGCTGACACCGACTCCAAAAAGAACATTAATTGTAAGTACATTATAAAAATGTTATTTTATAATAATAATAATAATACATCCCCTCACCGATTTCGGTGTCGGTAGCCGATTTCATTGAAACCAGGCCAGCTACGCAGGTTAGGAGTTATTTTATAGTGCCCAAGTGTTTGCGAAATACACAGAAGCACTCTCTCTTCCTTTTACTCTCATAACCCAGTGGGACGGTAAACCGACATGACTGGCAAGAGAACAGGCGCAGGACCGACTTTTTACATGCCCATCCGACGCATGGATCATCTTTCTTATCAGACAGACAACCAGGTGATCAGCCTGCATTGTCCTAACCAAACCTGAAAACAACATATTTGATGTTCCAACGCGGGAATCGAACTCCGGGTCGAGCGCGAAGCTCTGAACCACTAGACCACGGAGGCGTTAAAATCTCGTTCTTTTATGTATTTTAGTTGACGAAGTCAGTTTTTTACACGTAGTTTATTTTTTATTTTTTTACTTTTTAGTGTCTCTAAGTCAAAATAAAAGATGCTACAGACGGACTGAGAGACACCATATTTATAATTTCCACCTCCTTTTTGTGTTATAATTATAAATGCGAAAGTAAAAAACTCATAAATTAGCCGTACATACATAAATCATCCACATAAAATGTAGTAGTATTGATTCGTTAAAAATGTTGATGAAATATGTTCAAAAAATAAAAAGTACTGCGCCAAACTATGCAAAAATGTTATGGGACCAAAAGACAACTATTCTGCGTTGAATAAAAATTCATTTTCATTTCATTATTAACCTCAGAGTAATCGGTGTACATACATAAAAAACCGGACAAATTGAGAACCTCCATTTTTTGGAAATCGGTTAGTAAAAAGTCTGAACGCGATACGTTGATGTATGCGGCCGCAGTCTGCTCGTTAGCCGATGTTTTGCCATACAAATGCCTAATGAAAAAAATATTCGTTTACAGTGAAGCTCAGAAAGAAACCTTTTGAAGCTGCCATTGAAATATTTTATTTGAACCATAAAAAGAATTCCTATTAAGGCTTTTGATTGAAAATTAATGTAATGATTTTGTTGCTCCATAGCTACAGTTTGGAATTTTTTCATATTTTCATCGACTTCTAAATCTACGTAATCGATTCCTCGCCTTTAAAACATTCATTTTATAATAATAAAGGTTTAAATTAATAATAAAGATCAAAATATGTCTGCTAAAAATAGAGTCAGAGGGTGTGAGAAAAGAAATAAGTTAGTTGAAATTGTCACAAATGATGTAAGCACTCTTATTCCCGCAATAAGAGTAAAAAAAAAAACAAAAAAATGAATACGTGAATGAATGAAAATTGAGTTCAAACTGTCACTTAAACATTTTAGAATAGGTACGTCGCAAAGTTTTAAGTACAGTAATCTAAAGAACCTGTAGCGGTACTACTAGCGCCACATCCTGCATCGCGCTATGAATGCTACGCTACGCGCTATAAATGCTACGGTCTTAGAAAACTTCGATAGCGCGATGCAGGATGTGGCGCTAGTAGTACCGCTACAAACCGTTACTACATATCCTACAATCTTCTGGGTTCGGTACTCATATAAAGTCAATTTTTTTTGTGACATATTACCACTATGTTCAATTTATGTATTTAAATATTTAGGGGAATCCCATACAAACATCATTGTTTGTCTATGATAAGTATGAAGTACGGTGACCGACAATAAGAACGAATAAGCTGAAGCAAAGGTTTTTTTTATTTAAACAAAACCTTTGTCGTTTTGTTATTTCAAAAAAAAAATCATGGCACAAGTACACTAGCATAGGTGTTTCTGTGTGTTTTTTGTCATCTATACTAATATTATAAAGAGGTAACGTTTGATTGTTTGTTTGTTTGTTTGTTTGTTTGTTTGTTTGTTTGAATGGAATAGGCTCTGACACCACTGAACCAATATGAAAAATTCTTTCACCGTTGGAAAGCTACATTCCTAGCGCTGAACATAGGCTATATTATATGTTTAAAAAAAGTAGGGTTCCTTACTAAAACCCCAAAAATGTAGCCCAAAGTGTAAAAAAATGACCTCCAAAATTTCTTACGTCGTGTGCGCTTCGACAACGGCTTGACCAATTTCGCAATTTTTTTTTACGGTATGTTCGTTATTGTCACGAAAAGGTTATTATGAAAGAAAATGTTGAAAAAAATAAGCAGAAAATTAGAAAAAAGAAGAAAATACGTGATGGTCACGCGGGGTTTGAACCTGGGCTCAATCGATTCACGTCGTTGCCAGTTTATATGACACGGGTGTCATAGTAACGACATTGTTTACAAATGGAAAATAAAAATTATGAAATGCTATAAATAACGTATTAACATAAACTTAAACTATTTGGATTCATTAAACTATTTGTCCACCACTAATAAATAGTCGGGTCATTTTAATAGGTAACATTTGACAGTTTATCAAAAATGAGCGACGTAACGTTGTAACGACGACATAATAAAATTAATATTTTCTTTTTGTTAAAACTGCAGAATTTACTAAACTTTATTTAATAATTATTAGATATTTATTGTCAACATAACCAATATGAGTTTTTTTACGATTTGCTTTCACTGATAAACGATCTTAAATATAATATACAAATTATGATTTAATGAAATAAACGTCGTGATAATGTTACGTCAGTTAACACTTTTTCTTATTAAACACTAGAGACTTTCTCAAAAAATCTATTAATCTTTTAACAACTATAAATATACCTATTTAAAAAAAGTACTTAACTTATAAGTTGTAATAAGAATATATTATAAATGTTAATTTCAAAATCAGATCGAAGGAGTTATATCCATGGTCATAATTCACGAACAATTAAAAAAAAAATCGAAAACGTCATGATAAGACGCCACTATGTCTTTTGTCGTCATTTGTCTTTGTGCGAAGTTAACGTCTGTCTGTTCTGTCTTTTTTTTTTCTTGCTACTGAAAACGAAAATGCAATTAAAAAAAAATGTCTGTCTGTCTGTTAGCGTGTCTCTTTGCTCCGGCTAATCTCTGGAACGGCTGGACCGATTTTAACGAGACTTTCACTGGTAGATAGCTAAAGTTATAAGGATTAATTTAGGCTTCTTTTCATCATCATCATCGTTATCTAACTAATGATCACCGAATCGGCTGGACCGACTGTGACGGGAGCATTCACCGGGCGTTAGCTTATGTTAGTTCCATCTATACATCAGCTATTTGTATTAAAGTAAGTCGTGTTAGTTAAATTATTTATAACTCAAGAACGGCTTTATCGATATGGTTGAAAATTGGTGAGGAAGTAACTTAGAGCCAGTATTTTTCCGCGGTTTTTCGGGTTCCGCGTTGCGGGTTCCGCGTTGCGGGTTCCGCGTTGCGGGTTCCGCGGTGCGGGTTCCGCGTTCCCGCGTTGCGGGTTCCGGGTTCCCGCGTTGTGGGTTCCGGGTTCCCGCGTTGCGGGTTCCGGGTTCCCGCGTTGCGGGTTCCGGGTTCCCGCGTTGCGGGTTCCGGGTTCCCGCGTTGCGGGTTCCGGGTTACCGCGTTGCGGGTTCCGGGTTCCCGCGTTGCGGGTTCCGGGTTCCCGCGTTGCGGGTTCCGGGTTCCCGCGTTGCGGGTTCCGGGTTCCCGCGTTGCGGGTTCCGGGTTTCCGCGTTGCGGGTTCCTGGTTCCCGCGTTGCGGGTTCTGGGTTCCCGCGTTGCGGGTTCCGGGTTCCCGCGTTGCGGGTTTCGGGTTCCCATGCTGCGGGTTCCGCGTTGCGGGTTCCGGGTTCCCGCGTTGCGGGTTCCGGGTCCCCGCGTTGTGGGTTACGGGTTCCCGCGTAGCGTGTTCCGCGTTGCGGGTTTCGGGTTCCCATGGTGCGGATTCCGGGTTCCCGCGTTGCGGGTTCCGCGTTCCCGCGTTGCGGGTTCCGGGTTCCCGCATTGCGGGTTCCGCGTTCCCGCGTTGCGGGTTCCGCGTTCCCGCGTTGCGGGTTCCGGGTTCCCGCGTTGCGGGTTCCGTGTTCCCGCGTTGCGGGTTCCGGGTTCCCGCGTTGCGGGTTCCAGGTTCCCGCGTTGCGGGTTCCTGGTTCCCGCGTTGCGGGTTCCGGGTTCCCGTGTTGCGGGTTCCGGGTTCCCGCGTTGCGGGTTTTGGGTTCCCATGCTGCGGGTTCCGGGTTCCCGCGTTGCGGGTTCCGGGTTCCCGCGTTGCGGGTTGCGGGTTCCAGCGTTGCGGGTTCCGGGTTCCCGCGTTGCGGGTTCCGGGTTCCCGCGTTGCGGGTTTCGGGTTCCCATGCTGCGGGTTCCGCGTTCCCGCGTTGCGGGTTGCGGGTTTCGGGTTCCCATGCTGCAGGTTCCGGGTTCCCGCGTTGCGGGTTCCACGTTCCCGAGTTAGGGGTTGTTTTTTTAGTTGAATTTCATCATAAACTGTTTTTATGCTCAACGAAGTGGGCAAGGGTCAGCTAGTTAAGTATAAGATTAGGTTACGATGGGACTGACTTACGCTGTGCGTTAAAAGTCCCTAATTAAGATAAGAAAAAGAATAAAATAGTACTACAGAATATATTTCTCAAAATATGACAAGGGTGAATTCAAGTAAAATAAATACCATCATAATTGTATATTAACAACTAGCCGAAAATATTGCCTAAAGCCTTCCTCTATGAATTGGACTATCCAACAAAAAATATTTTTTTTAAATCGGACCAGTAGTTCCCGAGATTAAACAAACAAACAAACTCTCCCGCTTTATAATATTAGTATAGATTTAATCAAATATGCCTATATTGCAATATAAATATATTGCATGTGGGTTGCCTTTCAAAACGTTGTCCAGAATATTTTTAATTATTAATAATTGAAAAATAAATTTTTGGAACATTTCACCGGTTTGATTATTTGATGAATTCTATACCAAATAGAAAGCTATGAATTAAAGATAAATATAAAATACGTCTCATCAAATAAGCATCTCGACGAAGGTCGTTCTATGGGGGCATCTTAGGTTTATTATTTATTCATAAAATATAATATTATCATACATATTTTACACATGGCACTAGGCAGTTGGCATTGATTTGACTTGAACTAGCGAATAGTTCCTGAGAGTGATATAGAACTGAACTGAACCGATGCAGGAAATGTAGCGAAATTCAAACTAAACTTTTCATTCATTCATTCCGTGTTTGAATTTCGAGAGATTTGGAATTGAATGTTCATTCAGTTTATTGTTCCACAAAGGTCATAACCGTAGCCTAAACTACTATATAGTATGTAGTGGTCTAGTGGTTCAGAGCTTCGCTTTCGACCTGGAGGTCGTGGGTTCGATTCCCGCGTTGGAACAACAAATATTATTGTTTTCATGTTTGGTTAGGACAATACAGGCACCTGATTGTCTGACAAGAAAGATGATCCATGCGTCGGATGGGCATTTAAAAAGTCGGTCCTGCGCCTGTTCTCTCGCCAGTCGTGTCGGTTTACCGTCCCACTGGGTTATGAGAGTAAAAGGAAGAGAGAGTGTCTTTGTGTATCGCGCACACACTTCAGCACTATAAAATAATTCCTGCGTAGCTGGCCTGGTTTCAATGAAATCGGCTACCGACACCGCAATCGGTGAGGGGAGCTATTATGGTATTTAATATAAAGTGATGTTAACTGAGTGAGTACTTTGCACTGCGCACAAACTAGGTCACTATATAATAACTTTTTTCTAGCACTTCATACATTTTGTTTGACTGCAATTTTCTACTAAACATTACGAACTGCGAAGGCTCCTGTCGGCGCGGCACTTGGCAGGAAACCTATTCGATATTCAAATATGACTAATTCGATTCTAAGCTCACTCGGAGTGTCTTCGGAGATGGAAAAATTTAATATTTTACTAAAAATGCGACGTCCCGCGATATTTTACTGCAAATTCAATTTCAACTCGTGCAAGTTCAATTTCAGATATATTGTCGGGCAAAAGTAAAACATATTAGAGGGTTAATATAAAACCTGTTTGAACTGTCTTATTACTTGAAGTACAACTTAGGCCCGTATTAATAAAGTAGTCTCAAACCCAACCTCACTTGAGAACCTATTTGACAAGATTGTTCAGCCGAATCAGTACAACCTTGTAATGATACCTATTCTGCCCAACTATGCGCAAAAGCGGTATCTCAATGGATGCTAGTTTCGAGATAATTGACATTATGTAAAAGTGTTTTATTTTTTGCTTTATATTAAGATTTTTTGTTTATCAAGTAATATTTATAACGTAAAATTGGGTCTTTTTGTTATCACCATAATTGGAATATTGAAATTCTTTGTGTAAATACCTTATTTATGAGATACTGCTACATTGCTTAGTGAATTAAATAATTAAAGTTTGAGTTACCGCTTTTTTGTTACCTCTTCTCCTACATGACTGTATATAAAAATATATAAATCTTTTGTGTATAAAAAAATGAGTTATTTTAAAGAAAAAACTCAGTCAATATATGTTAACAAAATCTTTTATTCATAGAATTAGAAATGGCATACATAATATATAGCAAAAGAAACGGGTTCTATGAAATTTACTCAAATGATACAGGGAGGTCTCTCCAAAAGGACATTCTATTTTGGGGTATGATATTTTGAAAAGATTTCAAAATATTATCTTTTTTGATTTAAGAAATGCCTTCCGGAGCAGTTTTCTTTTTTGGTGGTGGCAAAACATGAGCTTTCAAAATTTTATTACCGATTATGCTTGCAGTGATATATTATTGAATCCAGTTCTGTATATCAGATCAAAACTGCCCCTTTTGACCTCTACTTCGACCATTTCATTAATATATGGACGAGGTACAATTCGAGACAGTTTATACTGTGTTGTGTAATCTTCCCAGTCATAAAAATCTTGAAGAGTCATATCTATAGGTTTTACTCATATAATGTATATGTAATACACCATAAAATGTATTAGAAATCCGATCGTATCGTTTATACAATAAGGGCCAATTTAATATGCCGCTGCAGCCGTATCTCATGTAGTCCAAATAATTTTCGGATCATGTAACCATTGTAATACTAAGCGACATAGCGGTAAGTCAGTAGTTTACTCGTTGAACATAATATTTGCCGCTATTTGACTTAGAAAAAGTGTTGTTCTTTATTAAGAGATTTGGCGGTATTCAATAATACGGCTAGTTGCCTCCGTGATATTGATATACCTCTTATACCCTTAGTGATTTGAGGTATAACTGAGATAGGAAAATATTTCTTAAGGCTTTTTTCCCATGTTCTGAACAAGATACTGCTAAAAGGCTTAGTTCATTAGATGCGTATTTTTTAAAGCTATCCGATGGCATAAAAATCAAATTTTCGTTTTTTTTTGAGATACCGCTTTTGCGTTTAGTAGGGCAGTATTAAGAAGAAAACTAGAATGACAATGTGTCAGATATGAATGAGAATTATGAAAGTCTCTTGGTATAGATGTTTGAATAAACACAATATATTAGCAATGGTTCGTATTATTAATGGGAGGACCCTTTAGAAGGAAAATCAAAGATGATAAAATAAAGAGATTTACATACTTTCATATTTTTTCTTTTTCAAAACGTAAAAATAAAGATGATAAAATATGGACTATGCTTATTTTAATGTTTACCTGTAATCAATAATAATAAATGAATATTACTGTATAAAAAGAAAAGAAATTAAAGTAACATTAATATAGTTTAAAAAGTGAAACGAAACGTTGTTTTATCTATCAAATAGGTTCTCAAGTGAGGTTGGGTTTGAGACTTCTTTATTAATACGGCCCTTCTTCCTATTCTCGTGGACAAATGAGACACACAAATGTAACCTAAGTCAACAGCAATATTCTTTGTCTTGGAACCATCGAGGAACCTTTGCATGCATTCTACATAAAATTACTTTGTATTCAAGAATAATTCTATTTTAAACTTCAATAGCGTTAGAAGAAGCCCTCATCTACATTTTATTCGCTAATCGCTGTTTATAATGCCTCTTACAACGATTTCAGCGACGGTAGCCGGTTTCATTGAAACCAGGCCAGTTACGCAGGAGTTATTTTATAGTGAACAAGTGTGCCAATACACAGAAGTACTTTCTTCCTTCCCTCTCGTAACCCAGTGGGACGGATAACCGACACGACTGGCGGAAGATCAGGCGCAGGACTGACTTTTTACATGCCCATCCGACGCACGGATCATATTTCTTCCCAGACAATCAGGTGATCAGCCTTCATAGTTCTAACCAAATTTTACAATGTAACTTAATCTTAAATATTAATACTGTAAAAGTTAGGATACATAATAATAGTTAATAAATATAAGAAGCCATTAAGGTTAGT
The DNA here is from genome assembly GCA_905187575.2 of Celastrina argiolus. Lineage (NCBI taxonomy): Eukaryota > Metazoa > Arthropoda > Insecta > Lepidoptera > Lycaenidae > Celastrina > Celastrina argiolus. Next base: position 937,876 of record LR994581.1, on the reverse strand, counting down.
CACCTTATTCCCAGGGTGTGCAATCATTAAGAAAATCTTATAATAATCTTTAGCATACAAACTTTAAAAGTATACAGCGTTCTTTAACTACTTTTTTATGTTCAGCAGCCGATACGTCGACGATTAAACAAAAATATATAAAGCCTTATATAAGCGCAGTTGTTGAACGCGCGGTGCTCGAGTGAGAGGTCACGGATTCGAATTCCGCCGAGGGAACAAAAAAGTTAATATTTAAGTAAATACATATTTTGACGACCTCTGATAGCCCGTTGGTGCTCAAGCGAGAGGTTGCGGAATAAAAGTTTTCAATGTTCCTGGGTCATGGATGTGTATTAAATTTGTGTATAATAAAAAAATTTAATATGTGTATGGTATAAAAGTATTAAATATATTTCCGTTGTCTGGTACCCGCAGCACAAGTTCTTCGGATACTTAGCACGGGGCCAGATTGACGTGGTGTGAAGCGTCCATAGACATACAGTGTGACTGGTGAGACATGAAAAATACCTAATTTTATTACGTACTTATAATGGGAATCGAGTACCGAGTACTCTCCGTAAGTATTGCACATGTCTCACCAGTCAGGATGTATTATTGTATATATTTAATGCTGATTAACCATTGATGCACTATGCCCAGAGCGCAGACCGCGCACCGCAGAACCAGCAGTAATGTATACCGGCGTGTGGTTTAAACGAATTTTATTACAGCCAATTAGTACTGGTGTAGTATCGCGACCGCAATTTAGACAGTGCATCATTTATATCAAATACCAGCGTGTGGTGGGGCTGTAATATTCGCGGAGAGCTGATATGGTATGAGAGAGACGCTCGAATGCTATTCTAATGAATGATCAACTAAAATTCAAATTAACAACTCATATAGAACGCTGATTGGTGGAATAATATCAGAGGGAAAGGAATAGACATATATTACATCACGCTCGCACATGTTTATTTACGTTAATAAACTTATAGACGCTTCAGACCACGTCAATCCGGCCCCGTGGTAATTGAAGAAATTGTGTAACAGGTACCAGACAACAGAAATATATTTAATACTTTTACACTATACACGTATTTTAGATTTGCATCTCACCTAGTCTGCCAGCACATACTACCTCGAGGTCGGAAGTACTCCTGCCAAAACTGACAGGGCGTCGGTGCTCGAGCGATACGCCTTGGTCAGAAGGATCAGGTGGGTCTCTGGGTGCGCAGAACCGCACTCCGCACATGGTGAAGGGTCGCCCTCTCATGCCAACAAGCTGCAGCATACGTAACAGTAGCCACAAAAATGCCCTGGTACAGGACCCTGTACCTCACTCCCCATGAGCTAGCCGATTGCCGAGCTCTCTCCTACAGCATGGTCTCTGTCTCTCCTATGGATACAGCATGCCGCGCGAAGGACAGACTTGAGTCGACCACCACTCCCAACACAGTGGTCGACGCGACGCTCTTAACCTTACTCGTAACAATTAACGTCACTAAGTTGGTGCCTGCTAATGAAAAATAAATGTAATTCCAGTAAACAAGCGCCCGGCGTAAATCACGGCCGCGGCAGATCTAATATTATCTCCGCATTAAACTCAGACTCCGACCCCGATAAATCTCAAAACCCTTTTGAGACCTTTTTGTTCGGACAATATTTTAAATGGCGTAACGTACTTATACTTTCCAGGTACTTTATGTTTGCCAAGCTAAAATGCTGGACTCAGTAATTGTATGATAGTAGACACAATATCTAATACAATCATCATCACACACATCGTATTGTTAGCATTTCGATTTCATAATAATAATGATATTTAAATATTGATATACAGGCTGTTTCATCGTTCATATATCAAGCCAAATATGAAGAGAAGAACGCGTAGAGCATTTTTTGTTTTGGCGCCTCATATTATTACATACTATAACGCGACAGTTCACGATTAAAGATCTCTATAAAAGATACAAAACAGATGAGTTTCAATCCTGGTCAGGTCTTAGGTCAAAGACCGGTGCGTTCGTGTGTATAGTATCTAGCGAGCCCCAGCATAATAAGATTCACTCCTTGTGGTCATTTCAGAATTATTTTTTTTAGTTATATTAATTAATTTATATGAGTTGCAAAAAATGCTCTACGCGTCATTCTCTTTACACTATATTCGGCTTTATATAACGGGTGTAAAAAGAGCAGTCACCATAACTTTGGGATATGATTATACTACCTTTTCTCATTCTAGAAATGTATTTTTATTTTTACAATAATTAAAAAAAAATTTTTTTTGGCTTTATTATTATTTTGGCGACAAAAAAATAAGAATTGGTAAAAAGAAAAAAAAAATTTTTTGTTTTTGACAAAAAAAAATATTAAAAACATACATTTCCGAAATGAGGAAAGGTGGTATAATCGTATCTCAAAGTTATAGTGACTGCTCTTTTTACACACTGTATATGAACCATGAATCATTTTTTACACACACACACACATCGCAGTTATACCTATTTCTATTTCAAAATAATGATGATATTTAATATTTATAAGTTAATATTCTGTGAGGGGTGCCTGGGGTACCAATATACAGGTTCTGGCTTAGTTTGAGCTCCAAGTCTCTTGTCATTTTTGGGAGATATACATACATATTACTTTATTATTCCTACCTCACATACAACATTAATATAACGCTGTTTATTTAGTATGTAGACCAGCCATACTCAACCTTATTTTATAGGGCCCGCAAACATGTGTCAGCCATGGTGTCGAGGGCCGCAAGCTAAAACCTAGGTTTTTTATTTAATTGATTGAAGTGTAGGTAATTCCAAGTGATGTACTTACTTGTAACGACGAAAGATTTGATAAGGGCGATCTTTTTTGGTAAAAATTTAAATAGATTTCATATTTTTTTACTTTAAATGAGCCAATAAAAAAGACTGATGTGCCGCAGGTTGAGTATATCTGGTGTAGACCGTTGATTTGCACTTGAAAGGGTGCAGGTTCGATTTCCAGAATACACGTACCATTGAGACCTTTTCAGAACTCAAGTACATTAGAAATACGGTCTAATGGTTACAGAATCGTGAGAAAACCTGCTTATGGTAGACCCAGACGTATTAACTTTCATTTCTCTGGACTGGGCTGTTGTAAGAATACCATATTTAACTTTGGTTACTGGGCTGGTTGTCCAGTACCAGCTTTAAAACTGCTCATACTAAGCACTACAGTATTAATTAAAGAGTGGCTTGGAAAATCCCTAATGTTATAAATGTAAATATGTTTGTTACACATTTACGCGTATAATCACTTAAACGCTGATCATGAAACTTTGTAGATAATATTCTTGGATTCTTTTGCACGCGGACAAAAGCTTAGTACTATCTATACAGGGTATAAAAAGACGTTATGATAACTTTGGAATATAATTAATACTAGGTACCTTTTCTGTGTAATGTTTTTTTTGACCCAAAAATAAGAATACATTATTAGAATGAGAAAATATTGTATATTCATATCCCAAAGTTATTATAACTGTTTTTTTACACTTTGTATGAGAATGAGAAAAAAGAATGAAAATGCCGTATTTTTTACCATACGGCGACTACACTTGAAGGTCTATGAAGTACCAATCTTCACTCCACGTCGCGCGGTGTGGCTTTAAATGTGTTAATTTTTGAAGCGCCTCCGGTGGCGCTTATCGAATTTCATATTGCTATTAATTAAGATTGAATAATGGATAGCCTCGTTCCCGGATAATGTTGCTAATTAATATCCAGTAAATAATAACGCCACCGTGGTCCAGCGGCTTCGAGCTTGGCTCGCAATATGGGAGGTCGTGGGTTCCAACTCCGCGTTGGAACAACAAAAATTTTGGTTACTTTAGACCTGATTGTCTGACAAGAAATATGATCCATACGTCGGATGGGCATGTAATAAGCCAGTCCTGCGCCTGTTCTCTCACCAGTCGTGACGGTTAACCGTCCCACTGGGCTACGAGAGTGAAGGATGAGAGTGCTTCTGTGTATTGCTCACACACTTGGGCATAAAATTACTCCAGCGTCGGCCTGGTTTCAATGAAATCGGGAAAATGTCACCGAAAATCTGTGTAGGAGGCATTATTTTATACAGTAATAATACACAAATTACTTTTGCTTTTTCCACTTTATTAGTTGTAAAACATAAGATTTATTGAAATACACGACCGGTTTCGACTAAGTCATGATGATGACATCAGGTGTGTGCATTATTTTATTATTTATATATTTATGAACGAGAGAGAGAGAGAACTGATGAGAGTCAGTTCTGTGTATTGTCGTACACTTGGCCATAAAATAACTCATGCTTTGCTGGCCTGGTTTCTATGAAAGCACCGGAGTTAGTGTGGGAGCATAATTTTTAGTCAGCAAGCTTACTCCCGACACAATCGAGCGTGAAATCAGTTCGATCTCAACGGCTTTTGGTGATTTATTAGGTGGATTACTTTGAAACTAACCAGGAAGAAAATCGTTGTATCGAAACTTTTTGTACTCCCGAGCATATTGTCAATCGACTGAGAACCAAAATAAACAAACGTCAATTTATTCGGGAGTACGCGACACGATCGAATCTGAATCAAAATCAAATCAGTTTGGAGAGTTTCCTGAGCCTAAGGCCCCTAGTAACAAATAAACAGTATCCCTAATCCCAATTTAGTAATTGATTACTCACATCAATGTAATTTACGTTCATTCAACTTTTGAGAATCAGGTGAATTCCTTCATCTACATGCTTTATGGGAGTAAAAAATTTAATCCCTCGAGATGAGCCCAAGCCCCGGCTGAAGATAGTCTGTGAGGCTCTCAGCCCCCCTGCACGAGCATAAAGGACTCGCGAATGTGGAAACAAAAGAAGTGTGTCAGGATCGCACTGGGTGGAGGTCTGCGATTGTATGAAATATGGATGCATGTTGAGGATTACGCGATAAAATATGCTGAGCGAGTTTAATGTAGCTTTTATGTTATACTAGCTGAGCTCGCGACTTCGTTCGCGTAGTTTTTGAGTGACTTAAACCGTTTATGGAGCGCACGCAAAGACAGTCCCCAAATGTGAATAATTTTCCCCGTTATTGCAACATTTCTCACTGACGCTTCGCTCCTATTGGTCGTAGTACAACGTAATGTTGTTATTGTGTAAGTGAATTTTTAAATGACAATGACCTTTAAAATTAGTTGAATTTTTATTTGTAATTTATACAATACATGTTATAAGCCAACATTTTCATGCTTGAACTAAGCCAGTTTATAATGGGTCTGATTATTTTTGTTAATATCTATTTTTGTATACCTACATTCTATGCAAATAAAGTACTATTCTATTCTGTTATATAACCTAAAGCCTTCCTTTATGTATGAACTATCCCACTAAAAAAAAATCAAATTGGACCAGAAGTTCCTGAGATTAGCGTGTTTAAAGAAACAAACAAACTCTTCCGCTTTATTAGTATAGAATAGATTGTTCTTCGTTTCATTTTTTTAATGTAAAATAAGTGATATCTGCAAAATTCCATATAAAGTTGCAACGAATAGAATAATAATATATTATTTTAATACATTTTTTTTTAGTTTTTATTTTTCCATCTAGCTTAATCTATCAGTTTTAATTATATTAATTACTAGCTGTGCCCGCGACTCCGTTCGCGTGGTGTTTGTTTGACTTAAACCGTTTATGCAGCGCATGCAACGAAAGTCCCCAAATGTAAATTGTTTCTTGGTTTAAACGCGCTCATGTCCCGTATATGACGCCCAACGCCGCGACGACCGACGTCGCGACGCCCGTCGCCGCAACGCCCAACGTCGTGGAGCCGACGCCCGAATTCGCGACGCCGACGCCGCGACGCCTACCGTCGCGACGCCGACGTCCGACGCCCGACGCTGCGACGCCCGACGCCGCGGTGCCCGCCGCCGCGACGCCCGACGCCGCGGTGCCCGCCGCCGCGACCCCCGACGCCGCGACGCCCGACTCTGCGACGCCCAACGTCGCGACGACGACGCCCGACGGCGCGACGCCCGACGCCGCTATGCACGACGCCGCGACGCCCGACGCAGTGACGCCCAACGTCGCGACGCCAACGCCTGACGCCGCGACACCCAACGTCGCGACGCCGACGCCCAACGCCGCGACGCCGACGCCCGACGTCGCGACTCTGACGGACACCGCGACGCCCAACGTCGCGACGCCGACGCCCGATGCCCGACGCCGCGACGCCGACGCCCGACACCGCGACGCCAAACGTCGTGACGCCCGACGCCGCGACGCCTGATGCCGCGACGCTTACGACCGACGCCGCGACGCCCGCCGTTGCAACGCCGACGCCCGACGTCGTAACGCTGACGGACGCCGCGACGCCCGACGTCGCGACGCTGACGGACGCCGCGACGCCCGACGTCGCGACGCTGATGGACGGCGCGACGCCCGACGTCACGACGCTGACGGAGGCCGCGACGCCCAACGTCGCGATGCCGACGCCCGATGCCCGACGCCGCGACGCCCAACGTCGCGACGCCCGACGACGCGACGCCCAACGTCGCGACGCCCGACGCCGCGACGCCCGACGCCGCGACGGCCGACGCCGCGACGCCCAACGTCGCGACGCCCGACGCCGCGACACCCAACGTCGCGACGCCCGACGCCGCGACACCCAACGTCGCGACGCCAACGCCCAACGCCGCGACGCCCAACGCCGGGACGCCCAACGCCGTGACGCCCAACGCCGTGACGCCGACGCCCGACGTCGCGAAGCTGACGGACGCCGCGACGCCCGACGGCGCGACACCCGACGCCGCGACGCCCAACGTCGCGACGCCCGACGCCGCGACGCCCGACGCCCTACGGCGCGACGCCTAACGTTGCGGCGCCGACGCCCGACGCCGACTTTCAATCCGACGCTGCGCTGCTTGCCAAATTTTTCGGCGCCGGCGGTCTACTCTCGGTGCACAATTCCAACTCGCACTTGCCCGGTTTTTTATTTATTAATTACCATATTATGCTTGCAGTATAAACGATGTCGAAATTTCCAAACGTATATCTTCAAAGACTAAGTAGTAGTGGTATTACATTAATATTTAAAATCGGTTCATAAACAACGAAGATATCCACGAACAAACATAAAAAAAACATATATTTACGAATTGAGAAACCACCTCCTATTTTGGAAGTCGGTTAAAAATATTATGTTGGTTATTTCATGTTACAATCTACCTTTGTGCCAAGTTTCATTTAAGTACGTTGAGTAGTTTGGCTGAAATACCGTCAAATAGGTAGTTACAATTTTTTGAAGATCCCACAGGAACCCTTTCGTTTTTCAGGATAATAATTTCCAATAATGCTCTTCAGGTCATAAGCTACCTGCCTGCTAAACTACTCAACGTATTTAAATGAATTTTTTTGGAAATCCCACGGGAACCCTTTCGTTTTTCGGGATAACAATTTCCAATAATGCTCTTCAGATTATAAGCTAACTGCCTGCAAAATTTCATTTAAATACGTTGAGTAGTTTGGCTAAAATACCGTCAAACAGGTAGCTACAATTTTTTGAAGATCCCACGGGAACCCTTTCGTTTTTCGGGATAATAATTTTTAGTAATGCTCTTCAGATCATAAGCTACCTGCCTGCCAAATTTCATTTAAATATGTTGAGTAGTTTGGCTGAAATACCTTCAAATAGGTAGCTACAATTTTTTGAAGATCCCACGGGAACTCTTTCGTTTTTCCGGATAATAATTTCCAATAACGCTCTTCAGGTCATAAGCTACCTGCCTGCCAAATTGCATTTAAATACGTTGAGTAGTTTGGCTGAAATACCGTCAAATAGGTAGCTACAATTTTTTGAAGATCCCACGGGAATCCTTTCGTTTTTCGGGATAACAATTTTGAATAATGCTCTTCAGATTATAAGCTACCTGCCTGCCAAATTGCATTTAAATACGTTGAGTAGTATGGCTGAAATACCGTCAAATAGGTAGCTACAATTTATTTAAGATCCTACGGGAACCCTTTCGTTTTTCGGGATAACAATTTCCAATAATGCTCTTCAGATTATAAGCTACCTGCCTGCCAAATTTCATTTAAATACGTTAAGTAGTTTGGCTGAAATACCGTCAAAAAGGTAGCTACAATTTTTTGAAGATCCCACGGGAACCCTTTCGTTTTTCGGGATAATAATTTCCAATAATGCTCTTCACGTCGTAAGCTACCTGCCTGCCAAATTTCATTTCATTCCATACAGTGGTTTTAGCGTGATGCGACGGCAAACATTCCCATATGGACAGACAGACAGACAGACAGACATTTTTTTCAAAAATGTTATTTTTAGGTTCTGTGGCTTATATAGACCCCCTTTTTTTAATTTTCACTTAAATATTCTTAATGTACAGACATGACCCCTCTACAGATTTATTATATGTATAGATAAAACTGCTAATTAGATATTGTGGTCAGATTGTCTCACGTTTTATAGATAAAAGTACTTTTCTCTCGGAAATATTCGCCAGTGAATCTCCGAAGCTTTGCATAGAAACACCGACTCAAAGACTTTTCCGCAATTTTTCTTGTTTTCCGAACATCTTCATTCAAATCTAGCGGAGGTTCGTTAGCATACCAAAGAGTGCCGACCACTACAGAGTCGCCAAAGAGCGGAAATTATAGATGTGGCAATCAGTGGCGAAGGCTTCTTCTTTAAAAGAACGCCATACCTGTATAGGGATAGGTAGGGATTTTCCTGAGTATTAAAAGGCAGGGTATTTGCTCGGGATCCACTGCTAATTACTTTATTTACTGCTGATAGTTATGTATAGCGTCCACATTAATGAAATTTATAAAACCCCAATGCTGCTATTTTGTGCAAGTAAAATCAAGATATAGAAATAAGCGTAGAAGGGACCAATTAAAATAAATTGATAAGCTGCAGAATAGTTTTAGTATGATCTATGCAATACTAAAAGTGTTACTTTATACAGCTAGATAGAAGCATCTTAATATGACATGTTATATTCTTAAAAGTGGTTTCTGAAAGTATAATAGATAAATCAAAAATCAAAAACTTAACAATCTATTTTCGGAAAGTCAAGAAAAAAGGCTACCATCGGTTCAACCCTAGCCCGTCCAGAAGAACCGGCGCAAGAAACTCGGACGGGGCCATCTTTTAGCAAAAAGATGATGAGAGAAGGCCAAATGAACTATATTATTGAAGCTATTGAACACATTAACCAACCATTAACCATTAGCTATTGAAAAAATCACGACTAAGCCATCAGGTGATGCTTTGAGAGGACAGAGAAATATGGCGACAAGAAAAAAATTTTCTTGTCTGAAAAAACTTTTCAATGTTGTGATAGATTTAGGATTGTAATTTATCATTAATAATCGTCAGATTAATTAATATTATTGGCAGGCACCAGGATTGCTATGGATATGACTCATCCTTAACCTAATTCGTAATATCGTCCGTGACTTTGTGGATAGACCGTTGATTAGCGGGGTGCAGGTTCGATTTCCAGGTTCTGGCATGGTCTCATTAGTACATACTAATGAGACTTTCAGATCTCAAGTACGAACGGACGCTTTATATTAACAGTGAAGGAAAACATCGTGAAACCCGCTCATAGTTGGCACGAGACGTGGTCACGTCTTTCCTTTGGACTAGGCTGACGATGCTGTGAGCATGCCGTATGTGCAGAGCAACCAGTTTTTAAATAGTGGTTACTTCGCTCGGAGAATAATAATGCCTCCCACACCGATTTCGGTGATGGTGGCCGGTTTCATTAAAACCAGGCCAGCTATGCAGGACCTATTTTATGGTGCCCAAGTGTGTGCGCAATACACAGAAGCACTCTCTCCCCCTTAACTCTCGTAGCCTAGTAGGACGGATAACCGACACGACTGGCAGGAGATCAGGCGCAAGCATAATTTTTTACATGCCCGTCCGACGCATGGATCATCTTTCTTGACAGACAATCAGGCGATCAGCCTGCATTGTCCTAACCAAACTTGAAACAACATTTATTGTTGTTCCAACGCGGGAATGGAACCCACAACCTCATGGTCGAGTAACTCTGAACCACTAGACCACGGGGGCGACAATGTCACAAAAAATGAATTTTTAAATATCATCCAATAACAGATGTAAAGGCCCACTTAACCTGATTGGCGTGTGCATATCTAGCCACCACTACAGTCTGTGGTAACTGGGAACTACAAAAACACTATGCGTGGTGTATTGGGCGGAATGCATTCAGTGGTCGCTTATTAAATCTGCACCAGGGGATTGGTCTCCCCCCTCCCTGGATCCAGAACACCCCGGCAGGGGAGACGTGGCGCCTCTAGTAATTAGTGCCGGGACTATCAATCAAATTAATTGCGTACTAATTAAAAAGTAGCCGTAACTTTGAGATTTTTAATTGATTTAACGCCGATTTCCGTCCTTGTGATTAATTTCGTATTTCATTAACATCAATAGCTTCGGTAGAATTAAACCTGAGCGTCCTTTGACGTTATCCACACTGAAAGTGTGTTTTATTGTTAACCACCTTGCTAGACATAACAATGATAGTAGGAGCTTAAAGCCTCCGTGGTCTAGTAGGTTCACTGTCGACCCGGATGTCGAGGGTTCAAATCCCATACTGGAACAACAAAAAAAAAGTTGTTTCCAGTTTGGTTAGGACAATGCAGGCTGATCACCTGATTTTCTGACAAGATGATATCCATACGTTGGGCGGTCCTGCGCCCGTACTCTAGACAGCCGTGTCGGTCAATCATCCCACTGGGTTGTGAGAGTTTCTTATGGAAGAGTTACAGTTTTGGCGTTTGTGTATTGCGCACACATTTGGGAACTATTTAACGACTCCCACGCAGCTGGCCTGGTTTCAATGAAATCGGCTATCGACACCGAAATCGGTGAAGATCAACCGAAATCGGGAAGATATTACAGTATGAGTTCTTTAACCCCCGACAAAAACAGAGGGGTCTTATAAATTTGAGTGTGTATCTGTGGCATGGTAGCTCTTAAACGGAATAACCGATTTTGATATAGTTTATTTTAATGCTGAAGTGATGGCGAGTATTCTTGGCTATAGTTTTGCTGGGTTAGTTGTTTGTTTATTATGTAACGAACTTAACTTTTATTTCATATGTACCTTTCTTTTTATACAATAATAATCCAAAGCCGCAAAGATTGGAAATTTAATGTAATTTATACATTACCAAAATCCATTTCAAAAATTTCAATATGTCCCTCGGTGAATGCAAATGAAAACAGAAGCGGTGAATTATGCGCGGACCTCTCAAATATCGAATTAGATCCTCGGCGCAAACACACGGGGAATAAACTCGCATTAAAACGCATTAAAGGACCTTACTTTGTCGACTTTTAATGATTTTAATTAATAATGCTTGACTATTTTTATTAAGTAGGTACATAAGTAATGAAATGAAAATATACTTTATTGTGCACAATCAGAATTTACACACACACACCCAAAAATAAACAACACATAGAAAACACGATAGTACACAAAGGCGGCCTTATTACTACAATAGCAATTTCTTCCAGACAACCTTTGAAAGAATGAATCAAATCACTAGATAATATCAGGTATTGTGCTAAAAGTATATCTAGATAATATAATACAATACAATAAAATAAAATAAATTTTACTAACTAATACTATAAATGCATAATGCAAATTAAGTATATAATACAACGTAATATAAGTATTTAGTGTTTCGAAAAATAAGAAAGTTTACGTAAGGAAATAATACATTTAATCATTATTTTTTCTTCTTTTGAATGAATTTGAAACGAATTGCTGTTCGTAAGTCTCGCTAAAACTCGAGAACGGCTAAACTGATTCGGCTATTTTTAGTCTTGAAATATTCGTGAAAGTCCCTGCTGCATGCTCAACAAAGTGGGCACGGGTCAGCTGGTACAATATAAAATATAACAAAAAACAATTATTAATTTCAGTGGGTCATGTTAATACACTTCATACGGACAGGCAGTTTAAAACTATTCTTGCTTTTGTATGTTTTCTTATTTTAAAGCACTATTCATTGATGAAAAAAAAAATACAGTGAAGTACCCAGTTAAGTAATAAAAAGAGAAACCATTAATTACTTTAAATAAAACGATGAGTGCGCCCAGTGAAGGCAATAAAACTTTAATTATTTCGCTATTATAGAAACAAACCAACAAATCTTGAAACTTTGCTGGCAAATTGATTAGCGATAAAATCTTACCCATTACAGAGCCAAGTCACAATAGAAACAGATTTTGAGGCTATGAGCCAATAGAGACAGCTTTTAGGGTTATTATTAGTAGATCTCTTTCAGCGTTTGTATGTACAATATCGTTCTGTATATTCATTAAAAGCGACTGTTCAATGTTCACTTTTGCTATCAGTTCAATTCGTTTCATTCGAAGGGCAGATAGGGCTGAATTAATTAACTCTTGTCTCTCGGACTCTCCTCGTCGCTCGCAGTTGGCTCCGGGACAATAAATCCTAAAGGTACTTGTTGTTTGCCGTGAATATTGGCTGTTTGTTATTAATTTTATCGACTCGAAAGGATTTAATTGTTTATCTTTACGATAACTCGATTTTGTTTTAAACGGGTTACTAACGGACAATTATCATTATAGATCTAGCCTCCGTAGTCTAGTGGTTCAGAGTTTTACTTTCGAGGAGGTCGTGGGTTCAAATCCCGAGTTGGAACAACAAAAAAAATTGTTCTCGCCAGTCGTGTCGGTTTACCGTCCCACTGGGTTATGAGAGTTAAAGGAAGAAATGGTGTCTTTCTATATAGGGCACACACTTGGGCTCTATAAAAATGACTCCTGCGTAGCTGGCCTGGTTTCAATGAAATCGGCTACCGACACTGAAATCGGCGAGGGGAGCTATTATTATAAATACTTATTCAATTTGTAGAATGGGTACTCGACTGTCTTCTGTGCAAAACAAAACACTAGCAAGATGACAGTCCTTATCTTCAAAATACTTTTTTTTGTCACTGTCCTAACTAAATTAAAAAACAACATTAATATTAACACGGTAATCAAACCCACGACCTCCGAGTCGGGAGCTTTACACAACTGAGCCATGGAGGTGTTTCATTCAATAACTAATATTTAATCTATATCAATGATTGACCTACAAATAATAGGTACAGCTGGAAGAGGCGTTACGACATGTGATATTATGTTAATAAAATGTAAGTGCAGTATGTATACTTAATTGGCAATAAAAGCCTATAGCCCAGCGAAGGCTGAGTCACATGCGGCAGCGGGGGCGACAGTGAGCGCGGAGGCGTATTTAGTATTTAACTTAAAAACTGGTTTAATAGGTTAATTCATGGTTCATATTATAGTAAGCCGAATATAGTGTGAAGAGAATGACGCCTAGAGCATTTTTTGTTTAACACCTCATATAATTGACTCAATATAAATAAAATAGTCAAACGTCAAAAATGACCAAAACGAGTGAATCTTACTATGCTGGGGCTCGCGGGCTCCTACGCACACAAACGCACTGGTCATTGAACTAAGACCTGACCAGGATTTAAACTCATCTGTTTTGTGACTTTTGTAGAGAGAGATGTAAGATTTTTTTTAAATGAGGTGCACAAACCAAAAAATTATTTACGCATCATTCTCTTCACCCTATGTTCAGCTTAATATATGAACCATGGACCATCCTGTATAGCTGAATTGTTTAGATATAAGGGTAATAAACAATCATATAGCATTTCTTAATCAAGAACTTGCGAAGATACAGTGTACCCTTTAGTTTGTAAATTAATTCGAATAAGATACCTCTTTAAGACTTTTTTAATACAAGAATTTAATACACATCCATGACCCAGGAACATTGAAAACTTTTTGTTTCCTCGGCGGGATTCCAACCCGCAACCGAGTCGCACCGCGGTCGAGCACCAACGCGCCACTGCGCTACAGAGGTCGTCAAATTGAGATGTATCTAAAATAAAAGCTATTTGAACTTACGCGATTTCATAAAGAAGTAAATGTATTTTATTGAAATATAATTCTCGACGCTTGTAAACTAATACCCGCAGCAGACGCGTACATTATCTGCCCATTTTCAGTTCATTGGGGCCTGCGGCCGATCCGTAGATAGTAGATAAATTCTGTAGTATCGATACTGTCCGCGATTTCAGCCGGTTTCGGTCCCATTGTTGTGAATGCTAAATGTTTTCATTTCAATGTTACTGGGCCCTGATTACCTAACTCCGGTCGCTTTCCCGTCTCTCGAGATCAACTGTCATTGTGACGTTAAATCTTTTTAAAAGACGATTTAATAAATGAATATGTCATAATTTTGACGTTTTAACTTTTTAAATCGTGTTTTAAAAAGATGTAACGTCACAATGGCAGTTGATCTCGAGAGACGGGAAAGCGACCGGAGTTAGGTAATCAGGGCCCTGGTTTTATTGCTGTAAGCATGGCCCACCATCCCATACAATCTATGTATAATACAAAAAAATGTAATAGAAGTCAATACTATTAACGTTTGTAAATTATAAAATGTAAATATACCGAATTAAGAACCTACAATTAATATTGACATTACAATAAAGATAAGCATATTTTTAAGCATAACATCACATTAAACTAAATTCAACTCCTTAATTATGAAGAAGATACAAAACGAAATTAGTAATTAGTATTTTCCAATAGTGGCGCTAGATGTCGGCTTCCGGAATGTGCCTGGACTTCAGCCTTTATCTTTTGGAAATCAAAGAAAACAAAAATAGCCAGTCGAATATACAATAATACTGGCTGTATTAGGGTGATACCATTTTCTATGACTAGGTCGTGGCTCTGTTAAATATCTAATTTGCGCTGTATGTGTAGTACATTATTGAATTTAATTATTTTTTATTTTTGAAAATAATAAGCATTAATCTATTTCATGAGAGTATAAACACTCGTGCAGTCTGAAAGTATTTTTATTTGATTTTACTAAAACAGTTATAAAATACCGATTATCTTTGGTCGGTTTCTGAAAGGTTAGTCAAATCTACGATCAACTAATATGGCTATTTAAGTTAACAACGCGTATTGAACTCTGATTGGTGAAACGTGTATCAGAGAAAAAGGGACAGATATTATATTTAAGGCAGAATTAAAACACCACAGCACTAAGTAGATAATAAACCACAGATATGCCTTCTTCTCCAGACGTCTCCGATTGTATGGACGTACGATTTGAATCAACCTTATGTATGGTATTTTAACCAGCCTTGCGATTTGATTAACTTTTCAGAAAGCCGTTGGAATAGTGTAAATTATTCTATAAATGACTACTTCTATACTGTAAATTACTGGTCAAACTTAAATTAATTTATGAATGAGTAACGTGCATTGATTTTAATTAATACCCGATATTCTGAATATAATGTCGAAATTGTATTTAGATTGAAGTTTAATATTTAGTAAATTCAATTTTAGCCAGAAACGTTGAATATTAATTAATTAATATTAATCTACTCGGACTGACATAGATATCTAAATAATGTATTAGTAATTAATTATCAATAACACAAAAAACTCCTTAAGAATAACATATATAAATTAAAACTATTTTAGGTATATTATTATCTAAACTATAAACTAAACAAGTAATAAAAAAGGCTATATGTAAAAAACTATATCTAAATCGGCGGCCGCTGGTAATGTACCCAAAAGACTGGCAGTATTACCTCGCTGTACCGCTAAACTGATACGTTGGCCGAGGTAAGCGCCAGCCCTTGGGTCGTTTGTCTTGATATCTAAATAGTAGCTACTTCATACATTAGTCATGGTTGTAATAATGACAATATTAAATATGGATAAAACTTATAAAAATCACATTAACTTTTCACTTAACTTTAGAATAGACATTTACGTTAACAAGCAGTTCACTAATTGTAGATTGTGTGCTTACGCTGTTGCTTTTCTACTCGGATGTATCGCGCTCTTAGTCCAGTCATTTTAGTAAGTTCACCTCGGAATTCAAGATACCCAGCTGTAAATCTGTAAATACTTGTATAATGACACCCTAAAAGTTGTCTCAAAACCTACATATGGTAGGGTGTGCGCAACTATTAAATTTCAAGGGTCAAAGGTCACAAAAATCGGTTTTTTGTAAATATCTCATTTTCTATGGGTTTTTGCTATTTGCTTTCTTTATAAATATTGTAGAATACAAAATTACACGCTCCGGGCCTTTGGTCAAGATACTATCGCTGTCATCAGTCATCACTTACAAAGATTGCAAATTAAAAATGAATGGGACTTGATTAATCTTCGCTAAGTGATACACATTTGTGTGTCAACTAGCGAACCTTGTGTCAAATCT
Source organism: Celastrina argiolus (assembly GCA_905187575.2). Lineage (NCBI taxonomy): Eukaryota > Metazoa > Arthropoda > Insecta > Lepidoptera > Lycaenidae > Celastrina > Celastrina argiolus. The sequence continues at coordinate 921,515 of LR994581.1, read as the reverse complement.
CATACATTTTTGTTTTTTAACTACGATAGTCCATTTATAAAGGAAGGCTATATTAGTTATAACATTACGCTGCGACCAATAGGAGCGAAGCGTCAGTGAGAAATGTTGCAAAAACGGGGAAAATTATTCACATTTGGACTTTCGTTGCGTGCGCTGCATAAACGGTTTAATTCACTCAAAAACCACGCGAATGAAGTCGCGGGCACAGCTAGTCAATTTACAAGATGTTACCACGTCAGTAACAAATAAACGTTACAGTATTTAAATGAAATTTCAACGCAACGATGCTGGCGATAACAGCTCTAGGACCCAGGATATCTCAAAGAGCTCCACACAAAGATGGTATTTGGAACATTCCTCATAAGCGGGCTATGGGACGTAGTGATTAAAGGTTGACCAATATCGTAAGCTTTAACAAGGCTATTAATATTGGTAATATTAAATTTGGAACAGGTTTGTAGTTAGACAAGTCTGCTTGGCTTTTATTTAATCGAGCCACTATAGTTTTTTGTTTCCTAATTGGTTTGTTTGCATTAAATATACTTTCAAAGTACTGGACCCGTTTAGATCAATAAATTTTAGGCATAGATTTAGTGACGACATGGACAGCTCATTTTTATTGTGACAATTATTATTCTAATAAAATATAACGGGTGTAAAAAAAGCAATCACTATAACTTTGAGATATGGTTATACCACCTTTTCTTATTCTAGAAATGTTTTTTTTTTAATTTTTTTACAAATATTAGAAAAAAATTTTTTTTTGCTTTATATTTTATTTTAGCGACAAAAAAATAAGAAATGGTGAAAAGAAAAAAATTTTTTTTAGTTTAAGGAAGTAGAAAGGTAATAGTGACTGCTCTTTTTACACCCTGTATAGATGAAAATATAATATTATCAACATTACATTATATCAGATTTTTATTATATCATAGGTATATACTCGTAATATAATGACTCAAGAACAAACATTTTTTTTGTTGATTTAACGGGACTCGAACCCGTGTCCTCCGGCTCGAGTACCACATATCAGATAATATCCTATGCGTATGGATTACAGTTGTACTATTAGATATCAGCTGATTGTCCAAGCCGGCAAACATCTTCTGTTTTCAGTTGAATTACTTATTCATATCTCCCTTGGCGGTCGGCGGCGGTACTTCGCAAATAAACAGGGTCAGATATATTTTATGATCGAAATTGAAGGCTTAACATAAAACAGAGCCTGTTAAGATAAGACTGGTACTCGTGCACGCAAACTAAAATCTCACGGGGACCGTACAGCAGCTATAAAAAGTTGTCTAATAATATGGAGTACAAGGTACTCGAGTAAAATTCGCACAGATATACAGTATGTATAAAGATCAGTCAGTATAACTTTAGGATATGATTATTATACTACCTTTTCTCTTCCTGGTAGCAGGAATAACGAAAAATCAAAAATAGTGTATTTCTAGAATAAGATAAGCTAGTGATCATATCCCAAAGTAATTGATCTGTGCAAAACATGAAAATCGGTTAAGTGGTTTCCGAGCTTATTTTATACAAACGAGCAAACAATCAAATCTTAATCCTATAATATTATGTGATCTTAACTAATATAATATTTAAGTTCATTTCAAACCTCAGATCAAATGAAAATCACATACTTGCCCAGTTTCATTTAAAACATTATTTTGAAACTTTTTTTCGACAAAGAGTTTCTTAGAATGACTTGTATTTCTGTGATATTCTTAAGAACTACTATAAAGATATAACGTATTTAGTTTTAACGATTGTATATTTATCAGAGAAGTTTATTATTTATTCGCAATTTCTTTAACGTTAATATTTAAACCTAATTTGCGTTACTCTTAAATATTTCCTGATCTTCTGTAGGTTTACTTATAATTTTTTCCTTAATATAGTTATCCAGGTCGCTCTTATCCAATTATTTCTCTTTTAATGTCATAAAAATTTTAAGGTAAATTGTAAAAAAGCTAAGGTTCGTTTAATTAATCTAATATACCAAGTTTTCAGTTAACCATTTTATTGCTAACGATGTTGATTTGTGAGAGATCTATCAAAATGTTCTCAACTTCTAAAGTACTCTTTTGAGTCCCCCATAGGACAGGCGTCGCCTAGTTTGGGGGAATGTTACTGTAACATTTGGCTAATGTACTTTTTTGGAAATAAATGATTTGTATTGTATTGTATAACTTTAAACAGTGCCAAATTTTGGGCTCTCAATGTCTCCTTTTCGCCCAATTCTGGTTAATCCCGCAATATCCCGCGAAAAATTATAACCACAACCTGCAAGCAAATGAGTGAATGTACGCTTATGCATGTGTTCAAAGCACCTCCCTCCCACACTGCTTATGACACTCGCAAGCAAAAACGTGAAAACACCACCATCACACAAGCCATAATGTTAGCACGATCGTGCAAAGCCCCACATCACCATGCAGGTTGCAAGACTCGACGCGCGTTTCGCTTCGACCCCGGAACATCCTCAGGATGTAGACAATATACGTTGTGGTCTGTTGACGTGACGTGGCGAAGTACTTTGCGGCTGGTGAGCTCTGCGCCCGGATAATAAATCATTTCCACAAAATATTTTACATGTGCATGGTTTCCCACGACGGTTTCAGTTTTTCAGATAATACAACCGAGATCCAAGCCTCGCTAGACACCCTTTACATCCTCACTGATAAAACATGCACCATGTAGAAGTATTACGGAGTACAATGAACGTATAATCCATTAGTTTCTGGTTTTGGCACACGCCAAGTTTTAGCTATGTGTTCACTTTTTAGTAAGTATTACTACTGATCCGTGCCCAATTTGTCGAGCATAAAAAACATTTAAAACTTCGTAAGACTTCCACCTACCACGTATAAGCAAGCCACTGTCATGTTTTAATTAATTAATACAAATTTAATTTACCTTTACAGGGCCTCTCGAAATATGTCAAATATTGAGCACATTCGAGACAGCGCTCAGAGACACTCCGTAAATGGAATCAAATTTTAACAGCATTTAATTATTTCTGGTTATATTTATGAATGGGAATCGCCTCGCCTTTGATGTCGGCATCCAATTGGAGGTTTATCGGGATTAAAAAGTTGTGAGTTGTGGAGTTATTGTGGAGTGACTCGGCCTTGCGCCCCGCTGTTCGCGTCTCTCGGGTAAAAATATTGGGCTCAGATTAACTTTGATCGACTGGCGGTTTCACAACTATAATTAACTTCCCTCCCTAATCACAATCAGATCATTTCTTTATCTACTTATATAGTGTGCCCACGGTTCATATACCAAGCCGAACAGAATGACGCGTAGAGCATATTTCGTTTCGGGATCTCATACAAATTTCTTACCATATCTAGATAAAAACGGTCTAACACTAGGAGGATCATAACAAAGGAAGGAAGGAGGAGTGATCTTACTATACTAGGGCTCGCGGGCTCCTAGTCTATACACACGAACGCACTGGTCGTTAACCTAACACCTGACCAGGATTGATCGTGATTTGTCGCGTTATGGTAAGTACTCGTAATTTATATGAAATGCCAAAACCAAAAAATGCTCTATGGGTCATTCTCTTTACACTATATTCGGCTTGATATAATATGAACCAGGAGACATTTTTCATGAATTGTGCGAACAGAGATTGTAAGATTTGGTATACCTACTTATATTTTAAAGATTGGTAATTTGCTGTATTTCCGTTAGCATGTAATAGAGGTGAGTATTTGCAGTAATTTTAACCCCCAGGAAAGGTCGCATCTCCACGCTAATTTCTAAACTAAGAGATTGTCTTTTCACAAGTTATAAACTAATAAAGTGGAAAAAAGTGCAAGTATTTAGTGTATTATTACTATATAATGTATTTCCATCAAGAACCTACGGTACATTCAATAACATATAAGAGATTGTCAGTAATTTATTCCAAAGAAAGAACACAAAAAACCATTAATCACACTTAATAGTCGTAATACAAAAAAAACAGGTTATTATGACAATTTTCTATTATAAGTTGGTTTGTTCTTACTCGTATGCATGCAAAGTGCACCATTTGGGCTATGAAAATTTTTACAAAACTCAAAAGCACAGAGCGTGGTCTAGTTTGCAAAAAATTACAACAGAACTTATGCGCGTAGGTAATTTTTGGAAAATTGAAATCTCTACCTTCCACTAAGCTCGCAAAGAAAGCACATGCCCATCGTAAATCATGTTTGATCATGGCGGTGCAAAAACAGATCCCGCGCCCATTTGTATGCGGACCCTTATGCATAGGGATGGACAGCAGCAAGAAAAATGATTTGTATACCCCGCCGTCCCATTTCTATTAGGCAAATACCCCACTATTCTAAACGGCCGTTTGCGGAATGTATTTTTGAATGATAGCGGCTAAAAGCCCCCGATATAATGGATTTCTCCCCTTTTTGCGATCCTTTGAAAAAACATTACGAGTTCGCGGGAATACGAAATATATCTATCATCTTGGATGTTATCATCACCTTCGTCCTTTTATATCAGTGTGGATCCTTCAGGATTTGTGGTACGCTCTGCCTTGCCTACTGCTATGGATTAGCTTGCAGGATTTCTTTTCCTAACCGGTTTTTACAATAATAAGTTCTTACACCGATTTCTGTCCAGTTTTGTTGTAACCAGGCCAGCTACGCGTAAGTCATTTTATAGTGCCCATGTGTGTGCGCAATACACGTGTGCACCTTCTCTTGCTGTTACTTTTATAACCCAGTGGGACGAAATATCTTGACTGGCAAGAGAACGGACGCAAAACCGATTTTTTCATGGGATTTCTGAAAGACTGATTAAATCGCCAATCAGCTGACATTTGAGTTCACACGCCATTTCGGACGCTCATTGGTAAACGTAGACGAAGTAGTCGATTGATGCTCATAATGGCTTGTTAACTCAAATGTTAGATGATCAGCGATTTGATTAGCCTTTTAGAAACCGGGGGTTAGCCCCTGAAAAAAGTCGGTTTTGCGTCCGTTCTCCTGCCAGTCATGACGTTTTTGTTCGGCTTATGAAAGTAAAAGCAAGAGAAAGTGTACACGTGTATTGCACACACACTTGAGCACTTTGAGCACCACTGCCAGAAATCGGTATAAGAACTTATTTTTTTTGGGAGGTATGTACTTATTGTTGGTAAGCGCTGATGTTGCTGTGTGTACGCAAAGCGGTCTTGTGTCTCTCGCCCCCGTAGTGACAGTGCAAAACACTCCCCCGCGTTCTGTTGCTAACTTACGACTTCACTACTTGTTTACTTCGCGCCAGAGAGGAATAAATTTCCCTGCGATATAACTCTATTGTATATCCCTAGGGTGTAGCTCTTAATAGAATAGTTGAATCTTTAGTGACAAAAATAGAAACGCTATTAATGACCGACGTAACGTTATGTAAAAATAGTACTTCATACCACGCCAGCTACGCGTATGTCATTTTATAGTGCCCATGTGTGTGCGCAATACACGTGTGCACCTTCTCTTGCTGTTACTTTTATAACCAGTGGGACGAAATATCTTGACTGGCAAGAGAACGGACGCGAAACCGATTTTTTCATGGGATTTCTGAAAGGCTGATTAAATCGCCAATCAGCTGACATTTGAGTTAACACGCCATTTCGGACGCACATTGGTAAACGTAGACGAAGTAGTCGATTGATGCTCACCAATAAACGTCCAAAACACCCCCCTCAATCTGGCCCCGCGCTAAGTATCCGAAGAACTTGTTTCACGGGTGCAGACAACGGAAATATATTTAATACTTTTATACTATACAGATATTTAAGATTTTTATTATATTAATACACAAGTTTAATACACATCCATGACCCAGAAACGTTGATAACTTTTGTTCCCTCGGCGGGATTCGAACCCGCTCGAGCACCAACGCGCTATGGAGGTCGTCAAAATATATACTTAAATACTTAAGCACTCATATTTTGTATCTTAAACATCAAGTACTGTCTTTAAGGAACTCGGATTTCGAATAATAAGGATAGCATGAGATTTTAAAGCTTGGATAATACGGACCACAAAATCAAGAAAACCATTAAACCAAGTGATTTTTGTTTACTATAGCAACCATAATTTTCTACGACAACTGTAGGTCAAGCAGAAATATTTAACAGCTTTGAAAATTAACGTTATCGAATGATGACAGCGCCAATACAATTTACATTCGTTAGCGTAACTTACCATAGCTGCAAAGTGTAGGAAAGCTAATCAGGAGCTTGGCTTAGTAATAAAAAAAATATACAATATAAAAATTCCTTAAGGACTTAAGGTAATTAAGGTTAAGTCCAAAACAATGAATGAGCTTAAGTGAAAGTTGTTGTCATTCCATTAGAAATCAAAACAATGAATGATTTTTTTGCTGTATTTGACCTCATGGCTCAAAACGATCCCTATCCTTTGAGTATTCGGTACAAAGAATTTTTATAAAAATTTGGTTAAAGTAAACGCTGTTTATGTTTTTTATCAAAGGCCGACGTGATTTATATACGTTCGCACGTCGATTTAAAAGATCGCGCAATTTTCAGGGCCGATGCGAGCTGATGAGCCCATTCACTGTGTAATCCGCCCTTAATACCAACATTTTGTAAACACATTCCCCAAAATCGACTTTCTTTAAGGCGCCGAGCTAAGGTTGACAACTCTCGATTTTTTCATATAATTATTATGTACGAAAATAATTAAAATGTTGCCAATTTCAGTCTGCAATTCGCCACAGCAATATTTATTCATTTTCGGGAATTTATAATTTTCTTACTTGCATAAATAAGTACAAGTATAGTACTGTATATTTCTTACGTTTGGCAGCCCTGAATGAGGCGTCACGGTGAGAAATGCCGGTCAGGGGTCGGGGTATAAATAACAGCTAATGTGCATCCGGCGCTGGACGATCAGTGACGTCACAGGGGGGGTACTATTACCACATTAAAGGGTAGGAAATAGTGTTAACAGAAGTTTGCGTAGAATATGAGTGACAAAATGAAATGTTTGGGGAGAAGGATTAAATGGAAGTGAAATAAACAAATGGAAGTTATGAATAAGTTTGTTAGAAGTAAATAGATCACATTATTATGGATATACGTATATTGGATATAGAACATAGCAAATACGTTAGTCGACAGAATAGACAAACGAAGGCCGATTCTGCTACTAAAATGCTTAAATAGTTTCAATCATTTTAGCATATCTTATATAGAAAAATTAATCGCTGTTCGTCTCGTCAATTCGTTAGGCTAAGGGCCGATTTTTCAATCGTCAGATAACTTTTATTTAAGGAATAAACTTGTGACTTTAACAGATTTTGTATGGAACAAACGTCAAAGTCATGTGTTTATCCAACAGATAAAAGTTATCTGACGATTGAAAAATTGGCCCTTAATCGCTTTGACTATTTTTAGTCTTGAATTGTTCCAGGGAAGGTTTAAACGGTTTGTATGCTCAACGAAGTGGACACGGGTCAGCTAAAAATGCTTAAAAAATAGGGTCGCAATGAGAACCTCCTTCTTTTTTCGATTCAATACTGCATAGAGATAATATTCTCATATATCCAAATAAGTAATCTAAAGCTATCTGAACATTATGTGATCGAAACTCAACTGTAACTTAAACGTATCACTTAAGTCATGACTCCTGCGATACACAGTAATAGCTGAGAGAGGGAACACATATACGGAAATGGGTTGCAGTGTTCTCTCTTCACACTGCGCTTGCTAAGCCGCCTGCCAAGTTAAGCAAGCAAAATACTTTGGGGAGGCTTGCGTCCAGCAAGCTTACTCCCGACACAATCGAGATTCGAATCAGTTTGATCTCAACGGCTTTTGGTATTTTATTTTATTATTTATTTTGAAACTAGCCAGGATAAAGAAAACCAATCGTTACTTTTTGTACTCCCTACCATATCAATAGACTGAAAATCATAAACTAAATAAAAAAATTTAAAAAACTTCCGACTTAGCGTGTAACATTCCTATCACACTTAACAAATGACCTGAAGACCTTGAAGACCTGAACCGATTTCCACCAAACATAGCTAAGAACACTCTCGACTGTTATACCTTTCAAATAAAAAAAACCGGATTAAAATCAGATCATCCGCTTGGGAGCTACGATACCACAGACAGACACATACACATTTACACAGACACGTCAAACTATACATATAACTATATATATAACACCCCGTCGTTTTTACCTCGGGGGTTAAAATAAACAAACATCAATTTATTCGGGAGTACGTGGTACGATCGAATCTGAATCGAACCGAACCAGCTTAATAAGTGCCGTCTTAGCTGAGGAAATACTACGCTCAATGTGTGATGGTTTTTGCGCAACATTAAAAAAAAAACGTTAGCAAGAAACACGCTTATAACCACACAAAACGGTATTCCAGTAACATAATCAAATGTCACTAGAATAGTTTGTATAGATAGCGTTCGAGCTACAGTTAAATTTAGATCATTATTGTCGGTAATTGTGCCATTTGATGTTTTAACCTATATCAAAACTGTAGCCAGTATTATTTCAAAATTTCACCAGCATAATCGGCCTTTTGATTGTTTAATTATATTCAGTTTAACTCCTCCGTGGTCTAGTGGTTCAGAGATCCGCTCCGGACTCGAAGGTCGTGTGTTCAATTCCGGCGTTGGAACAATAAAAATGTTGTTTTCAAGTTTGATTAGGACAATGAAGGCTGATCACCTGATTGCCTGACAAGAAAGATGATCCATGCGTCGGATAGGCATGTAAAAAGTCGATCTCTCGCCAGTTGTGTCGGATTACCGTCCCACTGGGTTATGAGAGTAAAAGGAACAGAAAGTGTTTTTGTGAATTGCGCACACACTTGGGCACTATACTATAACTCCTGCGTAGCTGGCCTGGTTTCAATGAAATCGGCTACCGACACCGAAATCGGTGAGGGGAGGTATTATTATATTCGGTTTGAGTATTTTAATACCACGACTCGTTTGAATCGGCATTCTCATGGTACTTTGGTCTTGACGTACACAAGTGTGTTTAATTGCTTAAGTTGAGCTCCTATCATAATGTAATGTACAGTCGATGACAAATTTAACTTTTACCACTGACAAGTACTTTCCACTTTAAGAACTTATCCCGCGGTTTCCCGTACGCTATTCTAATAAATGATCAACTAACATGGCATTAAAATTAACAACTAATATTGAACGCTGATTGGTAGAATATTATCAGACAGAAAGGAACGGAAATATATTTTATAATTACATCACGCTCGCACTTGCCAGATTTGTTAAAATTACACAGATAAGGTTGATTCACCAATGACACCGATTAGTTGACATACGATTTGAATCAGCTAGCGAGCGTGATGTTATTATAAAATATATGCCCGTTCCTTTCTGTCTGATAATATTCTCCAATCAGCGTTCAATATGGGTTGTTGATTTGAATGCCATGTATTAATTGTATATAAATATCAAAATATGTCATTATTAGTAGATTAATATTTCTAGGCTGTAAATACTGTTATGATGTTTAATCTGTGCTTATATCTATGGATTATCTGTGCGATGTAAAAAGGTCTATGGTCTATGAAATAAAGTCAGTCTTTGTTATAAATCAATACGTGCAGTTTTATTAATACCATGTTAGTTGATCATTGATTAAAATAGCATACGGGAAACCGGGGGTCGAGTGAAGCACCGAACCACTAGACCACGGAGGTGACTATTCTTCATCTTGTACGCCTCCGTAGTCTAGTGGTTTAGATCTAGACTAAGCTACTAGACTACGATCGTGATAATGTACTGAGTCTAGACTCTAGGCAATTAGTATCATAAGATAGAGTTAATAGTAATAAAATAAGCGATTTGGTTATATATATGATTCGTCAATAGCATACAGATATTTTGTATTCCTTTTTTTTTATTTTAATAATTATAGCCTCCATTGCACATTTTGTCGAAAAAAAGTATCCCAGGACAAACGTTATTGACTTTTTAGAAAACAAATATTTTGAATTGAATTTTTAAATTTTAATCGTGGCAAATCACCATGATCTATACCGTAATAATGTCTCGTTAGTAACAAAACACAATTCAAAATTTCCTACATTTTATTAAATTACCAAGTACATTACTTATTAATGTGAATGTTGTGGTCAGTTAATGTTATGCTAATCGCATTTTAACTGTCATTTAAAATTATCTGTTTCCAATTGAAACATAATTTTCAATAGCATGATCAGGTTATTATCAATTGGCAACACACGAGATCGGTTCAATTAAATAATACAAAATCACTGATTAGCTGACATAGGGCCGGTTCCTGAGACGAACGGTTTCGATTGAGATAGTTTTATTAACACGAGACTAAGGGCGTGTTTCACCAAGCAATTTGAAAGTTAACGCCATGTTAAATATCATGGTATCCCTCTCGTATTACCTATCAATAAATGAGATAGCACGGTATTTTAACATGGCTTTAACCTTAACATTGCTTGGTGAAACACGGCCTTAGGCCCGTATAAATAAAACAATCTCAAACTCAACCTCACGTGAGAACCTATTTGACTGGACGAAAAAGTGAACAACTTTATTAATGTTACATAGTACTTTATTTCTTTTTATACCAATATATTCATATTATAGATTACAGAATAACATTAAAATAAGTAGAATCTATATTTAATAATCTTTATTTTCACGTTTTAAAAAATAAAGAAATTAAATTATGTAACCTAATTTTTAAAAGTGAAACGAAAGGTTTTTTTATCTGTCAAATAGCTTCTCAAGTGAGGTTGGGTTTGAGATTGTTTTATTTATACGGGCCTCACATTATGAACCTAGGTATTTTTCATTTCATTTTTTATGAAATTTCATTAGGTATGAAACATCGTCAGAGAGCGCTGCTGTGTGTGCTTAAAACTTTATAAAATATGCATGAAAACGTTAAAGTTATGTAGGAACTTAAATTATTCAAAGTGTATCAACATTGACTAAAATAATTTGAAGTTGTGTGAAGTTGTATTGACACAGCAGCACGCCAATGTCACGTGGGGGGTGTTTACAGTTGACATAGCCTCCGCCCTACATGGAGAGTGAAGATATGGAGGAAGATTATATTATAGTTAACGTAATATCTTAACTAATATTTTAAATAGGGAACAACAATATTAATATCTATGGACGCTTCACACCACGTAAATCTGGTCCATGTGATGTATACGAAGAACTTGTCTTACAGGTACGAGAGAACGGGAATAAAATATGATATTAGGTTGCCACATACTCTACCCATTATATTAAAATTAATTGCTGTTCGTTAGTCTCGCTGAAACTAGAAAACAGCTGAACCGATTCGGCTATTTTTAGTCTTGAAATATTCGTGAAGTCCAGGGAAGGCTTAAACGTTTTGTATGTCCAACGACGTGGGCTCGGGTCAGCTAGTAACATATAAAAAAGTAATATAAATCATTACCTACGCAATGTTCTAATTGAATTACTTATTCGAAACATGATAAACAACTCTTATTTTCACAAATAATTAAATATTTTATTCCGCTGTGTATGTACATATCCGCCATACTTACGTATGTAATGTATTTCTAATAAATGATTACATATTATCACTTCTTCATCCAGAACATTATTTTAACAATAATTACGATTACACTATTTTGCAATAAGGTCAGAAAGCCTACTATTATTTAATGAAACATAACTGTGATTATAAGCCGCCATGTTGTCAGTACAAACAGACATCACTAATGTGTTTAGTCCAAGTTGTAATAACACGGGGCGATTGTGATTTGCGGCTTATGGTGGGGGCTGGGGCATTAGTAAGCAAAATATTGTCCAGCCCTTCACAAGGAAAACCCATTACATAATAATAATTCATCTTAATCTTCTGTGAGGTGATATATATATTGATGTTTGATAGATCAATTATTTATGAGATGTTGCCCGTAGTTTCGTGCGCGTTAGAGGAAAGCCAGCGAGTATCGTATACTTACAATAAGTAGCCTATAATAGTTTTGTGTTGACATTCCGTGAATAACTTGTTTTTTAGTTTTATTTGGATTTTTTTCATTTTCGTTTTTTTTTTGAATTTTGAAGGATGAGAATCGGGGCCCTGGAGCACGATTCTCGAGCAGTGGAAAAAAGTTCTAATATTAGTATATCCCGCTCACACGCGCGCTAAATCTCATTTGCATGAGCGGGACAGACCGATAGTAAAAACTAAGTTCGAGGCCTGAGAATTAGGGCCCTGGAGCACGATTCTCGGGCAGTGGAAAAAAGTTCGAATATTAGTATATCCCGCTCGCACGCGCGCTGAATCTCATTTGCATGAGCGAGACAGACCGATAGTAAAAACTATGTTCGAGGCCTGAGAATTAGGGCCTTGGTCGATAACATGTTCTATTGTCCTTAAAAATCACCTCACGGTTTCGAATGTATTTACACTCAGATTTTATAACGCGTCAAATTTTAAAATAGTGTAACTGCAAACAATAAAGCTTTAAAACTGTGCATTTCCATATTTATATAAAATGTACAAAGGCTGACTCAATTTGGACGGTAGGCCGTGTCGCGATATTAAAAAATAAACCAACTCGTTGGCATCTAACAAACTCGCAATATTAAATAAAAAGGTACAGACAGTGTACAGTGTAGCTACAGAGCCGGCGGCGCCAAATTTTGTTCATTTCGCGTACGTTTTTCTAACGCGGCCACTCGGTCATATCTTTGTTTGCCGTTTTAATTGCACCGTTTGATATCGCAAAAAGTTTCCAGTTTTTACTATAGGCTTGAATGTTTGTACAGTTAACAAGTGGATGGGTTTAGTCGAATATTTATCCTATTGCGTTCTTTGTATATACGAGGCCAACTGGCAATTTCTGTTTCAAAAATATTTCGGTCTTTAGACATAATATAATACTTATGGTCGTGTTCATTAATTGTTTAAGTGTTTGCTTTGTAGGGATCTCCTACATATTTTCTTTTAGTTTTAAATTCATATACTTATATATACAACATTTTATTTATACAAAACATTTACACAAACTATACATAATTAATTATTTACCTTATTTAAACGATAGAATTATTTACATGTTTATTTACTACTTATTTAAATATTATTATTTAAGATATTATTGTTATTTACCATACGCCGCGCCGTGCATTGCGGACCCGCGCGGCGAACCTGTTTGTTATCGCTAGCTCGTAGCTACCTACAGCTCGCGTCGCGCGCGCCGCTCGGCGACCGGCCGCCAGTTCGATTTTAAGACTGATACGTAACACCTGTGACGTATCGCGCCTTAGCGGACGCTCGCGTGTGCCGATATTTAAGTCGATCCTTATTGTATGTTAGTATTGTATATTATACTACTACTTATGTACTTACTACATTTCACGTTCTCCTTCTATAATTTTTTATGGTAATCGGTGTGGATTGTGTTTAGTATTGTGAACCGTTAATAAACACTTTTGACTTATTTGGTGGTTTCCATTACATACTCATTCACGTCTTCTCTTTACCAAAGTGGTGACCCCGAGAACACAAAATGAGTGAAAGTGATAGTGGATCGGCGGCGACCGCGTGCTCGCAAAAAGGCGGCGTTACCGTGCGCCGTAAAAAGCAAATGGCCGCTACACCTTCCTTCACCAACGTTTTGAAGGTGCAACCGTTTTCTCCAGAGGAGCCCGAAATTTGGTTTGCGTTGCTTGAAGGTCAGTTTGACGCATTTAATATTACGAGCGATACAAAGAAATATACGAGTGTAATTAATAACCTCGACATAACTCACTCAAAAGCGGTAAAAGATATTATATTGTATCCACCGGCTTTTAACAAATACGAGCATATAAAGGCTGAGCTCGTCAAACGTCTCTCTGCGTCGAAGGAGTCGAAGGTTCGCCAGCTTCTGGTTCATGAACAGCTGGGTGACAGGAAGCCTTCACAGTTCCTGCGCCATCTTCAAGACCTGGCCGGTCCTACTGTTCCTGAAGACTTGATACAGTCGATCTGGACCAGCCGTCTGCCTCAACACTTGCAGACAGTGCTAGCCTCCCAGACCAGCCAGTCCCCGCAGCAGCTTGCCGACCTCGCTGACAGGATCCAGGAGATTGCTACCCCCCACGTCACGGCAGTTTCTTCATCACACACAGTTGCACTGCAGACGAGTGAGATAGCGGAACTGAAGAGGATGGTGGAACGTCTCACGCTGCAGCTGGAGAAGCACACTCGCTCAGCCCAATGTTCCAGCATCAGATCTAGACCTAGAGGGCGCTCATCTTCACGTCCACGCTCCAGATCCGAATCCAGCTACCACCGGCATCCCCTCTGCTGGTACCACAAGAAGTACGGAACCCAGGCCCGAAGCTGCATCAAACCATGCGACTTCTTTAAGAAGTCGGGAAACCCCGGGAGCAGTCACTGATGACGACTGGTGATTGCTGCGCTGCTTCAGGTCGTCTCTTCGTCACTGACCGTACCACTCGACTACAGTTCCTCGTAGACACCGGCAGTGACCTCTGCGTTTACCCCTGTTCCGCGCTTCGCCAACGCCGTACAAAAACAAACTTTCAGTTAAGTGCAGCTAATGGTAGTACAATAGAAACTTTTGGTTTTATAGATCTTAGTTTAGACCTAGGCCTAAGGCGTAGTTTCCCTTGGCGATTTACTGTAGCTAATGTAACTAAGCCAATTATTGGTGTAGATTTTCTTAGTAATTTTAATTTAATTGTAGACTGTAAAAATCAAAGACTTTTAGATAATACTACTACATTATGTATAAGTGCTTTTGTTGCTAATCCTGTGAATAATATTGTTCATTCAATCAAGGTTTTGTCTGGTAATTCTAGATATCACGCCATTCTGGCGAAATACCCAGATATTACCCGCCCTTCAGGCACCTTGCGCACTACAAAACATAACACCGTACACTATATACGCACTACACCAGGCCCATCCATTTTTTGTACTCCACGCAGGTTAGCTCCAGACAAGCTGAAAATTGCTAAGCATGAATTCCAGCTTATGCTTAACAGCGGTACAGCTCGTCCATCTGACAGTCCTTGGGCTTCACCTTTACACCTTGCACCTAAGAAGGATAATGGCTGGCGTCCTTGCGGCGATTATAGGTTACTTAACGCCCGCACTATCCCAGACCGCTATCCTATACGGCATATCCACGACTTTGCTCATTCTATCGCCGGTTGCAAAGTTTTCTCAACCATTGATTTGGTGAAGGCATATAACCAGATCCCGGTATTCGAAGACGACATCCAGAAGACGGCCATTACCACTCCCTTCGGTTTGTATGAATTTCCTTTCATGACTTTTGGGTTGCGGAATGCTGGCCAAACCTTCCAACGTTTTGTCGACGAGATGACCAGAGGCTTGGATTTCTGTTATGCTTACCTCGATGACTTCCTTGTTTTCTCTAGGACCCCAGAAGACCACGAGACCCACCTGGAACTGCTGTTCAGCCGCATGAAGGAGTATGGCATCTTAGTGAACACTTCCAAGTGTGTCTTCGGAGCTAATCAGGTAACCTTTCTTGGATATAGCATCTCCGAAGCTGGTACCAAGCCCCTCGAGTCCAAAGTCCAGGCCATCAAGGACTTTCCTACACCGACGAACGTTCGACAGCTTCGTAGGTTCCTGGGAATGGTAAATTTTTACCGGCGTTTTCTATCTAATGCCGCTAAGTCCCAAAGACCTCTAAATTCCCTCCTTACAGGCTCAGTGAAAGGATCACATCCCGTCAATTTGACTGGCGATACATTGACGGCTTTTGAGCAATGTAAGGAAAGTCTGTCCAATGCTGCATTAATTGCGCATCCCGACAGCGAAGCCAAGCTCGCTCTGATAACAGATGCGTCTGACTTGGCCCTGGGAGCAGTACTGCAGCAGTGGAAAGACGACCAATGGCATCCTCTAGCTTTCTTCTCTCGTAAATTGAGCCCATCACAGCAGAAGTACTCACCGTACGATCGAGAGCTCCTGGCCATTTACGAGAGCATAAAGTACTTTCGCCATATGCTGGAGGCCAGACACTTTGTGGTTTACACTGATCACAAGCCGATCAGTTACGCTTTTCACGAGAGAAAAGCCAACTGCTCGCCTCGACAGTTTCGCCACCTCGATTACATATCGCAGTTCACAACTGACATTAGACACATTTCCGGCAAAGACAATGTCGTTGCCGACACACTGTCACGTGTCGATGAACTGTCGATAGGTATCGATTACAGCCAATTGGCTTTGTCACAGGCTGTGGACGAGGAGTTGGCACTACTGCTCGGCGGTGATTCATCGCTCCGCATCGAGAAGTTGCCTCTCCCGAATTCCAACGTCAAAATTTATTGTGACGTCAGCACCACATCCCCTAGGCCTTTCGTGACGAAACCGTTACGTAAGCAAATCTTCGACAGTCTTCATAACCTAAGCCACCCAGGTGCTAACGCTACCGCCAGGCTAGTAGCCGAGCGCTATGTTTGGCCTGGTGTGCGCAAAGACTGTCGAGAGTGGTCTCGAAAATGTCTTGCTTGCCAACGTGCGAAGGTAAGTCGCCACGTGTCATCACCTCTTGGCACGTTCAACTTACCACGGGCACGTTTTGCATTTGTCCATGTGGACATCATAGGTCCCCTCCCTCCATCACAAGGCTTCCGATACTGCACAACAGTTGTGGATCGTTTCACTCGTTGGCCCGAAGTCATCCCTATGGCCGACATGACTGCTGAAACCGTGGGTAAGGCACTGATATCGTGGATATCCAGATTTGGATGCCCATCCGATATCGTCACGGATCGTGGTCGGCAGTTTGAATCCACACTTTTCCAATACCTTGGAAAAATGATCGGATTCAAACATCGCCGTACGACCGCGTATCACCCAGCGTGTAACGGTCTCGTGGAACGATTCCACCGACAGTTGAAGGCGGCCATTATGTGTCATGCCGATAGTAACTGGGTCGACACATTGCCCCTGGTACTGCTCGGTATCCGAAGTGCCTTCAAGGAGGACCTACAGACTTCGTCAGCCGAATTGGTATACGGCGAACCCCTACGCCTGCCTGGTGAATTTTTCCACGTGACAACCACTGGCTCGAGTGACATAACAGATTTTACTACTCGCTTACGCCATTTTGTCACGAAGTTGCAACCGTCACCCGCAGCGCGTCACATTAAAAACAAGATATTTGTCTATAGGGATTTAAACACATCGAGCCACGTTTTCCTTAGGGACGACACTGTACGAGGCGCCTTACAGCCCCCATATTCTGGTCCCCACGAAGTTCTCGATCGCAACGACAAAACTTTCAAAATTCTTGTCAAAGGGAAGCCGATGACAGTATCTGTAGACCGCCTAAAACCAGCCTACGTATTGTCCGAGCCCTCCCCAACTCAAATCCCTAACCCACACATAAATCCTAACCTACTTCCCACCCCTACTCCAACTCCTGTTCCTATACCTAACCCTGTGCCTATTCCTATTACCGTTCCTAATATTACACAGGGTTATGACAATTTAAAAAAGACTAGGTCAGGACGTACTGTGAGATTCCCTGACTACTATCGCCCGTAGACACGGTCTCTGGGGGGGAGTGATGTAGGGATCTCCTACATATTTTCTTTTAGTTTTAAATTCATATACTTATATATACAACATTTTATTTATACAAAACATTTACACAAACTATACATAATTAATTATTTACCTTATTTAAACGATAGAATTATTTACATGTTTATTTACTACATACTTAAATATTATTATTTAAGATATTATTGTTATTTACCATACGCCGCGCCGTGCATTGCGGACCCGCGCGGCGAACCTGTTTGTTATCGCTAGCTCGTAGCTACCTACAGCTCGCGTCGCGCGCGCCGCTCGGCGACCGGCCGCCAGTTCGATTTTAAGACTGATACGTAACACCTGTGACGTATCGCGCCTTAGCGGACGCTCGCGTGTGCCGATATTTAAGTCGATCCTTATTGTATGTTAGTATTGTATATTATACTACTACTTATGTACTTACTACATTTCACGTTCTCCTTCTATAATTTTTTATGGTAATCGGTGTGGATTGTGTTTAGTATTGTGAACCGTTAATAAACACTTTTGACTTATTTGGTGGTTTCCATTACATACTCATTCACGTCTTCTCTTTACCAAAGCTTCATAATCGCAGCGCCAGAAAGCGTATAATGTATATCGACTTGCAGGCACAGGAATAGCAAAGATGGAATAACTTACCGTTTGTACACTTTAAAGCTATCGAAATTCAAAAAGCAATAAACATTATACAGGAGATTAAACATGTAAAGCTCTCCAGCTCGGTGGGTCGCCGGAGAATCAATAGAGTGGAGTCGCTGGGGCTATTTGGATTCTGCCCAATCTGCATTACATTTTTACGGCTCGCTATTTGCATGAGATAACAAATGCACTGGATCCCCATAGCCCACAGTAGCCCCTATTACTGCCGCGTAAGCATCACATTCCCGCGATGGGATCAGGGATAGGTAGCGGCCTAGTTTCATTTAGGCTTTGTTTAAAAACTCCTCGGCGGCTGCCAAATATGGCGAACGGGGTCGCGGCCTTCCTACGCCACTACACATCATATCGTGCGTGGGGTGTTTATAGATATGTTTTTTTTTATATTGCTTCGGCGGTTTAGCATAAAACTATTGGTAGTATCGAGTTAATAGTTATAATGGGAAAATAGACTTTTCGTTTTCAACATCCACATTCTAAATATATCGGTATTATAGTCGATCAGTCAGTTGATTCAGTAAACTGGTAGACGCCTTACTGAAACTTAAGGTAGTGTTTCACCAAGCAATGTTAAAGTTAACGCCATGTTAAAATACCATGCCATCTCATTCATTGACAGGAAATACGAGAAGGATAACATGATATTTAACGTGGCGTTAAACTTTAACATTGTTTGGTGAAACACAGCCTTAGTATACTATTGTAGTATTGGAGTATTGTCACCACTTCCAGACTTTCAACGAATAATTATCAATAAATATTCTACAAATATTATTATTACACTAAGGGCTGATTTTTCAATCGTCAGAAATATCTCTCAACTCAGGAATAAGTCTGTGACTTTGACAGATTTTGTACAAGACAACTGTCAAAGTCCCATGTTTATTCGACAGATAAAATCTATCTGACGATTAGATTAGATAGAGAAGATGTAATAAATATCCAATATTTTTGTTCATATTGTAAGCGGTCGCACAGGTTTTACCTTAAACTTATAAAGATTTCAAGTTTAACGCAAACCCTGGGTGAGATTTGAGTACTTTCTGAATAGATCGTTGTCTGCACTCCATCTCAGGAGACTGATCTCGCTGCTCGATTACATCTGAGAACATGTTTTATACACTCCGATGCGTCCACGAATATTTTAGGATACAATATCAAAAGCTAATAAAAGACATTTCACGCAAGAAATTGTCAAACTATTTCATAACCTATCAACTAATAAATTATGCACAGTGCGAGGTTACGTCGTAGCAAGCAACAAGCAACGTGCACGACACGATACTGCGTCGTGCTGATATCGCGACGTCGTCATCTACGAAAATAGTCGTATGGCTCAATGACACGATATTTTTTACTTTAGTACTTTTAGTGTCTTCTATCAAAACCTACCTCACCTACCCCAACCTCCGGCTTCGTTCTATAGCACCAGCTCGTTGGTGACACCACAAAGTATATATATAACAGAGACACGACCTAGTACTAGAAAATGGTATCAACCTAATACTGGCAATTCGACTGGCTATTTTTGTTTTCTTTAATTTCCAGGCACATTCCGCCGTCTAGCACCACTATTATAAAATACTAATTACTAATTTCGTATCTTCTTCTTAATTAAGGAGTTGAATTTAGCTTAATGTGATGTTATGCTTTAAAAATATGCTTATCTTTATATTAATGTCAATATTTGTACTTAATTCGGCATATTTACATTTTATAATTTACAAACCTTCATAGTAGTGACATCTATTGCAATTGTTTTGTATTAAACATAGATTGTATGGGATGGTAGGCCATCACTCACCGTGTGGGAGATACCTATAGGTAGTTCACTAGTATAGGCCCCGTGTCTCAGACAGCGCTATGCCCTACCGACTTAAAAAAATGTTGCTACGTCGCGGTCGTGGCGATGACGTGGGCAATTTTCGCGACTTAAAAAAACTTATACGTTGCGTCGCGGTCACGATATCCGCAGATCCTGCATCCGACACGTCGTGTCGTGTGTACTGTGTGAGCTCCAAGTTGTTCGATATAGCAATAACATCATGACGGCAGACTGCCGGTGGTGAGCGATATTACTTGCACGAAATAAAATGCATCGCGAATATTCCACCCGTTTGAAGTTAACATGACAACAGAAAATTAGAAAACTCACATCAAATACGCAGAAGTGCACTTTCATTTATTATATTTTATGTCATACAAACTGTTATATTTCCCTTCTGAGTTTTATACGACTGATCAAAAGCTTGAGACGGGAACTGAAAGACAGCTTGTTTTGATCTTTATACTTGTTGTATAAAAATAACATCTAATAGTACTTAAACGTAACCTACTTCCAAATGACCTGGAAGAATGGAATTTGGAATCCAGCTCGGTCATAATGTGTAAGCGTAGGACAAATCTAAAAATAAAAAAAAAGTTTAAATATAGGGGGAAGGTATCCCATAAAGCAAAGAAATACCTACAAAGCAAAGAAATACCTACTGTAGTGTTTGTATTATTCAATAGTTATTGTGTTCCTATATTTTTGCTATCCTATATAATATATTTGTGTTCCTATATGTTTGTGCTATTATATATTTTCATTTTGCATAGAAAAACACATAGTTAGCTTTTGCATGGCACTTAGCACGCATTTAGATCTTCAATCTTTTTGCATCACAGTAAGCATAATTTTTGTATTTAACTTGGCTATACTTTTGTACATGTACCTATATTTTTTGTGGGATACAATATTATACATCTTTAATATAAAAATAATGTTTCATAAATATTTAGTACTAAATATTTATGAAACATTATTTATTATACACATAATATTATAACAATGCGGCCTTATTACTATTTAGTAATAATTGACTAGCTCACCCGTGCCTACTTCGTTGAGTATAAAAACCATTTAAACCTTCCCGGGACTTCCAGAAATATTTCAAAACCAAAAATATCCGAATCGGTTCAGCCGTTCTCGAGTTTTAGCGAGACTAACGAACAATTCATTTGTATATATTATAAGAGAAGAATAATATATTACTGTAGCACAAGTTTTTCCATATCTTAGACAATAATTGACGTGGTGTTTGTGGACAATGGACATTTAATATTTTATGTTTTGTGTGTACGAAACAGATATTCATTTTATTGTTCCTGCTCAGTAGCGGTCCGACTCTCGTCATACGCCGGACTTGCCGGGGACTGCGTGTTCTCGTCTTCAAGTTGAACACAACTGTATCCCGTGTATTGTTCACGGAATTATAGAATACTAGATATCCTCGCGACTTCGTTCGCGTGGTTTTTGAGTAATTTAAACTGTTTATACAGCGTATGCAACGAAAGTCCCCAAATGTGAATAATTTTCCCCGTTTTTGCAACATTTCTCACTAACGCTTCGCTCCTATTGGTTGCAGCGTAATGTTAATATAGCCTAAAGCATTTCTCTATAAATAGACTATCTAAAAAAAAAAAATTTTTTTGAATTCGAACCAGTACCTCCTGAGATTAACGCGTTTAAACAAACAAACAAACTCTTCCGCTTTATAATATTAAGTATAAATTAAAACTGAGAACAGTTTGTAGAGATGCGAACGTTAAATAAATTCCGCGCGGCGTGATTCACGACTTATAAGACACCCCGGTATTGTGAAATTTAATATATTTCAGACGTACAATATTAAATGTATTTCAACTTGATTGCAGCGTTTAATATTTTGAAGAATATTCTATTTTGTTCTGTATTTGTGCTATGTATTTTATGCTTTACTGTCTTCTACTTCTTCGCCTGGGTTAAGTTAATAAGAGATCTTAGGACGGCTTTGCAAAATGTATAATGTGATAGCGGTATTAATAGGCAGATTTTTTTTATGTTCTTTGAAATTAATCCCGACTATCGCAAAGGAGTACCTACTCTATCTAACTCTATAATTCAACCGATAAAACAGCTAATTTATGTCGAATGAAGTAAGTGCACCCAGTTTAACATTTGTGGCATCAGATATGGCGTGTTATCCGAAAATTTTAGCAATAAATAAATATTAAGCAACAAATCACCTGAAGTTGTTAGACCGCAAGCTTGCGGCTTCAAGCAAAATTAAAAATATATTATATACACCTCTTAAATACCTCATCTATTAATAAAAACAATATTTAAATGCTTGGTTTAAAATAAAAACGTTTAATACTCAAAAAATAATGCACAAGTACAAAGTACCTAAAACTATTTTTACTTGACTCCGACGCAGCCTGATTTTGGCAGTCTACATAGACATTACGTATTTATTTATCTATGGACACTTCACGCCACGTCAATCTGGCCCCGTGCTAAGTATCCGAAGAACTTGTGTTACCACACAACGAAAATACTTTTAATACTTTTATACTATACACATATTTAAGATTTTTTATTATATTAATACACAAATTTAGACACAAATCCATGACCCAGGGACACAGAAAACTTTTTGTTCCTTCGGCGGGATTCGAACCCGCGAACAGTGCGCTACGGAGATCGTCAAAATTTATTTTCACTCTGAATACTTTAGAAAATACATGAGCTATATTAACTTAAGCCCAGATGGCAGCTCAGCGTGGAAGTTAAGTGCGGTCGCAGACGGCGCTACTCAAATCCCGTGGAAATCAAAAAGTTGAGATGTCTCACGAGTAATCCGGCGATTTGCATAATAAACTCAATTATGCAGGCGCCAGAGCCCCGCTCGAGGGCTCTACATTCATTTACAGCAAATCTGTATCGCGAGAGATTACCGGGATAGGCTATTGTACCTCTAGCTAGTACCTACTACGTAATGTTTCGAAAACCACTAAAGATAATGTGTTTCACCAAGCAATGTTAAAGTTAATCCTTCGTTAAATATGATGTTATCTCTCTCGTATTTCCTGTCAATGAATGAGAAGGCATGATATTTTAACATGGCGTTAACTTTATCATTGCTTGGTGAAACACGGCCTTATCCTTGAGCATTATCTTTAATGCTTTTCGAGATTTTCGAGATTTAGTACGTCCGAGATAAATTTAACCTAAACGTAGACAAAGCAAAAACACCGAAATTTTCACATATTCACTTATTGTGCACACTTATCAACACTTTCACCGGAATATTAATAGATTATACTTCATTAACCTATACATTTTATAACCATTAAACAATAATTAATATGTTTATACATCAAATGAAAATCGTTCACAGAAAAAACACGCCATTTTGTAAACTGCTGATTATAGAATACAAGCCTATAGTCTATAGATTAATAGCAAACAATAATCACTGTATTAATATTGGCCAATTGGCATCACTGACTAGTCTATGGTTGTGTCATAGACGGGTTTGTTTACGTTTGGGTTCAATTTATCTCGGATGTACTATAGATCACTATAATTAACACTTAGTTTCAAAGGTGTGTTGATAGTTTATCTAATTAATAGCGCTTTTGGCGGTCAGGTAGGTACCTACCGACAAGACAACTAAAACACCGGGCATTACTTGTCTAACTATAAATACATAGTGTAAAATCTTAAGAATGCATAAGTATATTTTCGTATCTATTCATATATAATATAGGTATTGTGATAATGAATTATCTGTTATTATCAACCATGGTATTCATTATATTTATCGTATAAAGGGCCGGACATTTGAATATTGTTCCAGACGCTATTCAAATGTACGATCAACTAACATGGCACTGAAATCAACAACCCATATTTCAATATGGGTTGTTGATTTCAGTGCCAGCGTTCACGCTGATTGGTGAAACGTTTATCAGAGAGAAAGGAATGGACAGATATTATAAATATAATTACATCACGTCCGTTCCTTTCTCTCTGATAAATATTCCACCAATCAGCGTTCATTATGAGTTGTTAACTTGAATGCCATATTAGTAAATTTGATCATACAATATTGTTTCAGAAACCGGCCGATAGTATGTTAAACAAATGATATGACACAATCTTAAAATAATATTGTGTTAACAATATAAAGCTCCAAAATGTACTCCATCTTAAAGCAAAGCTTTATCTGGTACGAAAATAATCGTCAAATGAAAATATCACTTGAACCAACGAAGGCTTGAACGCATTACAATTTAAAACAACGCTGCTGTTTTGGCACGGCGCGGCTCGGCGCGGCGCGGGCGGAATGAATATATTTATGGCGAGATCAACCCCCGAGTGCTCATTACTGGCCCAGACAAAAGAAAAACTGTCAACTTGCGCCAAGTTTAATTGCCTTAATAAATCTGTTCTGAAACATTCGGGCCGCGAGCGCCGCGGGCTTCATCTAAATTCCAGAGCGTTGTACTTTTAGTAGCAGCACAAAGTAGATATATAACAGAGACACGACCGAGTACTAGAAAATGGTATCACCCTAATACTGGCAATTCGACTGGCTATTTTCGTTTTCTTCGATTTCCAATAGACAAAGGGTGAAGTCCAGGCACATTCCGGAAACCGCCATCTAGCGCCACTTTGAAAATACTAATTACTAATTTCGATACGTATCTTCGTCTCAATAAGGGTTGAATTTAGCTTAATGTGATGTTATGCTTAAAAATATGCTTATCTTTATTATAATGTCAATATTTGTACTAAATTCGGCATATTTACATTTAAAATTTACAAACGTTAATAGTAGTGACATCTATTGCAATTTTTTTGTATTAAACATTGTATGGGATGGTAGGCCATGGTAGCGGGCAGATGGCCCGGTGGAAACATCACGGGCTAGAGAAATGCAAAATAGATATTTGTAAAATCTATTGATGTCCTGTCGTGCCCGATCATGCCAGCTATCGATGTGTGAGTGTGATTGTCAATGTGTGCGTGACACCACGCGCCCCCCTCACACTACTTAAATTAAAACGGACGATATACTCGTATTATTATGGCAAGAAATTCCAACTATATTAGAAACTTTTTACTCCTCTGTAGCCAGGGCAAATGAAGGGCATCGCGTGTTTTAAGTGAGTAAACCCGGCACCAGCCATAGGAGGAGTCCCACATAACCTCACGATGCAGTCATTCCAGGCTATAACAATCTGACGTATTTTCCACACATGAAAAAAGAAACGCCAGTGATAACAAACTAAAAAGAGGTTCAGTTATGTACAGTATACATCCAAAATTCATGTCATAATACAATCTAAATATATTTTTTTACTCTACTGAAAAGTTGTAATTTTTTTAGTTATGGGTTACGGGCAGAGAGTGTCATTGTGTATTGCGTAGACACTTGAGCACTATAAGTCATTTTATAGTGGAGGAGTTATCCTGCGTTGCTGGCCTGTTACCAATGAAATGGGCTACTTAGACTGAAATCGGTGAGGAAAGCTATTTTAAAGAAAGTTAAGGGGTTGTAATTCATAACGTTTTGGATATTCCCATTGATACAGTATCATTAAGGTACATTATACCTCAATAACAACAAAATATTGTTCCGCGCGGTTAGTGGCCCCACCCATGGGGTCGAGGAGATGCAAATTAAACTCTTTGTGAACAACCTTAAGGGATTTATTTGTAAAAATACCGGCAAGCGACAAAAGACAATAAATTGGCTTGGCGCAAACGGGCGACTGTCGCGCGCTACTGCTACACGCGCTGCAACTGAAAATATTATATTAAGGGCAGTAATATAATAGGTAATCATCAAAAATAGGTTAGATGAAATAAACAATATTAAATACTTGAAATAAATAAATAAACGTTTATTCAATAAAATAAAAGTTTAAAAACTATAACCCGACTTCGTAAAAAACTGGTCTAAAAAGGCTGAAACAAGAAAAAATTCAATTTGAAATCCAGAAATGCATAGGTAAAAAATGGTCAAGCTAGAGCCGAGGTCGGACCCGCTAGCTCATAATATTCGTCTGCTGTTGCAATTATATTCAATCCCAAAAGCGGGTCCGACCTCGGCTCTAGCTTGACCATTTTTTACCTATGCATTTCTGGATTTCAAATTGAATTTTTTCTTGTTTCAGCCTTTTTAGACCAGTTTTTTACGAAGTCGGGTTATAGTTTTTAAACTTTTATTTTATTTTATATTTTTCTATTTCCACATCAAATATAACATTATATTTTTATTAAACTAACGCTCAATTAACGCATAGAAAGTAACTAAACAACTCCTAGATACTACCTTTACGACCGCATTTTAAAAGTTATTTTGAATTTAACAATGAAATTTAACAATAAATAAAATATTCAAATACATATTCGTAATGTGCTTGCCAAGACCTATCTTTTGATACCAAACACGAGGCAATTATCTTAATTTAATTTTTTTTGGAGATAGTTTTTGAGGTATAATTTTCAAAATCCAAAATTTTTCGAAAAATTTTATACCCTATGTTACTCGCGGCATCATTACCAATCGATTGATACCTCATTTATTAAAATCGGACCAGTAGTTTAGCCGCTACGAGGGAACATACATACATACATACAAACATACATACATACATACATAGACTGCCAAAATCATTACCCTTCCTTTTGGCTTCGCCGAAGTCGGGTAAAAATTAGGAAATAGAACTTAAAAGAAATATACATAATATAACGTAGATACGCGCTTTCTATTTTTTTTAATCTCAGTCTACAATTATTTAAATATTGATTGTATTTATTTTGTTCTCACGTAAGTGACAACAGCCTTAATGAGGAAAAATCTTTAAACGTTTTGAAAATACACAAAGATGTACAATATAATATATAATATGGGCTATTTTTCACAATCTACTCACAAATAACTCGTGTCTAATAGTTAATTTGCATGTTTATCTGTCGCTCGATGTGAAGTAAGCAACGAGGAAACATTTAAATAAAGTTATTAGAATATTAACACTTATTAAATAAACTTATTAGAAGATTAACACTTATTAGAAAAATTATTTAGCGACAGCCCGCCGTAGCCGCACCGGGTAGCCCGTTTGCACTGAACTGAAGATTGTAGATATATATGTATTATTATAACACAGAGCCGAGATGTTTGGACTGGTTTCAAGTTTTAGCAGTAGGACCATTCGGCCGACTTCTACACACTAAAACAACACTAGACTTCATAAAAAGCATGAGAAGACACCTACACCATTTTTGCCGAGTGAAAATCACGTAGGCAGTTAAAGGCAATCGTTGATCAATTAGTTAATAGAATCCGGCGCTTTGTGGAAATCCATAGCATAACATTTAAATGTATTATATCTAGCAATATCCCGCGAAAAATGCTAATCACAACCTGCAAGCAAATGAGTGAGTGTACGCATAGGCATGCGTTTGATGGACCTCCCTTCCACACTGCTTATGCCTACACTCGCAAGCAAAAACGTGAAAACACCACCACCACACAAGCAATAGATGTCAACACGATCGTGCAAAGCCCCACCACCATGCAGGTTGCAAAACTCGACGCGCGTTTCGCTCCGACCCCGGAGCATCCTCAGGATGTAGACTCTGCGAACAATGTTCGTTAAATATCGTTGATCAATTAACATGTTACGTCTCTCGTCCTTCATATTAACGATCATAATTTAAACGAATAACAATAACAGGGCTGGTGAAATTGAAAGTTATTCTAGAAAAATGGTGAAACACGCGACAAAAGAAAATAAATTAGCGCGCTGCGAACTTTGTAGATATATTATTATTACACCGAGCTGAGAGGCTGGCCGAGACAGTAATGCGCGACTTACAAGCGGGGTCGGCCAGGGCTGCCTCGCCCCGGGTCTCCCCCGGCGAAACACCCCTTACTAGTGACAACCATTGACTTCGGATGCAATTTTAGGTATATCTGTAAGAAACGTGTTAATGTCCTGTATCTGTATGCCAAGTTGGCATTGTATGAAAAGCATGACAGCGCCAATACATGCATATCATAATATGTGGTTAAATAAAAAACATTACCCTCCCTTTTGGCTTTAAAGTTAGGTAAAAATTAGACCTATAAATTTCTGTGTGATTTAGAAAAAAATATAGGTATCTTAATCTCGGGACGTCTGACAGAAGTGATAACTTAATAAAGCTGGGCTTATCTAAAAATTTATTAATTGATAATCGATATTTCCCATTGCCATAAAAATCGATTCCTAAAAAATCGATTTTTATGAAAAAAAATGGTTTTCTAATAATCGATTTTAATATCAACCTTAGTTTTTTTCATGAGTACTTTGTTTTTAAATAGAAAAAATATGTTTTAAAGTTATTTTTAATAATGTTATTCATATTTTATATTCACGAATAAAAGAAGTTTGAAAGGTTTACGTAATATTAGAATTTACAATTAACACCAACGGAATCGAAATAGAACGGTAAGTAGAAGATTAAACGACAAACTTAAAAAAGAGGTGCGGCTGTGTTAAGAAAATCAATTAAAATATGATTATTTTTAATGATTGAGTACCTATTAAATTCATAGTAATCGATTTTTAGAAAAAAAAAATAGCTAAATTTAACAAGTCGATTATTTTTTCACATCCCTACCACCGCTTCCTGCGTGAGGTGAGAGAAAGCAGACAGCAAGCTTACTCCCTAAAGAACCGAGAATCGAATCAGTTCGATCTTAACGGCTTTCGGTATTTTATTTGGTGTTTTACTAAAAAACTAACCAGGATAAAGAAAATCGTAAGATCGTAACTTTTGTACTCACGACCAAATCAATCGACTGAGTATCAAAATAAACAAACGTCAATTTATACGCGTCACGACCGAATCTGAATCAAAGTAAGGACTGCCGTCGTAACGCGTTACGTAACGAAGCGGTTTACCGTCCTAAAACAGTTATCATTACAGTGGCAGCCCTGGTAGGAGATTATCTTGGCGCTTTGTTTCTATATTTTTATCGAATAACAGTGGAACCACAAATGGCCACCTCTTGTATGAAGATTTATATCGCAAGTTGGAGACACTTCCGAGGCGGAATGGAGGTTGATTGTTTACAACGTGAAACGTCTCGTGGTTAATGTTTGTTGATCTTTGTATTATGTCGCTCTTCAAAAATAGACCGGGCTATTCATACTGATACTATACGATGATTCCTTTATGAAGCCGAATATAGTGTGAATGTACAGCTGAAATATCCTGTATTGAACTTGAGAAATACATTGTAGTTTGTGTGTACCGACCCCCACAGAGTGATTTGTATTTATTTGACTCAATTATAGAAAATGTGTTAAATCGTTAACTCACACAAAAAAATATTATATTATGTGGTGACTTCAACGTAAACTTATTAGAAATATCATCAAAATGTGATAGGCTAGTTAATTTATTAGAAACATTTGACCTAAAGCATTTATTTTTTGAGCCAACTAGAATTACTTCACATTCCGCAACTTGTTTAGACAATATTTTTTGTAACTTTCACTGTATAAAAAAGTGTTTAATTAGTGATTTACCATCTGATCACTTAGGACAACTTGCTGTTTTCCCATCTTTGACAGATCTATATACCAAACAAATGACTTGCAGACCAATTACATCAGCTAAGATTAATATTTTTAAAGATAACATAGCCAGAAAAATCACAAATATTGATATAAATCAAAAAGATCCACATCTTATGTATGAAAATTTACATAACATTATTATAACAGAACATGACATAACATTTAAAACTAAACAATTGAATATAACTAATAAAATAAAATTTTGTGATTGGGCGACACCTGGTATATATATTAGTAGAAACAAATTATATGACTTATATGACACTAAAAAATACAATTTTCATCCTCTTTTCACACAGTACGTTAGGGATTATTCTAAAATATTTAAAAAAACATGTCTCGCTGCTAAGGCTTTGTTTTTGAGTAACAAAATAAAGAACTCAGACAATAAGATTCGCAGTTCCTGGAACATAATTAATAATGAAACTGGAAGAATTAAAAGACATGAAAATAAAATTCAACTTAATATTGATGGCCTGACAATTACTGATAATTTAAAATTAGCTCACTTCTTTGACAATTTTTTTGTAAACATACCATTAAAGACAACTAGTTCCTTGGGTTCTTGTATATTAAAAGCAGATACGTTTCTAAGGGAAAGTGTGAGAAGCAGTGAGGTCTCATTTAATTTTAAACACATAATCCCTCAAGATATCCTCAAGATATTTAAATCTCTTAACTGTAAGAAATCCGTTGACTTGTGGGGTATTTCAGTTCTATTGCTGAAAAATATTATTTTGGAATTGTCACCATATTTAGCTGCCATTTTTAATCGCTGTGTAGATGCTGGAGTATTTCCCCGTCTCATGAAGCAGTCTAGAATCATACCTTTGTTTAAAAAGGGTCAAAAGATGACCCAAGTAACTTTAGGCCCATCTCTATTTTGCCCGCAGTCAGTAAAATATTCGAGAAGGCCATACTTAACCAATTGCAGAGTCACTTTAATATGAATAAATTATTGCACAACCGTCAATATGGTTTCACTAAAGGCGTCTCAACAACAGATTCAGGTGTTAGTTTAATTAGATTTATCTATAAAGCTTGGGAGGATTCAGAGGATGTTGTCGGGATTTTTTGTGACCTGTCTAAAGTATTCGACTGCGTTGAGCATAGCACACTTATTCATAAACTTAAGTTCTATGGTATTAAAGACAATGCACTCGATCTTATCAAAGATTATTTAACGGACAGAATTCAAATCGTGGATATTGACGGTCATAAATCATCGGGCTTACCAATAGACATGGGAGTACCTCAGGGCTCTATCTTGGGACCTTTTCTATTTCTGATCTATGTGAACGATTTGCCTTTTCTTATAGAACCATTTTGTGAAATCGTGTTGTTCGCTGATGATACCTCCCTTCTGTTTAGAGTGAACCGTAAAAATCCAGATGCTAATATTATAAATAAAACACTTGATCTAATATTTGAATGGTTCACTTCTAATAATCTTCAACTTAACTCCAAAAAAACGAAGGGTGTCGTTTTTAAAATGCCAAATGTGAAAGTCAGCACAATTGATATTCAAATTGGCAACGACAATCTAAATTTTGCCAACTCTACATTATTTTTAGGCCTTACACTTGACTGTAAACTGCAATGGGGAAATCACATTTCTAATTTAGCAGGGAGGCTTAGTTCAGCAGTCTATGCAATTAGAAAAATAAGACAATTGACTAACGATGAAACAGCCCGTATAGTTTATTTCAGCTATTTTCACAGCATTTTATCTTATGGATTATTACTATGTGGTAGTGCTGCTGACATTCAAACAATTTTTTTGCTTCAGAAAAGAGCAGTACGTGCTATATATAGGTTAGGACCAAGATCTTCTTTAAGGGAAAAATTTAAAGAAAGTAATATTTTGACAGTTGCATCACAATACATTTTTAATAACATTTTATATATAAGAAAAAATATTAATGATTATGACACAAAAGCCGACACTCATACTTTTAACAAGCGGAATAAGAACAAGCTAGCTAGTAATTATTCTCGGCTTCATAAGGTTCAAAACACATTTGTGGGACTCGGTATACGTTTTAATAATAGGTTGCCTGTTGACATTCTAGACTTGACAATTAACAAATTTAAAGAGCGGTCAAAAAGTGTTTATTAAAGAAGGGCTATTACACAATTAATGATTATTTTAATGACCCCCTACCTTGGTATTAATATTTGACTATTCTATTATTAAAAATAATAGTAATACATTTTAATTAAATTTGGCATAATATTGTTGTTGCATGTGTTTAATTGAAGGGTGTTATAACTTTATTAATAAACTAGCTGTGCCCGCGACTCCGTTCGCGTGGTGTTTGTTTGACTTAAACAGTTTATGCAGCGCATGTAACGAAAGTCCCCAAATGTAAATTGTTTGTTGGTTTAAACGCGCTCATGTCCCGTATATGACGCCCAACGCCACGACGACCGACGTCGCGACGCCCGTCGCCGCAACGCCCAACGTCGTGGAGTCGACGCCCGAAGTCGCGACGCCGACGCCGCGACGCCTACCGTCGCGACGCCGACGTCCGACGCCCGACGCTGCGACGCCCGACGCCGCGGTGCCCGCCGCCGCGACGCCCGACGCCGCGGTGCCCGCTGCCGCGACGCCCG
Organism: Celastrina argiolus; assembly: GCA_905187575.2. Lineage (NCBI taxonomy): Eukaryota > Metazoa > Arthropoda > Insecta > Lepidoptera > Lycaenidae > Celastrina > Celastrina argiolus. Next base: position 889,164 of record LR994581.1, on the reverse strand, counting down.
ATGCCGCGGTGCCCGCCGCCGCGACCCCCGACGCCGCGACGCCCAACTCTGCGACGCCCAACGTCGCGAAGACGACGCCCGACGGCGCGACGCCCGACGCGCGACGCACGACGCCGCGACGCCCGACGCAGTGACGCCCAACGTCGCGACGCCAACGCCTGACACCGCGACGCCCAACGTCGCGACGCCGACGCCCGATGCCCGACGCCGCGACGCCGACGCCCGACACCGCGACGCCAAACGTCGTGACGCCCGACGCCGCGACGCCTGATGCCGCGACGCTTACGACCGACGCCGCGACGCCCGCCGTTGCAACGCCGACGCCCGACGTCGTAACGCTGACGGACGCCGCGACGCCCGACGTCGCGACGCTGACGGACGCCGCGACGCCCGACGTCGCGACGCTGACGGACGGCGCGACGCCCGACGTCACGACGCTGACGGACGCCGCGACGCCCAACGTCGAGATGCCGACGCCCGATGCCCGACGCCGCGACGCCCAACGTCGCGACGCCCGACGCCGCGACGCCCGACGCCCTACGGCGCGACGCCTAACGTTGCGACGCCGACGCCCGACGCCGACTTTCAATCCGACGCTGCGCTGCTTGCCAAATTTTTCGGCGTCGGCGGTCTACTCTCGGTGCACAATTCCAACTCGCACTTGCCCGGTTTTTTATTTATTAATTACCATATTATGCTTGCAGTATAAACGATGTCGAAATTTCCAAACGTATATCTTCAAAGACTAAGTAGTAGTGGTATTACATTAATATTTAAAATCGGTTCATAAACAACGAAGATATCCACGAACAAACATAAAAAAAAAACATATATTTACGAATTGAGAAACCACCTCCTATTTTGTACTCAACGTATTTAAATGAATTTTTTTGGAAATCCCACGGGAACCCTTTCGTTTTTCGGGATAACAATTTCCAATAATGCTCTTCAGATTATAAGCTACCTGCCTGCAAAATTTCATTTAAATACGTTGAGTAGTTTGGCTAAAATACCGTCAAACAGGTAGCTACAATTTTTTGAAGATCCCACGGGAACCCTTTCGTTTTTCGGGATAATAATTTTTAGTAATGCTCTTCAGATCATAAGCTACCTGCCTGCCAAATTTCATTTAAATATGTTGAGTAGTTTGGCTGAAATACCTTCAAATAGGTAGCTACAATTTTTTGAAGATCCCACGGGAACTCTTTCGTTTTTCCGGATAATAATTTCCAATAACGCTCTTCAGGTCATAAGCTACCTGCCTGCCAAATTGCATTTAAATACGTTGAGTAGTTTGGCTGAAATACCGTCAAATAGGTAGCTAAAATTTTTTGAAGATCCCACGGGAACCCTTTCGTTTTTCGGGATAACAATTTTGAATAATGCTCTTCAGATTATAAGCTACCTGCCTGCCAAATTGCATTTAAATACGTTGAGTAGTATGGCTGAAATACCGTCAAATAGGTAGCTACAATTTATTTAAGATCCTACGGGAACCCTTTCGTTTTTCGGGATAACAATTTCCAATAATGCTCTACAGATTATAAGCTACCCGCCTGCCCAATTTCATTTAAATACGTTAAGTAGTTTGGCTGAAATACCGTCAAAAAGGTAGCTACAATTTTTTGAAGATCCCACGGGAACCCTTTCGTTTTTCGGGATAATAATTTCCAATAATGCTCTTCACGTCGTAAGCTACCTGCCTGCCAAATTTCATTTCATTCCATACAGTGGTTTTAGCGTGATGCGACGACAAACATTCCCATATGGACAGACAGACAGACAGACAGACATTTTTTTCAAAAATGTTATTTTTAGGTTCTGTGGCTTATATAGACCCCCTTTTTTTAATTTTCACTTAAATATTCTTAATGTACAGACATGACCCCTCTACAGATTTATTATATGTATAGATAATGAAATATATTTTTGACATTTACATATATTTTTGACATTTACTTAGCTATAAATTTTTTGTAATATGATGTATAATTTGGTAATGTGTAATAATTGTTAAATCTAAAAAGTTGGATAATTTAATGATTGTTGTTGATTTATTGACGTTCATAAGTGTTACCGTGTGACCTACATGAATAAATGTTTTTGATTTGAAGAGAAGGGCGCGTAGAGCATTTTTTGTTTTTGCACCTCATACAAATTACTTACCATAACGCGACAAATCGTGATTAAAGATCTCCATAAAATATACCAAGACTGAAACTCTTACCAGGACTGAAACTCATCTGTTATGTACAGATGAGTTTCAGTCCTGGTAAGGTCTTAGGTCAACGATCTGTGTTTATGTGTATAGACTAGGAGCCTCCCTCTTCTTACTATGCTGAGGCTCGCCCAGCATCATACTAACTTTGGAAATAATAATTAAAAATAATAATTAATTTTAAAAAAATTGCTCAGCTGCAAATAGTGAATTAATTACGTATGTTATAAATCTTTGTTGTTCCAGTATATCTAACAAAAACAGCAAGGGTCATTCATTACCACGGTGTCGGTACGGCATATTATGCTTAAGTTCCAATAATATATCTTTGTCGCTGTGTAAATTTATTGTAGCAGTTTGAACACGGTCCCCCGGGAGTCAGGAGGAGAGCCCCGGCAGACGACCGCTAACTTTGGGTATACCATCAAGTATAATAATTGTCACAGGAATATCTAGTTCAGTTTATAGTTTGCTTTAATCTTTGATGTTTCTTAATATTTAAACCGTTGGAGTCTTAGGCCCGTATAAATAAAACAATCTCAAACCCAACATTGAGAACCTATTTGACAGATAAAAAACGTTTCGTTTCACTTTCAAAAATGAAGAACTTTTTTTCAAAGAACAATTTAATCTGGTCCAGATCGACTAGGTCTAGAAGCGTCAATAGATATTATTATTATTATAATTTTAAGCTATTAAACACATAATTGACATCCATGACCCAATTTGATATTTTGGGTATCTTAGAAATTGGGTCAAAAAGATAATGTACCTAACTACTAGATTATTTAGGAAATCCTAATTTAGATATTGTTCAAAAGTAGAAAAATATCCTCTTATAGGGAATATCACTCAATTTAAGTATTATCGACTACTTCATTCTCAAACTATTCGATATTTTTTTTAAAAACCTTTGTTACACATAAAATTGGTTTCGATTCATTTAGTAATGTTTCTGGCTGGCTTCATCAGAATGGCGTTTGATTGCTCGTATCAGTTGTATTCAAAAAACACAAAGATCAAACCCGTACACCAATTCCGTACTAATCAAATCTACGCATTAGATAAAAACATTCGTTTGAGGGCAAACAGAAATCTACATGAAAATACGCGACTACAAACGTCATTTTCAAGCATCATCAAAGCGGTTTTACGTAAAAAAACAACGGTACAATTTCTATATTTGAAAAAAAAAATTCCTTTAAAGCGTGGAATAAAAGCGTATTTGTGCGCCGCAACCGTTCGTAGTGCTGTTCATAATTCGAACGCAAGCACACTTGGCGTAAACTGTTGTGTTCTACAGTCCGACGGCATTTTGCCTGTGAGAGGATCCTTATGTCGACCACGTAAGGATCGTTATACAACCTAGCGACGTAAAATAACTCTTGGTTCTGCGTCACCCCGTCCGCGTCGCCACTATACTGTACCTTCCTTTGTAATAGTCTCTCGACTTCATTTGCAAATAACTAATGCGTTTAGTTCGGGTGAAATTGGTACCGGTAACTACGTTGTGAGACTAAACGTCGCTACAATGCTCTATTACAAGCTAGTTTACTGTTGCCTTAATTTACAGCAAAATGAGATCATTTATAAATGCTATTTCTCGTAAAGCTAATAATAATAATAATAATAATAAATTCTTTATTGACTTAATTATTACATACAATCAATCTATGAAGACTCTGACACCCAAACTAGACAAATGCCTGTATCTCAGGAGTCAGTGGCTTCTCCCAATTTTTAAACAAGTCAAGGAAGCTTAATCAAAATTGAACAGTGCACTTTACTTTGATTTGATATATAAAAATACATATAGAAATAAAAATAAAATAAAAAGCTACATATCACACTTATATCACTATACAGTTTACACCATCAAACATATTATTTGGTGCATTTATTCAAATAAATAGAAACAACCAGTAATTTTGTTTAAAATTTTTCCAGAACCAATAGTTATATAAACAGATCTTCTGTCTCCTCATAGTTAAGGGACAGGAGCCAAGTCTTAACAATTGATTTGCATTCATGAAGTGAAAGAGGATAGAAATTTAATATTTTGTTTATTTTATTGTAAATAAAAGTAGATAGATAAGCTCGTTGTCGTCTAGCAAAAGTAGTACGGAAATTTAACGTGGGGAGTACGTTTGGTATACGTCGTTTGTCACATGTCTGTGGGTTGTAAGGAGTATGGCCGTGTTGTTGGGTTATAATATTATAAATGAATAACTGCCTAACAGTAAGCAATTTACATTCTTTATATAAAAGTGAGGTTGAAAATCTGTAGGGTTTGAAGGACATTACTTTTAGTAAGGACCTTTGGGCTCTTTCAAGCTGCATTAGGTGTGTCTTGCAAGCACCACCCCAAACGCCTATGCAGTATCCAATAATCGATTGAGCTAGGGCAAAGTAAACAGTGCGAAGTAGTTCAAATTCAGCGGCATATCGCAGATTCTTAAAAGTCCAAATTAATTTTCGCGTGCGTGTTGTTATAACCTCAATATGAGGTAACCAATTCAATTTATTGTCCAGCTCGATACCGAGGTATACCGAGGTTGTGCAAGAACATTTTGACTCCTGGGTACATGTGTGTATTTTTAAATTGATATCTGCGATATGAGAATTATTAGTTTGGAACTGAATATACGACGTTTTAGAGATATTCAAGGTAAGCAGATTTTCTCTGAGCCATTTAGCCACCTTCCGCAGTCCAGTTTCGGCCACATTTTGAACCTCAGTCCAAGTATCCCCATAGAAAATTATAGCCGTATCGTCGGCATATGTAAACAGCTTGCAACTAGTCAGTGTCATATTACATAGGTCGTTTATGTAAACAAGAAAAAGGCTTGGACCAAGAATACTGCCCTGTGGTACTCCAAATGTTACATTAGCATCGGAACTAACATAATTATTAATCTTAACTCTTTGCACTCGACCATTAAGAAAATCTTTAAAAATAAACAGGGCTGAATCTCTTATTCCAATACGCTCCAGTTTGTCCACAAGGGCAGGTATCGAGACAGTATCAAAAGCCTTAGCAAGATCGAGAAAAACACCAAGGCACTTCAATTTACTGTCAAGTTTCTCAGTGACATACTCTGTCAAGCTACCCACGGCATCTTCTGTCGACATACCCGTTCTGAAACCAAATTGGGAGCTAGACAGAATATTATACCGATTGAAGAACAGTATTAACCTCTTGTTAAGCATCTTTTCCATGATCTTGGACAGAGCCGAAAGCACAGAGATGGGTCTGTAGTTTGCGACATCGTCTCGTGCCCCACCCTTATGGACTGGAGTAATGAGGGACCTTTTAAAGACCTTTGGAAAACACCCTTCCTCAAAGCACGTCTGGAACAAAATAGTAAGTGGTGTAACGATAACGTGTCTTACCATTTTTAGAAATTGCGCTGGTATGAAATCCCAACCCGTGGCACAGTCATTTTTTAGGCTTAATATAAGAGATTCTACCTCTGCCTCATCTGGTGGCATAAGTACGAAAGAGTTAGTTAAACTGTTCGATTTTTCATTATTTATATATTTCTTCTCACAGCCTGTAATTTTTCCAGCTAGCATTCTGCCAATATTAGAAAAATACTCATTTATTTTCTCAACCGCATCCAACGCATTACATTTGCTAATCAATTCACCAGCAGAAGATTTTTTACTAGTACAATTAGTGATACATTTAATTGCAGTCCAGGTCTCTTTACTTGATTTTGCACTTTTTAATATATATTTATCGTGTTCACATTTTAATCGTCTGAGTAGTGAACAACAGAAATTTCTATATCTCTTATACGATATTTTAAGGACATCATTGTCGGGATCCTTTTTTAAATTAAGATGCAACTTATCCCGATGACGAATACAGCGAAGCAGGCCAGGAGTCATCCAGGGTTTAAGAGATTTTTTTCGCCTGGGTACCTGGATCTTTTTAGTATTCGTTTTAATAGCAGATGAGAGTATTTCCACAAATCGCGTCGCAGCGGACTCGGCATTATGCTTATAAGTCAGAAAAGTGAAATCAGCCAACTCCACACATTTTATAGCTTCACTAAAGTTAACTCTTTCAACGATAGAAGGGCTCTGATTGCTAGCTCGATTATTATCTACACATATATTTACTAAAATGGAGTTGTGGTCAGTTACAGTGGAGTTCATAACTATAACGGTAGTTAGCAATACAGTTTTAACCATTACATGATCTAGACAATTATTTAATCGAGTTGGATATGTGTGGCCTGGCAGGAAACCTAATTCACTGGTCAAATTTAAATACGAGTTACTGTTTCTGTCCACGTTTCCTGGTTTTATATCGATATTTATATCACCTATTAGAAATATATTTTTTGATTTTAAAGATTTAACAATATCTTCCAACGCATTTAGAAAACGATCGGTGTAGTAAAATAACGGTGATCTATAAATAGCTAAGAGTACAATATCGGGTTCTATTTTAGCCAACAAAAAGTTCGCATCTTTGGGATCTGGTTCTTCAATTTTACAATTAATATTATGTTTCACATATATTACAATACCGTCATTTTGATTTAAGCATTTTGTTGTAAAATAAGTATTATAATCCTTGAGACTGGGTATAGGCTTATTATCGTGTAGCCAGCATTCGGTTAGGATTATCAAATCTGGATCAGAGTTCAGTTGAGCTGCATGCGCCAAGAATGCATTAATGTTTTTATAAACGCTACGGATATTCTGTGTTATTATTTTTAGAGACTTTCCCGATTCTTTAACTAAGTCATTACAAGTCAATGTGTCACAACTGTAAGCCGTCGCCACTGTTATAGTATCGATATCATTATTTATACTTTCAACAAACCTAGCCATTTATAATAGTATAAAAATTATTTGTAACGACTACCTGTAACTGAGAATGCTGGGTAAGTGTATAAGACCTAAGCTTCAAAATAGACACGAGATTAAAGATATGCAATTGGCTCGTAGATTCATCAAAATTGATTAAAAATGGATGTGTGTATATAGCAAAATAATAACAAATTACATGCAACAAAATAACAATATCAACAAAAACAAAAATTAAATTCAAGTTTATCACATACAGAAGGGTTTTCGTAGGGCAGCGTAGTTTCTTGGGGACTTCTAATAGTCACTATATAATAACTCACAGAACAAGCAGATTTATTATATTTAGTCCTTTGTAATTATAAAAATAATGCCTCCCACACCGATTTCGGTGACGGTGGCCGGTTTCATTTAAACCAGGCCAGCTACGCAGGAGTTATCTTATAGTGCCCAAGTGTGTGCGCAATACACTGAAGCACTCTCTCTATCTTCACTCTCGTAGCTCAGTGGGACGGATAACCGACCCGACTGGTGGACTGGAGATCAGGCGCAGGACCGACTTTTTACATGCCCATCCGACGCATGGATCATATACCTATCTTGTCAGACAATCAGCTGATCAGCCTGCATTGTCCTAACCAAACTTGAAAACAACATTTGAGAACACGGAGGCGTTTAATATACCTTTATAATAATATAATAATAGTAATAACTATGGACGCTTCACACCACGTCAATCTGCTCCCGTGCTAAATAATTCTAGAATGAGAAAAGGTAGTATCATATCCCAAAGTTATAGTGACTGTTCTTTTTACACTCGTTAGTCATAATATTGTAATATTTGTCGGATTGTTATATAAAATAACAATATCAATCTCCTGATGTACATCAGTGAAAATAACAATACCAGACATTGCTATCGTTAATTGAAACATGTTCAGTCAGTTTTAATTAGTTAAATATGTTTCGCCGCAAAACGATTTTGCAGAATAGCCGAAACCATAACCAGTGTTAGAGCTTCATTAATTGTGTTTCAACATTTCGTAATTTAGGTCCCGTCCACACAAGAACGTAATAGTAAGAAGTAAGTACCTTGTATGTTTCTATGATGATGTCAATTCATAGCGCAGAATCTAAGGCCGGTAAGGACCGTATTAATAAAGAAGTCTCAAACCCAACCTCACTTGAGAACCTATTTGACATATAAAACAACGTTTCTTTCACTTTTAAAAATAAAGAACTATACTTATGTTAGATACTATATCTTTTTTCTTTTTTGAATCGTAAAAATAGAGATTATATAAATAAAGATTATTCATTATTGATATTTAATGTTTTACTATAATCTTTTAGTTCACTTTAAGAATAAAGGAATATCAGCTGTCCCTTTCTCTCTATTACATGTTTAAGCAGCGTTCAATATGGGTTGTCAATTTGAAATGTTAGTTAATCAACGATTTGAATAGTCTGTAATCTATAATAATAATATGTACGTTACGGTATAAAAAGAAAAGAAATTAAAGTACTATGTTAATAATAATATTAAAGTTGATCATTTTTAAAAGTGAAACGAACCGTTTTATCTGTCAAATAGGTTCTCAAGTGACGTAGGATTTGAGACTTCTATAAAAAGAAGTCCCGTGAGCAATCAAAAGATAATTGCGATAGTGTTTCCAACAACCACGCGAACAAAGTCGCGGGCACAGCTAGTAAATGAATATAATATTACTAGCTGTTCCCGCGACTTCGTTCGCGTGGTTTTTGAGTGACTCAAGCCGTTTATGCAGCGCACGCAATGAAAGTCCCCAAATGTAATTAATTTTCCAACATTTCTCACTGACATTAGTCGCAGCGTAATGTTATATAGCCTAAAACCTTCCTCTATAAATGGACTATCCAACAAAAAAATAATCAAATTGGACCAGTAGTTTTTGAGATTAGCGCATTTAAACAAATAAACTCTTCCGCTTTATAATATCAGTATAGATTATTATGGCACTGCAACTGATGTGTCTCGTGTGTAACCGCCCTAACAGCGCGCTTCCACACGGCGCAACATTCAATTGGAATTCCCTCCGCCCGCAACTCCACGCCTCTCGATACACAAATTATTTCACTGTAAATTGAATATACATTAATGCAATTTAATAAGCTCCCACGTCGATTTCGGTGTTGGAGGTTTCGTTGAAACCAGGCATGCAGGAGTCATTTTTCTAGAGCTGACGTGTGTTCTCATCTATCCCCGGGTGTGATTCACCCGCAGTCCCACATACCCCGATGGTCCTCTTCAGCGTCGCCGGAGCATTTCCCAAAGAAATTATTAACCTCAGACACAAAGTAGATATTATATAACAGAGACACATCCTAGTACTAGAAAATGGTATCACCCTAATACTGGCAATCCGACTGGCTATTTTTATTTTCTTCGATTTCCAGGCACAATCCGGAAACCGCCATCTAGCGCCACTATTGGAAAATACTAATTACTAATTTCGTTTCGTATCTTCTTCTTAATTAAGGAGTTGAATTTCGCTTACTTAATGTGATGTTGTGCTTAAAAATATTATTATCTTTATTTTAATTCGTAATAAATTGACGACCTCCGTAGCGCAGTGATTCAGCGCGTTGGTGCTCGACCGAGAGGTTGCGGGTTCGAATCCCGCCGAGGGAACAAAAAGTTTTCAATGTTCCTGGGTCATGGATGTGTATTAAATTTGTGTATTAAAATAATACAAATCTTAAATATGACTGTGTATAGTATAAAAGTATTAAATATATATTTCCGTTGTCTGGTACCTGTAACACAAGTTCTTCGGATACTTAGCACAGGGCCAGATTGACGTGATGTGAAGCGTTATATATATATAAAAAAAAAAAAAAAAATTCGGCATATATGTAAACATTTTATAATTTACAAAAGTTAATAGTAGTGACATCTATTGCATTTTTTTTTAATTAAACATAGATTGTAATTTGTATGGGATGGTAGGCCATGCCTCAGAGTAATCGATGTACATTCATAAAAAAGTGTCTAGGTACGCAATAAACAAAGACACTCTGTGCCTTTCACTCTCATAACACAGAGGGACTCACGACTGGCGAGAGAACAGTCGTTGGACGTTTTTATACGCTTATCATATTTTATCTATCTTGTCAGACAATTAGGTGGTCAGCCTGTATTTTCAACCAAACTTGAAAATAACATTTTCCAACACGGGAATCGAACCCACGACCGAATCGAGAGCCAAGCTTAGCCACTGCACCGCGTAGGCGATTCGATATAAAACGCTATTAAGTTAATTATATCGGTATAAAGAAGTTTACTTAAAATCGAGCTGACTTGCAATGTTAAGTACCCACGAGTAAAATGTAAAAAACTAATATCTTCCAATTTAAATATTCATTTTGAACAGACGAGAGAAGCTGTACAAATATAATTATTAATATCGAAGTTAATTTTTATATGGAATCTGTAATTTGAGAACACTTCTTCTATTTACTAAACGATACTTATTAATCAGTTATGTTTATCAGCGCATTACCGACCTCTGCATACAGGGTTCAGAACGCGGGCGAAACAGTTCATTCAGACCCTGGCTCCGAACCGGAAGATGAGTATAATGTTTAGTCTTATACAATTCACGTCTTGAACATTTCGCTGATTTCGGACAGTTCACGCGCCGACCGTCTGTAGTGGCGTTTTTTCCGTTTGAAAATGTTGACAATTTCTACTATCAGCATGCCAAATGACCTGTGATGTATTATTTCACAGGTCATTTGGCATGACGACCTCTGTTGCGCAGTGGTTGAGCGCGTTGGTGCTCGAGCAGGGAAGAAGTTTTCAATGTTCCTGGGTCATGGATGTGTATTTAATTTGTGTATAATATAATAAAAATCTAAAAAATGTGTATAGTATAAAAGTATTAAATATATTCCCGTTGTCTACCTGTAACCCAAAGTATTCGCATACAACGTAAAAATCTGCGATCCAGCGTTACGTGGCTGAGCGCCGTGCAGTAGAGGCGCCTAAGATATATTTGGCGCTACAGCGCCTGATGCTTATTTCAGCGTCTCTTGTCACGTTATATGTCTAATCACGTCTGAATGATATTTTTACCTGACTGTGGCAGCAAGGGTTGTTTTTCGAGAGTATGTATGTCGCTATGCAGTCTGAACGGCTCGATAGATTTTAGTTTGACAGGTGTCGCGAGATTCGCGTTTACTGTGAAGTGACACTGGGTGTACAGTAAGTGGGTTGTTGCAGTTTTTTTTTTTACCGTATATGTGGAGGTCGCGGGGGGAGGTCTGTATTTTTATATAGGTACAAATACTAAATATTTATTTTCCAAAAAATATTTATCAACAAACGGTAAACAGATCCCCACACTTGGCAATGCCTGTCCTGTGGGGACATCGAGGATAAAGTTTAAAATATTGTAGTTATATATTAAATTACACATTACATCCAAAACCTATAATTAAATTTAAAACAACATGAATGCAATGTTATAATAATAATTTTTTTCTACTTTAATATACATATATTATTAATATAATACTTCAAATGTGTGAGTGTTGTGTAAAAGAGCGTGTGTCTGTGTGTATTTGTGGTAGTATCCATCTGATTTTATGCAGTAACCTTAATCAGATTTTCTATTTCTTAGTACGAGCGGTCAAGAAGAGCGTCAGTAAGAGCTAGCTTAAAAAAATTTTATTCTTCTCTTTTCGCCTTTTGATATTTTTCTAAAACATTCTAATGTTCTAATTAGCTCCAAGCAATTATATAATGCGCTGTGACGAGAGTCATGTGTTAACTTTTAATGTGTAAAGTTTAATGAAAGCCGTAACTAGCGCATCCAACTTGCATCCACCGCTGTTAACACACATTACTCGGTGCACGCTGACGTCGCTACGCGTTACATATGAATGTAGTTTGAAACGAACATGATACTTGTTGAAGAGATATACTAATTTGATCCTTTCGTTAACAAACCCGCAAATGTAATATGTATCAATTTATTTACCAAATTTAATGATATCTAGAAATGTAATGAATGAAATAATGAAGTTTGATATTAACATAATATCATAAGCGTTAAAAATTATGAATTTGAAATATATATATGATATATAAAATATGATCACTCAACAATTATTAATTGTAAAAAATGCCAAGTCTCGCTACTTAGCTCTACTACTGTAAAAAGTTGTGATATCCAAGTGACGCCAAGCCTGGGTAAGTCGGTCGGCCTAACAACATCAATGTTCATAATATCATCATTAAAAATCTTGTATGTTTTAAATTAATAATAGATTGGACTTGGCAATTTCTTTATACCTATACAATGCCTGCTTAGTTACTAAAAATATGGGCTTCTAGATTTATCCACAACGAAGTTATAAAAAGCATGGTACGAGCTTAGCGGGGGCGCTACCGTGCCTCCAGTATCTCTCGTATAGAGTTCTCCGTGAAAAAAGCAACGCTGAAAGAGTAAATTTTATTATACCTACATGCCGAAGGACCATCAAAATCTATGTCACACCTGCCGTCAAATAAACGGTCAATTATCTATTTTTAATTCTTATAAATATTTTTTTTGTCAAAAAGAAAAGATACAAAAATATTTTTCACCTTTTACCAATTATCAGTAGCAAGAATCACAAAATAGCAAAAAATGTTTTTATATTTTTCTTTTTTTTTGGGTAAAAAATATAGGCAGTGTAATAATATTCCAAAGCTACAAGTATATTGACTATTCTTTTTAACCCCTGTAAACATGTAATGTACAAGGTCCAGGAGCTGATGACATCTCGCCGGAATGCCATCTCGTCGCACTCCTTTTCTTTTTTTTTATGACACAAAGGAAATGCATTACGCAGGAGGGTCTCCTAGGGGTATGTGGGACTCCCGGCTACGTTTACCCACTAACACCACTGGCAGATTGCCATCAGCCGTTATGTTGGGTGGTGTGCCCTGGATCTGTCAAAGCACAGGCCACTCCTCCTCCGACCGGCCGGTTCACCTCTATAGGGACCGGACTTCCATCAATATTATGGACTGTATCATGGGTTAGTTATAGTAAAACTATAATTGAATCACTGTTGTAATCTTGTCGCGATTTATTATTTTCTTATTTAAAGTTAAAAGTTGCGCATAGTACCAAAGTCGAATGAAAGCGCGTCTGCTTAACAATTACACTTATTCGATACCTATTCTATGCTTGTCAATACCACTGCTAACTGCTTACTATTCTCTATGACTATAATTATAATTAGTGTATATCACTATCTCAGAGAGCGCTCTGGCAACTCGTCACGCTCCTCTACTAATGGCCGATGAACCAAACATTCTGTTCGCTTTACGACTGACTTTGATTAACTATTTCAACTGCATTAAGTTTACTATCTTTTTACATTCGGCTATTTTCGCGTCTCTGAGATAAAAGACAAATAGCTAAGTTTATTTTCCATTTATTGCTTCAGCCTGTGTACAAATTATTACATTAGCAATGTCTATCGGAATACTAATTAATACTTATTGATTTTCATATATTTTATTTTTAATTTGTCCAGGAGGTTTATTAGTTTTATTTATTTATGTACCTAGAATTCCAATCAGCACAATACTATCTATTGGTTCAGTTACATAATATACAATAAACTATCACGCTAATCCCCGCCTACATGATATACGGTTGTATAAATTTTTGTCACAATTTAATAATATTTGAACGTAATTTAATGTAATGAAATTGAATTTGGACAACATTATATTTCGTACTGTCATGTCATACTCGCATGTTAATATAATCAGGATCGCTGTTAAATATAATTCGTAATTAATTAATGAACATGTTTTAAACTGATATCAAAATTGTGCGCCATTAAAAAAGGCTAATGACAATTAATTAAGTAGGCCAATTACATCCGGGGAGGCGTCTTGAAATTAATATTTTAATAACAATTTTGACGCACAACAGGCGGGCCCGAAATTGCGCGCGAAACAAAATGAAAATTAACCGAAGCTGTTTCATGTTTAAAAGCCTGTAATTAAAACCATTCACTTAATCTACATCTGATAAATGCGGCACTTGCGGCGGGTGCGGGGGCGCAGGCGGGGCCGGACGCGGTAGCGGTATTATTGTACGGGACGTTGTTTCCTGGAAATGATATTGAATTTTATCCAAAATTAGGAGATTATATTACTTAAGTACGTAAAGTTATATGTATGCATAATTAGTGTACATAGCTACTTTACAGAAAATTTACTTAATGAAATTTTCCTGGAAAATCTCGCAATAAATGAACATTGTATACTAGACATTGGTCACATCCAGTTAAGTGTCCAATGTATAATGGTGTACAGTGTACAAATATACACCTGTTTCTTAACAAAAACCAATCCGAGAAGCAATATTCAAATTCGCCTGATAATGAAGCATTAACTATAATGAAATAAACAAGATAAAAAAACTAAAACCCAACTACTATTAAAAACACGCTTATGTAAATGTTTGCTATTATCAGGTGATTGTAAGCAAAAATGTGAGCATAGCCTAATAATATTTACATACTTGAAATGTGCTAACAAAGCTCTATCATTTTATACCAAACAGCGTGTGTACGCCAACACGTACACACGCTGTGTGGTATTAAATGATAGAGTACAACGTCAATATTTTTTTTCTTCTTTACTTATGTCCCTAGAGGGCGCTGTTATTGTTATATATGTTATTCTTGGTATTACTTCAATCATATTAATATTATAAAGATGCAAGTGTGTTAGTGTGTCTGTTTGTTACTTCTTCATGCGCAAACGGATGGACTCCTTTAGATAAAATTTGGTATGTACGAAACTGGTCAGTTTCGTAAATAATATATCCCATCAAAAACATAACCTGTAAAAAATGTCAAGTTGATCGAAAATTGTGAAAAAGAAAAGTACGGCCTCAACTTGGCGGGGCACTACCGTACCCCAGATATTTAATGTAAGATAAGACTAAGAAATATTTTAAATATTTATATAGAAGGCAAGTCAATACTTAAAACAACAGAGTGCTAGTAAAGGACTTGGCTATTTTAATTCATAATGATTGTTTTAGCCATTCCCAGCAAATTATTCACTTTAAGATTCATCTCTCATCTCTGTGAAAAAATGAAAGTCAGAAACAGATTAATTCAAAAGTATTTAATGCCCTTTCGTGACACTTATAGAGCTACATCGTGACACTGGAGAAGTTGGATAATCTGAAACAATTTCCTTTCATTTCTACCAACTATCCATTCCCGGACTGAATGCCTCTATTTCCATCCCTCTCATTTCTATATCCGTCTCTCTCGGTGTCTCCGAGATCAACTACGTTCCGCTATCTCGAGCGTAGTCTCGAGTCCGCGTCGAGATAAGTTATTTATGATGCTAAGTGAAAGCTCCGGCTATTAACTAAGAAAGCGCCATTCCGAAAGCTTTCCATTTAAAATCAAAAAGCTCCTCGCTACAAAGATTGGAAAATAAGAAATGAGAAGAAAAATGAAGAATGTCTTTACGTTTCGCTGTTGGATTAATCTGAAAATCAATCTCAGTAAATAAATGAATGAATCGCTTCTTTTGTTGCGGAATGTAATTTTGAAAGAGTTTTTGAACGAGTTAAAAGCTTACACATATTTTGGTTATTAGTAATGGCAAAAGGTACTGATTAACAGTTTACCAACACACCGTAAAACCTTAATTAATGGCTAAAAAATTTAATTATACTTACAGTGTGTAAAAATAACAGTTACTATAACTTTGAGATACGATTATACTACCTTTCCTCATTTTGAAAATGTTTTTTAAATTTTGTCCAAAAGTAAAATATAATATTTTTTACTTTTTATAAATGATAAAATAAATTAATTATTATTTGTCGCAAGAACAACGAAAAGGTTTTTTTTTTATTTTTACAAAAAAATACATTTAAAAAGAGAAAAGTTTGTATAAGCATAAATATACAAAAGTTATAGTGTCTTTTTACACTTGTTATTATGATACATTCCTTATATTATTATGAAGAAAGCATATACTAAGGGGGTGAAATGTATGTCACGCGAGCGAAGCTGGTGATAGTTTATGTGTTGTGGTTTCGTTTCACTCAGTCCGGTAGAAGTTATATCGGGTGTAAAAAGAGCAGTCACTATAACTTTGGGATATGATTATACCACCTTTTCTCATTCTACAAATGTGTTTTTTTACAAAAAAAAAACTTGCCACAAAAAAATAAGAAATGGCAAAAAATAACATTTTTTTTAGTTTTCGACAAAAAATAATATTAAAAAAATACATTTCCAAAATGATGAAAGGTATAATGGTACCTCAAAGTTATAGTGACTGTTCTTTTTACACAATGTATAGTACCCACTACCTTGGTATATCCTATAGTGAATTAATTGTACCTATAACAGGCCACTCATGAGCAAATTGGGCTCCAATTTGCTCTACTATTTTGGTAAATCTGCAAAACACATCCATACATTCGATTTTTAACCGAATACGGCGGAGCAAAAATGAGGGTTATGATTTTAACCTTTATGTATGTAATAAGTATGTATGTGGCTATAGATGTTCATCAGCTGTCCTCTCATAACTTCTAAACTAGTAAAGATAATCAGACAACTGAGGTGTCGATGGAAGCCCCTAAATTGTTCGCTGGTTATAGACTACATGACGTCACGTTAAAATGACTACAGCGCCCTCTAGGGGAGTAAAGAAGAACAAAAAAAATCTTGACGATGTCGTAAGATATCAATTGAAAGAGCTTTATTAGCACATGTCAAATATGTAAATATTATCAAGCAATCACCTGATAGTTGCAAGAGAGAGTTTTAGTTTTGTCGCAAATCCTAGCATTGACCGTCGCGAAGCGGTACCTATACTTAGTAATATGTACATAATACGTTACCTATGTTATCTATCCAAACATTATAATATTTTATGATACTTATATTATTGCTGTATTATGTTTATTTATAGTACTTTTGTGGTTGCTTTCTTGCTAAGTCTGTTGTACGTCTCACGGTTTGGGGCCACGGAAGACCAGGTACCGCGGCGCGCCGCGCCGTAGTATTATACCTGAGTGGTCGCCATTTCAGATTTAATTTTGGACATTACACTGCTCAACTGCCTAATTCCTTGTTATTTGTGTTTCTCTTTTATATTGTTTTTTTTTGTTCCATAGTGTCAGTGTTTACTGTTTTTTATATGTTTTAGTTAATAGGTATGTAATGTCTAAATTATCTGAATAAAGATTTTATTTATTTATTTAAAGCTGCAGCATGCTACCACGTGACACCGTCCACACTTGCGATTGCCTTCACGGGCTATCGCGCGCATACAAGCTACAATTGACAATTAATGTGCTGACGCGTTCATAAAATCTACAAACTACTGATGTTCCAGACTTTATACCTCTGCCGGGACCTCTATGCCGTCGACATAAGGATCATTATACAAACTCGGAGGTAAAATAACCCCGAAGCTGTAATGTATGCAGCGATGTACATCACGGGGCGGCCGTAAACACGGGTTATAGAGCCGAGCCGAGCGCGCGATGAATATTGAACGACAACACTTATTGAATTTTAAAAAACTTGTATATTTGTTGGCGAATTTAAGTGACAGCTGAAAATACACGTACTTCTGGATTTCCTCCCTGCGTCAGCTGACGTCAGATTTATCAAATGTTTTCGTATCTCTGACATGCTTTTGCCACTATCTGTGACCGCGACCTCGTCCACGATAAATAGTGAAATAAGATATTTTAAACATGTCTTATTATAGGTGTTCTGATAATATTGGTTTTTTAGCATGATGTATTAAGGTAGCCTAAATTTCTAGATAAATAAGCTATCCAAAACTGAAATAATTTAACAACTGAATCCTTAACTTTATAATATTTGTAACTATAGATTTTACGTACTCTATGCTTTTATCAAAAAAAATATCGGCGATGCATAGATTTATTTCTCAAAAGAGGATCTTAGTGGAGTTAAGTCTTATCTAGACATCTCGGAGGTCACTATGTAGCCATTGTAATCTGTCTAAAAATATAATGAGTAAGATAACTTACATTTTTACTTTAATATATTTACTAATACAATGATTATTGTTTGCTATGAATCCATAGTCTATAATATATGTACTATAGGCTTATATTCTACAATCGGCATTGTCAAAATGGCGTATTTTTCCTGATTTGTCGTTAAAACATATTAATTATTGTTTAATTGTTATAAAATGTATTGGGTAATGAAGTATAATCCTTTAATATTCCGGTGAAAGTGTTGATAAGTGTGCACAATAAGTAAATATGTGAAAATTTCGATGTTTTTGGTTCGTTTACGTAGAGGTTATTTTAATAAGTATTCTATTCTATTCTAAGGCGAAGAGTTCCTGGCTATCGTGTCGAGCCATTAGCTCTGCTGTGAGCGGCATTAGGGCAAATTGCCGCGCAATCTCGCCGCGGTTGTATTAAAATTTCACACAAATTGCACGCCGCGTGTTACGGAGTTCGGATGCGTTGAGGACGGTAAGCGGTAATGTAATTACTAGGAATTCTACTTTTGCATTGCGCTTGGAGCACAGAACAAGATATTAATGGCGAAACGACAAGGCTACACCGTCTAAGGCTTCGTTTCCACTGACGCGGAGCGGGGCGGAGAGGAGCTTGCGGTGCTCGAATTGGCCAATCACTATGCTCGAAATCTTCGCTCCGCTTCCACGGAAACAGCACGAGCATAATGATTGGTCAATTTTGGCCCAGGTAATCTCCTCTCCGCCCCGCTCCGCGTCAGTGGAATTGCAGCCTAATACTTGATTTTCACAACTTGACTGTCATGGAGTCTTTATCGTTGTGATCAAAACTGTTTTATAATTTTAAATGCAGTTAATATCAAATGATACCGGTCAGTGTACATGAAATTACAAATTATTTTGCTGTCGACGCAATTAACGATTAATATAATGGCTAAGGCTTTATATAATGCCAGGGTAGCAAGAATGGATAACGCGCCGACACAGAGCGGATAAAAACCAGATAAAAAAATTAGACACAATTTGAAAAATCAAAAACGCTGAATTTTGTCTTATTTATAATATTGAAGTCATTTTCTCACTAGTGTCATTAATATACAGGGTGACCTGAAATTCGATACATTCCTTTGAAAGACAGAAAGTAGACCTCATGTACAGTAATATTTTTCATGACATCCCCTATCCGAAAGTTGATATTTACAAAGTTATTGAAATTTCAATTTTTTTTTCTTTTTTTTCGACTTTTTGACTTTGACATGACGTATTTTTAAAAATGTTTGTCTTTTTAGTGATTTTTTTATGCATTTTAACCGTCAATGAGTCAAATAATATTTTTAAGGAATAAATAGGGACAAACTAAGCGAGAATTTTTCAATATGAGACATGAAACTGAATTTTCTCTTAAGAAAAATGCACATATTTCTTAAAAACAGGTCATTTTCTTTAAAAAAATGTATGATACAATACGTACAAATATTCTAAATAACTTCCTTATCTCATTAGCTTTCCGAAAAGGTGCAAATGTCTAGATAAAAATATGAACATGTAATAAACAAAGACAAAACAATCATCAGGTAACGTTATCTCAAGAATTACTCTACCTGAGGCGACCTTTTTTTTCAATTGTTTCCTTTGTTCAAACTTTGGAATGTTTCAGGTACTTACGTCGCGGCCCTTTGTCAATGAGTTACCGACTGGCTTAGAGAGCAAATTAAATAGCTTATATTAGTTTTAAGTCAACTATTGCCGTGTACGGACGTATTGTTACTTTAAACTACACCCTTACTTCTACTTGTGATTTTTTTGTTTCGCGATGGCTGCTTTTGAGTACGATGAATACGCTGACATCTTGTTTTGTTACGGACTTTGTAGTAGTAATGCTGCTGCTGCACGAAGAACATACGTTGAACGTTTTCCGAATCGACGAGTGCCAAACGTTAGAGTGTTTTCAACAACATTTCGACGAATTCGGGAAAGCGGCCGTGTTGATAGAAGACGTGGCGATTCAGGCAGACCTCGTTTGTATGCTCCAGAAGAAGAAGAAGAAATTTTAACACTTTTTCAAAATGATCCTTCTATTTCTACAAGAGCAGCAGCTAGAAGACTTGGATTGAGTCAATGGAAGGTGTGGTTTACAGTACACACAGCGCGTCTACATCCATTTCACTACACACCTGTCCAAGCGCTGGAAGAGGGAGACCCGGTTAGAAGAATGGAATTCTGCCGTTTTATGATAAATGCAGACATGGAGGATCGCAATTTCTTCTCAAGAATATTGTGGACGGATGAATCGAAATTTGACCGTGACGGGATAAACAATTTCCACAACACACATTACTGGGCACCAAAAGGAGAAAACCCCAGGATGAAAAAAGAAAGGGCCCATCAAACCAGATTCAGTCTAAATGTCTGGATGGGTATAATTAATAATAATTTAGTTGGACCTCATTTTTTGCCTCAAAATTTAAATGGTGAAATGTATGAACATTTCCTAAGAGAGGAGATTACTGGTTTAATGGAAGATGTGCCAATAGAAACTCGTCGTAATATGATTTTCCAGCATGATGGTTGCCCGGCCCACTTCCGCCTCGGCGTACGCCAGTGGCTGGACCAAACTTACCCACATCGCTGGATAGGTCGAGGCGGGCCAATTCCTTGGCCAGCACGGTGTCCCGATTTGACCCCGTGTGATTTTTATCTTTGGGGTCATATGAAGGCTTTGGTGTATACTTCACTCATAACTAATGTAGAGGAGCTCAGAAGCCGCATAACAAATGCAGCAGAAGAAATCAAAATTAGTCTTACTACCAGAATAATCAAAACAGAGGTACGGAGAAGACTACGGGCCTGTATCAGAAACAGAGGCTCACATTTTAAACAAGACCTAAAATAAAATATTTATTATTAAATTTAATTAACCATTGATGTTTTTTAAACACAATAAACGTAATTAAATTCAAGTTTTTCCTTTTATTTTAACCTTATCGCAAATAAATAGATTTAGACATTATTTCATTTTACTTCTATGTTTACTACAACGTCATATTTTTATGTAGACATTTGCACCTTTTTGGAAAGCTAATGAGATAAGGAAGTTATTTAGAATATTTGTACGCATTGTATCATACATTTTTTTAAAGAAAATTACCTGTTTTTAAGAAATATGTGCATTTTTCTTAAGAGAAAATTCAGTTTCATGTCTCATATTGAAAAATTCTCGCTTAGTTTGTCCATATTTATTCCTTAAAAATATTATTTGACTCATTGACGGTTAAAATACATAAAAAGATCACTAAATAGACAAACATTTTTAAAAATATGTCATGTCAAAGTCAAAAAGTCGAAAAAAAAAGAAAAAAAAATTGAAATTTCAATAACTTTGTAAATATCATCTTTCGGATAGGGGATGTCATGAAAAATATTACTGTACATGAGGTCTACTTTCTGTCTTTCAAAGGAATGTATCGAATTTTAGGTCACCCTGTATAAAGGGAAAACAGGTTTAAACTAAATAAACTAAAAAAAACTATGCAAAATGACCGCATTTTTCATATTTTAAGCTATATTAAGCTATATAAAAACTACGCTGGTAGTAGAAGATTAATAGATATAATAAGACTAGTATCAAGAAAAAAGTTTACAAAGTACTCCAATTGCTTATCACTTGAGATTGATATAAATAAGCCATAAACTGTGAGACAAACAGACCCATGCATTGCCCACAAAGAGTGGGGATTCCCTGGTACTGCCAACAAATTGAAACAAACTTGTTCTGTGCTCCGGGTATTAAATATATTTTCAGTATCATCTGACTTCGGTGATGCTGAAAATATTATATATGTCGAAAGGGCTCTCATGATTTAATAACATTCCTTCGGATACTGTGGGCTTTCGTGGGTAAATCGTGAAAAGAGAACAGAGTAACAATATCACTTGTTTATTCGTAATCACAATTTCTTTATAAATTCACTATTCACTACACTTTATGAATTTACTTTACTTTAAATTCACTTTACTTTACTTTACAAGTATTGACACTAACGAAACATAACACGTTTCAAGACA
This sequence comes from Celastrina argiolus, assembly GCA_905187575.2. NCBI lineage: Eukaryota > Metazoa > Arthropoda > Insecta > Lepidoptera > Lycaenidae > Celastrina > Celastrina argiolus. Next base: position 866,992 of record LR994581.1, on the reverse strand, counting down.
TCTCAACTTGGCGACCAAATCACGAATCAATTCAGTCTCGTCAAGAAAGTCCCGAGTCATGTCAAAGCGCGCCATAGACAAGTTGCGCCATTTTGCCACTTGGGGGCGCGCTTCCGTCTCGTTTTGTGTCCATATTCATATCCGGCTCCGACACGGCCATTCTGATAAGTCACACGTCCCGTGTGATGCTTCTGCAAAAGAGAAAACCAGCTGCAATATCACGAGCCTCTCGCTCGGCCAACTCTGACCAATCTCCACAAATCATCAAAAATAAAGTTCAGATCTCAATAAAATTTTGTTTCAAATAATCTTTCAAATAAAATTCTCGATCAAAAAAATTTCGACATGGAATGATACCCTGGGTCATGTTACTTAAATCATGTTAAAACTGTAGGAACTGTAACACAAATAAACTAGTAAAATCTCTAACTCCACTACCATACCCAATTTCATAGACATGGAACTCACAAGGTTCATTGTCCCAGACCCCCAGTCAAACGCCCTCCTGACATAAAACGGACTTAATATAGTCCGAGTTACCGGTTACGAAATAACTGGACGGTCAACCTCATCACTCATAGTACGGTAGGTAGAGATTTTACCCAACAACACAAACTTGTTCATCATTAGCAAAATCTTTATCATCTTTCACCAATACATGACCCGAAGGAATCTTTCTCGTAACGTATGCAGCGTCATAAGTACGCTTTGAACTTGCAACTTTTACAGCCTTATTTTCAACTATGAAAAACAACCAATCGAAAATCTATTTACTTACGCCTTATTGCTTTTCATAAGGTGTATTATTTGAACTATCCTTTTATCTCGGTTACTGTATAAAACAGTCAATGTACCTTCTCAACTAAGATTTGTAAAAAGGGTTCATAGAAACAGACTATACACAGTCTTCACACTAAAGTCACGAGATAAACAATTACGCTCACCAAATAAACTCAATATCCAAATCTGATGAAGTACAGAGTGCAGGCCCCTTGACGCCTGATGCCATCATTATAGGCCGATACATTGCAGCATTGCTGCATTGGCAGCAGTACCCAGCACAGCTCGACGCGCGCCGTCTGCGTCACGTCGCGGCGCTTGTTCATTGAATCTCCGTCTGTACACAAAATTAAACAGCACAAAAAAATGTTCAAACTGTCCAATTATGTTCTTTTTAGGGTTTCCTATCCGTGGGGTGTCGAAAAAAGAGTAGCACCTCCTATCAACCATCTTTCCCGTAGATGCGCCCGCCAACCCGCCTGCCAAACGTGGCGAGTATAGGCAACTACCCCCCATGTAATATTTTAAGGGAGGCTTATATCCAGAAGTGAACATCATATCCGAAATGATGATGATCATCCAAGGATAAATAACAGGAACAGAAAATTTTAATACTTTGCTGTATGTCTGTTTGCCACCAGGCCGCAGCTCAAGAACCAAGCTATCGCAGTTCAAATATCGCGGACAATTATTATGAGATCAAAATGTTAAATTGACTTTGCAATAAATTTCATTTTATTTCCTTTCAACGATCTAACTAATACGATAAAGAAAAGCTGTTACAGTAACAGTCTCATAATAACAACTGATCAGCAGCTGTCCCAATAATACAACTTGACCACTACATTTTAGTTGCACCATCGCGGGAATTGAACCCACAACTCTTAAGTGGAGAGCCACGCTCTGGTCACGTGAGCGATCACAATACCAGAAGACTCCCAAGTGCGTTTACAACCTTTCACATGATAACCAAGTTCACCGAAGCTGACTGAAGTAGACCGATGAACTTTCTTATCCACCTCAGCCACAAGCTCACGGCCTCTGCCACTGGACCGTTGAGTGTGTGCTGCCGCGTTCACCATCAACACCAGCCACAGGTACCTAGTAGGCTTACATACTGCAGCTTCTGGAAACGTGAAATTAAAATGCGTCAATTCAATAAAGTTTATTTAAATCACAACCGATTTTCTTTTCGACGCAAATTACACTATTATTGCCGTAACTTATAGTAATTCCAATCCGCCTAGTGTGAAAGTAATAGATAGACAAACATGTTTCAATTTTACAGCTTACAACAACAATATCATAAACTGACAGTTTTATTGCGGATCGCGAATGTCCTAGCACTTATTATCAGTTATCAATTTGTTTAAACACTCTCAGAATAAATAACAAACACGACATTATTTAAAGTTACTTTTGAAACTGATCAATGGCTATTTCTCACTACGTATGCGGTAACGCCAAATAAGAAATAGAACTGTGTACAAACTGTATGTATCTACTGTGATTAACACCCACTTGATGAACTTCGCTATTTAATAGCAGGGATGTTAGGGAGCTCCGTAGCCGTAACCGAATCCGAAATAAAACTTTTGCTACTGTAAAAAGGAAACCAATATCCAATATCCGTAACCGAAATTATCCGAAACAAATGGGTAATCCGATATCATTTAATATCCATTTCTTCCCGGTTTAATAGACATGGTAAGTTTACGGAAATTTAATTTAAGTCGTTTCAAACTAGGTAGCATCTTCCAAACAATATTTGTACACGTCAATTGCTTTTGTTTATGCAGTGCAGGTGCACCGATACGCATACCGGATGTTGTTTATTTCAGGCACACCTAATAAGAACATAGTACATCCAATAACAAGTTTCAGGTGTTGGTAACCAATCGATATCGATACGATATCGACTCTATAGTACTATTCACCTTTCCTACTTTCTTACTTCACGTTAATGTGAATCCGTTGGAACTTTATCTATTCTGAAATGAACACCCAACAAATATCACGAATGCTTAATTGTATTATCAAAATACACGTCATGAGAATTGCTTATCATATTCTGATTTTGATCACTTTATTACAAACAGTACGATTTCACGAAATGAAATGTCGATAATGATCATCTGCTGATCAAACTTTCAAGTACTGCTGTATTACAGCGTGATCTACTTCGGTCAATCAAACAGTAATAATAATGAATATCTGTAAGACGTATGTCCTATGTACTAAGTACTTGTTTTTACTTTGCGTTAATGATTGCTTATTCACTTCGATTATTTTTTAAAATAATACTTTGGTTATAAAACCAGAACCATTTAGAACTTTATAATGAAATAAGTAACGATCATGATACAACCAGTTCACATCATTGCGAAGCGAGTAGAGAAGTCCATAAGATGCACAATGCTTGTCTGCGCTGGTCGGACACCCAGCACGCTGGTCGGTCACCCAACAGCCAGCACGCTGGTCAGTCACCCAGCACGCTGGTCGGTCACCCAGCAGTCAGCACGCTGGTCGGTCACCCAGCACTGCTCGTTCTCCCCTTGGCGAGGCTATGCATCATCCGGTCGAACATCATCCCAGTGTTTTGTCCATCTGCACATAAAACAAAACAGCAAAACAAAAGAACACTTTAGTGTAGGTACAATTTATTGTAAATGAAATTTTGTGATAATACTCGTATAAGCAAGATATTTTATGGACACTTGAAACACAAATTAATAACTAGTGTATTGGTCTTTAAAAATTATTTGAGGAATAAAAAGTTGGCTACCACCTTTTACCAAAACCATAATCAAAGCCTGTCGTTAAAGCGCCACTGCTGGTGTCGCCACCGTGTAGACGTCACGTCACTGTCATCATCACGTCACCGCTGTCAGTACTTCTACTCCTTCTTAATCATCGTGGCGGGATTATTGGTACATGGTATCCTTGCAGCACTCGGCTCACCGCTGTCCCGTCTTACCACAATTACGCCATGTACATAGCTTGCAAAGCAGCACGTGTTAGTACGTACTGCCCAACTCATGTGGATCGAGTTCGTATTGATTTGCAATGATTACTATTATCACTTTTTGCAGACTACACAAAAGATTAGGTACACTTTTTTTTTTTTTTTTTACTACCCGCACTTTTAAGAAAAACCTGTCTCTCTTGCACGATTTGATCCCAGATTCTGATGTCGAAAGGGCTCTCATGATTTAATAACATTCCTTCGGATACTGTGGGCTTTCGTGGGTAAATCGTGAAAAGAGAACAGAGTAACAATATCACTTGTTTATTCGTAATCACAATTTCTTTATAAATTCACTATTCACTACACTTTATGAATTTACTTTACTTTAAATTCACTTTACTTTACTTTACAAGTATTGACACTAACGAAACATAACACGTTTCAAGACATCTCAACTTGGCGACCAAATCACGAATCAATTCAGTCTCGTCAAGAAAGTCCCGAGTCATGTCAAAGCGCGCCATAGACAAGTTGCGCCATTTTGCCACTTGGGGGCGCGCTTCCGTCTCGTTTTGTGTCCATATTCATATCCGGCTCCGACATATATTTAAAATATCAGTATCACACTTTTATATACAGGGTGTAAAAAGAGCAGTCACTATAACTTTGAGATACGATTATACTACCTTTCCTCATTTTGGAAATGTATTTTTTTATATAATAATATTTTTTTGTCAAAAACTAAAACAAAAAAATTTTTACTTTTCACCATTTCTTATTTTTACGTCGCAAAAATAACAATAAAGCAAAAAAAAAATTTTTTTTCGAAATTTTTGTAAAAAAAAATACATTTCTAGAATTAGAAAAGGTAGTATAATCATATCCCAAAGTTATAGTGACTGCTCTTTTTACACCATGTATATATAAAAGTGTGATACTGATATTTTCTTTCTATCTGATATCTTCTTTTTTAAAATATAAGTATTATAACTATTTGACATTTGTATAAATTATTGTTCTCATGTAGGTGGATAACGTATCTTTTATGAGAATAAATTATTTAAACCTTAAATTTTTGTGTCTGCTGACGTCTACTAATTCAATTTTAATAACTTAGATATCAAGAGATATAAAACCTTATTTTGTAGACTATATTTATAAAAATATAGTGATAATATTATCGATATGCAGCCTGCCGATACGCGATACAACGCGTAATTGATATGTAAAACATTTGCAAACAAAATGTTATGTTGGTGCAGATACTTCTATTGTTTCATAGTTAGCGAAATATTATTGTGTGTCTGTTGCAACAACCAACGATGTTATTGGTGTTCTGGGCTCTAATTCTCAGGCCTCGAACTCAGTTCCGAATATTAGTATATCCCCTCGCAAGCGCGCTAAATCTCATTTGCATGAGCGGGACAGACCGACAATAAGAACTAAGTTCGAGGCCTTAGAATTAGGGCCCTGATCAGCGGTTTGAGGTTTTGAGTATTACAACACCTGCCTAACAGAGTGATTCCTGGTTCATATATAAGGCCGAATATATTATGTGAAGAGAATGACGCGTAGAGTATTTTTTGTTTTGACCATGTGTAAAAATTTGTTGAAAAAAAAACAAAGGTCTAAAAAAACAAAGGTCTAAAATGACCACAAGGTCACACCTTACTATGCTGGGGCTCGCGTTCTCTTAGTCTATACACACGAACGCACTGGTCGTTGACCTAAGGCCTGACTAAGAAGTCAGGCCTTAGATGAACGACCTTTTAATTCACTCCATAAAAGTCACAAAACGACGATTTAAACTTATCTGTTTTGTGACTTTTATGGAGATCTTTTATCGTGTTTTGTCTATATGTGGCGCTAAAAAATACTTTATGCGTCATTCTCTTCACATTATATTCTACATAGGGCCGATTTTTCAATCGTCAGATAACTTTTATCTGAGGAATAAATATGTGACTTTGGCAGATTTTGTATGGAACAAATGTCAAAGTCACATGTTTATTCAACAGATAAAAGTTATCTGACGATTGAAAAATCGGCCCTTGATATAATATGAACCATGAATTACCCTGTATAACTCCGTAATTACTAGCACCTATTATGTATGTTGACTGTGAATTTGTCTTATTGTTCTATTGTATGACTATTTAATTCATTTCTTTTTTTTTGGAGCCAAACTGAAAGGTAATGATTTACATAATTTTAATGCAATGCAAGTATGTATGTAACGTAGGTAATACCCAAATGTTTTGTAAAAAACCATATTATTATTATAACTAGCAATCGACGAATTTCATACCGTGACGTACTGACCGCAGCGCCACCTATTCCAATTAATACAAAAAACCTTCTTCGAGAACCACTTGATCACACTAGCGTGATGATCGATGCAGAAGTCTTGAAATTTATTGCGAACAGACAGTCAGACTCTGTGGAGCACTTTGTTTTATAATATTTAAGAATTTCCCTGCGTTGCCGGAGTGGGAGTACCTCTTTATCACCTTTCCCATGGGTTTCCCACCTAAAAGGCGACAACGGGAATATATTATATCCGGAAATATAATAATATATCCGGAAACGGAAATATATTTTATCCGGTAATATATTATATCCGGAAATATATTATATCCGGAAATATATTATATCCGGATATCGTTATTATTTTAACACTGCGTTCGCAATCCCATTAAGCATGGCAAGCAAGGGGGAGGCAGTAGGTGTCCTGGCTGAAGCGACAAATAATTAGATTGGTACATAACAAACATTCCCAGCTAGTTACAGTTAGTTTCCAGGCCAACAGTAATACATCTCACGTCGAGGGCGAGCCCCGCGAACGACGTGCACTCACAGGCCACAGTGGCTGTTGTGGGCAGACGCAGACATATATAACGGACTGATAACGGAAAACTATCACCTTTGAACTCGTAGGGAGATTGTTCTCTAGAAAGTAATAATAATAATAATCCATCCCACACCGAATTCGGTGACGGTAGCCGGTTTAGAATAGAATAATAGAATAGAATAAATTATTTATTTTGTCATCACACAACACATATAGGATAAAAAGAGGGAACAAGATGAAACTAGAAACTAAACTAAAGCTAAGTACTCGTATATATGTTGTGTGATGCCAAAAATGGACCCTAGCTCAGCTATACGCAGCGAGCAAGCCCGCTGCACTGGTATTCTGCCAGGGCCAATGAGTGACATCACATTATGGGGTACAATAATTAAAACATACAATACACTGCACAATTATTACAAAACACAAAAAAAAAGAAAACAATTATTGAAATAAAGAAATTAAAAAAATATAGAACATAAAAATAATATATAATAAATACAGAAGGTCTATGGTAAAAAATTGACGTTATAATGACATTTGACACATCATTGGCGACCTCCGTAGCGCAGTTGGTTGAGCGCCTTGGTGCTCGAACGAAAGGTCGCGGGGAACAAAAAGTTTTCAATGTTCATGGATGTGTATTAAATTTGTGTATAATATAATAAAAACCTTAAATATGTGTATAGTATAAAAGTATTAAATATATTTCCGTTGTCTGGTACCTGTAACACAAGTTCTTCGGATACTTAGCACAGGGCCAGATTTACGTGGTGTAAAGCGTCCATAGATATTATTATTATTATTATTTGACAGCACAAGTCAACACAACAATAAAAATACAAAATACTGCGTGGCAAAATAGGCGTGGTCTTTGACGTGGCATGGACACAAAACAAGTTAAAGATACATAAATAGTAACAACATATTATGTAAAGTAAAACGACATCCATCATCATTGAAACCAAGCCAGCTACGCAATGTTATAAATAAAAAATTAAATAAAAATGTTTTATTTCCAACTGAAACTGAACAAGCTATTTTCGGAAAGTCAACAAGAAAAACAAGCTACCATCGGTTCAACCCTGATCCGCCGAGAAGAACCGGCGTAAGAAACTCGCAATTATTTTATAGTGGCCTAGTGTGTGTGCAATACACAGAAGCACTGTCTCTTCCTTCATTCTCGTAGCCCAGTGGAACGGATAACCCGTATCAACAGTCGTGTGACTGGCAGAAGAACAGGCGCAGGGCCGACTTTTTACATGCCCAATGCCCATCCGCCGCATGGATTATCTTTCTTGTCTGACAATCAGCCTGCGTTGTCCTAACCAAACTTGGAAACAACAATTTTTTGTTGTTCCAACGCGGGGATCGAACATACGACCTACGGATCGAGAGCTAGGCTCTGAACCACTAGACCACGGGTTATGCATCCGGACATTGGATCCGGTAAGTGCTGGCAGTGCATCAATGTACGAGTACCAAGTTTGCCGGGACATTTGTATATTTGTATATTATAATGGCGGAAGTTTGTGTATGTGTGTATATCTTCATTACTTTTTACGACTCTAACGACTGGACTAATTTAAATAACATACTGGAAGCTGATACCCTGGACATAGGCTTTTATCCTGAGAAAGTACAGTGCTCCCGTGGGAACAAAAGCTAGTTGTTCAATAAACGCTCCGTCCAATCTCTATATCCCCGGTGCGAGCTGTCTGCAATAGCCCGTCCATTTGCCGTTGCGATTGTTGTCTGTTCCTTTAGGAATCCAAATTACTCGGAATGTAACGTATTATTTGCTATCGAAATTGTAGAAAATGTTACTTTAAAACACCACTACCGTTTAGCTAGAACAGTGGCCTTTGATGCGCTGCAGTAAAGTATTTAATGAGTTTTTGATTTGATGATAAGGCTGGCAATAAATAGTCCGGAATCTTCCCATCATTCGGAGAAAATAGCTTTGCGCTAATTTCATAAAGTCAAAAAAATAAAAGTACGAGTGTCGAGTCAAATTCGATTTTCAAGTCCTTTTTTAACCCCCGACCCAAAAACGACGGGGTGTTATAAGTTTGACGTGTCTGTGTAAATGTATGTGTCTGTCTGTGAAATCGTAGTTCCTTTTTTTTGTTTGAAAGGTATATCAGTCGAGAGTGTTCTTAGCAATATTTGGTGGAAATCGGTTCAGGTCTTCAAGGTCATCAGGTCGTTTATTAGGTGTGTTACACGCTAAGTCAGTTTTTATCAGTGCTTTAAATTGAATAAAATGCCTTGGACTATAAAGTCTATGTAACGGACACCAAGCTGCAGCTCTCCCGCATGCAGTGGTAAAGGCTGATTATCCTTCAGGAAGCCCTAGTGTCAGTAGGGTGACATTTGGATGAAGGTCATCAGAAGGGGTAAGTGAAGCCGTTAAAAGGAAAACTCACGGTTGAGAAAAATACAAAATAGATATTTATAAAATCTAATGTTGTCTCGCAATGCCCTAGCTAGCCAGCACTAGTGTGATAGAGACAATTCCAGCACGAACTTTCAAGAATAAAATTTTACTCTAGCGATATTATCCAGGGAGGAAACAGTGGTCGTGCAGACTACAGGCACTACTACAGATTTCTGTATGGAAAATGAAACACTTGAGACTTGAGACCATTGTCGCTCTGTATGTCTTTATATCAAACACAATGAAACTAAATTTCCGATACGTTTTAATATCGCTATGCCATCAGCGTTCGAGACAGCCATGGCGGCGGTACAGTACAACATAGTACTGGTGGCCAGCGTTTGACTGCGATTAATCAAGTGGGAACGTGTGTACGGACGCGGAGCGCTGTGTGCTTTCATTTAACGGGCTCACTTAAGGCGCAGCGTTTGCAGTTTTAATATTCATAGACGTTTTGCATACTTGAATTTTATTGAGTATTTCTAATATGAGATTTTATAATTAATGTACGTTGTACTATAAAAACGCAAGTAGCTTTTAATTCAAGTCTTGCCCTATCTATACTAATATTATAAATCGGAAGAGTTTCTTTGTTTGTTTAAAAGCGCTAATCTCAGGAACTGGTCCGATTTGAATATTTTTTTTTTTTTGGATAGTCCATATAAAGAGGAAGGCCTCATAACATTAGGCTGCGACCAATAGAACCGAAGCGTCAGTGAGAAATGTTGCAAAAACAGGGAAGATTATTCACATTTCGGGACTTTCGTTGTGTGCGCTGCATAAACGGTTTAAATCACTCAAAAACCACGTGAACAAACTCGCGGGCTCAGAAGTGTTATATAACTGTGATATAATGTAATCAGGATACTAACGTTTTGCGACCTTGCTGCAGGATATTATGATGTTTGATACAACATTAATTCACGTAATAGAATATTACATATTATGTGCGCAGTATTCGATATGTCGAGACCCTAGGAACGACCAGTCAGAATCGATAAAACACGCATTAGTCCGATATCTCAAAATGTCAAACGCATGACCTTCGTCTGCGTCAAAATGTGAAAGCCAATTTATAAACACTATCCATCTTCTGGTGGATTTAATAAAGTATTTCGCAGGCGACCTCATCAGTCATAATTAATTTTGTGACCCGTCTCGGGCGAAAAAACAAAAGTTTCACCCATTACTTAGTCATTCAGTGAAAAATGACTTTGCGATCGCTTCAGACGGCCAGCTGATTAAATAAAGGCATTTTAATATAAAACTCTCCCGTAAGATTTCTTTTACGTTCTTCTTATCAACGGCACAAAGTAAGGATATAAAAGAATTTTAAGACTAATTATTAAGTTAGGTTATAAAATTATGATTAACCTTATAAAAATCTAGATTACACGAACACAGTGTTGTAAAACTTAATTAATAAATAAATATTTTATTTACACGTTCAATTTACATACATTATTATTTTGATTTAACATAATATTTTGTCATTACGTATTAATATAATATTATTTATTATGTAATATAATATTATTATGTAATATTGTGTACATTTTTTACAACAGTGCGTTTTATTAAGAAATAAATAAATTAAAAAATTAAAAACGTTTTATTTCTAAATAAAACTTAACAAGCTATTTTCGGAAAGTCGAATCAAGAAAAACTAGCTACTACCGGTTCAACCCTAACCCGCCGAGAAGAACCAGCGTAAAGAACTCGCAAGGAGTTATTTTATCGACTCGGAGGTCGTGGGTTCGATTCCCGCGTTGGAAAACCAAAAAAAAAATGTTTTCAAGTTTGGTTAAGACAATGCAGGCCGATCACCTGACAAGAAAGGTGATCCATGCGTCGGATAGGCATGTAAAAAGTCGGTCCAGCGCCTGTTCCTCGCCAGTCGTGCAGGTTTACTGTGTTATGAGGGTAAAAGGAAGAGAGAGTGTCTTCTCATATTGCGCATACACTTGGGCACTATAAAATAACTCCTGCGTAGATGGCCTGATTTCTATTAAACCGGCTACCGACACCGAAATCGGTGAGGGGAGCTATTATCACTAAAATAAAATACCTAGTACTAAAATGTTTAGAACATGCCCTTAACATGTTCCGCGCAGTTGGACTCGGCCAGAAAATACTGGCTGCAGCGCTGCGGCGGTATTAACTCTCGTATATTTACGCGCTAGTTTCACAGTTTTACGTATCGCTTCGGATTTCCTAATTATTTAGAACAACCAGTGGAATTCAATGAAATATGTCGGCTAATCCTCATCTTATCTATCTTTTTATATATAGGTAAATAAATAAAATTGAATTGCTGTTCGTTAGTCTCGTTAAATTTGAGAACGGCTGAATCGATTCGGCTATTTTTAGTCTTGAAATGTTTGTGGAACTCCAGGGAAGGTTTAGTCTTATATATGAAAATGATACAATTTAAATATATTATATCTACCAATATCCCGCGAAACAATTATTATAACCACAACCTGCAAGCAGATGAGTGAGTGTACGCATAGGCATGCGTTTGATGCACCTCCCTCCTCCCACACTGCTTATGCGTACACTCGCAAGCAAAAAACATGAAAACACCACCACCACACAAGCAATAATGTTAACACGATCGTGCAAAGTCCCACCACCATGCAGGTTGCAAAACTCGACGCGCGTTTCGCTCCGACCCCGGAGCATCCTCAGGATGTTGTCTCTGCGAACAATGTTCGTTAAGTGATGCCGCCCGCCAAAAAAGTGATGTTTTGGCGGGCGGCATCACTTAACGAACATTGTAACTGATAAGCAGTGTGGGAGGAGGGAGGTGCATCAAACGCATGGCTATGCGTACACTCACTCATCTGCTTGCAGGTTGTGGTTATAATTGTTTCGCGGGATATTGCTAGATATAATATATTTAAATTGTATGCTATGGATTTCCGCAAAGTAACGCCTGATTCCATTAACTATATGAAAATGAATTACTGTTTTTTAGTCTCGCTAAAACTCGAGAACGGCTGAACCGATTCGGCTACTTTTAGTCTTGAAATATTCGTGGAATTCCAGGAAAAGCTTAAACGATTTCTATGCTCAATGAAGTGGGCACGGGTCTGCTAGTATACTCGTAAAAATGAATTGCTGTTCGTTAGTCTCGCTAAAACTCGATAACGGCTGAACCGATTCGGCTATTTTAGTCTTTAAATATTCGTGGAAGTCCAGGGAAGGCTTAAACGGCTTGTATGCTCAACGAAGTAGGCACGGGTCAGCTAGTATATTATAAAACAAAGTCCTCCGTCCATATTTCGTCTGTGCTCGGAAAACTTAAGGACTACTGCACCGATCTTCATGCTGTTTTCATCAATGGTGCTTCTCGAGGCAGGTTTAACTGTATTGATTAGACGGTAGGTGATGCTGCTGTTGATCAAAAATGTAATTCTTAGGCTATATAAAGTTAGCCGGGACAGTACTAAATAAATATCTTGATAAATAAAATTCTCCTGTCACAGTGTTAGTTATCGTACTCCTCCGTTACGGCTAATAAATTCAGTAGGTCTGAGAATCGGCTACTATCTATTTTCATACTGCTAAATGATATCGGTCATTCTCCAGATCGGCGTTATTTGCCTAATTACCGTAACCGTTTTTTTTCTACTAATCTGGATTAAACACACTGAAATATAAAACTAATGAAAGATACAAATACAATAATTAATGAGGCATGCAACAGTTTATTATAGTTCTTGAGATAATGAGACTTAAAAATTGTATAGGTACGGTAATTAGACAAATGTTATATTTAATGTTACGGTAATTAGAAAGAGTTATTTATTATATCTAAAAGATGATATAAAACTCTGATTAATAAGTTCTACATATTATTATGTAATTATAACTAAAGATCGGGTAAAACTAGTTAATTTAAACAAACATTGTTTTATTTTCGCAAATAATATTTATTTGAGCAATAAGTAGGATCTACCTAAAAAAATAAAAGTTTAAAAAACTTATAACCCGACTTCGGAAAAAACAAGAAAACAAATTCAATTTGAAATCCAGAAATATATAGGTACAAAAATGGTCAAGGTAGGGCCGTGATCGGACTTGCTAGCAAAATCGATTGATATCAATTGCTTGATACGTACCTACACTGTTGCGCATTACAGCTTAACTTTCACATTGCAAGTAGGTCTGGTTTTGAGGAACTCCAAATGACTTGGTGGACTTTCATTGTGCCCTTATACTACCACTGGAACCCTTGAACCCTTATAAAACGTATTAATTTTTCATACAACGGTAATTAGAAAAATACGGTAATTAGTATACGGTAATTAGAAAAAGTTAGATTTTCTTAAAAATTTCAAAAACCAATAAACTTTGCAAAAACTGTCTTGAGACAACTTACGTAGGCCAAAGTACTGTCTAGATTTATATGATCAACTTAGTTCTATTTTAAATATTTAAATAAGAACAACGGTAATTAGAAAAGTCTATTACCAAAGCTACGGTAATTATATACTTACGTGCTTCACTGGCGGCACACAAATATTAACGACCTGCGATCGCTGTCGGGTCGTGGCACACACGCAGATGTCGCGACACGTGCGGTAGTGATGTGCCAAATCCTGTTGCTTTGGAGTGTGGACCCAAGAACAGTGTGGGTTACGGTAATTAGAACATTCGTTGGGACACGCTATTATTTCATGATCATTATTTATAGACTGGATCTATTGAGTCGATATTTTTTTATGTGATACACGATTCTTTGTATTGTTTAGAAAGTTAATTGGATTAAAGTAAATATGTACGTAAAAACACTACAAGGAAGTTTTCAGATCAAGTTGATGTCGGGACACGTTACGGTAATTAGAAAAAAGTGCTTTTTCAACGCAACTTATAAAAATTTAGTCTTAATCACTTAAAGCAGAAGCTTATATTTTTGTTTACAGCTAGATACGGATGCTATCTATCAAATAAAAAGAAAACATAGACGAATATGACAATAATACAGAGTAGACAAGCCCGGGACACGTAAAAATTTATTACCGGAGAATGGCCGATATGGGTTATCCACACCTAACATTTTTTTAAACTATTTGGTAAATTTTTATTTTTTTATTTGTTTATAATGTGACATTAAAAAGACATACAACCCTAAATTTTCACTTTCTCTATCACCAACCCCTTTTCCCATATTCTAATAGTTGCTTTAGTAATTTTCCACATGCTGGTTACATATTCCGCGTTCCCCGTAGCGGGTTCCGCGTTGAGGGTTCCGCGATGTAATTGTATTTCATCACAAACTGTTTATATACTCAACGAAGTGGGCATGCGTCAGCTAGCTATAATACATTAACATATACATTATGTAGTAACTGATAATTAGGAAAACCGAACAGAAAACAATCTCAACCATTTGATATTAAATATTTTAGTTCTCTTTTCCTTGCTTTTCGTTTAAGATAAAACTCCTTTTAAGCGCTAGACTGCGGGCTTAATATAACCATAATTACGCCATGAATTTAATGTAAATATTTGAGCGGCTCAAGCGCAGAAGCTTCCAAATCAGAAGCTCGTAAAAGCTCTGAGGCTATTCAAACAGACGAATGCCCGCTACAGACTACAAGGATGAAACTGCACAGTTCATGGTAGACATAATATATTTTTTCTTCTTATGTATAAAAATGAATTGGCTGTTCGTTAGTCTCACTCAAACTTGAGTACGGTTGAACTGATTCGGCTATTTTTAGTCTTAAAATATTCGTAGAAGTCCAGGGAAGGTTTAAACTGTTTCTATGCTCAACGAAGTGGGCACGGGTCAGCTAGTTATTTATATAGTTCTACATATTTATACTGCATACGTTGACTACATCCGGGAGAAGACGTCACTCCCTTGAGGGTTGAGTGTCTGGAGTCTCCACAAGGTCAACTTCAGTTCATTTGTGATGAGAGTAACGACGCATCCTCTGTCGACCTTCGAGAAGGAGTTCTGGCCGACGGGTGTGGGAGGAGGTTCCGGAATGAAGCACGCTGCACGTCGCCGACAACACGTGTTAAAGTTTAAAGTATAAACAAGGTGTAAAATAAATGAGTGTTAATACTTAAGGATGTGTATGTGCCTCACTATGTAGAGTTTACAGTGAAAGCACAAGTTTACTTACTTACTTTTGACTTTCATGTTTCCATGAGAAATGCCCCAACATCATATATTTGTCCATACAATAATTTAAAATAAAGTACGTTCAGCTATGTAGAGTTTACAGTGAATGTACCAGCATTCACAGTAAACTCTACATAGGAGGCACATACGCACCCTAAAGTATTATCTTATTAATATTACTCGTATAGCAGGCTATATAGATTGTAGAGTATACTGTGAAAGTACCAGCGCTGAAAGACTTACTTTTGACTTTCATGTATGTATGAGAAATGTCCCAACATCATTAATTTTCTCATGCAATAATGAAAAAAAAAAGTACCTCTTTGAACGCTGGTACTTTCTCAGTAAACTCTCTACACGGGGCCCATAATATACACCCTAAAGTAATAAACTCATTAAAATTATAGCCCCATATGTGTGTTTGTCTGTAAGGTTCTGTAAGGGTAGTTCCCGGACCTGTGGTAGCATTATATAGAAACGACGTTCTGTAAGGTTCTGTAAGGCTAGTTCCCGAACCGGTGGTAGGCTATAGAAACGACATTCAGAAATTTGGAAAAATTCTGAATAAAAATATTTGACTTTGGTATTTATAATATGGAGATGTCTTCTCCGACACACATATTATGATACTAGCTGTGCCCGCGACTTCGTTCGCGTGGTGTTTAATTGCCTTAAACCGTTTATGCAGCGCATGCAACGAAAGTCCCCAAATGTGTTTATAGAGGAAGGCATAACATTACGCTGCGACCAAAACCAGTCGGGCATCGTCGTTGCCCGACGCCGCGATGCGATGCCGACGCTCGACACCGCGACGCCGACGCCCGACGCCGCGACGCCGACGCCCGACGTCGCGATGCCAACGCCAGACGCCGCGACGCCGACGCCCGACGTCGCGACGCCGACGCCAGACGCCGCGACGCCGACGCCCGACGTCGCAACGCCGACGCCAGACGCCACGACGCCGACGCCCGACGTCGCGACGCCGACGCCCGACGTCCCGACGCCCGACGGCGCGACGACGACGGTGACGCCAGACGCCGCGTCGCCGACGCCCGACGCCGCATTACAACTGTATTTAGTATCAGCATTGTACCCGTGCGAAGACGGGGCGGGTCGCTAGTCTCATAAATATTTTTCAAATCGGAACAGTAGTTCCTGAGATTGGCGCGTTTACACAAACAAACAAACAAACTCTTCCGCTTTATAATAATATTAGTATAGATATAAGAAGAAAATTTTTCTTACGTCCAGAGGAGCGGAAAAAAATTATAATATATTATACTATAGACTTCCAATAGTATATATATAAGCTCTCATAGCCGACAATATATAATATTATATATAAAGTTGATTGACTTTTATAGTCAATCAACTGAGAATCAACAAAATGAGATACAAATTTTAATAATAACAAAGTCGGTACCATCCAAACTCAATATTATGAGTTCTATAAAATAACTCTTTTATTATTTTAAGTCGGTTTTCATTGTTTTATTTGGCTAAAAACTATTTTTTTCCCTTTTTTAATACTTGCCTATTTCATCATATTGTTATGATGGTATATATGGATACTTACTATCTGGTGAAGACAGGGGTGGTGATGACTACTGTAATTGATATAGTGACATATGCTTGCAGTACTTTAAGCGATGTCGAAATTTCCAAACGTATATATTCAAAGACTAAGCAGTAGTGGTATTACCTTGATAGTTGCTTTAAAATTATGTTTTATAATATAGGATATGCTTATGTTACTCGAAACAAATACAGAATTACTATGAGTATAGTAATTTTGTATTTGTAGTAATTTATGTCCCTATACATTTCGAGGAGTTCCCTCGATTTCTCACGACGCCATCATCAGGCATACACTTTGATAACTGTGATTGACGTAGTGGCATAATATGCTTGCATTCCTTTAAACAACGCTGAAATCTTCAAACATGTATCTCTAAGGACTCAGAAGTTCTATTCAGTACTTTTAGGTCCAGGATATGGTGTACAACCTGTTACTGTTTGGTAACATATGCTTAGAATTCTTCAGAAAATATCAAAATCCATATCAGGTCACCTTTTTAGTGACAATGGGACTAAATTTGAATTATACCCCAGACAACACAAAAACAATATTTAAAATCGGTTCATAAACGACGAAGGTATCCGCGAACAAACATAAAAAAAAAACATATATACCGTTGAATTGAGAAACCTCCTCCTTTTTTGAAAGTCGGTTAAAAATACTGTTTTCTATTGCTTCGCGTCGCTGTGTAGGTAGATAAGCGATCACCCCACGCGTCCCGCACACCCCGCAGTCCACACGCGTCGAAATTCGTCCGACTTACTTCAAATTTATCGTCACTACTCGGCTCCTATGTATCTCAGCGTTATGTTTTATAGCCTATAACCTGCTCAGGAGTATGGACTACAATCGTACTAAGTTTGGGTAAATTCCCTTCAGTAGTTTTTGTTCCATGCGTGCACATACAGACAGACAGACAGACAGACAGACAGACAGACAGACAGACAGACAGACAGACAAAAAAAATATTGATTGCATTTTTGGCATCAGTGTCGATCACCAATGATCCTCCAATAAGAATTTTTTTAAAATATTCAATGTACAGAATTGACCTCTCTAGAGTTTTATTATAAGTATAGATATATATAGTTTACTGAAACGCGAAATTTTTTGATATTATAGATCCAGGATATGGTACAAAACCTTACTGTTTGGTAACATAATATGCTTAGACTACTTCAAAAAAAATCAAAATCAATATATTATTCCACATAAATTTTGAGGATTTCCTTCGATTCCTCACGGATTCCATCAAAAGGTCACCATTTTGGTGACAATGGGACCAAATTTAAATTATACCCTACACAACATTAAAAAAAATTAAAATCGTTTCAGAAACGATGAAGATATCCGCGAAGAAACATAAAAAACAAACATATATTTAAGAATTGAGAAACCTCCTCCTTTTTTGTAAGTCGGCTAAAAATATTATGTTGGTTATTTCATGTTACAATCTACCTTTGTGCCAAGTTTCATTTAAATACGTTGAGTGGTTTGGCTGAAGTACCGTCAAATAGGTAGCTACAATTTTTTGAAGATCCCACGGGAACCCTTACGTTTTTCGGGATAACAATTTTCAGTAATGCTCTTCAAGTCATAAGCTACCTGCCTGCCGAATTTCATTTAAATACGTTGAGTAGTTTGGCTGAAATACCGTCAAATAGATAGCTACAATTTTTTGAAGATCCCACGGGAACCCTTTCGTTTTTCGGGATAACAATTTCCAATAATGCTCTTCAGATTATAAGCTACCTGCTTGCCAAATTGCATTTAAATACGTTGAGTAGTATGGCTGAAATACCGTCAAATAGGTAGTAACAATTTTTTGAAGATCCTACGGGAACCCTTTCGTTTTTCGGGATAGCAATTTCCAATAATGCTCTTCAGATCATAAGCTACCTGCCTGCCAAATTTCATTTAAATACGTTAAGTAGTTTGGCGGAAATACCGTCAAATAGGTAGCTACAATTTTTTGAAGATCCCACGGGAACCCTTTCGTTTTTCGGGATAACAATTTCCAATAATAATTTTCAGGTCATAAGCTACCTGCCTGCCAAATTTCATTTAAATACGTTGCGTAGTTTGGCTGAAATATCGTCAAATAGGAGGCTACAATTTTTTGATGATCCCACGAGAACCCTTTCGTTTTTCGGGATAATAATTTCCAGTAATCCTTTTCAGATCATAAGCTACCTGCCTGCCAAATTTCATTTAAATACGTTGAGTAGTTTGGCTGAAATACCTTCAAATAGGTAGCTAAAATTTTATGAAGATCCCACGGGAACCCTTTCGTTTTTCGGGATAATAATTTTCTAGTAATGCTTTTCAGATCATAAGCTACCTGCCTGCCAAATTTCATTTAAATACGTTGAGTAGTTTGGCTGAAATACCGTCAAATAGGTAGCTACAATTTTTTGAAGATCCTACGTGAACCCTTTCGTTTTTCGGGATAACAATTTCCAATAATGCTCTTCAGATCATAAGCTACCTGCCTGCCAAACTTCATTTAAATACGTTGAGTAGTTTGGCTGAAATACCGTCAAATAGGTAGCTACAATTTTTTGAAGATCCCACGGGAACCCTTTCGTTTTTCGGCATAATAATTTCCAATAATGCTCTTCAGGTCGTAAGCTACCTGTCTGCTAAATTTCAATTCATTCCATACAGTGGTTTTAGCGTGATGCGACGACAAACATTCCCATATGGACAGACAGACAGACAGACAGACAGACAGACAGACATTTTTTTCAAAAATGTTATTTTTAGGTTCTGTGGCTTATATAGACCCCCTTTTTTTAATTTTCACTTAAATATTCTTAATGTACAGACATGACCCCTCTACAGATTTATTATATGTATAGATAGATTATGTGCATTAATATCATATTATGTGTTTACCGCCTCCGTGGTCTAGTGATTCAGAGCTTTGTTCTCGACCTGGAGGTCGTGGGTTCGATTCCTGCATTGGAACAACAAAGAATGTTGTTTTCAAGTTTGGTTAAGATAGCGCAGGCTGATCACCTGATTGTCTGACAAGAAAGATGATCCATGCGATGGGCATGTAAAAAGTCGGTCCTGCGCCTGTTCTCTCGCCAGTCGTGTCGGTTTACTGTCCCACTGGGTTATGAGAGTAAAAAGAAGAGAGAGTGTATTGCACACACACTTGGGCACTATAAAATGTGGGATATAGAACTACCGACACCGACATCGGTGAGGGGAGCTATTATTATTATTATGTGCATTTTTATCATTATCTGTAGCGGGCTAGCGGCCATTAGTGGAGTAAGGAGGGTAAACAGAAGAGCTGCAAACGCTCGCGCTTGGAGAGTTAAAACGACTGAAACATTACCAGTCCGTGGGCAACTTTTTAACATTGAAAAGTTTATTTTCACATCGGTTTTACGGTAGTTATGGTAACCATTGTGCGATGTAATCTTTATTTATGTGTAAGGTTTTTATTTATAAGATAATACCATTTTTTAAACGTAATTAGCACATATTTAAACGCTCTTCGACAAAAGGAAGACTTTATTTTTTGCTTTTTAAATATTCTTGCGAGTGGAAAGAGTAAAAAAACACATTTCTAGAATGAGATATATTTTTTATATATTTTAGATATAAGGTAGATTTTTTTCGTCCGAAGGCTGGCCTTGTAGGCCCTGTTGTCACTATTATTTTATCGCAAACCTTAGCGCGGCTTTACATGGCTCGGCAGAGCTCGGCAGGGCTCGGCCACGTTCGGTTCGTTCGTTCGTTCGGCCAAGTTATCTCAGTTGTCAAGTCAAACATCCCGTAATGTGTAGGTTTCATAATGTTCTTGTGCTAAGTCGCTCACGTTGTAATGTTCGCCACGATTAGCCACATTTCTGTTCCGACGTTTCTCTTAAGAGGAAACACCACGGGGTGGAGAAACGCAAAATGGGTAATTTCCCGCAGTGCTCCGATCAAACAAGCAGAGATAGATAGAGGCAACTGTTACTTACTGCAGCTGGAACGTACCTATTAAAAGTATGAATGAATGAATGAACGAATAATTATACTTTATTATGTCCAAATCAAATACAAAAATAAACAAGCACGAGAAAAAAAAATTAACACAAAAGGCGGTTTTATCGCTTTAAAGCCATTTCTTCCAAATAACTCTTGGCATAGGAAAAAAAAAGAAAAATAAAAACAATCAGGAAATAATATAAAACATAATTAAGTACTTAGAAATAAAACAACCAATAATTAGAAATCTAAAGACCCTAAATATTATGTCACAATAATAATTATAGATAATAAACGTATAATAGTTAATTTTGAATTGATAAAAAGTACAATAAATCGACGTTTAGGCGACCCCTGTTTCCTCCTGCAAAACTTTGCCAATTTAGAAATTCATTATAAACTAAAAAAGGCTTGAGTATGGTAAACAAATTTGTTTCGAATTTTTTATAAAACGAATTCCAATATGTGTCCTGGATATTTGAAACACAGCTGAAAATCTAGCCATATTTTTAGGTTATCGAACGTCCATACCTCTTTTGATAATTAATTTGTGAAAAAATATGGACGTACTAATAGTATAGATATTCAGGAAAAAAATGTTACTCTAGCGGCATCATCCAGGGAGGAAACAGAGGGGGGGGACCCCTATTTCTGTATGGAAAAACGTCCATTGTGATTCCTCTTAACATTTGTATGGAGCATGGAATTCACGTGAAGTGTATCTCCATTTAGATGTGTTTTCTAACAATAGAATGGTTATTCACTTATTGTTTGTGGTACGTTAAACGCTTTTGCGTTACAATATGAATTAGAAGGCTAAACATGGTGTAAAAAGAGTCATTCACTAAGGAGTAACGACTAAAACTTTTGGGTATGATTAATAATAATAATAATAACAATAATAATAATAATAATAATAATAAGTCATCTATAGTCATTGACACCTGTTCCATAGTACGTCGTTTTCTTAACCCATCATCATCTTTCCCCATACCACACACTTCTCTCACAACTCATGCCTCATAATATGAATCAGGATACTTGGCACACGCCCGTACCTGAGTCATTGTACCGGCAAACAGCCGAGACTTAAATTTCTTTAAATAATAATAATAATAATAATGCCATAAGCTGCCCGCAGGGCAGCTTGTGGCGAGCTGTTGGGGAGTAGCGAACCCACGTACCTGAGTGCTCCCAGGGGAAGGACTCTGTTCTCCATCTCCGGCTTGCCTTCACTGGCCGGTCAGAGTGGAGTCGCGAGAGCTTCGTGCTCGGAGGGAGGATGTGAAGCGTAAGTGGCGAGTGGGCGTCGTGATGGGACCCTCTGAGAGTGCAAATGATCGGCGTATAAAGTCCAGACCTCTCCTGCCTCAAGCCGCTCGGTAAATGTTGCCGCCTTGGTGCACCGTGCGTGCGACCATTTTAAGGGGCCCATTACGATGAGTTGGCGAGTCACCGTCTGCCTACTTTATGATACATGTAACCACGTGGTATCTGGCAGACGCCATAGTCCTTCCATAGTGATAGATACCCAGTCCACTAGCACCTCACCCCTATAGCCCATAATCTTTTCTTATAAACATTCCTTGCAATAGTCCTACACTAAGCGGTGGGTCTCCGTGGGCGCACTCCCATGGCGCGTACAGGGAGAGTCGCCGGCTAGTGTCACATTACATTTAAATTAAAATTGTGTAACGGGGCCTCTGCGTGTTGGCTTCGGCCCCACGCATGCCTTCCAAAGGTCCGGGATTTAATTGCCCGTGAGCAAGGAAGCTATACACATACATAATAATAATAATAAAAATAATAATAATAATAATAACCCCCCCGGGGGGCCACCTTGACGTGGTGGGGGGGCTTAGGGAAGGCATGAACCATAAATGGGTCACTTCCATCTAGACCCAGTAACGCCAAATTTATTAATGCCACTAACACCTTGGCTACATATTAATTTCACCCTTCCCAAACTAACGGTCCCAAGCCCCAAGAAGAAGTAGAAGAGAAGTGTAAAGAAGATTTTATGAAATGCGACTGCGAAATAGAAATATACCCCAGGCGGGTACCGGAGCGACAAGCGATGGAGAATCCCGCCCCGGGCCTTCGGGTTCGGGCTGTCCCTCGTATTCTGGGGGGAGCACCGTATCGCCACTTCCTGCTCAGTCTAGTACTGCTGCAGACAATATCTTCAGAACAACGAGCAACACATACTCGTACCCCATTTCAGTATCACCTACCTCATCAACAAGCTTGTTTTCATCACCTCATTCATCGCCAAAGTCTTACATGCTTGATAATAATTCAACATCATCACTATCCACCACATTGTCACCAATGTCACACGTTGATACACGGGAAGCATTTGCTGACTATCCTGTGTCCATCCCTGACATCATACCATCTACGAGCTCTTATCAAAATAATAACCAACATCTCGTAGAACACAATACTCCCATACAATCACACTTCATCAATACAACAGTAAGAAGTGTTTTGCAGGACATGCTTCCTCCAACCACTCTCGCTGGCAAAAGTAGACAACGGATGAAATGGACTGCTCAAATTAACAGAGAACTTCTCCGTTGCTACTATATAGTCACATCATGTGAATCAAACTTGACAGCTTTTCGACCATTACTCCATAAAAAGTTTCTCAAAACCTTTCCAGAACTTTGCCATATTTCTGAACAAAGACTAGCTGATCAAATCCGTGTTATACATAGAAATAATAGAATTGCAGCTGCTGAAAGAGAACAAATTAAACAATCAGTACACCTACAATCCCAACCTCTAATAGATTCAAGCGTTCTACATACTATATCATTGAACATACATCCAAATCACCAATCTTTCATTGACGACCAATATTCACAAAATTCGTCTATTTCACACTCACATCAACCAAATACTCTAACAAGCGTTTCCAGCACCACAGAACATAATATAATTATTATGGAAACAAACGAAGGAAATAGCCTAATTACAAATCCCGGCTCAGCCGAGACCCAAAAAGTAGAAAATGTTTTCAAAGAAATGTTAATTAAATACACTGATACAGATCCAACCCTTAGACCTATTATTCCAAAACTTCAAGTCACACGTAAAATTATTAAAACAGTAAACCTTCTAAATGATATATTACAAAAATACTTAGAGGAAAAGGGAGTACCTTGTCTGGATGATATACAATGTGCTATGTACTGTGCAGCCTTAACTACTACAACTTTACATAGTAAGATAATAAAAGAATCCTCTCAAAATAAAGAAAGAAGCAAAACAGTAGACCAAAATAACCCAAAATGGCAGACAAGAATAGAAAACAGAATCACAAAGTTACGAAAACAAATAGGACAGCTTACACAGTACTTAAAAGGAAATCTCACCTCAAGAAAACAGCAAAAAATAAACCCGAAAAAATTAACTAATAACCAATTACTCGATAACCTTGATAATTTAAAACAAAAACTACAAGCCCAATGTAAGCGCCTACGCCGACTAAAAATAAGTAATTCAAGAAGAAGAGATAATATTTTGTTTAGCACAAATCAAAAAGTATTTTATCAAAAACTCAATTCTGAAAATATAAAAATCACACAACCACCGGATATAAATGAAGTGCAAAACTATTGGGAAAATCTTTGGTCCAAAGCAGGTCAGCATAGCACAAACTCTCCATGGATCAATACCGAAACCCAGGATTGTCAGAATTTAAGCCCAATGCCTGAAATTATAGTAGATAAAGATGACGTCACCTATGCTGTAAAAAAAACACACAACTGGAAAGCCCCCGGACCTGATAAATTGCAAAACTACTGGATAAAATATTTTACCGCAACACATGACCACATTGCTAAAATTTTTAACTCTTCTCACAGCTATAATTACACAAAAACTTAATACACACATCACACAAAATAAAATAATACCCGAAGAACAAAAAGGCAGCACTAAGGGGTCTATGGGCTGCAAAGAACAGTTGGTAATAGATGCTGAAATACACAATCAAGCGAGACAAAATCGTAAAAATCTTTACTACTCTTACATCGACTATCAAAAGGCGTTTGATAGTGTTCCACACTCTTGGTTAATACAGGTCTTGAAAATATATAAAGTTAATGATAAATTAGTGCAGTTTTTACAAAATATAATGTGTATCTGGTCAACTAAACTTAATCTTCGAACAACTGACACCACTCTCTGTACGTCTCCGATAAAAATCAATCGTGGTATATTCCAAGGCGATTCACTCAGTCCTTTATGGTTCTGTTTAGCACTCAATCCACTCTCCAAAATTTTAAACAAATCATCTCATGGATATACAAAAGATAAACATAATAATATAAAAATTACGCACCTGCTATATATGGATGATATTATAAAACTGTACGCAACTGATAGATCACAACTAGAACACCTTTTAAAAGTTACAGAACGGTTCAGCACAGATATCGAAATGACATTCGGAACTGATAAATGTAAAATTAACTGTATGATAAAGAGCCAACACCAACAAACAGATTCATATAACTTACAACTGCAAGGTGGAATAATAGATAGCATGCAAACAAAGGATTCATATAAATATTTAGGATATATGCAAAGTACAGGTATAAATCATAAAGATATAAAAAATACGCTAAAATCTAACTATAAACAGAGACTAAATAAAGTATTATGTACACAACTGTCAGGTCGGAATAAAATAAAGGCTATTAATAGCTACGCAATACCAATATTAACCTACTCATTTGGTATCATAAAATGGTCAGATACGGAACTTGAAGCCCTTAATATTGCAACACGAACAGCTAGCTATAAGCACAATATCCACCATATTCATTCAGCTGTTGAAAGGTTTACCCTAAAGAGAAAAAATGGTGGACGTGGCATGATAGACATCAAAAATTTACACTATAGTCAAATTAACAACCTACGAACATATTTCAATACTAAATCGCATACTAGTCAATTACATAAAGCCATTACAAATCTGACCCATTCAGGAACACCTCTGCAGCTAAACAACTGTCAATTTAATGCAAAACAGAAAATAATAGAAGATTCCGATAAAATAGTCAAATGGAAATCTAAAGCCCTATATGGTAAATTCCCCAATCAGATCGAGCAAGACCATGTAGACCCCATAGCATCCTTCAGTTGGTTAACACGAGGTAATATTTATAGTGAGACAGAAGGATTCCTAATAGCAATTCAATATCAAATAATTAAAACCCGTAACTACTCAAAATATATACTTAAAGAAAATATAGATACCGATAAATGTCGATTGTGCCACCAAACCACTGAAACAATAGACCACATCACTGGCGGATGTAGATTTCTTGCCAACAAAGAATACACGCACCGTCACGACAATGTAGCCAAACATATTCATCAGCTTCTTGCCACTAAGTACAAACTAATAGATACACACACACCCTACTACAAATACAAACCATCCAATGTTCTGGAAAACAGTACCGCAAAACTTTACTGGGACCGAGACATAGTAACAGATCGCACCATCTTAAGTAACAGACCAGACATAACCTTAACAATTAAACCCGAAAAAATCACTTATCTTATAGACATAGCCGTCCCGAACACAAACAACCTAAAACAAAAACATAATGAGAAGATTCAAAAATACATACCGCTAGCTGATGAAATAAAACAAATGTGGCGCCAGGAATCTGTAAAAATCATACCTATCATCATCTCTTCTACCGGCGTCATCCCCAAAACCCTTACCGCAGCACTGAAAACAATAGACCTTCATAAAAATACTTAAATACAAATGCAAAAGTCCATTGTCATTGATACTTGTTCCATAGTTCGTCGTTTTCTGAACCCTTCGTCATCGTTCACTAATTAACCACAATCATAACTTTTTTATACATTTTGAATCAGGTTACTTGGCACACGCCCGTACCTGGATCATTTACCCGGCATAATGCCGAGACTTCTATTTCTTTAAAATATAATAATAATAATAAAAACGAAATGGAAAAGTAAAGCACTACATGGAAAATTCCCACACCAGGTACAACAAGAACATATAGATCAAGAGGCATCATTCAGCTGGCTCACAAAAGGAAATATATTCAGTGAGACAGAAGGCTTTATAATAGCAATACAGGACCAAATAATTAAAACGCGTAATTACTCTAAATATATCCTTAAAGAAAATATAGAAACTGACAAGTGCAGATTATGCCACCAAACCACCGAAACTATAGACCATGTCACTGGAGGATGTAGCGCTTTAGCCAGTAAAGAATACACGTACCGTCACAACAACGTAGCCAAGCATTTTCACCAATTGCTAGCCACTAAATACAAGCTCATAGAGACACCAACACCTTATTATAAATATAAACCCAGCAGCGTCCTCGAAAATAGCTCTGTAAAACTCTACTGGGACAGAGACATAGTTACAGATCGCACCATCCTTAGTAACAGACCGGATATCACATTAACAATAAAACCTGAAAAAATCACCTACCTTATAGACATAGCCGTTCCGAACACAAACAACCTGAAACAAAAACATAGTGAGAAGATTCAAAAATACATACCTCTAGCTGACGAAATAAAACAAATGTGGCGCCAGGAATCTGTAAAAATCATACCTATCATTATATCTTCGACCGGCGTCATCCCCAAAACTCTCACCGCAGCACTGAAAACAATAGACCTTCATAAAAATACATACATACAAATGCAGAAGTCCGTCGTCATCGATACCTGTTCCATAGTTCGTCGCTTCATGAACCCTTCGTTTTCATTCACAAATTCACCACAATCATAACTCTTTTTTCATAAAATATGAATCAGGTTACTTGGCACACGCCCGTACCTGGATCATTTACCCGGCATATTGCCGAGACTACTATTTGTATAAAATAATAATAATAATAATAATATTCCGTCTGCCAACTTTCTGATACATGTAACCACGTCGTATCTGGCAGACGCCATAGTCCTTCCATAGTCTTAGATACCCAGTCCACTAGTACCTCACCCCTATAGCCCAGAATCTTTTCCTATAACCGTTCCATGCAATAGTCCTACACTAACCGGTGGGTCTCCGTGGGCGCACTCCCATGGTGCGTACAGGGAGAGTCGCCGGCTAGTGTCACATTACATTTAAATTAAAATTGTGTAACGGGGCCTCTGTGTGTTGGCTTCGGCCCCACGCATGCCTTCCAAAGGTCCGGGATTTAATTGCCCGTGAGCAAGGAAGCTATACACAAACATAATAATAATAATAATAATATGGATGCTTCACACCACGTCAATCTGGCCCCGTGCTAAGTATCCGAAGAACTTGTGGTACAGATACCAGACAACGGAAATATATTTAATACTTTTATACTAAGCACATATTTAAGATTTTCATTATATAATACACAAATTTAATACACATTCATAACCCAGGAACATTTGATAAACTTTCAGTTCCCTCGACGGAATTCGAATCCGCACCAACGCGCTCAACCACTGCGCTATTCTACCTTATTGTTCGTTTCATGAGTAACATACGACTGAGGAAGGTACTCTAAAGCGAAGGAGTCTCAATAGATCCAAATTATTTTCTCTAAAAATCGATTATTAATAAATGTTTTTTTAATTTAATACAGCTGCGTCCATTTTTACAATTTCCTAGCCAAATGGCAAAATACGAATTCCCTGGTCTGTGGAGTCTGTGACCACATAGTGCGGCATGCGTGGAAGAGGAATCACACGTTTCCTCGGCCCCAGGATCGAGGACCCTCACGCGGAGTTGTTCCCGGCCGTATATGCTTGTCCCCCTAGCTTTCTCGGGTTTCCCCTGAGTTCTGCTTCAGGGGGGTCTTCCCTAAAAACTGATTTTGCGTTCGGTATTCGTACCGCGCGCGTCTTCCCTAACACGTTGTTCCACATGTCGATGTGCTTCAAGCCTCTGGCCATGTTTTCCCGCCCAAGGCCCTTGCAAAGGCCCGGCGCAAGATGACGGAACCAAAACCGGTCCATAGAAAATTTTACGACATAACGCAAAACGTGTAGACGCATCGCTTGCACGCAGCTCAGGCGGAACGTGACTATGAGTTGTGATTTTTCGTCCTTGTAGCCGGCGTTCTAGCCCTTTCAAAGGCCCGGCGCAAGATGACGGAGCCAAAACCAGCCCATAGAAAATTTTACGACATAACGCAAAACGTGTAGACGCATCGCTTGCACGCTCAGCTCTGGCGGAACGTGACTATGAGTTGTGATTTTTCGTCCTTGTAGCCGGCGTTCATCGACGTATAGGAAGTTATCACGTCAAAGATATACTATAACTAGCTGACCCGTGCTTACTTCATTGAG
The DNA here is from genome assembly GCA_905187575.2 of Celastrina argiolus. NCBI lineage: Eukaryota > Metazoa > Arthropoda > Insecta > Lepidoptera > Lycaenidae > Celastrina > Celastrina argiolus. Next base: position 837,896 of record LR994581.1, on the reverse strand, counting down.
CATACAAACCGTTTAAGCCTTCCCTGTACTTCCACTAATATTTCATGACCAAATATATCCGAATCGGTTTAGCCGTTCTCGAGTTTTAGCTAGACTAACGAACAGCAATTCATTTTTATCTATAAGACTAGCTGACACGTGGCCACTTCGTTGAGCATACAAACCGTTTAAACCTTCCCTGGACTTCCACGAATATTTCAAGATCAAAAATAGCCGAATCAGTTCAACCGTTCTCGAGTTTTAGCGAGACTAACGAACAGCGATTCATATTTATATATAAGAGAAGAAGATAATATATTGTTCAGCGCTTAGCGTCGTTGCACCGAGCCGCGAGCGCCCCGAACTCCTGAACAAACACATTACGACAACAGTCACGTGCAAAACAACTTTGCAGTTCACACGGACCGCTGATATATTGTACACAGATAATGTACAGGTGGAGTTTGCCGGCTAATCTCGCCGGAGTTAACTTCGGCAGTAAGATGGGAATCATTAGATATGTTCTGACGCCGAGCAACCGTTATTAATGCTATTAGTTGTGTCTCGTGGAGATTTCTCGTGTTTAGATCGAGAAAGCAGGGGTAGGTAAATAAAACAATCTCAAACCCAACCTCACCTTAGAACCTATTTGACAGATAAAACGACGTTTCGTTCCACTTTTAAAAGTGAACAACTTTATTAATCTTACATAGCACTCTAATATTTTTGAACCGTAATATTCGCCACAGACGAGGGGATATAGATTATAGGAAAACATTCTACTATAAGTATAATGTATATTTTTATAATATTTATTTTAAGTTTGAAAAAAAAATTAAAGTATGTATTTAACATACGTAAAGTTGTCCATTTTTTAACTTGAAACGAAACGTTTTTTTTATGTGTCAAATAATAATAATATCTATGGACGCTTCACACCACGTCAATCTGGCCCCGTGCTAAGTATCCGAAGAACTTGTGTTACAGGTACCAGACAACGGAAATATATTTAATACTTTTACACTATAAACATATTTAAGATTTTTATTATATTAATACACAAATTTAATACACATCCATGACTCAGGAACATTTAAAACTTTTTGTTCCCTCAGCGGGATTCGAACCCGCGACCTCCGGGTCAAGAGCCAAGCTCTGAACCACTAGACCACGGAGGCGTCAATAGGATCTCAAGTAGAGGTTGCGACTGAGATTTATTTAATTTATACGGGCCTAAAAGTCGCACAGTGCCGCCGCCCCCTAGTAACACGAAAATTGATCTGAATATTAAAATTTTTAAACTTTCAAACACTTCTACTGTGGTTATCATGAGTATTATGGTCTGGTGTCTCCAATTAATTCTCAGTGCAAAAGTCTCGAGCTTCTCCATGAAGTTGTGTGAAAATATTGCCTCGTTTTCCCACTCGGAGCGGTAGCACTCCCTTATCTGACGATAACGAAGGCTTACTTTGTTGTCGACACAAAGACGTTCGCTAACGAGACTCGTGTTTCACTTGACCGCGTCTATTTTACGGCACTGACGCTGTGGGATGACACGAGGTACCCTGCACGTCACGAGGGTGAATATAGGGTTCCTCAAAAGTTTAGCTCAAGTTTAGTTACTACAGATTTTAGCTACTGCAAACGTGTGTTATTATTTAATTGATACGTAAAACAAAAACTTAAACTTATTTAAAGTTTATGTAAAGAAAGCGATTATAAGTAATTGTAATAACTTTCCGAAAGTATGCCTTAAAATTATAGTTTAAAATTAAAAAAATAAACACGCATAATTGCATTTTCATTGGTCCTTGACGTATGCAAAATAACAAACTATTCAGATTTCTGGAAATCGGTGAAAATTATTCTCAAATATTCCATTCTATACATACTTACATACACACAAACAACCCTGGCTGATAAAAGCTTAAGTACAAAACCAATACATTACCTTTATATAATATCATTAGGCAGGTGCAATCAATACATGTACATTTTTTTATAATATTAAGTACCTAGTAATATTATACAAATTCCAGAAGAACCGGCCACGTTCTTCGTAAGAAACATGGATTTTTTATAATATTACCACTTAATATTATTATATTACTACTTAATATTTTTATTATAATAATAGTATTAAGTAGTAAGATTATAAAAATTCTTTGTTCCTTACGGCGGTACTTCTCGGCGGCCTAGGGTTGAACCGGTGCCGAGGTGGTATCATTTTTTTGGCTATCCCAAAATATCTTGATAGTTTCATTTGGAAATAAAATATTTATAATAAGTAAGAAAATAATATTTAAACAATACAATAGTCTCAGACTTATCTGAGGTAGTGTTCTCATAGGCTCTTTTTAAATAATACTTGTTAAGTAGAGATTATACTTTATAATGAGATATTTATTTCGTTCATAAAATGCTGGACGTAATGAGGAAAACAAAGAAAAAATTAATTGATATTAAGTATCGTTATTATTTGTGTATTCTAAAAGAAAATATTTTTACTGAAATTCATTTTCCTGTCATGAATATTAATTTCTGGCTTTATGTCTTACTATATATATTCCTATCTGTCAATTTAGATTCCCAATTTAAATGAAAATTCCACAAAGAACGAAGATAATATTTAAAATAATAACATAACAATTTTTCAAACACATAGGTATTTCTTTTGTAGTTTATAGAAAAGCTTAAGAGTTGAGTTTTAAAAATCGAAAATATTTTTTATTATACTTATTTATTTTAACAGCCTTCGTGGTCTAGTGGTTCAGAGCTTCGCTCTTGATCCGGAGGTCGTGGGTTCGATTACCGCGTTGGAACAACAAAAAATGTTGATTGTCTGACAAGAAAGATGATCCATGCATCGGATGGGCATGTAAAAAGTCGGTCCTGCGATTGTTCACTCGCCAGTCGTGTGGGTTTACCGTCCCACTGGGTTATGATAGTAAAAGGAACAGAGAGTGTATTTATGTATTGCGCACACACTTGGGCACTATAAAAGAACTCCTGCGTATCTGGCCTGGTTTCAATGAAATCGGTAACCGACACCGAAATCGTAGAGAAACTTTCATACAACAATTAACTACATTGGGATGTTCTGGGAATTCAATAAAAGTAACATTAGAATAATTGTTATACAAAACAAATAAAAACATAAAATGTTCATGTGGATCACTGTTTTCGATGTGAAATTGACGTAGAAAATAAAATTCTGTAGCCGATTGTAAAATAGTTTTCCATACCCTCGCATCTATACACAATGAAATTCTGGCGGCTTACAACAAAGAGAATTTAATAGGAGACCACTCTGTCTATATAAATTCGCGACGCGAGCGAGCGGTTATGGACGCATTCGGAGCATTGAAAAAAACTGTGTTTTAAAACAGACATCAATAACAAAAAAGGACAAAATAATCTTTTCTTATGAATAATAGCTCCCCTCACCGATTTCGGTGTCGGTATCCGATTTCATTGAAACCAGGCCAGCTACACAGGAGTTATTTTATAGTTCCCAAGCGTGTGCGCAATACACAAAGACACTCCCTCTTCCTTTTACTCTCATAACCCAGTTGCCCGACACGACTGGCGAGAGAACGGCGCAGGGTCTACTTTTTACATGCCCATCTGACGCATAGATCTTCTTTCTTGAGACATATCACCTCTATCGATTCATGTTTTCAATCATCCCTGTGTTCCAGTACCTGATAGTAAACGAAAATAACGTTTTTTTCGTTCAGATTTGCGTTTCTTTAGCACTGTTTAGGATCGTTTTGAACTGTTTTCACAGGCACTGACAGCTGTCAATGTCAGCGTTATGAATGATCTGAACGTTATGAGCGTCTACTCCAACAGGGCCTATGTCAATGTGTGACGTTGATATTACATTGTTTTAAATATTATAACACAGTGATACAATTACAACAATCACAATCTCTTTTCTCAGCTTACAACAATATCGGATAGCTAAGATAAATATCATGCGGTGATGATGATGATGGGTAAAATTTTTTAAAAGAAAGTGTGTAATATTGAGTGTTATTTGACGTGTCCTACATCCAAAGTGCACTGGCATCCCTGGCGAGCGGCCAGGCGCGGCCAGGCTGTGCCAAATGCCATATGTGCCAGACAGTGCCAGACATGGCAGCCAGGCGATACCAAACAATACTAATCCCTCAAATAACACAAATGATAACATTTTCGATGCCAGGGGCCTTACTCTCCCTAACTGATTTGATTTTGATTCAAATTCGATCGTGCCGCGCACTCCTGAATAATTAAACGTTTGTTTATTTTGATTCTCAGACGAATTATATGGTCGGTATTACAAAAAGTTACGATAACGATGACTAACGATTTTCTTTATCCTAGTTAGTTTCAAAGTAATCTACCAAATAAAATACTAAAAGCCGATCGAACTGATTCGATTCTCGATTGTGTCGGGAGTAATCCTGCTGATCACTTTATTGTATCTCCGAGATGTTTATTGAAGTAACCCTAAATTTTAGGGTAGGCACGTTCTGCGCCTAAACCTTAAATATTTTAAATCGCGCTCAAAGTAAATAGCCATTGGATTTTATTCGGAATTTCCAGCGTGCAGTTATTTTAGTGATTGGATTATGAAAAATATTACAATGCCGATATTAAAAAATAAATTGAATGAAATGCAAATATGACACACGTTTGTAAAGTAATATTCATTTTATGAATTATTTTTAAAACAATTCTATATGCAAAATTGTAGTAATATTTTCAGATTTGAATAAAAAATGTAAAAAAAACATGTAGAATTTAATTTAATTATTATTTGTTCAGTCCGAGATACGTAGATACTTTTACAAGTTAGTGTGGTTAGGTACTTATTTACAATCCTATAAACGCCAATATTATAAACGCGAAAGTTTGTATAGATGGCTAGTTAGATGGATATAGATGTTTGAATCATAATGAATTAACATATAAAATTTTCACCGAGGCATAATATATACGTTATCCGCGGAATTTATTTTACGAATATAAAAAGTGTAAAGTCTAGTAGTAAATATTATTAAAGTATCGGTAAAAAATATTTCAACATTTTTGTATAATAATATACTCATTACAAAACTATACATCAAAATAAATCTTCTATTTATCGCTTGAAACCGATTTTTTTCTGAATCGTAAAATCATTTAAAGAATTCTCGGGAAGGTGCAAAAATTTACATTCTTAATAAATTATTAAATTATTTATTATTTCATTATTATGATAACCTTCTAAAGAGAGAAGCAAATCGGTTCAGCCGTTCTCGAGTTTTAGCGAGGCTAACGAACAGCGATTCATTTTGATACTCGTATGTAAGAGAAGAGAATATTGCAGTCAAAACTGTTTTAGTGCCACAGCATAATTATGTTATTGTTATTAGGATCCAACTATACGTCCAATAATAAACACTTCTAGTTAATCGTATTTGGCTTTATTCACACGTAGATCATACAGTATCTTATATATAACTAGGTAGATACAGAGATCTCACTTCTAGGGGCCTCCCTAGGGGACTAATAATCAAGCTATCTTAGGCTTCAATGTCAGACGTCATCTTGACATCTTATTGTTTTAAATCTAATACATAATGACATAGCATTATGTAACAAAAACTAATACACAATTCTCGTAACTCGATTTCAGATCTGTGACAGTGGTCAGCTTTTTTCACATTAATTGACCTCAGCAGTGGCTAAGGTCAATTAATCTAAGGACAGACAAGCTGTGGAGTTTGAAACTAATTTCCTGCACTTGTCTCGCGCCGTAAACACTTACCTGGCGCTCAAAACTTCAAACAACTTAGTTCGTACTAGTGATGATAATTTAGTACCAAGTTCTATTGTCATTTAGGTAGTTTGGGTAGTCCCCATAATGCTACCATGGCATTTAAAAAGTGCCGTAAAAGGCTAAAGAGGAATATATAAGGTGTAAAAAATCGCTATAACTTATACGATTACACTACTTTTCCTCATTTTGGAAATGTTTAATGTTTTTTTTGTTAAGAACGAATTTTTTATTTTTACTTTAATAGCCTTTTTGTTGAGTTTCCGAAAATAGCTTGTTAAGTTTCATTTGGAAATAAAATATTGTGAATTTTGACTTTTTACCATTTCTTATTTTCTTGTAGCAAGAATAACGAAAAAAAAAAATATAGAATGAGAAAAGGTAGTACAATAATCATAAATTAAAGTTATAGTGAGTATTCTTTTCACATCTGTTATATATCCGGAAATGGACATCATCGTATCCGCGCACATTGTAGGCACCATGAGATACTTAGTGGGAGGGAGAAATGACAGATGTGGACGTCATAGCTGATACGACGAACTACGCAATTTGATGTTTTATCGAACAGGAGATACAGGGGATATTAGTCGCAATAATTAATATCTTCATGTAGTAACATTAAATGTTATAGCGATTCTGAGAATTATTATAAGCAATTATAACAATGATTTAATTAAATCCATAAAGTTAAAATGATCCGTTGTTCTAATAAAGATTTTCAGTTTGACTTTTTTTCATGTTTGGTTAAGATTGTCATCAAACTGCAAGCTGATCGACAGATTATCTGACAGCAAAGATGATCCAAGCGTCGAATGAGCGTGTAAATAGCAGGCTTACTCCGGCACAGTCAAGAATCGAATCAGTTCGATCTCAACGGCTTTTGTTATTTTATTTGGTGGATTGTGTAGAAACTAGAATAAAGAAGATCGTTATTTTTGTACTGACCATATCATTCGACTGAGAATCAAAATAAACAAACGTCCATTTATTGAGAAGTACGCGGAACGATCGAATCGGATTCAAAATTTGGTAAAATTTCATGTTTTTTATAATAATGCTATTTTTATTTTATATTATTTTACCAAATAAATTTTCTTTTCTTACTTTCTTTCTTTCTTTCAATTCGAATCAGCCGGAGAGTAAGACCCAAGTATAACATAACTCGTATTATAAATAAGCTGATTTGGTATTTAGTTCCAATGAAACCAGTTTCGAACATCAAAATCAGTTTGGAAGTTTTTTTTTTATATGAGCAGCAAATCATTTGCCCGAAGTACCCGTAATTAATTTTGGAAAACGCTACAATTTACTTTAGTATTAGTCCCCTGAGAATAAGCGCAGTGCAAATTGTACGTCGTGTTCTCAGAAGCTTAGCAGCTTGAGATCTCATAACTTTTAAACCCTCTACTAACTTGTAAGTCTTTGGTAACTTTATCATACTGTGGGCTCTAATATATTCTTCGACAACTTACCATATTTTACGAGATGTAACAATATTCTATTATAATCTTCTCTTCATCTTCTTACTTATAAAATGAATTGCACAAACACACACACACAGGCACATTTTAACTTAAGTTCTAAGTCAAAATAATGATTGTTCTAAGTCAAACTAATAAGTAACTTGTTATCTAAATTATTATTATGATAAGTATGATAGATTTAAGGAAGAGCGGCGCCTCCTAATACAAGTATATTTTTTTACTTACAAGGTGGTTCCAATCTCTCTTTGTTTGTACAACAAAGTGTAAAAAGTTAAATAAATATTTTTAGTTTTTTTTTATAATTGCAATTCCTTTGTCTTGAAAAATTAACGACCATATTTAATACATAGTTATATTATTTTAAATAATTTTGACGACCTCCGTAGCTGTTATTGAACGCGTTGGTGCTCGAGCCGGAGGTCGCGGGATCGACTCCTGCCGTAGGAACAAAAAGTTTTCTGTGTTCCTGGGTCATGGGTGTGTATTAATATAATAAAAATCTTAAATATGTGTGTAGTATAAAAGTATTAAATATATTTCCGTTGTCGGTACCTGTAACACAAGTACTTCGGATACTTAGCACAGAACCAGATTGATGTGGTGTGAGGTGTCCATAAATATTATTATATTATTGAGAAAGGACAATTTGTCCAATTTTGATCTTACAGTTATTGTGGAAATTCAGATAATGTTGGGAGCTATTACTATATTTTCAGGTGCCAACATCATACAAGTTTTTTTAAATTGTAAGCTTCCTATTTAAATATATAGCAGTGATTAATAGTTCTTCGTAATCATTAATTCCCGCGAGCAAACGATATCAATAATATTCGATTCATGGAAAATATACCATTCACTATTCAGATCAAATTCCATGAAATAAAATAAATGATACGCAAGGTAAAGGTTTTTTGATTATGAAACGCAATATTTCCAATTTTTTTTCTTTCTGCCGATTTCCTGTATGTAGGGTTTCCATCCCCACTTCTGAGGCTCGGGCCAATTCTCAATGTAAGGAGGAGAAGTAAGATTAACCGTTGTCTTATACTGTCAGTCACTTCGGATCGAACCTGCGCCCTCTCAAATGACTCAAGCGGTCAATGCACTAGGCCAAGGGGCACAATAATAATAAAAATTTTTTTTTTTCCTTTTTTACGATTGATACAGTATTTTCTGAGCGAATTAAATACTGTAGTGTCAGGCAGCGGGGTAGGAGCGGTGGAGCGCGGGAGCGGCAGGATCTTTTGCGTAAAATCAAATGGACCGGTTCTCGAAAACAGCGGCGCGGCAGCGGGTAACGAGCACCGCACCCGCGCCGCCGCCGCTCCCGCCCTGGTGCCCGCAAAATTCGAGACTGAGGCTTAAAATAATATGTCGTACGGTTTCCCAGCACAAACAACATTCTCACAACATTGTCAGTAATAGGGTATCACGGAAGACCAGGGACGGAGGCGACTGTCGCTGTCATATTATCCAGATTGATATACTTTTCCATTTTTGGGCATTGCACTGCCAAATCAATATTTTGTTAAGTTTTTTGTTATTATTTTTAAGAGAATATTCTCTGTTTTTTTTATGTTTTCTCTACTATGGTAGTGTAATAACTAAAATGGAAATAAATAATTTATTATTATTATCCTAGTCCAGAAGAATGAGTAAATATATCTGGGGCTGACCATGTGTGGGTTTCCTCGCGATGTGTTCCTTCAATGATAGATCTTTCGTATCATATTATACTTGTTTGAGATCAAAGTCCGACGAAAAGTCTCATTTGTACCTGGGAATGGAGCCTGCACTCTTAATTGCGAATGAATGTGTACGAGTGGAAGCCCCAAAGGGAGATCTCCGACCGAGCGAGGTGGTAGGCTCGGTCAGACCGAAGCCCACTGTACTAGTTTTCAGATGTCGTATAATTATATAGACCCGGCCTTAGTAAACTTCGATAGCGCAATGCAGGATTGTGGCGCTAGTAGTACCGCCACAAACGGTCTAATCCTGACGCTCTTTTCCACAAAACGTCCAACAGTAACCTATCAAAGTTCACGTTGTTTTGTAACTAATCTCAAGTAATAAATAACGCGAACGGCTTGGCAGGCTCCCGGTACAGAATCTCCGATACATTAGTTGGCGCGATGTCTGACGTAATTGGCTACCTGCCCACTGTCCGATACTTAGTGTCTACTGTCCGATACTGTCCGGCACTTAGGGTCAATTCATAATAGCTCCCCTCACCGATTTCGGTGTCGGTAGCCGATTTCATTGAAACCCGGCCAGCTACGCAGGAGTTATTTTATAGCGACCAAGTGTGTGCGCAATACACAAAGACACTCTCTCTCCCTTTTACTCTCATAACCCAGTGGGACGGTAAACCGACACGACTGGCGAGAGAACAGGCGCAGGACTGACTTTTTACATGCCCATCCGACGCATGGATCATATTTCCTGTCAGACAATCAGGTGATCAGCCTGCATTGTCCTAACCAAACTTGAAAACGAAATTTTTTGTTGTTCCAACGCCGGAATCGAACCCACGACCTTCGGGTCGAGAGCGAAGCTCTGAACCACTAGACCACGGAGGCGGACTTTAAGGTCAATTCAGGCACAGAGTCAGGTATCCTGCGAAATAGGATCGCGGAGACAATGCTTTGAATGTTGAAGATTCGTTGCTTTGCTCTCGCGGGTCGTATAGATCAGAAAGCGCAAAGCGAAATGTTGAAAACGTAATAAAGGAAAATTCAATTCAGAGTGAATATCGCTTAATATATATCGCCCTCGGCTACGAACAAATGCAGTATTTCATAGGTACACTGTACTTTATCACGATATAAAGTAGTCGTTTCTTGTATACTACTCTATATCTGTGTCAAAGTTCTGTAAAATAAGCCAAGCAATTAAAAAAAAACAAAAAATCTTAGCATATTCGTGATGAGATATAAAGGAGCGTTGGACGTGCACATAATATTATGCACGTGGACACAACGGTAACTTTTCTTATACATCTCCTGCTCCTCGCATTGATTCTGCGCTAGTATGAATGGACCCTTAGGGCACTGGACATAAGTCCAGTACTGCTGACGGTGCCAGCGGCGGGACGGTGGAGTGACAAGATTACGTCTAACACGTGTCCGGTTATGTTACAATCAACGCCTCGATGTCACGGCTTGCATAATGTTCTACATGATAGCACGTACCGTACCGGTTCAAAGGATTTGCTCAATAGACTGTAAGTATGCCTGTAACTGTAATCAACAATACACTAGATATCGTGTCAGCACAAGTAATCCGTCTCTGAGAATATCAGCTCCCTTGAAAGGGAGCTATTATTTCATTTAGTTTGCTTGATTTTTTTTTTTATCTTTATTATTTTAAGGTATTTTTGTACAACATTGACGATGTCAATCCCATCGTACCTTAAACTAATTACACTAAACAAATAATAATAAAACTGGTTAATGGAATCAGGCGTTACTTTGCGGAAATCCATAGCATACAATTTAAATATATTATATCTATAACACCCGCGAAACAACTATAACCACAACCTGCAAGCAGATGAGTGAGTGTACGCATATGCATGCGTTTGATGCACCTCCCTAAAAAGAGTAAAGCATTTTTTATTTTAAGTGACTATACATTAGCAGTTTCAAATCACCAAATCAACTTTAAAATGTTTGAAATCTTTTATTTTGCCTCGGATATTGTCAGGGGTTTGACAACGCGCGACTCATCGCTACAAAGTCACCGCGTTGCCTGACTTGTTCACATTTTGAGGATTAGCTTATACTATAATTTAACGTTTACTGAATTACAAATAAATTAATTTAATATAATATAGTGGTGGAATGGGCCAATCAAAACGATTTGACGTTCGACGTTTATGAGAATACCATTTTGCTGTTTTAACATATTGGGATTGTTTCAAAACTTTATTATTATGAGACTTACCTACCCACGGTTTTTGAAGGGCTGATCTAATCGTTGATCAGCTAACATTCGAGCTCGATTGCTGAACGAAGTTGTAGCGAGTGAGCAAAGTTGTTGTGAGTGAGCGAAGTTGTTGTGAATGTTAGCTGATCGTCATTAGATCAACCTTTCAGAAACCGGGAGTTAATTATTGTAATATCTGTATAGCTTGAAGTACTGCTCCAGTAAGGCATTGTTGTTCTCCAGATTATCTAGAGTAAAAAAAATATTTTTCATATTTTTATACATAAAATTTGTGTAGCAAATCGCATGGTTTACCTACGAAACTAATATTAATACCGTCGTTACTTAAAACAGTCGATGTATCATCCCCGCGTAATGAGGGCAACAGGCTTTAACCCAAATCTATTTCGAGCCCGTTAAACATAGATCAATATTAAACTATATTGACATTACCAAATATGAATGTTATGGTCTAAACTTATGAGCTAGTTAACCAAAAAGATGGTCTTTGCATCCGTTATTGGATGATTTAAACAGTATTCTTCGAGCCAAGTAATCTAACTGTAGTGGCTAGGACAGGCGCTTTCAAATGTCGCATGCGGCACATACGGCATTCTCACAACATAGTTGCCCTAGTCGTAGTAACACTACTGTGCCGTTGTGAGATCTTCAGACTGATTGGCGGCCACGCAAGACCAGGCTCCTCGGCTCTGCCGTGGTCAATGCCTGAGTGGCTTCCCTTTGAACATTTGAGTGGGCAATGCGTAGCTGTAATCTAGTTGTGTATTTTCAACCGTTTTACCTAGTTTTAAGTTTTTCACTTGTTTTTCATTTTTATTGTATTATATTTTTCTCTAGGCTGTGTTTTTGTCAGTTGTATGTTCAATAAAGATAATTTTATTTATTTATTTAGTCCAGAGGAATGACCGATCAATACGTCTGGGGCCAACCATGTGCGGGTTTCCTTATGTTGTTTTCCTTCACCGTTAGAGCGGCCTTATAATGTACTTGAGATTTGAAAAACTTTCCTGTACCTGCTACAACCTGGGAATCGAACCTACACCCTTTCGAGTGCGGTCTACCCACTAAACCACGGACGCTCAACTTATAAAAGAGTAACGAGAAAACGTAGACCCACTTCAAGGCACAACATAATAACCCAGGCATAATTATAATGTTATAGAAAATTTTATTATCTTTTTTCAATTTCGTGCCAGAAAATTTTCTTATTTCCGATTGTAACTCCACAAACGAGACAGACAGAAATAGACTTCCCAACAATATTCAACAACTCAAACCCTTCAAGTTAGAAGCCGGGAATATTTATTAATAACGCTATTAAATTATGTTATTTTAATCATTAGTATTATTATAAAGGGTAATTGCATGGACGATGGGTTTATTTTAGTGAAAACTAAAAGTAAACTAAAGGTAAGCTTAAATCAGATAATTCGTCTGTGGCGCAGTGGTCGCGTCTGGGCATAATTGGAAGTCGCGGGTTTGAGTTGTATCGAATTTAATAATAATAATAATATTATAATAATATCTAAGGACGCTCCACACCACGTCAATCTGGCCCCGTGCTAAGTATCCAAAGAACTTGTGTTACAGGTACCAGACAACGGAAATATATTTAGTACTTTTATATTGTACACATATTTAACATTTTATTATATTACTAGCTGACCCGTGCCCACTTCGTTGAGCATACGTAAACCGTTTAAGCCTTCCCTGAACTTCCACGAATATTTTAAGACTAAAATAGCCATATCGGTTCAGCCGTTCTCGAGTTGTAGCGAGACTAACGAACAGTGATTCATTTTATTTATAAGATACACATGACACAGAAACATTGAAAACATTTTGTTGCCTCGGCGGTATTCGAATCTGCGACCTCTGGCTCGAGCAGCAACGTGCTCAACCACTGCGCTACGGAGGTCGTCATTTACGTGATGTGGAAGCGTCCATAGCTAGTTACAGAGCCGAATGTTCGTAAACTTTTCAGAATGTGATTACAACACATTCACGGTTTTGGAGCCGAAACGAAATGAGGACCACGAGCACACTTTAGGAACTCGATTTTCCTATGTAGCTATTGTTGCTGTAATCGACATGGAAAGCACGTATTGTTGAATTTTTCAAATTGGCCTGGTTATTCAAATCCGAAAAGGAGTCTCCGCGAGGATTTTTATGTAAATTAAAACGGATTGGAAGCCAATTACTACTTTTTTTCAGGCTCCGTTTTCTGTGGGGCACCCCAAGAAGCGTGTTACATGTTTTAAAACAATGTCATGTCAACGTCACACACTGACGTACGGCAATGATGCCTAAAGGTACGATTCCACCAAAATAGTGTTCAGAACATCTGTTAGCCAAAATTTTTTTCACAACTCCAGCTGTGCGGAACTAAGTTGCTAACACCGACTCCACCGGCGAGGCTGTGCGTAACTTTTGTTCACAAATTGTTCACTCATTGGAGTTCGCAACAGTTCAGCACACTGGTGCAATAGCATTTGAAGCAAGATTGTGTCGCGAACAAAATGTTCGTGTGCATCGACGCGACTCCACTGGCGCGAACAACAGTATACAACATTATATGAATGTTGGGGCACAATTTGTTAATGTTGCGTTAGCGAGTCCACCGGAACAAACATCTGTTACGTACAATGTTCGCAACAGTTCAGAACACCGGTGGAATCGCACCTTAACATAGAAATGATGATAAGTGATGAACTCACATTGAGCAGAGTCAAAGAATCACGTATTTCATCTATAGCGCACTATTCATTATAATTTTTATTATTAAGGTAATGTTTGTTATTCTTCGACTGTGCGATTAATTATTAATTAATTAATTAATGTGAGTTCAACCACAAAGTAGATATATAACAGAGACACGACCTAGTACTAGAAAATGGTATCATCCTAATACTGGCAATACGATTGGCAAAGGGTGAAGTCCAGGCACATTCCGGCAACCGCCATCTAGCGCCACTATTGGAAAATACTAATTACTAATTTCGTTTCGTATCTGCTTCTTAATTAAGGAGTTCAATTAAGCTAAATGTGATGTTATGCTTAAAAATATACTTTCCTTTATAATTCCTTTATAATTAATGTCAATATTTGTACTTTATTCGGCATATTTACATATTTTTATAATAGACAATCGTCAATAGTAGTGACATCTATTGCATTTTTTTTGTATTTAACATAGATTGTATGGGACGGTACGTCATGGTTCAACCGAAACGACACGAATAGAGAATTGAATTCTGGAAAGTACAGGTAGGGAAGGAACATAATGTAAACATTCCGCGTGAAACACAAATTATTGCCCGGGCAAAAGTGAATGCTTAATAACATTTAAATCCCCAGCTCCACTAGCCACTCGTGAAAATGATGATTTAGGAATATTAAATTGAAATAATTCCACGTCAACTCTCCAGCGGCGCGGCGGTGCCAGTCATTACATATTCCAGACTCAGGTGTCGCGGCTTCGGAAATTAAGTGCTAGTTCAAAGATCCGAGGGTACGTTCACATCGGATTTGCATTTCATTACGGATGGCGTCATATTTAACAAAAGTCACGTTAAATATTAATGGCGGATTCAAAGGGATTGATTTATAAAGTCAAATGGAGTGCAGACGGTTAAAGGAGACAATGATTCATTTAGTTATCATATTTTTGCAGGAACCGGAGGTGGCTTAGTCGGAATTACCGGAAAGTCGCCGTTAACTCCTGATAAAATGTAGGTGTATACGTGAAGCAAAAACTTTTAACCCTTATTATGAAAAATGCGCGAGAGAAGTAGTATGTTTCCAACACTTATAGTTTACTAGCTGTGCCCTACGACTTCGTTCGCGTGGCGCAGCGTAATGTTATATTATAACATTACGCTGCGTCCAATAAGAGCGAAGCGTCAGTGAGAAATGTTGCAAAAAACGGGGAAAATTATTCACATTTGGGGACTTTCATTGCGTGCGCTGCATTAACGGTTTAAGTCTTTAAAAAACCACGCGAACGAAGTCGTAGGGCACAGCTAGTAAACTATAAGTGTTGGAAACATACTACTTCTCTCGCGCATTTTTCATAATAAGGGTTAAAAGTTTTTCCTCTATAATTGGACTATCCAACAAAAAAAGAATTTTTCAAATCGGACTAGTAGTTCCTGAGATTAGCGCGTTTAAACAAACAAACAAACAAACTCTTCCGCTTTGTAATATTAGTATAGACATAGAGAAGGGTAGAGAATGCTTTTATATTTTATTAAATTACATGTAAATGCATGCAGGAAAGAAAGCCTTGTAAAGTACAAATAATAATTGTCAATTTTGGTTACAGTGTGAATAATTATTACGCATTATTGTATAATCAAATCTTTAATCAACTAACTTGTCTTCAAGTTAACAATCCACATGAGTGCGAGAATGAATTTTATGTTTCTACCTAATGTATACCTAATTGTGATTGTTGTCTGTGATTTAAATTGTGATTATATTATTATTTCTCTAATTTTGTTGACATGACTTTGTTAAATTAATATACCTATTTATATAAGTAATATCTTAATCTTAATTCTATAGTGTAGTAATCAATAGTAAATAAGTGACATAATTATACTCGTATGTATCTAATCCTATCTAATTTATTTAAATTTTAGTTATTAAAAAAAATTGTTAATGTTTATACTACTGTGTAAAATAATGCTATGCATATCTGTAACTGACGTAAGCACAACCTTAGGGCGTGTTTCACCAAGCAATGTTAAAGTTAACGCCATGTTAAATATCATGTTATCCCTCTCGTATTTCCTGTCAATGAATGAGATGGCATGGTATTTAAACATGGCGTTAACTTTAGCATTGCTTGGTGAAACACGGCCTTAGTCTTATAAAATAATGTACCTAATTGTATTGCTAGTGTTTATGTTGTTGATGTGCCTACGAAATAAATAAATGAATTATACATATCTGTCCCTCTCTTTCTCTCTGATAAATGTTTCACCAATCAGCGTTCAATACGGGTTACTCTTGAATGTCATGTAAATTGATCATAGATATGATTAGCCTTCTGTAAGTGGCTATTAGTCATAACTGAATAAACCCTAACATCTCGACACCAGTATGAACACATCCCTGTAACCCGAATGACATAATTAACAAGACGCGCTCAGCAGTACTCAGCACACGACGCGGGCGGTACAGCAATATTATGATTTGCTTCTAAGCGCCTTTCGTATTCCCTTTCGCCGGAAAATTGTCTACGTCTTATCTGGGATCGATTCGTGTGAGGCAGCTGAGGGTTAAATAAATGTTTTGATGCGATTATATGCTCTGATTACAGATACGATTCAATAAGGATTAGACGGAATTTATTTTCTTTTATACTTTAAGCGCCTCGACATTACTTTTGTGAGTTGAATTGTATTTGCTGTGAGCTAATTGAAATAATTTTACGCGGTAACGCTATTATATATAACGCAATGGATTTTAATGCGGATTTTAACGGAGATGCTGCACTGGTAAGAGTTACTATATCAAATTAATGCACTTTGTTGTCATAATTTGTTTAATTTATTTTATATAATATACCCATTAGCATTTATTTTATTAAAAAAATGCTACTGAGCAAACTTCGTTCCGCCTTATAAATAAATTTCTTGGAGCACAATTTCAATTTACTAAACTCTCGAATCTATCTGATATATTATTTTTGTAAGTATAATATAATATATAAATGTATATTCATAACTATTATTAAATTTTTTTTGTAATCATTTTACAGCTAAAAATGTGTTATATAGTAATTAATTAATTAATTAAATTCCTTTATTTCAACCATCAACATAGGTCATATGAATTACAATTATATTAAAACTACATTATTACATAAATTATTTTACTAACTTAACTAACAAATATTCAGGTGGATCTGAGCACGTGAATCATTGAGAAATGGTTCACATACTCAAAATCAAACCTGTTTGATAGCACTTTATAAATATTGTTATTGATTGAATATTGGGACTAACTTGCAATTTTAAAATAAAATATAAACAGCAGATAATTAATATAAAATATTATATAGTTATGTTGTATAATTTAGCGCATGCAATATTTATACCTTTGTGGTTGTGACACATTCTACAGCAATGTGATGTAATATATTATAAAAATTAGCTAGTGTTAGCAATCGTCAATAAATCTTTTTATACAGTGTGTCCCGCGATTTCTATACGAAGCCGACTTAATAGTGTGAAGAGAATGATGCGCAGAATATTTTTTGTTTTGGCACCTCATATAAATTACTTGCCATAACGCGATAAAGAAAATACAAAGGTCTTAAATGACCACAACGAATGAATCTTACCATGGTGAGGTTCGTGGACTCCTAGTCTATACACACGAACGCACTGGTCGTTGACCTTACACCTCACCAGGATTGAAACTCATCTGTTTTGTGACTTTTATGGAGATCTTTAATTGCGATTTGTCGCGTTATGGTAAATAATGTATATGTGGTGCCATAATAAAAAATGTTGACTTCCTCCGTAGAGCAGTGGTCGAGCGCGAATTGAGTCGTTACGAAGGTTTGAATCCCGCCGAGGAAACAAAAAGTTTTCAATGTTCCTGAATCATGGATGTGTATTAAATTTGTGTACCTATAATATAATAAAAACATTAAATATGTGTATAGTATAAAAATATTAAATATATTATCGCTGTCCGGTACCTACCTGTAACACAAGTTCTTCGGATACTTAGCACAGGGCCAGATTTACGTGGTGTGAAGCGTCCATAGATATATATTATATAGATATATATTATATATTATATGACGCCTCCGTGGTCTAGTGGTTCAGAGCTTGGCTCTTGACCCGGAGGTCGCGGGTTCGAATCCCGCTGAGGGAACAAAAAGTTTTAAATGTTCCTGAGTCATGGATGTGTATTAAATTTGTGTATTAATATAATAAAAATCTTAAATATGTTTATAGTGTAAAAGTATTAAATATATTTCCGTTGTCCTGGTACCTGTAACACAAGTTCTTCGGATACTTAGCACGGGGCCAGATTGACGTGGTGTGAAGCGTCCATAGATATTATAAGATAGGTAACTGCTCTACGCGTCCTTCTCTTCTCGGCTCGGCTTGATATAATATGAATCATGACGCTGAAACGTTATTTTAAAACATAAAATAACGTTTTACGATATAGATAAAGATGTTTCGTGAAATGAATATAGCTCAACTTAGCCCGGCAACCCAAGCCGCGGGTTAATATTTTACAGGACCTCAGGAGGTCTTTGGCATTATTCCCGGGTAATTAAGGCGCCGCGCACCGAGAGCGGCTCTTGTAATAACTGCCCCGCTTCTGATTTCATTATAGTTGTACTTTGCCGTTTTTTCCGCGGCAATCTCGAAGCAATCTCGCTGCGGTTAACTTCTAAGCACAAGATTTTTATTTTATAAAATGCGAGGTAAGTAAAAACAATTTGCACTTCATTTAGTTTTATATTCTCCCCCGAGGCGCTACTCTGCTGTTGTAGGTGCTCAAGCTGGAACCTGGGAGAGAACTCTTGCCGGTCGCGTTATAAATTTCCGGAACTGATCGCCCCGGATGCAATTTACCCCCGGTTTTCCGTACGCTATTCAAATGAGTGATCAACTAACATGGGATTTAAATCAACAACCCATATTGAACGCTGATTGGTGGAATATTATCAGACAGAAAGGAACGGACATATATTTTATAATTACATCACGCTCGTACTTGCAAGATTTGCTCAAATTCCACAGATAAGGTTAATTTTAGGTTAATTAGTTGACATACGATTTGAATCAGCGAGCGAGCGTGATGTAATTATAAAATATATGTACGTTCCTTTCTGTCTGATATTATTCTACCAATCAGCGTTCAATATGGATTGTTGATTTGAATACCATGTTAGTTGATCATTCATTTGAATAGCGTTCGGAAAACTGGCCGTACGTCTATAAAAAAAATTATATGATTGCTTGACAGACTGATTGATTCCGGAACTTTATTTTCAGATCGGAGAGGCTCCGGATCCATGTAGTTTGAGCTTTCCCATAACAGCCTGTTCATGGGAACACAGTCAACGATTGTATGTATAATAAGGGACTCCCATGTCCTTCTCTGTCTATGTACTTTCTGATTACGCGAGTGTGATTTCCTAAAGAAATATGTCAATGAAAATTTTGTGAGTTAATGGAATCAGGCGTTACTTTGCGGAAATTCATAGCATAAAATTTAAATATATTATATCAAGCAATATCCGGCGAAAAAATGTAAACCACAACCTGCTAGCAGATGAGTGAGTGTACGCATAGTGCGTTTGATGCACGTCCCTCCTTTCCACACTGCTTATGCGTTCACTCGCAAGCAAAAACGTGAAAACACCACCACCACACAAGCACTAATGTTGCAAACAATATTTGTTAAGTAAGTTAGAATTTTTGACTGCGAACATTGTTCGCAGAGTCTATATCCTGAGGATGCTCCGGGGTTGGAGCGAAACGCGCGTCGAGTTTTGCAACCTGCATGGTAGTGTGGGGCTTTGCACGATCGTGTTAACATTATTGCTTGTGTGGTGGTGGTGTTTTCACGTTTTTGCTTGCGAGTGTACGCATAAGCAGTGTGAGAAGGAGGGAGGTGCATCAGTCGCATGCTTATGCGTACACTCACTCATCTGCTAGCAGGTTGTGGTTATAATTTTTTCGCCGGATATTGCTTAGATATAATATATTTAAATTTTATAAAATTTTGTGAATCAGGAAGTCCATAGTACGCAACACATAATCATCAAGCTCGTTACAAACAGAGGCATTACTTCACGTTGATCGTACTTTAATTTAAGCAAATATTCCCCCGCGCTATAAATCAAACCCCGCATTATTTCTCTCGCCCTTAAGGCCGGCGTAATTTTTTCCGTCCTCGTGATAAATGGCTTCCCCGAAAAGCGGATTCTTTCTAAAGCGACGAGGATGAGAACTAATAGTTTATTCCCGTTTAATTACATACCTTGTTATCTCTTACTTTACAATCATTTATCTCACTGGAAATGTATTTTGCTGTTTCTCGGGGCAAAGTCTTAAAACGTTACGACTTACATTTTTTCAAGAATATCTTTTTAACGACCTCTGTAGCGCATTAGTGAGAGTGGGAGGTAGCAGGTTTGAATTTGAGGCTGTGTGTTAAATTTGTGTATTAATGAAATAAAAATCTTAAATATGTAGGTATATAGCACAAAAAATATTAAATATATTTCCGTTGTCTGATACATGTAACACAAGTTCTTCGGATACTTAGCACGTAGCTAGATTGACGTGGTGTGAAGCGTCCATAATATATTCTCTTATATATAAAAATGAATCGCTGTTCTTCAATCTCACTAAAACTGGAGAACGGCTGAACAGATTCAGCTGTTTAGTCTTGAAATATTCGTGGAAGTCCAGGGAAGGTTTTAACGGTATGCTCAACGAAGCACTCAAGGGCACGAGTCAGCTAGTATTATTATATTATTATCCTCTTATTCTATATATCTTGCCTTTTTAATTTTCCTTTTTTGTCAGGCAGTTAAGATATTCATCGGTGCTTTTACTTTGTCGTTTAACTTGTCAAAGGGACTTTATAGGTGAAGATACCCTTAGGACTACACTCAGCTGAGCCCTTTCTAGCTTGAGACGCATATTAAGTAAGTGCACACTTAAGAAACCTATGGAGGACTATGAAAAAACTTGGGCTGTTGAATGAAAAATTTATTAATTCTCTGAGAAAGTGAGAAATGGTGCAAAAACGGTGAAAATTATTCACATTTGGGAACTTTCGTTGCGTGCGCTGCATAAACGGTTTAAGTCACTAAAAAACCGCGCGAACGAAGTCACGGGCACTGCTAGTCTATACTAATATTATAAAGAGGTAACGTTTGATTGTTTGTTTGTTTGTTTGTTTGTTTGTTTGTTTGTTTGAATGGAATAGGCTCTGAAACCACTGAACCAATATGAAAAATTCTTTCACCGTTGGAAAGCTACATTCCTAGCGCTGAACATAGGCTATATTATATGTTTAAAAAAAGTAGGGTTCCTTACTAAAACCCCAAAAATGTAGCCCAAAGTGTAAAAAAACGACCTCCAAAATTTCTTACATCGTGTGCGCTTCGACAACGGCTTGACCAATTTCGCAAATTTTTTTACGGTATGTTCGTTATTGTTACGAAAAGGTTATTATGAAAGAAAATGTTGAAAAAAATAAGCAGAAAATTAGAAAAAAGAAGAAAATACGTGATGGTCACGCGGGGTTTGAACCTGGGCTCGATCGATTCACGTCGTTGGCAGTTTATATGACACAGCTGTCATGGCAACGTCATTATTTATAAATGGAAAATAAAAATTATGAAATGCTATAAATACCGTTTTTATATCAGCTTAAACTATTTGGATTAAAAAAATTATTAGGATTAACAAAAACATGAACATGAACAGTTTCAGCTGATATAAATACGGTATGTATAGCATTTCCTAATTTTTGTTTTCCATTTGTAAACAACGCTGTTACCATGGCGACCGGTAGACGTTATAGACGTTTCGCTGCGTTTCCATTGACGCGGGGCGAGGCGGACAGGAGCTTGCGGTACCCGAATTGACCAATCACTATGCTCGAAATCTCTGCTCCACTCCGCTTGGGAACCACTAAGTTCCTATGCGCCCCGCTCCGCGTCAGTGAAAACGCCAAGATTGGAGAAGTTTTCCAAATCTATACATCTATACAAACAAATAAAATTGAAGTGTCAGTAAGTATGTAACTTTCAATTAGCAACGTTTTTCTAAATACATATGACATTTTAAACGATATCTTCTGCTTTTTTTTGCATTGGCAACGATATTTACTGAAAACGAAAATGTAATTTAAAAAAAAATGTCTGTCAGCGTCTCTCTTTGCTCCGGCTAATCTCTGGAACGGCTGGACCGATTTTAACGAGACTTTCACTGGTAAATAGCTAAAGTTATAAGGATTAATTTAGGCTACTTTTCATCATCATCATCGTCGTCATCAAACTCATGATCACCAAATTGGCTGGACCGACTGTGACATTCACCGGGCTTAGCTTATGTTAGTAGGAGTAATCTATACATCTATATGTATAAAAGTAAGTCGTGTTAGTTAAATTATTTATAACTCAAGAACGGCTTTATCGATATGGCTGAAAATTGGTGAGGAAGTAGCTTAGAGCAAGTAGACGGACATAGGATACTATTTATTCCATATTATGTCAGCGTTGCGGGTTCTGTGTTTGGGTTTCGCGTTGTGGGTTCCGCGTTGCGGGTTCCGGGTTTCCGTGTTGCGGGTTCCGGGTTCCACGTTGCGGGTTCCGCGTTGCGGGTTTTGGGTTCCCATGCTGCTGGTTCCGCGTTGCGGGTTTCGGGTTCCCATGCTGCGGGTTCCGCGTTGCGAGTTCCAGGTTCCCGCGTTGCGGGTTCCGGGTTCCCGCGTTGCGGGTTCCGGGTTCCCGCGTTGCGGGTTCCGGGTTCCCGCGTTGCGGGTTCCGGGTTCCCGCGTTGCGGGTTCCGGGTTCCCGCGTTGCGGGTTCCGGGTTCCCGCGTTGCGGGTTCCGGGTTCCCGCGTTGCGGGTTCCGGGTTCCCGCGTTGCGGGTTCCGGGTTCCCGCGTTGCGGGTTCCGGGTTCCCGCGTTGCGGGTTCCGGGTTCCCGCGTTGCGGGTTCCGGGTTCCCGCGTTGCGGGTTCAGGGTTCTCACGTTGCGGGTTCCGCGTTGCGGGTTCCGCGTTGCGGGTTCCGCGTTGCGGGCTCCGCGTTGCGGGTTCCGCGTTGCGGGTTCCGCGTTGCGGGTTCCGCGTTGCGGGTTCCGCGTTGCGGGTTCCGCGTTGCGGGTTCCGCGTTGCGGGTTCCGCGTTGCGGGTTCCGCGTTGCGGGTTTCAAGTTCCCGCGTTGCGGGTTTCAAGTTCCCGCGTTGCGGGTTCAGGGTTCCCGCGTTGCGGGTTCAGGGTTCCCGCGTTGCGGGTTCCGGGTTCCCGCGTTGCGGGTTCCGGGTTCCCGCGTTTCGGGTTTCGGGTTCCCGCGTTGCGGGTTCTACGTTGTTTTTTTTTTAGTTGAATTTCATCATAAACTCTTTTTATGCTCAACGAAGTGGGCAAGGGTCAGCTAGTATCTAAATAAAACTGCATAAATAACTTCCCCTCTTGAATACCATCAACCACACGAGCATTTTACAAAAATATAATCGTATCTCAAAGTAATAGTGACTGCTCTTTTTACACCCTGCATAAGGGAAAGATATAAAAAAATCCGTTGTTTGGTACCTGTAACACAAGTTTTTATACTTAGATACTTAGCACAGGATTGACGTGGTGTAAAACGTCCATGATATTATAGATATTATACGGGGTATAAAAAGAGCAGTCACTATAACTTTAGGATAGGATTATAGGACTTTGACTGATTCTAGAAATGAATTTTTTTCATTATTTATTTAAAAAAAAAATTTTTTTTGAAATTTATTATTTTAGTCGCAAGGCTGAACTGTTTGGAACAACGTTCTGCATTAAATTCTAAAATTTTATAATTTTTGCCCTATTACGTAATGAACGTCTTACGCGTGCTATTGACCTCTCAGCGTAATCATCTGATCGCTGTGTTGTGCGCGTTGTACATTGCCTATTGAATTTAATTTTGAAAACAGTGGATTAAATGGGGATGTTTTGGAGTTTACGGAGTGTCTAAGTGAGATTTATGCTGTAGTTGAAAGTAATGATGTAGAATCGGTATACATACTTGGCGACTTCAACGCGCACCCAGGTGAGTCGTTTGCCTCAGAACTGTTAAATTTTTGTAGTGAACATTCGTGGACGTGTCTAGATCTGGACATAATGCCTAATGATACGTATACATTCGTAAGTGACGCTCATGGATCTAAGCGCTGGCTAGATCACTGTGTTGTAACTAGCTCGGCCTGGCAGACAATTACTAGTATGTCAATAATAAAAGATGTGTACTGGTCGGATCACTTACCGTTACTAGTAGAGTGTAATTTTAATTTAATTAAAGTCAAGGTTATTCAGCCTTCAATTAACTCTTTTAGAAAAATAGTATGGGGACAAAGGGCTACATCACAAGTAAAACAATATTTCTCAATATGTCAAAAAGAGTTAAAATATTTAGACTTTCCTAGTGAGCTAAGCGCTTGTGCTGATAAGAGATGTAGCAACGTATCATGTAAAATGTTATTAGATAAGATGTATAGTAGGTTAATTTATATATTGACGGAAGCGTCAATAAAGAGTTATTGTAATTATACAAGCAAAAAACATAAACATGTAACTGGCTGGAACAGGCATGTCAGTGATGCTCACAGGAGGGCCAGACAGTGGTTTTCAGTGTGGCTGTCACACGGTAAACCAAATAGTGGAGATATATATACGAATATGATAGAATCGCGTAAGGTATTTAAATCAAAATTAAAGTGGTGCCAGAAAAACGAAAAACAAATTAAAATGGATATTATTGCACAACACCATAATAATAAAGATTTTAAAAGATTTTGGAAATGTACAAAAAATCTTAACACTATGTCAAGCCTACCTGTGAGTATCGGTGAGAGCCATGACTCAAAGGAGATAGCTGACTCCTTTAGCCACTATTTTAAAATTGAGTCACCTCTGTCGACGGTGCTGCAGGTGCCTGATGCTGGGTGTCGTTCTGGGAACCTAAGTATAAAGTTTTCAGCTAAACAGGTTGCACACGTCATCAAAACCATGACCAGAGGAAAGTCCCCAGGGCATGATGGCCTTAGCATCGAGCATCTGCAGCAGGCCGGGGTACACCTACCTAGGGTACTCGCTATGTTCTTCTCTCTGTGTCTGGGTCATAGTTATTTACCTAAAGACTTAATGTATACGGTTGTTGTACCTGTTGTAAAAAATAAAACTGGTGACGTGTCTGATATTTCTAATTATAGACCGATATCTTTAGCGACTATTGTTGCAAAAGTGTTGGATAGTTTGCTTGATAAGCATTTAAATAATAGCATGCAACATAAGGACGCACAGTTTGGTTTCAGACCTGGTCTCTCAACTGAAAATGCTATATTATGCCTCAAGCAAACTGTCCAATACTACACGTCTAGAAATACACCAGTATACGCTTGCTACCTAGATCTGTCAAAAGCTTTCGATATGGTGTCGTATAATATATTATGGCAGAAATTAAAGTGTGAAACCAGCCTAACGGATGACGTCATATCTATTTTTAAATATTGGTATGGTAACCAACAGAACTATGTCCGATGGGGCGGCGTGTGTTCGCAACCCTATAGGCTGGAATGCGGGGTGAGGCAGGGGGGGATTACCTCAGCTCGCCTCTTTAGCTTGTATGTGAACGCACTAATTGAGGAGCTCAGCAGCACAGGTATCGGTTGCCATATAGGTAATATATGCGTAAATAACATAAGCTATGCTGACGACATGGTGTTGCTGAGCCCCTCAATGGGAGCGTTGAAAAAACTATTAGGGATTTGTGAACGCTTTGCGGAGACCCATGGACTTAGGTACAATGCGAAAAAAAGTGAGTACATGATATTTAAGTCGGGTACGAAATGTTATGACACGAACATTTCTATCGTATTTTGTAACACGTGTCTAAAAAGAGTTAGCCAGTTTAAGTACCTAGGTCATTGGGTCACCGATAACCTTAAAGATGACCTCGACATGGAGAGGGAGAGGAGGGCGTTAGCTGTCAGATGTAACATGTTGGCCCGTAGATTTGCGCACTGTAGCAGGGATGTGAAAGTAACCCTATTTAAAGGGTACTGTCAATCTTTCTACACGTGTAGTCTGTGGTCCAACTACACACAGAGGTCATATAACGCATTGAGAGTGCAATACAACAACGCATTCAGGGTGCTGATGGGACTGCCTAGGTTCTGTAGTGCGTCGGGCATGCTGGCGGAGGCACGAGTAGATGACTTTTATGGTATCATTCGGAAGCGGAGTGCGGCGCTGCTGGCCAGGGTTAGAGCTAGTCCAAACAGCATCCTGAATGCGTTGGCTGACAGATGGGACTCATCTTTGCTCAGGCACTGGATTGGCCTACATGCGCCTGTAACACGGCTCATGCTTATATGAATATAATATGTATAAAGTTACACACAATATAAATAAATATAACTAACATACTAATATACGAGTTAAGGAAAAATTGTTACTAATCCACTAATATAAAATATGGACTAAACATTGTATCTAGTCTGAAATAAAGATTTATTTATTTATTATTTATTTATTTATTTAAAAGCAAATGACTAGTACCAATGGATATATCTCTTGCCTGGTTATTACCCCACGAAGTTATAGTGACTGCTCTTTTTACACCCTGTATATATTTCCGCGTACACAAGAGTCGTTTTTCAATTCGCTCGAAGATGGATCTGTGAACAGCCCCGATCACCCCCGACCTAAGGAAATCCCTCTTCAACCTGTCCCGCATTATTTGTCACTTGACAATTTGTTTAGACGTATCCGCCCGACACTTTTTGTGGCGAACACAAATAAATCGAATTTTTACCAACCGAAGTGAACGGGAATTATTTGAGACGTTCACCTCTATCTGATAGTCTTATTGGGTTAGGATATCTTTCAGCTCGGTAATACATTTTCAACGTACAGTAAAGTTACTTTTGTAAGTAATGGCAAATTGGAGAAATTACTTTACGAAAATGTTTGGAAACGTATTAAATGTTCCAACTTCAAATACTTAAAGCGGCATTAGCGATTGTCACGGGTACAAAATACTTTGTAATTAAATTAAAGTATCTCGGGTCAAATAATAATATAATATCTATGGACGCTTCCCACCACGTCAATCTGGCCCCGTGCTAAGTATCCGAAGAACTTGTGTTACAGGTACCAGACAATGGAAATATATTTAATACTTTTATAACACATAATATTTAAGATTTTTATTATATTATACACAAATTTGATACACATCCATGACCCAGGAACATTGAAAACTTTTTGTTCCCTCGGCGGGATTCGAACCCGTGATCACTCGCTTGAGCACCAACGCTCTCAACCACTGCGCCACGGAGGTCGTCAGAGAATTAATTATACGCTTCTGTATGTTCTACAAAAGTTCAAAATCAAACACATTTAAATTACGAGTAACTTTATTGTGATTTAAATCTATATACAAATGTACAAATTCTGTAGTAGAGCAATAAAATATTGAATTACCAGGTTATTATATTGCACTGCTTGTATTTTTTGTAGCAAAGTGAAATTCACAGCCGTCGCATTCCTTTCTTTTTTCAGCCTTGGCCTCAGTCTCGAATTTTGCGGGCAGCGGGGCGGGAGCGGCGGCGGCGCGGGAGCGGCAGGATCTTTTGCGTAAAATCAAATGACCGGTTCTCGAAAACAGCGGCGCGGCAGCGGGTAACGAGCACCGTTCCCGCGCCGCCACCGCTCCCGCTGCCCGCAAAATTCGAGGCTGAGGCCTTAGGGACTTTAATTACGCCACTACCACTTCATTCTATTTACTTATTTTAGTGCCTGAAGTTACTTGGCTAAAATACCCTGCTTTTGGACAAAATCTCTCACGTCCTCATCTTCCTCAATGATCTTCTTTCCTTCCGCCGAGTCCACCGTCGGCGCTTCACCCACGAAGGTGTCTTCTGTGTACACATGCTTGTCCTTCCTCATTGTACCGTGTAACTGTAAAAAAAGTTATCTAATATATAAAATTCTCCTGTCACAGTGTTAGTTATCATACCCCTCCGAAATGGCTTGCCCGATTTTTACGAAATCTTCTAAGCATATTGCTTATTCTATGCAGTAGGTTTCAGAATCGACTACTATCTAGTTTTCATACCCCTAAGTGATGGATTATATATATAATATCTATTCCTAACATTTTTTTTTAATTTTTACTTTTTTTTTTACAATGTGTCATTAAAAATACATACGACCCTAAATTTTCACTCTTCTTAACCAACTCCTTTTCCCATTTTCATATTAGATTTCATCCCAAACTGTTTGCATGCTCGACGAAGTGGGCACGGGTCAACTAGTAAACTATATCCCATCAAAAACAAAACTTGTAAAAAGTGCCAAGTCTCGCAACTTAGATATGAGATTCATGTGATGCCAAGCCGGGGTAAGTCGGTCGGTCTAACAACATCTTATAGTGATCATATCAATATCATTAAAAATCTTTCATGTTTTAAATAAATAGTAGAATAATAAAAGTTGTGAGATATCTAATAATATTTTTCAGTCATGACAAAATATTTGTGTATTATTCTGCTTACAAGCAGTTTTAGCTCAGCTTGTATGTGCACGTGTATCAATGCTTATCTGGAGAAGAGAATGAGAAGAGTCTACCATACACAAATATCGCAAGCGGTTCTTCTCGCCGGGTTTGGGTTCCGAACCGGTGGTAACTGGTAATTTATTTTCAAAATTGACCTTCAAAAACTAATTTTACGTTTTATTTTTGAATAAAAGCCTTTTTTTTACCTTGTCCCACAAGCTCATGTTGAAGCCGAAGTTGCAGTGGAAGAAGAGGTGATGGAGATCGTGGAACTCGGAGGGCGGCTGCCAGGGCTGCCACCACTGCGTCTTGAAGTGGACCCCCGAGTGGTCGATGATGCCGTGGTAGTAGTTGTACATGGCAATCGCGAAGAACGGGACTGAAAATAAAATACATTGCCATAAGTAATGATAGAGCGATAATATAATATCAGCTACGATAATAATTTTGAATTAGCTAAATCACTTGAAACATGTAATATTGTTGCCAACTTGTTTATCGGGTGTAAAAAGATCAGTCGCTATAACTTTGGGATATGATATTACTACCTTTTCTCATTCTAGAATATTTTTTTTCAATTTTTTTTACAAAAAAAAAAGAAATGGAGAAAAGTTAAAAATTTTATCTTTAGTTTTTGACAAAAAAAAATTACATTTCCAAAATGAGGACAGGTAGTGTAATCGTATCTCAAAGTTATAGTGACTGTTTACACGCGGTAAAACAATTGTCCTGATAATATAGTCTTGGTATAACGTAATATGAATGATACGAACTTTCGCTACTTCATAACTTTCCTACTCTACTTCTTTCCTAATACTAAATCAAAAAAGGATAATATTTAAAAAAAAGCAACACTAAGTTGACCTTCAATTTGCTTCGGATATTATCTATACTAATATTATAAAGCGGAAGAGTTTGTTTGTTTGTTTGTTTAAACGCGCTAATCTCAGGAACTACTGATCCGATTCGAAAAATTCTTTTGTTGTTACATAGTCCATTTATATAGGAAGGCTTTAGGCTATATATCATTACGCTGCGACCAATAGGAGCGAAGCGTCAGTGAGAAATGTTGCAAAAACGGGGAAAATTATTCACGTTTGGGGATTTTCGTTGCGTGCGCCGCATAAACGGTTTAAGGAACTCAAAAACCACGCGAACGAAGTCGCAGGGCACAGCTAGTCATTCATGTCTCTCTTTTATTGAAGCAACAACATTTGATGCCATTCATCGCTCTACTTACACCAGTGCACGTTGACAGTGAACAGCGGCAGCATCAAGGTGAGCTGGATGTGGGTGATCTCCACGGGGTGGATGGCGGTGACGGAGAAGGCGGTGGGCTGCTTGTACTTGTGGTGCAGCTTGTGGAAGTGCTTGTACAGGAACCGCGTGTGGTACAGCCGGTGCATGATGTAGGTTGTGTAGTCCTGGCATAAGTGATCATCAATAATCTATCTCCCCTCACCGATTTGGCATAAATGATAGTCAATAATACAATAATAGCTTTACACGACGGTTATACAGTTTATTTTCCCCAGGTGACTTATTTAAGCTTCATAAAGCAATCAATAAAAATATACATCTTAATATATATATTTCTTGTGTGCGTGTGTATGTGACTGAACTCCTCCTAAACGACTGGACCAATTTTGATGAAATTTTTTGTGTGTGTTCGTGGAGATTCGAGAATGGTTTAGATTTACAATTGGAACCGATAGGTGGCGCTGCAGTCAGTATGTCAAGCAATTAATTAATGAGGCAATACGAAGTTTGCCGGGACAGCTAGTATTTATATAGAAAAATTTTATTTTGTCTACTATTTTTTTTAAACGTGCAAGTTTTTTTCGCTGGTTCTTCTGGTAATTGTAATTTATTTTTATTGAATTGACCTTCAAACAATAAACGTTATGTTTTAATTTGGAGTAAACTTTTTGTATTAATAATATTTTTAATATCTGTGGACGCTTCATTGTAATCAATCTGGCCCGTGCTAAGTATCCGAAGAACTTGTTACAAGTACCAGACAAAGGAAATATATTTAACACTTTTATACTATACACTCCTTAATATTTTTACTTATACACAAATTGAATACACATCCCTAAACCAGGAACATTGAAAACTTTTTGTTCTCTCGCTCAAGCACCAACGCGCTCAACGTCATCATGTATTTTAATGGAAGTCCGTGCTCTTTTTTCAAAATTAAGCGCCTTTAACATTACTATAATACATGTTAAACAATGTTAATACTGACCATATAAATAAACAGGATAGGAAACTGCAAAAAGAACCACCACCAGCCGTACTCGTCGAACTGGAAGTAGACGGTAGACGGGTTCCCGTTCAGGATGTAGGTGGCGAGGGTGGCGGAGCAGGAGCCGGTTATGAACAGTGACAGGGAGCCCAGCATGATCTCGTGCCTCTCCAGCTCAGGGGACAACCATTTGGTGGGCTGGATCTTCCACTCGTGGGCCAGATGCCTCCGCCTGATGTAGAAGTACCACTGAAATTGTGAAGGTTAAAATATATCATGATGACTTTTGACTTACTAATCTTATACAAGGTGTAAAATAAATTCCCTTATGAGATAGAACGGCTGGTCGGGGGGGGCGTGGCTTGTGTTTTCAAAGATCCTGGGCACTCCCCCCACACAC
Source organism: Celastrina argiolus (assembly GCA_905187575.2). NCBI lineage: Eukaryota > Metazoa > Arthropoda > Insecta > Lepidoptera > Lycaenidae > Celastrina > Celastrina argiolus. Next base: position 806,700 of record LR994581.1, on the reverse strand, counting down.
CTCCCGGGGGGATGCGTTATGCATTTCCCTCGCGACATAAACAAAAGGTGTAAAATAAATAAGTGATAATACTTTAGGGTGTTTATGAATCCCGTATAATATAGAGTTTACTGTGAAAATACCAGCGCTGAAAGACTTACTTTTGACTTTCATGTTTGTATGAGAAATGCCGCAACATCATAAATTTTAAACATCATAAACATAATAAAGCGCTGGTACTTTCTCAGTAAACTCTATATACACACCCTAAAATATTATCGCTCATTAATATTACAGCTTGTATATTTTATTATTATATTTGGCTTACATCGCTTTGAATTGTACTCGTATGTGATGATTAATTTCAAAATGCCCTAAAAAATAACGACTACGTTTAAAATAATATTATACTCACGTGCAGGAATCCTCCAATGAAGAAATAGAGGCCGTACGAAACGAGATGCGCCGATATGAAGATGGTAGAGAAGTTCTCCATCTTGAGGTTCTCCAGCGTGAAGAGCTTGTATATCTCCTCTGTGGTCATGTTCCTCTCCGTCTGCGTCTGCCCGGAGATCTGCTTCATCGCTGCCACCAATATCACCACCCATTCTCCTGAAATCATTATTTTTTTTCATTTTTTTTATGAAGTCATATTGTCGACTGGGTGTAAAAAGAGCAGTCACTATAACTTTGAGATACGATTATACTACCTTTCCTCATTTTGGACATGGATTTTTTTTGCCAAACCTAAAAAGAAATACTTTTTACCATTTCTTATATATTTTTTATGTTTGTAAAAATACATTTTTAGAATGACAAAAGGTAGTATAATCGTATCTCAAAGTTATAGTGACTGTTCTTTTTACACCCCGTATATTTCAGAAGTGTTGCGACATGCAAATGTTCTTGTTTTCCTACATTAAATAAGTTGCTTCTATAGTAAATGTTTGCAGCTATAACCGGCACTCAATCCACAAAGCACTGAAATACGTACGTAGAAAATATTTTAGGTTTTTACTTTACCTTATTTATACCTTATTTTTTGCATTGAACTGTTTGCAAAGAATCATTACCGGTAATAAAATGCGGGCAACAATTTGAATCATAAATATGTTATTTAAATACTAGCTGTGCCCGCGACTTCGTACCGCACTATAAGCAGCGTACGCAATGAAAGTCCCCAAATGTGAATAATTTTCCCCGTTTTTGCAACATTTCTCACTGAAGCTTCGCTCCTATTGGTCGCAGCGTAATGTTATATAGCCTAAAGCCTTCCTCTATAAATGGACTATCCAACAAAAAAAATATTTTTTAAATCGGACTAGTAGTTCCTGAGATTAGCGCGTTTAAACAAACAAACAAACTCTTCCGCTTTATAATATTAGTATAGATGTAAATTGGAATCAAGCGAATAGATTTTAAGCCAAATACGTCCCAGCACGAAACTCTGGAGAACTTTTGCTTGGTCCGATTCATTTAATTTGCGAGTACAAAACAGATATCAGATTCCCTTTGAGCGAAACTTCTAATATGGTTTACGAGGGATGAGTCTGGGGTTAAATTTAATATCTTAATCCGAGGAATAAACTCGTTACTAGTTAAGTATTAGTTTCTATTTGCGATGGTCTACGATTTGCTGGGCTGAATGTTGGAGACAAGATGTAATATGTTAAGGATTCGTCGAAGCGCAAGCACTCAAAGGGAATACTATCATTCATATATAGGTTTATGTAGATATTTAGTATTATGTATAACCCTTCAAAACAATTTTAGTTCAAACTTCGAAGTTATCATACACACACCGGCATATTTAGCGGAACACAAAAAAAAGATCCATAATTTGAAAAATATGGTTTATTTTTAAAATCTACTTACTATACTTTTTTTGTAATTTAAAGTTTCATTTGTTTTATTTAAAATGAGATCATATTAAGAACAGATTTTGCGAGTAAAGGCTATTTGTGAAAAAACGTACATTTTTGAACTTTTCATTGTAACCGGGAAAAGTGAAAATTAATATTAAAATATAAATTAATTAAATTATAAAAATGGTGATTAATATCGCGTATTTCCTCCACGTGCTCTTATTAAAGTTTCTACCCGTCTAGGCATACTGAGAATTATGTTATCGATGGTATCCTGGGATAGTCTCTGCCATTCCCCAACTACGGCGATTCGCAGCTCATCCATGTTGGCAGGAACTGGAATTCTGGACTTAACATTTCTTTTCAGCAAGTCCCAAACGTGCTCTATTAGATTCATATCTGGTGATCTCGCCGGCCACTCCATAACAGTTATATTCATATCATTAAGATAAGCTTGGGTTACCCGAGCTGTATGCGGCCGAGCATTATCCTGCATAAAAACAAAATCGTCACCGATATATGGGGCAAACGGTACGACATTTTCTTGTAAAACTTCTCTGATATAGCAATCTGCAGTCAGACTCCCTCTGTCAATCACAACCAAGTTTGTGCGAGCTCCCAAATAAATGCCCGCCCAAACCATTATTGATCTACCACCGTATGCAACTGTAGTTTAAAAATTTGTCTGAATGTATCGTTCTCCTTTGTGTCTGTATATTCTTTGCCTGCCGTCAATTTGATTTAAGATAATTCTGCACTCATCACTAACCTAACCTTACTCCATTGGTCCGCGTTCCAAAGTCGATGTTCCTGAGCAAAAGTTAACCTGTTTCTACGACGATTTACCTCGAGCCTTGGAGCCTTTGCGGGCACAAATGAACCCAAACCAGCTTCTTCGAACCTTCTTTGTGCCGTATGCTCACTTACGGTTACACCCCGCACCGCTTCTAACTCATGTCGGGCTTGGACGGCCGTCAAAAAACCCCGTGGAGGTTTCTACGTACAAGAAGCCGAATGAAACGATCATCCCTACTCGAAGTACGTCTTTTTCTGCCTTGTCCTGATCTTCTCACATAAGTACCGGTCTCCCTGAACCGTTGGATACTGCGATGGATCGTTGAAACTGGTCTACGAAGATCTCTGGATATCACTCAGTATGTTTGACCATTTCTTCGCATTTCGAGTGCCCTAGCAATCTCCGTTGGGGCTAAGTCAGGCATTATTCAGTCCTCAACTCCAAAAAGATACGCGATTAAAAAAAAAACTAACAAAAAACAATATTTCAATGAAATTTTAAATCAAACTCAAAAGGAAGAAATGTTCGAAGTTCGCTCCAAATAAGGTGTATTTGAATAAAATTTAAACAATTGCATAAAATGTGATGTTCAGTTGTTTTCTTAATTTGAAATTATTTATTTTTAAATTAAATGACGTATAAACCAGCCAGCAACATTACATGATACTGAAATCAAACTTTTTTTTTATGTTCCGCTAAATATGCCGGTGTGTGTATTATATAGGTATAGTATATTTTTTACTCTTGAAGTTGCGGGCTATTTCTTACAATCTATACTAAGCTGTTCTTGGCGGGGACACCCAGATTCAATATAAATGACGTGTTTTTGTAAAAATTTATTAAAACGTAAGTGGAAAAGTGTAATAAAGTTGTGTGTTATTATTGTGAACATGAATTTCCATCAAGAACCAACAGTACATTCAATCAGTTATATCAATATAAATAAACGACTAAGATAAGAAAGTGTAAACATTAAAAAAAAAAACAAAAAAAAAATAGTTTAACCTAAGTACGTGTATTTGTATGTTTTGCGAGTATGTTTATCGCTATTGGGTGAACTCGACACGGAATATATCGTGTAGTAAGTATGTATACAAAGACTATTTTCTTTCGTATCTAATGAAAATAAATTTTATAACCCTAGTGATCACTAAAACACTAAGGCCCATATTAATAAAAAAGTTTCAAACGCAACCTCACTTGAGAACCTATTTGACAGATGAAAAACAATTCGTTTCGCTATTAAAAATGAATATCTTTACTTATGTTACATATCTACATTTTTTAAAACTTAAAAATAAATATTATTAAAAATATAGATTATACTTATTTTAATATTTTTCTGTAATCTATTACGGCATAAAAAGAAAAGAAAATAAAGTACTATGTGACATTAATAAAGTTGTTCACTTTTAAAAGTGAAACAAAACGTTGTGTCTGTCAAACAGGTTCTCAAGTGAGGTTGGGTTTGAGACTTCTTTATTAATACGGGCCTAAAAGTTGCACGAACAACGTCACGTGCTACCTCTTGTCTAACATACAATGTTATTCTGATTTGTTTTTAAATAATTCACCGGATTAAATGTTCCGTGTATAATTTCGCGATAACAGTATAATATCTAATTAATCGCTGATAGGACCTTGTTCGTAGTTGCCGCTGTTGTTTTATCGATATGTGCGACAACTTTTATATTGATATTTTGTTAATTAATGCGTTAATGTATTGCAACATCAAACAACGGGGTAATATTGTTGACGGTAATGTTATTAGCTCGATATACAGTTTGGAGTTAATGCACCTCGGCTCTGCGATAGTGAATCTTATCTCGTCGAAATAGAGGTCATGCCTGAGGTAAAATAGCCCTGTGCAAACTATAGAATTAGCAAACACAACCTCGTCTAATATTATAATGCAGCATTATTGTTGCAGGGAGGCCCGCTCAAATAATAATAATAATATCTATAGAGTATAGACACTTCACACCACGTCAATCTGACCCTGTGCTAAGTATATAATGTACTTAGTATATTCTGTATAATATACACTTTTTAAAAAAGAACAATTTTCCATATTTTTGTTAAAAGATGGCCCCGGCCGAGTTTCTTACGCCGGTTCTTCTCGTCGGGCTAGGGTTGAACCGGTGGTAGCCTTTTTGTTGACTTTCCGAAAATAGCTTGTTAAGTTTCAATTGGTAATCAAATATTTTGAATTATTGAATTTGTTTTTTTTTTTTTAATATCCGAAGAATATGGATTTTTGTTTATATTAATAAACAAAAATCCTTAATATCTATATTTAATACACGTCCATGACCCAGGGACGCAGAAAACTTATTGTTCCTTCGGTGGGATTTGAACCCGCGACTTGCCGCTCGAGGACCAACGCGCTGAACCACTGCGCTTCAGAGGTCGTCGAAATAAAGAGACAGAGTTCTGGGGACCATACAGTGAGGCCAAACTAACCTACGTCATTTATGCACGATGCACATTGCACATGCCAAGAGGCCAATAATTACACTCGTAATAAAAATATTCAAGCGCAAATAAAGCGTCGCATTCGTATGAATGATAAATGATCACGATTTGGTATGTCATTTAGCGTAGCTTATGCCAAATCCCATACATTTTGTCATCGAACTTTGTAAGCGATAATTAGCGATGGCATCTTGAATCAGCCCCCTGTACGGATAAACCTTCGTTATTTTTAATAATTCGTACTATTATACCATTGAATTCTGGCTGGCATCTCTTCAGGACTAACTCTTCGAAAATATAGAAAAAAATATCGTTTAGATTAATATCTAGTTGCACATTTCAATTACGTGAACAAAAACTAATAATATTTATCTAATATACCTAGATATTAAACGCGTACATTTGCACTGATTCTTTATCTATAACTTTTCTATCTTTTGAATGACCTAAGCAAGGGCATGTGCTTAGACTTAGGAGGGTTCCATAAGGCAACCCACAATATAACCCTCCCCACTAAAATAATAATTAATTAATGATGAAATATAATTATTTTATGATGGCGAAAATAATAAGCAAGAAATAATAATCACTTAGCAATACCAAGGATGGATAGACCGTTATAGACGGACGAAGAGAAATTAAACATTTGTATACTACGTACCAGATTAATTTAATACAACCGTAAACAAATCAAGACCACCAAAAATCTCCCATATTAACTTATTGTGCACACAAAGACACTTTCAACGTTTTACAGGAGCACAGTTCATTATTTATTTATTTTATTTATTAAACTTAATGCACAAACTGTACAAAGGCGGACTTAATGCCATGCGGCATTCTCTACCAGTCAACCTTTGGGCGTTACAAAAGCAAAATTGTATAGGTGCCGGTAAAGTAACAGAATGATTATCTATCTTATTTATAAAGCCAAAAAAATCAATACAACATTACATATTATATATTTACTATATTTATAACAATTTGTTTTTATCTATGGATGCTTCACACCACGTCAATCTGGCCCTGTGCTAAGTATCCGAAGAACTTGTGTTACAGGTACCAGATAACGGAAATATATTTAATACTTTTATACTATACACAAATTTAATACGTACATCCATGACCCAGGAACATTGAAAACTTTTTGTTCCCTCGGCGGGATTCGAACCCGCGACCTCTCGTTCGAGCACTAACGCGCTCAACCACTGCGCTACGGAGGTCGTCTAATTAAACAATAATTAATATGTTTACACATCAAATAAGAAACTTTTACTGTAAAAATACGCCATTTTGACACTGCCGACTGTAAAATAAAGTCTATATTATTTGGATTCGTGTAGCCAATAATAATCATTGTATTAATATTGGCCAATTGGCATCACTGACTAGTCTACGATTGTGTCATAGACGGGTTTGTTTACGTTTGGGTTAAGTTTATCTGGGACGTAATGTAGTTACTTCGGAAAAAGTGCGTTTGTACTTACTGCCCTGGGCGCCCGCTCGTATCACGTTCACCGCCCTAGTTTACTGATATCTCGGTTAAATGAACTATTAACTATGCTATTAATAGTAGTATTACATACCTCCGCCGCAGGAATTATTTTATAGTGCCCAAGTGTGTCCGCTACACACAAGAGCACTCTTCCTTAACTCTAGTAATCCAGTGGGACTAATGAGCGACTTATGGTTAATTTTTGATTGCACTGCATTATCCGGACAGACTTGAAAACAACATTTTTGTTGTGCCAACGAATCCACGACCTCTAGAGTCGAGAGCTAATCTCTAAGCCACTAGACCACGGGGTCAACAAACATATAATCAAACACTTATACAATTTTATAATGTAGGGATATATTTAGAAACTAATGTAACCGTAATTTAGACATTGCATAATATTATTTCTGGTCAACAATCAACGAAGAAACTACGACAATTTTCAAAATGATATTCACTTCAACATGAAAATTTTGCCTCCCTTACAAAGAAACGTACATGCTTCGTTTAAAATCAATTAAATAAACAAAGACTTAAGCGTGTTGTAATAATAATAATAGCTCCCCTCACTGATTTCGGTGTCGGTAGCCGATTTCATTGAAACCAGGCCAGCTACGCAGGAGTTATTTTATAGTGCCCAAGTGTGTGCGCAATACACAAACACACTCTCTCTTCCTTTCACTCAAATAACCCAGTGGGACGGTAAACCGACACGACTGGCGAGAGAACAGGCGCAGGACCGACTTTTTACATGCCCCCCCGACGTATGGATCATCTTTCTTGTCAGACAATCAGGCGACCTTCGGGTCGAGAGGGAAGCTCTGAGCCACTAGACCATGGAGGCGTCGAAAGCTATTTTGGTAAATCGTATGATGTAATTTTTTTAAATGTTGTAATTTGTAACTGACATGCGCTATTGGTTATCCGAATTCCGATGTAAAGCTAATCGGTTTTGATTCTAAAGCAAAACACGATTTGTAGATACTGTTATCTATAACATACTTCTACTGCTACATGCGTTCACATAGTAACATCAAATTTCGCTATTAGGCCTCAGCCTCGAATTTTGCGGGCAGCGGGGCGGGAGCGGCAGCGGCGCGGGTCCTACTTAGCACGGGGCCAGATTGACGTGGTGTGAAGCGGACATATCGACGGTCCTTACGTATAAAGCGACATGTCAAAAGTAGTGGTTTTCAGGAGAGCGTTTTGAAGATTTAATCTCTTCTGTAGAATTATCATAAAACATAAACACAATATTTTTTGTTGATCTGTAAAGATTAATGTAGGCTGTTTTTAAATATGTAACACAATTTGAAATATTTACAATATTTTCATCAAAATTGCAAGATGACCGTTTTTACGCTGACTATTTAAGGCTGCCCTTAACGTTTAAGTCATACATGTCTGTTTTTACTTTGAAAAAATAAAAACATTATAATAAGCCCTAAACTCATTCTGCACTATAAAAATGATTGAGTATTGTCATAATTTATAAGTTTATAAAATATAATTAATATAAATTCTGGCTCTTCATCAAAAAACCAAAAAACATGGACATATCTTTTTATACGCTGTTAATATAAGTCGTTTTTTGTATGTTATAATGCAACGAATAAAAGGATATGTCATTAATAACTATGGGTCCATAATGTAAAATACTAATAAAACGTGATTATTAGCTATATTAAACTGTTTAATCGTAAAAAGTCTACACATTTTTGTATATTTTTTTTATATTTCACATTGTAAATTTAAATAGAATCAGTTTTATTTGTAGGTTTATGTTAATATAGTAGTTAGTAAGTATTAGTGATATAATAACAGTAATAATTCCATTTTCACTAAAGGAAAAAAATATACAAATACTTCTAAATATAAAAAATAAAGTAACACTACTAAAGTTTTCAGTCTGAACTCTTATAATAATTAATTATATTAATCATCGCAAATCACAGCCGTACGTTTTAACTAGGGTTTAATATTTACATAATTAATAAAACTTTTGGGAGCTAGTAATTGGAATTAGTGTACGAGAGTGCGAGGAGCTATTGAAGAGATGTGGTGACTGAACGACAGATTTTCGTCAATTATAATACCCAAATATTTAATATTGTCTGTTCGGAGTATTGAAGGGCAACTGCATGACGTGTAATTTGCGTTGCAGGAGTGCAACTTTAACGGGATAGATATGGGGGGTTTTGATGAAGATGTAATGTGAAAAGTTAAATATTTAGTTTTATGTACATTAAGCGTAAGGAGGTTTGAGTCTAGCCACTCTGCGATAGTACTGAGACCTTTTTCCGCGATTTTAAAGACATCATCCCACGTATTTCCACGAAAAACTAAAGCCGTATCGTCTGCGTAACAAATAATATCCGCTTGATCTAGCTGCAGTTCCAAAAGATCGTTTAAGTAGACTAAGAACAGGGTAGGGCCAAGGACACTACCCTGGGGGTATAGATATTAATATATATATATATATATATATTTTAATTTTATTTTCCTTACATTTTACAATATTATACTTTTGATATTTTCAAAGTTACTTTTCTTTAATTGAGACTAATTTTCCAATATTATGCCATTGACGTTTATAGAGATACAAAAAACAAAAAATTAAGCGTTACCGTAGAATTAAAAAGTATCAGCGAAAAAAAAACTATATTTAACAAAAGTGAATTATAAAGAGAAAAAAAAAATATTAATATAAAGACTAAAACTTTATAAACTTTATTGAAAAGGTGAAAGTAGAATGTCTGATCCAAGGAACGAATAGGTATCACAGGTAACGAAGGCAACTTTTCTGGGATAATAAAGCGGTTCTCAGGCGAGTTCCAGTATTTAAAATCTATTATTTTTTATTATTATAAGTCTTGTTATGTATAAACCTTCCGTAAAATAATACCTTTACTATTACTGCTGCTTAATGTCATGATGTGTTCACATATTAAGTTATATAGTCTAGTATATAAGGATACTTACTTCACAATGTTTTGTATTAATTTTGGCTATATTCTGAGTTGGTTACCAAATAAATAATATAAGATAGACCGGTCTATGTAACGATGTTACAGGTAATTATCTACAAATTCCCATAGCTACCTAGTTACCAAAATAAGATATAAATAATGTAATTCAGCAACCTATCTAATCGAGCAGGTGCGCTTTACTATTTATTATCGCATCAACGCTGATCTTTGGATTACCATTGACATTGAAGTACAAAATTGATTATTCTTTATATTTTTTGAATTGATTCTAACCTTTAATCATCATGTTCCTGCCACACACTCGACGAGTAGCGTGGGAAGTGGCGAGGAAAAGAGGTAAAGACGTAGTGAGGCAACGTTACTCGTTACTCTAGAATATGGCGAAATTGAACAAATTTTAAGAGATATATTAATTTAAGAAAAAAAATCACACATACCAAACAACATTTAGACACAAAATACACAGACCGCGCAATTATCTTTCTTATGTTTTGTTTTATTTTGTTTTATTTTTTAAAATCTATTTTATATTATACTAAGTAAAGGCCGTGTTTCACCAAGCAATATTGAAGTTAACGCCATGTTAAAATACCATGCCATTTTATTCATTGACAGGAAATACGAGAGGGATAACATTATATTTAACATATCGTTAACTTTAACATTGCTTGGTGAAACCCGCCATAAGTCCCGACTTCACCAACGCATGTTAGTGTTAGCGGCGTGTTAAAATACCATGCCTTCATAATCAGTGATAGGAATTACGAGAGGAACAACGTGATATTTAACGAAGGATTAACTATAACATTGCTTGGTGAAACACGCCCTAAATATTGTAAATTAAATATAAGTAACAAGCTGTTAATTTTAAATATTTTACTACCTAAAATAAGTAAAAAAATGTTGGTCATCTGCAGGACACTCCTAGCCTAGTGGAGGAACTGTTTTTAAAAACCTTAATACCTACCTCTTCTGTTATAATGTTATCTTTTGGTGTTGTTTTTTATTATTAATATTGTTAACAGAAGCTTTGTATGATACAATAAAATTATATAATAACTCAGTACAACATCGAGCCAGCGCGAGGAGGCATAGTGGGTCCGACGTATTAGTTCACAAGTTTTAGCACTCTTATACACGCTCCGCAAATCTAGTCAATGTATAATGATAAGATATAATCAAAATCCGGCAGTGTGCGACACCGCAACAGCAGCGATGCGTTTAAATGTACTTAGAAACCATATACACAATATGTTCTTTTCTGCTGTATAGTAAATTGTTTATACCCTAAACTCCATATAAGGATTAATTCGATATTAAATATTAATAATAATACTGTAACAAAATCAATAGTAGATGAATTTGCAATGATAACAATATTTTAAACATAATAATAATGCCTCCTACACCGATTTCGGTGATGGTGGTCGGTTTCATTGAAACCAGATCAGCTTGGAGTTGTTTTTAAATTGCATGCGTGCATAATAAACCCAAGCACTCTCCCTTCCTTCACTCACGTAGCCCTGTGGGACGAATAATCGACACGACTAGCGGGAGATCAGGTACAGGATCGACTTTTTACATGCCCATCCGACGCATACATCATCTTTCTTGTCAAACAATCAGATAATCAGCCTGCACTGTCCTAACCCAACTTGGAAACATCATTCCTATGTTGAAACTTCGACCTCCGGATCGAGAGCTAGGCTCTGAACAACTAGACCACGAAAGCAGCAGTGGAAGCGTGCTGGGCTCATAAGTCATAACCCAGAGGTCCATGGATCGAATCCACGCTCGGCTACCATTAAATATTAGGATAGTAAAAAAATCAATAGTAGAGGAATATGCAAAATTTGCAATGATAACAATAGATTTTACCTGGGAGGGATGATTAAATATTTGCATAATAGTATAACAAAATCAATAGTAGATGAATTTCGAATCATAATAGCACCTCGGATCAATGATAACGAATTTCAGTTCAAATAGCACATACCTCTCAGAGTAGACCCCAGGGTGAAGACAGCGAGTGTCGCGACGAACGTTGCTATAAAGTCCGGCAACTTGTTGAAGAACTTCTCTATCGAGTCGGCATAGTTCTCCACCCACTTCACCCCATCGGTGAGAGGGTCCCAGTATTTGGGTTTCTCTTCTTCGTCGTTCTCTGTTACTTCTTTATTTTTGCCATTGTTAAGTCGTTGTCGCGTCTCTGTGGCCATGCTGAAAATGGATTTTGAAAATACATATTACATATTCTTTCAAAACTATTATATATTGTTTTTGAATAATTTCACGAATTTATTTGTTTAGGCCTAGGTTTAGGTTTATTATTATATTTTTTACTATCAATGGCTGAACAATCTCTATTGGTCTGTTAACCAAACACAAGTTAAAAAATTGCTAATTTTACAAATTAAAACGCAAGTATTATGATTGTAATTCATACTATTACCAAATTTCTTCCAAGAGCAAAAATTTCCCAAAAAAAGAATATAAATTAGTTTTTAAAAATTACAATGCTTTGCACCTGGCAGGGAAAACTTGTCATATTAGTCCACGCACAACTCAGTGTCAATACAAAAAGTATGGGAACCATAAAATTAACTATGAAATGTATCACTACCGCCACACCACCACAACAATCAGAAAATATCACGATACCAATGTGTGGTTTGTAAGAAATCACCTCGTTTATTTTCACATTGTAATGCAAATTCTAAATTCTTATCTGTATTTTATTCAATTCATCAATAATTACATATTCTTCGGTATACAAAAAAAGATTATTATTTGTATATAAATTACAAATTGGAATTATGAACTCACCTTGCGATTAACACTCATCCGAGTTTGTGGAAGGTATGCGTCTTAATGATACAAATTAATGAGCGATCGAACTTGCGAATTTTTTCTGTCTCCGTATCGATAACATTCTCATTTATTTGGTAGCCGCTATCGTCGTTAGCGTGATTACTTCTTATCTGCTTTGCCCACGTTCGTCATTGTACCCACACTATATTATTTTATGTATCGATTCGGGCGTGTCGTTGTTTATTTTATTTTTATAAATCGTCTTAATTCGCTTTTCTCGGTCTGTTGATGTTGTGGAACCACCGACGTAAAAAGAGGCGTGTTATAAGTTTGACGTTTATGTGTTGATCTTTGTATGTGTATGTCTTCCATTTTAATCTTGTTTTTTTTTGTTCCAAGAATGACGTGACCGAAAGTGTAATTTTTAGCTGCGGTTCATCATCATCACCTCGGTCTGAGTCGGGGGCTATTTTTGTTTTTACTATAGCTATTTATTACTATCTTCTTATATCGTTCTGAATAACTATAGGTAGGTAAGTATACTTGGCATTTTTCCTCTTTTCTGAAAAATATGTTGCATATGATACAACCACCAGAATAAAATAACAAAAATCATTTCCATTCCACGGACTCCATAATTTTTGTGCGAAATGTCAGCTGCATGAAAACCTAACAAACAAATGAATAAAAATTTACTTACTTGCTTGGTTTGATATTAGTTTAGTATTACAACCAACAAGGTGTACATACTATATTTTTATCACTTGGCACACAGGCAAATCATTATAAGAAATGTTTATCCGTTGTGTTATAATGTCACATTTTTTTGTAAGGAGAAATACAATTTGAATGAATTTCAGAGTATGTACAGCAAAGCAGTTCTAATTAAAAGTTTATAATTTAATTCATCACAATTAATATTTTGGGAAATTATTAATGTAATTTAAAATTAATTCCGAGAGCTGTTCCTTTTTTTTGCTTTTATTAGCTATCAATAGCAACTCGTGCTGAGTGATAATGACATAGGTACCTATTGGGTACGTGAGCGACTGCACGTAATCTGAAATCAAACAGACAATCAAAAAAAGTAATACACAATACTTATATTTAGTTGAGATTAATAGATAAAATAGCAAGTCACTTTCAAAACATTATTATTATACATAGAAATAGTAATGTTTATTAATAGCGCAGTCGCTAACTTACTACAACAAACGATTTGATTTAATGTCTATTAGGCAACAGTTTACGTAAAGCAGTTTGTTCTCTAAATGTAGATACGAACTTCGGTCACTATTTACTTCAAGTAAACACTTGGGTATTTAGTGCACAAGTAATGTTTATTTTAAGAATTTATATACAACAGTATAATATTGTACCTGAAGAAAACAACAGAAAGGTATTGTTTAATTCAAAAAGGACATTTTATCCTGCCGCCCTGGGCAGAGAAATGGAATAAAAGATAGCATTAGGTGCCTTTCACACACGCGCCGCAGTCCCTGCGGAATATACTTGGCTGTATTTTTTATTATATAGATAGAAAATAAGAAAGTTTATAATATGAAGAAAATAATAATTACGTATGTTTATTTTATTTTATTAGTAGCCTCGAAAGTAACTACGATTATTGCGTTATAGTACTGTCTAGTTGTATACTATAACTGTCTAGGATCCTCATCAACTGAACCATTTATTTGGTGTTGATGCTATGAGTTTCCTCTCCGGTAGAGTACTCATGCTACTCAAGGTACCTGGTTCTGCTCTATTGAAATGCTGGATATTCAAGGAAAAGAATTAGTAACATACTAAATAAATATCAACAATACTTTTTAAGAAACTGCTGATACCTTGAAGCTTTTTTGTGCCTTTCGTATGCCGCGTTTTTACAAGACTCACAAAAATTATGTCAAACAATAAGCAGTTTATTAAAAAAGATCGATAGTATACCATTTAGGTACTTTCTTTTTTTTTGTACTACTTTTGTACTTTCTTAGTTTCAGAAAACTACCGTGTCATCAAGTACCCAAAAGATTTTTCGGAAAACTCCTGAAAAGCCGCCGTGGCCGCAACGCGTGTGTAAGCACACTTAGGGCGTGCACAATTGCAAATACATTTCATTTCATTTATATCCGTAATTGATTAAAAAGTATCAACGAGGAGATTCCTTCAACGCTTCTCTTTAGGGTCCCGTACGCAAGTGTTCGTGGGGAGAATAGCAAGCACCTTCCCATCCACCATCTTTCCCGTGGGTGTTGTAAAAGGCGACATATGATATCCGGAAATGGGCCGCAGCTTTTCTGCGGACGCTGACTGCACTCACCAACCCGCCTGCGATTTTTTCGTAATCATAATCATTTATTCACAAAATGTGGTTTACAAAAGTTGTTACAGGGTATAAATAGTTCAAGCACATCTTACCATAACAATTGTGTTTGAATGGCAATTACTTAACATAATTATTAATATACTTAGCAAAAAAATACAGATTACAAAATTAATTAAATGTTTTCGTCAGTTGATATTATATAATATAATAGTAACATATTAGTATTCATTTACTTAAATTAGGTACCGAAAATATTTTTTTTAATGTCACAAAGGCGGACTTAATGCCATGCGGCATTCTCTACCAGTCAACCTTTGGGCGTTACAAAAGCAAAATTGTATAGGTGCCGGTAAAGTAACAGAATGATTTGACATATTTTATAAAGTAAAAAGGAAACATTACATATTATATACTAAAAACATAAATAAAAAAAAAATTATACATATACAGTCACTATAACTTTGAGATACGATTATACTATCTTTCTTTTTTTTTTTTGTAAAAAAAATGAAAAAAAAAAAATACATGTCTAGAATGAGAAAAGGTAGTACAATCATATCCCAAAGTTATAGTGACTGCTCTTTTTACACCCATTATACTATAATAATAATAAATAATAGTTATATTATACTACCTCGGGGGAGTCTTACGTCCAGTGGACGTCACAGCTGAAATGATTATGATGATGAGGCCCAAAGTGTAACAACTGGTTATTGAGACTTCGCTATCTGTCTGTCTCCATCAGTAGGAAACTATAACGGGTGTAAAATGGGTCAAAAACAAAAAAAAAATATTTTTGTTTAGTTAGTTTAGACCCAAAAAAAACAAAACACACTTCCAAAATGAGGAAATATAGTGACTGTTCTTTTTACACACTGTATCAGGAAACGTGATACCCAGCCAGATGAAATTTTCATGGATTATGTATTTCAGTGACCGCATAGAGCACAATAAAATAAATAATTCGGGCTCTCGCACGGAACACTTTGTGCGCGAGTACTTCTTGTTCTTTCTAATGCTATAAAACATAATATGTATAGAAATACACAAAAGACATTAAAACCCCAATAAAATAATGTACGACACAAACAATAAAAGAAATGCGTCACTTCAAAGCTTCCAAAATAAATAGGTACGGGGTTTTGCGATACATTAGAAAAATCAAAGGAAATTGGCGTACGGTAGCTTTATGTGGCACCCTGTTCAAAAGAAGTGAACTGTATCGCTTTATCCCGGTCGCCCGCGTCGCGTATCGGCCGCACCGCCCGCGCGCCCGGGCGCTCGACGACGGCTTTGTGTTAGTTACACACTTTTGTACTTTTTTAATGTCGATACCTTCTCACCTACTACGTAAGTTCGTACATACATTGCGTAGTACGTTACGTCTTTCTTTGTACGCCCAATACGCGTTTGGCTCTCGATTGGATAGGAGATTTGGATCGAAAACAGAAATGTACAGGAATTTTGAAGATTCGCTAAATGACACGCGAATTCGTCAATTAGCGAATGTCAAATCATTTTGTTTAGCGAACTCCGTAAGTGATAATGGCGATGGCATCTTGAATCAGGAATCTGGTGTGATATGTGTATGTCTGGTTACGACGATGCAGGCTGATTACATGTGCTAAGAATTAAAATATACGTTAATAGTTTCGATATGTTAAAACAGCAAGTAATTGTATTCTATCATAATACCGAACGCGTTCGACTTTGGTTTGACATGTCGAACGCGTTTTGGTTGCGATTGGTCTAATTTTTAAGCGACTTCCAAAAAGAAGGAGGTTCTCAGTTCGGCCGGCATTTTATAATGTATGTACACTGATTACGCTGTGAATAACTATTTAATTGACGCATAATAGCTATCATTTGGTCCCTTAACAAAATTACATGGTCTAGCCATGTTGATTTAGTTTACTACTGCTAATTTAGGAGTAACTAAAAAAGTAAGTGTTCTCATCTAACCCGGATAAAGTGTTAGAAAAGTAAGTGTTCTCATCTAACCCGGATAAAGTGTTAGAAAAGTAAGTGTTCTCATCTAACCCGGATAAAGTGTTAGAAAAGTAAGTGTTCTCATCTAACCCGGATAAAGTGTTAGAAAAGTAAGTGTTCTCATCTAACCCGGATAAAGTGTTAGAAAAGTAAGTGTTCTCATCTAACCCGGATAAAGTGTTAGAAAAGTAAGTGTTCTCATCTAACCCGGATAAAGTGTTAGAAAAGTAAGTGTTCTCATCTAACCCGGATAAAGTGTTAGAAAAGTAAGTGTTCTCATCTAACCCGGATAAAGTGTTAGAAAAGCTTGAACGAAAACGGTTGAACCGGTGGTAACCTATTAATGACATTCCGAGAAAAACTTGTTAAGTTTTATTTGGAAATATTTATATTTATATTTTCATTAGTCATGTCAAATTATTTTTACAAGTAATAAATACCTTACTGACAATAAGTATTGTGTTATATTGCTCTTTGTTTGTATTTAAAAAATAGGAGATGCATCCTGAAGATTTTCAAAGATGAATTATTGCAAAAGATATTCACTGTTTGGTACCACTATTGAATTTTGTAGTTACGAGCGTATCGATTCGAAATTAATTTACGACGTTCCGCTTAACTCATAATTCAATAGATGGCTATGAATATTAACCGCTGACAAAGGACAAGGCACACTGGATTATCTGGCAATCCCAGCATGTGCCAATTACGTAGGTATGAAAAACTGTTGTGGATACGGATTGTCACCATAAAAAATAAGAAAAATAAATTGTTATTTTTACTCTAAAACGTTCTTACTTTACCTGGAGAACGACAATGCTTTACTTAATACTTCGAACTGAAAATTAATTGCTGTTCGTTAGTCTCGCTTAACCTCGAGAACGGCTGAACCGATTCGGCTATTTTTAGTCTTGAAATGTTCGTGGAAGTCCTGGGAAGGCTTAAACGGTGATAAAATATGCTGTTTGTATGCTCAACGAAGTGGGCACGGGTCAGCTATTATTATAATAAAATCGTCGTAGTTGCGAGCGGTGTTGACCAATGAGCGTTCAGAACCGAATTTTTTTCCGACTCGCAGCTGACCGGCTTTTCATCTTGTACATGGCTGTAACGAAGTGCTCAAATTGAGCTTACAGCTGTACATGCGATTTTTCGCAATATCTGACAACATACTCTCCTAGGATATATCGGCGTTATTCGCTTGCAAAATAGTTTGTTAGCCAATAAAGTGGCACGTAAGCCATAGCGCTTTCATCCGTCCCCCGGCTAACTTATGGTGTATGGGACGTGTAGTTTATGGCGAAAAATAAACGTGTCAGCGTGTGACATGTTTACGGCGGAGTATGAGCTGGTATGAGCGATGTGGAGCCAACAACGGCGCTGACAGCCCGTAACTGTCACTAGCTGCATAGGCTATGGACCAGGTGATAAATTTTTTTATCAAATCCAAAAAAAAATATATAGCCTATGTTACTCGCGGAACCACTACGAATCAATTGACACCTTATAATATATTGACCACTACGAGGGAACATACATACATAATATAAACATAAATACATAGACTGCGAAAATCATTACCCGTCCTTTTGGCTTCGCTGAAGTCGGGTTAAAAATGAATGTGAACAGATCCTTTATAGGAATTAGGTTGTGCCACAGAACAGATAAAGAGGTTAGAATGGAAATAGTTTCAAATTTGTATCAGAACGCGTGTCGCCGCTCTTAATTCCACTACATGGAAGTAACCCAATACGTACGAGCGTTACGCACACAAATAAACCTCACGCACTTAGATCGCTAATTTGTAATTGGTTGTCACACTAACGTAAACAATGCATTAGATGTACACTTACACACGCGCACTTTTCTCATACACGCTAGGGCGACCGAAGGTCGATAATTGATATCGATAAAATAATTGTCACATTTTTTGCAATAGTTCGGTTCAATTTTTGAGGGGTGACAGGGTACCGTACGACTAATGTATTGTTCTTAGGGCCGATTTTTCAATACTCAGATAAATCGTCAAATAGTAGCCTGACAAATAAAATTATTTGCCTAGTTGTCAAGCCAATAAATATTTTCGATTTTTCAATCGTCTTATAGCTACAAAATAGCTATTAGTGGTATTTAACCAGACAACTTCACACTATTTGTGTGCAAGTGAGATGCACAGTTATTGCATTCAATATGTTAAAAAGAACAGCAACATGTTCGGTAGGTATAACTTTTTCAGTTGTCACTTGTCAGTTGTCAATATTGTCTTTCGAAAATTCAAGCTTACAAATAATTATTATGTATTTTTGTTGTGTAACATAGATGTAAATAATAAGGGTTTTATAATTTTATAAAACCATGTTCCATTTGGAACAAAAAAGGATGCGAGGACGTTCTGCAACTTTACCAACTCCGAACTTGTTAGTTGTAATAGAACTCGTGACAAAATATCAAACTACAAAATAGTAATTTTCTTGTATAGAATTTTATTGCCAATGGTATTTATTATTTTATTATCTAACATATTGCTAATCAAAACCGCTTACTTTTCAAAGGAGAAAAATATTATACATACAGACGAATTGAGAACCTCCTCCTTTTTTTGAAGTCGGTTGAAAGAAAATTGAACCGAAACTATTATATAGGTTTCTTCGTTGCAAACAAAATATAGGTATATGCAAAAATAAATTCATGTATTAATGCATGAATTAGGTTGGAACATTGCTTGAAATTTAAAGATTAATATCTTTTTGGTTTGCCATTTTATACCGGAAATTACTGATACATCTAATCATAAATTTTTTGCAGATTCAGAGTTGATGGACAGCTGATAAAACTACAATAGCAAAGATGGCATTATTTTCTAGAAAAGGAGCATAAAATATGTTATGTCTTGAGAATTATGATATGAGGAAAGAACAAAATATATATAAATAGAGCAAAATGCAGCAAACAATTACTGTGTTACTGACAATATCATCTTATTTGTAATAAAAATGTGAAACTTTATAATATTATGTTTTTTGTTTCTCCTTAATGTTTAAAGAGTAACATTTCAATAGTTTAGCGCACATAGTTTATGGCTGTGATTTCTTTATTCAATAACTAGCTGTGCCCGCGACTTCGTACGCGTGGAAAAGTGATTTAGGGCAGCAGTTCAAATACATTTTTAGTTTATGAACACTGTCGTTTGGATATTTAAAATCACTAATTTATAGTAATGCTTCTTTATTTATTTTTAATAATAATAGTTTACTGTCAAATAATGGCCGTTTTTGTCGTGAATGTTTTGAGGTATTTTTTCTATGAAAATGCTAAAAATTCCTACTACCAGCTCAAAAAATGACCGTGTATTAATATAATACCGAGCCGACTTCAAAAAAAGGAGGAGGTTCTCAATTCGTCTGTATGTATAATATTTTTTTTTCTTTTATGCGAACGGGACTACTTGATAGTACGCTCATATACGCGACGAAGATCTCTGTACTGAGATTTATATGGACTTTACACACACAGATAGACAGACAGACAGACATTTTTTTCAAAAATGTTATTTTTAGGTTCTGTGGGTTTTATAGACCTCCTTTTTTTAATTTTCACTTAAATATTCTTAATGTACAGACATGACCCCTCTACAGATTTATTATATGTATAGATAATCAATTCTATAAATAAGAAATCCTATTAATTAAATATTAAAGAGTTACATTATATGTTGTTTTATATTTGTTACTTGTTAGTAATAGCTTATTCAATGTCAATACTTGAGCACCAATGCACTCAACCACTACGCTGCCTCCATAGTACAATAGTCGACTGCATTGTTGTTGGTGCTCAACCGCGAGGTTACACATTCAAATCCCACCGAGAGAAAAAAAAAATCCAATGTTCCTGGGTCATTGATGTGTATTAAATGTGTGTATAATCTAATAAAAATAATTTGTGTATCGTATAAAAAGTATTAAATATATTTCCGTTATCGTTCGTAAAGTTCTTTGTATGCTTAGCACAGGGCCAGATTGAAGTGGTGTTCACAACGTCCATAGATATTATTAGTATAATGTGATTTGTAAGAAACTAGCTTGTCAGTGACTCAAAATATTCCTTGTGCTAGTTACAATCATCACTACTACTATTAGGCATAAGGTACTGTTGAAAATACAAGCTGGTCGGGGTTTTCTACCAGACAGATGTAAATAATTGAGGAATTCAGGTACCTCCTCGATTGCTAAGTCGTCCATTGCTTCAAAAACATCAATTTTATTAGATTCTGATACACAAAGAAATTGACGAAACTGTTAAATATAAATGCAGACACGAACTTATCGGGGAAATAAAGCCTTATCAGGCTCTTCAAGCAGCAGATAATTTTATTCCTTTAATAGGTGTCTTATTAGACAGTTAACAACTATCTGAGTATTGAAAAACTCAAAATATTGCTATTCGTCGAATAAACGCTATCTGGTTGTTTATCTGAGGATGGAAAAATCGGTCCTTAATAATCTATTTATTTATTTACTAGGCAAAAAAAACATACATTAATCACAGATATAACAATATAATTATAATAATGTCCGTATGAAATTATCTTTTATTTCTTAATAGAAAGCTAAATTAAATAAACAATAATATGACGGTAATTATCAATAAAGAGAGTTGCTTAAATTATAATATCATTTTCTTAGATCGACATTGTTTACATCTTGGTACAACACTATCGATACGCACGAAGTACCTAGAATTGAAGCTGTCATTCCGCGAGCGAACAATCGCTGCGAATGCAATACATTGCTCACTCGCAAAGACATTACACAAAATGGTACCCACGTATTGCAGCAATGGATAATTTTGCGCCTAAATACGAATGTATCGTTTTCGATCACGAACTACATAATGCTATGGAAATAATTACTAATATCACATAAAATTTAAAGTTTTTGGACTTACCGGTGGAAAGAAATTCCTTCTCGGGCTACACTACACACTTGGCTTCTTTTCCGACACGTTAAAACAGCGCAACACGGCATTTTTAACGATTTTTTATGGAGCTCCGTACGCTGTCACAGTAAGATTGTGACTGTTGACCGATAAAACGTGTTTCGGCTGACATATGATCATTTGATCATATTTACGGCGCGTCTGCCCCGCCTACAATGCCATTCTAATCTCTTTTACTCTTCTGTGGGTTGTGCAGTCCAAACAACGTTTATTAATGTTAATATAAGATATTTATTAATGTGAAAAAACACTAGAAAGTAAATAGCGATTCTTTCTATAGAGGATAGAAAAATCAGAATGACGGGCAGGCGAATGCTAACAGCATGACATAATAAAAACATGACAAATAGAACGTTCGAATTAATATAGAGTGCCAGGTATATCTGATGGTCACTTTATAAATAGAAATATTTATTTTACACAATAATAAATTATATTGATTGGTTTTTGAATAACCTGTAAATAAATCCAACACGCCCCCTCAAAAATTAATCAATGAACTTCTCATCTTAATACAATATTATATTACCTATAAAGATCGCTATTAAAACTTTCTAGTGATGCCTGGGGAATAAGTACAATATTATAACAGTCCAACATTTGTTGCTAAGGATTAGGAAAACCCAGGAAAACCTAATCAGACCATTGTGTTATTAATCAAATTATTTACATTTAATCATAAAACATTTTACTATTTTTAACTATATAAATAATAGCATAACTTTTAATCCATAAAAGAAAATAATCTCTTCTAGTAAATACAAACAAAATATCAATACACTCTGTGAATAATTCCATTTCTCACACAGCAGCACACGGTGACTGTAGGTGACGGATTCGTTAGCTGGAATAGAAGGAATGTATTGCAATTAGATAACAACACTTTATAAATGTGTTTTGGTTTCTGGAAAAAATATATTTTATATCAATATGTTTTGACCATTAGCAATACTAAAATACAACTGTTATTATCTTCGAAAAGTATCATCGGTTCATTGATGTAAATTTTTATGCTGAGAGCTAAAAGCTTTTCTAACAGGACAACGCCATGTAAATGGCGGACCGATGTTTGTCCTTTTGTAGTCCATGATATTGTAAACTGATCAAAAAGCTTAAACAAATAACCTGTGATACTTTTTCTGTTAGTTATATCACTTCACTTCTGCCTCTAGTCTGAATCTACATAAATAGCCACTTAAGATACTTTTAGATCGATAGTACCTTTGAGATACCTTAAGACCATTTTTAATTTTTAAGTTCTGAATTATATTTTATTTATGTATCGGCTAAGTATATTCACACTAGTGCTTAAGTCAAGACGTATAAGATTTTGTATACTTATGTATACAAAATCTTTGTATGAGATGGGAATACGATCTTTAAGTTTTATTTATTGCCTATCACTCCTCCTTAACTCACTATTTTTATTTGTAACTTCAGAATCTACAAAAGTAGAACAATCAGTTTGTATTTCAGGCATATGCGTTTTATCTACGCATTTTAGAAGGACATTCATTTTCATCAGATTTATTTTCTGATTTATTACTGTCAGTATTTAGTTCATGAGACACTGATTTTGATGGCATATACATTATATCAGTTTTGTCTCGGGAATTCGTTATATTCCCTTCAGGCTCCAGAAGAGACCGGGTTTTTATGAAATTAATTGCATCAAATGTGACACTGATTACGATGGCACATAAGACCTATCAGTTTTGTCTTGAGAATTTCCCTTCAGGCACCAGAGGAGACCTGGTTTTTAATAAATTAATTTCATAACAAAAACAATATCCCTGACAGTAATTCCACAATCGGGATTCCAAACTTTGTAACCGTTTGGTTCGTTGCCTACCAGTATTCCTTTCCATAATTTTACATCAAGTTTATTTTACTGGTTTTATCACGTACAAAAACGATTGATTCAAACACTTTTAGATATTAAATATTAACTATGAGGCTTTTTATTATGCCACATTTCAAATGATGTGTGAAATAGTTTCAGAGCTCTATATGGCGTAACATTAATTGACAACAGTAACAGTTATAATTGCTTTACAACACTCACACTTTACGCTCTGCAACACCGTTTACTTGCGGAGTCCTAGGAACATTCCTTTTTCAATACAGTAGTTTCACATTTCGGTGGATAAATACTCAGTTATTAAATATGTTACACAGTAATGAGTATACTGGTCTATAAAAGTCACAAAATAGTTTTATTATCAACTGTGGAAGGAGTGACGGGTCCGCACACATCAGAGTGCACAACAAATAATGATCGTATAATGTGATCTTTATTTTTCATTTAATTAAAAGTTAGTCTCGTCTGTTTCCCCTTTATATAATTTTCTCATCATCTCTGGACATTATGGTTTTTATTAAGTCAACGGCATAAACCATTATCTAATCCAAAAAATGTCTTTCTACTAATGTGGCATAAACGCTAATGCCACAAATCGTAGCTATTTCTGTCGTTTTGCATACATGGGACACAGATCAGCTAGTAGGTAACTGATACAACAAAATCTAAAGCATAAGTTGTATGCATAAATGTGTACTTTTCGTATTGAAAATTTTAGTCATACCAGCACGTTGTATTTTTGATACCAAAAGCATTTGTATTGTGCCTCAGAACAATACATGACATCCTCCAATTTTCCTTAAATCACCATGTTGGTAGTTATTAGTTACTCTCCCCTTCTTCTTGGCTGAAACATAGTGACCAGATTTTGCAACTGAAATTTTTTAAGTATATGTGAAAAATAAGTGAACAAATCTTCCCTGTTTATGATGTGATCTGAAGCACCGGAATCTTAAATAAATGACACATTTGACCCCAGATGGTCTGTGTCTGTATATTCTCCTGTCATAAAAGCAAACCTTTGCGACTCATTTTCTTGTGGTACAGTATAGGTTCTTCGTCTGTAGCATTTAAAACATCCAATTCACATAATAGCGATAGACTTCGGAATTTCCACACGCTATAATTCTCACCATCAAATGATTTAACATTTCGTTTTGACTTTGAATTTTCCATTCTTTGTAATTTTCGATTCCGACTTTTTGTAACGCAGCGAAATAATAACACGCGAGGACTGGGCACATAACCTATGGGAATTAGGTTGTGCAGTCCAAAAAACGTTTATTAATGTTAATATAAGATAATTATTAATGTGAAAAAAACACTAGAAAGTAAATAGCGATTCTTTCTATAGAGGATAGAAAAATCAGAATGACGGGCAGGCGAATGCTAACAGCATGACATAATAAAAACATGACAAATAGAACGTTCGAATTAATATAGAGTGCCAGGTATATCTGATGGTCACTTTATAAATAGAAATATTTATTTTACACAATAATAAATTATATTGATTGGTTTTTGAATAACCTGTAAATAAATCCAACATCCTAAGGTCGAATTTTAGTAGTTATTTTGTAAGGTACAACAATAAATACAATAATTAGTTAAAATGTTGAATTGAAATATCATTTGAAGTTGTTTTCTACCTAAGTATACAACAATCAAAAGGCTAGCAAACCGTCGGCGAAATCGTTGTTATCATAAATAAATATTTGCTGGAGATCGGAATCATTTTAATTTTAAATGAACTAGCTCCGTCGGCCATCTTGCGATTAATTCGCCGGAGTCAATCAGGAACGGTCCCGAGACGAAATTTACGACAATAGTAGACGGGAATTAAATTTTGTTTCTTGTTTATTTGTGAGTGCCAATAGGAAACTTCGTTTTCTGTTTGAATAATGGTCCCGGGACGGTTCAATTTTATTACACCCTTCCATTGTCGAGCTTTTTAACGCTAATTCAGTTTTATATTCCACTCAACTCAGATTAAAACAACAATAGCTCCGCACACTGATTTCGGTGTCGGTGGCCTATTTCGTAATAACCTGGCCAGCTACGCAGGATTTTTGTGCCCAAGTGTGTGCGCATACACAAGGGTCAATACTGTAACTCTTCCATAAGGAACTCTCATAACCCAGTGGGACGGAAACCGACAAGGCCGGCGACAGAATAGGTGCAGTCCTAACCAAACATGGAAACAACCTTTTTTTCCCAGAACCTCCGGGTCCAGAGCCAAGCTTATTTGATACAGGTCGTATAACAATTTGTTTAAAAATAAGAAAAGGTTGTGGCAAAGTACCAATGAGACATTTTCAGATTTCAAGTGAATTATACGGACGCTAAAGACTAACAAAAGAAAAACATAGTGAGGAAACCCGCACATGGTTGACCGCAGACGGCAGACGTATTGACCAGTCATTCCTCTGGACTAGGGCGACTATGTTGTGAGAATGCCGTGTACTGGGCAATCATCTTGTTCTAACTTAAGTGTTTCGCTCTTGTCGGTGGAGTTTTCTCCATTCCTCTCTGCACTCCGCCCTTCTCCTGACCTCCTGATACGACACGACCATCACTTTCTCCTTCACCTGGTCCATAAAAGTTCTTCTCGGCCTTCCACGTTTTCTTCTACCTTCTATCTTTCCTTCAATTACTCCTCTAATAAAGTTGTCGTGCCGTATCATAATAATAATAAAAACATTACTCAACAAACACATTTACATTACACTCACATCACAAAGTATCGGCAAAATAGAATCACCAATTAGTGTCCTAATATATTTCCTCTTCTGTTCTCGATGGTTTTTAATATATCTGTCTTTTCATTATATAATTCCAAAACTTCTTCATCACTTGTGCTGGGCAACCTGGGCAAAATGTAGCATACATTTAAAATCACCCATTCAAACCCTACATTTAAAAGTGACGTCACAATCGATTGTTCCCTTCTCATTCGCACATTATATTTAAAAGACTAATATCTTTATTATTTTTAATGATACTTAGAAAATAATTCGATAGTCTTATTATAACTATTGAATCTCGAGTAACGTTTTGTGTCTGAAGCCTTAGATTAATAAGGGGTTATTGTTCTAAGGCTGAAGCTAAATTAAGGGGCATGCTGCCATTTTGAAGTTAAGAAATTACAAACATAATTAAGTAGCTTCGTACTGAGACGGAGAAACTTCAAACATTCAGGTGTATAGGTTTAAAGATATTTATTATCAACAAAGGCGAGATGCCACTTACGTGATAAAATTGTTTTACTTAAATCGTTTATTTATGTTTTATTTAAGTTTAACTTTTTTGTACATGTAGTATACCAAGGTGGGTCCTACGTGCAACACCAATTAAGACGCCCTCTGTAGTAGGGATGTTAGGGGGCTCCGTTACCGTAACCGAAACTATATGATATCTGATATAAAATATTAACCGTAACCGAATCCTACCTACTGTAAAAAGGAAAAAATTACTGACGCCGACGCCAACGCCGAAACCAACGAAACGTCGAAACCGATGCCGACGCCGAAACCAACGGAACGTCGAAACCGATGCCGACGCCGACACTGACGCCGACGCCAACGCCGAAACCAACGAAACGTCGAAACCGATGCCGACGCCGACACTGACGCTGACGCCAACGCCGAAACCAACGAAACGTCGAAACCGATGCCGACGCCGACACTGACGCCGACGCCGACGCTGAAACCGATGCCAACGCCGACACTGATGCCGACGCCAACGCCGAAACCAACGAAACGTCGAAACCGATGCCGACGCCGAAACCGACGCCGACACTGACGCCGACGCCGACGCCGATACCAACGAAACGTCGAAACCGATGCCGACGCCGAAATCGACGCCGACACTGACGCCGACACCGAAACCAACGAAACGTCGAAACCGATGCCGACGCCGACACTGACCCCGACGCCGACGCCGAAACCAATGAAACGTCGAAACCGATGCCGACGCCGACACTGACGCCGACGCCGACGCTGAAACCGATGCCGACGCCGACACTGACGACGACGCCAACGCCGAAACCAACAAAACGTCAAAACCGATGCCGACGCCGAAACCGACGCCGACACTGACGCCGACGCCGAAACCAACGAAACGTAGAAACCGATGCCTACGCCGAAACCGAGGCCGACACTGACCCCGACGCCGGCGCCGAAACCAACGAAACGTCGAAACCGATGCCGACGCCGAAACCGACGCCGACTCCGACTGATGGTGTTATTTCCAGATACATAAAATCGATCCGATTCCAGTAGTAAATGGTAATAATCCAAATATCGCAAACTAAAAACCGGCAATTCGTTTCCAAGAACTTGAGTGCTGTGCTCAAATAATTAGTATAACAGCTTTTGTGCTATCTGATACTGAGAAATGATATCTAATACGTAAAATACTCGGATGCTTCGTGGTAATGAAGGTAGACGTATAAAATGGCTGTATATTAGTTGTAACTATCGTATGTAAAGACTTTGACAGCTTGCCACAAAGTTAAATAATTACAAATAATATTTGAAACCCTTTACATAATATACAATTATCATCTCTTATAAGTTGTATCTACAGATAACATTAATTAAAGATGAAAGAATTGTTTCCGTATAATAGGTTCCGAAGCTAACGGTTTTAATGAAATTTTGACCACGAGGTAGGAAGCAGGTTACTTTAAATCGTCATCTATACTAGACTATAGTCAAAAATTATGTTTGTAACACGCAACACTGCACTACAGAGGTCTTTATGGAAATGAAAGTAAATAAGTAGACTTGACACAGCCGCGCGTAAAACAGAGTACCAGAAACAAATATGTAAGAAGTGAGAACGTGAGGATGATCTCGCTAGGTTAGTATAAGAACCGGTGGTAGACGTCACATCACTCGCCGCTCAGATTTTTTTTTTTTGTAAAAAGTTATTCTTAGGGCCGATTTTTCAATCGTCAGATAACTTTTATCTAAGGAATAACTATGTGACTTGGGCAGATTTTGTATGGAACAAATTTCAAAGTCTATTCAACAGATAAAAGTTATCTGACGATTGAAAAATCGGCCCTTAGTCGAATGTTTTAATGATGAACCGTTTGAGCTGAAAACTCACACGCACGGGTACCTACGCAATAAACTCATTTTTCAAATAAATAAACCTCTTTATTTTGGTCAACGAAAATCCATACTCTATTCTATTGGTTAGTAAGGCTACCTTGGCAACTCGTCTCGACCACCTGAGTCCAGATCCCAGAGCTGGCTCCAAGAAAGAAAGGCGAGGAGACTGTGCGACCCTCAATTCTTTTCAGTTCAAATTTAAAGTAGTTCTCTCCTGCCTCTATTTCTTATACTAGGTGTAAAATAAATGAGTGATAATAATTTAGGGTGGAGAACGGTCCCGTATATAGAGTTTACTGTGAAAGTACCAGCGCTGAAAGACTTACTTTTCACTCTCATGTTTGTATGAGATTTTTTTCTACACCTTGCATATATATTTACAGCCTTTATTCGGTGCAAATTATAAAATAATCAATCTAAAGTTTAACATTTAATTTATGAACTTAACCTGACCTTAGCCAAGAGGCATACAAAGTCCGTCTCTGTATGCCACTAGGCTAAGGACCCCCCCCCCCCCCCCCCAACTGTTTCCACTGTTCCCTCTGACGTAATCTCTATCTTAATTAACTAATATTATATTAATTCTATTGTTGTATCAATAAGAAATCTAGATTTCCCCTTTGTTCTGTATTATATCGAGACAATTTGTACAAAACGGCCGGCTCGTGTTAAGTGCTCAATAAAAAATAATAAACCTAACTCACTGGCGCACATTACCGCCGGAGTTAATGGCGGTTACGTGACGTCACTGCTGAGTGCGATGACGTCACCCGCGAGACGTGTATTGTGTAGCATTTGATAAGAAGGCCGATTAGGGTAGATCATTGCTCTTATCAAAAGAAACTCGATCCTACCTTTCAATTAATAAAGTTTATTTTTGGGTGATGAATAAAGCTTATTGATGGATACCCACCAAGTTTATCTACTTGTTTGTTTAAAACTATTAAGACAATTTTAATTTTGATATGATCTCATCAAAATTGTCTTGAGTTTTTGTTGAGGATTTCACAACTTTTTATGGTAGAAGAACTTTTTAAATTTATGTTTATGATAGGTTTTCCATTGTCTGATAACCCGTAACACAAGTTCTTCGGACACTTAAGATGAAACACCACGGTCTAGAGAAGTGCATAATAGGTATTTGTAAATTATATAGCTCTCTCACAACTGCCCGATCTAACCGATGGAGACAACTGCAGCTTGAACTGAAATTACCTATTAAAATCATGAGAAATTGACGATTAGGACACCCCTGTTTCTTCCACCAAAACTTAACAGACTTAGGTATTTTTTTCATTATAAACTATAATTTTAAACAAAAAAAAAACCGACTTCAAAAGGTAAACTAAAAAGCAAAAAATAAATTTACTTCGCACAAAGTAATACTTATTTTCAGTTAAGTAAATAAATTTATTCTATAATTTTGAAGTCGGTGCCAAGTCCAGCGTTCTTTCATAATTTGTTTTCATTTAATATTAGTTTGTAAGCCAGTACTTTGGTAGGTACGTAATATATAGTAATAGTTACATTGATAGTTGTATATTTTTTTCTGATTCTTTTTCTGTGATTGCCTACATATATTTAGTAATTTGATATTGCAGTAAGGTTGTTGAAGTACTTACTTGGCACCGACTTCAAAATTATAGAATAAATTTATTTACTTAACTGAAAATAAGTATTACTTTGTGCGAAGTAAATTTATTTTTTGCTTTTTAGTTTACCTTTTGAAGTCGGTTTTTTTTTTGTTTAAAATTATTTTATTTTAAGATTTTTAGTTATGGGTAGACTGAGTAGGGATATTTACCGCCAGAGCAGCGCAAAAATTATATATATCAAGTTGATGAAATGATATACAAATTTTAATAATATCAAAGTCGGTACCAGCCAAACTGAATATGATTTCTATATAACTCTTTTATTATTTTTAGTCGATTTACATTTCTTTATTTGGCTTAAAACAATTTTTTCCCTTTTTAATATTTACCTATTTCGTCATATTGTTATGATAGTATATATGGATACCTACTATCCGGTGAAGACAGAGGTGGTGTTGAGTACTGTAATTGATATAGTGGCATCGCTTAAAGTATGCTTGCAGTACTTTAAGCGATGTCGTAATTTCAAAACGTTATTCTTTCTTCAAAGACTATGCAGTCCTGTATGCCTGTTTCTGATCTATGCGGTATACCTTGATAGTTGATTCAAAATTATGTTTGTTTTTAGACGGATATAAGCATATAGAGTAACATAAGGATGTTACTCGAAAAAAATACAAAATTACTATGAGTGTTCCTATAAATTTCGAGGAGTTCCCTCGATTCCTCACGACACCATCATCAGGCATGCACTTTGATAACTATGAGACCAAGTTCGACTGTAATTGACGTAGTGGCGTATGCTTGCATTTCTTTAAACAACGCTGAAATCTTCAAACGTGTATCTTTAAGGACTCAGAAGTTCTGTTCACTACTTTAGGTCCAGGATATGGTGCAAAATCTTACTATTTGGTAACATATGCTTGGGCTACTTCAGAAAAAATCAAAATCGATATATGTTTCCATATAAATTTTGAGGAGTTCCCTCGATTCCTCACGGATCCCATCATCAGGTCACCACTTTGGTAAACACTGGTACAACAATGTAATTGACGTAGTGGCGTATGCTTGCATATCTTTAAACAACGCGAAAATCTTCAAACGTGTATCTCTAAGGACTCAGAAGTTCTGTTCAGTACTTTAGGTCCAGGATATGGTGCAAAATCTTACTATTTGGTAACATATGCTTGGGTTACTTCAGAAAAAATCAAAATCGATATATGTTTCCATATAAATTTTGAGGAGTTCCCTCGATTCCTCACGGATCCCATCATCAGGTCACCACTTTGGTGACAATGGGACCAAACGGGAAGCACCACCTTTCAAATAAAAAAAAAATCATCCAAATCGGTTCACCCAGTCGAAAGTTCTGAGGTAACAAACATAAAAAAAAAAAAAAAAAAAAAAAAAACCTACAGACGAATTGAGAACCTCCTCCTTTTTTTGGAAGTCGGTTAAAAAAGGCTTGAGCTATATTTCTATGTTTTTTACATAAAATGTACTCTAATTTGTTTCCTGAATGTTCAAACACAGCCGAAAATCTGACCATATTTTTTAGGTTTTTAAATGTCCATTGTCCATATTTCTATTAATAATAAATTTATGAAAAATAGGGACTCACTAATAGTAAACATGTCTACTCAAGAAAAAAAATGTTACTCTAGTGGCATTATCTAGGGAGAAAACAGTGAAAATGAAAATGAAAAATCTTTTATTTCTAAATCGGTTAGGTTACGAACACTTTTAGAATTATCCTACATGATGACCTACCACCGGTTCGGGGACTAACCCGTTGTTTTTGTATGGAAAAACGGCTGTTGTGTTGAACCTCTTAACACGGGTCCAGATTGACGTAACAAGCGTCCATCCTCCTGGAGTTGCCAAAGAAATAATATTAGAAATTATTTATGTTTCGTAAGCGTTTATTAATTTGCGGACCGATCCCAAGTTCCGACTGCTGAGTTTGACAGTTGAGAATAAGAAAATATGAAATGTCGGATCGGATCCGACATTTACAAAAACTTCGCGCAGTTTCCAAGTTTTACCGACTTGGCGAATCGATGATTATGAAAAATTCCCCGAACTTCGCGAGTGGAAATTGCGTTTCTTATTTAAATTACTTTCGTAACTGCATTTCATTAAGTTTATTTTTGAGAATGAGCGTGCGAGAATTGGGTTACGAGGAGGAATGTTGGAATCACATTATGTTCATTATGTCCTTTGATCGCCTCCGTGGTCTAGTGGTTCAGAGCTTCGCTCTCGACCCGGAGGTCGTGGGTTCGATTCCCGCGTTGGAACAACAAAAAAGTTATGTTATTAGAATATGTGTAATTATTCTAAGGTTTTATTGAATGTACTGTAGGTTCTTGATGGAAATACATTGTACACAGTAATAATTAGAGATGTAACGGATATCCGGTAACTATCCGGTATCCGGCCTATCCGGCCTTGTTTTCACTATCCGGCCGGATACCGGATAGTAATACAGTATCCGGCCGGATACCGGATAGTAAAATTTTAAAAAATCTTATTATTTTATAAAGGCAAATCATACTCCAATAGGTTGTGGACACCGTTTATTTTTATAATCGCACATCAAAAATGTTTGTTTTATTAACAAATGGCAAATTGTGATGAATAAATACCAAATTTTACGCGATAACACTCGAACGCCCCCGAGTCGACCCGATCTCCGGTTACGTGCGGCGACCCGAATGCGCCTGAATAGTTCCGATCTCGTTCACCGCGCCAATATTGAAATCAAACTTATTATTATAAAGGGTGTAAAAAGAGCAGTCACCATAACTTTGGGATATGATTATACTTCCTTTTCTCATTCTAGAAATGTTTTTTTTTACAAAAATTTCACAAAAATAAATTTTTTTGCTTTATTGTAATTTTTGCGCCAAAAAAATAGGAAATGGTGAAAAGTTTTTTTTTTTTTTTAATAATAAAAAAAATACATTTCCAAAATGAGGAAAGGTAGTATAATCGTGTCTCAAAGTTATAGTTGCTCTTTTTACACACTGTATATTATCAAAAAGGCCGGATATCCGGCAGCCGGATATCCGGCGCTCCGGCCTAGTAGCTTGCCGAATATCCGGTATCCGGTATCCGGCCAAACTACTATCCGTTTCATCTCTAGTAATAATACACAAATTACTTGCATTTTATCCACTTTATTAGTTGTAGTAGGACTACACCTGATGATGACTTAGTCGAAACCGTTCGTGTATTTCGATAAATCTTATATTAAACAACTAATAAAGTGGAGAAAGTGCAAGTAATTTGTGTATTATTACTGTGAACAAAAATGTTGTTTTCGAGTTTGGTTAGGACCACCTGATTGTCTGACAAGAAAGATGATCCATGCGTCGGATGGGCATGTAAAAAGTCAGACCTGCGCCTATTCTCTCGCCAGTCGTGACAGTTTATCGTCCCACTGGGTTATGAGAGTAAAAGGAAGAGAGAGTGCTTCTGTGTATTGCGCACACACTTGGGCACTATAAAATAACTCCTGCGTAGCTGGCCTAGTTTCATTGAAATCGGCTACCGACACCGAAATCGGTGAGGGGAGCTATTATAATTATTATTATTATGTCCTTAGTGTACTAATCATAAGTTAATCTAACACAGCTTATGATCAAAACTAATCATAAGCTGTTCCATGGATCACACAAGTAACACGTCATAAATCGTCTACAATAGACGTAAAGGCCTTTATATATATAATCATAAGTAGTTCGTATTGAAAATTATATTTTTTAATACTGCGGTAAAAATTGTCTATAACATTAGGTAGTGTATGTTGTTATTTTATTTATTTGGTGTATTTCGAAGCATTTTTTTATATATTAAGATTAACTGCATTAATAAACCTGCACACCACCTACATAAGCTTTTACTAAGCCTAAATAAATATTTGTAAAACTGTACTCAAAGTTTTAGCTTCCCGTGTTCAGTTTCATTTATTATGATTTAAAGAATGTGCCTACAAAATATGATATTTTAGATTTTTCATATGGTTGTAAATTGTATTACACTTAACAAGTTTTTACCGTGGTAACTGTACTGATTGACTATTCAATCCATACTCCATTGTCGATAGTCGGTCGCCTTAGGAATATAATAACTAAATTATGTCTATTGTCTAGTAGTTTCATAACCGTCTGTAGTCTAGACTTCGGCTTTCGATGTAATTGAATGGAAGATATAATAGTAGGGGAGCCCAGAATGCTAAACGTGTAGTTACTCGAGCGTTAAGGAGACCTAGTAGGTTTTGGTGCTTAGATGATAGTTGGAAAAAAAATTAGTTTTTTTAATTTCGTGGTGGAATCAGCAGATGTAGCCTTATTCAATCTTTGAAAAAACAAAATTGACATGAAACAGTTTTATAATATAGGTTATTTATATTTATTTTATAATATAATATGTTATTTATATTTAGATTCAACAATATTAACAAGACTATTACGCTGAGTCGAATAAAAAATATTTGAGAAACTCAATTATTATTTAACTTAATGCTTTACTTTTTGACATTTACATAAGTCCCTATGAGCTTAGCTGACTTCCAAATCTTCAGTACTTTCTGTAGGAGCTTATTTGACACCTATTTTACATCTCCAACTTTAATCTGGTCATAATTTTTTTATACTTACGTATTAATTTTTTTTAACCCCGCCAATTATATTTAATAAATCATGACTAGATTACGTGAGGCATGTGGGGCACTTATTATTATACTATCAAAATCTGATGCGCTTGAGTTGCTACAAAAATCCCCTTCGTCTCCCCTTCGTCTCTCCTTCGTCTCCCCTATTATAATATAATATAACTTCGCCGTTACTAGCCCGAAATATTACTAAGCGTTTGTAAAAACTCTACGTACGTGATGTGTGCTGTAATGTGAATATAACATACTGTCTAACCTGAAATAATATTCTATTACAGTACCATTTGCAGGTTTCAACACTAGATCTTCTCCTCAATCTTAATAAATATTTTATGTAATACCTTGGTAATGTATAGATTTGCCCAAAACGCCCGATAATGTATGAAACATCACAAAGTAGATATATAAGAGAGGCACGACCTAGTACCATTGGTGATACCATTTTCTGGCTATTTTTGTTTTCTTCGGTTTTCAGGCACATTCCGGAAACCGCCATCTAGCGCCACTATCGGAAGATACTAATTACTAATTTCATTTCGTATCTTCTTCTTAATTAAGAAGTTGAATTTAGCTTAATGTGATGTTATGCTTAAAACATATGCTTATCATTATTTTAATGTCAACATTTGTACTTAATTCGGAATATTTACATTTTATAATTTACAAACGTTAATAGTAGTGACATCTATTGCATTTTTTTGTATTAAACATATATTGTATGGGATGGTAGGACATGGCACGGGGCTAGACTGACGTGGTATAAAGCGTTCATAGATCAAAAAATATATTTACTCTGTATAATATTAGTATAGATAGGCTACTATTAAATATCATCTGACAGAGGTGCAGGTCTACCGTCTACCGGGTAAGTTATGCACAATGAGTCTGTTGGCATAATGGTGTAATTAGAGGCGAAGTGCTCCATTGTCCCGCGTATCGGAGACTGCATTAGCGTGGTGGTTGTGTTGCGCAAATTAAGCGAGAGTGTGGTTTATAACAATATGCCTACATGTTAAGAGATGTTGCCATGTACCGTACATTTTAACACGATAATAATATAAAAAGTATCCAAACTATGAAAAAAAATTAATACTCCACTATCCGCCCGTCTGATTGTCATCAGGATTATCGCATAAGTTGTGATAGTGTGTTAAAGTTTTAAGATAAAAAAAGTACCAAGGACAGGTTGTAATATAAAAGTGAGTAATTTATACGCTATCTATGTTTAATAATATTTAGCTAAAAAATTTTAAGTAACTAATACGTTCAACATTTTAAGAAAACTATTATTGTTCGAATATAACCTCGCTTTAATCCATTTCAGCCTCAGATTAATCAGCCGACCATGACAAAAATAATGTCATTATATTGGCTAACTAACCCTTCTCCAGCAAGTTTGTGACAGGGTCAAACATGGGGGCCTTTCATGTTAATAATAGTCGGACGAATTTAACATTAATTAATATAAAATGTTGGTTAACATTTCTAATAAGCCATAACATATAATTAAACCGGATATCTTTAAATAGAAAAGTATATCTATAAAGAGAAATATTGTCTCAGCTCGTATCACATCACACTTTTTTGATCACATCACAATAAGAAAGGCGATAGGTTCTGACCGTATAATACGTTTGTTAGTCCGTCACGCAAAAACTACGAAACGGATTTTGATGTAGTAGTTTACATGGTGGATTGATTGGGTTATTTTTACCGCATCAAAAAGGATGGTTCCCGTGGGATTTGATACGTCAAACCATAATTTTTCTGAAATAGATAATATTTTTTTAAATAGATGTTTCCCGTTACTTCCCACGGGAAGTAATGGGAAACATCTATTTCAAAAAATATGTTACAGGAAGCGTATCTAATTTATATCTAAGGGATTGTATATGTCGCAGTCATCTGATTGAATCTGCTTTTTTAATTGAATCACTAGGCGGTTATATAATGGCTTCAAACAGCTCGTACAGATAGCAATATGTTGATAAATTTTTTGATAAATTTACTTTAATACCTATACGTTATAATAGTACACATTCGGAAATTTTGAAGTTTAATGATAAAATATGAAATGGTTGTCTTAATCTCGTATTGGTTTATTCGTCATTCAATTAAATAGCTGATTCAATTAGATGACTGCGACATAATATACATTTCGTAGGTCGGAAGTATGTAAACCTTAAAGGTATTGGACACCCATCCTTTTGGTATAAGGAACCTATATAAAGTAATTACATAATTTATTTATAATGGTTTCATGTTCAATAAAATTTGTGAATGTAAACGTTATCAAGTAAGTAAACACTTTTCCAAAAAATATATTTAGGCGTTTATCTTTTTTGGCGGAGACCTGTTTATTCTAAGGAATATAACGGGTGTAAAAGAACAGTCACTATAATTTTGAGATACCTTTTCTCATTTTAAAAATGTGTTTTATTACAAAATAAAAAAAAACGTTATTCTTGCGACAAAAAAGTTTGGTAAAAAGAAAAAGAAATTTGAATTTTGGACAAAAAAAATTACATTTCTCAAATGAGGCATAATATTTCAAAGAATAAAATATTCTGACGACCTCCGTAGCGCAGTGGTTGAGCGCCTTGGTGTACGAGCGAGAGGTCGCGGGTTCGAATCCCGCCGAAAGTTTTCAATGTTTCTGGGTCATGGATGTCTATTAAATTTGTGTATAAATCTCAAATAAGTGTATTTTTAAATAAAAAAACCTATTAAATATATTTCCGTTGTCTGGTACCTGTAACACAAGTTCTTCTGATACTCAGCACGGGGCCAGATTGACGTGGTGTGAAGCGTCCATAGATAGATTAATTATTGATTAATAGACCTTTCTGACGTATTCTCTTTATACATTGTACAATATGGACAATACATTATAATTATACATTAATACCTTGGAATTGTATTGCTCGTTTTGCTGGCGTCCATAAAAATACGACAAAAATCATTTACGTGAAATTTATGTAAATAAAAATATTTTCGCGTCGCGTCGCGTCGCCCACATTACAGTTCGGTCAATCGGTGGGCTCAGCACGCACAATAGTAACATAGGTTGTTACTACCTTTATCAAATAAAAAATGAAGACGGCACTTTTCACAATCTATACTAATATTATAAAGCGGAAGAGTTTGTTTGTTTAAACGCGCTAATCTCAGGATCTACTGGTCCGGTTTGAAAAAATATTTTTTGTTGGATAATCCGTTTATATTGGAAGGCGGTTATATAACATTACGCTGCGACCAATAGGAGCGAAGGGTCAGTGAGAAATTATACAAAAAAGCGAAAATTATTCACATTGGGGACTTTCGTTGCGTGCGCTGCATAAACGGTTTTAGTCACTCAAAAACCACGCGAATGAAGTCGCTAGCACAGCTAGTTTTCATATAATTCTATTTCTACCAAGTTGGAATACGACATTCTACCAAGTTAGGAATACGTCACTGTGAATCGTCCGTGCTAAGCCCACCAGTCTATTCCAGTAATAAGAAGCGTTAAGATGGCTTCGTATTGTCTTTCTAATCTCGCACGTCAAGAAAAGGAAAAGATACCGACATATCGTTTATCGAATATTTGCCTCGCTATCTAAGATATTTGCGTGTATTTGCACATAAAATTTTATCACAAATGGTTTGAATATAAATACTAAGCACAGAATTATTCAATGTGCTACCATGTCCTTTAAAAAAATATTAAGATAAGAGCGAGTGGGACTCGTCAACTAGCGAGGGTACCGTACAAAGTAGGAAAGGAAACACAATAGCTCCCCTCACCGATTTCAGTGTCGGTAGCCGATTTCATTGAAACCAGGCCTACGCAGGAGTTATTTTAAAGTGTCTAAGTGTGTGCTTAATACGCAAAGATACTCTCTTCCTTCTACTCTCTTAACCCAGTGGGACGGTAAACCGATACGAATGGCGAGAGTACAGGCGCAGGACCGACTTTTTACATGCCCATCCGACGCATCATCTTTCTTGTCAGACAATCAGGTGATCGGCCTGCATTGTCCTAACCAATATTGAAAATATTTTTTTTGTCGTTCCAACGCCACGACCAGGTCCGGGTCCGGGTCGAGAGCGAAGCTCCAATAGACCACGGAGGCAGTCTTCGTTTCATGAGTAATATAGGACCAGGGACGGTACTCTAAAGCGAAGGAGTCACAATAGATCCAAAGCGTCGCAGTGACATCAGGACCTGATAAGGCCAGCCTTCGGTTTACATAAAAAAAAACACAGCTAAACCCTTTTTATCTGACTCCAAAAAAAATAAGAAGTTCTTAATTCAGCCTGTTTCCTATACTATATACATAGTGTCGATGTTAGTTACTTCCCAAATTTCATAGTTCTAGGTCGACGGGAAGAGCCCTATACATTTTAGGCTATAGGTCTACCCAGGTCAAGTAAGGCCTATGAAACTGAAAAACTAGGCTTCTATGTTAGCGCAAGAAATAGTTTATGCAGACGCAAAAAAGTGTGGCTTCGTATCTCCCAAACGGATGATCTGGTTCATTTTGTTTGTTTGGATTAATGCGGTTTTTTTTGTTTGAAAGGTTCATCAATCGAGGGTGTTCTTAGCTATGTTTGGTGGAAATCGGTTTAGGTCTTAGGTCGGTTATCAGGTCGTTTGTTAGATATGACAGGAATGTTACACGCTAAGTCAGGATTTTTTTTTTAAATTTAGTTTATATAAATAAATATTTGGTAGGTGAACCAGATAGACAGGACGCAGGGGTTCGCTTTTTAGGTGCTGAATCCATCAATCATCAGCATAGATATGATACATATAAATAGATGTTAATCTCTGGTTTTTCAGAATATTTATCATATTTTAAATAATTAGGTATGTACCCAAATGCAAGCGGTTAAATAATTATGATAGATAATGGGTTTTTTTTACCTACAAAGATAATAAAATCGCAAGTCATTTCATCGCACCTTCAACTTTTCCGTAAGAAAACATCGTGTACTATTTATAATTATTTTCGCAAAAAAGTTGAGCGTTATAAATTCATCGCGTTAGTTAAGCTCTCGGAGGCTTTAATGAAAAGGACATTTAAATTGTAAACCAATTTCCATCAAAAACCTTCGAGCAAAGGGAGGATTTGAGTGGAGATTTTAAAACAAACTTGGCAATTAAGAAAGGTTTCGTCCCTAATTGCCTCTGTAAATATAAATTGGCTTAGCCCGCTGTTAACACGGCTCGGTTAATAACGCTTCCAGCGGACCCGAACATCGCCGAACACCGCCGAACACCGCCGATCACCGCCGAACACCGCCGAACACCGCCGAACACCGCCGAGCGGCGCCGACCCGCCACAGAGGATTATATTATAATTTATAATGTACGCAAAGATTTACCACATAAATAAAAGAGGGACACTCAGCTCGTATTAATAAAGAAGTCTCAAACCCAACCACTTGAGAACCTATTTGATAGATAAAACAACGTTTCGTTTCACTTTTAAAAGTGAACTTTATTAATACGGGCCTAAACCTACATAAATTTACATTAACCTAAACGTACAAAGATCATTTTGCCAGAAAGAAACAGACGACTTTGTATAATTGCTTAAAACTGAAATGTTTTAAAACATATCTTAATTCTTATTTTAGATTATGGCTCATCGTTTTGATTATGTGTGTAATGAGTCGAAAAGTAAATAACAACAGTTATTCAATAATCCAACTACAAGTACTATAGTCCGCCTGGTTTGTAAAAGAAACTCGAATGTTTTAAAACTTATCCTAATTTTTTTTTTATATTTTGCTCATATTTTAGACTTTGTGTAATGAGTCCAAAAGTAATATTCATTCAATAACCCAATCGCAAGTACTTTAGTCCGCCTGGTTAGAACTCTATTTTATTTGGTCTGGGGAGTGATGGTTATCCGGAACTGTCAGAGCAATCTGTTTAATTAATAACTACTTGATTCAGACTACAGTATACACAGCAACAACCTCTCCTGTTCGCGCGATCTAGTGCATGTGATTTTGTAGACACGAACGATTTTAATTAGCTATATTTGTATTGTATTCTATCAGTCTCGTCTATCTGTATAGACTAATAGTATAAAGCGGAAGAGTTTGTTTGTTTATTTGTTTAAACGCGCTAATCTCAGGAACTACTGGTCCGATTTGAACGGATAGTCAATTTATAGAGGAAGACTTAGGCCGTGTTTCACCAAGCAATGTTAATATTAACGCCATGTTAAATATCATGTTATCCCTCTCGTATTTCCTGTCAATGAATGAGATAGCATGGTATTTTAACATGCCGTTAACTTTAACATTGCTTGATGAAACACTGCCTTAAGGCTATATAACATTACACTGCGACCAATAGGAGCGAAGCGTCAGTGAGAAATGTTGCAAAAACTTGGAAAATTATTCAAATTTGCGGATTTTCGTTGCGTGCGCTGCATAAACGGTTACTAAAAAAAATATTTAAAAAAAAATATAATAACAAAAACCAACGTGAGCAATCAAAAGATAATCACGATAGTGTTTCCGACAACCACGCGAACGATGTCGCGGGCACAGCTAGTATTCAATAATATTGTTTACTTTGCGCTCAATAATATTATCCGTTCCGTATCCGTTTTTTTAGTAAAAAGTCCTTTCCGTGTTCTACTTTAAAAAGTTTAAAATCACTCCAGTGGTTTTTGTATGGACGCTCCACACCTCGTCAATCTAGCCGCGTGGTAAGTATCCGAACAGCTTGTGTTACAGGTACCAGACAACAAAAATATATTAAATACTTTTATACTATATCTAGACATATTTAAGATTTTCATTACTATTATTATACACATATTTAAAGCACATCCATGACCAAGGAATACAGAAAAGTTTTTGTTCTTACGGCGGGATTCGAATCCATGACTCTCACGCAAGTTCTTTGGACACTTAGGTCTAATAGCTCCCCTCACCGATTTCGGTGTCGGTAGCCGTATTCATTGAAACCAGGCCAGCTACGCGGGAGTTATTTTACAGAACCCAAGTGTGTGCGCAATACACAGAAGCACTCTCTCTTCCTTTTACTCTCATAACCCAGTGGGACGGTAAACCGACTCGACTGGCGAGAGAATAGGCGCAGGACCGACTTTTTACATGCCCATCCGACGCATGTATCATCTTTCTTGTTGGACAATCAGGTGATCAGCCTGCATTGTCCTAACCAAACTTGAAAACAACATTTTTTGTAGTTCCGACGCGGGAATCGAACCCACGACCTCCGGGTCGAGAGCGAAGCTCTGAACCACTAGACCACGAAGGCGTCACTTAGGTCTAGATTGACGTAGAGACAATATCTGTTGGATGTCCTACGTGACCGTGAGTCCAGGTTGAGCCACTCAGGGCGGTAAGATGTGGAATGTAGTAAGCTGTAAGTTGGTACTTCATAAGCCACATACACAAGGCTCTGCAAGTTCGCCGGTCGAGAGCCTCCAACTATTAGAGTATTAGCATTACTTAGAGGTTTAGAATACGAATGAGCTTGAGCTAACCCGATTTATACTCAGAATTCTTAGAATGTTCTGAAATTATCGTTTTCAAGTTTTATGTTATACGAAGCTAGTT
Source organism: Celastrina argiolus (assembly GCA_905187575.2). Lineage (NCBI taxonomy): Eukaryota > Metazoa > Arthropoda > Insecta > Lepidoptera > Lycaenidae > Celastrina > Celastrina argiolus. The sequence continues at coordinate 764,135 of LR994581.1, read as the reverse complement.
AGTTGAAGACGTGAATGGATGAAGGTGATCGAAATACTGATTTCGAGAAAATTGAATTCAAACTGCCACTTAAACGTTTTGGAATACGTAAAGTATTAATACATTAATCTAAAGAACAGTCTCTAGAATCAATGTACTCATTAGGTTACTTATCTACTTAACCTACAATGTTTAAGTGACCACAAAGTAGATATAAAACAGAGACACGACCTAGTACTTGAACATGGTATCACCCTAATACTGGCAATTCGACTGGTAATTTTCGTTTCCTTATATTTCCCGGCACATTTCGGAAACCGCCATCTAGCGCCACTATTGGATAATACTCATTTCTAATTTCGTTTCGTAACTTCTTCTTAATTGAGGAGTTGAATTTAGCTTAATGTGATGTTATACTTAAAAAATATGTTTATCTTTATTTTAACGTCAATATTTGTACTTAATTCGGCATATTTACATTTTATAATTAATTTACAAACGTTAATAGTAGTGACATCTATTGTAATTTTTTGTATTAAATACAGACTGTATGGGATGTACTGTGAAGTGACTGTTTAAACATTATTTTCTGATTTTTTTTGGCACATATAACATCATTCATTCATCATCATTCATGTCTTCAATTGTAGCAATATAAAGTGAATTACTTATAATACTTACAGTCCTTGGTTAAGTCGTATTTAGAAGTTGATTCCGATATTTTCGTCCTTCTTATCGGCTTCAGTTAGCTCTTACCCTTTAAGGACTCTTATATAAATCCCCATGTATTAATAATGCCATGCCTGCCTTCATTGCAATCAGGCCAGCAGGTGTCATTTTATAGTGCCCATGTGTGTGCGCAATACACAGAAGCACTCTTTCTTCCATCACTGTCGTTGCTCAGTGGGTCGGATAACTGGCACCTTTTTTTACATACACATGCGACGCATGGATCATCTTTCTTGTAAGACAATCTGGTGATCAGCCTGTATTGTCCTAACCAAACTTTTTTGTTGTTCCAACGCGGGAATCGAACCAACGACATCCGGTTCGAGAGCGAAGCTCAGAACCACTGGACCACGGAGGCATACTAAACGCGTAATATATAGTCTGGGACTGAAAGAAAACCAGCCTCGCTGGTGATGATGATGTTTCAAGACCAGGAAAAATCATGACCTTATCCAAATTTACAATACTCATATCATATCAAAATATTATATTTCCAAATGAAACTTAACAATATATACCGGTTCAACCGTATCAACTATTGACTACGACTGTCGTTTTTTCGACAACCTTCGTAATTTACTGAAAAAATAGTCGCCATTCAGAAACGCGCTAGACATTTTATAAAATAGCAGATACAAATAGATGACTGCGACATAAATATACACAAAATACGAGGTTGTATGACAACGACTCATGACATTTTAATATATATAAAATGCAGCGACCAGACACATGGCGCTTTAACAGATGTTCCGAACTACGCGACTGAATTATTGATGTGTCCCCGTGCGTCTTGTGGATAAAACAGTCTTTGATATTGTCCTGTACCTGATAGTAAACGAAAATAACGTTTTTTTCGTTCAGATTAGCGTTTTATAGCAAGATTATGATCGTTTTAAACTGTTTTAACTAGTGTTCCATACGCAGCTGTCAGCTGTCAAAAAAATTTCAAAACGCTCAGAATGATCACGCCATTTTACCCATCTTGTTTTTGACGTTTACTTAGATTTCATAGATTTCACTGATCTCGATGTTATTTTTAAATTATGGATCGAGCAAATTCATAATTTAAATAATAATAAAAGCATATTCTAGGTTCTTTTATAATGTAGTTATTATTGTTAATTTAAAATATAAATAGAATTTATGAGATAAAAGGAAATGTTAAATTTTGACATCTGTCAGTCGTTCCACTAGCATTAAAGTTTGCTACAAACGATTGAGCGTTCAGAGTAAAAGAAGCGCTTAAAGGAACACGCCGCCCAACGAACTTAAACTAGTGTAATAAATTGTATTCGGTTGTATTATTGGTCACTCCATTTGCTAATTTAATCTAAACGACAATAAAGATAACATACGAAATGCTATGTCACTAATTATGTGCATTATAGAGATACAACGCATTAACGACCTCCGTAGCGCAGTAGTTGAGCGCGTTGGTGTTCGAATCCCGCCGGGGGAACAATAAGTTTTCATGCTCCTGGGTCATGGATGTGTATTAAATTTGTGTATAATATATTAAAAATCTTAAATATGTGTATAGTATTAAAGTATTAAATATATTTCTGTTGTCTGGTACCTGTAACACAAGTTCTTCGGATACTTAGCACGGGCCCAGATTGAAGTGGTGTGAAGCGTCCATGTATATTATTATTATTACATGATTATGATCAATTTTGATCTCTCTGCTAACATTCAGATATTGTCTGCATAAAGTACAGTGAGGTCACGTTTGTTGAACTTGGAAAATTGAATAATAAAAAAACTAGACCAAAATCGGTTCACCGGTTCATGTTTGGAAAAGAATAAGCCGATTTTGATGTAGCGAATAAAATAATATATGCGTCAATTCAATCTTCATCCCGAAATACGGTAGAAAAATAGAACTTGAAAAGGCATATTCGTCTGCCGTTGCAATAATTAATATCAAATAAAGCGTTTGCAACCACGGCTCTACATTGATCATTTTTGTACCTCTGCATTTCTTGATTTCCATCTAAATTATTTTCTTATTTCAGCCTTTTTAGACCCCTTTTTGCGAAGTCAAGTTATAGTTACTTAATATGATGTAATTTTTATGAAAACACCATTGCTTTTTGTTTTAAATTCCGATCATTACACCGTACCATGGACAAACTAATATTTGTCTATGGCCGTACTTAAGTAACGCAATTGAGTTCATCATCGTTTCATAGACACAAGCCTCCCTAAAGTATTCCATGGGGGGCAGTTGCCTATACTCTTCACGCTTGGCGGGCGCGTTGGCGAGCGTTGTTGTAAGAGTAATGCCCGCTGAAACGCTGTCGCCCATTTCCGGAAATAATATATTCATTCCCTCTGTCACCCATGGGAAAGATAATTTATGGGGAAATACTTTTCTTTCTCCGACATTCAATGAATAATAGCAACTTAGCAATAGAATAGAATAGAATATATTTATTGCAATAAAAAGTTACCTATTGATAAAGAGGAAAAAATTTAAGGACGTTTTTAAATGTAATTTCGGAGAAAATCACTTAAACAAATCGCTTATTAACGACGGTGTTGTCACAGACATAGTTGAAGGGACAATTTGCTAAGAGCTTTTTTTCCTATTTTAAATCACGAAAGTAAACTCGATCAAAGGCGCGTTATTTATTCAAGAGGGTCTCAAATCTCAGGCATTGTTCCTTTGGATCTGCGCCGTACGTTTAATTTTATTTGATTTTTCTGCCGAGCCATCTCATTAGCATTGCTCATTACCTGTCAAATATAATGAGTAGTGACACACTTGCGCGAGTGCCCTCGTATAGCCAGAATAATGATCTGCTAGTACCGGCGCGGGTCACGTATGTCTATTTACAATCTGTTCAATGTCATTTTCATTATAAAGGTCAAACAAAGTAACAATAGATTTAAAAAATATTTGTATCAGTGGCGAAGGCTGCATCAGAGCGAAGCACATGTATTGGATGGAGAATTTGGAATAGGGTCTGCTAAAGATAGGTGGAAAGTGAGGGCCATAGGAATGCGGTAATGGGAACCTTACGCCACTGCTTCGTGTGTAACTTGTCAAAAATATAGCTAAGGCATGCTTGGATATTAGGTTTTTTCAATGATTACGATATCTATACTAATATTACAAAGCGGAAGAGTTTGTTTGTCTGTTTGTTTAAACGCGCTAATCTCAGGAACTTCTGGTCCAATTTGATAAATTATTTTTTTGTTGGATAGTCCATTTATAGTACAAGGCTTTAGGCTATATAACATTACGCTGGGACCAATAGGAGCGAAGCGTCAGTGAGTAATGTTGCAAAAACGGGGAGACTTTCGTTGCGTGCGCTGCACAAATGGTTTAAGTCGCTCAAGAACCACGCGAACGAAGTCGCGGGAACAGCTACTGTTTAAAATATTAATATTATCACAAGATTTGGACACACGTATCTAAAAACTTAACACCAATGTGAAAGTGTCTGATGAAAATTGTATAAAAATGATTTTGGCAATAAGTTTCAGCAAACACAATGTTTCAAGGCAGTCTCCGAAGTTTGTACTCGCTCGACTGATTTGCAAATCACTGACATTATTTTTTTAGAGACAAATAAAATTAGGCACGATTTGTGAGGAAAATGTCAAGGGCAAACTCCGACTTACTAACTACAGTCCTATTCTCCTTATTTTGTTGTAATATTTACCCAACGCCAGGAGGAGGGTTATGTTTTTCAAAAGTATGTACAATTATCAGGGATGAAATGGACCTGAAATTTCGGATACGGATATGAAATTATTTCGGATTATCCGTTTGTTTCGGATAATTTCGATTACGGATATTAAATTTTGGTTACCTTTTAACAGTAGCAAAACTTATTTCGGATTCGGTTACGGTTGCGTATATTTTTATATCGGATATCCGATAGTTTCGGTTGCGGTTACGGAGCTCCCTAACATTTAATAATATAACAAATGATAATTAAAAACATGAATCGATGAAGGTGATATGTTGCAAAAAAAATACCCAGAAAATTTAGTTTAAGCTGTCACATAAACAATTTAGAGTATTATGTAGTAATGTATTAAGTACATCGATTCTAGAGACGGATCTTTAGATCAATGTACTGTGTTACGACGTATTCTAAAATGTTTAAGTGACACTTTGATCTCAATTCTCTCAAAATCATAATTTTGCTACATATTATCACCTTCATCCATTCATGTGTTCAATTATGTGGCTCGCTCTGCAGCCAGAACGGATCTATGGATGTTAGCTTGAAAAATGTCGTTAGATTCTTGTTTACTGTGAGAGTGACACGAGGTATAAGAAAATAACTAATGTATTGTTATCGGTCCTCGATAAACCTGCAACAACCTGTTTGAATGAAATCTGGTCGTATAAAGTGGATCAAAATCGCGCCTAAAGGTCAGGTAAAAGTCGGCTACAAACATACAAACATACAAGTGAATCTAATATAAGCCTGTAAAAAAATGCATTTGGGTTTTTTTTATTACCGCCTTATTTGTTTGATATACATCTAATCCGGTTAGATTTCCTGCTCGTTAATTACCTAAAACTCCAATATGATAAGACAACAGCGTTTAGGACGTAATGTGATTAAATAAAAACAGCAACAGGTTAGCTGCATCAATACGAATCCTTAGTTGGCAATGAGGAAACACAACCGTTATTACATACAGAAATAGAGGACCTCGATCCCTGTTTCCTTCGTGGTTAGGGCCGCTGGAGTAACATTTTTGTCCTGAATATCTATGTATAACATACTAGCTGTGCCCGTGACTTGATTCGCATGGTTTTTGAGTGACTCAAAAGCGTTTATGCAGCGCACGCAACGAAATGCCCCTAATTGTGAATAATTTTCCCCGTTTTTGTAACATTTCTCACTGACGCTTCGCTCCTATTGGTTGTAGCGTGATGTTATATAGCCTTAAGCCTAAAAGAGATATCTAGAGATATATATGGACTATCCAACAAAAAAAGATTTTTTCAAGTCGTCCCGTAGTACTTGAGATTAGCGCGTTTAAACAAACAAACAAACAAACTCTTCCGGTTTTAAATATTAAATAATAATAATATTAAATAATAAGTATAGATATCTATTTTAAAAAACTAGTAGAGGCCACCCGAGACCCCAGAGCGGGCACCTACTTAGCTCTAAAAGTGAGTAGTCTCTATCGCGCTAGTGCTGGCTAGCTAGGGCACTGCGGGGCAGCAAAACAACTTATTTCTCTATATCTCTTAAGCCTCGAAAATACTATTATTCCCTACAACTCCCCATCAACGCTGCCGCCCTTATCATAAACAACATATTCTACATATTTTTTGGCGAAAATGAGTTGTTAGTATATTCAGAATTACCGCTACGAGATCTACCAGGATCAATAAGAAAAATATTTTTTTAATTAAATTTTTACTCGATGTTGAAAAATTGACAATACGTCGGTTTTATTCGATGCATCGTTACTATACATCGAGTATTTTTAATACATCGATGTATATCGTCCACTCCTACTTTGGTCTTCAATGTTTCTATGACATATGCCCCAACATCATAAATTTGACCATACAATAATTGTAGTAAAAGTACTTTTACAGTAAACTCTATATACGGAACCCATAATATACACCCTAAAGTATTATCACTCATTAATAATACAGCCTGTATAATTGGTTCATGAATCATGATATTATTTTTTTGTATGCGACCACAAGCGGCAAGAGGCGGGTAATAAAACATTAACACGAGATCGTTTCTGATTGCTTGTTATTTCGGAACATAACTAATTACGCGCGTGATTACAAATACGTCTACGAATAATAGATACAGATATCCGCATCTGTTATTATAAGGCCAAACAAGTATATTGCCTGCGTGCTAAGTGACAGTTTTTGTCACTATTTACCGTGAAAAAGTATAACTAGTGTACCATCGGAACTTTAGTGGCAAACAAAGGTACTATACAAATTGTTTTAAGGCCGTTCATATTAATGCACAGAGCATTCCGGCTCATTACCCCGACTTGCTTGCGTCTTTTGATCGGACTAATGTTGATGCTGTCTTTATATCGGAAACGTGGCTTAAGCCTTGCTTACCATCAACATGCTACAGTTTACCCGGTTTTAAGTTAATTCGCAACGACCGCATTGGGAGGGGTGGAGGTGGCGTTGCGATTTATCTACGTTCAGACTTGTCCTACACTATTATTAGCTCGTCAGCGCAACCCCCTCCATCTGATGCTCTCGAGTTTTTGCTGGTAGAAGTCCAGGTATCGCACTATAATAAATTATTACTCGGGGTCTACTATTGCCCATCAATGCACAATGATTACTTCTCATCCTTTGAAAATACGCTTGATGCTTTTACACCGTACTACGATCATTGTGTTATAATGGGCGATTTCAATACTTGTCTACTTAAGGGTGATAGTCGATCGACTAAACTTAGTTCAATTTTAGATTCATATAATATGAAATTACTACCTCTGAATCCTACCCACTGCTTTCCAGGTTCCCGTCCTTCCCTGCTCGACCTAATCATAGTCTCCTCTCCTAATCGTGTTACTACGCATGGACAAGTCTCAGCTGATATGTTTTCATACCATGATCTTATCTATGTCGCCTATAATGTTCGCCCTCCCAAAGCTAAGGTAAAAACTCTTCTTCAAAGAAATTTCTCTTCGATGAATATTGAAAGCCTAGAGGAGGACGCACATAACATAGACTGGTCAAACTTACTCTCAGCTGATTCCATTAATGACAAAATTGATATATTTAACGCTAAACTTAAATCTCTTTATGATATTCATGCACCTGTTAGGCCCGTTAAAATCAAACATCTTCCCGCTCCCTGGTTATCAGACGAAATCAAATCTTTGATAAATGCTAAGCATGCAGCCAAAGCCAAATTTAAAATAAAAAAGACAGAAGAACATCGTAACAAATATATTAAAATCCGGAACCGCTGTAATATGATGTGTCGTGACGCACAAAGACGTCATATTCACGCCTCCGTTGAGAACGGGGATCCGGCTAAAACATGGAAATTTCTCAAATCCCTCGGCGTGGGCAAATGCTCTGAACCGCAAGACTCTCACAATATAGATATAGATTCACTTAATAACCATTTTACTTCCTCTTTTAATCTCGACCCCAAAATTAAATCACAAACGTTAAATTATATTTCTTCGCTACCTATATTGAATTCTGATCCGTTCCTTACTGTTCCAGTTTCCGAGTGTGAGATTAAAAAGCACATCCTTTCCATATCGTCAAACGCAGTAGGAGATGACGGTATCAGTCGTAGAATGATCACACCAATATTAGATATAATTGTTCCTGTTCTTGCACACATTTTTAATTCATGTTTAGAGTCTTGTACCTTTCCTGATGCCTGGAAGGCAGCTTACATAATTCCTTTACCTAAATCCTCCTGTCCTAAGACTGTGTCTGACTTCCGTCCTATTTCCATCCTACCCTTTTTATCAAAAGTTTTAGAGCGAATCATTCATCACCAGCTTACGAAATTTGTTACCCACAACAGCTTACTCAGTCCGTTCCAGTCCGGTTTTCGCACTGGTCACAGTACGACTACCGCATTGGTAAAGGTAGCTGATGATATACGGTCAGGTATGGATGATAAAATGCTTACTATTCTCACACTTCTGGATTTTAGTAATGCCTTCAATTCCATAGACCACGATATTCTGCTAGCCCGGCTTGCATCTTTAAATCTTTCACCATCAATAATTAATTTAATTCGTAGCTACCTTGTAGGACGACGGCAGAGAGTTAAATCATCTGATTATTTCTCCGATTGGAGTTATATCTATGCCGGCGTGCCTCAGGGTGGTGTGCTATCTCCTCTTCTGTTTGCAATTTTTATAAACCCTATAACAATATCGATTTCATCATCCTACCACTTGTATGCGGACGATCTTCAAATATACACACAGTCTCCTTTGGACAATCTGAATTCCGCTTTTGATCTAGTGAATCACGATTTGTCGAATATTTGTGAATGGAGCAAGAATCATGGACTTCTTATTAATCCTATTAAAACTCAATTAATTGTAATTGGTAGCCCCGGGCTAATTTCTAGAGTTGACCATGATTCTTTACCTCCTGTCCTTATAAATGGTGTAACAATACCTTTCAGTAAAGTGGTTAAAAACTTGGGAGTGTACTTTGATGAACATTTATCGTGGACGCATCAATTGCAAGAGATTAGTAGAAAGGTTTTTTCTACCTGGCGTTCCCTAAAACGTCTACGATATGTTCTTCCGATACCCACTAAGGTAGTTTTGGCTGAATCCCTACTCCTTTCCCATTTAGATTATGCGGACGCTTCTTTCACTAACTTGACGGAGGAACAACTGAACAAATTGGAGCGCCTTCAAAACCTGGCTTTGAGGTTTGTTTTCGGTTTACGTAAATTTGACCATATCTCCGAGTATCGCCTCAAGTTAAAGTGGTTGCCAATCCGCTACCGCCGTGACTCTCGTGTTCTCTCCTTCCTTTATAACATCCTATTTGACTCCCATTGTCCCACTTATTTAAAAAGTTATTTTAACTTCCGTACCTCTGACAGACTGGAACTACGATCTATATCTAATCTTCTTCTTGACATTCCTATCCACCGCACTAAATACTTTAATTGCTCTTTCATTGTAAAATCCATTTCCCTTTGGAATTCTTTACCTATCCATATAAGGCAGGCTGAAACTATACATCGCTTTAAAACTCTTATAAAAAATCATTATCTGGAATCATATTGTGTCAACCCGTAACTTATGTAACTAACACTTATTATTATAAATTAAAATATCATGTAGGTTTATCTATTGTATATATATATATAGATATATATATTATATTATATTGTATACATATATTATATATTTATTGTGTTTATGTATTATTTTATTTTATTTACTTTTATTTTATTAAATATACTTTTGCGCAACTCCCATTCTCTAGCATTGTTTTCTCTAACACCATAAGGTTGTCTGGAAGAAATTGCTATCTAGTAATAAGGCCGCCTTTGTGTGCATGTCTGATTTTTGTAATGTATATTTTTTTTTGTTTTTTTTTGTAACTTGTTGTGTGCACAATAAAGTATATTTGTATTGTATTGTATTGTATTGTAATTCTATCGCCTCTGTGGTCTAGTGGTTCAGGGCTTCGGTCTCGACCCGGAGGTCGTGGGCTCGATTCCCGCGTTGGAGCAATAAAAAAATGTTGTTTCCAAGTTTGTTTGGGACAATACAGGCTGATCACCTGATTGTCTGATAAGAATGATGATCCATGCGTCGGATGGGCATGTAAAAAGTCGGTCCTGCGCCTGTTCTTTCGCCAGTCGTGTCGGTTTACCGTCCCACTGGGTTATGACTTATGAGAGTAAAAGGAAGGGAGTCTTTGTGTATTGCGGACACACTTGGCCACTATAAAAACGACTTCTGCGTAGGTTTCAATGAAATCGGCTACCGACACCGCAATCGGTGAGGGGAGCTATTAATATTATTATATACAAATTGTAGTTAATTTGTTAAGTTAGAATAATGACAGAAACTTGCACTCAGCTCACTAGTGTTAATCGTTACATACATCGGTATACTGTTGACCGTTCACGTCAAGGCATTTTAAAATCAATTAAAATTCATATTTTTGGTGAAAACATTCCCCTAAACTCTGCAACTCGAACAAAGCTTTAACTTAATAAAATTTGGAAACTTGACTTAGCAAACAACCCAAGGTGGGATTTAAATTGTAATTTCAAAGTAATAATATCTTTTAGAATCTTCAAATGCTCTCTGTTTAACAAGTGTATCTAATTAAACGGCCAAAATAACTAGTTTGAAAATTATACAAATAATTTTGTATTTAACAAATATTTACTCAAACAATTTTGTTTAAGTAAGTAGTTTGGTATTTAAGTACTGTCTAGTACTCTATAAGTACTGAGGTAGAACTCTGTTCATTATGTACAATACGACATAATATGTACAAAGTCGGCTATACATATTGGCCGAGCGTAGGCCAACGCAAGCGTCGGCAAATTTTCCACACATTCGGCACGTGCACACAAGTGGCCAATGAAGACGAGCGTTTGTAGGCGTTGGCCTTACAGCGATTAATGTCTATGGCGGCTATACAAACTTGTTTGATTTGTGCACAACAACCGACACCGATCCGAAGTGAGGCGAGTGGTCACGAGCGACGGCGAGCGTAGACGAGTGGCGGCAAATGAGTCGTCACACGTTGGCGCTCGCCTCCACTCGGCCAGCTTGGCGAGCGATGACAAGGCGAGGCAAATTGGCTGTCTACACGTTGGCGTTTGCCGCCGCTCGGCAACGCTCGGCCAATATGTATCTGGCGACTTTAAATACAAAATGGATCAAGAACCCAGAGACTACTATACCATACCTAAGGTTCAGTTTAATAGCTGTAGGTAGTTAATACCTTTGGCGCCCTCTACCCAATATGAAACCGATATACCGATGAAACTCGCAGAACTGATATTGCTGGGGCAATTCTCGAGTAGAGACCACGGACGGGACGTCGGAGCATTGAACGATCTTCCACCAGGTGGACAGATGACCTGAAGAAGGTCGCAGGAAGCCGGTGGAAGCAGGCCGCAGTTTATCTGAAAAACTTTTGGGATGCTTTTGTCCAGCAGTGGAAGTCCTTGAGACGACGACCCCATATTGGCATACGTTACGTCGGCGGAGGCTAGTTTTATTTCATGGGAAAGTCCTAAATATATTAGGAAGGTGTTTGTATGAAGCCGATAGGAATGGAAAGGTCAGAAACCCCTCGTCACTGATACGTTGCGAATATTATTAGCATACTGCTACTTTCACATTAAACTCTAACTACCTACATAGTAGGCACATACACACCCTAAAGTATTATCACTCACTTCTATACCCTTAACTAGTAAGGGCCCTATGATCTCGATCCAAAATAAAAGATCACAACTCATGATCGCCATTTGTAATCACTCAGATGCATTACATTCAGAATTCAATATTATGTATCCAATAACTTACGCACGCCACTGAAGCTCCGGTAATGTATAAAGCTAGCTCCAGACCAGGGATGTTAGGTAGCTGCGTAACCGTAACGAAAACTATCGGATATCCGATATTAAATTATCAGTAACCGTAACTGAGTCCGAAATTAAAGTTTGGCTACTGTAAAAATGTAATCCGTAACCGAAATTATGCGAAACAAACGGATAAACCGAAATAATTTAATATACGTATCCGAAATTTCATATCCATTAATTCATTAGTGCTCCAGACTACCTACTCGTGGCGGCCGAATAAGTGCCGTGAGAAGTACAGGGGCCTTACTCTCCAAACTGATTCGATTTTGATTCAGATTCGATCGTGCCGCGCACTTCCCAATAAATTGACGTTTGTTTATTTTGTTTCTCAGTCGATTGATATGGTCGGGAATGCAAAAAGTTACGATCTATAGATATTCTATAACCTGGTTAGTTTCGAAGTAATCTACCAAATAAAACACGAATGAGATGGCATGGTATTTTAAAATGGCGTTAACTTTGACATTGCTTGGTGAAACACGGCAGTAATATCGTATTCGGCCAACCTCAGCCCACTTCGCGCGTCTGAAGCTAGCTTAACAAACGCCCACCGCGCCGCAGTACTTGTGGGATTCATTTTTATCGACGCACAATATGATACCGTAATATATAGCCCCATGGAGGCCATTAGAGTCGAAACGATATCGGAAGAAACATCAGCATTTCGTAACCTTTTGGTGTAAACGGAATATGAATTCGCCGATGGGACAATTTAGGGAAATAACGATCGTGTATACGTTAAAACCTTGTGTGATTTAATGGCAATGGATCCTGTTGAAGCGTCTTATATTTTCACAATGTATTTGTTTTACAAAGCGTAACGTGTACTTAGAGACGTATAGACATTAGACTTACAATTTATTGGATTCATTAAATTCATAAAGCGTTCCTTTCCCTCTTTGTGAGTGTTAGGCGTTACAATACCAACCACAAGATCCTTGGCCTCATTGTGTCAAGTATGTATCTATTTCTGTTTTATCTATCTTTGTTTATTTAATGTATCACGTTTTTTCTTTTTCACTTCATGTTAAAATTCCTGTTATTGTGTTTTTGCAATGTTAATCTTTGTTTATTGTGTAGTGTAATGATATTAACGTGTCAAATAAATGTTTTTTTTTTATCTGAGCGCCACTTACTTTAACCGTCGTTTATCCGTATATTTTTAAAAGTGAAACGTAACGTTTTATATATGTCAAGTAGGTTCTCAAGTGAGGTTAGGTTTGAGATTGTCTTATTTATACTGATTACGGACCTAATACTCATTACAATCTTCCTACATTGTAATGTTTATTTTCCGTATCCCGCAGCATTAGTACGTAATACATATTTAACGATATCTGGCGGTAAGTTGCCGCTCGCAGCGGCGCGGGCGGTAATATATTACGTCATACACCGCCTGTATGATAATTCCAGTATAATTCCCCAACTTGATACCACGGTATAATAGGATTACGCGTTCTTCCCGCTCAACCTTTTAGTACTTCTAATGACGCGTGTTAGGAAGATGGAAGTACCATTCAGTCGTTCTGTTTTAAATGAGGTTCAGTTGTGTACAGTATACATCCAAAATCCATGTCATAGTAAAATCTAGAATTATTATGTTTTTTGACTCTACTGAAAAGTTGTATTTTTTATATACAAGGTTGAGAAGGTACAGCGACGATTTGTTTTTTTTTTTTTAATTTTTTTATTGTGCAGCTAGCAAAATCATATTAATATTAGAGATGAAACGGATAGTAGTTTGGCCGGATACCGGATACCGGATATTCGGCCAGCTACTAGGCCGGAGCGCCGGATATCCGGCTGCCGGATATCCGGCCTTTTTGATAATATACAGTGTGTAAAAAGAGCAACTATAACTTTGAGACACGATTATACTACCTTTCCTCATTTTGGAAATGTATTTTTTTATTTCTTTTTTTGTCAAAAACTAAATTTTTTTTTTACTTTTCACCATTTCTTATTTTTTTGTGGCAAAAATTACAAGCAAAAAAAATTTTTGATGTGCGAATATAGAAATAAACGGTGTCCACAACCTATTGGAGTATGATTTGCCTTTATAAAATAATAAGATTTTTTTAAATTTTACTATCCGGTATCCGGCCGGATACTGTATTACTATCCGGTATCCGGCCGGATGATGAAAACAAGGCCGGATAGGCCGGATACCGGATAGTTACCGGATATCCGTTACATCTCTAATTAATATTACATACCATAGAAGCTTTGTTACTTTTTCACTGGAAAACGGCTGGACCAAATTTGAAGTATGTAACTGGACATGGGTTATTTTTTTATCTCGAAATGTTGTGTTCCCGAAGGATACTTAACTGTATTAACGCGGGTAGAGCAACGAAAAGCTATGCAATGCGTATGCAAAATTTTAAATTACTTAAGCATTTTTTGGAGTTGTTGATTGCCTTTTTAAAAAGGTTTAAAAAGTAGAAAAAGCAATCGCACTAACACCGAAAGACGTCTGTTGTCACAAAAGGAGACAGGACGATATGAAGCTTCTTTGAAATCACTCTAGTCCAGCTACAATTAAATAATCCCCCCACCGTCATCACAATTAACAACTCAGCTCAGCTCAGCCCAGCGCGTAAATCTCGGTGAAAGCCGTAATAAGTGCTCCGGTATTAGCGTCTCTTCAATTACATGACTGCTGACTCGCTCCGGAGATAAAACTTTAAATATTTCATTTTTACGACTCGTTTGAGTCTCGTATTCGGGAGTGGAACAGCGGAGCTATCAGGCTTACTCCCGACACAATCGAGAATCGAATCCGTTCGATCTCAACGGCTTTTGGTATTGGTGGATTGCTTTAAAACTAACCAGGATTTAGAGAATCGTTAGATCATAACTTTTTGTACTCCCGACCATATAAATTGAATGAGATCTCCCTTTGGGGCTTCCACTTGTCCTCCCACAGTACTTTTTCTCATTCTGGAAATGTAGGTATTATTTTTGTCATTTTTTTTTTTACTATTTATTATTTTTTTGTGACAAGTATTGTGACGTATCGTAATATAATCGTAATCGTATCAACCTGTAAGATGAAAAAGATCAGTAGACCAGCCGACGCGGCGCAGCAACCGTAGAAAATATATTTTCTTTCCATGGAAAAGAGAATATAGTTTGTAGGAAAATCTTAATCTAATTTTGTGCTCATTGTAAAGTCATAGTTAGTACCGCGTAAGTGTTTAAATTGAAAATTAATAAATTCGCATAATCATAAGAACACAATATAATAAAAAAAATCATTTGCATTTAATGCTTTTTGTGTGATTTATTATCTTTTAGTAAGAAAAGTTTTATATGAAGTCGTTTATACAATGTATTTGTTTGTGTGTGTGCCGCCGTGTGGTGACGGCATTAGAATACAATTATCACCACCCCCGATACTATCCTAGGGGAGTCGTAAGAGGCGACTAAAAGGAAACACACACACATCAACAGCTAGTGTGAGAGAAGGAAAACTCGAAACAAAACCCTGTACCAACCCGTCTAGCCAGCGTGGTACCAGTAGGCTTAACTTCCTTCAATAATGTATTGGAGAGGCCTATGTCCAGCAGTGGACAGTAAAAGGCTGTAACGACGTTTATAAATGGCCAATTTTATTAATGAAATATAGTGGTTCGGCGTGTCGGTGCTCGAGCCAAAGGTCGCGGGTTTGAATCCCGCCGAGGGAACGAATAAAATGTTCCTGGGTCATGGATGTGTATTAAATTTGTGTATAATATAATAAAAATCTTAAATATGTGTATAGTATAAAATTAATAAATATATTTCCGTTGTCTGGTACCTGTAACACAAGTTCTTCGGATACTTAGCTCGGGGCCAGATCCATAGATATTATTATTATACTTTCTTCCAATTTTAATAATAATATAATGGAAATTAGTTATTCCTGAAGTATAATGTTTAACGATTTGTTCTTGGTTTTATATTTCCGTAAATACATATGAGATATAACTCAGTTGTGCCCATCACTAGGGAGAGAGGACGTCACTAGCACACAAACTCATAATACACCTGTTGTACTCGATATTGTAAACCGCAATACGAGGCTTTCCCAAGAAGTTTAGCGGAGCAATTATTCCTGTTTGTGCGTTGTTTGATGCGATTACAATTTGTAACGGTATATTGCAATGCGAATATCCTTTGAATAGGTTATTACAAACTCGCTTACGGTCCGTTTCAATATCTATCGCTGTCACGTTGTAATGCAAACTTTTGTTGATAGTTATTGAAGCTATTAGAGATATTCGTGCCTACATCACTTGGGACTTGGAATACACGAATCAGTTGTAGGTTTGTTATCAAAAGGTCAGTTTTGGTTTCACATCGGCGGAGATCCATCGGTTCCTGTTTTAGTTTCCTAGGAGGCTTGGGACGCAGCTGTCACTTTCTGCTCCCCAGTTGTGTTGCAAATGAGGCAGAGGAGTGGCAGCGTGAGGCTTCAGTGGGGTCGCACCCGATGCGTCGGAGGCGACGAGGGCACTAGCGCACCTCAATGCGCTAAACAGAGCACCGTGATGGATCCATAGATCAAAGAGCCGACTACCGATCCAGAGGGCTGGATCGCCCTAATGTCAGAGGAACTCTTAGCGAAGTAAGATAGCGGCATCACCGCCATCTATAATAAGATGATGCCCGATGAGGCAATACTCCAGCGGGGTTATGGTAATGTAGCAGTTCCCATGGCCCCGCCAATAGGCGTTAAGAAGAATATTGGGGGATTGTAGTTGTAAACTTAGTGCGAGGCACTATGGAGTCCATAACCAAGGGTATACCAACGCATTTCTATTCGAAGAAAAAGAAAAGTTTTGTTTTGTCTGTTACAGTAAACATTTAGTCTCAGTCTTATCTTACTGTAAAATATTATATCTATGGACGCTTCACACCACGTCCATCTGGCCCTGTGCTAAGTATCCGAAGAACGTGTGTTACGGGTACCAGACAACGGAAATATATTTAATAATTTTATACTATGCACATATTTATGATTTTTATTATATTATACACAAATTTAAAAAAAAACATTATATTATACACAAACAAAAAAAACATATCCATGACCCAGGAACATTGAAAACTTTTTGTTTCGTCGGCGAGATCCAAAACCGCGACCTCTCGTTCGAGCACCAACGCACTCAACCACTGGGCTACGGAGATAGTAAAATGGTATTATTATAGTTATCCAGCGTCAAAGTCGAAACGTCGAATAGGGTCAATCTAAAATAACACGATAGTCCATTCATTGAAAGCTAATTTAAAAACGAGAGCTTTGGGTGGAATAGAATAAATCTTATGAAAAAATTATTATACACAACATAATATTGTTATTATCGAAAGCATTCATGCCTAATTTATTACTATAGATACAAATATGCACCTCTTCATTGATTTCACGAAAATAAAAAAAAGATTAAAACTGTGTCTAGTTAAACGCTAAACTCTGTAAACTGGTTGTCACTCATCCTATACTTCATCATCCTATACTTTATGAAAACATAATCAGCTCCTCCAATAACTCCTGCATAATTAACCACAGCACATCCCGCCTCCCGGCATAGAGCATAAGGATTAGGCACACTGAGTTAGCAGCGATAAGTTTCAAGCACCACTAAGCTGCTGCGATAAAAAAAAAAAAGAAACTACGTTTAAAAAAACCAACGAAAACCGATGCTACAAACAGACTGACAAACACCCTTATAATTTCCACCTCCTTTTTGTATCGAGAGTCAAGTATAAATGCGAAAGTAAAAAACTCCCAAATTAGCAGTACTGAAACTAGTTGATACATCTATATAAAAATGTTCGTACAAATATGTATCACTCCTGAAATTTTTTGAAATATGTTCATAAGATAAAAACTAAAGAGCCCAACTATTTAAAGTTTTTAAGGGACCAAATGGCAGCTTTTCCCGGTCGAATGAAAAAAGAATCACGCAAATCAGATCATTGACCTCAGAGTAATCGGTGTACATACAAAAAAATTTAGGTCGAATAGAGAAGTTCCCCCTTTTTGGAAATCGTTTAAAAAAGTTACAAGTTTGACTGCTTTAGCCCAGACGACTGCTCGCGACCACTCGTGAAACGAGACTGCCACTACTTGTGCCGTTGCGCGTGCGCTTCACTTCATGTTGTTCTTTTAGCAAGCATTACTATGTAGGTACTTAAAACATTATGTAATATAGTGACCCCGCGGCTGCGTCAACGAGGGTAGTAACGGAGTGTGGCCGAGTTTTTTGTGGGTAGAGGCTGCGTCCAGCTCACCATCTCTTCAGACACGGCCAATCCCCGTGCAATAGAAGTCCCTATCTACTACGGGATGCGTAACGTCATTTTCTCGGCAAAAAAGGTACTTAAAACATTGTAAATAAAGCTTATAATGAGATTGACTCGTCAATTTTAGAGAAAATGCAAGTAGATTTTATTGATAAGCCGTGTGGTAAAAACAATTCTAGAGTAGTAGATTACACAGGAGAGGTCCGATGTGTAAATCCGCTGGAAAAATGAACGAAAAACTATCACCGCTAAGGCTCGAATTATATGAATACGCGACCATGCGACCCGGCCGAAATGTCTTGAAATTGCAATCAACTTTATGCAACTCAGATATGTGGCTGGGCCGCTTTTAAATAAATCGTTGCACACACTTGCGATTTTGTGGTGTAGCGGCCGGGCCGCGACCGTATATAATTCAAGCCTTAAACATTGATAATGTTTCAACAGTTATTGGCAATTTTTTCGCCATTTATTTTACGTTTCAGCTTAGTAAATCTTCTGCTTCACTCTCTATTCAGTGTGTCACGAGCGCACTGCACAAGACTCCCGCACGCTAGCCGAGCTGGTAATTGGGCAGATTAGGCGCGCTCACGTCCTCGCGGCTCGCAGCTGGAGCACAGTGTGTGATTATTGAGCGGAATTAAAACGGGCTGTTCGGGAAATTGCGGTTTAATTTTTTGACGTGGACCCCTAGTAGACGCATTGAAATGCAGCTTAGTACGTGATGAAGTGAAACTACAGTACCTATTAGTATTCATTAAATGAAAACGGGTTTTGTGATCATTAAAATATACAGATTAACAGACAAGAGCCAACTGAAGAGGTTGGTTTAACTTTTTAATTGGTTGTGATGTTACAGCATAATATGGTTGGGATCCATTCACACGTCCAAAAATACCCTTTGGTTGATGTATTATAATATTTATTAGCTAGTACTGTATGATAAGTCTTATAACTAGGTACACTTAGTTAAGGCCCTTATAAACTCCCTTGGAGGACTAGACTCTCTCAAGCATCAAAGTCAAATGTCATATTTGTCATTACATTGTTTTAAGCCTAATTAATAGCATAGCATTATGTAACAACAGTAATAGTATCAATCGATACTATCATACTATGGCAGGTATTACTGTGTTCTAGTGGTCGGCAACTCGGGAAAGTACGCCGGCTAATGTCCGTCTATTTTTTATCATCTTAGTTTCCTTGTATAAATTAGTTCGTAAGACTTTGAAGTTTTAGTTCTTGTTTTAAGCTCATTTTGTGTTCATTGTTCCTTTGTTGTCTGTATTACCTATTTAATAATTTAAAAACTATAATTTTTTTTTAATTACTATAACACTCATTAATTAGGATCATAATTATCTATTACTGTATACAAAATCAACTATAGGGTATAATAATAATATAATTATTTTATAATACTAGCTGTGCCCGCGACTTCGTACGCGTGGAAAAGTGATTTTGGACACTTTTATATTTTTAAATATATTTTTAGTTTATTGGCGCAACCGCTGACAACTTTCGCCAGTAGGTACTTCCCAGTGTATCCCAGTGTTGATCCCGATCCAGAAAGTCACGTACCCGGCAAGCCTCTTGGTATGCAGGGTATAATAATAATATAGTACCATCCTTTCGGAGCTCGGCAAAAGAAGTAGGCCTTCGAACAATATGTAGAAGTCAGCAAAGGTATTCGAAGTTAGGATAATATTATTCGAATGCACCGTATAGTCCCAGCCAATTTTTCACGTTAATTTAGTAAATTATTTAACTTCGATGTCCGTCTGTCTATCTGTCTGGTTGTCAAAATTTAAACACGTGTAGGTATCAAGCTAACAATCCTATTAAATACTCAGGATCTTCTGTCCCTTCTGGCTTTGAAAAAAACAGACTCCTTAGCCACATCTACCCAAAGATTCAGCCGTATCTCTCTAATTTTCGACACTCCAAAGGGAACCAAAACCTAAATTTGATACGAAGCAACGTCTTAATAGTGCCGACATAGGATAAATTGCGAAACCATAAAATTATTTTAAATTTTTTTGAACTTACTACCGTTTTTGTCATTAATATTTTGAGATATTAAATTGAAACATAATATATTGCAATTATTAAGGTATTTAAAACGAAACTCTCGGTTAGACATGGGCGCAGCGGCACGCCCCATCGAGGATCCAGCAGGCATTGAGATGAAATAAATGTTAAATCAAGATTACTACAAACATGATTGAACCACATCTAAATCGGATAAGCCGTTTCTGAGATTAGCATGCACAAATGCACCTACAAACAGACAAAAATAAAAAAAAAATATTGTTTTGGGTACTATTGCATAAATAAAAGTCTCCTATAATAACACAGGCACAGTTAGCACATTTTAATAGTATTTTTTACCCAGCAGTCTACACTACACCAGCCCGGCTCGGACGTAAGACGTCACGCAGCAGCCTGCAATACGCGGCGTCCGGTCGAATCACGGCGAAACGATTTTAATTTTGCTATATTTCCTAAACTACTCATTATATTTGCATGGTATAAAGGGCAAATATTATAGTCTTCATGGAATGCTTAAGCTAACTAACGTATTAAAAATGATAAGGATTAATACCGTGATGGTATAAATAGCTTTCCAAAAACCGCTTAATTGCCCGTTTTTTTAGTTTATCGCGAAAGGCTTTCTTTTAATTATACAGTTAATTAAGTTGATTTTATACAATAAATGATAATTTATTTTAATTTGTGAAGCAAGTTCAAAAATACAATTTTTATATTATTATGACACTGTGAAAACACTGTTTTCCCAGAAAAAAAATCCTGATAGTTAGGTACTTATTTGATGTTCTAATCTACTTTAGTGCCACGTTCTATTGCTTCGCGTCACTGTGTAAGCGATCCCCCCGCGCCCCCCGCACGAACCGTTCGACCGCAGGCCGCGCGCGCGAAATTCATCCGACTTGCTTCAAATTTATCGTCACTGCTCGGCTCCTATGTATCGTAGCGTTATGATATACAGCCTATAACCTGCCAAGGAATATGGGCTACAATCGTACCAAGTTTGGTTAAAATCCCTTCTGTAGTTTTTGTTCCCATCGTGCACATACAGACAGACAGACAGACAGACAGACTGACAGACAAAAATTTTACTAATTGCATTTTTGGCATCAGTATCGATCGCCAATCATCCTCCAATATGTATTTTGAAAAAATATTCAATGTACAGAATTGACCTCTCTACAGTTTTATTATAAGTAAAGATATAGATAATTAAGGTATTATATTTATCTAATTATTATTTATTATTTTATATTTATCTATTAATTGATATCACATAATATACATAATACTATATGATTACAGTATTATGTATTACAGTTTGATGTCAATGGTAGGTATTACAGGATGTAATATTAAAGAGTTATAATACTTTAGAGTGTGTATGGGTCCCGTATATAGAGTGTACTGGGAAAGTACCAGCGCTGAACGTGTTACCTTTTTTAATGTATTATATGGGCAAATTTATGATGTGGGGGCATTTCTCATAGAAACATTAAAGTCAAAAGTAAGTCTTTAGAAGGTAGTTCGTTTTTTTGCGCTGGTACGTTTACAGCAAACTCTACATAGGAGGCACATCCACATTCTAAGGTTAAATACTCATTTATTTTACACCTTGTATAATATGTATCTGTATAGTGTTGTGTATACCTAATGCACAAATCTTAATCCAAACCGATTTGATATAGCATCGATACTAACTCCGGTATCTGAAAGGCTGATCAAATCGTCGATCAACTAACATTTGAGTTAACAAGCCATTATTGGTGAACGTAGCGAGTGAGCGAAGTCGTGGAGAGATAATTCGTAACCAATGGGCCTTCAGAAGGGCTTGTTAAGTCAAATATTAGCTAATTAAGATGTAGTTATAAAATATGTATCCGTTCCTTTATGTTTGATAATATTCCACCAATCAGCGTTCAATATGGATTGTTGATTTGAACGCCATGTTAGTTGATCATTAATTTGAATAGCGTTCGTACAACATGTAATAAATTTTTTTTGCCCTAGGGCAAAATATGGATATTTAATTAGAATAAACAAACAACGTTAATGTAGACAACATTAGTAACCCCGCGGGTCGCGACTCTTGAAGTTCACGTAATTATTAAAAGTTGGAGAAAAAATTAGGCGCTCGCAAAATTTGTGCGAAGGCAACTTTTAATTATCATCGTCAACCTAATTGTGTTATATTACGCGTAATTAGAACATATTTACATAATTATTAAGAAAAATATCTTAACGTCAATTTTGTTAGCACAAGGTTGAGGTAAAATAAATGTAACACAGTAATATTACACATACTACTTGCACTGTTTTTCCATTTTATTACATGTTTACAGTTTGAACGCATAGGTAGGTATAAAGTGGAAAAGTGTCAGTAGTTTGAGTATTATTGTACTGTGTATTTATTTTTTTGTTTCAATAAATTGTGGCATTAATGTGCCATCCAATATTTAACTACTATATATACTATACTATACATACATGTAATACTCAATAACATAAACTTAATGCCCTCCACATATCTGATTTGAGTTATTTTATAGGCTGACTCGTGCCCACTTCGTTGCACATACAAACCGTTTAAACCTTCCTGGGCTTCCACGAATATTTTAAGATTAAAAATAGCCGAATCAGTTTAGCCGTTTTCGAGTTTTAGCGAGACTAACGAACAGCAATTCATTTTTATGATTAAAGAATCTCTTCTTATTTAATCATAAAAATGAATTGGTGTTCGCTCGACCAGCTGACCCGTGCCCATTTCGTTGAGCATAGAAACCGTTTTAACCTTTCCTGGACTTCCATGAAAATTTCAAGACTAAAAATAACCGAATCGGTTCAGCCGTTCTCGAGTTTTAGCGAGAGTACCGAACTGCAATTTATTTATACAGGGTGTCCCAAAAATCAACGATAAACCGAAAACGGGTGATAGGTCAAGTCATGACAGTTATGAGAAAAATGTGAAAAAAAATCTTTGTCATGTATTTTTCACATTATAAGGACTTTTAAAAATATCGGAAAAACTGACACCCAGTGATGGTCTTTCATGTCCTAAGACTACAAATATTACTTTTTTGTGATTTTTTTTTCGGTATTGTAGTCATGACTAACCCTTCTGTAAATCACAATTCATAATTTAAACATACCTGCCTCAGTTTTCAATAAAATGGTGTGTTTTGCCCAAGATTAAATTCAAAATAATTACTACACCCAACTTTAATCGTCTGTACTGTAAAAAAAAATTACTACAGTATTTTGGCAAGTAACTTTAAAAGATGGCGCATTTAATCTGGATTCCAAAATGGTATGATACTTGCTGGATTACTTCTTTGTTGAGGAAAAAAAAATTTTTTTAACGGAACCGGATGTTAGGCCAACTCTGTTTAAATTTTTAAAATGTTGGTATTAAGTTGTTATGTGACGACGATGAGTGACGTCATCTTGTCTAGAGTGAGCGAGACAGACAGTGACGCTAAGTGCGGGTGCTTTTTTATTAAAAAAAATTGTATTGCAGTGTAGGCATTTTTAAAACTTCAATTTTCAGGTATGAATACAACGCTCTTTTGAAAATGTGAGTGGTTGAGATACAGAACAGACGCCACCTTGTTATCAAGTATGTAATTAGTTAGTTTTAGGTGCAAGTTCGAAATAAAAGTCAGTCAATGGATTTCTTCAGTTATTACTTTAATTTACAAAGATTTACAGCAAATGTTCGAACTGTTTGCCTTCAGCTCTAATGCAAGCCCTACATCTTCTTAAAAATGATCGCGTAATAAGACGGGCGTATCTTCTTGAATTAATGTGTTCAGCAGCTTCTGTAATTTTTTGGCGCAGCTCGGCTAAATCTCGAATTGGTTTAGAGTACACTTTTTCTTTTATTGTTCCCCAACTATACGATTAGTTATTTTTCCCTTTTTTCATACATTAATATTATTGTAAGAGTTAGGGACGTTCAAAAACCGAAAAAATGTGGCTAGATTTTTGGCTGTGTGTAAACATCCAAAATTTTAGGTCATTTTATACAAAAATCAAAACATAGAAACATAGCTTAAGCCTTTTTTTTAGTTTATAATGAAAAAATACCTACATAGATAAGTTTTTGAAAGACGTTTCCTAAACTTCGCTTTCTTGAACTTTAATAGGTAACTTCAGTTTAAGGTTGTCTCTATCGCGCTAGTGCTGGCTAGCTAGGGTATGGCTAGTAAGGCTCTATCGCGCTAGTGCTGGCTAGCTAGGGCATGGCGAGACAGCAATAATTTTATCTGGCCTGTGGTCTTTCCTCTTAATTCTTCGACACAGCTAAATCGGCTTTAATGCCATTAGTGAGTGCCCTTTCAAAAATAAATAGCCACTACATACATTTACATGAACTTCAGACAGTATTATGTACTCAAAGTCTGTCAATGTCCTGCCGGTGAAGTGTGCTGCGGTGCGACAGGACAATGTACGCGCACCTTAAAAGCTAAAATGACGTCATACTCAATGGGAATATAAGAAACGAGGTTGTTAGTGGTGCTAGTGGTTATTACTGGTTGAGAGCCTAATGGGTCACTCAGGTTCAGGCTGACCTGGATAAGTAAAATGCGTTGATTTTAGTTCTAGAGCTGTATAGAGTTAAGTTTGCTGAACGCGACTTAACTATTGAAGTTCTTCGCTATTGGAGTTTATATACCAGTCCAAGTAGTTTATTAGTTGTACGTTACTCCTTGAGGATATTATATAGCGCTGGATATACGAAATACCTATAATATATAAATATTACGAAACTAACGTTAACCCAGTAATAATTGAAGACATGAATCGATGAAGGTGATATGTAGCAAAATTCGGATTTTGAAAACAAATTTGTTCAAACTGTCACATTAACATTTTAGAATGCATCGTAACGTATTAAGTATAATAATCTAAAGATCTGTCTCTAGAATCGATGTACATAATACGAGTACGTTACTAAGTACATAATTATCCTAAAATGTTTAAGATTAAACTTAAATTTCTGGTTAATTTTTTTTGCGACATATTATCACCTTCAATTCATCCATTCATATTGATACATAGATTTTATATTAATAAAACAGCCAAATATTATTTTGTAAAGTTAAGACAATATTATGTACCCTCAATTTACTAGGTGAAATTTACTTACGTAAACAACTTCTATGAGTCCCTGGGACTCGCATATTTGAAATGTATGTTTTTATCAAATAAAACAAATTTTATTAACATTTTTTTTTATAATCTTCTTAAGTACTTTGTTAATCATAGGAAAAAATAACAAAACTTAACAAACTTCAGAGATCATCTTAAAAATTAAATAAAAGGCACATATCTTTCAATAATTCTACAGTCAAAAATTTAAATATTTATAACTTAAATCATGAAAATAGCAAATAAATCATCAATTTATAACTTGGAAAAATAAAAATAAACATAACATAATTCACTTGTATGAGTCCCTGGGACTCACTCGGCTTAATAACTCACCAAATATCTTCTTCCTCCATATGTCCTCTCGGCACCGTGTCACTCACGCCACCACATGAAGGTACTGAGACGCGGGGAAACTAGCTGCTAAGACTTTTGAATTAAGGCCGTTTTAAATTTCGATGTGAGTCCCTGGGACTCAGGAAGGGAATTAAGGGTTAAGATTGTTTGTTGAATCGATTCCTACTTTAAATTAAGTTTGTAAGATTGATGGGTATTTGTGGACCTAATTGAGTTACAAAATCGATACACGATAATCGATAAAAATCACAACAAACTTTTTACCCACCCTAAAATGGTCTACAGCGCCACTTCAGTGCACTTCAACATAAGTAGGGCCCTTATTATAATACACGCAAATTCATATTAGTATATCACTTAGCGAAGCTTAGGTCCAATCTCATTCATTTTTCGTATTTGACATTGTACTAATCCATTTTTTAATGTTTCAAATCTTTCTGTGTTCAAAATTAGATATTGTATCATTTTTATATTTGTAAGTTAACGGTAAATTTGTATATTTATTGATAATTCACACACCATGCTATTATGGTAGAATGTATGGACCTATTTTTAAACTTTACCACCTGCATACCTATGTAATACATTCTGTGAATAAATGATTGATTGATTGATAAGTAATAAAAGCTGTGGCATCTTGAAAAAGGGCCCAAGTGCCTTTTGCAGCCTTTACTTTCGCTAGCGGATTAAGGGCGTGTTTCACCAAGCAATGTTAAAGTTAACGCCATGTTAAATATCATGTTATCCCTCTCGTATTTCCTGTCAATGAATGAGAAGGCATGGTATTTTAACATGGCGTTAACTTTAACATGGCTTGGTGAAACACGCCCTAAGGCTGCTAAAGGCACTAGATAATGAAATTTTTTTTAATAGCCTTCGTGGTCTAGTGGTTCAGAGCTTCGCTCTCGATCCGGCGCGTAAATCTTTTCTCGTTAGACAATCAGGTGACCAGCCTGCTTTGTCCTTACAAAACCTGAAAACAATTTTTTTTGTTGTTCCAACGCGGGAACAGAACCTACGACCTCTTAGTCAAGAGCTAGGCTCTAAACAACTAGACCACGGAGGCGTTAATTAATTAGAGCTCATTTGTATCTTGAGTACTAGTTAGTAATGAGAGTTTATTACGCCGGTTCTTCTAGACGGGTTAGGGTTGAACCGGGATTGCGCTTTGTGCTGACGCTTCGAGGATAAGTTGTTAAGGTTTATTTGAAAATAAAGATTTTAATTTTAATTTATTTAGAAAAAATATCACATATTACCTATCCCTTAGCCCGTTACTGTCTTAGGTTGAAGTGACAAGAAGTATAACACCCGCTGTAGCTGCAACTTAACAGCTCTTGTCTAGCTCTTTGTGCAAACTTAGCTATTTTTGTCTTCTCATTACCGCGCTTTGACAAAACCTAAGCTAATTACCTAGATAAAGGAAGTTTAAATGAATTTAGAAGTTTCCCGACGATGTAGCGCTAATAGAGGTTCTTTAGAGAGTTTCACCTTTTTAAATACTAAGTTTTAAAAGAATCTTTCCTTATCGAATATTGAAAGGGGAATTCCTTTAATCTAATTTGTAAAGTTTTCAATTAGTTAACAGGAAAATTACAAATCACAAATCAATACTCGTAGACGAGGATGATGACCTCCGTAGCGCAGTGGTTGAGTGCGTTGGTCGCAGGTTTGAATCCCGCCGAAGGAACAAAAAGTTTTATGTGTTCATGGGTCATGGTTGTGTTATATACGTGTATTAATATACTAAAAATCTTAAATGGCTTTGTCCTTACCAAACTTGAAAACAAGATTTTTGAACGCGGGAATCGAACCCACGACCTCGGGGTCGAGAGCGAAGCTCTGAACCACTGCGGAGCCGTTACTTTTCCTTGCGATGCGCAGGAGTGGAATCGCGACCCTCTCAAACTGCAATATAATATCTAGTATAGACGCTTCACACCACGTCAATCCGGCCCTGTGCTAAGTATCCGAACTACTTGTGTTGCAGGTACCAGACAACGGAAATATAGATTTAATTAAATAAAATTTACGCAACTTTTAGATTTTTATTACAATATTATATAAATTTAATAAACATCAATGACCCAGGAACATTGGAATCTTTTTGTTCCCTCAGCGGGATTCGAACCCGCAACCTCTCGGTCGAGCACCAACGCGCTGATCCTCTGCCCTACGGAGGTCGTCAAAATGAGTGACAACTCCCCTAAGTCATCGCACCATTCATATTTAACCCTAGTTTTGGATCAAGCGACTAATTGCAAGACTTCTTACTTAAACGTTTCGAGATAAATACTTAAGATTAAGGTTTTCTTTTGAATTTCAACTCTTCATAATAACATTAAAGAAAAACGAGAATGACTTCGTACCTTCCACAGATTTTAACTTGTCAGGGATAATTGATTGCCCAATTTTTATCTCAATGGCTCCAAAAAGTTTTCAAGAAAAAAATATTTATCATCATAATTTTAATTAAAGGGACCTAAGACGATTGTACATTTTGTCCTTGTCATTACAGCAATGGTTTCGTTAATGGAATCAGGCGTTACTTTGCGGAAATCCATAGCATAAAACTTAAATATATTATATCTAGCAGTATCACTCGAAAAAAGTGTAGTGCGGTGTTGGGGTTTGCACGATCGTGTTAACATTAGTGCTTGTGTGGTGGTGGTGTTTTCACGTTTTTGCTTGCGAGTGTACGCATAAGCAGTGTGGGAGGAGGGAGGTGCATCAAACGCCTATGCGTACACTCACTCATCTGCTTGCAGGTTGTGGTTATAATTTTTTCGCGGGATATTGCTAGATATAATATATTTAAATTTTAAGCAATAGCTTCACTTAACATATCTACGGAATATCTAGTTGCGTTTCTTACCTTTAATTGAAATGTAATTCGAAATCGATACAACCTATACCGACCTAATTCGGGCTTGTTTAATAATATGTATTGTGGGTAACATATTATTATAATTACTATATCCAATCAACCTCAAAGCCGAAGAGGAGTTCTGAGTAATCAGAGCCGATACAGGCAGTGCGTTACCGAAAGCCAATACACGGCGCCGTAATCGTGTATTAAGACATCAGTGTTCACTGACTTAAGTGCTATGGGTGGAGGGTTACGTGACAACCATAGGAGACTAGATGTCTCCCGCTCGAATAGAAAATTATTTATTTGTACATAAAAGAAAGTATACAAAATGACAAACGAATTTATATTGTGTTACTTAGCGAAGCTTATGTCAAACTAGCTGTTCCCGCGACTTCGTTCGCGTGGTTCTTGAGCGACTTAAACCGTTTATGCAGCGCACGCAACGAAATTCTCCCCGTTTTTACAACATTTCTCACTAACGCTTTGCTCCTATTGGTCGCAGCGTACTGTTATATAGCCTAAAGCCTTCCTAGATAAATGGACTATCCAACAAAAAAATAATTTTTCAAATTGGACCAGTAGTTCCTGAGATTATCGTGTTTAAACAAAGAAACATACAAACTTTTCCGCTTTATAATATTAGTATAGATATATATTTTGTTTTTGAACTTCGCAAGTAATAATAGCTATGGCATCTTGAATTCGGAACAGAATAATAAAATCACTATAAATTACATTCAATCAGTTTTTTTGTCCCCGTTACCTGTACAGAATGATTCACGGTTAGTATACTAAGCCGAATATAGTGTGAAGAAAAAGACGCTTAGAGCTTTTTTATATCCTAACCTCATATACTTACCATACCGCGACAAGTCACGATTAAAGATATTCATAAAAGTCACAAAACAGATAAGTTTTATAATAAGTCTTAGGTCAACGACCAGTGTGTTCGTGTGTATAGGTAGACTAGGAACCCGCGTGTCTGTTGGTCTTACTATAATATGTTCTTACTAGTTAATCTTACTATGCTGGATTATTTGAATTTTCTTTTAATAATGTTAAGTAATTTTTATGAGGTGCCAAAACAAAAAATGTTCTGCGCGTCATTCTCTTCACACATTCGGCTTAATATATGAACCATGAACCAACCTGTATATCAATCACCACACTAAACAGTGAACACGCAGCATGTAACGCTGTAGTATGTGCATGTAGGTGCTCTGTATGTGAGTACTGCACCAGGTGTGCAGTTTAAACAGTTTTAACTTTATCCTATTTGAAGCTTCCAATTGTTGTACCTAAATGAATATTAATGAATATGGTTAAGTAATACAAACGCCTAACTTATATTAATATTTGGAATAAAAACTACTTTTGGGGCATTGGACATTTTTTAAGATGAAAAAAAATACTCAACCGGTGAAGTAGGGCGCGTGAGTCCCGCCCCGCATGTGGCCAGTGTTTTCTCAATTGTTTTAATAAATTAATATGATGATTATATTTTATTTTATTTATTTATATAATAATGTATGTACAGACAATGTTAAAAGACAGATATTATGTACAAAGGTGCTACTTATTAGCGCGTAATGTATACGGGCTCTAATAGCAAGTTTCCTCAGGTTGTTTTTTCCGTGTAGGAACTGTCCTGCACTCTGCATCACAGATACTGATCTTTTACACAGTATGGGTGCGATGCTGTTTATGTTAGCAGCTGCGCAGATGCGCTACTACATTACAACACGTTATTGTTCCCTTTGTCTACGCTATATTATCTTAACAGATTATAACGTAATATAACCGTTTAATCTCTCGTAATAATATATGAGGGTATATGAATGCCGCTCAAAACAGAAGGGATTGATCGGTCGCGTCGCTTGATTCAGGCATACAACAAGACGAGCCTGTGACCGGCTTAGGGGTAGGTAGAGCTCGGGGGTAGTGGTGTGAAATACGTGGTCCTATGTAATCTTAATGTAAACAAATATAACAAAACTGCTTCTAATGTAAATGTAATAAATTACCAAGAAATTATAGATATAAATACATTATTTTGTCGAATTTCGATCGAAGCAAGGGTGAGTTTCAGGTCAGCAACTTTAGGATGTTGTTTCAAAAAGAACATTAATTGTAACTACATTATAAAATTATTATCCCATCAAGAACATAACTTGTTACAAATTCCACGAGATTTGGCATTTTCTGCTTAGTTCTTCTACCGTAAAAAGATGTGAGATACATGTTATGCCAAGTAGGGGTTAGTCGGTCGGTCTACCAACATCATATCGTGATCACAATCTTTCATGTTTTAATTAAATAAGTATATTGACTTGGCAATCGCATCAAAACAACATAATAATTATCTCACAAGTGATACATATTAAATCAGACCGTTTACTGCGATTGATAGTGTTTTGAACTTCCATTTAAATAGAAACGGTCCACCACAATTATACAAAGCTATGGCTTTTACCAGACTGATCTGCCACTATTGTACGGTATAGTCAATTTTAAAATTTGATGTTTCTAACTTATATATTCTTATATTATAACTCCCGCAACGTGCAAAAGGTGTGAGTCAAATTTCAAAATCAAATTTTTGCTCTCAATACCTAAACCTTTCGGTTACGGTTACGATTCTTTTCGGCGGTTGAACCGGTGGTAGCCTTTTTGTTGACTTTCCGAAAATAGCTTGTTAAGTTTCATTTGGAAATAAAATATTTTGAATTTTGAATTTTTAAACCTATTATAATATTTTAGCCAACTTATTCCAAAATGTTGTAGTAAAATTACGCTAAAACACAACTTCGATCCCGCCCGAGGCACATTTTTGAAACATGATCTACGTCTAATTAGAGTCTTATATTTAGAACATTATATTACAACTGTACCTTCGTGTATGAAAGGCGAAAGTACGTTATTACATGACCCGTTTTTCAAAATATTAAATTATATTCTTGAAAAAAAAATAACTTTGTGTTAAACATAGAATTTATTAATAAACTAGCCGTGCCCACTCCACCGCGCTCAACGAGAGCATTCAAACCGTTTACACCTTCCCTGGACTTCCACGAATATTTCAAGACTAAAATAGTTTTAGCGAGAGTAACGAACAACAATTCATTTTCTTAAATAAGATGATTTAAGTATTTCCAAAACACAGTAACGACATAAATACTGAGTCCTACATATGCTCTACAGTCTACATTTGTGGACTAGGCATGCGCTTAGTCTACATAATAATAGACATAACGACCAAATATTAGTATTTATCAATATCTCATTTTGTCTTATTTCACGTAGCAAGAAATAGGTACTACATTACACGGATATTAATAGGATAAAGTATTTTTATAAATATAAAGACGTTTTAGGTCCTTTAAAGAAAAAATATTTCATGTATAGCGCGACTTCGTTCGTGTGGTTTTTGATTGACTTAAACCGTTTATGCAGCGCACCCAATTAATGTGAATAATTTTCCCGTTTTTGCAGCATTTCTCACTAACGCTTCGCTCATATTAGTCGCAGCGTAATGTTATATAGCCTAAAGCCTTCCTCTATATATGGACAATCCAACAAAAAAAATCAAATCGGAACAGTAGTTCCTGAGATTAGCGTGTTTAAACAAACACATAAACTCTTCTACTTTATAATAATAGTATAGATATTAGATGATGAGATAGATCTTCGATATTTGATATCACAATGGACACCAAGTCTCGCTGTCGACGCAGCACAGACGTCAGATACCCTTCACATTATCATTATTTTCTTTACTCGTCTGCAAAATATCTCGATCTTTATTGTGCTTTACATATTCCAATATATTAAAGGTTTACAAAAGGCTACGCCGTCTAGATATTAGATTTTTATTTTGAAACCTCTTTTCGAAATCTTTACTTAAATATTCTCGATATTATTATAAGAAAGCTTTGTAAGCGACAAATTATACCCTTATTTAGTTGTTACCCCAATATATGAATATAAATATTGTTAATAGTTTTAAGGTATGGTTAAATGGTATGGTTTATGTAATTCAACAAACTGTTGGTGTGTCAATAAATAAATGAAGTTAATAATGTGTTTTAAGAAATATTTGCAAGCGAGTACCTTTACGACACGAATGGCTATTTAAAATGATTTAAAGCAATGCGGAGTGCGCAGTTTCTTACTTACGTGTAGCCGACCCCAGTCCCAGGTGGCAAGAGAAATTATTT
This sequence comes from Celastrina argiolus, assembly GCA_905187575.2. Lineage (NCBI taxonomy): Eukaryota > Metazoa > Arthropoda > Insecta > Lepidoptera > Lycaenidae > Celastrina > Celastrina argiolus. The sequence goes on along the minus strand of LR994581.1, from coordinate 731,391 downwards.
CATACCTGCCCTCGTAAAAAGGTTGATAAAAACCAGCGAGAGGCTCTAAATATCTTCCACGCGCCAGGCGTAGGAATAAGATTGGGTTCTGCGTTCTATTACGTTTAATGATATTGGTTTTTTAAACTAGTTGACGGCCTGTGTTCTGTGGGCAGCTGGAGCTCGCGAGTTTGACCCCCGCCGAGGTTTTCAATCCTTTTTCTCTAAGGCCCGTATAAATAAAACAATCTCAATCGCAACTTATTTGACATATAAAAAGAAACGTTTCGTTTCACTTTTAAAAATGAAGAACTATACTTATGTTATATACTTTAATTATTTATTGTTTTTAAACGTAAAAATAGACATTATAAAAATATAGATTACACTTCGAACAGACACAGATGAAGAAAAAAGGGGATAAGGATAGCCGCAAGGCTACGGAAAGCCGCAAGGCTCAGCCTCCTCAATCTGGCAAGGACGAGAGCAGGAGGTGCGATGAGGAGGGCTTCATACTGGTGGAGAGAAGGAAGAAGAAGCCCGCCGTCCGCAACCATCGCGGTACCGCACCCTGCGGACCTGAGCAGCGCCTGCGGTGTGAAGTACGCTCCACGCCGCTGTACGTGTCCCGCCTGCACTGGTCCATGGAGGTTAAGGACGTCGTGGACTACATCCGTAAGAAGACATCCCTCCCCTTGAGGGTGGAGCGTCTGGAGTCTCGCCACAAGGTCAACTTTAGTTCCTTTGTGGTGAGAGTACCGACTCATCTAATTTCCACCTTCGAGGCGGAGGAGTTCTGGCCGACGGGCGTGGTCTACCGGAGGTTCCGGGGGAGACTCCGGAATGAAGCGCGCTACACGTCGCCGACAACACGTGTAGTTTAAGTGTAGTTTTAAGTATATTTTGTATGTATGTTAGTCTGTAAGGTATTTATAATATGGGCCATGTAGCCTGAAATAAATGGATTTTATTTTATTTTTTATTTATTTTATTTATATATCAAGCCAAATATAGTGTGAAGGGAAGGACGCGTGGCGCATTTTTTGGTTTGGCACCTCGCTGGTGCTTTCATAGCTCTACATAGGAGGCACATACACACCATAAAGTATTATCACTTATTTATTTTACACCGTATATTATTATAATAAAAACGTGAAACCTGTGAATAGTTCGGAATAAAACGGCTATATTATTATTATTAATCTTTGCTTGAGTTTTTACATTTAGACGAATCAGAATACAGAATAAGTACTGTTAATAGTGGGGAATACAGTACATAATGAAAAATGAAAATAAAAAACTTTTATTTCCAAATTGGATAGGATCTAACACTTTTAGAATTGTTCTACATCGGTTCGGGGACTAAGCCGGCGAGAAGTACCGGCGTAGCCTTCAATGACCTAGGAATACAAAAACATTTTTCACAGGAACAGGAACTCCGGCGGACGTCGACGAAGTCGCGGATGTAAGTAATATAGTGTCCCCGCGGCTCCGTCAATGGCGGCAGTGACGGAGCATCGCCGAGTTTTTAGTGGGTGAAGGTCGTCCAGCTTACTCCCGACAAAATCGAGAACCGAATCCGTTCGATATCAGTGATTTTTCGTGCTTTATTTGGTGAATTACTTTGAAACTAATCAGGATAAAGAAAATTGTTAGATCGTAACTTTTTGTACTCCCGACTATATCAATCGACTGAGAATCAAAATAAACAAATGTCAATTTATTAGGAAGTACGCGGCATGATCGTATCTGAATCAAAATCAAATCAGTTTGGAGAGTAAGGCCCCAGTTCACCATCTCTTTCTTCGGACGCAGCGAGTCCCACATATCTGCGGTAGAAGTCCCCATCTACCGCGTCATTTACTCGGCGTAAACAAAAAAAAAAAGAATGCGAACCGACGACTGTGAGCGCCAAAAAGTATCCCCTGAGCCTCAAAAATATTTCTACCAAGTTGAATGATTTTTTAAACACCAGCAAATAATAAGCGGACAGTTGAGCGGTCGGCATCAAACTTCATAACCGGACTTCTACGAAATTTCCGCGCGAATTGAAGCTACGACAATATTCAGCGGAGTATTAATAGAAAATGCTTGTAGAAATAAGAGGGGATTTTTGATTTCAGGGAATAGATTTTCCTGGAAAAGAAGCGTAAACTATTCCGCTTAATTCAAATTCAATTCAAATTCAACAATTTTTATTTCCAAGTTAAACTTAACAAGCTATTTTCGGAAAGTCAACAAAAGTACTACCACCGGTTCAACCCTAGCCCGCCGAGAAGAACCGGCGTAAGAAACTCGGACGGGGCCATCTTTTAGCAATAAGATTGAAAATTGTTCTTTTTTAAAAAGTGTAAACAAAATATGTTAACAATGTAAAAACTTAATCTATATATATTATATCAAAAGACAGAGTACATAAAGTACATTGAGGTAGCCTTGCATGTGGCCATCTTATTCCCAAGGTGTGCAATCGTCAACAAAATCATTGACCTTATAATAAGCTTTAGAACACAGACGTTCTTTAATTACAATTTTAAATTTATTGATAGGAAGGCTCTGAACGTTATTTGGGATTATATTGTACAGGCGTATACATTGACCCTTAAATGATTTACTAACCTTACTCAGTCTGATCACCGGTATATCTAAGCTTAAGCCCTGACCTTCAAACTTTTTACTGTTCCGGTATACCAACAGCTGCAGGTATTACAGTTTAATTGAGTGTACAATTAGTTTAGCGGACACGTTTTCAGTCGATTTATCACGAAAATTTTTGTGAAACTACAGACTACAAAAATCGTAGTCTTCGTTACTTTTATTACAAACTAGCTGTGCCCGCGACTTCGTTCGCGTGGTTGTCGGAAACACTATCGCGCTTATCTTTTGATTTTTTCGCGTTGATTTTTATTATTATGATTATTAAAAAGGAGTAATTCTTACATACATTTTTTTTAAAGGCACGAGGATCGCAACCCTGCTATAAATGACATTCGCTATTATCACTCGATATTAGTCAAGAAAATCCGTATGTCACTAGCGCATCTCTTGTATGGGATTTGACATAAGCTTCGCTATACGACGAGCAAATTCGTATGTCATTTAACGAAGCTTATGTCCAATCTCATACATTTTGTTTTCGAACTTCGTAAGTGATATTAGCGATGGCATCTTGAAAGGCCCTTCTGTTTTTTATGAACGAACTAGCTGACCCGTGCCCACTTCGTTGAGCATACAAACCGTTTAAACCTTCCCTGGACTTCCACGAATATTTTAAGATCAAAAAAAAGATTAAAAAACTATAACCCGACTTCGCAAAAAATGGGTCTAAAAAGTCTGAAACAAGAAAATAATTCAATTTGAAATCCAGAAATGCATAGGTACAAAAATGGTCAAGGTAGAGCCGTGGTCGTACCCGCTATTGGCATCGAGCCTTGAATTTTTTTTTCTACCGTATTTCGGTGTGAACTAATGCTTAGATTTTATTAGCGGTACGACCACGGCTCTACCTAGACCATTTTTGTACCTATGCATTTCTGGATTTCAAATTGAATTATTTTCTTGTTTCAGACTTTTTAGACCCATTTTTTGCGAAGTTGGGTTATAGTTTTTTAATCTTTTTTTTATTTAATATTTTTCTGTTTTCACATCAAATATAATAATTATTATATTTTTATTTAATTGTCCATTACATAGAAAGTATCAACTCCTAGATACTACTTCTACGTCCGCATTTTAAACCTTTATTTTGAATTTAACAATAAAATATAATAATAAATAAAAAATATAAATACATATTCGTAATGTGCTTGCCAAGACCTATCTTTTGATACCAAACACGAGACAAATATCTTAATTTACTTTTTTTTGGAGATAGTTTTTGAGGTATAATTTTCAAAGTCCAAAATTTTTCAAAAAATTATATAGCCTATGTTACCCGCGGCATTAATACGAATCGATTGACACCTTATTTTTCAAAATCGGACCAGTAGTTTAGCCGCTAAGAGGTAACATACATACATACATACATACATACATATTTATTTATTCAGTTTATTGTACACAGGAACATTTTTACATAACAATTTACACGGAAATACGACACAAAGGAACTGCTTATTTCTAAATAAGAAATCTCTTACAGCAGCCCTATAGAGAGAAATTATATAAAAGAAAACAGATAGAACGTGCACTTACAATAAATACATTACACTTATCCTACATACTAGCTATAAAACGAAAAATATACATACTTACAATATCAAACAATTATTAATATAATAAACCTAAATACACAGTTGATACAATAAAATAATATATATATATATATATACAATATATATACAAATTTATAATAATAAATAAATGAATATACCTACTTAATATGAATATTATAAAAATATATAATAATAAATTTACCCAAAATTAATAAATACTATGTGTATATTTAATACTGGTATTTATATTAAGGACTCAGATTCAAGGTAGTGCTGCTTCAAACGTCTTTTAAATATAGCTATAGTGGGACTTTCACGAATGATGTGGGGAAGCGAGTTCCACAGTCTGACTGCATGAACGGTGAAGGAGTAGGAGTAGAAGTTAGATCGATGGGATGGGATGGAGAGGTTTGTTCTTTTGTTGGATCTACAGGGGGCATCAACGGGTCGGGAAAAGTTAAATCGATCGTGGAGATAGGAAGGAGAGAGGGGATTGTATAGGATATTGTAAAGCAAACAGAGGATATGGGAGTTGCGACGGAGACGAATAGGAAGCCACTTGAGTTTTGATCGATAAGCTGATACGTGATCATACTTTTTAAGTCCAAAAACAAAACGGATACAGAGATTCTGTAAACGTTCCAGTTTTGTTAACAGCTCCTCGGTGACGTCTAAGTAGCAGGAGTCAGCATAGTCGAGGATAGGGAAAATGAGTGCTTGGACAAGGAAAATTTTGGTATGCAAGGGCAAAAAGTTTTGGAGGCGCTTTAACATGTGCAAGGAGTAGTGTACTCTTCTGCTCACTTCATTAACCTGAGGATTCCAACAAAGGTTGCTATCTAAAATTAAACTTAAATTTTTTACCGAATCCGAATATTCGATAATAGAACCGTCATATATGATCTTAGGCACGTTATGTAAGCGGTGTGTCATATATTTACTGCCTACAATTATGGCCTGTGATTTTTTAGGGTTGACCAACAGTCCAAAAGATCTAGCCCAAGCCGCTATGCGCTGTAGATCAGAATTTATACCAGTAACTGCAGAATTAATGTCATTGATATGTGAATGACAATAGAGTTGCAAGTCGTCTGCGTAAAGATGGAAACTTGAGAAAATTAATTTGACAATATTATTAATGAATATAGAAAATAGAAGAGGAGAGAGTACGCCACCTTGAGGAACACCTGCTGCAATGCCACACCAATCTGAGGTTGCCTCGTTAGTGCGAACTCGCTGCAAGCGTCCCCGAAAATAAGTGTCAAACCAGTCTATTACAGAGGGAGATATGTTAAGGGAGCTAAGGACACAAAGAATGACGTCAAAGTCTACAGAATTGAAAGCGCTACTAAAGTCAAGTAAGACCAGGATAGAAATGCATTTATTTTCCATAGCTAGACGGAGATCGTCCGTAACTTTTAGTAGCGCCGTGACAGTACTGTGACCAGAACGAAAGCCGGACTGGAAAGGAGAGAGCAATTTATTAGAGGATAGGTAGTGGGAAAGCTGTTTATGGACAATGTGTTCAAGGACTTTGGAAAGGAAGGGTAATATAGAGATTGGCCTATATTGAGACAAGGTAGAGGGATTAGGGATTTTAGGAAGTGGAATGATGTTAGCACGTTTCCATGCTGAAGGGAAAGAACTCGTTGTCAAGGAATAATTAAAGATATGAGTGAGAATTGGCAAGAGTTCAGGGAGGGTAAGTGAAATCATGCGAGGGCTCAGGTTATCGTCACCAGTAGCAGTAGAAGTTATAGCCACTATGTGTTTATAGACTTCATCTTCTGAGACATGCCTGAATAAGAAGGGAGTACAGGAAGGGAGAGAAAGAGAGTGGAGGTGGGATATCGTTTGTGCTTTTGTGTACTCGTTAATTATTACTGGCGGGATGGAGAAATGAGCGTTAAGCTCGTTTAAATTAAAGGAGTTGTTGAGGCTGGCGGATGACTTGCCAACACCTATTGATGAAAGAAATTTCCAAAGCTGTGAGGGGTTGCTCTGTTCTATAGAGGAATGTATGTGGCGTCTTTTAGCATCCCTACACAGACGACTGCAGCGATTCCGCAGGTACTTGTATTTTTCTAGATTTTCGTCAGTCGGTCTTTTCCTGTATCGAAACATGGCACGGTTTCGTTTGGTCATCAAGGTACTAATATCTTGCGAGAGCCAAGGTGCCGGTACGTGCTTAACCTTCATTTTCTTTATAGGGGCATGAATATCGAAGATACTAGTAACAATATCGGTTAGTAGTGTCACCTTTTGGTCAATATTAGACGCCGAGTAAACAGGAAACCAGTCAACATTAGATACATCATGCTTAAAGGCCTCCAAATCTATTGCCTTAAAATTACGTAAAAATAGAAACTTGGGTTTACGACGTGGGGGTTTAATTCTGAAGGAAAGAAATATTAGGTCATGGTATGAGAGGTTGGAAGGAAATTGACCATGGAATTGTACGAGATCGGGAGACGAGGTAATAAGAAGATCTAATAAGGAGGGAGTGCAATTTGGAGCATGATGGGTCGCAGAAAGTGGGAGTATGCTGAGGTTGAACGAAGAAAATAAAGCACGAAGTTTGAGAGCACGTGAGTCAGATCCTATGAGACAGGTGTTGAAGTCACCTGCGATTATAGTGTAATCATAATTTGGGGTATGTGTGGCTAAAAGAGAGTCCAAAGCGCTGAAATAATCCACACGCAGTGATGGACTATAAAGCACACATAGCAATACTCTTTTGTAATGTAGGGTGACTTCAATACATAAAAACTCAGCTGAGCCGGAATAGCTACTCGACGATGACGTAATGATTTTATATTCAATTTCTCCACGTAAATAAATAGCTACCCCACCGCCACCTTTTCCCACGCGATCATTGCGGATAAGCTTGTACCCAGGGAGAGCATAAGCTGTAGATGAAAGTGTAGGCTTAAGCCAGGATTCGGAGACTAAAATAGCATCTATAGGAGGTACATGGCAGGAATAATTACCAAACATCGCAAGTAGATCCATGTGATGACGTGGTATGCTCTGCGCATTAACGTGAACAATGTTAAAGTTTTTTGGAAACGAGGAAAAGGTCGTGTTTAACCGTTCATGAACAGAAAGAGAAGCAGAACCATCATCACTACTATCCACACTGAGAAAACTATCAGACGACGAAGAGCAGGAAAAAAAGTCATTATTAATGGAATCACAATCAATCAAATCCATAAGACTACCAATAATTTAGAATAAACTAATAAAATATTATTACTATTATAATACACTAAATAAAATATATAAATGTTGGCGCATGATGGAATACACCGGCCGACCGAGGAAACCTGTTCTCGAGCGTCGTGCCCGTTCGTGATCTGTCGGCTGCGCTGGCGGCGACGCGGGTCCCCGCCGCGCGCCACTTCACTTCGAATCACCAACGCGAGCACACGGGCACTACCTTTGTAGAAGTTAGAATATAGTTTTTATATACAGTCCACTCGTCTCATTTATATCCACTAGGGCTCCATCAGCTTTTGGTCCTTCGTCGTAAATTACAAGCGCGTTATACTTTAACTTCGTCTTACGATAATACGGCCGCTTCGTGGAATTTGCCGTGGCCAGGAAGACAGAACAAAGGAGTCGTTCCCGTGGCAGCGTGGTTGAAGAAGTTGCAAGTCATTCTCTGGGAGTATATTTGCATATTTGAGTGAGTTTGTTCCAATTACTTTTCCTATCTATTTCCTTTCCTACATTAATACAGAGGTATTTTAATTTTTAACTTCAACTTTAACTTTATATTTAACCTTAAACTTAAATTTTGTCCATTAAACTTAACTTAAAGTCATATAAAGCATTTAAAATAACTTTATTTAGCGATTTTTACAATAATAAACGTGCATAATAAACAGCAACTAGGTACAATGACACAGCTGTTTCGTCATATTATCTAAGATAAGGATTCTCGCACGACTGCATCGATCGCTAATTACCTACCTTACGCACAGGTGTTTTACGTTTACAATAAAGCGTAATAGTATTGTTTTGCCGTTTTTATTTTGATATCGTATTATTTTGTGAATTATAATTTTAATTAGCACGTGTTTTAAATATTTTGTTGAACACATAGCACTTCAAAATGGCGGACATAAAATCTTTGATTAAAAAACGTAGTTCTGTTAAATCGAAGCTTACTATTCACAGTAACTATTTAAATTTAATTAGAAGCAGTGAATTGTTATCCGAGTTGCAACGTTTAGACCTGCAGGAACGTTTTAATAAATTCGAAACCTTACATAGTGACTTCGATGATTTACAGACACACATCGAAATGCTTGCCGACGATGCTGACGCTGCGTTCGTGGAACGTGAGGAGTTCGACCGCCAGTTCTTCAGTCTGGTGGCACTCACGCGCAGTCTGCTCGGTTCTTCGGTCACCGGTGCGGGGTCTGAAGCGGGTTTCAGAGATGCTGACTCAGGTGCACATGTTTCTAATTCTTTTATTCGTTTGCCTAAAATTGATTTGCCTCATTTCGATGGAAATTACCAGTGCTGGCTCGAGTTTAGAGACACGTTTATGTCCTTAATTCACGACAATAATTGCATTAACGATATCAACAAGTTTCACTACCTGCGCGCTTCTTTAAAAGGCAATGCCACTTTGTTAATAAAAAATATTGACTTTAAAAGCGACAATTATAAGCTAGCATGGGATCTGTTGTGTGAGCGGTACAATAATAACCGTTTACTCGTGAACAACCATTTACAGGCTTTATTTGATGTTGAATCAATACAGGGAGAATCTAGTGTTAGCATAAGAAATGTTGTGGATATTACCAATAAAAATATTCGAGCTCTCACTAATCTAAATCAACCCACTCAACATTGGGACACTATAGTCATTTTTATTTTAGTTAAAAAATTAGATTTGAAAACCAGCCGTGACTGGGAAGAGTTCCGAAACAACAATATTACAGGTGATCCAACATTACTTCAGTTTTGTTCTTTTTTAAATAGAAAGGCTGACTGGTTAGAATCTGTCGAGTCTAATGGGAGTATAAATTCATCAGATAATAAAATAATTGTAGCTTTAAATAATAGTCATTTGTCAAATAATAATAATAATTGTAAACAAAATAAAACCTTTAGTAATAAAAATGTTAAAAATAATAATAAATGTCCACTCTGCTCCCAAGTACATTCGTTGTTTAAATGCGAATCTTTTAGAGCCTTATCTATTGAAAGTCGTATACAAAAGGCTAAAGACTTTAATGTGTGTATGAATTGTTTACGTACTGGACACTTAGTTAAGCAGTGCAAATTTTCTCATTGCAGATATTGCAAATTAAAGCACAATACGCTTTTGCACATAGAAACTAGCGACAAACCATTGTATAATCCATTGCCTAATGCTAATTATTCTACTTTGCCTGCTACGTCACAATCGCCTCCTAATGTTGTGCTTTCCGCTAATTCTATGCAGCTTGCTACTTCTTCTCTTGTTTTCCTGTCCACAGCCTTAGTCAACGTGACCAGTGCGACGGGTAAGAAGTACACCGCACGGCTCTTGCTGGACAACGGTAGTACGGCGAACTTTGTTACGCAGAGCTTCGTAGAGAAACTGGGTTTGTCACTGCGCGGTACGAGCACCGAGGTAACGGGTATTAGTAATCATATATCCACTAGTACACAGTCTTGTCACCTCACGATGGACTCTTTATGCTGTTCGTTTACTGTGGAGATCGAATGCCTTGTTTTACCAGAGATAACTAAGGTTCTACCTTCATCATTTGTTCCCATCACTCATATACCTATTCCTTCAGGTCTTACATTAGCGGACCCGAACTTCAACGTTCCGTCGGTCGTAGATGTCCTGGTAGGGGCTGAGGTATTCTGGAGTGTAATGGGTAGCAATAAAATTGACTTAGGGAAACATTTGCCTAAATTGTGTGAAACTAAATTCGGATGGCTTGTATCTGGTAGTATTTCACATAAATCTAATTTCCCTTCAGTTTCTTCTCATTTTTGCCACCATTCGAGTGTCACTCCCGACTTAACAAAATTTTGGGAGCTTGACAGTATATTGCCAAAATTTTCTCAATCTCTTGAAGAGAGAATGTGTGAGCAACATTTTGCTCAAACCACCTATCGTAATACAGACGGTGGTTTTGTAGTTAAATTACCTTTGAAAGGGGACCCAAGCTCTTTAGGTCATTCTTATTTAATGGCGAAAAATCGACTTTTATCACTAGAGAGACGATTTAAGCGGGACCCCGAATTTAAAAATAAATATTATAGCTTTATGAAAGAATACGAGCGTTTAGGTCATATGTCTTTAAATATAGATAGTTCATCACCTGATATTGCTAACTATTACATTCCGCATCATGGAGTAATCCGTGACTCTAGCACCACTACTCAACTACGCGTTGTATTCGATGCATCAGCTCCTACTAGTACAGGAGTGTCTCTTAATGACATTCAGATGGTCGGTCCGGTAGTGCAAGACGATCTGTTAGCTATACTAACACGTTTTCGTCAGTATAGGTATGTGGTCTCAGGGGATGTAGAGAAAATGTACCGTTCTATATCTCTATGTTCTGACCAACGTTCTTTACAACAAATTATTTTTCGATTTGATCCCACAGAACCCTTTAGGACTTATACATTAAATACAGTCACCTACGGTACTGCGTCTGCTCCCTATTTGGCTACTAAGTGCCTGAATAGTCTGGCTGATGGCCTTGAGGATAGTCGTGTCCAATGTGCCATTAGGCATTCTTTTTATATCGACGATTTCCTTAATGGTGGGAGCACCATATCCGAAACTGTAGAGGTCACAAACAAGGTAAAATCTGTTCTTGCTTCCGCTAAGTTTAATTTGCGAAAGTGGCGATCAAATTCAATTGAAATTTTAAATAAAATAACAGACGTAAAAATAAATAATGAATTTGACACAACAGGTGATACTCTACCTTTCTCTGATCAAAATTGTACTAATTCATGTCAGTCCAAAACCCTAGGACTTAATTGGGTATGTAGTTCTGATGTTTTAACTTATTCAATAAATATTATTCCTACACAGAAGGTCACGAAACGACATATCCTCTCTGTTATCGGCCAAATTTTTGACCCTTTGGGCCTCGTAGGTCCATGCGTTGTCGAAGCTAAACTTCTCATGCAGCGTCTTTGGCTAGATAAGTACGATTGGGATGACACTGTATCGTCTGAGGTATGTTACGCTTGGTCTTTGTTTGAAAAAAGTATTACAGCATTAAACGACATAAAGATTCCTCGTTGGGTTTTGCATGAAAACTCAAGTATCCACGAAGTACATGTCTTTACCGATGCATCCGAGAAAGCTTATGGCGCTTGTGTGTATATTCGGTCTTGTAACAATGTAGGAGTTACCAATATACAGCTCTTACTTTCTAAAAATCGTGTAGCGCCTATTAAACCTACATCTATCCCAAGACTTGAACTTTGTGGAGCTTTATTAGGGGTAAGACTGTGTACTAAAGTCCAAGAGTCGCTCACCATACCCATTCGTAGGTATAGTTACTGGTGCGACTCTACTATTGTTTTGAGTTGGCTCTCTACTCCATCTAATCAATTAAAGCCTTTTGTTAAAAGTAGAGTCAATGAGATACAAGAGAGCACATGTGGTCATACCTGGAGCTACGTACCGTCAAAGGACAACCCGGCGGATCTTGTTTCGCGTGGTCTAAATGCTAATAGCTTAATAGACAATCCTCTGTGGTGGTCTGGACCCTCATTTCTCTTACAAGACGAGAGTAAATGGCCCAAAATGCCAAACACACAGAAACATGATCTACCGGAAGTAGTGACTCATTTCATTAGTAGTAACGATTGTAGCAATCATTCATATCATAATGTTCACTCAGACATATCCATTCAGTCATTCATAATTTATTATTAAAATATTCTAGCCTAACTAAAATTCAAAGAATATTTACATATGTACAAAGATTTATCTATAATTTAAAAAATAAACATAAATTGTGTGGCAATCTTTCTGTTACAGAATTAGATAATTCGTTAAAAACAATAATACATTTTTCACAACTTGATATGTTTTCTTTAGAATATAAACTTTTGAAATCTAATCAAAAATTGCCACGCAAGAGTAGATTGCTTCCGTTGACTCCCTTCTTAGATGAGGATGACCTCATCCGCGTGGGCGGAAGGCTTTCTAACTCTCTGTATGATTTTAATGTTAGACATCCTATTATTTTATGTAGTAAGCACATTCTTACTAAACTTATTTTTCACATGCAACATTTAAAGCTTGTACATGCTGGTCCACAGCTACTGCTGTCTCACATTCGACAAACGTACTGGCCGCTAGGTGGTAGAAACTTGTCTCGATATATAGTTAATAAATGTCTTAAATGCTACAGACATAAGGCTCAAAATGTACAACCTATTATGGGTCAACTGCCTTCTTCAAGAACTAATTTTGAATTTCCTTTTTTAAACAGTTACGTTGACTATGCCGGTCCAGTATTGGTTGCCGATCGTAAAGGGCGAGGCTGCAAACTTATGAAAAGTTACATGTGCATCTTTGTTTGCTCAGCTGTAAAGGCTGTACACCTGGAACTCGTATCCGAGCTCACTACTGAGGCATATATGGCCGCTTTAAATCGGTTCGTGGCGCGTCGAGGCAAGCCCCGAAGCATCACGTCCGATAACGGGACTAATTTTGTAGGTGCATGTAATGAAATGTATACATTTCTAAACTCATCAAATGTTGCATCTGAAATGGCGCAGGAGGGTATAGAGTTTATTTTTACGCCTGCTTATAGCCCTCATTTTAATTCACTTGCTGAAGCTGCTGTAAAGTCATGTAAGCATCATTTAAAGAGACTATTTAATCTTACTCACTTCACCTTTGAAGAGATGTCTACATGTCTCACTCATATTGAAGCAGTATTAAACTCGCGCCCTCTTACACCTCTTTCCTCAGACCCTAATGATTTTTCTGTACTAACACCTTCTCACTTCCTAATTGGACGACCACTCTTATGTGTACCTTGCTCTCAGGTGACTGATGCCAACATCTCACGCTTGGAACGTTGGAAGAGAATGCAGTACATCCGACAACATTTTTGGAGCAGATTCCATAACGAGTACACTTCTTTGCTACAGGCTAAAACGAAGTGGTTTAGTTCCAGAGGCGAAGTGAAGCTAGGGTCGTTGGTCCTCATTAAGGACAAGGCGACGCCACCTCTGCTGTGGTCCCTGGGCCGCGTCATCAAGACGTATCCTGGCGTTGACGGCGTCACGAGGGTGGCTGAACTGAAGACCAAGAAAGGCACCATCCGCCGTGCCTTCAACTCCATCTGTCCGCTCCCAACCGAAGATCCTTGAAGACCTGGACTCTTCAACCCGGGGAGTATGTTGGCGCATGATGGAATACACCGGCCGACCGAGGAAACCTGTTCTCGAGCGTCGTGCCCGTTCGTGATCTGTCGGCTGCGCTGGCGGCGACGCGGGTCCCCGCCGCGCGCCACTTCACTTCGAATCACCAACGCGAGCACACGGGCACTACCTTTGTAGAAGTTAGAATATAGTTTTTATATACAGTCCACTCGTCTCATTTATATCCACTAGGGCTCCATCATAAATATATATAATAATAATACTACTATATACTCAATTATATCTTAAACTTTAAACAATTACTAATTCGTTATTAATATTACACAGTAAATATACAATTTTAACTCTATAAATATTATTAATATAATATAACATAATAAAACCCATCTTAACTCACCGTAGTGATGGCAGAACAAAATTACAACTAATTATAACTACAATAAATATAGAAATTATTGAGAACATAAGGTATAATATAATAATATTAAATGACAACTTTAAGTGCACATGAACAGAAGCCAGAGACAATTACTATGAAGCGGAAAAAAAAAAAAGTCGTCTGACATGTGACAATCATATTGTCATGCTGACATTTAACAACTGTTTGACGAAAATAGATTATAAATATTACAATTATGAAACTAAAGGAGAGTAATTACAAATAACATTCTATTAAAAACGGGTGGAAAATGAAAAATGTGCTAAACTACCTTATAATTTGAATAAGAGGATGTATAAAATATTATAGATAATGGAAACACAATACAAAGTTACATGCACTACAATTAATAATTTCCATACATTCCTACACTCTCTAATAGCGCCTGCACAACAATCTAATTCTTTTTAGCGCGGCGAGAGGAGGATGCAGCTCTGCTAGTGGGCTTACTCTCCAAGGTGCTGGGTTTTGCTGCTGCTCCTTGGCCAGTCTTAAACCCGGACGGCGGAGGGGCTGCTTTAGATTCTGTGACAGCTGGGAATGAGGCCATAAGTGATTTCAGCTCCTGCATGCATTCGATCTTTCGCCGCGACTTGTCGGGCAATATGACCACAATCTTTCCCTCAGTGGACCAACAGCTACGCACTCCGAAGTGTTGGCGAGCAGTTATAAAAACTTGATGCCTAGCCTTTGTAAGAAACTCTGAGATGACAATGCCCGTGCCCCTCAGAGTAGACTTTCCGTCCCACACTAAACGCCGCTGCTCCACATCCCGAAAACGGACAAGGACTGCACGGGCTTTAGTATTTGGGGAACCAAGACGATGACAAGACTGAATATCACAGTTGGTAAATTCAATTTTCATTTTGTCTGAGATTGTGTTAGATATAATATCAAATAACTTTTCATTCTCGTTTTCAGATATGCCATGGAATAGCAGTATCTTTTTGCGAAGAAATGTCTCATGCCTGTCAAGTCCTAGAGTTAAGAGATCCAGCTGAGTTTTTAATTTTGAAAATGTTTGAAGAACAAAATATGTCTTGAATTCAACGAACTCACTGTTCAAGCTGGAGAGGTCAGGTTGTGATGACACAGAACTGGCATTCTGGAGTCGCTGCTCATAGGAGTCCATTCGAGTTTGGAAAAGTTTGGCTAGATCCTCCATGTTCGCAGCAAGCTGTGATGACATGTCCATGGTTCTTGTTGATTCACAGTGAAGATTGTGTTATATAGTTATAAAAAGTGCTGAGTGAAGGAAACTATATTGTAGTGAGCAAAGGAGGGTTTTAACTGTTAATTACTATAATACATAGATTTATCTGATAACTGTAAGTATTTTTAATTTTAAATTTAAAGTCCCAAGTTTAGATTATGTGTACTTGCAACGCCTACCCTCAAAAAAAAAAAAAAAAAAAAAAAAAAAAAAAAAAACATACATACATACATACATACATACATACATACAAACATACATACATACAGACATACATACATACATACATACATACATACATACATACATACATACATACATACATACATACATACATACATACATACATACATACATACATACATACATACATACATACATACATACATACATACATACATACATACATACATTATTTGCCGTTCAGGTATAACTGATCATGATACAATTATTACTAGCATTGAGACAAAGCGCTCACTGTCTCTCCCCGACTTAAAAACTAAAATCAATATTGACTACAATAATATATCAAAAAATATAGAAAATATTGACTGGATGTTTTTATATAACAACGACAACGTCGATAAAGCTTTTACTGATTTCAGTGAGACTTTGTGTAAAATAATTTAAATTAATACTACAAATGTGTCTAGACGAAATTCAAACTCTATTAGGAAACCCTGGATGACTGAGGGACTGTTAAAAAGCATACGGAAAAGAGACCACTTGCACATACAAGCAAAAAAATATAAAGACAATTTGACAATACAACAACGATACAAAATTTATAGGAATATGTGTAATAATCTGATACAAAATCTAAAAAATGAATATAATAAAAAAACTCTTGAAGATTGTAAAGGTGACAGTAAGAAAATCTGGTCAGCTATCAAAACGATTAATAATATAAGCAAAGACAGGAATAATAACTTGGAACTACTAAATTCATATCCAGATCCCAGAACCTCCTTAGACAAAGCAAACACTTACTTTACTTCTGTCGGTGAAAATCTAGCTGCAAAAACGCTCTCCACTCTCAATAAAACTGAAACAGAACTAGTAGCAATAACTAATAGATTATATTGTACTTACCCATCTCCAGAAAACTCATTCTATGTTGGCCCTACTGACAATTTTGAAGTAAACAAAATTCTATGCAATCTCAAAGAGGTTTCGGCTCCAGGTTGGGATGGAATATCAAATAAAATTATAAAACAAAACAAACTTTACCTTATACCTCCTATTGTATTTCTGTGCAATTTAAGTTTTTCATCTGGTGTAGTGCCAACATCTCTTAAAATAGCTAATGTCTGTCCTATATATAAGTCTGGCGATAAGAGCCTAGTAAACAACTATCGCCCTATTTCCCTTCTCACATCACTGTCCAAAATTTTGGAGAAGATTATGAATAATAGACTCCTAAACTATTTGGAAAAAAATTGCATTCTCTCTGATAATCAGTACGGGTTTCGTAAGGACAGATCAACTGAGGATGCTGTCACAGACTTAGTTGATTTTGTTGTCACTAAGCTAGACGCAGGAAACAAATGTGCCGGAATCTTTTTAGACCTAGCTAAGGCTTTCGATACAGTGTCTAGAAGCCTACTACTAGGCAAACTTGAAGGCATAGGAATTCGTGGCATTGCACTTGAATGGTTTCAATCATACCTTAGTGATCGAATACAGCGAATAACGTTAGGAAATACTCATAGCCGCTACTCGAGCACTAACTATGGCGTGCCTCAAGGTAGCGTGCTTGGCCCGACCCTCTTCAACATATACATAAATACCCTTTGCTCAATGACACTTGGTAAAGCTAAAATTTTCACCTATGCTGATGATACAGCCATTATCTTCTAAAAAAAAAAAAAAAAAAAAATTTATTTCCAAATAAAACTTAAAAAGCTATTTAAAAAGCTATATGATAAGACGTGGGATTCTGTATACCTGGCTGCTGAAACTGGTATTAATGAGGTTGCACAGTGGCTGAGCTATAATCTCTTGACACTCAATGTAGACAAAACCAAAATAATTAATTTTAGCGTTAACAAAAGAAACTCTTGCCCAGCTCACTTATCTTTGAAATTGCACACTTGTCACATTGAAAATATCTCTGAATGTTCTTGTATTGCAGCAAAATTTGAAACAGTTACTTGTATAAAATATCTAGGAATATTCATTGACCAAAATCTTACATGGTCAAAGCAAATAGATTATGTAAGCGGGCGAATAAGAAAATTAATGCACATTTTTCGGAATATGGGCCAGATTGCAGAACCAAAGATATTAAAAATTGTATATCTCAGTCTTTGCGAGTCCTTGATAGCTTATTGTATTTCTGCATGGGGGATTGCACTAAAAGTACATCTCATTAAATTAGAACGAGCACAAAGGGCTATACTTAAAGTAGCATACAGAAAGCCAACACGGTATCCAACCATTTCTTTATACCGAGATACGGAAATGCTGCGAGTTCGACAGTTATACGTTTTGAATGTGGCCCTCAAATTTCACAAGAAAGCTCTAGACAAAGTGCTAGCAAGATCTCATTCACAAAGGAAACCTAGCTGGCATAAACCAAAAATTAGACTTGATTTCGGCAAGAGGTGCTTTAACTACATGGGGCCTTTCATATATAAAAATCTTAATGACAAATTAAATTTACTTCCTAACAAGAGATCAAATTGCAAATCACTGATCCAAAGTTATCTTAAAAAACTAGACTTTTATGACACAGAAAATCTTTTGCATCTTGAATTTTAATCACACTTAAATACACAGATCCACACATATTACCACACACGACCTTAGCAGTACCTAGCTTACTGAACCCAAGACATCGTCGTAGGGCTAGGGTCCACACTATCACACACTCACACACTCAAAATATCTCTCGCTTCCGTAAACTTTCATATGCCACAATATCAATGTTAATATCGAACTAATTATGGATGGTTTATTAATCTGTGTTTCCTTGTATATACACACGACATTTGCAGTGCCTAGCTTACTGAACCCAAGACATTCGTCGTAGGGCTAGGGTCCACACTAACACACACACACACACAAACAAAATATCTCTCGCATTCGTAAACTTTCATATGCCACAATATCAATGTTAATATCGAACTAATTATGGATGGTTTATTAATCTGTGTCTCTTTGTATAGACACATGACCTTAGCAGTACCTAGCTTACTGAACCCAAGACATTCGTCGTAGAGCTAGGGTCCACACTATCACACACAGACATACAAAATATCTCTCGCATTCGTAAACTTTCATATGCCACAATATCCATGTTAATATTGAACTAAGGATGGTTTATTAATCTGTATTTCTTTGTATATACACATGACCTTAGCAGTACCTAGCTTACTGAACCCAAGACATTCGTCGTAGGGCTAGGGTCCACACTATCACACACACACACACACAAACAAAATATCTCTCGCATTCGTAATCTTTCATATGCCACAATATCCATATGTTAATACCGAACTAAGGATGGTTTATTAATCTGTGTTTCCTTGTATATACACACGATCTTTGCAGTACCTAGCTTACTGAACCCAAGACATTCGTCGTAGGGCTAGGGTCCACACTATCACACACACACACACACAAACAAAATATCTCTCGCATTCGTAAACTTTCATGTGCCACAATTTCAATGTTAATATCGAACTAATTATGGATGGTTTATGAATCTGTGTTTCTGTGCTTGTACACACGACCTTAGCAGTACCTAGCTAACTGAACCCAAGACATTCGTCGTAGGGCTAGGGTCCACACTATCACACACACACACACACACACACTCACGCACACACACACACACACTTACACAATATATTTGTAATTTGAATGTCACGGTATAATGTCTCCAATATTATAATATTAGTGTATCTAACTGGATTTTGTTTTTGTGATTTTATTGAATAAGATTTAGAATGTAATCCTCACTGTACCTACTTGTTATTACTATATTTTTTTTTCTCTTTCCTCTTAGTGCCAATGTATTTCTAGATATGAAAGAGACTGGCCTCCACGACACAGGGAATCCTAGTGTGGAGACCAGTGATAGACTTAAGATTGTATGCATGTGCTTCTGTTCAATAAAATTTTTTATTATTTTTTTATTATTTATTACATACATACATACATACATACATACATACATACATACATACATACATACATACATACATACATACATACATACATACATACATACATACATACATACATACATACATACATACATACATACATACATACATACATACATACATAGACTGCCAAAATCATCACCCTTCCTTTTGGCTTCGCCGAAGTCGGGTAAAAATAGCCGTGTCGGTTCAGCCGTTCTCGAGTTTTAGCGAGACTAATGAACAGCAATTAATTTTTATATATAAGAAGAAGAAGAAGACTAGACGAGGCTGATGATGACGATGAACGCAATAACACAGACCGCTCTCGCGTTCCAAACTTGAAAAAGGCAAATATTGAAATGCAAATAGAGCTCGCAGAAGATAATCGCAGCGCGACGTGGTTTCCGGTGCGCGCCGGAAGCAGCGGGCCGGAAGCGGGCCGAGTGGGCCGGACGGCGGCCGAACGGACCGCCGACAGAGGGGCTGTTGTTATAAAAGTTGTCAGTTAAATTAATAAATGACACTTTTCATAAAGCCTTCATTACCATTTTGATGTCGTGGGCAAAGCAAAATGGAGCTTCCTACTTTTCCTTTAGTTAATGAGTTTTCAATGTTCTGATGTTCCTATATCTGGTACCCATCTGGTTCTTCTCGACGGGTTAGGTTTGAACCGGTGGTAGCATTATTTTGTTGATATTCCGACAATAACTTGTCTTGTTTTATTTGGATCCGACAATAACTTGTCTAGTTTTATTTGGATTTTTTTAACACCAGTTTTTCAGGAACTGCATTGGCGTAGTGTGAAAGCGCACATAGATATAATCATTTTAGTATTCAATTATTTAGAATTGTAGCAGCGTATAATCAGCTATTTATAATATGATTTTTTAACTAAGTAGTATATACTTTGTGCTAGTATTAACTAATTTTATAGTAGTCATATAGTGGTTTTGTGGAGATGAAATAAAACAACTAGCCTCAGTAAAAATACTTTAGCGTATATTCAAATTTGCTACAAATTCAAGGACAAAGGAATTGATAACAATTGCGTTTTTATATGCGTCTCAATTATCTATCAATATGTATGTATGTATATATTTTTCCGTAAGTCTATCAATAATAAAAATTATTTTAAAATTAAATATAATTTCAAATTCATTTAATAATCGATCAATCAGTATCCGATAAAGTAATGTAAAACAGTAAATATATTGCTTCAGTCGTTTAAGAGATTCTATTGAAGAGCAATATTTAATTAGATCTAATATAATCTGGCTTCTTCTGAATGAAACTGCTGTACATTGCACAAATTAATTCAATTTCACTCGTAATGAGTTTGTAATGATGATAAAGTGATATTATATTAAATGTCTGAGCGTTTCTCCGAAATCTAAAAGCGAATATAATTTAACCTACTTAGATGTAGTAGTAATTTTAATAATAGTAGCTGACCCGCGCTCACCTCACTGAGCATACAAACCGCGTAAGCCTTTCCTGTACTCCCACGAACATTTCAAGACCAAAAATAGCCAAATCGGTTCAGCCGTTCTCCAGTTTTAGCGAGACTAACGAACAGATATATAAGATTGTAATTTACGAGTACAACATATAATAATATGCAGGCCCAAATTGAAAACTAGCTAGGGACACATTTTACAAAAAACGGTTTATTACAAAATCCTGCTCTCTATGTCTCTACAAATTATAAGAACACCAGAGTCAAAAACTCACGTATATACTGAGATATTAAAGCATCGACACCTAGTAAGAGCATCTTTAACTTCCATGTTTCCATCAAAGACCTAGCAAGTCACTGGACTACCTAATTTAAATACTTTTTTAAATGCATCCACTTATACTTTATAGCGCTCTCCTACTACTACCTCCTACTAGGTTTCAATTTGGGCAGCCGTATTATAATGTACACGCCAGTCATGCGTCCCAGTGAATGTGATAAAAGGAAGAGAGTGGTCTTGTATATTGCGCACACACTTGGCTACTATATAACAACTCGTGCGTAGTTGGTATGGCTTCAATGAACATCACTGAAATCATTGGAAATAATAATATTATTGTTTCATACTCGAAAGGAAACGAAAGTTCCTTTTAAATATTATTTACATCAAGACAAAGGATTACCTAAAGAATATTCCGATTATTCCATCCCATTATACCTCGTCCTCATATGAAGTAACGTTATCCAACTCCGTGGAACTTGTAACGGTTGTTCTGGAAACTTCTCTCGGGTTTACCGCGTTGATAATGTAATTCGCTCCTCAATGTATGTTTTGTTTTTTCCGCTTTTTATCGTTATATTAAACCCAAAAGAGTTACTTAATGCAAATATATTCTATAAACTACTTTCATAGCATGCTTTTTCTGTTTATAGTTTTTACTAATAATAAAGTAATTGAAGACATGAACGGATGAAGGTGATATGTAGCAAAATTAAGTTGAAATGTCATTTAAACATTTTAGAAAACGACGTAAAGTATTAAGTAAATTAATCTAAAGATCCGTCTCTAGAATCAATGTACTTAATACGTTTCTACATATCCTAAAATGATTAAGTGACAGTTCAAAATATTTTAAGTTATTGCATAGCTTCTATCGCGGGCCTTGAGCGTGGGGACCGAATCCAGAAATTCCGTAACGAAAAAAACATAACACCCCCTAAACAACACTCACTTGGCCCTTTGGGTGGTGGGGTTCGAATTTTCGAATAATAACTCAAACTCGTTACTAATAACAATTATATTTCCGAACATAGTCCCACACAACAATAAAAATCCTTCACTATACTTAAGCGCGATGTCGAAAACTGCAGAAAAGTAACAACGCCATCTAGGTTTAACCTTGTGAACTACTTTTATTACTTAGGGCGTGTTTCACCAAGCAATGTTAAAGTTAACGCCATGTTAAAATACCATGCCATCTCATTCATTGACAGGAAATACGAGAGGGATAACATGATATTTAACATGGCGTTAACTTTAACATTGCTTGGTGAAACACGGCCTTAATATGTAACTTTTTACATTTATTACGTTTATTGAACCATATAAAATAAAAAATACTATGCAATAGCTTTACCGCGGCAGTCCCCGAGTGCCAAACGTCTTTTTTTTTACCTTCATCCATTAATATCTTCAATTATTGACAAACGAACATACATACAGTAATGCATGAAACGTGCTAAAAATTACCTTCTTTGTCGTTTCAGCTGTCTACTACTGAATGTAAGCCTGTTTACTTTGACTTTAATGTTTCTATGAGAAATCATGAATCATAAATTTGCCCATACAGTAATTTAAATTAAAATATGTTCAGCGCTGGTACTTTCACAGTAAACTCTACATAGGAGGCACATACACACTCTAAAGTATTATCACGCATTAATATTATACCCTGTATATCAGTTGCCTCTACTCATCACGCTTGGAAGGCGTGCTGGCGAGCGCAGTGTTAAAATGTGCTGTCGTAAAAACAGTTGGCAAAAGGAAATTCAAACCGTATAATAGAACACTGCGTCGACTGATCTGCGAACCAGCGCATTACAAAAACAAACTTAACCTAAACACTATTGACATTAGACCTTCGTTACCTCCGGTCGTGCCCCCCCCCCTCCCCCCACTCCGGGGTAACGAAACGTCAAACAGAATTTTATATTCCAAGGAAGTGAATCTAATAAAGTTAGTTCGATTACAACAAAAGGTAGTGCTGCGCTCAGTGGAATTCTTTGATGTCGTGGGATTCGTTACCTTTCAAATCAGATTCCCGGGATTTTATTATTGGTTATGCTCAT
Source organism: Celastrina argiolus (assembly GCA_905187575.2). NCBI lineage: Eukaryota > Metazoa > Arthropoda > Insecta > Lepidoptera > Lycaenidae > Celastrina > Celastrina argiolus. The sequence continues at coordinate 708,206 of LR994581.1, read as the reverse complement.
AACGCTGATGCGGAGAGGTCTCAATTGAATTATAGGTGGCCAGTAGCGGCTCTCCATATTGGCTTTAGTGACAGTGGACTTTTCACAGTTGAAATGGCAATATTTTGACATTCATACTTTTAAAATTATGTTGTACTTTTTTAAAACAACAATTTTCCATCTTTGCTAAAAGATGGCGCGTCCGAGTTTCTTACGCCGGTTCTTCTCGGCGGGCTAGGGTTGAACAGGTCTTTCCGAAAATAACTTTTTAAGTTTCATTTGGAAATAATTTGATTTGTTCTAACGTGTAATGAAGCTCATTACGGTAGTTGAAGTTATAATAAGGCAGTGAACAAAATATAACATACATTCATACTTACAAACTTTCGCGTTTATAATATTATTAGGATTGTTATTATCTAAATTATACACACCATGAACTAGGAACACAGAAAAGCCCGCTACCTTGGCTTGTGCGCCAACAGCAGTGCAATTCTCTAAGCGCAAAAATGGTGACAGAAGATTCCAACGGCTGTAATAGCCATGATGGCGGAATTGGTATTTCCCAAGATTCATTTCTACGCTATCGACAACTATCGCGGTGAGTTTGGTTGGAGTTGAGGTTAGTGATCGTAGCGACGTGCACAGCCTTAACCGGTCGCTTAGAGAATTGCACTGCTGTAGGTATAGCCAATACCTTTTTTATTTTTTTATTTTTCAAGGAAATGCATTACGCATCCCCCCGGGAGGGTTTCCCCCAGGGTCCCCGAGGGGTATGTGGGACTCCCGGCTCGCTACGGCCGGCTTACCCACTAAAAACTCTTGCGGATTGCCATCAGCCGTTATGTTGGGTGGAGTGATCTGTCAAAACACAGGCCACTCCTCCCTCGACCGGCCGTTTCACCTCTACAGGGACCGGACTTCCATCAAATTGATAGAGCGCTCCGGCAAACTGAAGCGCTCTCTTCGGCGCCGAGACTAAAAAAGCCGGGGAGGTTAGATGGGTAGACCGCAAAACGCCTCCGCATCCCCGTCCTGCGCTGGCGAAGCGGAACAGAGGATGGGTCCAATACCTAACCCGGCTGAAAACTGTCCGCGTGGACATATAACATTAACTTAACCATATTCTAATAGAGCTACATTTGTTTAATTACATACTGAGTTACTACTCATACAAAAGTTTTTAAAAATTGAAAGTTGATTTTTAAAAATCGCTAATTATGGTACTTATTTTTTTTTTATTTAAATTTATACACAGACTTTGTGACACGTTGACAGTGCTGAAGAACTGAAGTGTCTAACTAACTTAACATTGACATCACGGTCCCACGGAGATGGGACCACCTCGATGATGCGGGGCCAGCATTTCCAGGATTTCATGATTTATTTCATAATTTAAGAAGAAACTGCTTGGATTGTATTTTCTGTATATTCCAAATGGTGGCTTTAATTATAATATTTTCAATGTTAATCATAGTCCAGGAGCATGTTTCACTGCAACCGAATGATGATGATGATGCCATATAATACTCGGCAAATTGCAACAAGTCCATTATACGTAAGTGGTGCATATGCAACGCGCTGGTAACGATCAAATCATTTAGGTATTGACTGATGTTGTGCGCGTAAACCTCTTGTTACCGGCGGGCTGTCGCGGTTTGAATTTCCGCTCTGTGATGTGCTGTATGACTTGTGTGTTGTTTCCAGGCCAATCCAGGCGTTGTGTCTGGTTCTGATTTGCCTGATTCGTGGTTTGATCTCTCTAATCGCATGAGCGTTGTGTTAGTTTTGTTGTTGTTTATTGTTATTATTGGATATAGATTATGGTTTCTGTTCATCACAACAATGCAAAAAAAGGAAAACATGGTGATAGGATTAAGCACCTACAACTTTAAAATTATATAAATAACCGTTTAAACCTTCCCTGGACTTCAACGAATATTTCAAAACTAAAAATAGCGAGACTAACGAACATCAATTCATTTTTATATATAAGAAGATAAGACATTAATAATTGTATTATCAAAAATGACCACAGGGCGAGAAATGTTTATACCTAATTAAATTGCATTGACTAGGTTTTTGTTTATCCAGTTTAAGTTTATATTTCGGAAAAGACTTTTCAGCCACAAGAACGTAAAGGAGTGAATAAAACAGCAGCTCACTCCATAGACCTCGAACTGATAGAATAGTCAAGAGGCCTAAGATATTCAGTGGCACGTTTATGAAAATGAAAGTAGTATTAGAGAGAGGAAATATGAAAATCATGGAACGGACCGAGGGACGTCCTTAAAGGTCCACTCATACTGACACAGAGTCAAAACGCAGCGAGACGCTAAGAAAGTATAAATTGAATTATTTGAGTCATATAATATCAAAAACGGCAATCTGACTTTCGACTTATTGTGGGTACCGATACAAAGTCAAAAGTCGGATTGCTGTTTTTGATTCTATAAAACTCATTTCTCCACATTGATTTACGTGTCAGTGGCTCTTAGAACCAGAACATTAGCTACATTTGTGTGTGCCCAAGTGTGTCCGCAACACATAAAAAATAAAAATAAATAAATAAGGATTTGGGAACAATTACCCAATCAGTGACCTTGACGCATGCGCGTAAGTTGTAACGTCTTGAAGCGATGCGATCAGCTGATTGGCTTAGGTATGAATAGTTTGTCTCTGGGCTACGTTCAGGAATTGAAAGACAATCTGTGTAGATAGAATACCAAACAGAGTACTCTCGCTTCTTTTACTCTCGTAAACCAGTGGCTGGATGATGACACGAATGAAAACGTATGCCATAGCAAATTCACTTTCATGTCTTTTGGAGAATAAAACAAGTACGTCACGCTAATGCGTCTTCTCCTCTTTGCGAGTTTGCTTTATTAAACGGAATTTCGAATCGCTGCGCTTGGACGCGCTAGTATGAATATACCCTAAGAAATTCAGCCAAATTTCATTTCGGCGAAGACCTTTTTTATATTCGGAACTGCATAGCCATTTTATTAGACACCCGAGCGGCCAACTTACCGAATAGTATTAGTAAAATGATATGGAAACTCGAAAGCGGGTTTCTTTAAAACTGGTTATCTCAGCTCGAGGTTGCGTGATTATTGTCGAGTGGGCTAAACTTTTATCGAATACACGAATGTGTGGGAGCTATACAACAGTAGGTGCCCCAAAGGGAGATCTTCTACTAAGCGAAGTGGCCGAAGCCCTGTGTATTAGTTAATGGAATCGGGCGTTCTTCCCCACTGTTAATCCCACACTGCTTATGCGACATGCGCACACAATAACACGATCGTGTTAACACTATTGCTTGTGTGGAGGTGGTGTTTTCACATTGTTAACGAATTGACAGACATTTGAAATTCTTGTGAATTTCGCGACCCGTAGCAGACGTTGAAAAATGACGTCATCGGATCGAGAATTCGAAATTAAATATTTTGGAAACTACATGAGGTTTTTTTATCATATTTTTATATTGTAGTTGTAAAAAAACCTAATATTAACGAGTTTATAGACATTTCAAATTCTTGTAAAATTAAAGCGTTGTAAAATGACGTCATCGCGTCGAGAATTTAAAACAAGACGTACGACGGAAACTACATTTCGTATTGTAATTTTTTTTCTGACATTATTTATTTTAAACAAAGTTTACGTAGAGCTAAAAATAAAAATATTATGTGAACTTTCTCCATGGGTCCGGTACATCACCATCACACAGCATTGTTGCTACTGATACTTTGATTCAATACTCGTAATGGAAATATTTTGTTTATTTATTCACAACTTAAACACGAAGGCGGATGAAAAAACAATTTGTTCTCATAAAAGTCAGTTCGGAAAGTAAAATAATTGAATTGCCGCGCGACGAAAAGTAACATTTATCGAATAAATATAACATTTCGGTAACAAACAAATGTTACTCGCCGGAGTCGGAGTTAGATTAACGTCGCAGCCGACAGGCGAGGTGCCATCGCTCGTCAACGGAGGTCCAAAACAATAACTAAAAATAATGTAAATATATTATATCTAGCAATATCCAGCGAAAAATGATAACCACAACCTGCAAGCAATTGAGTGAGTGTACGCATAGGCATGCTTTTAAAGCACTACCCTCCTTCCCACACTGCTTATGCGTACACTCGCAAGGAAAAACGTGAAAACACCACCACACAAACAATAATGCTAATACGATCGTGCGAAGCAGATACCATGCAGGTTGCAAAACTCCACGCGCGTTTCGTTCCGACCTCGGAGCATCCTCAGGATGTAGACTCTTCGAACAATGTTTGTTAAGCGTTTAACTCCATCGCCATCGCTACATTATATCGCTTACGAAGTTCGAAAAATGTATGGAATGATATACAAATTCGCTTATCATTTAGCGAAACTTATGTGAATCAAGGCCCAGAGAAGTTGCTTCATTTCAGTCGTTTGCTTCCGTTCTGTACACTGTTCTTTTAGAAAAGTTAAAAAAAATACATTTTCAAGATGAGGAAAGGTAGTATATAATCGTATCTCAAAGTTATAGTGACTGTTCTTTTTACACCCTGTGTATTACATGTGTTCGTAGCATCATAGCTACGAAACAAATTTGATCTAGTTCTTTTGTTTTAGAGCTATTGAGATCTAGAGCCTTATTTATTAATTACCATCGTCCGCTTGCTTACTACCAGGAGTTAGTTACAATGTTTAATTTCGTTACAAACAAATTAAATTGTTTTTGTATTATAGAGATAAACAGCTCCCGCACGATCGAGTTTGCATCGCGAACAATGATGAGCAGATGTGCGCGATTTTATTGGTTTCGCTTTAATGCAAAACGCACATGGGACCCCTCGCGTTACTAAACTTTGACGGCCGCTGAATATTTTATGTTAATGTCTAATGGTAATGTACTGGAGTGGCACTAAGGCTTCATAGAGCGCGGCTCGACAATATACCAATATTATAAAGCTGATAAATAATAATAATAAATAATTAATGAATTATACGCCTCCGTCTAGTGGCTCGGAGCTTCGCTCTCGACCCGGAGGTCGTGGGTTCGATACCCACGTTGAAACAACAAAAAATATTGTTTTCAAGTTTGTTTGGCAATGTAGGCTGATCACCTGATTGTCTGACAAGAAAGATGATCCATGTGTCGTGTGGGCATGTAGAAAGTCAGTCCTGCGCCTGTTCTTTCACCAGTCGTGTCGGTAATCAGTGGGCTACGAAGTGAAGCACACTCGGGCAGTATACACATTATTGCTGTGTAGCTGGTCTGGTTTTAATGAAACCGGCCACCGACACCGAAATCGGTGTGGGAGGCATTATTTATTACTTTTGTAGTAAAAAATAGAAGAGTTTTTTTTTTTGTTTCAACGCGTTTATCTCAGGAACTGCTAGTCCGATTAAAAAAAGTCTTTGAGTGTTGAATAGCCTATTTATCAAGGAATTAATATTTATATCGTCTCGCTAAGGGCCGATTTTTCAATCGTCAGATAACTTTTATCTAAGGAATAAATATGTACTTTGGCAGATTTTGTATGGAACAAATGTCAAAGTTATATGTTTATTCAACAGATAAAAGTTATCTAACGATTGAAAAATCAGCCCTTAGACTAATAGGAGCCAATAGACGTTTAAAAATCGGGACTTTTACGTCACTATGTCACGAACACAGCTAGCCATCCACGACAGAGGAAATCTAGCAGAAATATTCCCATTAACTTTGGCATGTAAAGCGCGCACTTGATATTTTCAATAAAGCGATTAATTCGTAACATTAATTTTACGCTCGTGGCAACCCGCCCGCGGGAGGGGCTGGGAGGAGGGAGGGAGGGTTATAATTTCATTACGACTCCAGGAGGAGTTCCGTTTATTGAAGTGTAAATTTAATGGTCCACTTAATACCGCCCATAGAGCCTCGGTCACCCATACATCGAGTGTAACTAATCGATACAATTAGTCTTTTGAAGATTTTTGTTATTTTACATATTTTTTTGTATCACTTACTAACATATCTTCTTCTTATATACAGTGTGTAAAAAGAGCAGTCACTATAACTTTGAGATACGATTATACTACGTTTCCTCATTTCAAAAATGTATTTTGTTGTATTTTTTTTTGTCAAAAACTAAATTTTTTTTTCTTTTTATCCATTTCTGATGTTTTGCAAAAATAATAATAAAATAAAAAAAAATATGATATTTTTGAAGAAACAAAAATACATTTCTAGAATAAGAAAAGGTAGTATAATAATATCCCAAAGTTATAGTGACTGCTCTTTTTACACCCGTTTATAAAAATTAATTGCGTTCGTTAGTCTCGCTAAAACTTGAGAACGGCTGAACCGATTCAGCTATTTGTAGTCTTCAAATATTCGTGTAAGTCCCGGGAGGGTTTAAACGGATTCTATGCTATTGAAGTGGTCACGGGTCAACTAGTAAACTAGCAGTATTGTAAGTTTAATAAATTGTAATTACTAACACAATATTATACTATGGACTAAGTCTGAAATAAATGCATATTTATTTTATTTATGTTATTGTAGCCCTGGTAAATAAATAATTTAAAACTAAAATTATTTAAGTATCATTAAAAATAATGAAAATATTCAAGTATTGAATGTGCGAACTGAGACGTCCGTTGTTAACCCCACGTAGACATTACACCACCCGCGAACAAAATATAGCGATTTGCGACAAAGAGAGATACATCATTTTTTTAATTGCTTAAAACTATAATGTTTTAAAACTTATTATGGTTCTTATTTCAGATTTTGCTCATCTTTTTTGCCTGCGTAATGAGTCCGTAGATTTTATTTTTATTTTATTTATTGATTCACAAACAGAACATAATCAGGTACAATTCAAAAAATAATTCAAACAGTATAATAATAATATAGTTTTGCTTATAGATAAAATGAGTTCTAATGACAGGTGAAATGCATCATGCTTTGACAATTGGCGACAGAGGAAGTGAAATTTTTAAATGAATAACAAATATTCATTCATAACCATCATTCGACAACCTCCGTAGCGCAGTGGTTCAGCCTGTTGGTGCTCGACCGAAAGGTTGCAGATTCGAAACCCGCCGAGGAAACAAAAAGTTTTTTGGGTGTGTATTAAATTTGTGCATTAGTATAATAAAAATCTTAAATATGTATACAGGGTGTAAAAAAAGAGCAGTCACTATAACTTTGGGATATGATTAAAGGACCTTTTCTCACTCTAGAAATTAATTTTCTCATTATTTATTTTTTGAAAAATATTTTTTTTTTTTTTGCAATTTGTTATTTTAGTCCCAAGGCTGAACTGTTTGGAAGAACATTCTGCATTAAATTCTTAAATTTTATAATTTTTGTCCTAGTACGTAATGAACGTCTTACGCGTGCTATTGACCTCTCAGCGTAATCAGCTGATCGCTGTGTTGTGCACGTTATACATTGCCTATTGAAAATTTTTAAATTTTTAAAACAGTAGATTAAAAGCAAATGACTAGTACCAATGGATATATCTCTTGCCTGGTTATTATCCCACGAAGTTATAGTGACTGCTCTTTTTACATCCTGTATAGTACAAAAGTATTAAATATTTTTATTTTTTTATTTATTTTATACACTTTATGCACAATGTACAATGGCGGACTTAATGCCACAGGGCATTTTCTTCCAGTCAACCATAGGGTGATGCAGAGAAAAAATTAAAGAGACGGTGCTTAATCATAATATGGGAGATAAAAATATGTACAGACAACAAGAGAAATTATTTTTAAGAGTAGAAGGAAATATAACTAATAGTACTAATACCAATTATATATTATAAACAATATTATATTATATGATATAATTATAACAAATACAGATTAAAATAAAATACCACATACTATACTATATAAATACACAGTTACACATATACATAATATTAATATATACATTCGAAAGTAATATATATCTATAATCTATACTATTCATAAAGATGATATTACAATGATTAGGATTCTGCCAACAGATTAGAGTACCACTGTCGGAGCTTCCGCTTAAACGTTTCTCTAGTTGTTGCCATTCTGATTTCAAGAGGGAGAGCATTCCAGAGAAGAATTGCTTGTATGTGGAAAGAAGAATGAACGAGACTAGAGGTATGAGGAGGGCACAAGAGAAGGGCATTGTTTGATGAACGAAGGGTTTTATCATGACTATCACAAAGGTATTGGAAATGAGATGTTAAGTAAGTGGGAGAATTGGGAGAATGAAGGAAAGAGAAAAGCGTACACAGGGCCCGTATTGAGCGACGTTGGCGTATAGGGAGCCAGTGCAGTTTGGTGCGAAAGGAGGCTACATGGTCATATTTCCGAAGATTGTAAATAAATCTGATGCAGTTATTTAGAAGCCGGTCATATTTATCGAGCTTGTCCGCATTGAGGTCAAAATAGCACACGTCACCATAGTCGATTGTAGGCAAAATAAGAGTCTGAACTAGTAAGACTTTAATAGTTACTGGTAGAAAATTTTTGAGTCTATAAAGGGAGCGCAATGCACCAGTAACTCTCTGGCTAACGTGAGCTGTTTGCGATTGCCAATCAAGAGTGGAGTCGATGTGCAAGCCAAGATCTCGAACGCAAGAGCTGAAGTTTATAACAGACCCATCGAAAATCACAGGTGGTATGGAGCCTATATCAACCCTGGATAAAAATCGTGGACTGCCCAATAATATCGCCTGGCATTTACTAGGATTCACTAGCAACCCGAAGTTATTACACCAGTCTCTAATGGTATTGAGATCTCTGTCAACCTCCTCTATTGCACTCGCCAAATTCTCAACTCTTGATTGGCTATAAATCTGAAAATCGTCTGCATACAAATGATACGTACAGCGAAGTCTGGGAGTAACAAGATTTATAAATAATGAGAAGAGTAGAGGAGAAAGAATACCGCCTTGAGGCACGCCAGTGTCTAGATGACGCCATGATGAGGTAGACTGTTCCGTGCGTACTGACTGCTGTCGCCCACGAAGATACGATGAGATCCAATTTAGCGCTTCAGGCGAGATCGATAGACTCGAGAGTATTGCCAACAAGATATCATGATTTACGTTGTTAAACGCATTTGAGAAATCTATCAAAACTAAAACAGTTATTTTAGAGTTCTCAATGCCCACTCTCACATCATTCACCTTTAGTAACGCAGAGGTGGTGCTATGTCCAGGTCTGAAACCAGATTGAAGTGGTGACAAAATATTGTTATCTTGGATAAACCTGGACAGTTGCTTATAAGCACAAGCCTCAAGCACCTTGGACAGGTAGGGGAGAATAGAAATGGGGCGAAAATGTGATGGATTAGTGGGATTGGTAATTTTAGGTAGAGGGCGAACATAGGCTTTGCACCACTGCTCGGGGAACTCGGAAGATTTAAGGGAAAAATTTATAATATGGGTTATAACAGGTAAAAGATGTTCTTTAATCATGGTGATCATTTGTCGACTTATTCCGTCATAACCAACGGCCTTAGATGCTATGGAAATTATCGTCTTATCGATCTCATCTGATGTAATTGGTGCAAATTGAAAAGGGGCTATATAATTTGGACGTGGTAAGCTATTTAAAAGACGAATAGTTTGGCATTTTGTTTCAACATCAAGTGTGGTAGATACGGAGAAGTGCAAGTTGAGATCTTCCAAACTAATGGTCCTCGGAATTTCTGAATGATGTGATTTTCCTATGCCGAAGGATTTTAAAAATTTCCATGTATGAAAAGGTATAGAAGATGATAAATTGTCGAGAAAATGGCGGCGTTTTGCCTTCCGTATCATCTGGTTGCAGCGATTTCTGGCAGATTTAAAGTTTGACCAATTGATTTCACTGCGATCCCTCTTAAACTTCCGAAACAAGCGATCCCTACACCTCATCGCTGTACGGATATCATCAGTCAACCAAGGTGCAGGCGGATGCTTCAACTTTAATTTCCTGGTAGGCGCATGTACGTTATACAATAGCGTGATTTGTTCATTGAAAATCCTAACCATTTCATCAATTGAGGTGGCATCTAGCAGTGGTTTCCAGTCTATATTTGCAGCATCGGTACATAATTTATTTTTATCAACACTGCCAAAACAACGTCTATTTATAATCCTAGGTGATATTTTGGGAGGCTTTAAAACGTATGAGAGATAAATGAGGTCATGGTGGGAAAAACCAGAGGCGGGAAGCTGCCCATGTGCATGGACAAGGGAAGGATCGGCAATGAGCATCAGATCTAGCCAGGTGTCATCACCATTAGTGTTGTGATGTGTGGGTTGGAGAGGTAGCAGGTGAAGGTTAGCAGATGTAATCAAATTATGGAGTTTAATCGGACGGTGAGCGGAGTGGTTTGTAAGGTCAGTATTAAAATCGCCCATGATGACGTGGTGTGCGTATTCCGAACCCAATGAATCAAGGACTGAATCAAATTCCGAAAAGTAGTCAATAGTCCCGCTATTGACTACTTTTCGGAATTTGATTCAGTCCTTGGTCCAGGCAATAGACCACTCCTAAAGCCATTTTAGTTCCTCTGACACAAATCTCCAGAAACATATATTCAGACGTTGCAGATTGTTGTGCAGGAGAGGAGGCTATGACTTTATATGGCAAATCCCGACGGAGGTATATTGCAACCCCACCTCCACGTCTATCAATACGGTCATTACGGATAAGGACGAAACCAGGTAAGGAGAAAGAGGTGGACAAGAGGTTTGGTTTGAGCCAACTCTCGGAAATCAGAATGGCGTGAATGTTATTACCAGAGAAAGATTCAAGTAAGTCTGCATAATGACTTGGTATGCTTTGTGCGTTTATGTGACAAACATTAAATAGATTGTTGTTTTGTGTATTAAAGCATTGAGCTAACGCTTCACCCAACGTATTACCTACGGAATCAAAACTATCGTCAGCATGAAACCCAGAAGAATCATTGGCAGAATAAAATGAATCATTATCAGAAATAGACATAGGTACTTATTATTAATAAAATAAATATATATAATAAATAAAATAAAATAATATATTAATAAATAAATAATATTATATTATATTGATAGCGATCTAGATGCAAAAGAAAACGAATCTAAATTGTTACTCTGCACCACCCGCCAACTGACCTTTATAAATTAACAGAAAGTACAAAAAAAACTATCTTAAAATATTGTGACTTATCAATATTTGTTACTTAAATATCCATAATGTGTCAATTATAGACTACATGTACTTGAAAATAAAAAACAACTGAAAAAGAGTTTCTTTGTGTGGAAAAAAAAAAATTAAAAGAAGACATTTGACAGTTTGACAGCTGTCACTTGACACATTGACATTATATTCAAAACATTATTTAACAAAGCAAATTTAAAACTTTCGAAATTCAAAATTACCCTTAGATTTTATTAAAATTTTGTTAATGTGAGGCACCAGAAAGTAAACAAATAGAACAGAAATCGAAAATACGTATGGAACCTACCAGGGGCAGGAGGCCATTTTGAGTCATATTATATGGATCAACAATCACAATAAACTTCACAAATAACCACACAAACCTACAATTTAAACATATACTTAAATTTATGCTGAGGAAGACGTCCCTGAAGAAGATGCCTTGGGGTGATTCGACATAAAGGACTGGAGCTCATCTATGGTCATCACCTTATGTCGCTTCCCATCTGGAGTCTTAATTGAAACAACGCCGTCCTGCGTCCAGCAAGCCCTAACACCAAAGTGCACCCGCGCCATGTTGAACAGTGCCTGTCGTGTCCTGGTCAGAAACTCCTTCATTGAGGTTGAAGTGCCTTTCAGTTTGGTTTTAGCTCTCCAAACAGCGGCCTTAGTTTCATAAGTGGCAAACTTAATCAGAATAGGGCGAGTTTTGCTTGGCTCAGGGCTACCCAGTCGATGACAAGCTTTGATTGAGCCTTTAGAGATGTCCGGCAAGCCCAGTTTGTGGTGTATAGTATTCAAGAGAATAGTAGTGCAATTCTCACCACTCACTTCTGGCATTCCAGAAAAAATCAAAGTCTTCCTGCGTGATCTGGACTCAATAACATCTATGGCATTTGAGCATTCAGTAATCTGCTTCCGGAGAAGACTAAGAATGGAAAATGTTATGTCCCTAAAAGTGCGGAATTCTTCTGCAACCTTTGCAACGGTGTCTTTAGCTGTGCCGCACTGTAATTGGGCTTGAAGTTCATCCATTTTCTTCATCACCAATTCCTCAAGACTCTGTTGTGCTTTCTGAATTTCCGACAATTGAGACATCTTCTAAGTGGGATTATTTAAGTGTTTAAAAGAGATCAGGGCCCTTACCCAAGATGCCATCGCTTAGTTACGTAAAGTTCTGTAGATACGTTATCTGTTTTGAGATAGCGACATTGATTTCGTACCCAACATACACTAAGATTGCGCTTCGTCTTGGCGTAATTTTGAAAACGTTTTGTCTCTGGTTCCGGCGCCATATAACGTAATTTTCGCTGTCAAGTGTCAACTGTGTCAACTGTCAAATCCGTCACTAGACTATCATGTTACAAGACAACAAACTACCATGTGCCAGTGTTGCCAACCTAGGAGTTTTTCCCCTAAATTCGGTGGCAAAAAATTTCTACAAGCAGTTTTTAGGTGTAAAATTATTTAGGTTTATATTTGGGGTCTCTATTTTTTTACTTACCTATAACGACCAAAATTTTAAAAGTCAATCTGTATAATAAATAATGTTGGTAGTGTATCTTAACGTATAATGGACATAATCACATTTTTATCAGGATTAATTTATTTTTATTATATTTATAGTTTTCAGTGCCATAAGAAAATTTAGGGATTTTTTTTAAGTAGTTGTTACCATTTTGGGACTTTTGTTGTAAGTTTGGACATAAATATTTATGAGAGTTGGTAACACTGCCGAATGGCCGACGAGTTGCTACTTAGATGTTTTTAACAATGAACTTGTATTGTAGCTATTAGTAATTAGTGAAGAAGATGTGTAATCAAACTATGAAGAGTGCAAAAAAGCACGATGCCATAGATCAGTAATACAATCACGGAGAAATTCATACATTAATAGAGGTTAACAACAACACAGGTAAGTAAATAAAACTTTTATGTAAAGTGTTTAAATGGAATGTTTATGCAAACGGCAACAATAATTATGGTAGAACAAAAAAGTGGTGCTTAGTAGGTATACAATTTAAGGCTTTTCGTACCTACCTGGCAGCCAGTCATTTATCATAACATCATATTCGATAATAATAAGTATAATATTATCTACTTCGTATGGGAGTAATGGGAGACTTTGTATATACTACGCAGTCACGAATATCAAATGGCTAAAGTAGCCATTCATACTGTGTACCTTGATCAATAAAATCGTCACCCGTAACATAACCATGTGAGTTAGTGAATGAAGTATGAATGTTAGGATCTTATTACATTTAGATATTATGTGCCGGCCTACCCTTATGGGAAATTGATTGGCATAATATTATGTAGGCATTGGCATAATAATATTGGGTATAATTTGAAGTAACTACTGTATAAAGTCATTGTTTAATTAATCATTATTTATAAAACTTATTTGTATTTATATAACTTGATCCATATATAAACATATTATCATCACCTGTCTAGGTAACAATAAAATAACAAGTGGTTTTCACAAATCACAAAATGGATATGTTTAATTATAATTAATATATTTGTGTGAATGAAAGCACATAAGTCTATATCTATATTAAGTCCTGATAAAGCTAATAATATATATTTTTTCAGACAACGGCTGCAGCAGCCTTAATAGGACACATCACCTGCACCATCTAGTGCCTGCTGACCTGCAGCGATAAGGCATTGAAAAGAAAAATAAACAAAGAATCACGTGGGACACTCAAATTTTCAATATTGACATTTCATATTAATAAATATTTACATATATTGCCTGGTGTGTTTTTATCCCATTTTCATAATTATTACTCACCGTCAGACGGTGGGTGTTTAATTCCTACCTTGTTATGGAACATGTAGGCTAGGTTCTAATCCTAGGTAGGATTGGAACCGTCATGTGAGTCGTTAAGTTATTAACAAGTAAATTTATTTAACTTTAAAGGGATTAAATTAATTACAAATACTGGAAAAAAATGTTTTATTAACAATTATTATTGTTGTATTTATTTTACTCTTAATTAATCAGTATAATGAGAAATAGTTTAGTATACTTAGATTTGTTAATTTTTACAGTTCCATTTGGCCACGTTTTATCTCATATTATCTTGTCTTCACCTACCAGTTTGCAGTACCTACAGATTTTCACTTGCTTTTGATGTTGCTTAATATAAGTAATTCACTTTGAAACTAATTATGCCAAAAACTGCTAAGATTTACAACAATTAAACATATTAATACTTATTTAGTTTCTAATGTTTTACAAGTAATTTGAAGCTTATGAATCAGTTTTCAATGTTTTTTATGTTAAGATATTAACAAGTAAAGTTACTTAACTTTAAAGGAATTAAATGAATTACAAATAAGTACTGGAAAAAATGTTTTATTAACAATTATTATTGTTGTATTTATTTACACTTAATTAGTCAGTAGGTATAATGAGAAATAGTTTAGTATACTAAGATTTGTTTTTACAGTTCCATTTGGCCACATTTTGTTCATGAATGCTTTCTTATTCCTGATGAATTATTCTATTTACCTAATTCTAGTTCTAAAATATTTTTAATACAGTAAGCATTTCTTTTTCATTATCATCTCTTTCACTTAGCAGTCTTTAGCATTGGTTTTTATGTTTGCAAATCCGAGTACCTACCTACCAACCAAAGCTTAGTAATTTTGCCAAAATCTCATATTATCTTGTCTTCAACAGCAGTTTGCACTACCTACAGATCACTTGCTTGTAAGTAATTCACTAATTATGCCAAACACTGCTAAGTTTTTGGCATTATTTTGTTTGGGTAACCAACAGCTTATTAGTAATACATTAACAATACAGTATAGATAGGATCAAAGCCAGTAACAGGATATAAATCAGTTATCAATGTTTTATATCGGGAGACAACAAATAATGTCGGGAATGTCTTCTATTGCCTTCAATTACTGTATATATACGCCTCTCCTAGGTATATTCGTGTTGTGCGGCCAACAATAATCGCAAAGCACCTAAACTCTATTGTACTCTAAACAAGAATATCAGCTGATTAATAAATATCCGCCATATTGTTCGATATCGGAGTTAAAAGCACCTCTTTAGACTTCGTTATCTTGAAAACAATAACGTATAAGATAGCGTTCGACAAAATGTCAAAATGTGTAAGTTGGGTAGCCATTTCATATAACATTATCGTCAATTGGAAAGCGTAAAAGTTTACTGTTATCGTCTACGACAAAAATGTACAGGTTGGGTAGCACTACAAATATCGATTACGACTAAGGACGTCATTAGTCGTACGCAAAAGTCAATTCCATACATTTTTAAATAGCGTACTTCGATAACGACAAACGTAAAAGCATGTTGGGTAAGCCCCCAGTGGTGTTAAATATCAAGTTAAAGTCAGCTGGCAGGTGGTTTCTTGAATGTGTATAAATGCTTCACATATATTTATACAGATTATAAGCTTTTATAAAACTGTATGTATTGTGCACAATTTTCATAAAACTATGTAAGTATTTTTGGTAAAACTAATTATTTAATAAAATTTACTACAAGTTATGTGTTTACACTTTTTTAGCACCTACCCGAAATTATGTATTTCCGTTGTCTGTAACACAAGTTCTTCGGATACTTAGCACAGGGCCGGATTGACGTGGCGTGAATCGTCTATAGATATTAAATATTAAATTAATATTACATGAAATAAATTAAACCCAATTGGCTGATATAGTAAAAAGCCTTCTGTACCATGACATATTTATTTTTTCCTCGAGCGAATTGAGTGATATTATATACAGGACTGTACGCCACGTGTCACCCGCCCTCACGTGCGCGGTGCGTGTCGCGGAACTTGCGAGCAATTTACGTTACAATTGCGTTACGTAATTTGTGAAAACAAGTTTCAGTCGCGTTGTCTCTTATTCGATTACGTCGCGGTGACAACGCGGCGGGACAACGCGGGACGGTGTTGTCGGTCGTTGGCAACTTCGGGCATATGCGAAAAGAAGAAGTGTTGTCAGTCGCTACGCTGTTGCTACCTGAAAAATATAATTGGAGATAAAATTATTTCTTATAAGGAATATGTGATTTATACAGTAATCTCAGATTTGGTTATTCGCCTTTTCCAGAGTCGTTATTTAGAATAGAATAGAATAGAATTCATTTATTTCCAAGAAATTTGTACAATCAGGTCTTACAATTATTTAGTTGAGCTCTAAATTTCTGCCTCTTGGGCGTGGAAATATTGTTAGAAAATTGTGCATGCTAAATTATCAATTAATGTTAGGTACATGCATATTTCATAATCACTTAAAAATATTACAAATTCATTTTGTCCAGGACTAATCTTTTAAATACATAATATTTTATTTAAAATGGTAAGTACATTACTTTAACAAGCTTATAGTTTATTTTTATTTTATTATTTCATTGTAATATAATATTTAATTAATCAATTTAAGCAACCCAAAGTAGGCTGATTTTTTTTTTTTTTCTAACGTTACTGAAAACCAAAGAGGATCTACCAATCACAATTTTAATTTTAATACCTACATACCATAGTTTAATAATTCTTATGTCACATAATCTAATACTCATAGTCACATACAATTTCATAACTACCATACTGTTATATTAACTTGATATTATACATTTTGTTACAATAAAATGTTAATTATAGTGTCTAACTGTCAAAACAATATCATCACAAGTATAAATTGAATGTCAGTTGGATTTATTAAATAATTGAATTGAATGTTAGATGTCCTACAATAATAATTAAATGTCAGTATTAAAATAAATTACTTAATAAAATATCATCTTAATACAAAATGTCAATTACAGTACTTAGTGATTAAATTTTAAAATTGGCATTTAAGTATACCTACAAATAATACCAATACATTTTAATTACTATTACAATGATTAACCTTTTTCTTATTATTATTTATGTTCTAAAAACTCATTTATTGTGTAAAAACATTTTTCAGTAAGCCAGTTGTATAGTTTTTTTCTAAATAAGTTAGAGGTTAGTTCTTTTAAGTTCTCAGGCAATTTATTATATATTTTTATAGACATACAGTAGCTGGTTTTACTAAAAAATGTTGTTTTTGTAATTGGTAGTACCAACTTGTTCGGATATCTTGTATTTATATTTAGAACTTCTGATTTTTTTGTGTAAAATTCACCCATATACCTTCGAACAAACAAACTAATTTCGAAAATATATAAACATGCTAAGGTAAGTAATTTTAATTTTTTGAATAGGGGTCTACATGATTCAATGGGTTTAACTCCACATATAGCTCTGATACACTTTTTTTGTCCAATAAATAATCTTGATATGTCCACTGAGTTGCCCCATACTATCAGCCCATACCTAAGAGCAGACACCACAAATGCATGATAAGCAGTTAATGCAGTCTGTGTGCAGGTTGTGTTTTGTAGGCGATTAAGCAGATAAACAAATTGGTTAATTTTCTTGCACGTCATTTCAATGTGTGGTTTCCACGATAGGTTATTATCAATACTGACGCCTAGAAATTTCACAATATGCGACTCCTTTATTTCATGTTTATTGTATGTTATACATAGATCTTTACCTTTATTACCTTTGTTATAGAATTGCATATATGTGGTTTTTTTAGCATTAAATTTTAAATCATTATAGTCCATCCATTCAATAATGTCATTAACAGCTTTATTAATTTCTATGTTATATGTCAAATCGTTTATATTCTTAACTATTATGGAAATATCATCTACGAAAAGTGTACAGTCATGCGAAATAATACTAGGTATGTCATTTATGTATAAAATAAAGAGAAGAGGACCCAGAACACTTCCCTGTGGGACTCCTTTAGTCTTTACTCGGCTATCTGAATTAAATGACACTATTTCTTGTTTATTATTAGTCTTAGTAATTTTTACATACTGTGTCCTGTTAGATATATAGCTTTCTAACCATTTATTTGCTAGTCCTCGTATACCGTAATGCTCACATTTGTCCAATAGTAGTTTATGGTTTACATGGTCAAAGGCCTTAGTCATATCAAAAAACACTGCCGATACCGCGATTTTATTGTCAATACACTCTGCTAATTTTTTTTATCAATGAAAAACATGCCAGCATAGTTGATTTCCCTTTCTGAAATCCATACTGTTCCTTACTTAGAATTTTATTTTTCACTATAAAAGACATAAGTCGCTTGTGCATAGCTTTTTCAAAAATTTTCGATATTATTGGGATCAAGGTGATGGGTCTATAATTATTTATATCTTTCTTATTTCCACCTTTATATAAAGGAGTTATAATTGATGTTTTGAGTTTGGTCGGAAAATTACCCTCTTCATTATATATTAACACAATTGAATCAATGTTTTTTATACTATATTAGGTATTTTCACATGGTAACTAAGTTTCGTCTAATCTTAATATATATATTTCTTGTGTGCGTATGTATGTGACTGAACTCCTCCTAAACGACTGGACCAATTTTGATGAAATTTTTTTGTGTGTGTTCGTGGAGATTCGAGAATGGTTTAGATTTACAATTGGAACCGATAGGTGGCGCTGCAGTCAGTATGTCAAGCAATTAATTAATAAGGCAATACGAAGTTTGCCGGGACAGCTAGTGTATTATATAATATGCTCATAACTTAGATACGTGGTGTGTATCAGGTTTGCCGTTTTAAAATTAAAAAATATATATAATATATTAGTTTAAAACAAACATTTCTAGCCACATTGCAGTTGACTCTGGATCAATTTTGGACCAACTCATTTGTCAAATAATTGAATCGCTTACCGAGCCGTTAGTAGGTAATCTATAGTTTTGTAATGATTACATTTAAAGCTGTCCAAATATTAATATCCCGTTTGGATTTAACAGTAACGTGTATAAGCAATTAATATTATATTATGTTATCTGAAACAATTGTTTTTACTGTACCTTTCTTAGCTGAAAGATTCAGTAAATGCGACGAAAACCTATTTTAAATATTTTTATCAAACAACTATTAAACATGTCCCGCAAGAATACAAGATTGTTGTTACCCTCGCAGCTCATATTAGGTTTAGCTGGTGCTCAAAGGGTAATAGAATTTCGTTTTACCTCAGCATTGTTATTAAATAATATTCGTGTGTCGTTTTGCTGGCGCGTTACGTCGCCACGCTCTCGAAACTACCAGGCTCCCAGGAGTGCAAGACGGTCTGGTCTGAAGCGGAATATTAAATCCGTTCCGATTTGTGACTTCCCAGTACTCCAGTACGTTATTATTTAGTTATAGTAGATTCTGTTGCTTAGTGGAAATTTAGTGTTTATTTAATACAGTTATTTATATTTCCTGTTTCGATTAATTGTCATTTGAGGTAAATGGAAAATTAAATTCGACCAAAGTAATATGGCGTTGTATTTTTTCGTTTGAATAAGTGACATTTAATGGTAGCATTATAGGTGCCCATAATGACCTTTATATACTATGTACCGCCATAATAGTAGAATAAAGGTATTTTGTACAACACCTACCTGAGCAATGTATATAGAATACCCCACCAAAAACATAAATGTGAAAAAAGAAAGTAAAGTTCAATACATAAATTATGATTGGCTTCGCCTCAAAAAGAATGGTGATCTAAATGAGTGCCAAGTTCTATGCAAAATCCAAATTTGTGTTTGGGTTGCAGAGAATACCTAGGCAAACTATAAATGACATTATATCATACATTACCTGGTTTTCTAGGCATTCACATTGTAAACATATTATGTATACACTTTTTAAAAAGAATAATTTTCCATCTTTTTGCAAAAAGATGGCCCCGTCCGAGTTTCTTACGCCGGTTCTTCTCGGCGGGCTAGGGTTGAACCGGTGGTAGCCTTTTTGTTGACTTTCTGAAAATAGCTTATTAAGTTTTATCTTTACTAATATTATAATCTATACTAATATTATAAAGCGGAAGAGTTTGTTTGTTTGTTTAAACGCGCTAATCTCAGGAACTACTGGTCCGATTTGAAAAATTCTTTTTTTGTTGGATAGTCCATTTATAGAGGAAGGCTTTAGGCTATATAACAATACGCAGCGACCAATAGGAGCCAAGCGTTAGAGAGAAAAGTTGCAAAAACGGGGAAAATTATTCGCATTTGGGGACTTTCGTTGCGTGCGAAAATAAATTATTTTGAATTGTGTATTTTGAATAATTTTTTTTAATTCTACTTTTACGGAGTAGATATAATAAACATGGTATTACCTCACGATAATAGAACAGAATGTAGATTGAACTTTGAATATATAATCTGGAAGCCTTATTTTAATTAAATTAGGTTAGCGCAGACAAAAAGCCCGGACAAATTAATGAAGCCTCGAGAACTGGCGACCTTCGAAGAGGTTCTGGGACGCCAACGAAGATATAACATGACTAGCTGTGCCCGCGACTTCGTTCGCGTGGGTTTTGAGTGACTTAAACCGTTTATGCAGCGCACGCAACGAAAGTCCCCAAATGTGAATAATATTCCCCTTTTTTGCAACATTTCTCACTGACACTTCGCTCCTATTGGTTGCAGCGTAATGTTATATAGCCTTAAGCCTTCCTCTATAAATGGACTATCCAACAAGAAAAGATTTTTCAAATCGGACCAGTAGTTCCTGAGATTAGCGCGTTTAAGCATACAAACTCTTCCGCTTTATAATATTAGTATAGATTTGTTCATGATACGCTTTTCCCCCAAGGTCAACGTCACGCACGTAATAAGCTAAAGAGTTTGGTTAAAAGTTAACTTTCAACCCACGTAACATCTCTTTAAACAGTTTTACGCTATAACTAATCCGAAATTCCGAAGTTCAAAGAACCATAGAACTAAATAATTCTGCTGCACAGAGTGAGAGGCTTAAATCCGATACAATCGAGAACCGAATCAGTTCGATCTCAACGGCTTTTGGTATTTTACTTGGATTACTTTGAAACTAACAGACACATCCCACAAGACAGAGTAAATCGTTAGATCGTAACTTTTTGTACTCCCGACCATATCAATCAACTGAGAATCATAATAAACAAACGTCAATTTATTCTGGAGCACGATCGAATCTGAATTAAAATCGAATCAGTTTGGAAACAAAGACTCACAGACGCTTTGTATATAATAATAGCCCTTATAACCTAGCACATACAAGCTGTAATATTAATAAGTGATAATACTTTAGGGTGTGCATGGGTCACGTACCTATATGTATAACGGGTGTAAAAAGAGCAGTCACTATAACATTGGGATATGATTATACTACCTTTTCTCATTCTAGAAATGTATTTTTTTTTTTTCAAAAGTTCCAACAAAATTTTTTTTTTTGCTTTATTGTTATTTTTGCGACAAAAAATAAGAAATGGTGAAAAGTAAAAAAATAAATTTTTAGTTTTTGACAAAAAAATAATAAAAAAATACATTTCAAAAATGAGTTAAGGTCGTATCGTATCTCAAAGTTATAGTGACTGCTCTTTTAACACACTGTATATAGTTGACTGGGAAGTTACCAGCACTAAAATAGTTACTTTTTTTAATTATTGTTTAGGAAAATTTATGATGTAAAGGCATTTCTCATAGAAACAGGAAAGTCAAAAGTACGTCTTTTAGCGCTGGTACTTTCACAGTAAACTCTACATAGGAGGCACATACACTCCCTAAAGTATTATACTTCATTTATTTTCACCTTGTATAAATGTAGTAGATTAATAGAATGTAAACGTCAAAAAAGTGACCCCTTGTCACGTGGTAGTAATTAAAATTTTATACGAAACAAAAACTGTTAAAACACAATTTTTCGTGTGTAACACAAGTTTTAATTAGTTCACATCGCGCGGCAAAAACAAAACGTATTGTACCCGTATTGTCATCGGCACGTTCGAACAAAAACAATACTCATTCGAAGTTCGAATGGAAGGGGGCGTGGCTGTACACGTGCGGTCGGGGAAATAGTGGGTTGACGACTTCGTGGTCGTGGGTTCTGTAATAAGGCCTAAGCCTCAAATTTTGCGGGCAGCGGGGCGGGAGCGGCAGCGGGAGCGGGTAACTAGTACCGCACCCGCGCCGCCACCACTCCCGCCCCGCTGCCCCCAAAATTCGAGGCTGAGGCCTTAGGCGGCCGTCCCTATCTATACTAATATTATAAAGCGGAAGAGTTTGTTTGTTTAAACGCGCTAATCTCAGAAACTACTGGTTCGATTTGGAAAAATTGTGTTTTTGTTGGTTAGTCCATTTATAGAGGAAGGCTTTAGGCTATATAACATTACGCTGCGACCAATAGGAGCGAAGCGTCAGTGAGAAGTGTTGCAAAAACGGGGAAAATTAATTACATTTGGGGACTTTCATTGCGTGCGCTGCACAAACGGCGAACGAAGTCGCGGGAACTTTACACTATATTTTTAAAAAAGAAACTACATTTTACACTATAAACTACTTTATTGACTTAAACACACAAACTACACTACGACTTCCCACAGATTATACCGGGTGCTATTATATGCACTGTTCGCGGCGGCTTCCAGAATCTAACTGATTAATAAAATGAATAATTAAAAGATCCTAAGACAAAAATGCTACATAAACGGAAAATACTAAACGCGGGTAACAGAGCTGAATTAGCGTATGCTACTTGCTAGCTAGAACAAAAAAAAATGATGTTTTTAAGTTTGATTAGAACAATGCAGGCTGATCACCTGATTGTCTGTCAAGAAAGATGATCCATGCGTCGGATGGGCATGTAAAAAGTCGGTCCTGCGCCTGATCTCCCGCCCTTCGTGTCGGTTATCCGCCCTACTAGGCTACGAGAGTGAAGAAAGAGAGAGTGCTTCTGTGTACTGCGCACACACTTGGGCACGATAAAATAACTCCTGCGTAGCTGGCCTGGTTTCAATGAAACCGGCCATCGTCACCAAAATCGGTGTGGAAGGCATTGTTATTAGTCTGTTAACAGATTGACATTCTTCTAACGGTCATGATATTCCTGAGTGTAGCAGGAACTATCAACAGCTACGTATTCGTAATTATCAAACGAAAATTATGACAGTAGCTTCAGATGGGCCAATGTTCGAAGTTTTTCGAACAATAAGTTTAAGAAAGTACGTTTGTGGGCATAAGCTATACCAGTAAATGATGTTATGAATGAAAGCTCACCTTGGAAATAAAGTAGCTCTGTGCAAGGTTATATTTCAATTGTATGACATCATTTTTATAAAATCTCTTTCGATATTCAGAATACGTAGTTTTAAATTGTTCCTGCTAACTCCAATAAGCCCATACGATTGACATTCAATAACTTTGTGAATTCGCAGTTGTAAATTGTTCCTGATTGGCCTATAGAAACGCAACTGAAGAAAAACCTTACTAGAGAATTTGCAGACAACAAAACTAGTAAACGTTTAACTTCCGCGACTGTACAATACACAGAAGTAGGGCAGACAATTTAACAGAATTAGAGCAGAAAAGTGCGCTGATTGTTCTGCCGTAGATCTACTTACAGCTACTCACGGCACTTACGTGTTGCTAACAAATAGATGATCAGATACAAGCACGTCCGTGCTAACAATTGATTGTCGGTTAAGTTACTTACTTTAATTAGAGTCACAAAGTAGATATATAACAGAGACACGACCTAGTACTAGAAAATAGTATCACCCTAATAATAGCTCCCCTCACCGATTTCGATGTCGGTAGCCGATTTCATTGAAACCAGGCCAGCTACGCAGGAGTTATTTTATAGTGCCCAAGTGTGTGCGCAATACACAGAAGCACTCTCGCTTCCTTTTACTCTCATAACCCAGTGGGACGATAAACCGACACGACTAGCGAGAGATCAGGCGCAGGACCGACTTTTTACATGCCCATCCGACGCATGGATCATCTTTCATGTCAGACAATCAGGTGAATGTGTCAATGAATTGTCCTAACCAAACTTGAAAACAACATTATTTGTTGTTCCAACGCGGGAATCGAACCCACGACCTCCGGGTCGAGAGCGAAGCTCTGAACCACTAGACCACGGAGGCGTTATCACCCTAATACTGGCAATTTGACTGGCTATTTTTGTTTTCTTCGATTTCCAATAAATAAAGGGTGAAGCAGGCACGTTCCGGAAACCGCCATCTAGCGCCACTACTGAAAAATACTAATTACTAATTTCATTTCGTATCTTCTTCTTAATTAAGGAGTTGAATTTAGCTTAATGTGATGTTATGCTTAAAAATATGCTTATCATTATTTTAATGTCCATATTTGTACTTAATTCGGCATACGAGTATTTACATTTAATAATTTACAAACGTCAATAGTAGTGACATCTCCTGCAATTTTTTTGTATTAAACATATATTGTATGGATTGGTAGGCCATGATTAGAGTGTAGACTGTGGTATATTTATTTATTCTGTTACTAAGATTCAACAGTATCGAGGAGTGAATAAATAAGTCCCTCAAAAAGGGTCTCTAGACGTCATGGGCTGTGTCGAGGGACGAACGCGTCCTCGAAAAGGTTTTAAGCGGCCCTACCATCTATTCTCGAAGCATTTTGCAGCTGCTTCGTGTCCTGTTTTTTTTTTTTACAGTCTGTAATATTAATGAGTTATAATAATTTAAGATGGGTACCGTATAAAGTGCTTACTGAAAATAAGCGCGGAAAGAGGTACGTTGTATTTGCTTTATGATGTTGAGGCATTTTGCACTGCAATGATAGTCAAAAGTAAGTATTTCAGCGCTGGTACTTTCATAGTATACTCTACATAGGAGGCACATACACACCGTAAAATCTCATCACTCATTTGTTTTATAGATACCTTGTATACTTCTGAATTTTAGTCGGCGAGTCATCAGTAATGAAAATGAAAGTTAAAAATCTATTATTTCGAAATAGGTTAGAAACTAGACAACATTTTTGCTAAAAGTAAAAATGATATGCAATTTTATCAGACCATGTCCATAATTTCAGATGTGAGCAGGTGACAGACAGAAGGGTAAGATTTCCCCCTTGTTTGTATTATCAATTGACATAATTTATTTATCCCTACACCATTGTAGACTACGCACCTGAACATTAATTACACACATAACACAATCAGTAGTTACCAACTTTAATGACAAGTCATCCCACAGGCACCCCGCGCCCCACGCGTGGAACCCCACCCCACCGCACCCCACCCCACGCGCTTCCCAGAGCTGATACGTTTGATGTATCTCAAGATTATAGACGAGTGGAAATATCGAGGAAATTATGTTCGGTACAGTCGATGAAAATCATTGTTTAGTCTTTGATGACACTCGTAAAATGTTGGTGATATTAAATTAAGACGTGATTTTTATATGTTAGTCGCTTACCCCGTACGTCGCCGGAAAATAGTAAAATGTTGAAGAAAACGCCTCCATAGTCAAGTGGTTCAGAGCCTAGCTCTCGACCCAGAGGTCGTGGATTCGATCCCCATGTTGGAATAACAAGAAATGTTGTTTCCAAGTTTGGTTAGGACAATGCAGGCTGATCACCCGATTGTCTGACAAGAAAGATGATCCATGCGTCGGATGGGCGTGTAAAAAGTCTTTTTTTTTTATCTGTTTATTTCTCAAAAAATAATTGAGCACAAGTAATTTGCTTAACTTATGCTAGTTATAATCTCTTAAGAGATTTTACGAATTACACTTGAAGGAGTAAGTTAAAGACTAAATACACTTAATATTACTAACTGTGTGTATGTGTGGATGTATGTGTATAAGAATGTGGTAGAAAAGAGAATGATTGTGTGTGTGACACTCAAGTCGGTCCTGGGCTTGATCTCCCGCCAGTCGTGTCGGTTATCCGTCCCACTGGGCTACGAGAGTGAAGGAAGAGAGAGTGCTTCTGTATATTGCGCAAACACTTGGGCACTATATAATAACTCCTGCGTCTGGTCTGGTTTCAATAAAACCTGCCACCGTCAAATCGATGTGGGAGGCATTTTTACTATACAGCTAAACATTATCTCGCGTCCTGTGGTGCAGCTAATGTTAGCGCGTGGAGGCTCAAATCAGAGGTCCCGGGTTCGCAGCGATCTCGCGGCCGCGATGTAAAAACCGATAGCTTTAATGTTCCTGGGATAATATTATGTATTAGTTGTCCGTGGGGTGCCGGAGTAACAATAGCACCTCCCCCATCCACCACCTTTCCCGTGGGTGTCATAAAAAGCGACAGGGGAAGTATATATCCGCTCCGCAATCACATAATAATATATATTCCCGTGGTGCTTTCCTTTAATTTTTTTGGCCTTTTGTGTCATTACAATTTTGTACTGTCTCCCAAGGGACGAGACTTGGGAGGGAAACTGGAATACTTCCTACTCCTCCTTTTTTTCTTCTGATTAATTTCGTTGTGGGTCCCAAGACAGATTTAGCTTGTCCCTCGGGCACCCCTGAGATCATATCAAAGGGTTTGTCGTAATTGGTTACCGCTGTTGATCCTGGCTTACAGGAGTTACAACTTACAGTGGTGGGAATGTGAGGTGGGCCAAATATGCCCATTTAAAAAAAGAAAAAAGCGGCGTCTCCGCGTTTATTATTTTAACTGCGCTCGCCAATCCGCCTGCCAAGCGTGGCGGGAATCGGCAACTTCCCCATGAAATACTTTCAGGGACGCATCAGCAGTGACATGCAGCAGCAAACCAAATTGTCGTTATATTAAGCGTCATAAGATATGAATACACGAATGGATATGTAGCAAAATTATGATTCTGAGAAATTTGAGTTCAAACTGTCACATAAACATTTTAGAATGCGTCGTAATGTATTAAGTACATTAATCTAAATATCTGTCTCTATAATCAATGTACTTAATACGTTACTACATATTATCCTATAACGTTTAAGTGACTGTTTAAACACAATTTTCTGGGTATTTTTTTGCGACATATCACCTTCATCGATAAATGTATCGGACAGAATCGAATGAAACATAATATTATGAATAATAATTATCTTCCTTAATTATGTTTTTCAAAGCGTGATTTACAATTAATCAGTTCAAGGACACGTAAAGTTGTGTTTTACAGAAATAAACTATAATAGAGGTAATATTGTTAAAATTGTTAAAATAAGCCAAGTTTTTTAAAGCCATTTGTCTACCGCTAATTATTATTTTCGTAGCTCGCGGGTTATTATTTTTAACAAGTATTTTCCGGCGTATTGATTGTAATAAATCGTCTTAAAACTCCCAGTGAAAATAAAATAAGCAATTAATTGGTGGTTCGCCGCCGCTATAACATGATCCGCCGCTCGCAGCCCGTAGAGTACAGTCGGATATTTGTTATTTCTTTTAACAGAAATCAAATCAAATAAAAAAATAGTTCCATATAGGTTTAAATAACTCTTATAGAATTGTCCTACAGATGTCTACCACCGGTTCGAAAACAAGGAATATGTTCCCAACACAGATTTTATTTTATTTTTATTCATTAGGTATAGTATTACAGACAACAGTGGCGGTATATAATATAAAAAGAAGCATAATTAAAATGCATTTTACACTGCCTTCCTACTATATACACAACATTTGATTAAATATATTATATTCCTAAGCATTAACTAAAAGTATAAAGGGCTTCTAATAATTTAAAATTACAATTATTTACTTTAACTAATAATAATTCTTATTTATTTATGCATTAGTCTTACAATAAATTATTTGAAATAATAATCAATTAACATGTCATTAAAATTCATGAAATTATTTAAACATAGAAATAGCAAAAAATTGTTTTATATACCTATGAGATTCCAGGCTACCTTTTGCTTACGGCTTTAAAAACATTAGGCGCGACGCGAGGATGCTTGAAATTACTGTAATGTATGCGGCGCTGCGTACCATAACGCCGCGCAAAATAAAAAGTATTCTTTTTTAAGTTACATTTTGAACTAATATTATAAAGCGGAAGAGTTTGTTTGTTTGTTTAAACGCGCTAATCTCAGGAACTACTGGTCCGATTTCAAAAATATTTTTTTTGATGAATAGTCCATTTATAGAGTAAGGCTTTAGGCTATATAACATTGCGCTGCGACCAATAGGAGCGAACTAAAAAAAAGTAAAACTGTTTAAAGAGATGTTACGTGGGTTGAAAGTTAACTTTTAACCAAACTCTTTAGCTTATTACGTGCGTGACGTTGACCTTGGGGGAAAAGCGTATCATGAACAAATCTATACTAATATTATAAAGCGGAAGAGTTTGTATGCTTAAACGCGCTAATCTCAGGAACTACTGGTCCGATTTGAAAAATCTTTTTTTATTGGATAGTCCATTTATAGAGGAAGGCTTTAGGGTATATAACATTACGCTGCGACCAATAGGAGCGAAGTGTCAGTGAGAAATGTTGCAAAAACGGAGAAAATTATTTACATTTGGGGACTTTCGTTGCGTGCGCTGCATAAACGGTTTAAGTAACTTTTCGTCGGTTTTAAGTCTTAAATAATGCGCATCGTTTCTAGTTGAATCGACAATGTGAACTGCCCTTAATAAATTACGCCAATTTCAAACGGTTTTTATGAGAAAGGCGTTTGAAATTAGCGTAATTTGAAGGTCTTACTTCCGATTTCTGATTGAATCTATCAGCTAACATTTGAGTTAACGCTCATCGCTTGTAGCAGTAAGTGAAGTTGTTACGAGTGATGTTAACCAATGAGCGTGCAAAATGACTTGTTGACGGAAATGTTATCTGATCGATAATTTGATCAGCCTTTCAGAAGCCGGGCGTTGGCGGACAAATGCGTTCGATTCGAATGACCCATCCAGACCTACCAAGAACGAACATAATATTATCGTCTTCGAAGTTAACAAGATAATGTAAGGTGTTGTACCTACAATTGTAACCTGTGGTTATCCTCAGTCATTAACCAGACCTTTTCAGCGGTTTGTGCATTACACCTACCTTTGATGTCCTTAATTATTACATATATTATACTATTTTTCTGTATCCCTTAGCATTTAGAAAAAATTATAATACGTTTAACGTGTTTCTGTTTTGTTGTTTTTTTTTTAGCATACCGTCTGTAAAAAGTGTTCTTTTGTTTAAAATCTGTGTGTATCTTCTTTTTAACTTATTTTAAATGTGACGTGGTGGAATGTCCAAATGTGTAATTAATAAATGTCTATTATTATTATTATAATGATCGTCTAGTAAAAAATAAACAATTCTGTTTTCCGAGCGGACTGTACCCCGCATCTGCGGCTTCAGGTGAAAGCAATTTAATGAAAAAATCTGTCGGATTTGGAGCGTCAGCGCTGACGGGTATTGGGCGACCGCTACCGCCGCCGCTGCTGACAAGCGGCTACCGCTGCCGACAGCCGCCTGCCGCTGCTCTACCGCTGCTACACTGGGACAGCTCTCTAGCCTTTCGTCAGTGATTAAGATTGACGGACAGGCGAATGGGCTTTGTTGTGGACGGATTCTAAATATTTCCAAACATACCGGACCACACATCCACGAGAGATTTTTGAAAAGCTCTGTCTAATAACATTGACAGGTAAAACTCTGGTATGTGTTTCATATAAAACATATCTGTCTTTCTCCATAACGGATTGGGAACATTTTCAAAAAACATGTCCATAGAAATGTAAGTTAGATATTGAAAATGAAATAGTCCAAAAAGTACTTTGAATGTATCATAAAACTCGTACATTGGGAATATTTCCCGGCTGGCAACACCGGCATCGCCGGTGCTATTAGATTTACAGACAGGAGATGCAATTGAAAGGATCCCGGCAGTTATACGAGTATGGCGGCTGAATAGACTCGTATCGAATTACAGTGTGGCTGCCCGTTAGCTGTGTTTAGAAAAATACCAAAACCTAAAGGGTACTTCCCGGGAATAGAAATTTGATATGAAGCAACATTTTAATAGTGCATTAAGATGTTGCTTCATATCAATCGTTATGTGCGACAACTGCACTCAGCGACGGCGCGGGCGCAGGGCTGGGATGCTTCGACGCAATTGAATAGACGATCGCCGCCCGCGCCGCGGCCACTTCAGAAATTCAAGCGCACTATCTATATCTATACTTATAATAAAACTGTAGAGAGGTCAATTCTGTACATTGAATATTTTTTCAAAATACATATTGGAGGATGATTGGCGATCGATACTGATGCCAAAAATGCAATTAGTAAAATTTTTGTCTGTCTGTCTGTCTGTCTGTCTGTATGTGCACGATGGGAACAAAAAACCTTTCCCCCTTGGTTCGATTCATCTTTAAAAAAACTTATAAAAGAAAAATTTAAATATCATCGTAAATACAAATTATATGGTAATCTCGATGATTTTAGTGCTTTCTCACTATTAAGAAATAGGGTTAAGACATTAGAACGTCAGTGCTATGAATCTTATATTATTAAAACGGAAATTAACATAGTAAACAACCCTAAATCATTTTGGACATACATCAAAAATAATAAAAAAGCTAGTAATGTTTTTCCCTCAACTATGACTTACAATGACGTCGCGGCAACCAGCGGTGAAGAAGTGTGCAATCTATTTAACACCTACTTTGAGGCTAATTTTCAAAACCCTAACACAAGCCATGGTGACTTTTATGATCAGAACGTTGTTATGAGCAATTGTGAGATTGGAAGTGTTGATGTCAATTCTTCGGAGATTTTTAAGGAACTCATATCTGTTAACCTTAATAAAGGGGCTGGCCCTGATAACTTACATCCAATACTAATTGTTAAATGTGCTAAGAGCTTTGTTCAACCCCTTTGTATGATCTTCAGACGCTCATTGAATGATGGGTACGTGCCCAACATCTGGAAGTCCGCTTTCATAACTCCAATACACAAGGGCGGAGATAAAACTGCAATAAAAAACTATAGGCCAATTTCCAAACTCTGTATCTTCGCAAAAATTTTTGAGCGTATTGTGTATCGTCAGTTGTATTCTTCATTACGAAGCTGGTTTATACCTGAGCAGCATGGCTTTCTGAAAGGACGCTCGACTACCTCCAATCTTATATTAGCCAATGATTATGTCTCCTCCTTCATGGATACAGGGGACCAGGTGGATATGATCTTTACTGACTTTAGTAAAGCATTTGATCGTATCGACCACACAATCCTCCTGCAGAAGCTGCACTTTGCTGGTATACATGGAAATCTATTCAGGTGGTTTTCCTCATACATATCCAATCGCTCTCAAGCTGTTGCTATAAATGGCTATATCTCTAAATGGATATTTATACCCTCAGGAGTCCCACAGGGTTCTCTCCTGGGTCCCTTATTATTTGCCATTTTTCTTAATGATATTGCCTCATGTTTTAATCATTCCCAGTTTTTGTTATATGCAGATGATACAAAAATATATAAAAACATTTCTTCTCCGCATGATTGCCGCTTACTACAGGCGGATCTGATTAGATTCAAGCATTATTGTGAAGTTAACAAACTAGACCTAAATGTCTCTAAGTGCTATGCGATGACCTTTTCTCGTAACATAAATTTGTTAAAATTCCCATACACCATTTGTGACAAAGTGCTTGAGAATACTAAAACTATGAGAGACTTGGGGGTTATTATGGACTCCAAATTAATCTTTGATAAACACATTGATTATATCCTTAACAAGGCCTCAAAAGCACTTGGATTTATCATAAGAATGAGTAGAAATTTCAATAACATTAAAGTAATAAAAGTCTTGTATTGTGCCCACGTTCGTAGTGTCCTGGAGTACTGTTCTGAGGTATGGAACCCTAAATATGATGTATACATAGATAGGATTGAATCAATCCAAAAGCGTTTTCTGAGATACCTGGAATTTAGGAGTAATTATTTTTTGCAGAGCTATGAAGATAGGTGTAAGCATTTTCATTTTTTACCATTGACGATACGACGGAACATAGCGGACTTATGCTATTTGGACAAAATAATCCGGAGCAACATAGATAGCTCACATTTGCTAGGTAAATTAAATTTTTGTATCCCTGCTAAATATTTTAGAAATTTTGTCCCGATAAGTGTTCCTAACTTTAACACTTATTACCGTCGTAACTCATTTATTTTGAGAGCGGGTTCTCAACTTAATGATCTCTCACGAATGAACTCTTCTCTTGACATTTTCTCGGCCAAGCCTCATACGATTAGACAGTTTTCAATTAAGTCCTTTTTTAATACCGATCCGTAGTAGTGTTGGTTTCATTCTGGCTCTTGCGTAGTTAGGTTCACTATTATTATAATTTACCTTTTTTCACTTAGATTATTGTATTTTATACAATTTCATAACCATGCATGGTGAAGGTTGCAATTCTTAATTGTCACACACAATTCAGATTTTTACATTTATGTAGGTTTACTTGCTATATAGCTTAATTTTTGCAAGTAGTGTTCTTTATGTCGCTTGTATTTCTTTATCTACACACACACACGCACATGTGTGTATGTTATATATTATGTGTGTGCGTGTGTATATATAAAATGTTTTGTTATTTATATATTCCATTTGTGTACTCTATAATATGTAGTTGCTATATGTGAAAACTTGTAAATGGCTTATAGTTATTATGTAGTTGATTAATTTGTAAAAGTAGCTGTAAGTTTTCCGAATAAATAAAATAAAATAATAAATAAAATAAAACTACTGAAGGGATTTTAACCAAACTTGGTACGATTGTAGCCCATATTCCTGGGCAGGTTATAGGCTATATAACATAACGCTACAATACATAGGAGCCGAGCAGTGACGATAAATTTGAAGCAAGTCGGATGAATTTCGCGCGCGCGGCCTGCGGTCGAACGGTTCGTGCGGGGGGCGCGGGGGCCGCGGGGGATCGCTTTCACAGTGACGCGAAGCAATAGAACGTGGCACTAAAGTAGATTAGAACATCAAATAAGTACCTAACTATCAGGATTTTTTTTCTGGGAAAACAGTGTTTTCACAGTGTCATAATAATATAAAAATTGTATTTTTGAACTTGCTTCACAAATTGAAATAAATTATCATTTACTGTATAAAATCAACTTAATTAACTGTAAAATTAAAAGAAAGCCTTTCGCGATAAACTAAAAAACGGGGAATTAAGCGGTTTTTGGAAAGCTATTTATACCATCACGGTATTAATCCTTATCATTTTTAATACGTTAGTTGGCTTAAGCATTCCATGAAGACTAAGACAGATAATATTTGCCATTTATACCATGCAAATATAATGAGTAGTTTAGGAAATATAGCAAAATTAAAATCGTTTCGCCGTGATTCGACCGGGCGCCGCGTAATGCAGGCTGCTGCGTGACGTCTTACGTCCGAGCCAAGCTGGTGTAGTGTGGACTGCTGGGTAAAAAATACTATTAAAATGTGCTAACTGTGCCTGTGTTATTATAGGAGACTTTTATTTATGCAATAGTACCCAAAACAATTTTTTATTTTTATTTTTGTCTGTTTGTCGGTGCATTTGTGCACGCTAATCTCAGAAAAGGCTTATCCGATTTAGATGTGGTTCAATCATATTTGGAGTAATCTTGACTTAACATTTATTTCATCTCAATCGGTTCATAAATAAAAAACTTATGACAATAAAAAAAAATGCTGGACGTATGAAGCGCGGCAGGAACCGCGCTGCAAACATTCAAATTTAATCTTTTTTTATTTTCTATTTTCTTTAAACTAAATTTAATTAATTTATATTATTGTTATACTTAGGGTAGGTTAATAAAAAAACGCTACTTAAACAGATCGGTGCGCCGAGCTGGGGCCTAACTCTCCAAACTGATTCGATTTTAATTCAGATTAGATCGTGCCGCATACTCCCGAATAAATTGACGTTTGTTTATTTTTATTCTCTGTCGATTGTTATGGTCGGGTGTACAAAAAGTTACGTTCCAAAGGTTTTCTTTATCATAATTAGTTCCAAAGTAATCTACCAAAAACACCAAATCCGTTGAGATCGAACTGATTCGATTCTCGGTTGTGTCGAGAGTAAGCCTGCTGGATCCTCGACGGGGCGTGCCGCTGCGCCCATGTCTACCCGAGAGTTTCGTTTTAAATACCTTAATAATTGCAATATATGTTTCAATTTAATATCTCAAAATATTAATGACAAAAACGGTAAAAGTTCAAAAAAATTGAAAATAATTTTATGGTTTCGCAATTTATCCTATGTCGGCACTATTAAGACGTTGCTTCGTATCAAATTTAGGTTTTGGTTCCCTTTGGAGTGTCGAAAATTAGAGAGATAAACGGCTGAATCTTTGGGTAGATGTGGAGTCTGTTTTTTTCAAAGCCAGAAGAGACAGAAGATCCTGAGTATTTAATAGGATTGTTAGCTTGATACCTACACGTATTAAAGTTTTGACAACCAGACAGATAGACAGACGGACATCGAAGTTAAATAATTTACTAAATTAACGTGAAAAATTGGCTGGGTCTATACGGTGCATTCGAGTAATATTATCCTAACTTCGAATACCTTTGCTGACTTCTACATATTGTTCGAAGGCCTACTTCTTTTGCCGAGCTCCGAAAGGATGGTACTATATTATTATTATACCCTGCATACCAAGAGGCTTGCCGGGTACGTGACTTGCTGGATCGGGATCAACACTGGGATACACTGGGAAGTACCTATTGGCGAAAGTTGTCAGCGGTTGCGCCAATAAACTAAAAATATATTTAAAAATATAAAAGTGTCCTAAATCACTTTTCCACGCGTACGAAGTCGCGGGCACAGCTAGTTATACATAAATTTAATACACATTCATGATGCAGGAATACAGAAAACTGCGTTGTTAATTAATTTACTAGGTAATCCTCCTCCGACGGATCTTCTTCTAGGCAACTAACACAAATTTTCTCAAAAGCTGTATAATTAAAAAAAAATTACAAATCACATACCAACCCCCGGTCTCACAGACCGATGAAAATGTTTATCCACGGTAAGATCCCTATCTTACCGTGAATTATCGCGTGCACCTGTGACGTTGTAGGAAGGTCACACTTTTCTTTGGGTGACTTCACGGCCATATTTGGGGAAAGATACACGGACGCACGGAACTAAACGATTCAAACACGCCGAAATATTTAAAAAAAAATACTTCAATGGTGTCCGAGAGACCGGTGGTAAGTTGTTAAGCGTTAATTCTCAGAAGAGCCGGCCACGGACCTATATAATGAAATATTATATTGTATTGAATTACTCTCGTCATTACATGTTTGTGCGATGAAATTTACTATTGATATTTGTACTAATGGCATATAAAACATTTAACATTATTGAATAAATATATACATAACTGTATCAATACATCTTAATATATATATTTCTTGTGTGCGTGTGTATGTGACTGAACTCCTCTTAAACGACTGGACCAATTTTGATGAAATTTTTTGTGTGTGTTCGTGGAGATTCGAGAATGGTTTAGATTTACAATTGGAACAGATAGGTGGCGCTGCAGTCTGTATGTCAAGCAATTAATTAATAAGGCAATACGAAGTTTGGCGGGACAGCTAGTAATTATTTAATATCGGATATCAAACATCAGATACATATTATTATTATGTTACATAATATTTAAATTAAGCAATTTCATCGCAGGTCCCAGCACAGATTTAGCCTGTAGGTTCCCCTAAGTTCATTTTGAAGGGTTTTAGGGTTAGTTATCCCTATCAATCCTGGCTACACATTACACAGGAGTTGCAGTGTGGTATGGTATGTGTTGTGGGTTATATTAAATCAAATTTTACAAACTGCTGTACTTAAACATAAACACTACGTTTATCTAGTCCCCCCTAAGCTTGTATAACTAGTACCAGATAACTACACTACAATCGAATGTAGAGTTCTAAAAGTGGATTTACAGTCAGCTCATCTAACAGCAAAATTCTGAATCTCAATTAAAAAACTACGTTTAAATAAATCTCATTCGACTACTAAAAATAATAAAATAATACTTTAACAATGTAGTTACAATTAATGTTCTTTTTAAAGTCGGAATCTCCAGCAAGGTGAGTTTCAAGTCTTAAAAAAAACGTTTTATTTCCAAATGAAACTTAACAAGCTATTTTCGGAAAGTCAACGCGAAAAACAAGCTACCTTTAGGATGTTGTTCTTTTAGTTGACACCGACTCCAAAAAGGACATTAATTGTAAATACATTATAAAAGTATTTTATGCTTTTTATTTGTTGAAGTCGGTCCTTTTTATTTTCTACTTTTTAGAGTGTCTAGGTCAAAGTAAAATATAAAACCGTTGCGAAAGTAAGTATGAAAAACTCGAATCTGAAAATCTGCGAATGTAAACAAAATCTATCAACTATGCATCACCTCTGGAAATTGGTGAAATATGTTCATAAAATAAAAACTACAGCGCTAAAAAACTAAATTTTTATGGGACCAAATGGCAGCTATTCTGCGTCGAATAAAAAAGAATTTGTGTACTATCGTGTTTTATTTTGTGTTGTTTAACTTACTGTATATGTGTAACTTCTGATTGTGCACAATAAAGTATATTTTCATTTCATTTCATTTCATTTTCATTTCAATCACGCAAATCGGATCATTAACCTCAGCGTAATCGGCGTACATACGTAAAATCCGGCCGAATTGAGAACATCCTCCTTTTTTGGAAGTTGGATAAAAACAGCATACATTTGTACAGCTATGTCACGCGTCAGCAGTGTGCAGCTATTGCTGATGCAGCACCCCGTGTAATTAGCCGGCTATATTCACCACTAGCCGGGTAATGAAGTCATGATCGAAAATAGGATTCGGTTAATTATAAAATGCAATTATAGCGGAATAGCTAGATTAATTGAACACAAAACATGTATTCAATAGTGTTACCAAAAACTAGATCCACATCATGCAATAGAAACAAACAAACGAACAAACAATTAAATGTTTCCTCTATATCCTTATTAAACACGTCAAGCGATATGACACAGCCTGATGTTAACAAAAACACAAACACACAGCTGATAATTATTATGACAACACAAATATTTAAAAATATAAAACAACAATTAAAGTTTAAGAACACAACCAATATATCCTAAAATATGCAATGCCACTCTGGCTTCGACCACGGCAGGCCATAGCGCCTGGTCTTCCGTGGCCCTTGCAACTTGGCGGTCACACAACAACACAAAATCACAATTCATATCACAAGAAACAAATAGAAGACAACACAGTACATACATATAACAATATAAAAACAATACTAATTAGTCAGTCATATTGTATATTATTATAATTTTAATACACATTTCGTCGCTTTACAATCACAACCTGGTACGTTCATAATAAAATCTAAAATTATTAACTTTTTTGACTCTACTGGAAAGTTGTAGTTTTGACATTATTGATCTAGAAACCATTGAAAACTTTTGACCCCCCGGCGGAAATCGAACCCGCGACCGTCGGCTTCAGGACGCTAACAGCTGAGCCCCAGAGGTCGTCAACATATCAAATAGATAACTACTAAGTGTCGAATAAGTAAATAAACGCCACGTACAAAACATAGTCTGAGCCCAGGGGAGTAGGGGACACAAAGTTTAAGCGACAAACGCGCGAGAAGTTAGCGCGAGCACGTACCTGCCGGCTCCTAGACTACTGATAAGCTACGAAACTGTCTCGTAGCTCGTAGCACCGCTACGCCGCGGCTACGAGCTACGAATATCTCAATGTGAAAATATTGATACTTTATTTTAAATATTAGCTGACACGAGTCGTAATATTAATATTATCTAGTTCAAACGAATACCTGAGGCATACATTTTGCTTAATTAATCAAATAGCATGTACACAATTTATCAATATATAATATGTATGTTTGACCTCCGTTGCAAAGTGGTTGAGCGAGTTGGTTTTCGAACGGGAGGTCGCAGGTTCGAATCCTGCTGAAGGAACAAAAAGTTATGTGTTCCTAGGTCATACACATCCATTGTGTATTAATATAATAAAAATCTTGAATATGTTTATAGTATATACAGTTTATATAGTATATAAAAGTATTAAATATATTTCCGTTGTCTGGTACCTGTAACACAAGTTCTTCGGATAATTAGCATGGGGATAGATTGACGTTGTGTGAAGCATCCATAAATATTATATTATTTTTATTATTAATTATTTTTTTTGGATACAAGTAACATTTACTGGTTTCAAAGTGAATATTTTACATCGAAATGTATCTTCTTTGAAATTAATTTTGCTCATTGCTCGGAGTTTAAAATACTCGTATAATACTCGAACGCAAAGAACACACAAAGGAGTTGTGTTTAGCGGGAAATTACTTGACGCTCTGTGTCGGCCGCTGGATCCTCGACTATATTACTACAGTCCATATAAAATAACTGCAAATAAAACTCTACATTTACCTACATTGTTCACAGATATATTCCGTTGTTATATTAATATTATTGTGTACTTTTGAACAAACTGTAACGCGCAAAACATAAATATACGGGTCAACGAATTGTTAGGGTCTATCTAGGAATTGTTAGGGTATATCTAGAAATTGTTAGGGTCTACCTAGGAATAGTTAGGCTCTATCTCGGAATAGTTTGCTTCAATGTTGTGTGTGAATATTAGGTACCTATAGCGTGATTTTTTTTTCTCAAACAATATACCGATACCGTCTATGAGGCCTATTTTTTCCTCACGATGGAGACAATCCAAAGCAACGACCAGATCTCTGGTCCTTGTGGAGGTCTGATATTGGCAATTAGTTATCATAGTCGATTATTAGTAATATATTACGTGTGTTAAAACAACAACTATTAGTTTGGTATAGGTCAGAGGATTATACTACCTTTTCTCATTCTAGAAATGTATATTTGTTTCACAAAAATATAATATTTTTTTTGCTTTTTCGTCATTACTGCTTCAAAAAAATAAGAAATGTTTTACCATTTTTTTTAATTTAAAAAGTAGTAGTTTTTGACAAAAAAAGTAAAGATAAATACATTTCCAAAAGTTAGTATAATGGTATCTTAAAGTTATAGTGACTGTTCTTTTGACACACTGTATTACATATTATGTATATGTATTATATATAACTTCACAAACAATGCGAAAACACCAGCGCACGGCGTTACATATTCAGGCATTACTAAACCCGCTTCTCATATTTGTGCATAAAAGAAAACCCAAAACTGAAAAAGTTCGACCAGAAGTTATGCGAAGTGCAAGAAGTTTCCTACCGAGCCGCCGACGCCGGATCCCGCCTTAAACACTGGAAATGCTAATCCCGGGCCACTGAATACCGAAGTGAGTAAAAACTCCGCACTTTATATTCAAATGTCGTCGTGCAGTCAATTTCGTTCAGTCCAAGCAGGAACATTTCAAAGTTTAAAGTAATCGATTGTCAATTGTATTTGCGCTGTCAAGCTTTTCACACAATGTTCGATAACTTTGCGGAGCTATCAAACGTTCCTTGGGGGCCTATTACAAGCTCTTAATTCCAGCCAGTTTACGCCATGGCTGCCTAGAATTTTCGTATTACGATCACTTAATAACTGCATGATGACATCTAGTTAGCGGACACGTGACACTTGACTTGCTTCCGAATGTCACTTTCAGACAACCAAACTAGAGTGGATCCATTCAGTGTAACATGTCGCTGTAATATGAAAAAGAACAAAGCGAGATTTAAGACCCTATTATTGAATTGCCTGGAACCAGGCTGGTATAAAAGATCGTAATACGGCCCCAGCAGGTACATGTCAACAGTTGATCTATTCAATTCTAATAATTAATTATAAAATTTATACCAATGCCTCCCGCACCGATTTTGGTGACAGTGGTCGGTTTCATTAAAACCATGTCATCGCTTTATCATTTACAATTTGCATGTTACTATATAGTTAAAGAGCTAAACTTAATTTATAAAATAATAATAGTTTTAGCTACCCT
This sequence comes from Celastrina argiolus, assembly GCA_905187575.2. Lineage (NCBI taxonomy): Eukaryota > Metazoa > Arthropoda > Insecta > Lepidoptera > Lycaenidae > Celastrina > Celastrina argiolus. The sequence continues at coordinate 668,193 of LR994581.1, read as the reverse complement.
CACCGATTTCTTCTCGTTTATTATGTTTCTTATCGATTTAGTCTCGGTAGCCGACTTCATTGAAACCAGGAGAGCTACGCAGGAGTTATTATATAGTGCCCAAGTGTTTGCGCAATATACATAAGCACTCTCTCTTCCTTCACTCTCGTAGCCCAGTGGGACGGATAACCGACACAACTGGCGGGAGATCCGGCGCAGGACCGACACCGACGCCCATTTTCTTACATGCCCATCCGACGGTTGGATCATTCTTCTTGTTAGACAATCCTGCATTGTCCTAACCAAACTTGAAAACAATATTTTTTGTTATTCCGACGCTGGAATCGAACCCACGACCTTCGGGTCGAGAGCCTCCTAGCCTCCTAAGGCATAATATATAAATACATGTCGTCGTGTTATCTAAATTTGCCAATATTATAACGTGAAATAGAATCATTATTGACAATAACTTTGCAAACTTCCATAGCTTTCGCACAGTTTTCGATAAAATATTTACTTCTTAATCTAAATGTGATTTATCTCATTGAAACGCGTACTTATATTAAGACTGTACCTTTCAGGGTAATTAAAGAGACGTCGCGGTGGGAAGAGATGTGAGCCGACGCAATAACTCGCGCGTGGGCCGCCTTAAATCCCGTGTAATGTGATAGAGCCCTCCCCCCGCGCGGGGGGGGGGGCAGGTCGTGAATATTACATGCAGTGGGAATTGCCTTACCATACTCGTTAGTTTTTAATGTTAATACAGTGTAGAGTGTATTGCGTAAGCCGCTGGTGGCGAGTTATTGTAAGATGTGGCAAATAAAGTGTTATTTATGTACGAGGACGATGAGATGAGGGAAGATTTGATTGTTTTGTACAAGATATAAAATAAATGAGTAATTATAATATAATAATATCTATGGACGCTTCACACCACGTCAATCGGGCCCCGTGACAGACCAGACAACGGAAATATATTTAATACACATATATAAGATTTTTTATCATATTATACACAAATTTAATATACATCCATGACCCAGGAACATTGAAAACATTATTGTTCCCTCGGTGGGATTCGAACCCGCGACGTTTCGCTCGAGCACCAAAGTGCTCAACCACTGCGCTACGGAGGTCATTGAAATATGCGGTGCGCTCCATCGGTCTATTGTTTAATAATTATTAAACAATAATATAATATAATCTAAGACTGCTTAACAATAAACAGTCTCAGATATTTATATTGTATATTTGAATTTCCTGGATAAATAAATGATAATATTATTATCCAAGCCACTTTATAATAGAGATGTTTTTTGTGGAACTACTCAGCTGTACAACAATTGCTGAAGTGCATCTTTTCAGTAGTTGGAAACTGTGAAGATGAACAGAATCAATATTCCAGCACAATCCCTCATAACCACCACTATATACTACTGCCGCTGCTATTGAGAGCGCCGCGAAGTTCGCGCAAGTTAAATTGAAAACCGCGACTACGTCCGACTTGTTTCAACTTCAAGATACACTCGGGTTTTGCAATGCCGAGTTTTGAATAGAATTTATTTATTTATTAGCCTCTATTTCCCTTACATTTTTACAACATTAACTTTTGTGTATTCTTACTTGTTTGGTTAGTAGTGTTAGTTATGTACTTAATTTGTGCTAGTATTTTTTAAGTGTCGCGGGCCGCCGATCGCGGTGTAAAGCTGCGTTTCCTCTGACGCGGAGCCTAGCGGTGCCCGAATCGACCAATCACTAGATTGGTCGATTCGGGCACCACAAGCTCCTCTCCCTCCCCTCTCCTCTCCGCGTCAGTGGAAACGCAGCCTTCGTGCCAGATCTTGCGCCAATCTCAGCCAGAAGTTTCCAGCAATTTTCTATAAGTCGTCACTCCATCTTTTTAAAGGTATTCCCTTTCTTCTTTTTTTATATATTGGATACCAATTTGTGACTATCTGTGACCATTTTTCATCTTTCACTCTTTGAATACTGACTTTTTCCACTTTTGTATGACTTGTCTTACCACATCTCTTACCTTTGTTTTTTTCTTACCTTTAAATATAATAAAGAAAGGAAATACAAACAGATGATCAACCTGCATTGTCCTAACCAAACTTGAAAACAACATTTATTGTTGTTCCAACATGGGAATCGAACCCACGAACTCCGGGTCGAAAGCGAAAATCAGAACCACTAGACCACGGATGCGCTGAATTTATATATACACAAACAAACAAACAATCAAATGTTACCTCTTTATAATAATAGATATATACATTTATTGTACCACTTTTAGAGCGAATAAATGATTGATTGATTTTAGAGCAAAATGTGTGGGATCTGACATATATATGGCATCTTGAAACAGGGACCTGAGCTTTAATTACGAATCTATTGAATCTTTCTTAAAATTGGGATCAGTAGTTTAGGCGCGAAAGTGAAAAAAATATACTTACATATGCCTCCTTTGCCGAAGGTCACTAGTTTTGTTTTACACATTTAACACAAACAAAACATGAAAAAGTTTAATCACAAAGTTTCTATACAGTACAAATCTCTTCCATCTGTGAGTACTGAGTGCCGCTTACCAGGATTCAATTATTTGAACAATGCTCGCGATGGTGCTGAGCGATGGCCACGTCCCGGCGATAAATCCCCGAGCGGGAAGTGGGAAGTGGGAGCAGGCGGGAACAGGTGGGAATAACGACCCGCACCTATTCATTCCCGCGCTAATTAGGGAATAATGGGTGTCGGTACGCGCGGCGCAAGCCACAGACGTGAGGCCTAGAGAGGACTAGTGTAAGTGTGATTGATAATTTGCCACTTGAAAACCTGTAAACATTAAAATTTTGACGTGACAACGTCCATATAGGACATCAGTCTGTTCTGTCGCCAGTCGTGTCAGTTTGCAGTCTCACTCGGTTATGAGAGTATAAGGAAGAGAGATAGTGTCCTTGTACATTCGCTCGCTTGGCTTGTTTTTTGATGCATGCGCTTGTGAAGCACCAATCAAAACCTTTATTTTCTATTACCTGTCAATATATTTAAAAATTGTATTCAACTTGATAGTTCGACATGCGCTTAACATGTAACTATAGAAAATAATGGTTTTTGTTTGGTGCTTGATCAATGAACGCCGGCTGCACGCACCTAAAGACTATATTGTCACGTTCCGCCTGAGCTGAGCGAGCATGCGAGCGAATACATAAGGACACTATCTCTCTTCCTTTTATTCTCATAAGCCAGTGGGACAGTAAACCGACACGACTGGCGGGAGAACAGGCCCAGGACCGACTTTTTACATTCACATCTGACGCATGGATCATCTTTTTTATCAGACAATCAGGTGATTAACCTGCATTCCCCTAACATGTCGAGAGCCGAACAATGAGCCACTAGATCACAGAGGTGGCAAAGCGAGCAAAGTCAAATGCATACTAAGGTAGTGTAAATAACCTACATATTTTTAGTTTACTTACGTGTGTAAGTATGAAAATACACAAACGGATTTTTTTATGTATTTTTTTTTACATTTCGTAGCAAGTCACGGAGTTGTTGTCGCAGTGTCTTTTGTATGGGGCGTAATAGAAACTGCATAATATGTAAGTATGTGGTGAGTGACGCGTCGCCACACAGTCCTATAACTTGAGCCGGAGTAATCCGTCGTCTCCCGATGCGGTAATGGCTTTCTGATTCGTTAGCCCCGTGTTAGCCCACTTTACACTTCGCGGCGTTCGGCGACTGAAATCATCAAATCTTTTGTTTTTTTACTAAATTACCAGCTGAGTTCTTGATTCGAAACAAAATCGGATTAGGTATGTTTTTTGATGAGAGACTACGTTTTTACCCGATTGCGCGACGCAAAGAAGTGGTATAGTGTTCGACAGTCTATGTATGTATGTTCCTTTAAAGCACTATACTGACCGAACGCCTGGGCATATTTTAATTTGCAATCCATTCTTCTTGGTCCGTCTAGTATCACTAAAGACATGCATGTCAGTGAAGATTCAATATAGCGATACTGGATATTGTGTAATTACTGATACAACTATTATATTGATATAATTTTATATAATATTAGCACCGTCATAATATCTACTCTACATGTAACAATGTTTTTATTCAGCGTAATATAGTAAAATCACGTAATCATAATAATAAGCTCCCAGATGAATTTTGGTGTCGGTGACTGGTTCCGGTGAAACCAGGCCAACTACGCAGGTTATAGTACCCTAGAGTATGGTAATATCGGACAGTCTCTCTTCCATTTATCTTCATAACCCAGAAAGAAAAAAAGAAAAGAAGTTTATTTTTCATCTCACACAAAGACACAGTAAATAAATATAAATGAAAGAAATAACAAAAAGACAGTTTAAGACGAAAACAAGAGTAGGTAAAAAAATAAAGGTTTCATATAAACAATTTTACAAAACTAATAGACACAAATTTTTTAAATGATAATGAATAAAACCAGTAGGACGGTGACCACGACAGGTGAGCGATCAGGTACCTAACCGACTATTTACATTCCGACGCATGTCATCTTGTCGGACAATAAGAGGATCCTACACAAACTTGAAAACAACATTTTTAGTTGTTTCAACGCGGGAGTCGAACCCACGACCTCCAGGTTAACTCATCCATTTAGGCGTGATTCTACCTATAACAGTGTTCCTACAGATAAACTTTTTCTCAAAATTGGAGTACATCACCAAGTATGAAAATATAAATATTTGCACGCCTTAATTGGGCAAAATAAGTTAGAACTTTTTACCTACATTGTAAATTATTGTACCTTATTTTAAGCAAATAAAATATTATCTATCTATCTATGTGTCCCCTACCCCGGAGACAGACTCCGAGTGAATGTAGATTATCCCGCGCGGGTGCCGCCATCAGCGATGTAACACGACGCGGATGTCGTTAGCCCACGTGATACCCCTCCCCAGGGAGCTCCTCCCCGCGTCCCGCACTCAACATGCGCATTGAATAAGTATATACAGAAAGAAAGCAAGTACAGTCACTTTTGGGACTTTATTAGGACGTTTAAGGCGAGTAATAACCGCAACTAGCGCCACTCTTTTTAAAATAAATTACTTTTTTTATAAGATCTTTGTGTCATTGTAAAATTTATTTTAAAAAGAGTGGCGCTCCTATTTTATATATCTCCTATTTTGTAGTGTAAAAATGAGAGACGCAGCAGCGTATCGCATCGCATCGCGGCTTTGTACGCAAGCCCTAAACCTTACGGATGAGAGAAATACAAAATAGGTATTTATAAAATCTATTGCTGTCTCGCAGTGCCCTATCTAGCCAGCACTAGTGTGATAGAGACAATTCGAGCTCGAACAGAAATTACCTGTTCAAAGTACAAGAAATCGACGATTGAGGAACCCCTTTTTACTCCTCCAAAACTTAACGATTTAGATAATTTTTTCATTCGTCGTTCGTCGTTCGTCGTTCGTCGTTTCAGCCTTTTAGAGTCCACTGCTGAACATAGGCCTCTCCTCTGGTCCGTAAACACAGGAGGCTAAAAGCCTACTGGTACCACGCTGGCTAGACGGGTTGGTATTTTTTTCATTACAAACTAAAAAAGGCTCGAGGGTTTGATTTCATTGTATAAAACAGTCAAATTTGTGTTCTTGATGTTTAAACACAGCGAAAGGTCTGGTCATGTTTTTTAGATTTTAAACGTCTATTTTATTTCTTTGAATACAAATACAAATAACAAAAATTATTTATAAGTGATTTGAACAAAACACTCTATATAAATAATAAATTTATTAAAAAAGGAGAAATAGGGACGTACAAAAATATACATAATTCATACATGGTAATGGCGCTAGAGTAATTTTTTTTTCTGAATATCCATGTATATTATAAAGTACATCCCTGTTTTTCTTTTTTTCAGTTATTTCAAACGAACCCGTCGCCACTGATAGTTGGTCTTCTATACAGTAACAATTCACAAAGTACCCACACTTTATCCACTTTATTTGTATACACGACCGTTTACGACTAATTTTGTTTTCTTCGATTTCCAATGGACAAAGGGTGAAGTCCAGGTACATTCCGGACCCCGCCATCTAGCGCCACTATAGGAAAATACTAATTACTAATTTCGTTTCGTATCTTCTTCTTAATTAAGGAGTTGAATTAAGCTTAATGTGATGTTATGCTTCTAAAATCAGCTTATCTTTATTTTAATGTCAATATTTGTACTTAATTCAGCATATTCACATTTGATAATTTACAAATGTTAATAGTAGTGACATCTATATCAATTTTTTTGTATTAAACATAGATTGTATGGATTGGTAGGCCGTGACTAAGTGTAGCTGGTCTTCTGTTTGTCCATATTCTGCGCGACATGAGCTCAGGCTCAGTGTAAATTGCGTTCATTCACCACTCGACACTGACGGATACACCGCGCCGCCGCCAGTGACGCCACACCGCGCCGCGACATCTCACACCGCACTCGTGTACCCGGGACTCGAACACCTCCGACCTTACTGAGGAGCTCGCATTTCCTAGATGCAACTAGAACATAGATTACCTCCGTGGTCTAATGGTTCAGAGCTTCACTCTCGACCCGCAGAAGTAAATATTTTATCGAGGACTGTGTGAAAGGTTACAACCTTTTTTGTTTGCAAAGTTATTGTCAGTACTTGTTCTATTTTAACCGACTTCCAAAAAAGGAGGAGGTTTCTCAATTCGACCGTATATATATGTTTTTTTTACGTTATATTATTATCAAATTTAGATAACACGAAGACATGTATACCTACCTAGTTTAAGAACATAATTATTTAGATTGTAAATATTATATAACTTCTATTAATATTTCTAAAAATATCGTTATAAAAACTTAGTAAGTAATTTAGGTATTGTATCCATTTTTTTAATTTAATTTACTATAACTTTGTTAAAACTTATTATTCTAATGTATGGAGAGTCACTGTAATAGCTGCATACACCTATAATTGACAGTTGTGTTATTATTAAGCAAATTTGTAATAGATTTTTAACTACTCGTATGTATGTTATCCCAATAGTTCAAAGTTGGTGATTCTTTTCAATAAATAAATAAATGTATTTATAATTATTATGCCTCCGTGGTATATAAGTTTAGAGGTTAGCTTTCGACCCGCAGGTCATGGTTTCGATTCCGCGTTGGAACAACAAAAAAAGTTGTTACCAAGTTTGGTTAGGACAATGCAGGCTGATCACCTGATTGTCTGATAAGAAAGGTGATCCATGCGTCGGATGGGCATGTAAAAAGTCGGTATACTGAAACAAAAACTTGACGACCTCCGTAGCGCAGTGGTCGAGTGGTCGTTCGAACGAGAGGTCGCGGGTTCGAATATGATTTTCAATCCCGGTAAGGTCAACGACCAGTGTGTTCGTATAGTATAGGAGCCTTCGAGCCCCAGCATAGTAAAATTCGCTCCTTGTGGTAATTTTAGACCTTTGAATTTATATATATGTAGATATATAGAAATATTCTCTTCACACTATATTCGGCTTCCTAAATGAGCCATGAATCACCCTCTATAACATTGCTTTTCAGGTACTAACATCCAACTGTAGCTATTATACACAAAATCAAATAAGACGTAATTTTTAAGGTCTACAGTGTTACCAATTAACATTTTGTAATTAACTTGTAGATAATTTATAAGGCGGACCTAAATAACGGCCGAGTTAGGCGTGAGGCGGACGAATTAAAAATGAACAGCTCCAACGTCCCCGTGTCCACTGTTCACATCACGACGACGTCAACGTGAGACGGTGTGTCACGGCATGTTTTTATTATAAAGCGTATACTGAGACACGTTTCCGACGAGTCGTGCATTGTAAATTTTTGATACCAATAATAAAATTACGCACAGTCCTGGGTACCTTGAACTAGAACAAAAAAGTGGCAATTTGTGAAATTACACCTTAACTAATTATAGATACTGACCGCCAATCGGTCAGTATCTAATTATTTGTAGGAATAACCCGCAAACAAAACACACGATCCCGGTTGATATTAGCTTTAACTCTTTCTTCGTTGTGAATGACTTCACTTCACTTCAACTCCCGAATATTTTGTGATTTAAAATTAAAATTAATGTTTATTGTACAAAATTAAGTGCAAAAAGCAAATCAGTACTATGTATGTTTAGTGTAAAGTGTATTACATCAGTGAAAAGTTTGTAAATAAGTGACTTTAACGATAAAACAAACTACCTATTTCAAAGTTCGTACATGTTCGCCATTTTAACAATTTTGACATGAAGAATTCAACAAGGAAAAACGGAAATATTGTTGAGCTTTAATTACAAACAGACTATTATTACATCACACAGTTAACACTAAGAATATCAAATAAGTTCGACAATTGTTTAAAATAAAAGTAAACAAGGTAGCAACAAATAGACGTTTATCAATCACAATAATAACTAGACCTAGTGTTACCGACCTACTCCAAGAAGCAGCGTTATCAATTATCATAGATGCTAAACTAAGTGCTGAATAGTGGACAGGTGTCTTATACTGGAAAATTGGAAAATACTAACATACAACGAAAATCTTAAGAAGCTGGCCAAATTTTGGTATAAGGAATATTCCGGAAAATCACAACAGACTGGAGCTACAGAAAGAGTTGATATAGAAGTTTTAACAGACTTTAAACTTTTAATCACGATTATCTTATTGACTTTAGTGTTTTATTATAGTTGAACTGCTGTTTATAAATGAAAAAGGTGTCTTCTAAATGTTAACATTATTCTAAAAGCTTTCTTTATACCTAAACTGTTATTGTTCAAACAGTAAGTAATATCTGGTGAGGAAACTTATTTATTTGCATGTAGGTACATTATCTGACTAATATTATTAATAAGTGTATACTTACCTACTGTAATAACGCTTAAAACTACTGTGAAGTAAGTTAAGAGATGTAAAAATAAATTGAACTGAGTAACAGTATTAATTTGCATGAACATTGTGACTTGTAATTAAGACCACAAACATTAATTATTATCAAAGTGAGTTGGTAAAGAGGTTCTCAAATAGTGAATTATAACACTAAGATGATATACCTAATATAATGTTTGTTTTAATGGTAAAAAGGTAGATAAATATCTGTAATTACATGTCAGAGTCAAAAACATAAAATACATATTATTAATTAGCATATAAATTTAGAAATAAGTGCCCAGTTCCAATTAATATTATATCTAATATTTATAAATTCAAAATTTTATTCTTCTTCACCATAAAAATTGGCTTAAGGACTTGGGCTGGTAGTATTATAAGTAAGTAAATACATTGTCAATTTCTATATTATTTTAAAAAAAAATCTCTATTATCTACTAATTTAAAATTATTAACCTTTAACTGGAGTGACATTAAATATTATATTATAAAATGACATACTAACTATATTATCTTATTATTTTAATTAATTATATATTGGTAATTATTTTAACAATCCTAATTTATTTTGACATAAATACCTATATATATTTATTTTTTATTTATATTATTTTTTTTAAATTGGGACACATATTTATAATTTTAAAATTATTACATAATCTTTGCATGCTAGTGACAATAAAATATTATACATTTGACATAAGTACTAATTTATTTTAATTTTAATACTTAATACTAATAAACATATATATATATTTTAATAATTCTGACATATACTTATTTCATACCTAATTTTAAGTTTAAATATTTCAGCATAATAAATTGATAAATTTTGTTGCCTATTTTCTTACACCTTTTTAATTCTACTAAATAGATATAATGGGGGACAGACATGATGATGAGTATGTAACTATAAGGAGACGACATAGTTTAAATAGCAAAGACTTACATTTGGACAACTCCATGAATAGCTCACTTAACTCATGCTGTTCATGCAATTCTGATCCTGAAGTGACTAGTTTACCAAATTTATCAGTTACAATGAGTGAAGAGTTACAAGAATTGCGTGATAAATTTAAAGATGTGCAACTTCAATTGGATATAGCTCATAAAGAAATAGAACATCTATTATTAGAAAATAATAATCTTTTAAAGAAAATACAAGACCTAGAAAAAAAATTTAAGGTACTTAACAAAATTCATAGTGCACCAATAAGCAGTATTAAAAGAAATAACAAAAATCGCATAAATATAAATACATTTTCAGTAAACAAACGTATAGACTTTCAAGAAGATGAAATAACTTTTGCAGGAAGCCAAAATGGCAAAGAATCTAATCACAACTTTTTAAATTTAAAACATAAACCAGACCCAAATATACATGATAGTTCTATAAAAGGTAACTGTATACATATATTGGGCGAACAATGTGTACTAGGTTTATCGCAAAGATTAAGGGATACAAGGAAAGAAAACACAAATAACTACAAAATATTTTCATTTATTAAACCTAATGCCCTAAGTAGTGAAACTCTTAAAAGTTGTGACTCTCTTAAATATAAAGACAGAGATGTAGTTATTTTAGGAATGGGAACAAATGATAAAAATCCCTGTAGTATATTAAACGACTTGGCACTTGCGCTAGACAAGCTTCGTAGAGCAAGGGTGTATGTTTTAGAGGTACATTCAAATGATTATCTTAGAACCGAGACCCTCAACAACCATATACAATGCCTTCTAAAATTACACAAAAATGCAATTTTTATCAAAAATCAAGGACGTCACATACATTTTTCTAATTATATACAAGACATTACCGACCAAATTAATTATAATATTGATTACAGTGATTATATAAATACTTATTTGCCATTTTATAATTCCAATAACTATATTAGACACAGAAAAGTAACCGTTGCAAAAAATAATAAAAAAAAAACAGATTTGGGAAAAAATAAAATAACTTTCTACTTTAAAAAGATTGCTAAAGTAGAGTCATTTGTTACTGCTGAACAAAATGATTTTAATAAAGGTACAATACCATATTATTTCAAAAAAATTTACACTAGTAACACTAACTCTTCTAAATTGTGTAATGAAGAAGCAAGCAACAAGCAGTTTTTTCGATAGTAGCCTAACAATATTTCATCAAAATATTGCTGGGGCCATTAATAAAACTGAATTACTACATTTCGCCTTACTAGATTTGGAAAAGGAGGGGTTAATTAACCTAGATGTTATATGTCTGACAGAAACTTTTATCAAAAAAGGTTCAGAAAATTTATTTCAGTTGCCTGGATACGATTTATCAGCTACTTTCTGCAGAAATACCAAGAGAGGGGGTTCTTGCATACTGACAAAATCTTATTTAAATTATAAAGTAATGAATTCAATTAAAAATATGGGTATTGTAAATGAGTTTGAGTGTTGTGGAATTGAATTATCAGATCATAAATTATGTCGCTCGTTTAAAACTACAACGTGGCACAACGAAAAACTGGAATTTTGGGAAAACGACTTTGAAACTTTTAAAATCTTATAACTTTTAAAGTAAGATAGCTACAAAAAAGATTATTTTGCCCATTTTAAACTTTACTAAGAAACTATGAATCTCAGTGAAAATTTCATTGATGTATAGATATTTATTTATGAAATAATAGTTTTATAAAAAAAAGCCCTACATGTCACGTTCTTCCTATAAAAATAATGAACTTAGTGACTGACAAAGGGGTATATCACGTTATAGGTAACAAAACAAAGATATTTAAGAATGTGGTACAGAATATATTATATAGTAAAAATAACACTGTTGAAATTTTAATAGGAGTATTTATTGAAAAAAACTATTAGCTAAAGTGTAACTTACTAGTTTTATAATCGGTCTCACAAACAAATAATAACAAAAATAAGTAACTAAATTAAAACCCTTATTTTATTAGACTTAACAATCCTATGTCTAAAAATAATAATTTGACCTGATATTATGAATTATAGAAATATTAAAATTTACTATAGTGTCGTAAACGACAAAATTTGTACCAAAATAAGGTTCAAGGCGAGGAATAACCGCAACTAGCGCCACTCTTTTCTGTACATAGTTCATACTAGTACTTATAATTAGGTAGTACCTATTTTACAATAACCATAATGACTTAGATATAATAATATTATGTATATTGACTGTTTGAGAACCAATAACAGATACAGGAAATATCACATCTTTTTTTAGGATCAGAACTAGGTACTAATATTAATCTAAGATGGCATAACTCGTGAAAGGAGCATTGTTCTTCTTCGTCTTCACGAGCCTCACTCTGTGGTGTGTATGTGTCGCATTCATCTAATTAAATCAGCTATTTCATTGAGTGACTAGCGTTTTTATCAAATGACGACATTTAATTGAAAGACTAGGCCGAACATTGATTGTACAATCGTCACTCAACGTCCAATTAGTTAGCGGATTGTAACATAGCCCTTATATGAGAGCGGACATAAAATCAGTCAGCTGACTGAATTATCCCAAAAGCGAATCTATCAACCCCGACTCCACGTAGTACTTGTCTGTCAACCCCTAGAGTGTATATTTAAGCGCGGAGGCGCGGAGGGAGAGCAGCCCCCGCCCGCCGTAACGAAATGCAGAAACCAGCTCTCGCCGTGGCGGCGGAGGCTGGTCGCCAAAGGCGACCAGAAAGCCGGAGCTGCCTAAGGCGAGTGTTGGTTGCTGTTATTCGTTACGCATGGGCGAAGGGGCTGCATTTCCCGCAGCGCCGGAGACGTGACAGACCGACATTGTCCTTAAAACAAATCTATCAACTCCGACTCCACGTAGAACTTGTCTGTTTTATCTAACCTCTAAACTACAACTGTAAATATTTTCTTAACTAGTGGTTGCTGAGTAGAGGGGAGGGTAGGGGGGATTTCCTTTGTCCCCTTACCGCCGTCTCCACCTTTCTCCCCTGTTTTACTGCTGGAAATATCCCGGAAACACAGACATAACCTCAAAACTTCAACCATAAATATCTTCCAAACTAGTAGTCTCCTAAAGGTGGGAGTGGTAGGGGGGGTTTTCCCCCTCCCCCTCCCTCCACCCCCCAATTAAGAGGGATTTATACTAAATTTTTTCCAGCTCCTCCTTTTTTGGAAGTCGGTTAAAAAATCGGAAAATTATTCGCTAACACACATAAAAAAAACCTACTTATTCATCGAATTGAGAAAGCTCCTCCTTTTTTGGAAGTCGGTTAAAAAATCGGACTAAATGACGTTCAGTCAATGACTACATGACTAAATGACGTTCAATCAATGTTCAGTCAAGACATTGGACATACAATAAACAACTTGACGAGTGGTCCTTTAGTCTTTCAATTAAATGTCTTCATTCGATAAAAACGCTAGGCACTCAATGAAATAGCTGATTTAATTAGATGACTGCGACATATGCATTTTCTTCCTGATCGCATATTATATCCGCAGCAATAGCATCTTAAAATGTAGCTATGTATTGGTCTATAGAGCTGAAAACACAATTTTCTATGCCTGTACTACTTATTAAGTCTTTTGACAATTCGTTTAGAGGTACAGTCATAGTTGTCAAGGTGTGAGCTTCTTCATCATCTGCACTTTCTTCAATAGCTTTGTTGATGGTTAAATTCGGGTCTCTAACAGAATCGTCGCTATCCTCGATGAAGTATTCCTCAGCTGAGCTTCTAGATGCTCTTCTGATGCCGGAGCTGCTAGAAGAATTTCTACGCCGACGCTTTTCTGGAGTTTTCTCATCTTGATGATAATTTTCATAAGCCATTTCCACTATTCTCCTTGATCGTGAATCGATCTTGAAAGAAAAAAAAATCTTTATTAATAAAATATTATTATAAACAATGTGACAAAACGATGAATTTCTTAATATAACAGCAATATTTCAAATATATATCGTGACATCCCGTTATAAACGAACCGTAAATTTAAACAAGTGTAAAAAAATATTGCATACAACGTGACATGCTAACACAAGCCAATTATATTTTCATACTTTTCAAAGGAACAACGTGTTATCAAAGTGATGACCAAGTACGATCAATTAATTCTTTAATGCTAGAATGCGACATAATAAGTGTGACACATTATAGAATTAAATAAATAAGTAATAAAATATTTACCTTTACTCCAAAAAGGTGTCATGCAGGTCGTGACACGTTGCTGTCTTATACCGCAAGCAAGTACTCTCACGCACTGCATCGTCACACTGAGGAGGCGCGTTGTGGAAATAAGCTTAGCTGCTAAACGGGGCAGCGCTACATCGTGACAAGCTCTCTCTTTTCCTCATACTTTTGTCGGTATTGGCTTAAATTGTACCACGTTTTTGCACTAAATAGATTCGGTTACGGTGAATAAAATGGTATCAATAACTCAAAATTGAGTTATGCCACTGTGACACGTTATAGTTTTAAACGAGCGATGTGTTATATGCATTTATCGTACACCCCAAAGTGATATATTTCAATTCTTTAATAATTTAGATAAACTACTTCATGAAATAAGTAATAGAAGGAAAGAAAAAAGAATAGTTTTATGTGGCGATTGGAATTTAGACACACTTAAAAATAATAAAAATACACGTGATTTACTATGTTTACTTAATAACTACAACTTAATTTCACACATAACGTGCCCTACTAGGTTATCATCCTGCATAGATCTGATAGTAAGCAACATTAAAACAACAAGGGCAAATATTCACCACCTAACACTATCCGATCATGACACAGCTCAGACACTGACTATTAAAGCCAGAAAGGTGCCAAATTCAAATATCACCTGGGAATATAGAAGAGATTATAGTATCGACAATATTAATAAATTTAAAGAATCTATTTCAGCTTTATCATTTTCAGAGATAAAATATGAAGAAAATGTGGAAAATTCATTTAACAAATTTCATGATTTAATAACCCTTTTCTATACATTGTGTTTTCCGCTTATAAAATCTAGAATTAATAACAATGTAAAAAAAGCAATATGGTTGACTAAAGGTATAAGAAAATCATGTTTGATAAAAAGGAAAATGCATTTACATTATAGATTTTCGAGAATTAACAATAACAATACACAACAACGACTTGCAAAATATAATCACTTGTTAAAAAAATGTATTTTTAAATCAAAGCAAATACAAAACACTAAGTATATAAATAATCAGAAAAATAAATGCAAAGCAGGATGGAAAATTATAAATGACAACTTAGGCAATAATAATCAATATAATGACATTCCATATATTAAGAAAGATCTGAAAGTATTTACAAAGCCTGATGAAATAAGCCAAATATTCAATGACTTTTTTACTAATTTAGGAAACATGAGGCAAAAAAATGGAATCAAATATAATATAAATTATACAATGTGTTTACAGAACATTAATAGAAACTCGATTTTTCTAAGCCCTACAGATCCACAAGAAATTTTTAATATAATATTTTCATTAAAGAACACTAATGCAGTGGGATATGACGAGATACGAACGGATGTTATTAAGAAATGTGCAGTACCGTTATGCTATCCACTTGCAAACATTATTAATCTGTCATTAGAGCAGGGCGTTTTTCCTAGCCGATTAAAAAAATCTATTATAAAACCCTTGTTTAAAAAAGGTGATAGAACAGAAATAAATAATTACCGACCAATAACTTTAGTTCCGATATTCGCAAAGATCTTTGAAAAGATAATGTTAAAAAGGATGAAAAGTTTTTTTAATTCTGGAAACCTGTTAATTGATGAACAGTTTGGTTTCCGTGACAATAGTTCAACTACAGACGCTTGTTTTTATTTGAGCAAAATAATACACGACAGTTTAAATAACAAGGTGCCTATCACTGCAATATTCTTAGACATGACAAAAGCTTTTGACCTTGTTAATCATGACATATTATTAAATAAATTAGAAAAATATGGTATACGAGGCAAAGCATATGAATGGATAAAATCTTATTTAAGTAACAGAAAAGTATGTACAGAAATTACTAAAATTGATTTAAACGTAAAAAAAACATACCAATCTAACTACGCTAACCTAGATAAAGGAGTCCCACAGGGGAGTATGATTGGCCCATTTTTATTTCTGACATATATAAATGACGTCACAATAGAAACAAAGCATCCTAGAGTCCTATTTGCAGATGATACAACAATATTAGTGAAATGCCAAAATCTTGCTTTATATGAGCAAGAAATAAACAATGCACTTAATGACATAATATTATGGCTAAATGAAAATGATTTACAGGTAAATTTAAGTAAAACAAAAATAATGCAATTTAAATATTATAAAGGAGTACAAATACCTAAAAAAGTTACTTATAACAACACTCATATAGAAGAAGTAGACACAATAAAATTTCTAGGACTAATGTTTGACCAACACTGTAACTGGAAAGCACATGTAGCATATATCTGTAGCAAGCTGGATAAATTCGTATATGCGTTGCGACCTTTAGCAAAAACCGTGTCCTTATCAGCAGCTCTGTGTGCATATCATGGTTATGTTTCTTCCGTATTATCATATGGTCTGTTGATTTGGGGAAACTCTGTTGAATTAAATGCAGCTTTTAAATTACAAAAGAAATGTGTTAGGGCCTTATGCAACGTGGGTCCGCTTGAAAGTTGCAAACCGCTTTTTAAAAAGCTAGGCCTACTTACCTTGCCTTGTATGTACATCAAAGACATGTGTTTATTTGTTAAAAAGAACCCCAAATATTTTGTACAAAATAAGGACATTAACATGACAAATAGATCATTACGTTTTCCTAATAAATTAGTTATGCCTAAATGTAACAGCACATCGTACCTAAAGAGTCCCTTTTTTATGGCCATTAAAATATTTAATAAATTGCCAAAAGATTTTGAAAAATTAAATTTAACAACTTTTAAAAGAAAATTAAATGAATGGCTTTTAGAGAAATGCTTTTATGATATAAAAGAATATTATGGGGGCACTTATTTCTAAAATGTTAATAGAAATCTAAAATTATTGTTTTTTTTTTATTGGCATAATATAATTTGTGATGACATAATATATAATATAATTTTAATTTTAGAGTAGGTATAACAATGTATGTAATGTAATGGAAGAAGAAGAACTCTGACTTTTTGCATACTATTCATTTAGTTGAGTGATATGAATCTAGAATATTGTAAACTAAGACCAAATTGTACATTCGCTCTGGCAAATAAACGATTATTATTATATATATTATTATTAATGAACATAGGTTGATTTAACCGTCGCACGAATTTGGGACTTCATTCACGGAAAGGACTCGTGCTAGACACCACGTAGCGACCCGCCGCGCCGCATGACGTCGCCGGCTCCGCGCGCCGTGACGTAGTTAAGTGGACAAGTCTAAAGGGCGACAACTTCGCTCTAACTTGGATTTGTACCCTGTCGTGTTTTTAATCCTGTAATTTCTCAGTTTACTCAAATTGCTTGAATATTAGTTCTCATCAGCGACCTCTATTGCTGAGGTCACAGATGATACAGATATATAATATTATATTAATATAGCCCCATTCATACGAATGTGGTCTCACAGATAAATATTATAATATTATTATGGTGGAGGATTGGGCAGTAAAGCAAAATGCTAGCCTACTGAGAGTCGGTACTATAGAAGATAACGTCTTTAATTTATCTAAGTACATTGCAATCGAGGTGCGGGATAAAAACTACGATTGAAAGAGAAACATGCTAGTGTCGTACATCAATTTAACATAATATGAATAACTTCACAGCAAAATATTCCAATCAGTTCTTGGCATATCCGATGAAGGCACAGCAATAAATAAATAAACGAAAAAGTAATTCAAAATTAAATACAATTTGCAGAATACACGAGTCTGAATACGAATCACTTAAGCAGTTCAACGTCCAAATCTTTCAATATCTCTGTGAAGGGCTTCGTACTTTGAATTAATTTGAAAGGGCCATGCTCTTATCGGGCCGTTCCCCCGACTGTCGTTATCAAATGTAGGTACAATCACAGATTAGTCATTATACAGAAGAAAGAATAGTCTAGAGTCTATAACCTTGACAGAGTCATCCATTTACTATATGGTGCATTATTATACCCTTATATTAATTTAATTAATTATATTAATAAAAATTATTAATATAATTTTAATATTATATAATAATAATATAATAAAATTAATATTAATTTTATTAATATTAAAATATTAATACAAAATTAATATTCTAGAAATCTATATTATAGAAATCTACCTACACCTGATGATGACATAGTCGAAACCGGTCGTGTATTTCAATAAATCGTATGTTTAACAACTAATAAAGTGGAGAAAGTGCAAGTAGTTTGTGTATTATTACTGTGTAACCCTGTGTTCCAGGACCTAATAGTAAACGAAAAAAACGTTTTTTTCATTCAGATTTGCGTTTCTTTAGCACTGTTTAGGGTCGTTTTGAACCATGGACGTACTAAATATAGGGACGCGAAATACCTACAAAAAAAACGTGCCAATTTTGTCGCTAAACATGGCTGCCTTTGATTAGGGTTGTCACTTATCACTATTTTCCAAAAATTATATATGTACGAATTATAATAATAAATTATAATTATTTCATGTTATATTATTTATATTATTATTTATGTACGTATAATATTTATGTTAAAAAAGGGCGCTACGAAAATTCTAGCTAATAATATCGATTTATGACTTGTATTGAAACAAGTACGTAATAGACAGACGACTCATTATTATTTTAATAATGCATCAATAGTAAGTTAAGGTACTACTACCTAATAATTTGATAAAGCAAAGCATCAATTAACGCTTTTGCACACGGTTTTGCTCGTACTATTATAAAATAAATTATATTCTATTTGTTATTTACTATCCTGTATCATAATATAACTTGCTATTAATTTTTTATCAGGTCTATAACTGAAATATACTATATAATAAATTATGTTAAACTTAATCAAAAACAACAAATTTTTTTTTTCTCTGTTTTGACTAATATTAACGCTTTTTGGATGGTCTACTCTACTAAAGGATGGGTCGACCATCGTAATGAAAAAAACAATAAATCTTATTCCAGCCACTTTACTTTCGCGCAAGCAATTAATTTAGACAAATAAGGTACCTAACAAAAATATCGAGAAATAAAATAAAACAATAGGAATTAAAATACTTTTTTATTATTCGTTTCTGAACAATATTAGTTTGTTTAAAAATTGTCTTTGGGACAATTTTTCATTTTTACGTAATATTTTCTCATTTCCTCTGAATACTTATTTCTTACTGGTAATCCTTTTGCCTTATTCACCTGCCTTTTTAAAAAGTCTGATGGTCTTGCTAGATCAGTAATTAAAACATACTGTTC
This sequence comes from Celastrina argiolus, assembly GCA_905187575.2. Lineage (NCBI taxonomy): Eukaryota > Metazoa > Arthropoda > Insecta > Lepidoptera > Lycaenidae > Celastrina > Celastrina argiolus. The sequence continues at coordinate 648,899 of LR994581.1, read as the reverse complement.
CAAATTTATATGATTTTTTTGGCGAATATCTTCAATTATATCCTTTAACTCAGCCAGTTTTTTATTTTTTCTGCGAACTTTTTCCTTTAGAGACTTGATTGTTTTCTTATGCTGGGTGCATTTTTCCTCTAAAATCTTAATTTTCTGACTAACAACAACCTGAAAATTGTGTTTATATTAATACACAGAAAAAAATTAAGTAAAATTTTGCCGACCTAACAAAGGTTCAAAATAACTTTTAAGAGACATAACAACACAACTATGTGATAGCAGATGAAGTATATAAGTTAGGAGAAAATTTTATAGACTGATATATGTAATTTATTACTATTTACATATTAATAAATTACAAGTTCCACTCGCGCACAAAAGTTTTAGTATCATTATTATGAAAAATGATAAAGGTAAAATCATGTCATGCTATTAATTATTATTATGTTATCGAATATGCATGACACAAAGCCAAGTGACATGAATTTAAGTAATGATGTTCCATTGTATCTTTGCACGGGTGCAATGATGAACATGCCTATAAATATAGCTAATAAAATATTATATATATTAAGCTTTCTCTGGAATCACTCTATCTATTTTTTAAAAATGTTGCATGGTTTTAAAAATTTAAGTGTACAAAGGGAACACTGTTAATTTGAGTTTAATATTAATATAGATTATTATTTCATTGATTACCTCCTTTTGTAATTTTTTTATATTACTTAGATGTTGTGTATGTACAAAAAAAGCTTGGCAAAAAGGAGTGTGGAATAAATGAGGTCGCTTTTCCTTTTTTAGTGGCAACCCTCAATAGTACTCTATAAACAATTTTAATACTTGTAATTTTTAGTTTTGACCTATTTAAACGAATATAGTGACCTTACTCAACATAATAATATTATAATAAAATATCTTTTATTTTATTATAATAATAAAAATTTAAACAATTTTACACTTGTAACTTTTAGTTTTGAACTATTTAAACGAGTATAAGTTACCTTACTCAAAATAATTATTATAATAAAATATCTTTTATTTGAAATATGATATCGTTCTTAAAGACTAACGATATCTAAGACGCGCTAGTTATTTTATTAAATAAGCAGATTCAATAAGATGAATGCGATATTTAAACATACACACAGTCTTATTCTATTAATAAAATGTATTTTAAATTTAGCACTTAAGTTTACAGTATGTAAAATCTAGAGGAAAAGGGTATGTTAACCCTAACTACAGGTTTACCAGCATATCAAGGGTAACAGGGCTTCACTCATGATGCAACTCTAATTTGTATTTATAATTGTATGTATCTTTATATAAGAAACGTTATTCGTATCTACTTCTTTATACAATCAACTTTGGCAACAACAAACTTATATAAATATCTCTAGTAGTTCCTGAGATTAGCGCGTTTAATCAAACAAACAAACAAACTCTTCTGCTTTATAATATAAATATAGATTTCATTCTACTAATATTATTCATGGCATTACTATAATAATATGACTTATAGCACAAGTTTTTTTAAGTGGGTATATAATAAAACAAAATATTTTTTTTTCGTATTTCTATAATTACTTTAATCAGAGTTTAACAAAGTTTCGTCTAAATATTCTACGCCTGAAAACATTGTCATATCACTGGAGCTTCCTGCAACTTCAGAATCATATTCTGATTCTGATGATTCACAGCTGCTAGTGCTGTTACTGTCGTCTCTGAGGTTAATTACCAGCTGTTCAATATCTTCATAAATTGTTTTAATTACCTAAAACAAAAAAATAAACACAATATGTAAATAATTTAATTTTAATAATGTAATAATAACTTCAAGTATCATTGTTATTCGTGTTGAAGTATACATTAATTATTGTCAATCGGAAAAACATAACCTCAAAATCAGATGTTTGTAAACAAGACTAAAAATCACTGAATTATAGTTTAAACAAACTATAAATTCATATGCAATATAATAACATATGTAGGAACCTTATTATGCTGATAAATAGGGATAAATACCTGTCATATCGGCAGTTCTTTGATAAACATTACCTATTTGTGATTATATTTGTCCTTCTTCAGATTGAGCCAAACATCGCAATCAAACTTTATAAATCACTGCTCTACCACTACTACGAATAGTTTTGTTCATTCTGAACAATTCAGAAGAGCTAATTTGAGCTACGATTTTATTTAATCAATGTAAACAGCTTGCGTGAACGGACTGTTGACATAGAATGTACTAGTAGTTGACATGTTCAGTAGTGTTGCCACATGTGCAAAATTTTAGTTTCGCCTGTCACCGCGTCAGACTCTTTTTTGCCAAGCTGTAGTAACAAAGAACTCGAAGACATACTAGCAACATCAGTCATCACATTGCCATCTTCACGCAGAACTATTGATTTTTTTGGCAATGTCTGAAAAAGAAAAATAAATGTTATCTGTATATTTCCTAGAAATACCTACTACCTACAAAAAAATAATTAGTTTACAGTCAATGAAGCTACATTAAGATTAACAATGATTGTATTAAAAATTGTCATAAGTCTTATATTGTAAATTCTCATGTTACAATGTTTGTTACCTTACTGCTCCAAAACAGCTGTACTGATATTAACCAAATTTTATATTTTTATTCAGTAGGTCTGAGAATCGGCTAGTAGGTATGTATCTATTTTTAAAGTGAGCATGGGGCAGCTGGTATTATTATTGTTATTTTAAAAGCAATAAAAATATCAGTTTAAGGTTACTACTTACTGGAAATATTGAGGGAACTGAATTATCACGTAATCTTGTAACATCAAGTGTTCTGTTGAAGCAAGCTTCTTCAAAATGTAATGAACAAATATACCAGTCTTTGTGCCGAGGATTGATATTTTCCTCGCCAACAGCCGCTAACCACTTTCTTAGCAAACTTTCATTCTTTGGAAATCTATTAAAGATATTCACATATAATTACATAAAATGAATAAAATTATTTCTAATGAAAGCACAACCCTATTTTACTACGAAAACAAATAACACTAAAATATACATGAATACATAGATTAATAATTGGTCCCTTTGACTAGATACCGTCCAGCGTATTGAAAAATGCGGCAACAAATCATAATACGCCGAATTCGGCGTACCCGCGCCAGTCACGCTACAAGCGTAAAGTGAAGTAGACGTCTCGATAATTTGTCAAAGATTTGTGTGAGAGCGAAGCAAAATGCCGATTTGCATAGTCAAACTATGTAAAAATAATACTACATGAAACAAGAAAAATACTGGCATCACATACCATTAGTAAGTATTGTATAAATCTTCTAAAACACAGTCAAATAATATAATCCTAAAATCTCCGATCGGAGTACCGCTTTGTGTTCAATGTTGCCTTGTATTCAAAAATTTTTAACCATATTTAGTATCAGATTACCCGTGTTTGCCACGTCATGTCATGTCATAGTAACGCCAAGAAACATATTGTTTACGACTTGACAGGCAACCATGATATGACGTTTGTGCGTTGTCATTTTGGATTGGATTTTATAACGAGTCGCCTGAATTTGCGAGTATTCGTGGTGTAGGGGGCTTAAGGGAGATAGTCATAATTCCTATATATATTTTGAATGCCGGAGTTGCGTCTAAATATTAAAAAAAAAATCAAAATTTGTTAAATATTATTTCAATGATGCGAAACGGAACGTAAACTTTATGCTTTAGTACAGTTTTTCAAATTGTATTATGTGAAAAGGTGAAACGAAACGCAACTCGCCATCTCGGATGGAGGATATTATCAGCTAATGTCTAATTTGTGCGTTATTCCTCTGCTTCCGAGTATACCTATATTATGTTGGTATACTCGGAAGTATATTTCGTTCGTATCGACTTCTGCCCGATTCACTCTAGTTAATGAAAATAGGTGATTGAACTACACACACCGGCACAATTAGGGGAACACAAAAAAAAGGTTAATTTTTTTAATAAATTCATTTTTTATTTTTTTTTAGTCTTAAGTAATAAATCACATAGGCTTAAAATAACTAAATTAAATCAAAATAAGCTACGATATACCCGTTTTTAAAGAAATTATACGTTAATTACGAAAATTTGTAAAATAAGGCACTAGGAGTGTGAGATCTAAAATTGTTTTTTTTACAAAATTAACAAAAAAATCTTAAAATTAATAGCGGGTGTTGCCTTCACGGGCTCTTATGAGAGCTTGGATGCGATTTCCCATACTTAAAATAAGGTCATCGATCATTGATTGAGGCAAATTGTTCCACTCTTCCACTAATGCCTGTTTCAGTTCTTCAATGTTCCTGGGGGCTGGATTTCGCTGTCGAACCCTTCTTCCCAGACAATCCCAGGCATGTTCTATAGGGTCCATGTCCGGTGATCGCGCTGGCCAGTTCATTTGATTAATGCCAACCTCATCCAGGTAGGTACTCACTATACGCGCAGTATGGGGGCGCGCGTTATCGTGCATGAAAACGAAATCTGGGCCTATGAATGGGGCAAAAGGCATGACATACGGTTCTAGGATCTCTGTTACATATCGCTGCGCAGTGAGAGATCCGTTTTCAATAAGCACTAAGTCTGTGCGAGCTCCCAAACATATGCCACGCCATACCATTACGGAACCTCCAGCATATGCCACTGTTTCTGTGAAGTTTGTTTGGTTATATCGTTCTCCACGATATCTCCACATCCTCTCCCGTCCATCCACGAAATTAACACAAAAGCGGCTCTCATCGGTGAATAAAACGCGACTCCACTCACTTGTCCAATCTCGGTGCGCACGGGCGAACGCTAACCTTGCTACACGATGAGCTGCCTCGAGTTTAGGTGCTTTTGCTGGCACATAAGATCTTAAGCCAACTTTATTGAGACGCCTCCTAACTGTTCGTTCACTAACATTAACGTTACGGACCTCAGCCAGTTGATTTCGAGTCTGAACTGCGGTCTGCCGACGATTCCTCAAAGTTTGCAAGATGATAAAACGGTCATCCACGGCGCTTGTAGCTCGATTTCTGCCTTGTCCTCGCCTTCGCACGTAAGATCCTGTCTCCCAGTAGCGTTGAACAACACGGTGAATCACCGAAGTCGATACACCCAAAGCTCGACTTACTGAGCGGTAGGTATGCCCCTCTTCGATCATGGTTACAGCTCTAGCCACTGTAGTTGCTGGCAAGTCACTCATTTCGGATCGGGAATGTGTACACAATTCAAAAACAAACAGTTGAATGAGCCACAGTCACTATGCACAGGACCCAACAAAGTTCTTATCAGAAGCAATGCTAACGCTAAGTGTCAGCAAATTCATAAAGTGTCATAAAAACCATTCTCACACTTGTGAATGAGTAATTTGTGCTCAAGTGTATTTCTAGAGAGGGTAGTAATACATAAATAATAACAACTAGTCAAGATAACCGAATGTATTGAAAAAAATCAATCTTTTTTTCGTGTTCCACTAATTGTGCCGGTGTGTGTAGAATAAACAACACACTTTTCCAGCGCATTTTGCGTGGCAAATAAAACTTCGAAATTTATATCTCAAAAACTGAAGTATTCGCGGAGGGAAAGAGGGGGGCGGGCTATATTTGACTAGTAGATAGGACATGACTTTTAAGGCCTTATTAAAATTTTGAATCATGAACGTTTCCTTGATATATTATATAACATTCTTAGTAAAAATGTTGTCACAGCGGATTTGTTGCATAATATATACAAAAAGCATAAAAACGAAAAGAAAATTATACCGGAATATTATAATGAACTTAAAAAAATCTGTTTGACATTAAACTTCTATTCCCCATCGGCATATAATTACGCGAGGAGTAAATTTGTCATCATCGATGGCGCTCCAGGATTTACTGAAGAAGCGTTTACTTTATTAATAGTTTTAGTAAAGTAAACGCTCCTTCTTAATGTGATAAATGTAATGTTGTTTGCGCGCTAATTTCAGATGAAATGGCCATACGCCAGAAAAGTATGTGGGACGAAAATCAAACTCGTATATTGACATGGGCACTGGTGTAAATGACACTTCAGTGTTAGCTTCAGAGGCATATGTCTTCCTATTAGTTTGTTTAACTGAGCACTGGAAACTGCCTATAGGATACTTTTTAGTGCATGGCCTAACAGGGTTCTGTATATATATATATATATATATATATATATATATATATATATATATATTTACGCTAGGACTGGAAACTTACATCAGCAGTAATTATTGTGATGTCGGATTACGTGAACCAAAATATATTCTTAAATAAAGAATTAAATACTCGACCAGTCTCTTGACACACAGTACTACTTGATAGGTGTTATTGTGATTCTTTTATTACTTTAAAACTTTACCTATCACATTGTTGCATTATTCACAAGCCACCAGAAGATAACAAACACGTCTCTCATAACGAACTTTGGACGTCAAACGGAACCATAATACATAAATTTTACCTTCCAATAAAATGTGTATTATGTTCCTTAAAGTCCAAAGTCCTAGTAAGGGCTTCCTGGTGTCCACCCTAATAAGTTCACAGATTTAACGAAGGTGGCGCTGGGAGCGGTAACGGTACGGTACGACATCTATGGGCTGTAATCGGTAGCAAGCGATGTACTCTCAGGACTTTGGACGTTAAGTGTTCCTTATTTTATTGGAAGGTAAAATGTATAAATTAATTGTACTTTTTATGAACGCATCCATTAATGAGCGGTTTTTATTTTGACAGTTCTACTAGTTTAAGAAAAATGCTGATAGATGGCATTAAACCTAAGTAATATGTCAAGTTCTGTGTAAAATGTCAATTTCCGCTTTGTTTTTTGTTTGTTTATCTTTCAACTTTCTTTCTTTAACTTGCAATAGTTTATTATTTATTAATTGTGCCCTGAGAACTAAACTAAACATGGCTAGTCCATGCGTAGTACAATTTTGTAAAAATATAGGTAACCACCGCTTTCCCCAAGATGAAACTCGGAGATCAAAATGGATAAAGGCTACCAAACATAATATAAAAACAGGATTAACTACAAGAAAAAATCCTTCATATGTTCAACTCACTTTACGCCAGCAGATTTCATCTCTCCGTCATCACATTTGGCAAGAGCCCTAAGATGTAAAATATTGATCTTAGCGTGCAATAAGAAATAATAATAAAGTTTATTGACATAAGACTTAAATTAGTTACATTTTTTAAATTTCTTAACCTAATAATTATTTGCTTGAAAAATCAAAGATATTGAAGCCAGCTATAATGTATGTAGGTTTCCTCGGAAGTGTAGATCACTAAGAAAGGAATTTGAAAGGATTATTTTTGTGTATAAAACAGCATAGGTACCTACAGCGACTTAACCACTTTATGAATAATTTCACTACCTGAAAATAGATAATAGCTATATTCTGGCAACCTTAATAACCACCCAACAAAGATCACAGATTTTTTTGACATATTACATTATGTAAGCGCCATCTTACGGTAGTCTCTGTACCTAAAAGTGACACTTCGAAAACCCCTCATTGGGGCTGATTTTTGTTCTTCCGCGAACCACATTGCAAAATGCAACAGACAGGCATCTTGTAATGTACAAACTTCACACTCCTTCGTAATTTGAGAATTTAATTTATTGTTTTATCTTAGTAAATTGCAATTTCCAAAAACGTAAACAACCTTTTGACAGCGGAACTACCATGAAACTCTGCGCTAAAGATGGCGGATTATTGCACGAGCCACAAATTGTCAAAGCGCAGTGACGTTTGTTGCCAAAATTGAAATATGTTTATCTCTTTTGTTCTTTTTCGTCAAGTGCAAATGCTTACAAGAAAAAAAGAGATCGATATAGTTTTTCGGCTCTGTCGCTGAAATGCATCATATTTGTATAATTAAAAATTGAATATGTCGACTGCGGCTACTCCATATTAACTATATATCTCTATGTTTTGAACTGTTTTCATAGGCACTGTCAGCTGTCAATGTCAGCGTTATGAATGATCTGAACGTTTAGGGCGTCTCCTGGAACACGGCCTATGTCACCTATGTCGTTCAGTCTCAAGAGCCGAGTCCCCGCTGTGCCGGGCACTAGCCATGCTCTGCGCCCTTCTGTCTGCCAACCCCGAGTGTGATGTATTTGCTGAAAAGTTTGTTTGAAATTTTGTTAGGGAAGGTATGAAAGAGTTTCTTCTATAGTTAGTTAATTGTAATCGAAATGTATAATATTGTGTTGCTTACATTTAAAACATACTATTAAAATATACTAACAAATTATAAACTAATTATAATTTGTTAGTAGGTATGTTTTAATTGTAGGTATCTACTTAGATATAAGTTAATTAATGTAGTCACCCGTTTTAATAAACTATAACAGAATTAATTAATTAATAATATTTTAATTAATTAATGACACGCTTCATGCACTTGTCAAAAAAGGAATGAAAATATAATATAAGTAAAGAAAGCTAAAATAATATGATAAAGTAGAATGGCCAAAAGTTAACTGTAAAAATATATTAAAGTGTAGGTTTACTGAAATCAAAATTCAAAGTAAAACGCTAAACCAATGTATTTATAAGTTTTATTGTATCACACCACTTATATTTTAATTATTACAAAAAATTAAGACAATTAGCAACACACCATTTTATTTATTATACTTCCTTTTATCAATAAATAAATGTAAATGGAAGTAACCAAAATATCTTAAACAGCTTTGTAATATATTAACTGTACTAGGAATAGAATTTAAGCAATAAATTAATAAACTATAGAATAAAATAAAATGTATTTAACAACCTGCTAGGTAATTTACTTTTTATTTAAAAGTACCTACTAATCACATGATACTTTAGCAAATTAGATAATTTTTACAATAAACCAATAATTTATCATCAAAATATATTTCCAAGTATTAATATTAAATATTAATAAATTATTTACTTAGCATGTAATTGCTATATATTGCCCATCATCCATTTGCACAAGTCAACAGAATCTCTAGGCTGTGACCATTTAGTGTTAAAATTAAATTGTGGCTTTATACGATCAAATAGATAAATCGAAACTCTTCGTTAAATAGAAATTATAAACAAGCTAACTGGACGAAATACACTAAAGAAGCAGCAACAATAATGTTGCCGAAGTGAGTGATGTTCAAGTAGGGTATGATATATTTACTAATAAAATTTAATATTTGGCTGATAAGCACATCCAATCCCCATCAGTGAGGATCGAACATTAAATTTCAAACAAAAACATTTCTGGAACAAAGAGCTTTCGAAGGCAGTTGCTGAAAGGCGTCTTGCATTGGTCTAGTTAAGGCGCAATCCTTCACCTTGTAATTTGTTAAATTGGAAAAACAAAGTATCTCAAGCCAAAATACTTATAAGAAAAGAACAATCTAAGTCGTAGAGAGAGTTTTGTTCCAGTATTGACCATGAAACTTCAGCACCTGCTATGTGAAGAAAGTTGCGATGGCTCAAGGGCAACATTGGACGCCGAGATGGTGTTGATCCAGATAATGCAATGGAGCTACTGCATACGCTCATCCCTGGCTATGTCGTTAGGCAAGAGCCAAATTTGGTTGACAGACAACCTTCTATATTAGAAACACCAATCACTCTTGCGGAATTTCGTTTTTGTCCTTTAACTACCGACGAGGGGCCTGTGAGGCCGCGGGAGGTAAATATTTCGTTGGATTTACCCCTTTCCTGCGCGGGAGAGATCCGTAGGCTGATTATGTATCTTGCAACAGCAATTCGACAGGCGTAATTTGTACAATTGTTTACAATATCGCTGTCAAACGTATACACTCGAGACCGATATTGTATATAATTGTACAATTCACGCCTGTCGAATTGCTGTTGCGAGATACATAATCAGCCTGCCGTCTTTCTAAGTAGCTGCGAGTTTAGTTACGCTGACGCCGTTGAGTGTGGTGGTAGTGCCGGCAACGACAATTTCGCTAAGTTATTGCAATTTTAAATTCCGACGCGGCCTCACAGGCCCAACGTCGGTAGTTACGTGATTTTTTGTTAGGCGTTTTAATTAACATAAAGTGTTTTTTACAGACATAAAAATTAAAAAATTAAATTAAAAATTCTTTATTGACACCAAAAAAAATTTTTACAACATTAGTGTTATGAAGCCCCTGACCCCTGCACTAGTGACAACTGTATTGCAGAAGCCAGTGTCTTCGCCCATATTAATTAGGTACATATAATATTATAATACACATATTTAGGTATTATGCTATACAGTTTTGTAAATTAACCAATAAATAAAAGGTGAAAAAGAAAAAAGTGACTATTATTAGTCATTAAGCTTAGGAATTTACACACATTTTAACAGATCCAAGATATGATGGAAGATAAAATGGAAGACAATTGATAAAATGAAAGACAATTGAGGTAGGTATATACATATAGGTACATCTTTTGTCTTATTTAGTAGGGTAAAAAATTTAGTAGGAAAAAAAAAATGACTGCTGTAAGTTTACAATATATTAATGCTGATCCAAGACCAGCAACATGTTGGTCTAGAATAACATTAAGTTAAGGTTTAATATAAAACGAGTACATATTATGTGCGTGAGAGTGTATTTGAATGTATAATTATGTACTTGTTTTTGTGGTTGTGTGTGAATGAATGTGTGCGTGTGAACATATGTATAAGTACATGATAGGGTGAATGTATGTGTGTGGAAGACAGAGTATACTGTATGAAAAAGTGTGCCTAGCCCTACGACAAGTCTTGGGATCGGTAAGTACCACTAGGGTGTGTGTCACTCTTAATAAAGAGAATCCTAACAAAAAGCTGGTTAACTAATAAATAAATAAAAGGTGAAAAAGAAAAAAGTGACTATTATTAGTCATTAAGTTTAGGAATTTACACACATTTTAACAGATCCAAGATATGATGGAAGATAAACTGAAAGACAATTGAGGTAGGTATATACATATAGGTACATTTTTTGTCTTATTTAGTAGGACAAAATGACTGCTGTAAGTTTACAATATTTATACTGAGCGTAGACCAGCAACATGTAGGTCTAGAATAACATTAAGTTAAGGTTTAAAATAATATGAGTACATATTATGTGCGTGAGAGTGTATCTGAATGTATAATTATGTATTTGTTTTTTGTGGTTGTTGTTGTTGTGGTTGTGTGTGAATGAATGTGTGCGTGTGAGCATAAGTGTGAGTACATGAGAGGGTGAATGTATGTGTGTGGAAGACAGAGTATACTGTATGAAATAGTGTGCCTAGCCCCACGACAAGTCTTGGGATCGGTAAGTACCACTAGGGTGTGTGTCACTCTTAATAAAGAGAATCCTAACAAGAAGCTGGTAAGTACCATTTTTCTATTTCGTCATACGTCTTTTCTTTAAGCCATTTGTTTATGATATTCTTAAATGTGAAATTTGAGTAACGTTTTTTTCCAATGTTTGCTTTTAGAACTTTGTTATATATAAATGGTGCCAAAACATTATATTGTTGACGAGCAAATGTTGTTCTTGCAAATGGAACTGGACACCGATCCAGTCTCTTATGTGAAGAAGGTAAGTATGGTACGCTTTTTTTGTGGTATCTCTTTAATATTTCGAGAACGAATATTTTTCTGACTGATAGGACGTCAGCTTTAGCATATACGTCAGCAGTAGCATGTCGGAATGGCAATTGTAGAAGGACCTTTAACACTGCTCTTTGGGCTCTTTCCACTTTTATTAAAATGGTTTTGCATATTCCACCCCATGCGCATATGCAGTATCTTATAAGACATTCACATAGTGCTTTGTAAGTTTGTATTAAAAGCTTTTTGTTTGCAACTTGTCGCAAGTGTTTAAATATGTATGTCATTTTTCTTATTCTAGCAACCATAGTATTAGTATGAGCACGCCAATCCAGTCTCTCATCAATATATATTCCCAAGTATTTAATAGATTCGTTCCTACATAGTGCAACACAAGAACAATTGCGATGATCTGTAGCAGTATTGCAAGGATATGTATGAGTAATTAATTTAGCACTGTCATCAGGTCCAGTTTTGTAGGACTTGTGAAAACATAAGTATTTGGTTTTAGAAGTGTTTAGAGTGAGAAGATTGGTTTCAAGCCAGTAAGTAATCCTAGCCATATTGGATTCAGCTGCCTTTAGTGCTTCTGTCCAAGTTTCTTCATGAACAAGTAGGACTGTGTCATCAGCAAACATTTGGAGTTCCACATTGCCATGTACAGCGTTAAACATGTCGTTTATATATACTAAAAATAGTGTAGGTCCCAAATTACTGCCCTGTGGAACTCCAAATGCGCAAGGAAGCTTATCGCTTTCTGTATCACCCACTCTTACCCTCTGATACCTATTGGACAAGTAATCTTTAAACCAGTCTAGAACATTTCCCCTTATCCCAAGATTCTCCAATCTACTCAAAAGGATATGAGGTGAGACAGTGTCAAATGCTTTCTGGAGATCCAGAAAAACACCAATGCATCTTTCTCCTTTGTCCATATATGTTGTTAAGGCTGAAGTTAATTTTAAAACAGCATCCTCAGTCGACATACCGGCCCTAAACCCAAACTGGTTAGGATTAATAAAATTGTTCCTCTCCAGGTATGAGACAAGTCGTTTATTAACTAATTTTTCCAGAACCTTTGATAAAGTTGTGAGCAAGGAGATTGGTCTGTAGTTGGTGGGATTAACTTTATCCCCCGATTTATAAATAGGACTCACAACAGCCCTTTTAAAAATTTTAGGAAAGACACCAGTAACTAGACTTAAGTTGCACAGGTAAGTCAGAGGATAAATAATCGAATTAATATTCTGTTTAAGTAGATCGGTAGAAATCTTGTCCCATCCCGGCGCACTATGTGACCGTAGGCTAAGCAATATGGTCCTTATCTCTTGAGGATCAGTTGGTAAAAAAGCCATGGAGTTAGGAGGTGTTGTCGTTGACTTTGCCCGTTCAGCCAGTTCTTGTTCACTTTTGTCCAAATTCGTAAGAATATTCTTTGCCAGGCCTGCACCAATAGTTGTGAAAAATTTGTTGACTTCATTAAGTGAGGTTATGGGATTGTCTTCAATGTTTAATAATTCTTGAGTAGTGCCTTTTTTAGATCCAACATTACATACTTCCTTAATTATTTTCCAAGTATTCTTTATGTTCTTGTTATTATTTTGTAATTGATGTTGATAATATTCCTTTTTAAGATCTTTAATGATTTTGTTACATATGCTTCTATATTCTAAATATTTTTTCCTTAAAAATTCATCTGTTGGAGACAATTTCAGCCTTTTATGTAGCTTATCTCTCACAATTATACATTTAACAACTCCTTTGGTGATCCATGGTTTAATAGGTTTGTATCGTCTCTGTATTATGCTAGTCACACTATTGTTCTCTATGATCCTTAATAATCTATTTGTTAATTTTTCAGCAGCCACATCAGCATCATTTAATATATATATGTCATCCCATGACTCATTGGTAAGTATTTCTTTAACTTTTTCATAGTTGATTGATACTTTCTTTTTTATGTTTATATTTTTACATATTGAAGTACTCTTAATGCTGAGGAGGATTGGAGAGTGATCCGTTAATTGCTGGCCAAACACCAAAGTTTTCCATCGGTGTTTTGTTTTAATCATCATATGATCTAGGCAGTTGTCAATCCTAGTTGGATGAGTAATACCTACTGTAAGTCCATACATGGCTATTAAGTTGAGATAATCCTGCACTGGGGTTGTCGTGTTATCAAGCGTATTAATATTAATGTCGCCTGTCACAATTACATCACTATTTATTTGAAAAATGGATGAACCCGGGACGTCAAGTGGTAAACGCCGTTTACCTGTAAAAAATCAAAGCCATTCCAAACGCCCACGAAGTCCTATACCTTAATCTTTTCTCATGAAAAACAAAGCTGTCTTATTAGCATCCTCGATGCACCATAGTGAGAGCATTGATATTGAGTCAGGGAAGCCAGAAATAATACAACTGTATAATTCTACAAAAGGGGGCGTGGACGAAATAGATAAGAACTGCTCAATATACACTAGTAGCCTTAGCAAGATTAGTTTTAGAGCATACTGCATAATATGAAGAGAAGGGTCGTCAACTTACGTTTGCCTCGCGAGCTGCGTATGAGTATAACAAGAATACTCGGTTCTGATATGCCAGATACCGTTCAAAGTGAAGCTAACGAAGTAAAAACAAGAAAAATATGTGCATCTTGCCCACATAAACTAAATAGAAAATCCACATATCAGTGTTATTGTTGTAAAAAACATGTTTGTTTACAGTTTTTTTTTTGTGTGTTGGCAACATTTGTAGCAACACGTAGGCCGTGTTCCAGGAGACGCTCTAAACGTTCTGATCATTCATAACGCTGACATTGACAGCTGACAGTGCATACAAAAACAGTTCAAAACGATCCTAAACAGTGTTATAGAAACGCAATCTGAACAAAAAAAAAACGTTTTTTTCGTTTACTATTAAGTCCTGGAACACAGGGGTACAAGTGTAACTTCCCGACTAATAAAATAAATTAAATTGTATTTTTAGCTTTAATAACTGTTGTTAAGTGTTAGAAACGTTATTTAGAACTATTTTTATTGTTATCACTTTTTACCGCGGCAGTGTTTGTGTATTAACAGAGTTATTGTTACAAAAACTTCAAGCCAAGAATCAACTGTCAACGACTGGACGAATTCAAATTGGAGCTGTATTATTCCTGAGAACTGCTTAATCCCGGGGAGTATTGTGTTTAATTTTCACTATTATTAGTCATCTTTTACTATACAGCAATAACAACTCCACTACAACTGCTCACTTCGGTGAGTTACGTCCAAAATAACACTTGGCAAAGTTTACAACTCTCTTAGCTTGACAATTTTGTGGAAGCTGAGCTGAAGATAAAAACAATTAGCCCAGACATACACAACACTTAAATACTCTGCACACATTATACAAGCACAAAGACATCCTCAAAAACTGTCAATTTTACTTAACTAACAAAGATTTTATTCTGTAGTTACATACAAGTTTGAAAAGCTACCTACTGTTTTCATACTGTGTGTAAAACTGTTCTATTGTCTTATTGTTCTTTCTTATTTTCAAATATCTAATCTCTTTCCTATCACTTTGCTAATTTTTCCACTGTACCATATTGAGGCTGGCTTTTGCGTAAAAAGTAAAAGGTGACTTCCACTAGTCACATATAACTATATAGCCAATAAACCAATATAACTGTTTTCAGTGCTCGGGAATAAATAGCAAAATGATGACTCACTCAGCTGTGGCCCGCCGTACAGAGGAACAACTTCATGTGGCCCTCGTGGAATTATAGAAATACAAAGATCAATGTCAAACACTGCTTAGGGAAAGAGATGACAATGAACAAGAGATGTTATCTATCCTGAAAAACAATAAGGACTTAAAGTTAGAACTTAACAAATTAAGCTTGGACTATGAGGACATTTATCATCAAAAAATGGAGCTTCAATCCCTTGTTGACGGGTTTGACCAGTGCAGAGAGGAGTATGAAAACACTCTCAAGAATTCTAATAACCTCAAAGTGAAGTTGAATAATGCAGAGGAATATATATTGAAAAAATTGGAAGAACAATTGAACATTGAAAACTCCAACAATACACAACTCTTATTCGACAAACTAATTTCAAACAAGAACTGTTTAGTTTCTAACACAAATTGTGATAAAGACATTTATACCAATGACTTAACAGGTGACGATACATCCACAGTGTGCTTAATGAATAGTAAGAAAAAATTAAAGAAATATATTAAAATTAAGAAATGTATTAAAAGTTATTGCCAACTCTCACAGAAAAACAAAAAACATTTGAATATATTGTCTAAGACTATTAATAAAAATCAATTATTAAATAATAGTATATTACACTGCAATCTTGACTTAGAACAAACTAAGTCCAATTATGAGGCAGATGTATGCAGCCTTTAGGCAGAGATTTCCACTTTACACAACACTTTGGATAATATAAGTAAAAAATATGAATTATCACAAAAGGAAATACAGGCACATATATCAGCGATGGATGATTTGCTTGAAGTGACTCGTTACAATGAGGAACGGGTTTATTCTTTATTGAGAGTCAAAAGTTCCTCAGATAAGCTAAATCATTCTGCTTTTAAAAGCATACCTGATATATGTCTCAGTCAGAATGCTCATACTGAATGCCCAACAAATATTCCTATTCCTAATATTACAATATTCAGTGATGAGTTAGGTAAAAACCTTGGTATATATCTAAATAAAATTTGTAAGGGCCAATCTATTTGTAATAATTGTATGCCCGGATCCAGTTATAAAGATATAGTCAGGAGGGCTTTAAATATGAAATATTGTCCCAATACAACATTAGTACTAATAGTCGGGAGAAAAGGAAAATTAAACAGAAAACAGTTGACTGAACTATATGACAAGTTGTTTGTAATTGAAAATGTTAAAAATATCATATTGTTTACTTTTCCTTACATACAGATGTTGCCACAAAGTAATTCTAAAGAGAACTTTTCTAGATATAAGTTGAACAGCCTAATGTATAGTGCTGCTAATAATAATTGTATCCTCTTAAATGACACACAACGAAAATGTCAAGTTGTGGACATAAATAATTTTAGTTTTAATATGAGTAACATAAAAAAAGATAAGTATTTCTTATCAAACTATTGTAAGAGACATATAGCTAGGTGGCTATCAAACTTTTTATTTTTAAAACCAGCCAAGGATTTGGCTTCTTCGACTACTGTTTTTATTGAACAGAATACTAGTTGTAGTATTAACGAATTGGAATATGTTCCAAATACTTATTTAAATTAGATAATAAGACAATGGAGGACGTCTCTTGCAGAAATAGGTTAGAATTCCCGAGCATAACACATCCCCCAGGGATGCCCAGAACCATGAAACACGATACCGTGCATCACATTTTAACGGCAGACGGTCCGCCGGTATCCAGTCGACCACGGCGCCTCGCTCCCAACAAACTCGCTGCTGCTAAGAAGGAGTTTGCTTAGATAATGTTAGAAAGCGGCGTGGCCAGACCATCAAAAAGTCCATCGGCTTCCCCTCTGCAGATGGCTGAAAAGAAGGATCATACCTGGAGACCCTGTGGAGATTACAGAGGTTTGAACGCTAGAACTATTCCTGACCTAGCGGTCAGGAATAGTTCTAGCGTGAAATCATTCATTCATTCTGTGAAATCAGCAGTATGTGGGACGGGGTAGCCCCCGTCCCACATACTGCTGATTTCACACTCCGCCTCTCTGGATGTTCTATATTCACCACACTAGACCTAGTCAAAGCGTACCAGCAAATCAGAGTTGCAGAAAACAACATATGCAAAACTGCTATAACAACTCCATTTGGGCTCTTTGAATTCCCATATATGTCCTTCGGCTTACGAAACGCTGGACAAACATTTTAGCGCTTTATCAATGAAGTGTTACAGGGGCTGGGCTTCTGTTTGGGTTACGTGGATGATATCCTGGTCTTTTCGCGCGACGCTGTGCAACACGCTGACCATTTACGTCAAGTCTTCTTACGATTCGAGAAATACGGAGTTACACTCAACCCTTCAAGGTGCACACTTGGAGTAAATAAAGTCACATTCCTGGGCTATAAAGTTACAGCTGACGGAGTGGAGCCGCCCAAGGAACGCATCAAAGTTATCAAAGAATTCCCACCACCGTACCACAAGGAAAGCCTTACCTCGGCTACCTTGCTAGCACACTCAGTATCCGACGCCCCACTTGGCCTTTTCACTGATGCATCAAGTGTGCACGTTGGGGCTTGTCTGCAACAGAAGGTTAAGAACGATTGGCAGCCCCTAGGTTTCTTCAGTAAAAAGCTCAGCTCAAAACAAACACAATGGCCGGCTTACTACAGGGAGCTTTTGGCAGTTTACGAAAGTGTACAGCATTTCCGGCACGTTTTGGAAACACAACACGCCACCATATATACCGACCATAAACCACTTTTATACGCCTTTTTACAGCGCCGAACCTTACCCGAAACCGAAAAAACTGCCTCCCGCTCAGCTGAACCAACTCAGTTTTATTAGCCAATTCACAACGGATGTGGCTTATATCAAAGATAACGTGGTCGCCGATTGACTCTCTCGAATTGAGGCTATAACCCTAGAAGAAGACTAGGAAGCCCTGGCCGCCTCTCAACAACAAGATGATGAGTTACGCAACGTATTGTCTTCCAACTCATCTTTAAAAATCGAAAAGGTACCAATTCCCGGAACGGCACTGGATCTCCTGTGCGATATATCCACGGGCCGGCCACGACCCTACGTCACACCTTCGTTTCGCCGCACAATTTTTAATATGCTTCATAAGCTCAGCCATCCCGGTGAACGCGCGTCTGCGCGATTGGTGGCGCAGAGATTTGTTTGGCCGTCTATTCAAAAAGATTGCCGCAAATGGGCACGTAACTGCGTCCCTTGTCAGAGGAACAAGGTGACAAGGCATAACTTTGTAATGTGTCGAGCCAGCGAACGGTCGCGCTCCGCGTTATACACGAGCAACAAATATTAATTTATATTTTTGCGAATCGCGCGGCTGATTGCCGCTGCACGTCACCATGGCGCTCGTGGCCAATGAGTTGCTGGCGTTTATCCAGCATGCCATCGACACCATGGACGAGGTCAGCATCATGCAGATCTGCAAGTCTTCCTTCAACAGCGAGGAGATTTGCAAGGGCAAGCAGCTGCTGTACGAGACGCTCGGCCAGAGCGCGAATATGCCATCGCGGCGCAGAGATGGTACCGAGAGAAGCGTGCAGGACATAATCTCCCTGCTGAAGCAGACGGATCCAGACGACGTGCCGGCCTTTGTGGCGAAAGATCTCCACAAGCTGCCGGTGGTGACGATGGACCACGTCGACGTCTCCAGCCTGTTGAAGAACTTCAACAGTATGAAGGCAGAGCTGGACGAGATGCGGGGTAGATTGGATGCATCGGAATCTACCATCAGTGACTTATGTAGTTAATTATTACAATTAAAATGTAATAATTCATTAAGTAGGTCACCCGATCATTCAACTGCCTACGTCAACACACGTCGTGGTGGCGCGCGTGCCGACACATCGTTTACCGTGTCAGCAGAATCTGATGCGTCGGCAACCGCCGCCGCCTCCGCCCGCCTTCCCCTCCGGGTCGCGCAGTCGCCGAGTGAACAAGCAACTCAACAAAAAAGTTTTGCGAGTATCGCCGCTCACCCCGCACCTCCCCCGCGGGCGAAGACAAAGGGGAAGAAAGAGAGCCGCAAGGCTACAGAAAGCCGCAAGGCTCAGCCACCGCAATCTGGCAAGGACGAGAGCAGGAGGTGCGATGAGGAGGGCTTCATACTGGTGGAGAGAAGAAAGAAGAAGCCCGCCGTCCGCAACCATCGCGGCACCGCACCCTGTGGACCCGAGCAGCGCCTGCGGTGTGAAGTACGCTCCACGCCGCTGTACGTGTCCCGCCTGCACTGGTCCATGGAGGTTAAGGACGTCGTGGACTACATCCGGAAGAAGACGTCCCTCCCCTTGAGGGTTGAGCGTCTGGAGTCTCGCCACAAGGTCAACTTCAGTTCATTTGTGGTGAGAGTACCGACGCATCTTCTATCGACCTTTGAGGCGAGGGAGTTCTGGCCGATGGGTGTGGTCTACCGGAAGTTCCGGGGGAGACTTCGGAACGAAGCGCGCTACACGTCGCCGACAACACGTGTAGTGTAGTGTAGTTTTTAAGTATTTTAAATATTATGTATGTTAGTCTTTAAGGTATTTATAATATGGGCCTATGCAGCCTGCAATAAATGGTATTTAATTTTATTTAATTTAATTTAATTTAAAGGGGTGAAAGAGAGCCGCAAGGCTAAGGAAAGCCGTAAGGCAGAACCTTCTCGATCTAACGAGGGTGAGAGCAGGAGGTGCGATGAGGAGGGCTTCACATTGGTGGAGAGAAGAAAGAAGAGGAAGCCTGCCGTCCGCAACCACCGCGGCACCGCACCCTGCGGACCCGAGCAGCGCCTGCGGTGTGAAATACCCACCACACCGCTGTACGTGTCCCGCCTGCACTGGTCCACGAAGGTCGAGGATGTCGTGGGCTACATCTTGAAGAAGACGTCCTTTAACTTGAGGGTCGAGCGTCTGGAGTCTCGCCATAAAGTTAGCTTTAGTTCTTTTGTCTTGAGAGTACCGACAGATCGCTTATCGACCTTCGAGGTGGAGGAGTTTTGGCCGATGGGTGTAGTCTACCGAAGGTTCCGGGGGAGACTCCGGAGCGAGGCGCACATGACGTCGCCGATCGTAATACGTGATAAAGCTTAGTTATGTTAGTTAGTTATTATAATTATAATATGTATGTTAGTCTGTAAGGTATTTATAATATGGGCCTATGCCGCCCGAAATAAAGATTATATTATATTATTATTATAACTTAACACATATAGGTCATTTCGACAGCCCATCAGCCCGTCTACAACATGTCCATATTGACATTATAAGTCCCCTCCCACCATGCAAGGGCTATAACTACTGTTTGACGGCTGTCGATCGGTTCACCCGTTGGCCGGAAGTATGGCCGATGGTCGGCATCACGGCAGAGGAAGTGGCAAATACCTTCTTGCATGGTTGGATATCTCGCTTTGGAGTGCCAGTCACCATTACCACTGACCAGGGACGCCAGTTCGAATCTGACCTCTTCAATCGCCTCCTACACCTCTGCGCCATTAAACGCACAAGGACCACCAGTTACCACCCGTGTGCTAACGGCATGGTTGAAAGGTTTCACCGACAGCTAAAGGCCGCCTTGATGTGCCACAATGATGCATGGCTCTTGTCCCTTCCTCTAGTGCTGCTAGGTATGCGCACGGCTTTTAAGGAAGACCTCGAAGCCACCGTTGCAGAATTACTTTATGGTGATGGTGAGACACTGCGCATACCTGGTGAAATGATCCACACAGACACACACCACTCACAACTCTCACCCCTGGATTTCGTCGTAGACTTGCGGCAAAGTATGTCGAAGCTACGACCAATTCCTGGCACACTTCACACATAACCCCGCATTTTCACCTTCGAGAACCTCACACAATCATCTCACGCATTTTCACGGGACGACAGCGTTCGGAGACCATTAAAATCTCCATACAATGGCCCGTACAAAGTCATGGCACGTTCCGCAGACGGTAAAACAATAATAATAATAAACATTTATTCCACAAAACACAAATTACACTACACAATGAAAAGATACACAAATAAATAAAAAAATACAACAGTAAAAAAGAAAAACCGCAGACGTAAAAGATAGATAATTAAAGAACGTACAGACAAGAATAACACAACGTAATAAGAAAGAGTATTCCTCTTTGAAATGAGAATAGGCAATTCGAGGTCTGCAGTTGGTTTGGTAGACAGTGTAATGTATAAGTTGTCGAAAAGGTATCCACCCAGGTTGATGACTGTGGATGCTCCACAGCCCCTGATATCCTGTGGACCCAAACTGTCAGGCGTTAGACAGACTACTCCAGGCACTTGTAAAATAAGAATAGATAGAATAAATCAATATATAAAATTGTTTGTGTGTGGGAACGGGGACAACCAAGCTGCAACGCTGTATTACGCCGCGTGTCTCAGGCCTATCGTTAAACAGCTGTTCGCATCGGACACATCCCGCGCAGTGATAAGGCAGCTATAATATTATGGGGGGGCAGGGCGCACACGCCGGGCTCGGCATTCCGCGCGTGGACCCGCGCAGGGCGGCCGCCGACTCCAGAAATATATAAATGTAAATAATAATGTGTACGTGAATAAGAATAGATACGTGTATAAAGTATAACAGTGATTTGTTTTAATGCCATAAATAAATGATAAAAATAGACATGGAATAAACAGGTAAGTTACCAGGCTGTCATATTTTTGTAAATAAATAAATAAATACCTGCTACATTGCATAACTTCATTCAATTTCATTCACCTAAACTGTTATTTACACTTTTTCGTAGCCCCAATATCCACGGAGAAGATGAAATACTAGTCCTACACATACCTTGAAAATTGGGATGCTAAGGAAAGTGTTATGTAGCAGCTATGGTGCAATAGCTATAGCGGATATATACAGGCAATAAAAATAACACTGCATATCAAAGATAAGAAATAAATAAAGATCATTTATTTTATCATCACACAACACATAATATTTAAGAAAGGAACAAGACGAGGAAGACAAATCTAAAGCTAAGTATACATATATGTTGTTTGATGCCAAAAATGGAACCTAACTCAGCTATACGCAGCGAGCAAGCCACAGATTAAGAATTAGTGGAGCAAGCCCGCTGGTGTGCGTCACAACTGCTCCGCCACGGTAGAAATATGATGAAAATGTTCGCCCAAAATTTAGGCGAAATTTGACAAAATCGAAGGGTCCAAACCAAAAATTTGTCGAAGTAGAAACAAAGAAGTTATAAGGGTTTTAAGTTGGCCGCGCCAACGTAACGTCCACGATGGCGCGGCCATGGAAATCTCAGGAACTACGTGGGTTAGAGATCTAATTCTTTTTCTAGTATGAAGATTGAATTTGGCGAAAATTGTCGAAAAAGAAATTATAAACTAGAAATCGATATTTTAAGAGATATTTACCTCAGAAGCCGTGGCGGCGCAGACGTGCACTTCGTGTTTCTTTAATGTTGATTATTTATTTATATCATAAGACTTAGTATAAAAAACTGATACAGGAAGTAAGAGCTTAATTTGTCGAAACTAATGAAAGCAATAAATACGACGAAATGTTATTTAAACAGACAAATCGGACCGAAACAAAAAATTACATGGCCGCGCCAACGTAACGCTTCTTTGTACGCTGATATCTCATTACCTGTAATTGCTAGGATTTCGGTTTTTATATCCATTTATTCGGCACATTAACCTGATTAGAATGGCATATCGTTTTACCCTCAGAATGGTTTTCAACGCGTGTAATCTCCAAAAATGTGCTCTCTCATACAATGTTTGAGTAGGGTAACCATAATTTCGATTTTTATTTGAGAATACTTTTTACTCTACTAGACGAAAATGTGTCTATTTCCTAAATAATGCCAACAAATGGAATTATTACTATTAAATATTTCACACTTAAACGTAAGTATGTAGTTAGTACCTATGCTCGTAAGCGGTCAGTTGTAGATACTCGTATGATGATAATATTATGTTAGGTAAGTATACTGTACCTAGGCAGGCTACTTAATATTATGGGTTTCTTGCCCTTGAAATTAAGTACATACCTACTTATCTACGACAAGTATCCTCATTCCCTCAGCAAAGCAAGCGTTACGCTGGTTTTCATAGAGACCCGTGGCCGTGGTTAAGACCCGCTAGTGGAATTAATATTATTGCAACGGCAGATGAATAATATGCTTTTTCAAGAAGGCACTTTTTTACCGTATTTCGGTGTGAAGTGACGCTTAGATTTTATTAGCGAGTCCGACTTTGACTATTTTTGTACTTATGCATTTTTAGTCATCTGTCTAATATTTACATTCTTGTTTCAGCCTTTTTAGATCTAGATTTTATTTCATATATTTCTGTTTCTATGATGTTTATAAAAGTACTAGCTATGCCCGCGACTACGTACGCGTGTAAAAGTGATTTTATTAGAAGTTTATGAACACTGTCGTTGGGGTATTTATATACTTAACTAATATATAGTAATGCTTCTTTATACATGGTCTCTCGGAGGCCGATAAAGTATTAATAATAGTTTCAAATAATGGCTCAGACATGCCATAATAAGACATAGGATTAACCCCAATAGACGTAACTATATGTTGAATATTCAAACAACTATTCAGCATCAAATAGTGCAAAGAACATCAGCATGACTGCAAAGCAATGGCGCAAGTCACGTGCACGAAAATGGATACATCTACAAATTTGCAAAAATATTTCTACGTTCATATTTCAAAAATATCTTCACAATATTGTATTCAAATGCCTGTAATTATCTAGCAAAATTATGAATACATTATTTTCATAATGAAGTAAACAACAAAATTTCAGTAAATAGTATACAGCTTATCGTGATGTTGCTTTAGTGTTCCGTAATAAAATGAAAGGTTGCGTTTCCATTGACGCGTAGCAGGGCCTAGAGGAGCTTGCGGTGCCCGAATTGACCAATCACTATGCTCGAAATCTCCGCTCCCTTTCCACGGAAACACTCTCTCTTCCTTTTACTCTCATAACCCAGTGGGACGGTAAACCGACACGACTGGCGAGAGAACAGGCGCAGGACCGACTTGTTATATGCCCATCCGACGCATGGATCATCTTGTCAGACAATCCGATCTGTCTGCATTGTCCTAACCAAACTTGAAAACAATTTTTTTTTTCCAACGCGAGAATCGAACCCACGACCACGGAGGCGATATTATAAAACATATTGTAATGCGTACAGGTACATGAGGTCTATACACAACAGGTACATGAGGTCTATACACATCAGGACCACATTTTGTGGGTACCACCACAAAAAACTTATAAAGGTAGACCGCTGACAGGGTGAGCTGTCATCAGCTTCACCCTTGCTGTGATCATCATTAGACAAGTGGCAGGTGTCACATAGAGTTGCACTTGAAAGCGTAGGCTCCAGAGCATGACAAACAATAATTCGACGATCTCCGTAGCGGTGGTTGAGCGCGTTGGTGCTCGAGCGGGTCGCAGGTTCGAATCCCGCCGAAGGAACAAAAAGTGTTCTGTGTTCCTGGGTCATGGATGTGTATTAATATACTAAAAATCATAAATATGTTTATAGTATTAAATTATTGAATATATCTTAAGGGAGGCCATTTTGAAGAAGAAAAAGAATATATTTCCGTTGTCTGGTACCTGCAACACAAGTTCTTCGAATACTTGACACGAGGCTAGATTGACGTGGTTTGAAGCGTCCACATATATTATTATTATTATATTTATATTATACAAAAAAATTAATTGCTCTTCGTTAGTCTCGCATTTTAACTCGAAAATGGCTGAACCGATTCGATTATTTTTAGTATTGAAATATTCGTGGAAGTCCAGGGTAGGTTTAAACGGTTTGTATGCTCAACGAAGTGGGAACGGGTGAGCTAGTTATATTAATATAATAACACATACAACCATACTTTCAAAAAATATAACCATCATTCTGGTGCTTCGGGTAATATATTTTTTAAGCGCACTGTCGAAACATTTAAATATTTCATTTTTAACCGATACCTATTTTTCGACCTTAAAAGTAACATTTGATATCTAACAGCGAATAGTTGGAGCATTTTGCATACGCAAATACAATTGGAATAACACCAATTGAAAAATAATTGGAAAATGCACGCCGCCATGCTGGCGTTGAGTTTTAGAAATGAATACAAAATATTAGCGTTTCATCATCATCAGCTTGGCCCACGGTGACTGTAGTCGCGCTCGACAGCATCGCTACTAACGACAGAGAAATGGTGGGAGACAAAAAGTCGGCCAACTTTTTATCGGTGAAAAATAAACTATAACGCATACGTCATACTTAAATTCAGATATATAATATGGAGGAAAAATCTGCCCGATTATCGGACCTACAGAAAAAGTCGGTAGCCGACTTTTTGTAGGTAAGAAATAGGACTGCAACGCTCACGTATACAAAAATTCGGTCAAAAATAATATGGAGGAAAAATCGGCCCGATTATCGGACCTATAAAAAAGTCGGTGACCGACTTTTCGTAGGTAAGAAATAAAGCTGCAACCCTCACGTCATACAAAAATTCGGTCAGAATTAATATATATTTTTTCTCCTTTAATATTTTTTTTTCAAATATCTTCAATGTAGACACGACTCCTCTACAGATTTATTATTTTATGTATAGCTTTTACCCGCAGCTTCGCCCGCGTGGAATTATGATTGTGGCAAAAACTTTACCAACTAACATTACGGGTACAGTACCTATTATAGGTGTAGTGGTGTAGTTAATGTTGTAATAACTTAATATTCCTACGTTCGTTGCGTTTTGGTGCGAAACCCTTCGATATTCAAATAAGTACACTATATTGTTGAACGAAGGCGAAACCGTTTGAATAAAATTTGGTGCGTACTTTTTTCATTTTAACATTATTTCTTAAGACATTAATATAAACTGTATGGTTTAAACAGCAATTGTTACGTGTATGAAATGCTTAATAGCGACATCTATACGCAACACGTTTTAATATTATTGACACTTGTCTTTTTAATAAAATCATGTTAGTTTTGTAGCTTCGCGTCACTATAATATGTAAATAGTACTGTAAGCGATGCCCCCGCGCGCCCCACCCGAACCGTTCGTCCGCAGTTCGCGCGCGAAATTCATCGACTTGCTTCAAAGTTGTCGTCACTGCTCGGCTCCTATGTATCGTATCGTTATGTTATATATCCTATAACCTGCCTAGGAATATGGTCTACAATCGAACCAAGTTTGGTTAAAATCTCTTACGTGATTTTTGATCCATGCGTGCACATACAGACAGAAATACAGACAAAAAATATAGATGTGTGTATAAAAGAATTATAACCCGTCGTCGCAAAAACGGATCAAGGGCAAGAAACGCATAATATTAAGTAGCCTGCCTAGGTACAGTATACTTACCTAACATAATATTATCATCATACGAATATCTACAACTGACCGCTTACGGGCATAGGTACTAACTACATACTTACGTTTAAGTGTGAAATATTTAATAGTAATAATTCCATTTGTTGGCATTATTTAGGAAATAGACACATTTTCGTCTAGTAGAGTAAAAAGTATTCTCAAATAAAAATCGAAATTATGGTTACCCTACTCAAACATTGTATGAGAGAGCACATTTTTGGAGATTACACGCGTTGAAAACCATTCTGAGGGTAAAACGATATGCCATTCTAATCAGGTTAATGTGCCGAATAAATGGATATAAAAACCGAAATCCTAGCAATTACAGGTAATGAGATATCAGCGTACAAAGAAGCGTTACGTTGGCGCGGCCATGTAATTTTTTGTTTCGGTCCGATTTGTCTGTTTAAATAACATTTCGTTGTATTTATTGCTTTCATTAGTTTCGACAAATTAAGCTCTTACTTCCTGTATCAGTTTTTTATACTAAGTCTTATGATATAAATAAATAATCAACATTAAAGAAACACGAAGTGCACGTCTGCGCCGCCACGGCTTCTGAGGTAAATATCTCTTAAAATATCGATTTCTAGTTTATAATTTCTTTTTCGACAATTTTCGCCAAATTCAATCTTCATACTAGAAAAAGAATTAGATCTCTAACCCACGTAGTTCCTGAGATTTCCATGGCCGCGCCATCGTGGACGTTACGTTGGCGCGGCCAACTTAAAACCCTTATAACTTCTTTGTTTCTACTTCGACAAATTTTTGGTTTGGACCCTTCGATTTTGTCAAATTTCGCCTAAATTTTGGGCGAACATTTTCATCATATTTCTACCGTGGCGGAGCAGTTGTAACGCACACAGCCCGCTGCACTGGTATTCTGCCAGGGCCATTGAGTGACATCACTTCTAGGTATATAGAACAAAAAAAATACCAATACACAATTACACAGAACAAAAAAGGAAAATAGAAAGAATAAAAAGCAAACACGTAAAAAATTTTGAATACACATAACGACAGAAGGTGAAGGTGGAAATTAATTGTACATAATTCTAAAGTTAGGCAGACTTAATCTATAAGATGTAATGCCTTTAAATAAAGATTAAAAAAAAAAAAAAAAAAAAAAAACGACAGAAGGTCTCTAGTCTATGGTAATTACATGGACGTACTAAATATAGGGACGCGAAATACCTACAAAAAAACGTGCCAATTCTGTCACTAAACATGGCTGCCTTTGATTAGGGTTGTCACTTATAAAATATGTAAATAACACTAAAATATACATGAATAATATGTTTTTTACAAAAATAACAATAAATATTGATCGTTGTGATAAGTTTTACGTTAGCATATAAAGAATTTTATGAGTTATTACTTGAAAACGTAATACAAATCTGTGATGCGTCAATTGGGGCTGATTTTTGTTTTTCCGCGAACCACACTGCAAAATGCAACAGACAGGCATCTTGTAATGTAAATACTCACACTCCTACGTAATTTGAGAATTTAATTTCTTGTTTTAACTTGGCTTGGTGCAATTTTCAAAAACGTAAACAACCTTTTGACAGCAGAACTACCATGAAACTCAGCGCTAAAGATGGCGGATTGTTGCACGAGCCACAAATTGTCGAAGCGCAGTGACGTTTGTTGCCAAAATTGAAATATGTTTATCTCTTTCGTTCTTTTTCGTCAAGTGCAAATGCTTACAAGAAAAAAAGAGATCGATATATTTTTTCGGCTCTGTCGCTGAAATGCATCATATTTGTATAATTAAAAATTGTATATGTCGACTGCGGCTACTCCATATTAACTATATATCTCTATGGGTAATTAAGATTGTATGACACTTGACACATTTGACATATTGACAGTGCAACACAAATATTTACATTAGGTACATAATTAACGCGTGGTTCTAGGCATGTTCTAAGGCGTGGTCTTTGACGTGGCATAAGAATAAAACAATTAATTATAAGTGTGAATTCTAAGTATATATTACATATTATATTAACAACAAATAATGGTACGTATAACAACAACCAAGGAAAGAAAAGCAAATGGACATGATACTGGACGACAGTGTGTCTCCCGCCGCTAGAAAACCCTCGCTACTATCTCGTGGTGCATTCAACTCGGGTATTTATTAATTTATTAATTGTTTCTGAAGAGTAAGTAGGTGAATCCTATATTAACGACTAAACTTTTTTTTTTATTTCAGCACCCGAAGAGGAGGCGGAAGGTTGTTCCAACAGCGGGAGGCCGCATACTTAAAAGATCCACGAAATGCTGCTGTACGGTGCTGTGGTGTTAAAATCTGATAATGGGAGGCTCTAGTTCGTGTGTTAACATCACTTGCCCAGCACAGCTTTTCATACAAGTAAGAAGACAAACGGGTCAGAATTATGCCGAAAAGAAGCGAAGCAAAATGTAGTTTCCTGCATTCCTTCATCTTAAGAAGGTTAGCGGTATAATTGAAGGGTGTGACATGAGCACGCGGTGGCACTGTGAAGCAAAAACGCACACAGGCGTTCTGGACTCTTTGCACAAGCCTCTCAGTTCTAGCAAGTAAGTTTTGACCCATAACAGTGTCTGCATAGTTGAGTTTGGAAAGCACTAGAGTCTCAATAAGCTTTATCCTAAGGTCCTCACTATGATATGTGCGATACTTGTAAAGATTCTGGAGTCGGTAAAAACAACTGCTAACCACCTCTGACATATGCTGTTCAAACTTAAGGTGTGAATCAAACAGAACCCCCAAGTTACGTGCTACATTGACATATTCAATTTGTTGTCCAGAAATCATGACAACTGGTTGTTTGTCTAGTATGTCAGCAACCTGTTTCTTCGAGCCCAGAACAAGAAACTTAGACTTAGTTGGATTTAATACCAGTCCGCAGGAATTAGACCACTCAGCAATATGTTTTAAGTCTTCATTCAGTTTCTTTACAGCTGCAGGCATATCATTTGGAAAAAAGCTTATATATAATTGGGTGTCATCTGCATACATATGGTAATTACTATGAACTATGTTATATGATATGTCCGCACTGAATAGGATAAATAATAATGGACCAAGAATGGATCCCCGAGGCACACCTCTAGCAACATGAGCGTGATCAGAATATGTTTTTTCACCATTACAGGCTGAGACTACCACCCTTTGCAACCTATTAGACAAGTAGCTATGGAACCACTGGACAACAGGAGGTTCAAAGCCATAATATGACAATTTAGAAAAAAGAAGAGGAATACTAATTGTATCAAAAGCAACAACGTGAATGTTAGCGTGGATCGCGTCAAGCCCGCCTTTACTGGACTACCTGAACCCGCTCCACCTACACCTGGTCTATCTACACCTACTCTACCTGCACCTACTATACCCTCACCTTCTACATCTGCACCTGCCTTACCTGCAACCACCGTGCTCTCACAAGCGCCGCTTACGACCACTAGATCGGGGCGCACTGTAAGGTTTAAAAACCAAAATGACTATATATTTTTTAAGTTATTAATAATTAGCATCTCAATTATGCACGCAAATTTCTTATTATCCTTCTCCGTAGGGGGGTGGTGTGGCGTGGCATAAAATGCCCACGCTCGAATGACAAAAGAGGAGGAGGAAGCCGAGCTGTCATGTATAATGACAGCGGGGTATTTCCCTCTCTCCGCTCCCGCGTCTCGAGTGGACTGCCGGGTTTTTGTAAATGTACAAACTCATACTACTAATAATCTGTTGTACAAAACTGTAACTGGAAATAAACCTTATTTACGAGTGTTCCGATGATGCGAGTTTTTATTTGGGGAGTCTTCAGTCGACCTCCGACTTCACCTTCCCCAAAAAGTTAAGGCATTTTGTTACAAAGTTTATTAAAGCTGATTAACTTTTTTATCTTTTATTTCATTTTAAGAACCCAAATTAACAATAAAGATTATAATTTGATATATATTTTACATACTTTTCACAAAATTCAGTTCTAACGGCCTCTCAGGCCCTACGTCGGTACTAGTGTGACAAAAAGACCACATCGGAAGCTAAAGGTTAAAGAAGAAAGATACATCTCCAGGGATGGATAATATTTCAGATACTATGATTTATTATCTTCCGTATTAGCGTTATATTAGCGTCTTCGTAAATCTCTTTTTTGTGGAAACTTCTTCAAACACACAGCATACCTGTACGGTTACTCTCCTGTATGAACACTGATGTGTGTTCGTAAATCTGCTTTTCGTGGAAACTTCTTCAAACACACATCACAGCTGTACGGTTTCTTTCCTGTATGAACACTGCAGTGTCTTCGTAAACGTGTTTTTCGTGCAAACTTCTTCAAACACACATCACAGCTGTATGGTTTCTCTCCTGTATGAACACTGCTGTGTCTTCGTAAACATGCTTTTCGTGGAAACTTCTTCAAACACACATCACAGCTGTATTGTCTGTTTCCCGTATGAACAATACTGTGTATTTTTAAATCTGGTTTTCGTGCAAACTTTTTCAAACATACATCACAGCTATATGGTTTGTCTTCCGTATGAACACTATGAATGTGATCTGTTAAAGTACCTTTTCGTGAAAACTGCTTCAGACATATATCACAGCTATATGGTTTATCTCCCGTATGAATAATGCTGTGTGCTCGTAAATTTCCTTTTCGTGGAAATTTCTTCAAACACACATCACAGCTGTATGGTTTCTCTCTTGTATGAACCCTAATGTGTATTCGTAAACTTCGTTTTCGCGGAAACTTCTTCAAACACACATCACAGTTGTACGGTTTCTCTCCCGTATGAACAATACTGTGTATTTTTAAATTACTTTTTCGTGCAAACTTTTTCAAACATACATCACAGCTATATGGTTTGTCTCCCTTATGAGCACTATTAAAGTGTTCTGTTAAATGGCTTTTATATAAAAACTCCTTCAGGCATATATCACAGCTATATGATTTATCTTCCGTATGAACACTATTGTGTTTTTTTAAAGCCGATTTTTGAGAAAACTTCTTTAAACATACATCACAGCTGTACGGTTTATCTCCCATATGAACTCTTAAGTGATTTGTTAAATGGCCTTTTTGGTAAAACTTCTTCAGACATATATCACAGCTATATGGTTTTGGTTTGCTTCCCGTATGAATACTATTGTGTATTTTTAAATATGATTTTTGCGAAAACTTCTTCAAACAAACATCACAGCTATATGGTTTGTCTCCCTTATGAGCACTATTAAAGTGTTCTTTTAAATGGCTTTTATATGAAAACTTCTTCAAACACACATCACAGCTGTACGGTTTATCTCCCGTATGAACTCTTATGTGATCTGTTAAATGGCATTTTCGGGAAAACTTCTTCAGACATATATCACAGCTATATGGTTTGTCTCCCATGTGGACTCTTATGTGATCTGTTAAATGGCGTTTTTGGGAAAACTTCTTCAGACATATATCACAGCTATATGGTTTGTCTCCCATGTGGACTCTTATGTGATCTGTTAAATGGCGTTTTTGGGAAAACTTCTTCAGACATATATCACAGCTATATGGTTTGTCTCCCATGTGGACTCTTATGTGATCTGTTAAATGGCGTTTTTGGGAAAACTTCTTCAGACATATATCACAGCTATATGGGTTATCTCCCGTATGAACAATATGAATGTGTTGTCTTAAATTGCTTTTATGTGAAAACTTCTTCAGACATATATCACAGCTATATGGTTTGTCTCCCATGTGAACTCTGTTGTGTATTTGTAAATCCCGTTTTTGTGAAAACTTCTTCAAACACACGTCACTGCTGTACGGCTCCTCGTGACGGTCTGATGGTGCATCACTGGTCTGTCCTGGCCCTTCCCCGCTATCGGAGATGTCCAAGTCGTAGCATCGTCCGATACCTAAATAAAGATTTTGTAAATGTTATAAAATATATAATTGCATATTACTATTACTACTACTCTACTTATGAGCTTTTTCTATGCAATGAATTATAAGATAGCTTAATAATATGTCGAGACGGAATACGAATCACCGCCATGTATGTTCTGCGATTTTGTGTCGTTTTCGAGTCATGATTTTTTTTTAATGATTTGCAGAAAAAATGCGGTTGAGTTTTTGTAAATATTTTTTTTTCAAGCTCATCAATTGTAATTTAATGCATAAAAAATCAGCTACCTAACATTAAGGCAAGTAACAAGATTTCGATAATGTGATAAATATTTTAATTCCACCAGGTCAGTCGTAATTTTTTAACATTAAAATCAAAAATGTGTAATTTCGAAATCTTCGTATTATTATTATAAGCTTCCATAATAATAATATGAATGTTGTTCTTAATAAGAAATTATTAGCCTAAATCAGACCTCAAAGGTAGTGAGATAGAAATTTCCCAAGTTTTTAAATAATGCTTATTTTGTCATACCTAAGGCTAATTTAAAGTATGCATGCATCAAATCATAATTTGAAAAAAAAATCAAGCGAAATGTCCCCGGAATTTACGAATCTTGGTCGAGTTGCACGTAATACCTTTTTATTATCACTACATTACACAGGTAACAGTGAGATAAAAACTGCTCTTTCTCACTGTTAAAAAAAAATTGCTTCTATGTATTTAATTTTTTGTTTTTTTTTTTATTTTTTAAATATTCCTCAAAATCCTAACTAGTAATAAATAATTTCAAAAGATTTTTAGATTTAAATGTATCCCAATATTTTTTTTTACATAACATCTCGCAATGTAACAAAGTTTGCATGACTGTTTCGATTAAATCATAATTTTTTTTTTATTATTTATTTTATTATATAAATAATTTTTTTTTATTATATTATTACTGCATTAGGCATTCTTTTTTGTTCGTTCTATACATTTCTTACTTTAATAATAATTATCCTTAGGAATTACAAAATAAGTACCTAATGATTTTTTTTATCAATTTACTGATTTGGGAAATTTCCACCTCAGTACCTTTAAGGGCTGATTTAAACGAATAATATCGTAATAAGTAGCACTTTATTATTATTATTATGGAAGCTTAAAATACCACGAAGTTTTCTAAATTACTGAGAAACTATGTGACTACCTTTTCAGATTTTTTATTTGTAAAGGGCGCATATATGCTCTATATGGCTACCCATACAGGGATGATAAAGATGATACTTAAAATATAATGATATTGATTGATAGACGGGTATAAAGTAAACAACTAAATCCGCCGAATGCGTAATGAACACTGATTTATTGCTGTTCTACAAATTATTTATATTATGCAAAATATTGATACAAATTATAGTTTTGCTGAATTTACAAATCTAATAACATGTACGCTTGCTCGTACATCTTGCCGCCTAAAATTAAGAATGATCAAATTACATTAAAATAATAAAAAGTATATATTTATATAAATTGTATAAGACTATAATAATAATTGTATAAATGCTAAAATAAATTATAAAAATGTTAACTACTTATTTTGATCTATATCTATGGACGGAATTGCTCCCACCACGGGATCGGGGTTTGACCGAAGCGAATGCTGTTTGGGTTTCTGTAGTATTTCTTCTTGCTTACTGTTCTGAATGTTCTCCTTTATATCGGATTTCTGCACTGGCAGCAGAATTAACTTGGTGATAGGGCGCTTTACAATGCTGTTCTGTGTTTTGACTGTCACTACTCTCGTGTGTCCGTCCTTACCAGGATGTAATTCACAAACTCGACCCATAGCCCACTTGCCTGGTGGCGTATTCTCGTCCTTGATAAGCACTATGTTGTCTATCTCAAAATCTTTAGTAGGTGTTTTCCATTTTGATTTTGATTGTAGTTGTTGTAAATAATCAATGGACCACCTTTTCCATATCTGCTTATTCATTGCTTGAACCATATTCCATCTAGATATTAAAGAAATGGATTCTGGTTCGGTCTGTGGTCTTGATAGTAGCGGACCACCAATCAGAAAGTGCCCAGGGGTGAGATAAACATCGTCAAGACTTTCGGTGAGCGCTAGGAGCGGTTGGGAGTTAAGACACGCCTCTATCTGTTGCAGAAGTGTAGACAATTCTTCATATGTTAATTTTTGTTCTCCCAATGTTCTTTTCAGGTGATACTTCATACTTTTAACTGCTGCTTCGAAAAGACCATTTGCTGTAGGCCACGCGGGTGCGTTGAAATGCCAAGTTATTCCCATCTGTGTGATGCTGTCCATTAGAATGTCTGTCTTTATGGTATTGATAATATATTGGTACTCCTTTTCCAGGAACCGAGCGGCACCTACAAAGTTAGTACCATTGTCGCTGTACATGTGCTTGGGAGTACCACGGCGAGCGCACAGACGTCTTAAAGCTGCCAAAAACGTCTCAGAGCTTAAATCCGAAACCAATTCTAAATGTTTTGCCTTCGTCACTAGACAGACAAATACTGCTACGTACCCCTTAGTCGTTCTGACGCCTCTTCCCTTGTTCAGCTTTACATCTACGTGTCCGGTAAAATCGACACCCGTATTCGTGAATGCGCGCGCTGGGGTAACTCGGGGTGATGGTAGATCTGCCATTATTTGCTGACTTGTCACTTGCTTAAACCGTCTGCACTTGACGCACCGCCTTAGTTGTTTCTTCACGGTGCCAACCCCGTGAATTATCCAATACCTGTCTCTGAGGTAAGACAGTGTTAATCTCGGCCCACCGTGTAATGTTGTGATGTGTGCCAGGTCAATGATAAGTTCTGTAAATCGGCTTGACGATGGCAATATGATAGGATGCTTGGCCGAAAACGTAATATTAGCGTTTTCTAGACGTCCACCAACCCTCAGAAGGCCCTGTTCGTCGAGATAAGGGCTCAAATTTAATAACTTGCTGTTTGATCTCACACGGCCTAATCTCCTCAAATTATAAATATCGTCTTCAAATTCGATTAATTGGGTTGTTTTGATAAGCAAATTATACGCGTTATGCAAGTCAGCGGTGTTCATCGTGCATTTTGTCGCACGTTTCCGCAAACATGCAATAAAATGTAACACCCATACTGTCGTCTTTGCTACCTTAGTGATAGAACTCATTTTGTTTAATAAGTCGACCACAAATGATTGGGCACATGATTGTAAGGCTGAATGCACATTGTGTACCTTTTTATTCTCGATATTGGGTTCTTGATATTTAACGTTGTGCTTGGGTTGATAATTTAAAATGCATTTTGGACCCTCCCACCATAATGAGTACTTTGATAAACTGGTTTTTGACATTCCTCTCGTCGCACAATCTGCTGCATTTTCCTCTGATTTTATGTGTTGCCAATTTTTCGCTGGTATAACATCAATGATCTGTCTAACTCTATTTGCGACGAAACTCTTCCATTTTGATATATCTCCCTGTAGCCAACCCAGTACAATCATGGAGTCCGTCCAGGCATAAACTAGTGTATTCGACAGTGAAAAGTCGGCAATGATTTTCTTTACAAGTGATGATAATAATTGAGATCCCAAAAGTTCTAAACGAGCCGATGAGATTTGTTTCTTCGTAGGCGCTACCTTTGTTTTCGCGGCTACCAATCTTGATGTGCACTCGCCTTTATTATTCCTCGTTACTAAGTAAACTGCACACGCGTATGCTTTTTCTGATGCGTCGCAAAACCCGTGTAGTTTACTAGGTGAACTAGAGTGACCCAGATAACGTGGAATTTGGAACGTATTTATCGTCAACAAATCTCCTTTTAATTTCAACCAATCTTGCAAAATAGAATTGGGTAATTGGTCTTCCCATGATAATCTTGATAGCCAGGTCTGCTGAAAAAGTAACTTTCCTCTGATAGTGATAGGAGACAGCCAGCCGAGTGGGTCGTATATCCTCGATATGTCTGATAAAAGCTGCCTCTTAGTGACAATTTTATTATCTTGGGTTTGTAGCTTGATATCGTAGGTGAACATATCCGTAGCAGGATTCCATCTCAACCCTAAAGTTTTCCTTGTTTCAGAATCCTTAAATTCATATATACTGCTGAGTAACTCCGGTGATAAATGATTGATAAGCTCTGGTTGATTGCTAGACCATTTTCTAAGGTTCATTCCTGCATCTGAAAGGATTGTAACCAATTCGTATTGAATTTGTTTTGCTTCGCTGATGCTGTCAGCTCCACACATGACGTCATCCATGTAAAAGCTCTCTTCCAACGCCTTGGCTCCCAGTGGGTATTGATGAGCATTATTCTTTGCTATCTGTCTAAGGGTACGAATGGCAAGAAAAGGACTTGCAGTCATCCCATACGTTACTCTAGTAAGTTGATATTCCTCGAGTGACTCCTGTGGCGATTCTCGCCATATAATAGTTTGAAGAGGCTGATCGATATCTCTTATGATTATCTGCTGATACATTGTCTGTATATCAGCATTTAAAACATAGCGAGGAAGCCTCCACTTTAGGATGATTGATTGCAGGTCTAGTTGAAAGTTTGGCCCACTGTACATAAGGTCATTGAGGCTATGACCCGACGAAGTTTTCGCTGACGCATTAAAAACGACTCGTAACGCTGTGGTAATAGCGTTATTTTTTACAACGCCGTGGTGAGGTAGGTAATGTGTCGTCACGTTTGCGTCACATTTGTTTACCTTACTCATATAACCCAGTTGTAAGAACTCGTTCATATAGCGTCGATATCCTTCTGATAATAATTTATTCCTATTGAATTTTTTCTCCAACTGCATGAATTGTGTTACAGCGGTCGGTTTTGACAGGTCTAAATACTTTTGATAATTGGGTTTCATGGGAATTGCTATCTCGTATCGTCCACTTGCTAATCTTCTCGTTGTTTTTTGATATAAATCTTCGCAATATTTCTCTTCCTCTGATAATATTGATGTAACGGATGAGTCGCTTATTTCTTCGATTTCCCAATATTTAGCCAAATTCTTAACGTCATTGATAACGACATTGCATTTAAAGGTTTTTATGTTTCCTGATAATATCCACCCCAATCTAGTTTGCTGTGAATCTATGAATAAAGTCTATGAATAATAGAACTGCCATTCCAAGAAATAAATTTAAACTATTTATGCCTC
The DNA here is from genome assembly GCA_905187575.2 of Celastrina argiolus. Lineage (NCBI taxonomy): Eukaryota > Metazoa > Arthropoda > Insecta > Lepidoptera > Lycaenidae > Celastrina > Celastrina argiolus. The sequence continues at coordinate 611,216 of LR994581.1, read as the reverse complement.
AATGCAGACTTGATGTTTATAAACGCAATGTATACATAAATGCCATTAGGATATATAATAGGTTGCCAAACTGTTTTACAGACTTAAATATCATCTCCTTTAAAAGAGAAATTACTAAGTGGTTGGCAAATAAATGTTTCTATAGTGTCAAAGAATACATAAACGATTGTAAGTGACTTTGATGTTACTATTTATGTAATTCTAATGTAAGTTATATATGTGTGTATTTTGTTTGTTTTTTTTTCACATAATTTACCTACTTAATTAATTACTTGACTTATTAATTGACTTTCCATTTTTAAACGAATTTAACATTATCTTGACATAGCTAAAATAAGATGTACACAAACTAAATATATAATATAAGTAAATAATAATATCATTATGTAATTAAAATAATAGGTAATATATTTTGTTTGACTTTTGCACGCCATCTAGATGGCAGAATGTACAGGAACCTTTAAAATGTTTAACACCCATGTACCACCTACATTCTTGCAATAAATATATTTCATATTTCATTGTGCTATTGGCGCGTGGGGTGGCCCTCTGATTAGACCCTCCATTATGATGTCAGAATATACTCCGGCATCTAAAAGCAAATCAATAGGTTTCGATACATTGTAGTCCGGATCAGCCAGTGAAAGATGGTTAGTGTGCGGCCATGATTTTTTCGGGAATGATATGTTAGGCAGATTATTGATAACCTTTGATATAACTAAAGCCTCGGTAGTAAAATGGTAATCCTTATAAATTGATTGACATCTCAATGTGACCATGCCTTTACCTTCAATACAATACAATACAATACAAATATACTTTATTGTGCACACAACAAGTTACAAAAAAAAACAAAAAAAATATACATTACAAAAATCAGACATGCACACAAAGGCGGCCTTATTACTAGATAGCAATTTCTTCCAGACAACCTTATGGTGTTAGAGAAAACAATGCTAGAGAATGGGAGTTGCGCAAAAGTATATTTAATAAAATAAAAGTAAATAAAATAAAATAATACATAAACTCAATAAATATATAATATATGTATACAATATAATATAATATATATATATATATATATATATATATTGTATATATATATATATATATATATATATATATATATATATATACAATAGATAAACCTACATGATATTTTAATTTATAATAATAAGTGTTAGTTACATAAGTTAAGGGTTGACACAATATGATTCCAGATAATGATTTTTTATAAGAGTTTTAAAGCGATGTATAGTTTCAGCCTGCCTTATATGGATAGGTAAAGAATTCCAAAGGGAAATGGATTTTACAATGAAAGAGCAATTAAAGTATTTAGTGCGGTGGATAGGAATGTCAAGAAGAAGATTAGATATAGATCGTAGTTCCAGTCTGTCAGAGGTACGGAAGTTAAAATTGCTTTTTAAATAAGTGGGACAATGGGAGTCAAATAGGATGTTATAAAGGAAGGAGAGAACACGAGAGTCACGGCGGTAGCGGATTGGCAACCACTTTAACTTGAGGCGATACTCGGAGATATGGTCAAATTTACGTAAACCGAAAACAAACCTCAAAGCCAGGTTTTGAAGGCGCTCCAATTTGTTCAGTTGTTCCTCCGTCAAGTTAGTGAAAGAAGCGTCCGCATAATCTAAATGGGAAAGGAGTAGGGATTCAGCCAAAACTACCTTAGTGGGTATCGGAAGAACATATCGTAGACGTTTTAGGGAACGCCAGGTAGAAAAAACCTTTCTACTAATCTCTTGCAATTGATGCGTCCACGATAAATGTTCATCAAAGTACACTCCCAAGTTTTTAACCACTTTACTGAAAGGTATTGTTACACCATTTATAAGGACAGGAGGTAAAGAATCATGGTCAACTCTAGAAATTAGCCCGGGGCTACCAATTACAATTAATTGAGTTTTAATAGGATTAATAAGAAGTCCATGATTCTTGCTCCATTCACAAATATTCGACAAATCGTGATTCACTAGATCAAAAGCGGAATTCAGATTGTCCAAAGGAGACTGTGTGTATATTTGAAGATCGTCCGCATACAAGTGGTAGGATGATGAAATCGATATTGTTATAGGGTTTATAAAAATTGCAAACAGAAGAGGAGATAGCACACCACCCTGAGGCACGCCGGCATAGATATAACTCCAATCGGAGAAATAATCAGATGATTTAACTCTCTGCCGTCGTCCTACAAGGTAGCTACGAATTAAATTAATTATTGATGGTGAAAGATTTAAAGATGCAAGCCGGGCTAGCAGAATATCGTGGTCTATGGAATTGAAGGCATTACTAAAATCCAGAAGTGTGAGAATAGTAAGCATTTTATCATCCATACCTGACCGTATATCATCAGCTACCTTTACCAATGCGGTAGTCGTACTGTGACCAGTGCGAAAACCGGACTGGAACGGACTGAGTAAGCTGTTGTGGGTAACAAATTTCGTAAGCTGGTGATGAATGATTCGCTCTAAAACTTTTGATAAAAAGGGTAGGATGGAAATAGGACGGAAGTCAGACACAGTCTTAGGACAGGAGGATTTAGGTAAAGGAATTATGTAAGCTGCCTTCCAGGCATCAGGAAAGGTACAAGACTCTAAACATGAATTAAAAATGTGTGCAAGAACAGGAACAATTATATCTAATATTGGTGTGATCATTCTACGACTGATACCGTCATCTCCTACTGCGTTTGACGATATGGAAAGGATGTGCTTTTTAATCTCACACTCGGAAACTGGAACAGTAAGGAACGGATCAGAATTCAATATAGGTAGCGAAGAAATATAATTTAACGTTTGTGATTTAATTTTGGGGTCGAGATTAAAAGAGGAAGTAAAATGGTTATTAAGTGAATCTATATCTATATTATGAAAGTCTTGCGGTTCAGAGCATTTGCCCACGCCGAGGGATTTGAGAAATTTCCATGTTTTAGCCGGATCCCCGTTCTCAACGGAGGCGTGAATATGACGTCCTTCCTTAGAGCAAGGTCCGATGCCTGATACTAATGCGTGATATTGTTGCCGTTTTAGACCAAGTAATTGAGTAGCCCTTTCAGATATGATAGATACCTGACTACCCTGATCTAAAAGTCCTATTAACGTAGTATAAGTTCCGTCCGCCGCCATCACCTCGACGGCTACTGTCGTCAGCAGAATTTCGCCGCCCTCAGATGACACATAGTTTGCATGGTGCTGACAGGTTGATTTTTCTTCTGTAGAGGTACTCGCCAGCGAAGTTCCAGAACCGGGTAGTATCGTTGCGTTTGCGTTTAATTGTATAATTGAATGATGAAGTAAAGTATTATGATTTTCATTGCATTCTTTACATCGCCGGGTTGAATTGCAGGGATTGTCATAATGTTTATATAAGCAATTAACGCAGATTTTATGTTTTGATATAATATCCATCTGTTGTTTAGGTGACATGTTTAAAAAATATTTACACATATACAAATCATGCGATGATTTGCATACTATGCAGGATTTTTTTGAAAAGGTCGCCGCAGCTTGATAAAATTCTTTTTGATATGGTTTTTGTTGATATACGTGTTGGGTGACATTTCTAGTATTAAATGATAGAGATTTGCTGTTTGTTTGATAAGCTTGTTTTGAGCTGCTGGCTGACTCTCGCTCCCTCTTCTGAATAGGTTCTAGTGCAATGAATTTTGTTTCGATGAAGGTCATGGACTCATCCAGTGAGGGTAATTCTCGCGGCTGTTTTCGTGCTTCCTTATACTGGCTATAGGTATCGATATCTAACTTCTTGCATAGTAAATGAACTAATAATGGATCCCAGCTATTAGTGTCAACTCCTAAGTTATGTATCGCGTGAATGCATTCCGTGGTTGTATCGTATAGTTTTTTCAACTCAAATGAGGTTTGCTTATGGATGATAGATTGACTAAGCAGAATCACTATTTGTTTAGTAAATAAGAGTTGCGGATTATTGTATCTATGATTCAATATTTCCCATGCTGTTTCATAGTTTTCGGCTGATATGTGGAGATGTTGGATGATACGTTCCGCTTCTCCTTTTACTTTACCTTTCAGATGTTGCATCTTCTGCGCGTTTGTTAAATACTTATTGTTATGTATGGCCTCGTTGTATAGATCGCAAAATGTAGGCCATTGATTATAATTTCCTGTAAAAACCGGTATTTCAATTTGTGGAACTGACTGTTGTATATGTGCTGTGGAGCATAGCTTTTTATTCAATTCCCTCTTAATGCTAGTGTACTTGTTTTCAATATCTGCAAACATCTCGTCATATTTTAAATTGGTGCCCAAAAATAAGCTGTCAATGCGTAGGTGTAACTCATCCATGATACGCCAACGGTGTTGTAAGTTCCTCAGTTCGTCCTCTATTTCCCATTTTTCTTCTATTTTCGATGCCGTGATGCGGCCTATTTGTCTTTCTAAAGCCCTAAAATTAGCATGTTGTTGTGCTAGCAATACGTCAGCTCCTGCTGGATTCTCGACGATATTCTGCGATATTTTCGGTACGTCGAACATTGATGTGCCACCGCTCGTAGAAGGTACGTCTTTGGATGCTGTTTTCATGGCTAAACAAACAGCAGAATAAAATTTACTGACCTGAGTATATATGTCGTTGGCGAAATATTCCGACGACTTATCCTCTGCGGCCTCCAATTGCTGGTTATTTTGCTGGAACTCACCCCACAGGTTCTCCAAGGCTCCTATCCTCTTCTCGAAGTAGTCCGAAGTTTTTCGCTCCTTAGGATCCTTTTTGAAGTTAACGTGAATCTTTTCTATCTCCTTAATGATGTTATTTTGACGTTCCAACAATGATTGCATCTTGATCGATACAGTTGAAAATTATTTGATGAATAAACAATATCACTGCACTCTAATAACATTTAGTTCAATTGTAACTGGTTTTCTAGTTCACGCGCGTGTATGTGACGTCACTGTCGTTGCACGTCAATTGCACGAATCACTTGTTGATATATTTAGTTTTTCTGATAAATGATAATTCTCCTCTTGTGGATGTTAATAGGTTCTAGTTGCAATAAGTGCCTTGGCAATTGCGTTTATACTATGATCGTAGAGCGCTGTAGTGTAGTAAGCATTAGTGTGTATGTTACCTTATAATATCTTAGTAAGCGTATTAAGTATTTGCGCAACTGTTTAGATTTACACAATATACTGGTAATGTATTTTTGAATTCATTAATAAATTGGGTCTTAACTTGACTGGTCGTTTGCATCTACCTTGACCCATGTGCCCACTCTGGCACATTCCTAGTGGCTACCCATAGTCACACCTCATGGCGACCCTGCCTGCGACTGACTAAGAACTCTACCATGAACGTGATCATGCCATCAACGTGATCCTGCCATCAACGTGATCCTGCCATCGACGTGATCCTGCCATCGACGTGATCCTGCCATCGACGTGATCCTGCCATCGACGTGATCCTGCCATCTACAAGACAATCGACGTGACTGGACTTCGAAGATTATGGGCAAAACGCAGAGTAAAGAACAAGTGGTGATTGCCCAGACTGCTGGAGGTGACAACCACGCTAAGGCTGCATCGGAACACATCCAGACGAACAACGTCCTTCTCTCCATTATTTGTGCCTATCTCCTGCTGGCTGTCCTGGTTGGATTCTTCTGGCTGTACAAGAGGCTACACACTGGCTGGATGCAGAAGCAGATGCGGAATGAAGCCCTGGAGCGAGTCCTGTCCCGTTTGAGCTACCGACGTCGCAGAGAAATTCAAGAAGCTGCACTGGACGAGTCGAAGGTGTGAAGCCAATAAGGTATAACTATGATGATATTGATAATAATATATAATATTTTTTAATGTTAATTTTTGAGCTAAAGTGTACTAATGTCTAATAAACAAATTTATTGATATTAATTAATTAAGATTATGAGTATAAAATTAGAATTATCGAACATTTATGAAAAGTTAAATTATTATAAGGATTACATTGTTAAATTAGGACCCTCCAAAAGAGTAGGTAAAAACTTTGAGAGTAAAATTTCGGAAGCTAAAAGCTTGTATAGAGATTTTAAAAATATTTTAAGTGTTGTGCCTGAAAATATTTCTAATGAATTATTAATTTTGTGTTGCACTATAGAAGAATGTTATTCTAAAATATTAAATTTTGAAAATATTTCTAATTTAGACCCAGAGTGTAGCATACCAAAAAAAATGTCGACTGAAAAGTTTGACTTGAAAACGGCTGTTAGCCTTTTACCAAAAATGAACAATGACGAAGATGTAACTCGAGAATTAATTGACTCGATCGAGTTATATGATTCAATGCTCAATGATGATGGCAAAAAATTGTTAATTAAATTTGTTTTAAAAAATAGGTTGACTTGTGGAGCAAAGATGCGTTTAGCTTCTTCTTATAGTTCGGTTGATTTGTTGCTAAAAGATATGCGTACATATTTGCTAACTCGTAAATCCGACACGGCCTTACAGTCTAGTTTACAAAGGGCTAAGCAAGGTGGAAAGTATGTTAAGGAGTTTGGTGAGGAAATCGAGAAATTATTTGTAGACCTAACTATTTCACAGGCAAACGGCGATGAAAAAGCGTATAAGGTACTGAGCCCCCTTAACGAGAAAAACGCTATTAAATGTTTTTCGGATGGCTTGGAAAGCCAACGGTTATCGACAATTATCGCAGCACGGAATTTAACATCTTTAAAAGACGCTATCAGAGTAGCCGAAGACGAGTCTGTTTCGACTTCAGACCACCAATTTATGTCGTTCCGTCAGCCCTCTCGTTTTAATAATAGAAATCGTTTTTACTATAGAGGTAGAGGATTTCGGCGACAAAATTATTATACTTATTTTCCAAGCAACAGGGAAATGTTGCAATCGCAGCCGCATCAATTTCCAGCTTCGTCGAACTCCGCGGGGCGAGGAGGCCGCGGCTCGCGAGCACGCGCCGCGTCAGGTTACGATGCACCTGCGAGGTACGTTCGAGGAAATCGTGTACATTTCGCAATGCATTCTAATAACAATAATGAGCATTTAAATAATTTTACGGCAAATGATGAATGTCAGGGTTCGAATCCCGAGCCGGTAAACGAAAATGAACCGAACGAGTTTTTTCGTTCCTAATCAAATTTTTGTTTGTGATAGTATTAATTGGGTTAATTTAAGTATTGATAAGTTACATTTAGAGTTTTTAGTAGATACAGGGGCTTCCTTGTCGGCTATTAAGTACGAACTTTTAGATTTAACTAGTTTGGAGTTACACTATTGCGATCTAAATATTCACGGCATAGGAGGCACTTTAAAATCGTTGGGTTATGTTTACTTAAATTTGTGTTACGATAATATATTTTTTGCGCATAAGTTCTACGTTTTTAAAAATTTACCATGTAAATCGATAGGCATATTAGGTCAAGATTTTATTAAACGGTTCGCTGGCGTGATAGATTATAAAAGGGACACCCTGTCTCTTGACGTTGGGCAGTCTACGGTAACGTCGGTAACCTTACCTTTAAATTATTATAGGCATAGCGTAACAATAGAACCGCGATGCGAAGTTATTAAATACATTCCGCGTATTGACTATGATTGTGTAATTTACCCAAAGGAAATTAAACAAGGTACATTTTTAGCGAGTATGGTCGCTCGACCAATAAATGGTAAGATCCCTGTACGAATATTAAATACGACTGACGAGGAAGTTTCACTATATTTAAATCAGCTTAAGATAGATAAATTAGAAAATTATACATTTTGTAAGTTTGACAGGCCGAATGTTAACGTAGATAGAATAAAAACTTTATTTTCATCGCTAAATTTAAGTTCATATTTAAATAAAGAGGAGCAGTTATCTATTGAACAAATTTGCGCGAAATATCCAGACATTTTTCATCTACCGGGTGACAAACTTAGTGTTACCAACGTGTATGAACAGTCTATTCACTTAAAAAATAACGCTGCGCCCGTGTACAAGAAACAATATAGAATTCCATTTGTACAAAAAGACGAACTTAATAAGCAAATAGACGGTATGTTGAAAGACGGGATTATTGAAAAAACTAGTAGCGAGTGGTCTAGTCCTCTTCTACTAGTTCCCAAGAAGTTAGATCGTAGCGGCAAACCTCAGTGGAGGGTTGTCATAGATTACAGAAACTTGAACGAAAGACTACAGGACGACAAATTTCCTCTCCCCAATATCACAGATATATTAGAGTCCTTATCGGGTGCTTTTTATTTTAGCCATTGTGATTTAAGCCAAAGTTACTATCAATGTAATTTATCGAAGGATTCAAGAAAATTTACTGCATTTACTACCGACAAAGGTCAATACCAGATGTGTAGATTGCCTATGGGTCTGAAAATTAGTCAATTCCATCGGCTTTCAGTAGGCTAATGACTGTTGCCATGTCCGGTCTTAATTATGAAAAATGTATTATTTATTTGGACGATTTAATAATATTTGGTAGAAATTTAGAGGAACATAATAAAAACTTAATGTCAGTTTTCACCCGTTTGAGAAAAGTTAATTTAAAATTAAACCCATTAAAATGTGAATTTTTAAAGCGACAAATTCTTTACTTAGGTCATACAATATCGGCAGACGGAATTTTACCGGACCCAGAAAAAATAAGAGTCATTGAAAGATATCCGACACCTACTTGCGCTGACGACGTCAAGCGTTTTGTTGCATTTAGTAACTATTATAGAAAATTTATAAGAAACTTTGCGGCGATAGTTTTGCCTTTGAATAAATTATGTAGAAAAAATGTTCAGTTTCAATGGACCACAGAATGCCAAAATGCTTTTGATACCCTAAAAAAGTTGCTTTCTAGTCCACCTATTTTGGATTACCCAAATTTTTCTAGCGAAAATAATTTTATTTTACACACAGATAGTTCTGGTTTCGCTATAGGTAGCGTGCTCAGTAATTCCAACGATAAACCGATCGCATATGCTAGCCGATGCTTAAACAAAGCTGAGCTGAATTATGCCACAGTAGAAAAAGAATTGCTAGCCATTGTCTGGTCTGTTAAATATTTTAGGCCGTATTTGTTTGGTAAAAAATTTGTTATTAGAACGGATCACAGACCTCTTGTTTATCTGTTTAATATGGTAAACCCGTCGAGTCGCTTAACTAAGTTTCGTCTTTTATTAGAGGAATATGATTTCACCGTTGAATACGTTAAAGGGAAAGAGAACGTAGTTGCCGACGCGTTGTCTCGTGTGTCGATTACATCAGACGGTTTAAAAGAAATGAATAATAAGTTGACGTGCGTTATTACTCGCGCTCAATCTAAAATGATGAACAGACTACCGGATTTGACAGATACCATGGATAATTCTTTGGATAGTACTAGTAGGCCTCAACCTAAAATGGTAGAGGTACTAAAGAAGATTGAAACGGACGTGGAGTTAATTATATTACCCGAGAGAAGTCTACGTAGAATGTTGAATAATAAAGATTTAAAGATATGTTTATCACACAATGAGAATTTTAGTTATTGTGAAAATAAAAATAATTTATTTGCAAGCTCATATTCTTTATCAGGGAACTCGCGAGACGATTTGCTGAAAGAAATGGCATCATTTTGCAATAAATTAAATATAAAAGAAATTGTTATAGTAAAAACAAATAAAAATAAAAAAGTTATAGAGATTTTTTCAAAATATATTGCGGAAAATCCACATGGGTTTCCGAGAATTTGTATAGTGAAGGACGTACAAAGAATTTATTCTGATGACGAAAAGAAAGTTATAATGAACGATTTTCATTTATTGCCTAGTAGTGGCCACGTAGGTGTTAGAAGAATGGTAAACAATATTAAAAAATATTATTATTGGCCATCATTAGAAAAAGACGTCAGGTGCTATATCGAGAAATGTAATAAATGTCAAACACAAAAATATACTAAAATTCATAAGCAACCCCTATCCATTACAACCACAGCATCATCGTTATTCGAAAAAGTTTTTTTGGATATAGTTGGCCCATTAGACAGAGACGATTTAGGGTTCGTTTACATTTTAACACTGCAGTGCGAACTAAGTAAATATGTGGAGGCATATCCTTTAAAAACTAAGACAACTGTGGAAGTCGCTAAGACATTTGCTGAAAACTTTGTTTTACGGTACGGAATTCCAAAAGAAATTGCTAGTGACAGAGGTACTGAATTTATTTCAAAAACAATGTCAGAAATGTGTAAAATTTTGAATATAACTCAAACTATTGCAACTGCTTATCATCACCAGAGCATTGGATCATTAGAAAACTCACATAAAGTTTTAGGTGCGTATTTACGCATACAAACTAATAATAATCCATCTAATTGGAGTTCATGGTTACAGTTCTGGTGTTTTTCCTATAACACTACGGTACATTCTGAAACTAAGTATACACCCTTCGAGTTGGTGTTCGGTTACAGATGTAGATTACCTAATAATTAATGTAATGATGTTGAACCATTGTACAATTTTGGAGATTATGTTTTTGAATTTAAGTACAGACTACAAAAAGCACAAAATGATGCAAGAAAAAATTTAATTTTTAGTAAACAACGTAGAAAGTGTAATTATGATAAATCTATTAATCCTATTTTTTATACACCAGGCGACACACTGTTATTAAAAAATGAAACTGGAAATAAATTGGATACCTTATATACAGGTCTATATATTGTAATAGAAGATCTTGCACCTAATGTTAAAATAAGTCTAAATGGTAAGCATGTTATAGTACATAAGGATAGAACTAAGTTGTTTAAGAAATCATAGTAAAAATAAATATTGTATTTTGTTATAGTATTGTAAAAAAAAATGTGTTTGTGATTTTTTTTTCTTTTTACTAAGGGGGTGGTGTAGTGTAGTAAGCATTAGTGTGTATGTTACCTTATAATATCTTAGTAAGCGTATTAAGTATTTGCGCAACTGTTTAGATTTACACAATATACTGGTAATGTATTTTTGAATTCATTAATAAATTGGGTCTTAACTTGACTGGTCGTTTGCATCTACCTTGACCCATGTGCCCACTCTGGCACATTCCTAGTGGCTACCCATAGTCACACCTCAGCGCCTTCTCAATCCTACAGGAGAGACCCGCTTCTGGGAGGCCTGCTAGACCGATCGCTAATCACAGCACAACACAAAACACCACACTAAGTTTCTCGAAGGACCAAAAGTAAAGGGCGCATATATGCTCTATATGGCTACCCTTACAGGGATGATAAAGATGATACTTAAAATATTGATTGATAGACGGGTATAAAGTAAACAACTAAATCCGCCGAGTGCGTAATGAACACTGATTTACTGCTGTTCTACAAATTATTTATATTATGCAAAATATTGATACAAATTATAGTTTTGCTGAATTTACAAATCTAATAACATGTACGCTTGCTCGTACATTATTTTAAAGTTGAAAAATCAAGGTTGACTAGCTGGAATGAAAATTTATCACATTCAAAAATTTTTTTGTTACTTGCCTTTATGTTAGGAAGCTTATTTTTTAAGCATAAAAGTAAAATTAATGAGCTTGAAACTACAAAAAAAATATGTACAAAAACTCACTGGAATCATAAAAAAAATATAAACTGACCCGTAATTCTTCTGAAAATCATTTAAAAAATGCGTAACTCGAAAATGACATAAAATCGCGGAACATACATGGAGAGATTCGGATACCCCTCGACATAAGCTATGTATTTTTTTTTCGTCATTTTCTGGCCATCCTGTATAATGAAATAATATGTATCTAGTAACTAGCTTATTTTTGTGCATGTGGCATCATTAGAAGCATTCCCATCTCTCGAAATCCGACCGAAGTTAGGTAATCAGGGCCCCGTAACGGTCCCTCTTATCCCTTTCTGACGATAGTGACCATATTAAAATATCATTAATGGAAAATAATTATAAAAAAATATTTGTGATCTGACGTCAACAGATCATTACACCTTGGAGGTTTGTGACTGAAAACGATAAGATAGTGAATATAGTAGAGTCCACTGTATTCTAGGCACTAGTCAGGAAAATAAGAGAAATTTCTGATTAAGAAACGTTTTGTAGTAGAATGTCTTACAGCATACTGCTATGGGGAAATGCTGCCAATGTAAATTCAATATTTGTGCTGCGGAAGCGAGCTATACGTGCTATTTATAAAATGTCTTCTTTTGAATCTCTAAGAGAAAAGTTTAAAGAAACTGGTATCCTGACTATCGCTTCTCAATATGTTTTAGATAATGTACTATACGTTAAAAAAAAACTTAATTCGTTTCAAGAAGAACAGTGATAATCATTGTATAATATATAATATATAAACACAAGAAACAAGAATAGCTAGATGTACCAGTGATTAGACTTAGCAAACTTGGGTCCACTAGTGCTGTTGCTCCTGTTTCACAGATGACTCAAACTAAGGTTCCACCTACAACAAGAGCGAAAAAAACCATTAAAAAGTAACCATTTCATTTTAATTAACCTTGTGCTATATTATAATAATATATTTCTTTTTTTGTATATAAAGTACTTACATTCATATTTGAATTCATATTATCATTTCTTTTTATTGATTTGTAATATCTGTTGTATGATTTGGTGGAACTGATTTATTTTCCAGACCTGATGGTAGTTTTAAATTTCTCAATTACAAATAAAACGTTAATTTCAGTTTTGTATTTAAGGATTGCTAAATTTATCAACGCAAAACTTTGCACTTCACCTTCTTCTTCTTTATTTATGGCTCCTTAGTGAGTCGCCAGTGTCAGAGTGTGTGGACAAAGACTCTGCTTTATGAGTAGGTTTTGTGAGGAAACAAGGGTACGACGTACGGATCCGAGAAAATACTGTTGAAAAGCCTAGAACAAACACAAACATTTAGGGTTAGTACCATTAACCTTAAAGTTTTATTTTGTTAATTAAAATATATGTACACAAAGTTTCTATAAAAGGAGTATTTACAAAACACAGAACAGATTTAAAATTGGTAGGGCGAGGAATTACAGGAGGGAGGGAATCGTATAATGGAGATTGATTTTTGGGACATGAGAAGAAAATATGGTCTAGAGAGCCCTCATCTAGGCCGCACTCGCATAATGAGCTATCCCTTACCCTAATCTTGGCTAAGAAAACAGGCGAGCAACAATGTCCAAGTCTCATTCGACAAACTGTTGAGCATACTGTCTTACTTGCCTGTTTGAATTTAAAGAACCATGGTTTAACTGGTATACAATTTTGAATTTCAGTATAGTGTTTTCCCTTAATTTCACTGCTTTTGGACCACTCGGTATGTTACTTGGTGTTCATGAGTCTTTTAGCTAGGGGAACTAAATCATGACAATAGACCTTAAACTGACTTGGTCCACCTGATGTTATGGCGTTTTTAGCATAAGCATCTACAGTTTCATTTCCAGTAATTCCACTATGCCCTGGTATCCAAGCCAAAATGACTTGAATACCATCTGTGTGGCACTTGAAGAGAAGCTGTGTCACTTTCAGGACCAAAGGGTATTTGCATTTGGAGCGGAACTGATTGGAGCTAATAGCCTCTAGGGCACTTCTGGAGTCCGAAAGTATGATTGACTTATTTAGGTGATGTGACTCAACAAACGAAAGTGCTTCTAAAATAGCTAGTGTTTCCCCTGTGAACACAGTTGAATTTGGTGGTAATTTAAAATTCAGTACAACATTAAACTTCGGTATCCATACGGCCACTCCGACGCAGTCACTCTCCAAAAGTTTAGATGCATCCGTGAAAATGAGCAGCCAATCCTCGAAGTGCTGGTTAATGATATGTTGAAATTGAGTGTTAGCCAAGATAGAGCTCTTATCAATTGGAAAATTTAGAAGCACTTTTGGAGGGAAGGTAAGTGCATTGTAGGGCGTAGAAAAGAGAGGATTGAGTCTACATTGGAAAATAGGGCAAGGAAGATGGGTAATTTTCTGGTAGCTAATCAGTAGACAAGGGAGGTCCTTATGTTGCCAGTAGCTTGAAGAGCTAGCTAGCTGCGAAAGGGTGTGGAGTTTACAAATTAGTGGATGAGATGAGTATTGGAATAATTTGAACACAAATCTGTCTGACAGGTACTGCCTCCTGATGTTTAGCGGGGGATCCCCACATTCAACTTGTAACGCATTAATTGGTGATGACCTCATGGCTCCAATAACAATTCTTAAAGATTTAGATTGTATCTTGTCCAGAGTCTTCATAGGTAACTTGCTACAGGGTTCTAAAAGGAAGGTGCCGTAATCTAGATGACTGCGGACCAAAGAATTGTACATCAGCTTCTGCATGCAAGGATGTGAACCCCACCAGACGCCAGAGAGTGAGCGTAGTATATTAATGTTTACCTCGCATTTCTTTGTCACATGGCTAATATGGCGTACACCATTTAGCCTAGAATCCAAGTAAACCCCCAAGAACTTTACCACATCCCTCACCGGAAAAACCTGTCCATTGGATTGAATATTTATAGTAGGTATAATTTTGGATCTGGAAAACACAACAACTGAACTTTTGGCACTAGAAATGGACAGAGCATGTCTATCCATCCAGTCATTAAGGTAGCCAATGGCAGAATTGAGGCGGGCGGAGCATTCCGCAATATCTTTTGAGGCGATGTAAATGGTCAGATCATCTGCGTACTGGATGAGCTCGCAAAAACTATTGACAGTGAGGTCTAAATCCGAGGTATATATGTCGCAGTCATCTGATTGAATCCGCTATTTAATTGGATGACTAGCGCTTTCATTGAATCCTGTTTTTACCAACAAATTTTAGAATCCGAGACTAGGACAGCCATTTAATAATATTTTAGTTTTAAACTTCGAAATTTCCGAATGAGTACTAATAAAACGAACATTTAAGTAAATTAATCAAAAAATATATCAACACATTGCCATCTGTACGAGCTGTTAGACGCCATTTTATAACCGCCTAGTGATTCAATTAAATAACCCGATTCAATTAGATGACTGCGACATATATACTGTACAGGAGCGGACTAAGGACATTACCTTGTGGGAGGCCGTTGTAAACAACTCTAGGAGATAGGTAGGAATTTTGGGACGATATAATAAGTGAACGGGAAGTGAGGGAATTGTAGATATAATTAGTCATCTTCGCAGGGACACTCAGCTGTTGCAGCCTTCGCCTGAGCACCGGAAGAGACACGTTGTCGTACGCAGATCAGACACATCCAGAAACACCGCCACCACGTGTTCCATTTTCGAAAAAGCTATGCGAATATCGGTGACCAGTACGCCTATACTGTCCGTAGTGCAATAGCCTTTTCGAAAACCGAACTGTGTTTTAGATAATACACTTGAAAGAAAGAAAACATTTTTATTTTGATCATCATACAACACAACACACTTCGACTCTCCATTAGCCATTCCAATCTATTTTTGATCAGGTGTTCTAAAATTTTTCCTAAAGTGGCCGAAAGAGCTATGGGTCTATAACTGGTAGGATCGATACTAGGTTTTCCCGGTTTGAGAATAGGCAAAATAATTTGAGAGCGCCATTCATCCGGAGGAACCCCTGACTGGAAGATGTCGTTGAGCATCTTAAGACACAGATGTTGTGTGTCTGGTCCACTGTTGACGATAAAGGAGTATGGTATTCCATCTGCACCAGGAGCGGTATCCTTTAATGATCCTAAAACCAGAGGAAATTCCTCGAGAGAAAATTGGGAGTCTAAATAGTTTGAAGAAGATCCTAAAGAAGTACTAACACAAATTTCTTCGAAGGATGGAGCCGTCGGAGGAGCCAACCTCCGGGAAAATGCATCAATCCATTCAGAAGGATCGTTAGACTGACGGTAATCGCTTGACGCTAAAGAACCACAAAATCTCTTTATATTTTTCCAAACTACAGAGGGTTTAGATGTAGGCGACAGGCTTAAGCAAAATTGTCGCCAGCCTTCTCTCTTCTTTTCGGAAAATAATTTTGAAACCTCCGCCGAAATTTTTTTATAATTAAGAAAATTTGCCATAGTCATGGATCTTGCGTAGAGTTTTTCAGCATCCTTACGACGCTTACAAGCTGAAGTACATTCATCATCCCACCAAGGAGGAGATGATCTACGATCTCCTGTGTGTTTAAGAGGGATTGATCTCTCTGCAGCTTGCAGGATAATGTGCTTTAAATTTTGATACTGAATGTGAGGATCATTTGTGTTCAAATTATAATTAAGAGCTTCGGAGTCTATAGCTGTTGCGAATTCAGCCCAATTCGCTTTTTCTAGTCTAAACTTTAGTCGTGGTGGATTGGGGGCTGTCTGTCTGTTCGAGTAGGTTATCATTATACTAATAGGGAAATGATCGCTACCAAAGGAGCTGGGAAGGACAGATCATGAACACAAAGAAGAAATAGACGGTGAGTACAATGAGAGATCTACCACACTCCTTGGGTTTTGCAAAGGCGAAACCCTGCGGGTGGGAGATCCATCATTAAGCACCACCAGAATATTATCATCTAAAATGTCCATGAGTATTGAGGAATTTGAGTCATTGTAGTAAGAGCCCCAGGAAGTGTGGTGAACATTAAAGTCACCTAAAACAACCATAGGAAGGGAAATAGAGGAGATAATGAAGGAAATTTCGGAAAGAACAGAAGGATTGGGAGTGGGGACATATACAGACACATACACAGTATTTAAAACACGGACAGCCACAATATTAAATAAACTACTATGTACTGGAAGAGGGAACAAAGAATATGTACACTGGCTGGAGACCAAAATGGCTACTCCAGCCTTACCATCTATTCTGTCATCCCGGAAACATGAGTAGCCCGGAACACGAAAACGCGAGGCAGGCTTTAACCATGTCTCCTGGACGGCAATAATCGATGGCTTATATCTATTAATGAGGAAACTAATGTCTTGTTTTTTGTTTTTGATGCTACGACAGTTCCACTGGATCATTGAGAACTGATCCATTATTAAGAACAGTATTAAGAAGCTCAGTCAGGTTTGCGCGAGTTTTGTTCGGTAGCCCAGAGTCACTAAACCGGGAGACTAATTGAATGAGAGTGTTAATAAGTGAGTCAATAAAATTGTCATTTGGCGAGATCTCGCGGGAATGCACTCCCATTAGGCAATTGCGAAGTTGGATCTTTAGTGATATTATTGTGTGCCTGGTGATCATAACCAGGAGACACAGGGGTACTTAGACGCCGGGGAGTATATACAGTTTTTCTATATGAGGTTGTAACAGGGGACTTTGGTGGGGATTGATGATTAAGTGTGGTCATTGCAGAGTAAGAATTCCTAGCTAAGTCTGCAAAAGAACGTCTCACATGGGGAAATCGGGCTGAAGCTTCCATGTACAAGATGCTCTCTTGTGACATTACAAGTTTAATGTCTTTTTGTCGGGCATGTTCTGGACAGGATGAATTGTTTGCTGCATGTGATCTTGAACAATACAGACATTTTGGATTAGACACCGCACAGGTTTCCCCCTCATGCGACTGTCCACACTTAAAACATCTAGGCTGTGATCTACACTGAGCTTTGGTATGACCGAATCGACAACACTTATTACACTGTATGGTTGGCAGCAAGAATGTCTCCACTGATAGGGAAGTGTAGTAACAGTAAACACAGGAAGGGAGTTTTTGGCCTGAAAAGGTTAGGACAATGGATCGGGTGGGGATCCATACTGGCTGTCGCTGATCATTAAAGGTCTTGCGGCTTAGTCTCCGGGCTCTAATTACAGTTCCATAACCAGGAGGTACAGATAAATTTGTGACTAGTTCCTCCATGGACCAGTCTACTGGTACGTCGCGCACTGTACCCATGCGAAAAATGCTGTACATTGGTATACTAGCAACATACCCAGTCGCAGCAAGTACGGGTAGGTTTAAAAATTCGTTTGCATGAATAGCATTGTCAAATTCTATAGACATGCGGTTACGTCCTACTTTTTTTATCCCGTACATTTTAATGTTTTTTATATTATTTTTAAACAAAAACTGACCGAATTCCATCGGCCGTAACGCAGGTCCACTTTCAGTCTCAGTCTTGGATACGTGAACCAGGAAAGGCGCAGCATCATTCGCGGTATACAATTTTTTGCTCTCAAAGTCAGGACAAACGTAATTTAGTTGTATAGAAGGAACGGAATGGGTATTGTCTGAAATTCTTTTAGTGATAATATTTTTGCTATCGGGATTAGCTCGCTTTCTAGACAATGTATTATTGTCACATTCCATTGTTTCTGCTTGTACATCACGACCTCCACCGCCCGGATCGGGCGGCTCGGCGTCCATGATTATTTACAAAACTAAAAACTATATAAAACCACACTTACACCGGACGTTCACAATGATAAACACTCACAATTAATACTAGACACTTCAACCGTAAAAATATCACAAAATAAACAAAGAAACACACTACAAACGTAAAATATAAGAAAGATACTTGTTTACGCACTAGACCGGAAAAGCCATAGATAATACAGTATATATAGAGATAGATTGGACACCGACAGAAGTAGTAATAAGTTTATTGTATAAGATTGAAGATGGTGTTTTTAACATGTGATGTAACGCCATCTAGTTGAACGCTACATAGTATTCCTGGAGGTCAGCTAGATGTCGTTTTGGAAAAAAAAACGGCATCTAGCGGACATAGAGGGATGGTAGGTCTATATTAAAAATGTTGTTACAAGAAATATTAAGAAGCAATAAAACAATTATTTTGTTTATATTTTTTTTTATTAATTTTTATTAAAAACTGAATTGATAATAAAATATACACACGTACGGTAAAAAAACATATCGACTATTACAATTTTATTTAATTATGCCCATATTAATTAAATTTTAAATGACTAAAATGTAGTTTTCTAATTAAAGGACTATGTGCGGAATCGTCCCCGCCCATCAACAGAAATGAAATGTAGCTCAATTGATACATCTTGGCAAGATTATATTTTTATACTATGGCGACGTTGCCCGAATGTATGGGATTCTCATGGTATTTTACGTTTAAACAAATATCTCGTTAGTGTAATAAAGCGGGTAAACATTGGGAATTTTCAAACACGCGCTTTGCTTATGCGCGTTTCGAGAACCAGGAGGTATGTTGAAGTGTACACATGCAAGCGCGCGCTTTTTCTTTATTAATATTATTGTCGACTAATTCCAAAATACATGCTTATTTATCTATTTATAGTGCACAGCGGCGGGTGGCGCATGCACATAAACATAACCGGGCACAAAATAACCCCTTCCATGCTCCCCGACCCACGCTCTTACGCAGGTAAGTTTTTTTTCCACATACCTAGATGGGCTGTGCCCTTGAATTGCTCATTTGTGGAGGTAGGTTAGGTTAGGCCCGAACCGTGTTATTTCTATCTGTTATCGGTGTTTACTTTACAACTACGACCCGTGCATGTTTACTGGATAGATTGATAGATTTTCGATTGACATTTGTTAAATAAAAGTATACCTACGTTAAATAATAATTACAATTAGTTTTTTTTAATATTCCCACAGGATTTTAATTAAGTAGGTTGCACCTTAGGAACACATTAGTATCAGTTCTATGTCTGTTGGTAGGTGGGGATGGAGCCCATACATTTTTGCCCATAGTCCTTTATTATTTAATTCTGAAATAATATTATAGTCATTTATATCAGATTTTTTAAAACGTAAAGGACATATTTATGAAAAGACACACAAGATCACCAAGAAACAAACATGAAAATAATAATTAAAAAAATCTAAAAATCTCAATCATTATTATAATAATAGCGGAATATTTGCCATT
This sequence comes from Celastrina argiolus, assembly GCA_905187575.2. NCBI lineage: Eukaryota > Metazoa > Arthropoda > Insecta > Lepidoptera > Lycaenidae > Celastrina > Celastrina argiolus. Next base: position 591,445 of record LR994581.1, on the reverse strand, counting down.
TATGTTGTAAAATCAGACGACTAACTATAATAGTTCTATTCAGAATGAAACGGGTACAATTTAACCAAAAGATATTATTAGGCTCAACACAGAGTCAAAGCGTCACAACTCACAGCGCGTGGCTCGCTCTATAATACAATAATATCTATAATCATTATGTGTAACTTAATAATTGTTATAAAATAGAGATAAATATGCTTAGCTGATAAAAACTAAGAAATGTTGCTTCGACCCTGTTTCAGTATAGGTTGAGCCTTTATATATAAAAAAAATCAATCGCCAAACAGCAAAAACATGCAAAATTAATATACTTCTAGAAATATCAAGCCCCAACAATAGTAACAATAGTATAATTAATATGTGTCTGGCAAATTAGGATGATTATTTTAATAGCTTAAATCAAAATAAAATTTACTAATTATCATAATATGGTATCAAAATTTTTCAATTGTAATGTTAGTAACACGCAAAATAGGAAAATTAATGAAATATTATAGATATCTCAAGCCCCCTGTAAAAGTGAAAATTTTAATGGATTTTTTTGTTAAAACAAATCTTTTGAATAATAAAATGTATAGCTTTAAATTTAAATGGTAAACCAAAATTTTAGCTACTTATGCATTAATAAAGTTGAGATAGACACAATTGAAGACATGAATCAATGAAAGTCCGACATATTCTAAAATGTTTAGGTGACAGTTTGAACTCAATTTTCTCAAAATCATAATTTTGCTGCATATCACCTTCATCCATTCATGTCTTCAATTACTAAAAACATTCTAAGGATTTTTCTTTCTAAGGACGTTTCTAAATATTACAATTTTGCATTTTTTTATAATATACCACGCAACGCACTCTTCATGCACTATATAACTACTGGACACTATTTCATTCATTGATGTAATCAAAAAATCTATTTCACATGCAAAAACAGGAGTTTGTTTATCACATTTCTGTGACAGTAAAAATTTCATTGATTGTAATGGTTTAAAAATAAATCTTTTTAACAATTTGCGCTAATCGAATGAGGCGAATTCATATAACACAGTAATAATACACAAATTACTTGCACTTTCTCCACTTTATTAGTTGTTAAGCATAAGACTTATTGAAATACACGACAGGTTTCGACTAAGTTATCATCAGGTGTAGGTAGATTTAAAATTTATAAATAATTTGAAAACATTCGGTAGAAAAAACTGCACAAAATTGTAAAAATTTCACTGCTGCCAACATTAATATTATCTGCACAATGAACGTACGAATTATGTATAAATTTTAAATATACCTACACCTGATGATGACTTAGTCGAAACCGGTTGTGTATTTTAATAAATCTTATGTTTAACATAGTTGTTAAACATAAGATTTATTGTATAAATGACTTGCACTTACTCCACTTTATTAGTATAAAGTGGAGTAAGTGCAATTATTACTCCACTTTATTAGTATAAAGTGGAGTAAGTGCAATTGTGTACAATGTATTTCCATCAAGAACCTACAGTACATTAAATAAAATACGAATTCATATTATTAAGCAATAATGTTTTGTAAGCATTAACAAATTGCAGACATGTCGGATTGGTGTTACGGATTCCATTGCTTCTAATGCAACAAAAAAAGTTCTCAAGAGGGTCTTGATTAAAATTCCTTGTCAAAAGATTTCGAACTTTATACTTGTTATGAATATATGTCCACATTTCTGAGAATGTATTTATATTATGTATCCAGTTCTGGACCGATGGAACTTTTTCATATTTTTTGTATATGTACCATCTGGACTTTTTACAATTTTTTCAAAGGTTTAAAAGGATTTTAATATTGGTATAATCATTCCAAAACTTAAAGTGTGGAGAATTATTTTTGAGACACCCCTAGAGAACTTTAGCCGTATCATGGTACAAGTAGCCATTAAAGAGTCAAATAGTTTGTCAAAAATTAACAGAAGATCTGCAGTGTCTTCACACACACTCCTCCGGTATAATTTTGTTTTCTGAAACAAGACAAAAAATATATTAAGAGTTGAATAAAAAAAATAACTTTTATAGTATTGTTGCATGTGCATTGTGCGTGCAAGCACTACAATACTAAGACCAGATTTCACCAAAAACAGGGCATTAGTAAACGGAAAGTTAGATGAGTGACGACGGACGACCGGAGTTTTAATACGCAATATTTACTGTAATCGTCTAAGGTAGTGCACTGACAAAAATAATCAGTTGATTTCGTAATCGGCCGTTTAGTCAAAAATGTAATACAACTAAGGGTGGAGTGCACCGACAGAAATAATCAGTTAATTTCGTTATCGGCCGTTTAGTCAAAAATGTAATACAACTAAATGAAACATAAGGCTACTACATTGAATTACATTTATATGTCTGACATTTTTATTTGGTTACGTAAGATTGAACACTACAAAATTTGTTGTAGTGTTCAATCTTACGCACTGGCTGTGTGTGTGTGTGCCTCACAAAAACTGAAATCCCATCAAAAACATAACTTGTAAAAAGTGCCAAGTCTCGCTACTTAGTTCTTCTAACATAAAATCGGGGACTAACCCGGCGAGAAGAACCGGCGTAAGAAACTCGCTCGGGGCCACCTTTTAGCAAAAAGATGGGAAAATTGTTCTTTTTAAAAAAAAATATATAACAATGTTATAACTTAAATAAATTACAATTTACAAATTTATATATACTATATAATATAGAAGTAGCCTCGAAAGTGGCCACCTTATTCCCAGGGTGTGCTATCATTAACAAAATCATTAATCTTATAATAAGCTTTAGCACACAAACGTTCTTTAACTACTTTTTTGAATTTATTGATGGAAAAATTTTGAACGTTTTCTGGGATCTTATTGTATAGGCGTATACATTGACCTTTAAAAGATTTGCTTACTTTGCTAAGCCTGATCATAGGTATATCTAACTTGTGTTTATTTCTTGTATTTCTACAGTGATTGTCGCTTTTCGTTTTAAAATTATTTAAGTTCTTTCTGACATACATTATATTGTCCAAAATGTATTGAGAGGCGACGGTCAATATTCCTATTTCCTTAAACTTTTCTCTCAGAGATTCAAAGGACGACATCTTGTAAATGGAACGTATAGCTCGCTTCTGCAGCACGAATATTGTATTGATGTCGGCTGCATTTCCCCATAAAAGGATGCCGTAAGACATTCGACTGTGAAAATAACTAAAATATACTAGTCGCGCCGTGTCTTCATCAGAAATTTCTCTAATTTTTCTGACTGCATATGCTGCAGAACTGAGCTTATCTGCTAGTTTGGCAATGTGTGGACCCCACTGTAATTTGCAATCTAATGTTATACCTAGAAACACAGTGGTGTCCACTAAGTTCATTTTCTCATCATTTAATAGTATATTGGTTTGTACTTGCCTGACATTGGGCAAGCTAAACTTCAAACATTTTGTTTTATTAGAATTTAAAAGTAAGTTATTAACATTAAACCAATGTACTATTTTTGAGAGAGCACTATTTACCTCGTCGTAATTTGATTGCTGTCGCTTCACATTAAAAATTAGTGAAGTGTCATCGGCAAAAAGTACTATCTCATGTTTTTCCTTAACTAAGTAAGGTAAGTCATTTATATTGTAAGATTCATGTTATGCCAAGTCAGTCGGTCTAACAACATCTTATAGTGATCATATCAATATTATTAAAAATATTTCATAAATAAACAAAGTAAATTGACTTGGCAATTGCATGAAAACACAATGTAGGTACATATCAATCTCACAAGTGATACTTATTAAATCAGATTATTTATTGCGATTGCCAAGTCAAATCAAATCAAGTCAAATAGGCATGACGAAAGATTTTGAAATCCACTTTTGTAAAGTGGATACACATTTGCTAATTATGAAAAAACCTATATTTCGGTACAGCCATTTTTGTAATATATTCTCAATAGTGCGCCAAAACAGGGCGAAGTGTCAAGGCCTCGAATGTGACGTTACGCCTAGGTAAACGTCAGATGCTTAAGTAAACCATAGATGAAAGAGTAATATATAATGACAGCAGCGATGGACCATGACAGTGATGTTTACCTAGACGTGACGTCATGCGCTGTAATTCTGTGTTACAGTCAAAATGGCCGATAGCACTATTTTAATGTTTTAATTTATTGAAAATCTTAATAATTGCAAATTTATATATCAAAAAATTAATAATAAAAGCTTTAAAGTAATAAGGCCGCCCTTGTGTGCATGTCTGATTTTATGTTTTTCTTAGTATATTTATATGTTACTCTGTAAAGATTTTGTACACAATAAAGTATATTTGATTGATTGATTGATTGATCAAAGTACATCGGTATTTCAAAACCGTTTTATATCTATTTTACACTGAAATCATTAAATCTTTGATTATTTGTTAATGTCGTCACGCCTATTGTGTTCTTGATCTTGTAAAATTATTTAAAACAAAAGATGTTTAATAATCTTGATATCACTATATTATGATGTTGTTAGAGTCTAACAGTTAGACTGACCGATTAACCCCGACTTGGCACTTTTTATGTTATGTTTTTGATGGGATTATAATACTTTAAAGAAAATATTGTAACACTTACCTGATAAAAATCTCATAGCCGCAGAAACTTGTTGGCTGAAAACCTGCATATTTGGCCTTCATCTTAGGTACTTTTGCGGGATCTATGTGGTACTCTGTCAATTTATTTAATATTCTTATTTCGTCTTCTCCTGTGTCCACCTCTAATAACTTTCTTAAATGTTCCTATTTGGCTAATTTTTCTCTATTATTTTGCATAATATACTTTATGTTTTTTGTTATAAAGTAATTTCTTACACCTTTTGATAAATGTGGCGTGTCAAATAGTGGAAATATTTTTACCTTTTTTATTTCAAAGGCATTAGAATTGTATGCTTCATTTCTTTTTAAATATTTTTCCTTCGTTTGTTTTTGTAACATTTTTATTGTGCTCACATTTGAAGTAGCCTGGTCACATATAGTTGAAACTATAATTAATAACTCCAGCTTCACTCAATTTTTCAATAGTCATTTTTAATACTGTTTTTAAATAAATTTTGTAACATTTTGTAACATTTTTTGTTTTATGTAACCTGAAAAAATGCAAAAAATTAGGAAAAACAATTTAAAATATTGCTAAATCTCTAAAAATTAACTCTACTAGTGATTTACAACCAACCTTGCATAGATTTATTTTTCTGTGACAATTTAGTAGTATGTACAATATCAGAAGTAGATGTTGAAGGTTCAGGGTGCAGTGTTGTGTAAATTACATCTGCAGGGGGTTGCAATAAATTGAGTTGACCTTTTGCTTGTCTATTAACTGTAACAAAAACAAAATACTATGTTAGTATGTTCGGGAACTGTATAAAAATAATAACTTTTAAGACATTGATAGGTTTTGAATTATTTTAGCAATTTTTAGCTGTAATGCAAAAAAAAAAAAAAATTATTTTGACAGTCGAAAAATAATTAAGTTAACCCTGTTAAAACACAAAATACTTACATTCTAAATATAGTGTTGGAACAGAATTCCTAGTTAGCTGTTTGCTTTTTAAAACATAATTTATACATATTTTTTATTTTATTAAACATATTTTCAAAGTATTTATTGCACAACTTGAATGTGTTATAAACATAAATATCCCCTTTTTCTCTAATTTCCTCACATAACACGGCCTTCCATGCAGCAAATCTTTCTGGGTTATTTTGAGGTTTGGGGAAGCGATGCAGCGGCTCTGAAATAGTTCAGTATTTGTATTATTACAAAAAGTATAAATTAAAAAAAAAAGATTATTTTCTGACAAATATTACAAAATTACAATATGTGGGAATCTCCATGTGAGTTAAAACTTGTGTTAGGCAAATCCCGCTCTTTCTATGAGACAATTTTTAATACACAATAATTATTAAGGTTTTATATATTTATATTATTTTTTCATTTTTACTATTCTGTGCCTACGAGAGTAAACATGATATGCATGTGTGTGTGTGTATGTGTACCTATATGTAAATTAACATAAATATACATTTATGACATATACATATATATAAATACATACAATATATGGCATCATATTTGGAATAATTCTGCATTATAATAATGTATACCATAATATTATTTTATATACATTATATTTACAAAAATAATGAATTATATTACTATTGACCAAAGCAGCAACGGGTCCATGACATAAAGCTATACAAAGAAGCTGGAGGTTGGAGGTGGCTGGAGTCTTATGGCTTGACAAAGCCAATGACAGGGAAGTTTGGAAAAAGTTGGGGTAGGCCTATACCCACAAAGGGGTCAATTTTCCAGAATAATCTACAAATGAGATGAAAAAACATAATTATTACTAACTAACATAATTTAATAAACTGCAAAATATAATACTAACACTAAATTTTAACAAAGGGAAATTGAATAAATGGCTTTTTTATTTATTTTATTTATTACTATTAAACTATTGTAACAATAGCTCAATTTCCCCATAACTTAGTAGTTCCAGCCAATTTGTTATAATCATTTTGCATTTACTGTATGAAACAGAATAAATAATATGTTTTATTCTATTGATTTTATTGTATAATATGATTGAACGCAAGGCAAATTGCTGTTTTGCAGATATATAATACAACAAGGGTTTCTTTTATTTTACATATCTAGTTCTACTTTAGTACTTTTATGAACCTTTAATATTGTTTGCAGTATATAAAGTTTCCTTACTATTAATACATTGGCTTCTTTGTATAGCTGCTCTGTGTTATAGAAAATTTCTTAAGTATCGAAAGAGCCAAGTTAGTTTTCTAATGCGGGATGCAACACTTATGAGTTTTGGGTTCCAAGATAATTTATTGCTGATGATTACACCTAAATATTTTGTAGATTATACCCTTTCTAATTTTTGACACTGTTCAGGTAATTGTTACATCTATGAGCTGTTATATTAAAATTCCTGGGGGTTGGGTTGTTACATTAATAGAGAATGGGATATAATTAGTTTTATAAGCATTGAAAGTGAGTGACTTTATGTTTAGCCATTCAATATCTTTGTGTAGTCCATTTTCCGCACACCTTTAAACTTTAGACCAACTCGCAACTTCGCAAAATTACAGGCATTCACGAACTCGTAATATTATAAAATAATATGTAACTTAACTATAAACCAGCATTATATGTAAAAGACAGTTACAGAAATATAAATCTGTGTCTGACAAAACAACGCTTTATAACACAGAATTTTTCCTAACTGCTATCAATTTAAGTGTCACGTATTATAAAGACCATTAAAGAATTTCAAGAGCAAATTAATATTTTCTGTTTACATTATTACAGTATCACATTGAATCGGCATGGAGTGTAGGGAATTACTACGTCTCTAGGATAAAAATATTTGTGAAGGTTTTTAAAGTTTATTTACTTACCTCCTTCTTCACATCCAAAGTAACAAGCCAAGTCTTCAGAAAAAATGTGCACGTCCAAGTCCATTAAACGAAGCCAGAGTCGATTGGTAAGGATTGGAAATCAGTGTCCGTAAGAAATAGTTGGCTATTTTATCTCAAATCGGAGGTCAAAAACAAGAAATAGGAACTATCCGATACCAGCCGATATAAACAAGCCGAAGTCAGTAATAAAAAGATACACTAAAAATCACAACAAACGCAAGCAAGAACTTTTAAAAAGTGAAAATTTCCATCAACGGATTTAAACAATAATATACAAAGTGTTGCCCACGTGTTGTAAGTTGCAATTGTAAAAATATGATTATTTTGTCACAACAATCTATGATTTTAAGCAGCTGTATGTATCTATTTAAAAATAACATAAAATTTTTCAAATTGTCTTTTATTAATTTAATCTAAATAAAATAATTATAATTCTTTAATAATGTAGTGACATCTAGTAGAATTTAAATGTACCAACGGAAAATAGTTGTATTGTATCGTTTGTAAGATAGCAGCACCATCCATACAAATATTTTTTTTAGAAACAATGTACTGAGTGTCACCCCCATGGGAAAAGCCATGGGGGCTTATATATATTAAAATAATTAGGTACCTACTCTAATCTATGATGCCCACGCTCGAATCACAGATTAAGAATTAGTTACTACGTAAAAGGCTCGAATGACAAAAGAGAAGGAGGAAGCCGAGCTGTCATGTATAATGACAGCAGGGTATTTCCCTCATACCCTGTGTTCGGGGCTTAGATAAAGAATCCTATAGATTTGACACATTGCCACAGCCGACAAGGACAAACGAAAAGTATATACAATATCTGTGTTGCCAACCCCATTTAAATATACCCAATTTATTCAGGAATCTTACTACTCGGGACTAACAAAGATTAGTACAGAACAGTAAAATACAAATTTATTAAAGAGAGAAAGTTTGTTCATCATTTGTTTCCATTAAATTATGAAATTTGGAACGGATAAAGCAGGAAATAATATGTTACGTTTATGACGTGTAAATGTACCAACGGTTCCCATTTGCGCATAAAAAGTAGCATTGGCTGCTACTTTATATGCCCAAAACATATCATACAACAAAACCCAAGGTTTTAAAAAAACATCTTTACATCATAATTATTTTCATCACGGACGCGGACGTAATAATAATTTGTGTATGTCGGTACTCTATTTATGTTATCGAATGTACTATAATTTCTTGGCGGACATTCTTTTTATGTAGTAATAAAACACAAACTATGTACTTACACTTTTTTTCACTTTATTATAATATATACCTACACCGACGATGACTTCATCGAAACCAGTCGTGTATTTTAACAAATATAAAAATATTTAAATTAATGTAAAATCACTAATAAAGTATATATTATATTATGTAAAAAAGTATATAAAATAAAAAATAAGGTGTTTAAAGGTAATCTGTGCATATAGTCATTATTTAAATGATTTTATTATAATATTTGCATTTTTTTTTAATTATTGGTATATTACAACATTTATGGGTCGTTATTCAAAATGATTATTTCCGTAACTGTATTCATACCGTTTGCTATTGGAAGTAGATGCACGAATTTCTTCCTCCTCGTTTAAGCATTTGGTATTTTCCTTTTCATGCCTGTATAATATAGTGTGGATCCCTTACCAGCATTTCCGGGGACATTTAAATTTTTAATTTATTTCTTATACCAACTACAATTTATAGATATAATCTCATTCGACTATTCACCGCAGTTCAAGAGTTCATGAATGGAAATTTTTGGAGTGACTTTTACGACTTATATTCACTATACGTCTTCCAATAAATATTTCTTCGGCTTTCCTAAAACAAAGCAATAATATATAAAATAGGAGTAGTAGAGGCGTTCGTTAAATCTAGTCAAGATTTCCATTTCCATCGTTATTTTACAGTAAAAAAATAGTACTTTTAGTGAACTTATGTAAGTAAATTTCAGTAGGCTCTACACAAGACTCTGAATATAATATGTTTATAACATTATAATAATCACTTTTATAGTACGTAAATAAATACCATAAAAGTAACTAACCTGCTCGATGACATGACGCGTAGGAATAGATAACGGGTTTAAATAAGTCATATTTGCTGTTTTTCTAAAACAACATTGTTCAAAATGTCTAGAGCATACTCGAGTATATTTGGTTGGTTGCTAGTTTTGTCGGCCTGTGGCACGAATCCATAATTGGCGGGTTGAAGTCCTTTGGAAATCTGTAACAACAGTTTCACTATAGCACAGCTTAAGATTTAATAATAAAATTAAAAATATAATATATATACGGTCGAATCGAGAAACCTCCTCTATTTTTGAAAGTCGGTTAAAAAAGACCCCACTTTTAGGGTAAATTATGAGTACCTTAGCTGGTATCCCCATAAAATATTTAACATCACTAAGTCAAAAAGTAGTTTAAAATGGCGGACTGCCTGACATTTGTTTCGAGGATGACAATTTAACCTTGTCACATACATTGGTTGGATAATACATTTATTATTGTAATTTTAAATAACATTTTAATTCATTATTTCTATTCACAATAACCTATTAATAGCTTATTAGTGTGCTACGGAACACAACCTGTCGATATTTTATCAAAGCAAGGTGTATTTGTTACTAAAATTGTACTTACGCATGAAAGGAAATATTTCGTGTTTTTTGCTCATTACGGCTTTTACAGCCGATTATTTAACATATATCCATGTAAAGCAGGGTTAGTATTATGTATCACTTAAATTTCTTTTTATTTTCACCACTTAGATCACTATTATTCACTAAAAATCCTGGAAGATACGAGATGTGACCGAACTGTCAACTGATTTGTTGGGCACATAGCAGTTGTGCCCAACAAACAAAAACAGGAACTCTGACAAAGACAGGCAATATTGTCGCCTTCCTTTTCCTTCCTTAAAGTTTTTGTATGTTGTGATCTCGTTCACACACTTTATTGACGTATTGTAGCAAATCTATGTATATTCTTTATCTATGGTTCGGGGACTCTGCTTTTTTGGTTGAGTGTGATAACAAGTGTTTTTCTTATTTTTGTTTCTTAGTGCGTATTCGGGATATTTTGAGTTATTTTTGCAGTTGAAATTTCTATTACTGGTTGTGGGTGTCTATTATTGTGATTGTTTCTGTGTAAGTTACTACTTATAAGTAGTTTTAATTTGATAATAACTAAGCGTAGCCGGCATGGACGCCGAGCCTCCCGACCCCGGTGGTGGGGATCTTGTTATTAACAAGATACGACAACAAGAAGGGATGGAGTGTGACAATGTAGGCTCAAGAAAACGTGCTAACCGCGATAACGATAATGTTACAGCTAAAAGAATAACCGACAATGCCCATTCGACTCCTTCTATTCAATTAAATTATGTGTGCCCAGACTATGAAAACAAAAAGGTCTATAGTTCTGATGATACTGCCCCTTTCATGGTCCATGTGTCAAAGACAGAGTCTGACAGTGGATCTTCGCTACGACCAATGGAATTCGGACAGTTTTTATTTAAGAGCAATATTAAAAATGTTAAAATGGATGGCATTAAAAAAATTGGCCGAAACCGTATATCCATTGAGTTTGACACTGCAGTAAATGCTAACTCTTTTTTAAGCTTGCCAGTAATCACCAGTGCTGGCTATATTGTTTCTATCCCCTCGTATAGCATATCTCGCATGGGTATAGTTCGCGACGTTCCCGTAGACTGGTCCATGGAGGAACTTGTTAGTCACTTAAAAGTCCCATCAGGTTATGGTGCAGTTCTTAAAGCCCGGAGACTAAGTCGGAAGTCTAATAATGACCAACAACAACCCATATGGATCCCAACCCGATCAGTTGTTCTGACTTTCTCAGGACAAAAACTCCCTCCCCGTGTATATTGTTATTTCACATCACTTCCTGTTGAAACATACCTATTACCCACCATCCAGTGCAATAAGTGTTGTCGTTTTGGCCACACTAAAGCCCAATGTAGATCACAACCCAGGTGTTATAAATGTGGACAGTCTCACGAAGGAGTAACTTGTAATATGACAAATCCAACTTGCTTGTTTTGTTCAGGATCACATTCAGCTAATAACCCATCCTGTCCAGAGCATGCTAGGCAAAAGGAGATAAAACTTGTCATGTCTCAGGAGAGTGTATCCTACATGGAGGCTTCTGCCCGATTCCCCCATGTGAGGCGTTCTTTTGCAGACTCTGCCAGGACTTCTGCTTCTGCCATTACCACACTGATCCCTAGACCTCAACCCAATTCCCCTGTTCATCCACATCAAACATCCCACAAAAAAACCATTTATGCTCCCCGTCGTCCTATTACCCCTGTGTCTCCTGGTTATGATCACCAGGCACACAGAAGCATCATTGAAGAGCCCACTTTGCACATACCAAATGGCTGTGGATTTCCTTCCAGTTATGATGTTTCCCCAAACGACAACTTTATTGACTCCCTCATCAATACCCTCATTCAATTAGTCTCCCGGTTTAGTGACTCCGGATTACCGAACAAAACTCGCGCCAACCTGACTCAGCTACTTAACACCATTCTCAATAATGGATCAGTTCCTAATGATCCAGTGGAACTGTCGCAGCATTAGGAACAAAAGACAAGAAATTTGTAACTTAGTGAGTAGTTTTAGGCCATCAATTATTGCCGTCCAGGAGACATGGTTAAAGCCTGGTTCACGTTTTCGTGTCCCCGGCTACTCATGTTTCCGGGATGACAGAATGGATGGCAAGGCTGGAGCAGCCATTTTGGTCTCCAGTCAGTGTACATATTCTTTACTGTCTATTCCTGTACATAGTAGTTTGTTTAATATTGTGGCCGTCCGTGTTTTAAATACTGTGTATATATCTGTATATATCCCTAATCCTAATCCCTCTATCCTATCCGAACTCTCATCTATAATTTCCTCAATCTCTCTTCCCCGGGTTGTATTAGGTGATTTTAACATTCATCACACATCCTGGGGCTCCTATTTCAATGATCCAAATTCTTCCTTATTCATGGACATCTTAGATGATAATAGCCTGGTTGTGCTTAATGATGGATCGCCCACCCGCAGGGTTGCGCCTATGCAAAACCCAAGGAGTGTGGTAGATCTGTCGTTGTGCTCACCATCTATTTCTTCTTTGTGTTCATGGACCGTTCTTCACAGTTCCTATGGTAGTGATCATTTCCCTATTTGTATTACAATAACCTACTCGACTAGACAGACAATTCCCCTTAATCCACCAAGGCAAAAATATAGATTAGAGAAAGCTAACTGGCCAGAATTTGCATTAGCCTCAGACTCTGAAGTTAGAGAGATATCTAATTTAAACACAAATGATCCACACATTCAATATCAAAATTTAAAACATGTTCTTAGGCAAGCTGCAGAAAAGTCAATCCCCCTTAAGGACACAGGAAGTCGTAGGCTGTCCCCTCCATGGTGGGATGATGAATGCACTTCAGCATGTAAGCGTCGTAAGGATGCTGAAAAACTCTATGCAAGGTCCATGACCATGACAAATTTTATTAATTATAAAAAAATTTCGGCTGAGGTTTCAAAATTATTTTCCGAAAAAAAGAGAGAAGGCTGGCGAAAGTTTTGTATAAGTCTCTCGCCGACATCTAAACCCTCAATTGTTTGGAAAAACATTAAAAAATTCCGTGGTTCCCTGACGTCAAGCGATTACCGTCAGTCTAATGATCCTTCTGAATGGATTGATGCATTTTCGCGAAGGTTGGCACCTCTCACGGTTCCATCCTTTGACGAACTTCGCGTTAGTACATCTTTAGGATCCTCTTTAAACTGGTTAGACTCCCCATTTTCTTTGGAGGAATTCCGTTTGGTTTTAGGATCATTAAAGGATACCGCTCCTGGTGCAGATGGAATTCCATATTCTTTTATTGTCAATAGTGGATCAGAGACACAACACTTATGTCTGAAAACTCTAAATGACATATTCCAGTCGGAAGTACCTCCGGATGAATGGAGATCTCAAATTATTTTACCTATCCTTAAGCCGGGAAAGCCCGGTAACGACCAATCTAGTTACCGACCCATAGCTCTTTCAGCCACTTTAGGGAAAATTTTGGAGCACCTTATCAAAAACAGGTTAGAATGGCTAGTGGAGAGTCGTGATGTTTTATCTAAAACACAGTTCGGTTTTCGAAAAGGCTTTTGCACATCGGACAGTGTAGCAACGCTGGTTACCGATATACGCATAGCTTTTTCGAAAATGGAACATGTCGTGGCAGTGTTCCTGGATGTATCATCTGCGTACGACAATGTCAATCTTCCAGTGCTCAGGCAAAGGCTGCAACAGCTGAGTATCCCAGCGAGGATGACAAATTATATTTATAACTCCCTCTCTTCCCGTTCTCTTATCATCTCTTCCCAAAATTCCCATCTATCTCCTAGAACTGTTTATAAAGGACTTCCTCAAGGGAATGTCCTTAGTCCACTCCTTTATAATATATACACTTCTGACCTTGATCTCACAGTTAATAGCTTCTGTGAGGTCCACCAGTACGCAGATGATTTGACCATGTACGTTGCCTCAAAAGATATAGCTGAATGCTCCGCCCGCCTCAACTCTGCCATTGGATATCTTGACGAATGGATGGATAGACACTGTCTGTCCATCTCTATCGCCAAGAGCTCTGTGGTTGTTTTTACTCGCTCCAGAATTATACCAAATATCACCATCCGTTCGAATCAGCAAGTTTTCCCGGTGAAGGATAAGGTGAAGTTTTTGGGTGTTTATTTGGATACTAGACTAACTGGTATACATCACGTCACCCATGTAGTTAAAAAGTGCGAAAAGAATATCAATATATTACGCTCACTCTCTGGTGTCTGGTGGGGTTCACATCCTTGCACGCAGAAGCTGATGTACAATTGTCTGATCCGAAGTCACCTGGATTATGGCTCCTTTCTTTTAGAACCTTGTAACAAACTTCCTCTTAAGACTCTTGACAAAATTCAGTCTAAATCATTAAGAATAGTTATTGGAGCTATGAAGTCAACCCCTATTAATGCACTCCAAATTGAATGTGGGGATCCCCCTCTTAACATCAGAAGACAGTACCTGTCAGATAGATTTGTGTTTAAATTATTTCAATTATCATCCCACCCACTTTTAGGTAAACTTCACACTCTTTCGCAGCTTGTTAGCTCCTCAAGCTACTGGCAACATAAAGAACTTCCATGTCTTTTGATTAGCTACCATAAACTTACCCGTCTTCCTTGCCCTATTTTCCAGTCTAATCTCAATCCTCTATTTTCCATTCCCTATAATGCACTTACCTTCCCTCCAAAAGTGCTTTTAAATTTTTCTATTGATAAGGGCTCTTCCTTTGCTAATATCCAATTTCAGCACATCATTGACCAGCATTTTAGGGACTGGTTGCTTATTTTCACGGATGCATCTAAGCTTTTGGAGAGCAGCTGTGTTGGAGTAGCGGTATGGATTCCAAAATTCAATGTAGTTTTAAATTTTAAATTACCTCCAAATTCATCCGTTTTTACAGGTGAATCCCTAGCAATTTATGAGGCACTTACATTTGTTTTATCCCATCACCTTAACAAATCCATCATATTATCAGATTCAAGAAGTGCACTAGAGGCCATAAACTCTAACCAGTTCCGCTCCAAATGTAAATTTCCTTTAGTCCTGAAAATTAGACAGCTTGTCTTTAGGTGCCACACAGAAGGTGTCCAGGTAACTCTGGCTTGGATACCAGGTCATAGTGGGATTACTGGTAATGAGTGTGTTGACGCTTATGCTAAAGACGCCATAGCAACGGGTATTCCTAGTCACTATAAGGTCTATTCCCAGGATTTACTCCCTCTGGCTGGAAATCAGATGAACATCAGGTGGGACAATGAGTGGGCTAGAACTAGTCGAGATAAGGGTAAGTACTATTTTGACATTCAAAATAGTATCCCTGTCTCCCCGTGGTACTTTAAATATAAAAAAGCTAGCAAAACAGTGTGCTCCACGATTTGCCGTATAAGACTGGGTCACTGTTGTTCGCCTGTTTTCCTAGCTAAGATTAGGGTAAGAGACACTTCCTTATGTGAGTGTGGTCTAGACGAAGGTACTCTAGACCATATTTTCTTTTCCTGTCCAAGAAACCAATCTTCACTATATGACTCCCTCCCCCCTACAATCCCTCGCCCTATCAATTTTAAATCTGTCCTGCGTTTTGTACATACTCCTTTTATTGAAACTTTATGTACATATATTCTTACTAACAAAATAAGACTATAAGGTGAATGGTACTAACCCTAAATGTTTGTATTTGTTTTAGGTAATAGATCGTTCAACAGACATCCTCCTGTACACCGTACCCTTGTATTTTCATAAAACCTTCTCATAAAGCAGAGTCATAACCAACACACTCTGACACTGGCAAATCACCAAGGAGCCATTCCTAAAAAAGAAGAAGAAGAAGTACCCTGTGTTCCAGGAGCTGATAGTAAACGAAAATAACGTTTTTTTCATTCAGATTTGCGTTTCTTTAGCACTGTTTAGGGTCGTTTTGAACCTTAGATAAAGAATCCTATAGATTTGACACAGTGCCACAGCCGAAAGAGACAAACGAAAAGTATATACAATATCTGTGTTGCCAACCCCCTTTAAATTTACCCAATTTATTCAGTAATCTTACAACTCGGGACTAACGAAGATTAGTACAGAACAGTAAAATACAAAATTATTAATGAGAGAAAGTTTGTATATCTATATATATTTGTTTCCATTAAATTATGAAATTTGGAACGGATAAAGCAGGAAACAATATGTTACGTTTATGAGGTGTAAATGTACCAACGGTTCCCATTTGCGCATACAAAGTAGCATTGGCTGCTACTTTGTATGCCCAAAACATACCATACAACAAAACCCAAGGTTTTAAAAAAACATCTTTACATCATAATTATTTTCATCACAGACGCGGACGTAATAATAATTTATATATGTCGGTACTCTATTTATGTTATCGAATGTACTATAATTTCTTGGCGGACATTCTTTTTATGTAGTAATAAAACACAAACTATGTACTTGCACTTTTTTTCACTTTATTATAATATATACCTACACCGACGATGACTTCGTCGAAACCGGTCGTGTATTTTAACAAATACCTATAAAAATATTTAAATTAATGTAAAATAACTAATAAAGTAGGTATATACGTAAAAAAGTATATAAAAAAATAAGGTGTTTAAAGGTAATCTGTGCATATAGTCATTATTTAAATGATTTTATTATAATATTTGCATTTTTTTTATAATTATTGGTATATTACAACATATATGGGTCGTTATTAAAAATTATTATTTCCGTAACTGTATTCATACCGTTTGCTATTGGAAGTAGATGCACGAATTTCTTCCTCCTCGTTTAAGCATTTGGTATTTTCCTTTTCATGCCTCCTATAGTGTGGATCCCTTACCAGCATTTCCGGGGACATTCATATTATTAATTTATTTCTTATACCAACTACAATTTATAGATATAATCTCATTCGACTATTCACCGCAGTTCAAGAGTTAATGAATGGAAATTTTTGGAGTGACTTTTACGACTTATAATCACTATACGTCTTCCAATAAATATTTCTTCGGCTTTCCTAAAACAAAGCAATAATATATAAGATAGTAGAGGCGTTCGTTAAATGTAGACAAGATTTCCATTTCCATCGTTATTTTACAGTAAAAAAATAGTACTGTAGTATGCACATATAGTAATTGACTCTGTGTACCGCTAGTAATAACTACCATATCTGTCCGGCACTTCTGTGTATCACTACGGTTATGGTAATACTATCCCCACTCTATGTGTCCTGTACATGGTATATATTCCGGCGATAAAGTGGCAATCAGTTATCAAACACTACAAGTACTTTTAGTGAACTTATGTAGGTAAATTTCAGTACGCTCTACACAAGACTCTGAATATAATATTATGTTTATAACATTATAATAATCACTTTTAGAGTACGTAAATAAATACCATAATAGTAACTAACCTGCTCAATGACATGACGCGTAGGAATAGATAACGGGTTTAAACTTGTCATATTTGCTGTTTTTCTAAAACAACTTTGTTCAAAATGTCGAGTATATTTGGTTGGTTGCTAGTTTTGTCGGCCTGTGGCACGAATCCATAATTGGCGGGTTGAAGAGTCCTTTGGAAATCTGTAACAACAGTTTCACTATTGCACAGCTTAAGATTTAATAATAAAATTAAAAATATAATATATATACGGTCGAATCGAGAAACCTCCTCTATTTTTGAAAGTCGGTTAAAAAAGACCCCACTTTTAGGGTAAATTATGAGTACCTTAGCTGGTATCCCCATAAAATCTTTAACATTACTAAGTAAAAAAGTAGTTTAAAATGGCGGACTGCCTGACATTTGTTTCGAGGATGACAATTTAATCTTGTCACATACATTGGTTGGATAATACATTTATTATTGTAATTTTAAATAACATTTTAATTCATTATTTCTATTCACAATAACCTATTAATAGCTTATTAGTGTGCTACGGAACACAACCTGTCGATATTTTATCAAAGCAAGGTGTATTTGTTACTAAAATTGTACTTACGCATGAAAGGAAATATTTCGTGTTTTTTGCTCATTACGGCTTTTACAGCCGATTATTTAACATATATCCATGTAAAGCAGGGTTAGTAATAAGTATCACTTAAATTTCTTTTTATTTTCACCACTTAGATCACTATTATTCACTAAAAATCCTGGAAGATACGAGATGTGACCGAACTGTCAACTGATTTGTTGGGCACATAGCAGTTGTGCCCAACAAACAAAAACAGGAACTCTGACAAAGACAGGCAATATTGTCGCCTTCCTTTTCCTTCTTTAAAGTTTTTGTATGTTGTGATCTCGTTCACACACTTTATTGACGTATCGTAGCAAATCTATGTATTTTGAACTGTTTTCATAGGCACTGACAGCTGTCAATGTCAGCGTTATGAATGATCTGAACGTTTAGAGCGTCCCCTGGAACACGGCCATACACAAATTACTGTAATCTATGATTCTATCATAAAGTATAATAATATACAGCTTGGCAAAAAAGAGTCTGACGCGGTGACAGGCGAAACTAAAATTTTGCACATGTGGCAACACTACTGAACATGTCAACTACTATAGTACATTCTATGCACAGACGATTATGGGGATACTAATTACTACCTACGTATTCTATGTCAACAGTCCGTTCACGCAAGCTGTTTACATTGATTAAATAAAATCGTAGCTCAAATTAGCTCTTCTGAATTGTTCAGAATGTACAAAACTATTCGTAGTAGTGGTAGAGCAGTGATTTATAAAGTTTTATTGCGATGTTTGGCTCAATCTGAAGCAGGACAAATTTTATGACAAATAGATAATGTTTATCAAAGAACTGCCGTTATGACAGGTATTTATCCCTATTTATCAGCATAATAAGGTTCCTACATATGTTATTATATTGCATATGAATTTATAGTTTGTTTAAACTATAATTCAGTGATTTTTAGTCTTGTTTACAAACATCTGATTTTGAGGTTATGTTTTTCCGATTGACAATTTAATGTATACTTCAACACGAATAATAATGATACATGAAGTTATTATTACATTATTAAAATTAAATTATTTACATATTATGTTTATTTTTGTGTTTTAGGTAGTTAAAACAATTTATGAAGATATTGAACAGCTGGTAATTAACCTCAGAGACGACAGTAACAGCACTAGCAGCTGTGAATCATCAGAATCAGAACATGATTCTGAAGTTGCTTCCTGCAACTTCAGAATCAGCTCCAGTGATATGACAATGTTTTCAGGCGTAGAATATTTAGACGAAACTTTGTTAAACTCTGATTAAAGTAATTATAGAAATACGAAAAAAAAAATATTTTGTTTTATTATATGTATACCCACTTTAAAAAACTTGTGCTATAACTATAAGTCATATTATTATAGTAATGCCGTTAATAATATTAGTAGAATGAAATCTATGTTTATATTATAAAGCAGAAGAGTTTGTATGTTTGTTTGATTAAACGCGCTAATCTCAGGAACTACTAGAGATATTTATATAAAAATAAAAAAAGTTTGTTGTTGCCAAAGTTGATTGTATAAAGAAGTAGATACGAATAACGTTTCTTATATAAAGGTACATAAAATTATAAATACAAATTAGAGTTGCATCATGAGTGAAGCCCTGTTACCCTTGATATGCTGGTAAACCTGTAGTAAGGGTTAACATACCCTTTCCCTCTAGATTTTACATACAGTAAACTTAAGTGCTAAATTTAAAATACATTTTATTAATAGAATAAGACTGTGTGTGTGTTTAAATATCGCATTCATCTTATTGAATCTGCTTATTTAATTAAATAACTAGCGCGTCTTAGATATCGTTAGTCTATAAGAACGATATCATATTTCAAATAAAAGATATTTTATTATAATAATTATTTTGAGTAAGGTAACCTATACTCGTTTAAATAGTTCAAAACTAAAAGTTACAAGTATGAAATTGTTTAAATTTTTATTATTATAATAAAATAAAAGATATTTTATTATAATAATATTATGTTGAGTAAGATCCCTATATTCGTTTGAATAGGTCAAAACTAAAAATTACAAGTATTAAAATTGTTTATAGAGTACTATTGAGGGTTGCCACTAAAAAAGGAAAAGCGACCTCATTTATTCCACACTCTTTTTTGCCAAGCTGTAAATAGGTATAGAGCTCAGAATAAAGAATCATATGGAACTGGCATAAGCATGTACTTTGCCTGCATACCTAAATAAACAAAACTGAATACAAACATGGCGGATTAGGGTTGCCCACTTTCTTTTTTTTAAGAATATTGCGGATTTTATACCCCACAACTGAGCTAACTCAAAGAAATTGATTTTTAAACACTTTATATCTAATAAACTAAACAATATACTACAATTTAAATAAATGTTAGCTACTTACCGGTGATTTTGCATAGGCCACAACTTACTACAGAGGACTTCGTGTTACCGAATATAATGAATTCAGAATTATTTTACAGTTTTGCGCAGTAATTAAATCGAAAATCACTCAAAAACCCTAAAAATCTCACATTAACAACGTTTGACATGTAAACAAAGTGACATGTAAAATGGCGTCGGTGGCAGCAGAAGTATATCACAGCCAATAAAGGGGGCGTTGATAAAAACAGTGTAGATACTTTTTTGTTACTTAAAACTCTTGTTGTAAGAAAGAGACAGGTAGTCTACTATTATTGCCGTGTGAAATTGAACTATTAGTACAGTTCCATATGATCTTTGTTCTGAGGTATAGAGACTTAGATAAAGAATCCTATAGATTTGACACATTGCCACAGCCGACAGGGACAAACGAAAAGTATATACAATATCTGTGTTGCCAACCCCATTTAAATATACCCAATTTATTCATCAAAGATTAGTACAGAACAGTAAAATACAAATTTATTAAAGAGAGAAAGTTTGTTCATCTATATATTTGTTTCCATTAAACTATGAAATTTGGAACGGATAAAGCAGGAAATAATATGTTACGTTTATGACGTGTAAATGTACCAACGGTTCCCATTTGCGCATAAAAAGTAGCATTGGCTGCTACTTTATATGCCCAAAACATATCATACAACAAAACCCAAGGTTTTAAAAAAACATCTTTACATCATAATTATTTTCATCACAGACGCGGACGTAATAATAATTTATGTATGTCGGTACTCTATTTATGTTATCGAATGTACTATAATTTCTTGGCGGACATTCTTTTTATGTAGTAATAAAACACAAACTATGTACTTGCACTTTTTTTCACTTTATTATAATATATACCTACACTGACAATGACTTCATCGAAACTGGTCGTGTATTTTAACAAATATAAAAATATTTAAATTAATGTAAAATCACTAATAAATTATATATATTATGTAAAAAAGTATATAAAATAAAAAATAAGGTGTTTAAAGGTAATCTGTGCATATAGTCATTATTTAAATGATTTTATTATTTGCATTTTTTTTTAATTATTGGTATATTACAACATTTCAAAATGATTATTTCCGTAACTGTATTCATACCGTTTGCTATAGGAAGTAGATGCACGAATTTCTTCCTCCTCGTTTAAGCATTTGGTATTTTCCTTTTCATGCCTCCTATAGTGTGGATCCCTTACCAGCATTTCCGGGGACATTTAAATTTTTAATTTATTTCTTATACCAACTACAATTTATAGATATAATCTCATTCGACTATTCACCACAGTTCAAGAGTTCATGAATGGAAATTTTTGGAGTGACTTTTACGAATTATATTCACTATACGTCTTCCAATAAATATTTCTTCGGCTTTCCTAAAACAAAGCAATAATATATAAAATAGGAATAGTAGAGGCGTTCGTTAAATGTAGTCAAGATTTCCATTTCCATCGTTATTTTACAGTAAAAAAATAGTACTTTTAGTGAACTTCTGTAAGTAAATTTAGTAGGCTCTACACAAGACTCTGAATATAATATGTTTATAACATTATAATAATCACTTTTATAGTACGTAAATAAATACCATAAAAGTAACTAACCTGCTCGATGACATGACGCATAGGAATAGATAACGGGTTTAAATATGTCATATTTGCTGTTTTTCTAAAACAACTTTGTTCAAAATGTCTAGAGCATACTCGAGTATATTTGGTTGGTTGCTAGTTTTGTCGGCCTGTGGCACGAATCCATAATTGGCGGGTTGAAGAGTCCTTCGGAAATCTGTAACAACAGTTTCACCATTGCACAGCTTAAGATTTAATAATAAAATTAAAAATATAATATATATACGGTCGAATCGAGAAACCTCCTCTATTTTTGAAAGTCGGTTAAAAAAGACCCCACTTTTAGGGTAAATTATGAGTACCTTAGCTGGTATCCCCATAACATCTTTAACATTACTAAGTCAAAAAGTAGTTTAAAATGGCGGACTGCCTGACATTTGTTTCGAGGATGACAATTTAACCTTGTCACATACATTGGTTGGATAATACATTTATTATTGTAATTTTAAATAACATTTTAATTCATTATTTCTATTCACAATAACCTATTAATAGCTTATTAGTGTGCTACGGAACACAACCTGTCGATATTTTATCAAAGCAAGGTGTATTTGTTACTAAAATTGTACTTACGCATGAAAGGAAATATTTCGTGTTTTTTGCTCATTACGGCTTTTACAGCCGATTATTTAACATATATCCATGTAAAGCAGGGTTAGTATTATGTATCACTTAAATTTCTTTTTATTTTCACCACTTAGATCACTATTATTCACTAAAAATCCTGGAAGATACGAGATGTGACCGAACTGTCAACTGATTTGTTGGGCACATACTTAGATTAAGAATACATAGATTTGCTACGATACGTCAATAAAGTGTGTGAACGAGATCACAACATACAAAAACTTTAAAGAAGGAAAAGGAAGGCGACAATATTGCCTGTCTTTGTCAGAGTTCCTGTTTTTGTTTGTTGGGCACAACTGCTATGTGCCCAACAAATCAGTTGACAGTTCGGTCACATCTCGTATCTTCCAGGATTTTTAGTGAATAATAGTGATCTAAGTGGTGAAAATAAAAAGAAATTTAAGTGATACATAATACTAACCCTGCTTTACATGGATATATGTTAAATAATCGGCTGTAAAAGCCGTAATGAGCAAAAAACACGAAATATTTCCTTTCATGCGTAAGTACAATTTTAGTAACAAATACACCTTGCTTTGATAAAATATCGACAGGTTGTGTTCCGTAGCACACTAATAAGCTATTAATAGGTTATTGTGAATAGAAATAATGAATTAAAATGTTATTTAAAATTACAATAATAAATGTATTATCCAACCAATGTATGTGACAAGATTAAATTGTCATCCTCGAAACAAATGTCAGGCAGTCCGCCATTTTAAACTACTTTTTTACTTAGTAATGTTAAAGATTTTATGGGGATACCAGCTAAGGTACTCATAATTTACCCTAAAAGTGGGGTCTTTTTTAACCGACTTTCAAAAATAGAGAAGGTTTCTCGATTCGACCGTATATATATTATATTTTTAATTTTATTATTAAATCTTAAGCTGTGCAATAGTGAAACTGTTGTTACAGATTTCCAAAGGACTCTTCAACCCGCCAATTATGGATTCGTGCCACAGGCCGACAAAACTAGCAACCAACCAAATATACTCGACATTTTGAACAATGTTGTTTTAGAAAAACAGCAAATATGACAAGTTTAAACCCGTTATCTATTTCTACGCGTCATGTCATTGAGCAGGTTAGTTACTATTATGGTATTTATTTACGTACTCTAAAAGTGATTATTATAATGTTATAAACATAATATTATATTCAGAGTCTTGTGTAGAGCGTACTGAAATTTACCTACATAAGTTCACTAAAAGTACTTGTAGTGTTTGATAACTGATTGCCACTTTATCGCCGGAATATATACCATGTACAGGACACATAGAGTGGGGATAGTATTACCACAACCGTAGTGATACACAGAAGTGCCGAACAGATATGGTAGTTATTACTAGCGGTACACAGAGTCAATTACTATATGTGCATACTATAGTACTATTTTTTTACTGTAAAATAACGATGGAAATGGAAATCTTGTCTACATTTAACGAACGCCTCTACTACTCCTATTTTATATATTATTGCTTTGTTTTAGGAAAGCCGAAGAAATATTTATTGGAAGACGTATAGTGATTATAAGTCGTAAAAGTCACTCCAAAAATTTCCATTCATGAACTCTTGAACTGCGGTGAATAGTCGAATGAGATTATATCTATAAATTGTAGTTGGTATAAGAAATAAATTAATAATATGAATGTCCCCGGAAATGCTGGTAAGGGATCCACACTATAGGAGGCATGAAAAGGAAAATACCAAATGCTTAAACGAGGAGGAAGAAATTCGTGCATCTACTTCCAATAGCAAACGGTATGAATACAGTTACGGAAATAATCATTTTTAATAACGACCCATATATGTTGTAATATACCAATAATTATAAAAAAAATGCAAATATTATAATAAAATCATTTAAATAATGACTATATGCACAGATTACCTTTAAACACCTTATTTTTTTTTATATACTTTTTTACGTATATACCTACTTTATTAGTTATTTTACATTAATTTAAATATTTTTATAGGTATTTGTTAAAATACACGACCGGTTTCGACGAAGTCATCGTCGGTGTAGGTATATATTATAATAAAGTGAAAAAAAGTGCAAGTACATAGTTTGTGTTTTATTACTACATAAAAAGAATGTCCGCCAAGAAATTATAGTACATTCGATAACATAAATAGAGTACCGACATATATAAATTATTATTACGTCCGCGTCTGTGATGAAAATAATTATGATGTAAAGATGTTTTTTTAAAACCTTGGGTTTTGTTGTATGGTATGTTTTGGGCATACAAAGTAGCAGCCAATGCTACTTTGTATGCGCAAATGGGAACCGTTGGTACATTTACACCTCATAAACGTAACATATTGTTTCCTGCTTTATCCGTTCCAAATTTCATAATTTAATGGAAACAAATATATATAGATATACAAACTTTCTCTCATTAATAATTTTGTATTTTACTGTTCTGTACTAATCTTTGTTAGTCCCGAGTTGTAAGATTACTGAATAAATTGGGTAAATTTAAAGGGGGTTGGCAACACAGATATTGTATATACTTTTCGTTTGTCTCTTTCGGCTGTGGCACTGTGTCAAATCTATAGGATTCTTTATCTAAGGGCACATAGCAGTTGTGCCCAACAAACAAAAACAGGAACTCTGACAAAGACAGGCAATATTGTCGCCTTCCTTTTCCTTCTTTAAAGTTTTTGTATGTTGTGATCTCGTTCACACACTTTATTGACGTATCGTAGCAAATCTATGTATTCTTAATCTAAGTATAAAGAGTACGTTCTCAGGTTTTTTTGACTACTACTAATGTCATTTGATGGCTACATAGCGCCATCTGTTATCATCTTCCGCAAACTTTTGGTATGTATAGCCATAGAGTATAATAATATAAATAGGTATAGAGAGTACCCTCTCAGGTTTTTTTAGCCTACCACTAATGTCATTTGATGGCTACATAGCGCCATCTGATATCATCTTCCGCAAACTTGGTATGTATAGCTACCTATAAATATTATACATACCAGTATATTTGCAGTATAGTTTCAGCTTATATTTTACTTGTATTCAAGTTAATAAAGTTTGGCTTTGTCAAATAATTTACATATTTAATAAAATATTCATTTAACAAAATCATAGCCAAACTTTATCAACTTCTATACAAGTAAAGTTTAATACTTTACAGAAACCTTGAATTTCACAATAAATGGATAGGTAGGTACATAAATAAAACCATTTTTATTTTACAGTTTATTTATTTATTCACAGGTTTACTTATTACACTTACATTAATGAACATAGAAATTAGAATGTATTATGTACTACACAAATCACAAGCGTCTATAACGCAAACAAATAGCACAAACGTAGCGTCCTGGTCGCAAAAAAACGATTGCACTGAAATAGTGGAGGAACTAAAAGCTCAACTCACACAATATCTTCTGGAAATACACACTTCACACAAAGAACAGCACAAATAATATGGAACAGAACTACAAACAAGCGCAAACGCAGGGGTCGGACACTTCCATACAATGACAAATTCTGTGCTTTTTTTACTCAAAATGCGACATCTGTAATCAACTTCCAAAACAACTAGTTACTGTAAAGTGTCACAGATGGTAGCACAGTCGATAATTTTATACAATAATTTATTTCTGAAATTTATTTATTTAAAATATTTATTTCAGTATGTAATTATTTTCCTGAATACGTTTTATAATTAATAAATTTAAAATTTTGAATACCTTACAACTTTAAGTAATAATTACTATAGCAACACAGTGAATTGATTTCCTATATCGATCGAGGTACTTGGTCAAATTGCTTAGCAGGGGTCGGACACTTCCATACAATGACAAATTTACGTTTTTATCTGCGCTTTTTTTACTCAAAATGCGACATCTGTAATCAACCTCCAAAACAACTAGTTACATAAAGTGTCACAGATGGTAGCACAGTCGATAATTTTATACAATAATTCATTTCTGAAATTTATTTATTTTAAATATTTATTTCAGTATCTAATTATTTTACTAAACTCGTTTTATAATTATTAAATTTAAAATTTTGAATTCCTTACAACTTTAAGTAATAAGCAACACAGTGAATTGATTAATCTTAGTCTTGGTCAAATTGCCTAACAAATATGGCGACTGCTCCTTGCGTTTGCGCTTGTTTGTAGTTCTGTTCCTTATTATTTGTGCTGTTCTTTGTGTGAAGTGTGTATTTCCAGAAGATATTGTGTGAGTTGAGCTTTTAGTTCCTCCACTATTTCAGTGCAATCGTTTTTTTGCGACCAGGACGCTACGTTTGTGCTATTTGTTTGCGTTATAGACGCTTGTGATTTGTGTAGTACATAATACATTCTATGTTCATTAATGTAAGTGTATAAGTAAACCTGTGAATAAATAAATAAACTGTAAATAAAAATGGTTTTATTTATGTACCTACCTATCCATTTATTGTGAAATTCAAGGTTTCTGTAAAGTAAAGTATTAAAGTTTACTTGTATAGAAGTTGATAAAGTTTGGCTATGATATTGTTAAATGAATATTTTAATATGTAAATTATTTGACAAAGCCAAACTTTATTAACTTGAATACAAGTAAAATATAAGCTGAAACTATACTGCAAATATACAGGGCCCTGATTACGTAACTCCGGTCGCTTTCCCGTCTCTCGAGATCAACTGCCATTGTGACGTTACATCTTTTTAACCCATTTTCTCCCAAATCACAGATTAAGAATTAGTTACTACGTAATCCCAAATGACAGCCGGGTCCCGCGCCATTTGATTTCACTTAAGACCTAAGCGACAGCCGGCTGCCGCTTTTTTTTATTCGATTAAGTACCGTATTCCCCTGATTTACAGACTACTTTTGTATGAAGAAGTTTGATGTGTCCATCACGATTGCTCCGCCACGGTAGAAATATGATGAAAATGTTCGCCCAAAATTTAGGCGAAATTTGACAAAATCGATGGGTCCAAACCAAAAATTTGTCGATGTAGAAACTAAGAAGTTATAAGGGTTTTAAGTTGGCCGCGCCAACGTAACGTCCACGATGGCGCGGCCATGGAAATCTCAGGAACTACGTGGGTTAGAGATCTGATTCTTTTTCTAGTATGAAGATTGAATTTGGCGAAAATTGTCGAAAAAGAAATTATAAACTAGAAATCGATATTTTAAGAGATATTTACCTCAGAAGCCGTGGCGGCGCAGACGTGCACTTCGTGTTTCTTTAATGTTGATTATTTCTTTATATCATAAGATTTAGTACAAAAAACTGATACAGAAAGTAAGGGCTTAATTTGTCGAAACTAATGAAAGCAATAAATACAACGAAATGTTATTTAAACAGACAAATCGGACCGAAACAAAAAATTCCATGGCCGCGCCAACGTAACGCTTCTTTGTACGCTGATATCTCATTATCTGTAATTGCTAGGATTTCAGTTTTTATATCCATTTATTCGGCACATTAACCTGATTAGAATGGCATATCGTTTTACCCTCAGAATAGTTTTTAACGCGTGTAATCTCCAAAAATGTGCTCTCTCATACAATGTTTGAGTAGGGTAACCATAATTTCGATTTTATTTGAGAATTTTACTCTACTATACGAAAATGTGTCTATTTCCTAAATAATGCCAACAAATGGAATTGTTACTATTAAATATTTCACACTTAAACGTAAGTATGTAGTACCTATGCCCGTAAGCGGTCAGATATATGATAATAATATGATGTTAGGTAAATATTATACTGTACCTAGGCAGGCTACTTAATATTATGCGTTTCTTGCCCATGAAATTAAGTACCTACTTATCTCCTTTACGCCACGTATCCTCATTCCCTCGGCAAAGCAAGTGTTACGCCTGTTTTCATACAGACTTTTTTTGGAATTAATATTATTGCAACGGCAGACGAATAAAATGCTTTTTCAAGAAGGTAATTTTTTTACCGTATTTCTGTGTGAACTGACACTTAGATATTATTAGCGAGTCTGACCTTGACTATTTTTGTACTTAGGTACGCATTTCTAGTACTGTCTGAATTTTTACTTACTTTCTTGTTTCAGCCTTTTCAGACCTATTTTATTTCATATAATATTTCTGTTTCCATGATGTTTATTTTATTAAAATAATAAAATATAACTACCCGTATTTACAAACATATAATATTTTTATAAAATTAACAATTACATACAAACTAGCTATTCTATTCCTACACAACGTCAATTATTGAAACAATAATTTTGTCTAATACACGTCCTACACAAACATTGCGTGACTGAAAAATGTAAGATACGGATAGCGCCATCTATTGAAGGAATAAGTTATTAAAGTGCCAATTACCTATATATAATATTTTCATCTGTATTTTTTATTTATCTAACAATAAACATTAAATATTTTTAGCCCTCGACAAAAACAGCGATGTTATAAGTTTAACACGTATGTCTGTATGTCTTTGTCGGTCCAAATCGTAGGTAGATCGAAATCGATCTATTCGTTTCCCAAGTGTGAACCTTTATTACCAACATTAATCGGTTTTGGTCTAGTGTATTTTGTTTGAAAGCCGATAGAATAGAGATTGTTTTTAAAATATAATACATTATCATTAGCTCATACACTACAATCGCATTTTGAACTTTTATTTTGAATTTAGCATTATGACATAATATTATGTATAGATACAAATTAGTTACTTTGGATAGAGTTTATAATTGCCATCGCCTTTTAAACATTTTTCCAAAAACGTACATACTAACCATAACTTTTCAGAAAACCAGTCGTACTTTTTCGGGAAACCATACTGGGCACTGGCGACACTGCTCGCACAGCAGCTGTTTAGTTTCGGAAGAGGATAGTATTTGTGAAGAAAATGAAATACCTTTTATCCCTTTATGATATATTACCTAGCCAACAGACGACGACGCCGACAAGTAAAAAGACGTCAGCCAATCAGCCCATTTGTCACGTCTAGATTGTTGTATGTAGAATTTGTAACCAAGTTTTCTTTGAGATAAAATGAGAAACTTTTTTTATTTATTTTAAAATGTCAACGTAGCTACATTTGACGAACTTTTTCCATATTCCATAAAACGGGGTGAAATGTCACCTATAAAATGATACGTTCCGTATTAATAAAATTCATAACTTAATATGCTGTATACTTTTGTTATGCTTCTAGAAATAGCACCGCTCGCGTGCCCGTGCACCGCTGTACGCGCCGCGTGTGACGCGCGACGGCTAACCCGCCTCAACGCAGCGCTGGTCATGGGATGACATGAAACTAGCACGCCACACGATCAACGCAGCGAACGCCCTAAGCGTCATTTCACACCAATCAAATCAAAATTCAAAAGTACTTACTTGAATAAACATAACATTATTCGTCTGCCGTTGCAGTAATTAAGCGGAAACACCACAAATTTTTTTCCATACAAAAATAGAGGTCTAGGGGATTTCTATTTCCTCCCTGGATAACACCTCTAGAGAAAAAAAAAAATTCCTGAATATTTATGGATATTGTTTGTACTTTGTACGTCCCTATTTTTCCTTTTTTTAATAAATTAATTATTTAAAGAGATATAGACGTTTAAAAACCTAAAAAAAATGGCCAGACTCTCCGCTATGTTTAAATATCTAGGAAACAGATTTGACTACAATAAACAACAAAAGCAAAAAATAGGAACCTTTTTTTTTTAGCTAATACAGAAAAAAATATTTAAATCGGTTAAGTTTTGAAGGAGGAAACAGGAATCCCCTAAACGCCGATTTCTGGTACTTTTAATAGGTAATTACTAATTTCAGTCCAAGTTGCAGTTGTCTCTACCGCGCTAGTGCTGGCTAGCTAAGGCACTGCGAGACAGCAATAGATTTTATAAATACCTATTTTGTATTTCTCTCAACCGTGGTGTTTCCTCTTAATGCCAATAGCGGGTCCGACCACTGCTCTACCTTGACCATTTTTTAACCTATGCAATACTTGTTTTCTGTTTGAATATTTATTTTCTTATTTCAGCCTTTTTGACCCCTTTTTCGAAGACGGGTTAGCGGGAAATAGTTCTTTTATTTTGTTTGTAGTTAGTAGTAGTTTGCAAGTAGCACATATTATATTTTATAAAATTAAACATCATGGAAACAGAAATAAATGAAATAAAATCTAGGTCTAAAAAGGCTCAAACAAGAAAGTAAATATTAGGCAGATGATTAAAAATGCATAAGTACAATAGTCAAGGTCGGACTCGCTAATAAAATCTAAGCGTCACTTCATACCGAAATACGGTAAAAAAGTGCCTTCTTGAAAAATCATATTATTCGTCTGCCTTTGCAATAATATTAATTCCAATAGCGGGTCTTAACCACGGCCATGGGTCTCTATGAAAACCGGCGTTACGCCGGCTTGCTTTGCTGAGGGAATGAGGATACTTGTCGTAGATAAGTATGTACAGCTTGGCAAAAAAGAGTGTGGAATAAATGAGGTCGCTTTTCCTTTTTTAGTGGCAACCCTCAATAGTACCTCTATAAACAATTTTAATACTTGTAATTTTTAGTTTTGACCTATTTCAACGATTAAAGGGACCTTACTCAACATAATATTATTATATTAAAATATCTTTTATTTTATTATAATCATAAAAATTTAAACAATTTTATACTTGTAACTTTTAGTTTTTACCTATTTAAACGAGTATAGGTTACCTTACTCAAAATAATTATTATAATAAAATATCTTTTATTTGAAATATGATATCGTTCCTAAAGACTAACGATGTCTAAGACGCGCTAGTTATTCAATTAAATAAGCAGGAGCACGATTCTCGGGCAGTGGAAAAAAGCTCGAATATTAGTATATCCCGCTCGCAAATCTCATTTGCATGAGCGGGACAGACCGATAGTAAAAACTGAGTTCGAGCCGTGAGAATTAGGGCCCAGATTCAATCGGATGAATGCGACATATAAATACACACACAGTCTTATTCTATTAATAAAATGTATTTTAAATTTAACACTTAAGTTTACAGTATGTAAAATCTAGAGGGAAAGGGTATGTTAACCCTTACTACATATCAATAGGTTTACCAGCATATCAAGGGTAACAGGGCTTCACTCATGATGTAACTCTAATTTGTATTTATAATTGTATGTACCTTTATAAAAGAAACATTATTCGTATCTACTTCTTTATACAATCAGCTTTGGCAACAATTAACTTTTTTTATTTTTATATAAATATCACTAGTAGTTCTTGAGATTAGCGCATTTAATCAAACAAACAAACAAACTCTTCTGCTTTATAATATAAATATAGGTTTCATTCTACTAATATTATTCACGGCATTACTATGGGCCTGTTCCAGGAGACGCTCTAAACGTTTAGATCATTCATAACGCTGACATTGACAGCTGACAGTGCCTATGAAAACAGTTCAAAACGACCCTAAACAGTGCTAAAGAAACGCAAATCTGAATGAAAAAAACGTTTTTTTCGTTTACTATTAGCTCCTGGAACACAGGGTTAAATAATATGACATAAAACACATTTTTTTTTAAAAGTGTGTATATTATAATAAAACTAATTTTTTTTTTTCGTATTTCTATAATTACTTTGATCAGAGTTTAACAAAGCTTCGTCTAAATATTCTACGCCTGAAAACATTGTCATATCGCTGGAGCTTCCTGCAACTTCAGAATCATATTCTGATTCTGATGACTCACAGCTGCAGCTACTGTCGTCTCTGAGGTTAATTGCCAGGTGTTCAATATCTTCATAAATTGTTTTAATTACCTAAAACAAAAAAATACACATAATATGTAAATAATTTAATTTTAATAATGTAATAATAACTCCAAGTATCATTGTTATTCGTGTTGAAGTATACATTAATTGTCAATCGGAAAAACATAACCTCAAAATCAGATGTTCGTAAACAAGACTAAAAATCACTGAATTATAGTTTAAACAAAACTATAAATTCATATGCAATGTAATTACATATGTAGGAACCTTATTATGCTGATAAATAGGGATAAATACCTGTCATATCAGGAGTTCTTTGATAAACATTACCTATTTGTGATAAAATTTGTCCTGCTTCATATTGAGCCAAACATCGCAATAAAACTTTATAAATCACTGCTCTACCACTACTACGAATAGTTTTGTTCATTCTGAACAATTCAGAAGAGCTAATTTGAGCTACGATTATAATTATTCAATGTAAACAGCTTGCGAGAACGGACTGTTGACATATAATGTACTAGTAGTTGACATGTTCAGTAGTGTTGCCACATGTGCAAAATTTTAGTTTCCGCTGTCACCGCGTCAGACTCTTTTTTGCCAAGCTGTACTTCATTTCAAGGGCAAGAAACCCATAATATTAAGTAGCCTGCCTAGGTACAGTATACTTACCTAACATAATATTATTATCATATCTACAGCTGACCGCTTACGGGCATAGGTACTAACTACATACTTTCGTTTAAGTGTGAAATATTTAATAGTAATAATTCCATTTGTTGGCATTATTTAGGAAATAGACACATTTTCGTCTCAGTAGAGTAAAAAGTATTCTCAAATAAAATCGAAATTATGGTTACCGTACTCAAACATTGTATGAGAGAGCACATTTTTGGAGATTACACGCGTTAAAAACTATTCTGAGGGTAAAACGATATGCCATTCTAATCAGGTTAATGTGCCGAATAAATGGATATAAAAACTGAAATCCTAGCAATTACAGATAATGAGATATCAGCGTACAAAGAAGCGTTACGTTGGCGCGGCCATGGAATTTTTTGTTTCGGTCCGATTTGTCTGTTTAAATAACATTTCGTTGTATTTATTGCTTTCATTAGTTTCGACAAATTAAGCCCTTACTTTCTGTATCAGTTTTTTGTACTAAATCTTATGATATAAAGAAATAATCAACATTAAAGAAACACGAAGTGCACGTCTGCGCCGCCACGGCTTCTGAGGTAAATATCTCTTAAAATATCGATTTCTAGTTTATAATTTCTTTTTCGACAATTTTCGCCAAATTCAATCTTCATACTAGAAAAAGAATCAGATCTCTAACCCACGTAGTTCCTGAGATTTCCATGGCCGCGCCATCGTGGACGTTACGTTGGCGCGGCCAACTTAAAACCCTTATAACTTCTTAGTTTCTACATCGACAAATTTTTGGTTTGGACCCATCGATTTTGTCAAATTTCGCCTAAATTTTGGGCGAACATTTTCATCATATTTCTACCGTGGCGGAGCAATCGTGATGGACACAAGTTTGATTAGTTAGAACCTTTGCTAAATAAGCCTCAATTCGAATGAAAAATAATACTAACTTTGTCGCCGACCAGTTTGTGCATGTCAGTGCAGTGAGGTGGGTGTGAGTGCTCTAAAATGTGTAGTTTTTTCAAGATTTTGCTGGTTTTCACGAATGTAAGTAGTATTTTGTATATATAAATGGTTTATTTTACTCATTATAAGTATTATTAGATAATCATTTGAAAGAAATACACCGTAATAATTTATATTTTTCACTTGAAAAAATTGGTTTCTATACGTATATATATAGACTGATTTAGATATGATTTTCTTACTATGTTTGTAAATAAATGACGTAATAAGCCTAAGGAAGTAAATATAACTAGTGTACAAAACGATTTATCGTCGGATTATGCCTAATTTTAGTAAAATAAACAAAAGAATTTGACAAAAAAAAGGGCGTTTTGAATGCATTAATAACGGTCTCCCGCCGGCCGCGGCCATTATGAACTCTATTTGTACTACACTAAGGACGAAGTTTGCCTGTGAACTCGTAATGTAGTAAGTCGTAGTGTCACAACTCAAGTACTTTTTTTGTAAGCATCTCAAGTTCTTTCGTCGATTTATTTACATAATTAGAAAGAATAGGTCCCTGTTCTTTAGATTATAATATAGCATTTATTTATTTCTTGTGAAACAGTCAGCAACACAGTTTCCAAAGTTTATACTTGTGAAACGGATATGAAATCAGACTAAATACTATAGTTTGATGGCTTGATAGATAGAAAATATAACAGCTATTACAATGTTTTTTACAGAACCATAAAATATGGTGTGGTTGTAAAGTTATTACATTATTTGTACAGAGAAGAATTTTACGCGCCATCTTTGCATATGTGCATGTGCATATGTTTGTTTGCTCTTTGTCAATCTCACAGCGGAAGGGTTAAAACACGATTTAAAAAATGAATATGTCATAATTTTGACCTTTTAACTTTTTAAATCGTGTTTTAAAAAGATGTAACGTCACAATGGCAGTTGATCTCGAGAGACGGGAAAGCGACCGAAGTTACGTAATCAGGGCCCTGGTATGTATAATATTTATAGGTAGCTATACATACCAAAAGTTTGCGGAAGATGATATCAGATGGCGCTATGTAGCCATCAAATGACATTAGTAGTAGTCAAAAAAACCTGAGAGCGTACTCTCTATACCTATTATAATATTATACTTTATGCCAAGTAACTAATTCTTAATCTGTGCTTTATGCGCAAACGCAAGGAGCAGTCGCCTTATTTGTTAGGCAATTTGACCAAGACTAAGATTAATCAATTCACTGTGTTGCTATAGTAATTATTACTTAAAGTTGTAAGGTATTCAAAATTTTAAATTTATTAATTATATATCTAGTTTAGTAAAATAATTAGATACTGAAATAAATATTTAAAATAAATAAATTTCAGAAATAAATTATTGTATAAAATTATCGACTGTGCTACCATCTGTGACACTTTATGTAACTAGTTGTTTTGGAAGTTGATTACAGATGATTACAGTTGATTACGATTATGTCGCATTTTGAGTAAAAAAAGTGCAGATAAAAACGTAAACTTGTCATTGTATGGAAGTGTCCGACCCCTGTGTATAGCTTTATATACATACCAGTGTATATTTGCAGTATAGTTTCAGCTTATATTTTACTTGTATTCAAGTTGATAAAGTTTGGCTTTGTTAAATAATTTACATATTTATATTCATTATTACATAATAAATACCTATTCATTTAACAAATCATAGCCAAACTTTATCAACTTCTATACAAGTAAAGTTTAATACTTTACAGAAACCTTGAATTTCACAATAAATGGATATGTAGGTAAGTACATAAATAAAACCATTTTTATTTTACAGTTTATTTATTTATTCACAGGTTATACACTTACATTATTGAACATAGAATGTATTATGTACTTACTACACAAATCACAAGCGTCTATATCGCAAACAAATAGCACAAACGTAGCGTCCTGGTCGCAAAAAAAACGATTGCACTGAAATAGTGGAGGAACTAAAAGCTCAACTCACACAATATCTTCTGGAAATACACACTTCACACAAAGAACAGCACAAATAATAAGGAACAAAACTACAAACGCAAGGAGCAGTCGCCATATTTGCTATCACAGATTAAGAATTAGTTACTACGTAATTTGCTATGCAAATTGACCAAGTACCAATTATCTTAGGAAATTTGACAATCGATAGGAAATCAATTCACTGTGTTGCTATAGTAATTATTACTTAAAGTTGTAAGGTATTCAAAATTTTAAGTTTATTAATTATAAAACGAGTTCAGTAAAATAATTAGATACTGAAATAAATATTTTAAATAAATAAATTTCAGAAATAAATTTGACCTACTTTTGCAATAGGGAACCAACCCACAAACATACCAAAATTGACTTAAGTATGCAGAAGGCTTTCAAAATGCACCTTCTGTCAACCCAGAAAGAATCATAATGATATGACAACATGTACACAATAAAACATTTTCATCACAAAGTTACCAAACCACAAAATACCAAAGTCATAATAAACAAACAAGACCCATGTCCCATGGTAATCCAAAATCCTAAAAGGTTTACAAGTTTTTATTTTTTCATAAAGAACCAAACCGCATAGTTCCTTGTATTATTTTAAAATTTAAAATAACAAATAGAACCAAGCGGGTGGGTTCCTTGTTGCGTTTTGAAAACAAAATAATTCTATATTTTTACAGTGGCTCCCACTGCTTGGTTTCTTATTAAAATAATTATTTTATAACATCTCAGTAATCATGTCCTTTAAACCTGTGTTGTTTAATAAATTTATTCATACAATTTTTGTAATAACTATACACTATAATAATTGATTCAGGCTATATTATTAATGAGTGATAATACTTTAGGGTCTGTGTATGTCCCGTATATTATATAGAGTTTACTGAGAAAGTACCTGCAATAAAAGAGGTACTTTTTTTTAAATTATTGTATGGAAATATTTATGATTGAAACATTTCTCGTCCAAACATGAAATTCAAAAGTATGTCTTTCAGCGCTGGTACTTTCACAGTGGCATAGGAGGCACATACACACCCTAAAGTATTAAGTATCATTGATTTATTTTACACCTTGTTTAAAATACTTATGTAATTATATTTATATATAATTAGCTGTGCCCGCGACTTCGTTCTCGTGGTTGTCGGAAACACTACCGCGATTATCTTTTGATGATTATGATTATTAAAAAGGAATAATTATTTCATACATAATTATTTTTTGAGTAACTTAAATCGTTTATGCAGCGCACGCAACGAAAGTCCTCAAATGTGAATAATATTCCCCGTTTTTGCAACATTTCTCACTGACGCTTCGCTCCAATTGGTCGCAGCCTAATGTTATGTAGCCTAAAGCCTTCCTATATAAATGGACTAACATCTAACAAAAAAACATGGAATCTAACAAAAAAATATTTTCCAAATCAAGACAGTAGTTCCTGAGATAAGCGCGTTTAAACAAACAAACTCTTCCGCTTTATATTATTACTATAGATAACTATACACTGATGAAGCGAAATCGCAGGGGTGGCAATATTATCTGCTGCAAAAGTTTATCAATTGTTTTTCACAAAGTTTAAAAAGAATAAAGCTCATTGAAATGTGTGGGTAGAGGGAGAAAAAAAAGGACAGAGTGTTTCATATCTCATTAAGCATTTTACAGAACCACTCGACAGCCATGTTAAGAACGTTAACAATCTATGGTCTGATTCGTCGGGCAGAACCGTAATATAAAATGAACAATAATGCTTAAAAACATGTTGTCTGCTCAGCAGTTACATTTAATACAAACAAATTTAAAATTCCTTGAATCAGGACATAGCTTTCTTTCTAACGATTCTGATTTTGCGAAAATTAAATGTGCCTTAAAACGTCAGCGGAGGCTCTACAAGGTGTAATAAATAAATGAGTGATAATACTTTAGGGTGTGTATGGGTCCCGTATGTAGAGTTTACTGTGAAAGTAACAGTGCTAAAAGAGACTTAGTTTTTTTTTATTATTGTATGGGAAAATTTATAATATTGCGTTCCTATGGGAACATGAAAGTCATAAGTAAGTCTTTCAGCGCCAACTTTCACAGTATACTCTACATAAGAGGCACATACACACCCTAAAGTATTATCACTCATTTATGTAACTCCTTGTGTATACCAGATGATTAAATCCGGGATATGGAAAATTGTAAAAAGACAAATACAATGCGAGTAGGTACATAGTATTTTGAAGTGGAATTTAATTATTTAATTAAGTAGACAAGTTTACTACTATTATTATTATTTTAAGAACCAAACTAGCTACTTCTAACTACCTAAAGTTTATTTACTACACTTTCTGCTTTAATATTTTTATTGGACTTAAAAAATATAAATAAATATATAGTACTATTTTATTTATCCCATTAAATTATGCCAACATAATAAATTAACAAGGAACCAACCCACACGCAAGTAGTTTTGCTAAAAGGAACCATCAAGGTTTTTGTTTAATTGTTATGTAATTTAATATTTTTTTTCATTAAAATAGTACGTGAATGTATAAAACAAAACATATTTTATAATATAAATAAAAGACCTTTACCAAAATAACAGGGACCTTACGATGAAATTTAAGAGTCAAGTGTAGGATATATAGCTTACGTACAGACAACAATCCACATTCAGAGTATAGTGTATCGGTAGGGTACATAAAATATAAGGTTTATAGTAAATAACTTTAAGCAATAATCTATGCGCTCGTTCCAACTCAAGGAATTTGGTTTTGGCAGAGCCACCCCATATCGGGATGCAATAAGTAAGTATAGATTGAGCTAGAGACGTATATATTTGTTGTAATAAGGTTGCATCTGCCATTTGTCGAAGGGTTTTAAAAATCCAAGAAAGTTTACGAATTCTACCCATTAGTAAGTCAATGTGTGGATACCAAGTGAGGCGCTGATCAAGCATTATTCCTAGGTATTTTGTTTGTGATACTTTATTAATACTGTGACATGAGCAATTTAAATTAGTGTAATAATTGCAGATGTGGATTTTTAGTTTAAGGTTAGAATTAGGCTGTGAACTATTATAATTTGAGAAACATATATAATTGGTTTTATTGACATTTAAGGTTAGTAGATTGTTGTCAAGCCATAAGGCTATTTTAAAAAGTCCTTTTTGAGCAAAGTCATGAACCTCATCCCAGGTAGAGCCAGAAAACACTATGGCGGTGTCATCAGCATAGGAAAATATTTTTCCACTAGAAATTTCTAAGTTACAAAGGTCATTGATATAGGTTAGGAACAGCGTTGGACCCAAGACACTCCCTTGAGGTACGCCGTACGTAATTTCAGTTGGATCACTCAAGTATTCTCCAACTTTAACACTTTGTTTACGATTTGACAAGTAGTCACTAAAAAGCGCAAGAGGGATACCCCTAATTCCTATAGCTTCCAACCTGTCAATAAGAGTGGGGACAGAAACGGTATCAAAAGCCTTCTGTAAATCTAAGAAAACTGTAGCTACCTTTTTATTTTTATCTACTCTTTCTGAAATATGAGAAGTGAGGGCAATGATAGCATCTTCAGTTGAAATACCTTGTCTGAATCCGAACTGACAATCAGAAATTAGTTTATTTTTATTTAAGTAATTTATTAATCTACCATTTATAATCTTTTCCAATATTTTAGAAAAAACTGGAAGGACCGAAATAGGCCTATAATTATTAACTTCATTTCTGTCTCCACTCTTATGTACAGGCGTGACAATGGCATGCTTAAGAGCAGACGGAAATATACCCTGACCTATGCAAAGGTTAACTAGATGTGTAATAATGGGGGCTATATCCCTGCCTATAAGTTTCAGGAAATTAGCACCTATACCATCCCAACCTGCAGCACTATTAGATTTTAAGGCCATTATAATTCCATAAACTTCATCCGGGTTAGTCTCTAATAAAACGAAAGAAGAGGATAGTGATTTATTATTTGTTAGAAGTGAAACTTGATTAATTTGACGTAGTTTAATATTATTAGATAAAATTTCACCAATTTTTGCAAAATATGTATTAATATGGTTTACGGATTTCATAGGGGT
This sequence comes from Celastrina argiolus, assembly GCA_905187575.2. Lineage (NCBI taxonomy): Eukaryota > Metazoa > Arthropoda > Insecta > Lepidoptera > Lycaenidae > Celastrina > Celastrina argiolus. Next base: position 551,255 of record LR994581.1, on the reverse strand, counting down.
TATTAGACAGTTTATCAGTTCACTATTATGAGCTTTATTTACATTTCTATTTGTTAAGTTATTAATTGACTTCCATAGTAACCGAGGATTATTTTTATTTGTGAGTATTTGATTTCGATCGTATGTGTTTTTAATTTTTTTAATTAAGGTATTGCAATAGTTACGATAGCGACGATAAGTAATTTTTAGGACTTCGTTGTTGGGGTCGCGTTTTAGCTGTTTTTGCAATTCATTCCTGTTTCTTATGCAACGAAGGATTCCTTGAGTTATCCATGGTTTTATTATGCGATTTTTAGATGAAATTTTTGAGGTTATTGTGTTTGCCACAAGATATTGTTGCAGTTGATTTATTAATAAACTAGTAAGAATATTGGGATTAGTACATGAGAGCATAATACTTTGAGTGTCCAATTTCCTGAATGATTCAGCTGCTTTAACAAGGTCAACGGAGGTCACGGTTTTAGGAGATTTTGTAACATTCATGACATTTGATATCTTAAGTAAAATCCTAATATGGTCTGTAATTGTGGTATTTAATATATATATATATATATAGACGCTGAGTTGATGGTCTTGTTTAACTTAAGGATAAAGTGATCCAAACAATTTTTACCTCTAGTTGGTAATGAGTGGCCTTGCAATAAGCCATGAGAAGCTAGCATGTTTAAATAATTTACTTTATTTTTTCGTTCAAAGGTATGTGTGTTGTCACTGTTATTTATATTAATGTCACCAGTAATTATTATTGTTTTAAAGGTTTTTAGATTAGTTAAATGCGTATCAAGTGAAAATATAAAATTGTCTCCGTTAACAATAGATGGGGAACGATAAATACCTAGAACTGTAAGATGATTTAGATTTATCTGGAGACATGAGGCGTCGGATAGAATGATCTCTGAAACCTCAACCCTATGTTCCGATATAACATAAACTACTACGCCATCACATCGAATAAGGTGTTTAGTTGTCGAAAATGCGATATACCCATTCAGTTGAGGTATAGGTTTATTTAGATCAACTCGGCATTCCGTCAAAACTATAATATCCACTAAGAAGTCTAACTGTGTCAACGTCACACAAAGGTCACTCCAATTGCTGTAAATACTTCTTATATTCTGGGATATAATTGTGAGTTCTGTATTAGGTATATTACCTACCAGGGTTTGAAGTTGAGTAATATCACATGAATACGATGAAGCAACCTTTATACTATCGACCTCTTGTATAGTATGTAATAAACTATCCATCAAATAATTTATTAATAAGTATGGTAACTAATAGTATACCTTTATAGTAAAAAGTGTGGATATGTGACTCCTTATGTGTTAAAATAATTAAAGATAATATATTTACTCGAAAACTTACTTTTTTTATAACCAAGATGGGCTGCTGGCCGGTACATATTTTGTGATGATTTAAAAATATATTATTTACCTTTCGATACAAGACAGTAATGGAACATTTGAATTTTAAATAACTTACAACTAATGAATTAGACAATACAAGTATGTAATAGGATAATACCCAATAATGCAACATAAATTGAAATTTTGGAAACATAGATTGAATGTGAAATAGCCAAACCTTTACAAAAACGATACCACTCAGTCATGTTTGTGCCAGTAGGTTGTGTACTTGGGCTTCATTCTTTATTAGAATGACAGGAGACTTGGGGGATTTCCGCACGTATACACGTCCAAACGATGTCCAGCAGAATGCATATGATTTTGTTTTGGCCAAATCGCGGGCAAGAAAGAAAAGTCTAGCTCCTTTGGTTGTCAACTGTTCCGACACGTATATTGGGGTATCACCGCTTGTTTTACAGCCCAGGTGCTTGGCTCTAAGTTTCTCCTTGTTTTTAATATTATAAGCCTTACACTTTTGAAGAATCGTTAATTTAGTAATAATAGCTAAATATAAATATTATCTCCTAAAATTAAAAGATATTGAGATAAATGAGCATATTTTATTAACTCAGTTTCTCTATTAATATCGCTTATCATAATAAGATTAAAAGTTTTATTAATCTTTTCTTTTAAAGTTTTTAAAGCATTTTCGTATCTAATTGCATCAGTATAATCAAGATTACCTGATATACTTTTTATTAAAGATCCTAATCCATTGATCAAACCTCTTTTTACTCGCGAAACTTTAAACATTTGCAATATTTCTGAAATCTTATTTAATTTGCTTGAGAGATATTCTAAATGTGGTTCATATAAGGATAAGGTTTTATTATTAAGCTGGGGACGGTAGTCTTGTAACTGGGAATATACTATACTAATTTTATATTCTATATCTTCTAGGTTTACACGTTGTAAAAAGGAGTGATATTGGTGAATAATCCTGGTCTGTCCAAGTTTGAAAGGTAAGAGTCCTGGTCCGTCGTCAAGTGTCTCAAGTTGGATTTCTTGGGTTCGGCTTAGATGTAGTGTCGTCAGTATTGTCAGTATTGTCCTGTAACAATTGAGCGCTTTTAGGCACTCTTTTCAGACGGGATTTTGCAATAGGTAACTTTTTCTTTCTAGTATAAATATGGATTGGGAGATTAGCCATTACTTTATCGTGGGTATATCTAGGAGCAAGTTTTTGTCTGGATGCTAAAGGATTTTTAACAAATACTGGTTGTTCAGGAAGGTATTCTTTTTCAGGTTCCCTATTCTTATTTCTATTGTCCATTAATTCTTTACGTGTTTCAGTAGTCATGTCCTTTATTAAAGAGTAAGTTGCTTTTAAACGTTCTTTATGATCTAACATATACATAATCTAAGAATACGTAAATGTTCTAATATAGTTGAATGAAATCTTTCAACTATTCCATTTTCGTTCGTATTTGGAGCAACTTTATGATGTTGAATCTTATGTAATCTAACAAATTCACTAAATAATTGATTGGAAAATTCGGGTCCGTTATCGGTTATAATCGTTATGGGTAATCCATGGTGGGTACTATATTGAAGTAAAGCTTGTACTACACTAAGAGCTGTACCATCTTTAAGATAATAAGCTTGGGCATACTTTGAAAATGAATCTACTATGGTCAGAAACTTTTCACTTTGAGCGGTAAATAAGTCTAAATGAATTAATTCAAATGGTCTACTAGCTGGTGGAACTACTTTAAATTGCTGTTTTATGGGGTTCTATCATACTTAGCTTGTCCGCAAATTAAGCATTCGTTAATAAATTTAATATAATAATATAATATAATTTTATTTGCGAAAATATGGTACAATAAGCTGATACAGTTTAACATAGTCTCACATATTTTTGTCGAATTTTTCTCGACGTGCAAATGTTGTCGGTAAGTTAACAATGGTTAGTCAACTCTAGTCAAATATTTTACATTCTAATCATTAGTACATTACACAATAGTCTTATTAATATATTATACAAATTAAAAAAAAAAAGTTTTAAGTCAATTTCACAATAGTACAACTTTTAGTAAATTCTTCAATAATATAAATTAACCAGCTACATTAAATTATTATATAACTGATATCCTTCCTTCTATAAATGTAATACAAAACATATAGCAAGTTATAAAATATTTTATGTAATTCTATAATACTGGTTATACTAAACAAAACTTTTTGTAATTTTGTCTGTCTTCAAAGTATTCTTTATTAGAATAAAAACATTTATCTAGTAGCCAAGAAAATAACTCCTTTTTAAATTTATTATATATGGACAGATCTTTTAATTTTTTCGGTAATGTATTATATATTTTTATTGACATACAAAACACATTTCGACTATAAATTTCTAAATTTTGTTTCGGTATCCAAATTTTATTTTTATGCCTACTAGTTGTATGGTTTTGAATGTCTTGATTTATTGAAAATAGATATTTGTGCTTTCTAACAAATAAACAGACCTCAAATATATAAAGGCATGGTAGGGGAAGTATTTTAAATTTTTTAAATAGGGGTTTACAATGATCTAGATAACCAGCCCCTGCTATAGATCTTATGCATTTTTTTTGGACAATTAATGCTTTGGAGATATCCATAGAATTTCCCCACAGTATTAACCCATATCTCAAGACCGATGCTACATAACCGTGATATGCCATTAAAGCCGTGTTAACAGAAGTTATATTTTTAATTCTCCTTAACGCAAATATAAACCGGTTTAATTTAGTACATACATTTTCAATATGATGTCTCCATTTAATACCACTGTCAATAATAAACCCTAGAAAAGTTGTTGTAGTAACACACTTAATGGGTTCTAATTCATTAATGTTACTATTGATTTTAGTGTTAAATTTTATAATTTTAGTTTTATCTAAGTTAATTTTTAAATGATTTATATTAAGCCAATTAATTATATTATCTAGTTCATTTTTAATTTCGTCATTTATTAGTCCTTTCTTACATTTGATCAACAGAGTAGTGTCATCAGCAAACATTATACATTCGTGTTTTGTTGATTGTGGCATATCGTTAATATACACTAAGAACAGGATTGGGCCAAGAATACTACCCTGTGGAACGCCACTGTTATTCAGCTTAAATTTAGAACGATGTTTTATGATTTTGTTATTGGATATATTAGTTATTTCTGTACACTGTGTTCTGTTTTCTAAATAAGATTTAAACCAGTTATAAGCATTGCCTCTTATGCCACATTTATTTAGTTTATCCAATAGTCGTTTGTGATCAACAAAATCAAATGCCTTACTCATGTCCAAGAATACCGCTGCAGCTGCTAATCCTTGGTCAATAGTCTCACTAACTTGTTTTATAAGAGAAAAACATGCTAATGTCGTTGAACTTCCTTTTGTGAATCCAAATTGTTGCTTTGTTAATATATTATTGCTGCTAAGAAAAGATGTTAATTTCATTTTTAGTAATTTGATCTCTCATATGTGGCCAATAATACTTGTTAGAAAGTGCGAGATAACATTCGTTTATACCACGATGATTGGTTTTACCATCATGATACTTATTAATTATTTCCTGTTGTTTCAAATAATCCTTTATATTTTCTAATTCTTTCTTTGCAGCTACTAAATTCATAGCGGAACTTTTAAACATTCTTTGTAAGATGGGAATAACTGTATACATTGCTGTTGGTGGATTACAAAGAAAAGCTGTTTTAATATTGGGATGGACATATTCTTTTACGGCATTTACTATATCTTCTTCTAAATTTGACTCGGATAATTGAATAGAAATTCTAGTATGAGTATCAAAAGGCTTTGTTAAAATAGGTTTTCTTTTTATATCTCCAACTAAGCTAAAAATTATTTGTCTTTTATATTTATTCAAAGGTTCATCTGTAATTGGTATTTCTAAAATGGGGTTTTCTTCAGAAGTATGAGCGGTAAGTGTTCTGGAATCATCTAACAATTCTGCTATTTCAGGTGCTGTTACAGTACGACTATCATGGGACATTTGAGCTATAATAGATTCTAATTCTAATCCTGGATCTTCATGAACATTTATTTCAATATGAGATAAAGCATCTGCGTTAGTGTTAGCTTTTCCTTGCTTATAAACTATTGTAAAATCATATTCACTAAGCTTTAAGCGCCATCTCGTTAAGCGAGAGTTGGGTTCTTTTAAATTCATGATCCATTGCAAAGGTTTGTGATCCGTGATTATTTTAAATTTTCGGCCAAACAAATAAGGTCTGAAATACTTTGTTGCCCACACTATTGCTAATAACTCTTTTTCAATAGTACTGTAATTAATTTCACTTGAATTTAAAGTTCTAGAGGCATATGTAATGGGTTTATCTGAACCTATAACACATTGGGATAATATATCGCCTATTGCAACATTAGATGCATCTGTAGTTAATATGAATTCCTTTGTAAAATCTGGATATTGTAACACGGTATCATTTAGTAAAAGGGTTTTACAGTGATTGAAACATTTAACATAATTTTCATCTAAAATAATTTTACTATCTTTCTTTAAACATTGGGTCATGGGTTTAGTATTTCTGGCAAAATCTGGAATAAATTTTCTGTAATATCCTAACAAACCAAGAAAACGTTTAATTTCTGTAGGGGTTTTTGGTATGGGGTAGTTTTCAATAGCTCTTATTTTATTTGGATTGGGTTTAACTCCTTCTCTGCTAATAACATGTCCTAAAAATTCTGTTTCTAATTTTAAAAATTCCGATTTATCCATTTGTATCTTAAAGTTTGACTCTCTTAATCTCTGGAATACTTTTTCAAGGTTTACCATATGTTCCTGAAGGGAAGTACTGAAAACTATTATATCGTCAAGGTAAACTAAACATATTTCATTTTGGAGGCCCTTAAGAACGTTGTCCATTACTCTCTGAAAAGTAGCTGGAGAATTCTTAAGTCCCATTGGCATTCTCAAAAATTCGTAATGACCGTTTTCTACGTTAAAAGCTGTTTTGTAAATATCTGATTCATCCATTTCAACTTGATAAAATCCGCTTGATAAATCTAATGTGGTGAAATATTGACATCTGCCTAATTTATCTAATACATCTATACATATAATATCTAAAGTCTATAAAAGCCACAGAACCTAAAAATAACATTTTTGAAAAAAATGTCTGTCTGTCTGTCTGTCTGTCTGTCTGTCTGTCCATATGGGAATGTTTGTCGTCGCATCACGCTAAAACCACTGAATGGAATGAAATGAAATTTGGCAGGCAGGTAGCTTACGACCTGAAGAACATTATTGGAAATTATTATCCCGAAAAACGAAAGGGTTCCCGTGGGATCTTGATAAAATTGTAGCTTCCTATTTGACGGTACTTTAGGCAAACTACTCAACGTATTTAAATGAAACTTGGCACTAAGGTAGATTGTAACATGAAATAACCAACATAATATTTTTAACCGACTTACAAAAAAGGAAGAGGTTTCTCAATTCGTAAATATATGTTTGTTTTTTATGTTTCTTCGCGGATACCTTCATCGTTTATGAAACGATTTTAATTTTTTTTTATGTTGTGTAGGGTATAATTTAAATTTGGTCCCATTGTCACCAAAATGGTGACCTGATGATGGGATCCGTGAGGAATCGAAGGAAATCCTCAAAATTTATGTGGAATAATATATTGATTTTGATTTTTTCTGAAGTAGTCTAAGCATATGTTACCAAACAGTAAGGTTTTGCACCATATCCTGGATCTATAATATCAAAAAATTTCGCGTTTCAGTAAACTATATATTATATGATCTTAAACCCGAAACCCGATATATATATATTGAAAAATTTGGCGCTGCTCTGGCTCACGCCAGAGCAGCGGTAAGCTATATATACAATATACATATATAAATATATATTAAAAAAAATTGAGCAGCGGTGGACTTTTTCTCTTTCTACAATTTTTTTTATCTAATTGTTTTTGTTTTTCATTTTCTGTCCTCAAATAATCGTAGTCTGATCATTCGAGAATTATCCCTACTCAGTCTATACCCATCACTAAAAATCTGAAAATTAAATAATTTTAAACAAAAAAAAACGACTTCAAAAGGTAAACTAAAAGGAACAATTAAATTTACTTCTCACAAAGTAATTCTTATTTTCCAGTACAAGTGAAAATAATTATTACTTTGTGCGAAATAATTTATTATTATACGTAGGTTTTGCAAATACGATTAATGAAGTATAGGCGTAGGATAGTATGTTTTCAAGATATGAATGAGATGTCATAGGTACATTTAAATTAGAAAAGTTATGTCAGTATAAGTAAGATTTATGTTTTTCATGATATTTTTATTTATTAGTTTTCACGGTATAGGTACGGCTTGGGTTTTTTCTTTCTTTTGAACTTTTGTTATTTTGTCGTCTAAAAGAAGTTAGTACTTTAACTGTAAAGTCCCAAAGTAGGCTACATGTTTGTTAGCGGTATTTAGGTAATTAATAAATAAAAAACCGGGCAAGTCCAAGTTGGAATTGCGCACCGAGAGTAGACCTTTAAAAAATTTGGCGCTCGGCGCCAGCAGCGCAGCGTCGGTGTGAAAACGATCATCGTCTGCAGTCGCTGCGGCGTAAAGTCCATACAAATCTTAGTACAGAGATCTTCGTCGCGTATATGAGTGTACTATCAAGAAGTCCCGCCGAAGTCGGTTTATAATACACGGTCATTTTTCGAGCTGGTAGTAGGAATTGTTAGCATTTTCATAGAAAAAATACCTCAAAACATTCACGACAAAAAAGCCATTATTTGACAGTAAACTATTATTATTACTCCATCGGCCTACTTCTTTTGCCTAAGCACGTCTAATACCGTGTATAAAGAAGCATTGCTATAAATTAGTGATTTTAAATATCCAAACGATAGTGTTCATAAACTAAAAATGTACTTGAACTGCTGCCCTAAATCACTTTTCCACGCGTACGAAGTCGCGGGCACAGCTAGTAAATGAATAAAGTTATATCGTTACTATCATTAAATTCTGAAAAGCATGGTATAGTAATAGAATAATCGTTACGAGTTGTAGCATGTACATTTGTTACTTCAAATGGCTCATAATTACAGGGAAAATTGGGGAAATATCTACTAACTGCTTTAGGGCTTATAAACGATTGATTCTCACCGGTATCTATTAAAAGTTTAATTGGAGGATTTTTAATTTCAATGTACGGTAACTGTCTTTGAGTCTGTAAATTAATTTCTATCGTGGTCTGTCTGATTTCGGGGCTTTCCGAAAATTTTGATTATTTTCGTTGTCCTGATGTTCAGAGTTTTCATAGTCATTATAGTCAGTCATTGGTAATGCGGGTTGGTCGTGATAATACTCATAAGGATATTCAACGGGTTCTGAATAGTATTCGTCAGGGGCATAGTACCTATTGTATGGATCTTAACTGTAAGTCTGGTCGTAACATCCATTTAAATTAAGTTGTCGGGATTTAAAATAATTCGATGGGGGTGGATTTCCGTTTTTAGTCCAGTCATGTCCTCTCATAGGTGCTGGCCTAGTTGTAAAATGACTAACGCCACTCATAGGAACGGGTTTATTAGATTGGTTATTGTTAAAATTACTATGGTTATTATTCTGTGCAAAATTATTTCTATTGGGAATTCTAAAGACATTAATCTGTGGATTATAGTTTTGTGGTAATGAACGGAAAATTTTCTGAGTACGGGAAGGTCCTTGATTCGAATTAAACATAGGCTTTGGTTGCCACATATTTTGTGGTCGCTGCTGCCAAAATTGTGGTGTTGATTGCGGAGGGTGAAAAGAACGGGATGGTCCGGGCATATTAAAATTATTATTCATTTTTTGATGGGTATTACGTCTGTCAGTCTGTAAATCATTTCTATCCTGCATGTAAATTATATTAATTTCGTCATGAACAAACTCTAAGGCTTTTTCAATAGTTTCCGGTCGCATACAGCGTATTCTAGAACCTAAGGGATCTTTTAAACCGCGTAGAAAAGATTGTAACGTTAATTTTTTATACAGGTCTCGTTTAGCTTCAATGGTGGTTGGGATGGTCTCATGCAAACTAATATAAGTCATTAATGTACTAAAAATATTCTGGCATTTTTCGTAATATTCCTGAGGGGTAAGTGATCCTTGTGTTAAAAGTGCAAGGTCATTATACAAAGAGGTTTCATCACGTTGATCTGAAAAATTATTCACTAAAGCTGTCCTGATACCTAACCAACTATCGGGTATTCCGTTTGAATTTATTAATCTAGCGGCTGGACCAGTAATTTTATTTAAAATTACATTTATTAAAGCTAAATTAATTAAATTATCATCTGCGGTAATAAAACTTTGAACAAGCTGATCACACAATTTTATAAATCTAGTCAATACATTCGAGTTTCCGTCAAAATCTGGTACTAATCTTAAAGCTTTAAAAATGTCATCCATTGTAGGCATATTTAAATTTAACTTTTCCTCACTAATTTCTCTAATTGTATCAAGTAATTTAAATCTACTACTAATTCTAGGAATCCTTGATTGTCGCGGATGGAAAATCTTGGATATAAATTATAATATAGGATAAAAGAAAGGAGCAAATTCAGAGTGATTCTAAAAGTACTCACAAATGCATTTCGGCTCTTCTCTGGTGTATCGATGGCTGGATACGGTCTTCTGCTGCACGGAGATTCTTCTTAATTCGGTGAAGACTTTTGGAAGTCAAGTAGCGATCGCACGCGCACGATTGCGATTTCCTTTACGAGGGCTACTCCGAATTATCCGTACGACTGCGCCAAAAATGTTGTGCAGCAATCGGACTTCCAAAAAAAAGTCGAAATTTTTAATATAAATTTATTAATTGACTTACAATATAAAAATACTAATTTCTAATTACGACTATTACATTCGACGATTGAATATAAAGTGAAGTTCTTAATTAACAATAAAATAAAATGAAAACTGAGGAACTGCTGACGCTGCCCTCGTGCCGCTGCCGCGTGACATGGTTGATATACTGCGTCGGTGCTGCGTCGGCGATCTCCTTAGGGTACCGTAGCGTAACACACTATACAATGAAAAGATACACAAATAAATAAAAAAATACAACAGTAAAAAAGAAAAACCGCAGACGTAAAAGATAGATAATTAAAGAACGTACAGACAAGAATAACACAACGTAATAAGAAAGAGTGCCTCTTTGAAATGAGAATAGGCAATTCGAGGTTTGCAATTGGTTTGGTAGGTAGTGTAATGTATAAGTTGTCGAAAAGGTATCCACTCAGGTTGATGACCCTGTCTGTGGAAACTGTCAGGCGTTAGACAGACTACTCCAGGCACTTGTAAAATAAGGATATATAGAATAAATCAATATATAAAATTGTTTGTGTGTGGGAACGGGGACAACCAAGCTGCAACGCTGTATTACGCCGCGTGTCTCAGGCCTATCGTTAAACAGCTGTTGGCATCGGACACATCCCGCGCAGTAATAAGGCAGCTATAATATTATGGGGGGGTAGGGCGCACACGCCGGGCGCGGCATTCCGCGCGTGGACCCGCGCAGGGCGGCCGCCGACTCCAGAAATATATAAATGTAAATAATAATGTGTACGTGAATAAGAATAGATACGTGTATAAGGTATAACAGTGATTTGTTTTAATGCCATAAATAAATGATAAAAATAGACATGGAATAAACAGGTAAGTTACCAGGCTGTCATATTTTTGTAAATAAATAAATAAATACCTACTATATTGCATAACTTCATTCAATTTCATTCACCTAAACTGTTATTTACACTTTTTCGTAGCCCCAATATCCACGGAGAAGATGAAATACTAGTCGTACACATACCTTGAAAATTAGGATGCTAAGGAAAGTGTTATGTAGCAGCTATGGTGCAATAGCTATAGCGGATATATACAGGCAATAAAAATAACACTGCTTATCAAAGATAAGAAATAAAGAAATAAATAAAAACCATTTATTTTATCATCACACAACAAATACAGGAACAAGACGAGGAAGACAAATCTAAAGCTAAGTATACATATATATTGTGTGATGCCAAAAATGGACCCTAACTCAGCTATACGTAGCGAGCAAGCCCGCTGCACTGGTATTCTGCCAGGGCCATTGAGTGACATCACTTCTAGGTATATAGAACAAAAAAAATACCAATACACAATTACACAGAACAAAAAAATAAAATAGAAAGAATAAAAAACAAACACGTAAAAAATTTTGAATACACACACACAGACAGAAGGTCTCTAGTCTATGGTAAGATTGTATGACACTTGACACATTTGACATATTGACAGTTCAACACAAATATTTACATTACATGACATAATTACATGGCGTGGTTCTAGGCATGTTCTAAGGCGTGATCTTTGACGTGGCATAAGAATAAAACAATTAATTATAAGTGTGAATTCTAAGTCTATATTACATATATTAACAACAAATAATGGTACGTAAATAATGATTTCGGCAGCCCGGACTCCCAAAAAAAACCGAAATCTTTATTAACTAAACTTATAATTAATTTACAATGATAATATCCGTGATCGATGCTAGATCAGAATAGAATGACGAAAATTAAATTAATACAATAAAATTACAAAACGCGGTAAATGCTGGAACAGCAGAATGATTCCTCGAAGCCGGCACGTTGACCATACACGTGCCGCAGCGTCAGCGATCTTCTTTAGGGTACCGTATGTAATTCCTCCACCCCAAGAGCAGCAACTATTTGAGCACCTTGAGGGAGAATGTTGCTGGAATTTTGTGCTTTCCGGAGCCATCTGGAACAGCATATAGAGGATTGTCCGTTGGTTCCTCTTCTGGCGTAGCAGGATTCTTCCGCAGGTATCGTCGAAGAAATAAGACGACGAAAATTATAATTATACCGGATACAAGTGCATAAATAAATAAATAATAATAAAAATAAAAACCATTTATTTCAGGCTACATGGCCCATATTATAAATACCAGACTAACATACATATAAAATATACTTAAAACTACACTTAAACTACACGTGTTGTCGGCGCCGTGTAGCGCGCTTCATTCCGGAGTCTCCCCCGGAACCTCCGGTAGACCACACCCGTCGGCCAGAACGCCTCCGCCTCGAAGGTGGAAATAAGATGAGTCGGTACTCTCACCACAAAGGAACTATAGTTGACCTTGTGGCGAGACTCCAGACGCTCCACCCTCAAGGGGAGGGATGTCTTCTTACGGATGTAGTCCACTACATCCTTAACCTCCATGGACCAGTGCAGGCGAGACACGTACAGCGGCGTGGAGCGTACTTCACACCGCAGGCGCTGCTCGGGTCCGCAGGGTGCGGTGCCGCGATGGTTGCGGACGGCGGGCTTCTTCTTCCTTCTCTCCACCAGTATGTAGCCCTCCTCATCGCACCTCCTGCTCTCGTCCTTGCCAGATTGAGGAGGCTGAGCCTTGCGGCTTTCCGTAGCCTTGCGGCTGTCCTTATCCCCCTTTTTCTTCGATTCGATTCATAGAGAGGCAACATTGTATGGTACAATGTAGAATCATAGTGCCCGAGACTAATGGGGTTCTGTAGAAGAATTCTATTTTCCAGGTGGTGCAGACTATTGAGATTCAATGAATTAAGAGTAATGTGCGGGATCTCAAAATTTTCATCTTCGGTGAAATTGCTTCGTAGCTCGGTGATCTTCAGCGGCTGTCCCTTGACTTCATCTTCACTATTGGTTATTTTAAAGGTGTCTGTTCGTAGGGAACATTCATGGGGTATGGTTGCTAAGTAGCTGCCAGATAGTGATACGAATTCCTGCCGTTCGCATTGAAGTTCGACTTTCGTGGGCTTTGGGAGGACGATAGTATAATGTCTATCATCTAGTTGTTCCATAGCTTGTCTAGTGATGGAGACTTCTGTGGGGCTGCATGACTTGTCTAAAGATTGATGAATGATAATACTTTGGATGCAATCGGCTTGTTCTCGTGGCTGGTAATAGTTTGTGCTTTCTTTACAGAGAAGGTATTCGCCAATCTTTGGGCATTCGGTTTGCAAGTACATGAAAGATTTCCCATTGGTTGCTATGAAAGGATGTACAGGTATAAAGGTCTGCTGGAATTTATTCGGGACAATGGAAAGCCTATATAAGTCGTAACTATCTTTAGATATAATAGGAACTCTAAAAATTATAACTATTCTTTTACCTATAAAATAACTACCTGGTTTTATAAGATTATAATATTCTCTTAATTCAACATTTAGGATTTCATCATTACTATATATCTCTCTTAGTCTACTAATCATATATTCTAGATTATCTATGCTTATCATACTATGGTGCGTGCTCGCTGCACGAATAAATCCTAAAATATTCTCTATTCTAACTAACTCTAAATATAAATCATCCGTATTTTCGGTGATAATAGCTAATAATTGAGCTAATTTTGCAAATTTAGCTTCAAAAATATAATACTTGTCTATAACTAATTTTAACGTATCATTAATTTTTATTTGATTCTCTGCTATGTTACTAATAAGCTGCGAATATTGACTCATCCATTCTTTATTAATACTTATGTGTTCATTTAATTCAGAAACTAACTTATTTTCATTGCTTTCTAATAATTCTAGGGCTTTATTAAAACTTTCAGCATCTGAATAATCTAAATTACCTGTGAGACCTTTAATTATTAGTGATCCTAGTCCATTTATAAGTCCTCTTTTGACTCTATTAGGTTCTAAAGTTTTTAATTGAGAATCTATTTTTGATAATTTAGTATAGAGATAATCTATTTGAATTTCATAAATAGGCAAAGTTGTATTATCAAGTTTAGTTTTAAAATAATCTAATTGTTCATTTATAGAAATAATACTATTTTCTAATTCCGAAAGTTCTAAATACTGTATAAAAGTATGATAATGAGATATTAGCTTTGATTGACCAAGTTTAAAGGGTAGAAGTCCAGGTCCATTGTCAAGGGTCTCAAGTTTTATCTCTGCTGCCTGCGTCATTGTCATTATCAGTATTAGTCGGTAGTCGGTACCTGTAACAATTTTGATGACTTTGGTACTCGTTTCAGACGACATTTAGCAACAGGTCCTTTTTTCTTGGAAGTGTAAATATGTATGGGTAAGTCTGCTAGGACTGTGTCGTGAGTGTAACGTGGTGCTAACTTCTGTCTAGATGCTAAAGGATTCTTAATGAAAACCTGTTGGTCTGGTACATATTCAGTTTCAGGTTCACGGTTCTTATTTCTATTAGTCATTAAGTTTGTACGGTCAATAGATGTAGCTTCACTAATCATTTTGTATACTGTCTTCATCTGATCTCTATGGGTTAAAATATACTGTTGCATGAGGTGCTCGGTTAAATTAAGATCTAAAGGGTCTCGAGGATCAAAATGACCTCTTATTATATCATGCGGTCTACATTTGGTGAAACTATGAACTGAACTGTTATAAGCAAGGATAGCATAAGGCATTTGATTTACTGTCGGTTCGTCTTTATTTTTCAGGCGAAGGATACGAAGGTGTTCTAATAAGGTGGAATGGAATCTTTCAATAATTCCATTATCGTTAGGTGAGTGAGCTAGTGTCCTGTGATGGTTAATTTTATGGAGTCTTACAAATTCTGCAAAAAGTTGGTTAGTGAATTCAGTCCCGTTATCTGTCACTATAGTCAAAGGTAGTCCATGGTGAGTACTGAAATTTAATAGTCCTTGAATAATGCTTATGGCGGTGCCATCCCGTAAATGGTATGCTTGGCCATACTTGGAAAAGGAATCTACAAAGGTAAGGTATTTTTCAGCTTGTGCCGTAAATAGGTCCATATGAACTATCTCAAAGGGCTTAATTGCAGGTGGTACTATGTAAAACTGTGGTTTAATTGGGTTTCTGTCATATTTAGTCTGTCCGCAAATTGTACACTCATTTATGTATTTAGTAATTTCTTCCCTCATTTTAGGCCAGTAATAACGACGTGACAAGGCTAAATAGCATTCGTTGATGCCTCTATGGTTAGTTTTGCCTTCATGATAGTGTTTAATTATTTCTTGCTGACGTAAATACTCTTTAATATCTTCTAGCTCAGTTTTTGCTAAAACTAGATGCATAGAATTACATTTAAAATTATTTTGTAAAATCGGAATTATTGAATACATGCCTAACGGCGGGGTTATTTTAATGGCAGTTTTTATTTTAGGGTTAACATATTCTTTTATTGCACTTATGACATCTTGTTCTAATGAGGATTCTGAAACTTGAATGTGTGTTCGTGTGTGGGTATCAAAAGGTTTAGTTACTTTCGGTCTTCTTTTTATGTCACCTACTATAGTCAAACAAATCTGTCTATGGAATTTATTTAAGGGTTCGTCTGTAATGGGAATTTCAAGGATGGGATTTTCAGCGGATGTATGTGCTGTTATAGTGGTAGATCCTGATGGTTCAGGTCTTATTGAAACATCTATGCCACATTCTTTAAGGAGTGATTCTATTTCTTCGTTATTAATTTGTACACGGGATAAAGCGTCAGCGTTAGTATTGTACTTCCCTTTTGTATAAATTACTGTATAGTCAAATTCACTAAGTTTCAGTCGCCATCGTGTCAGTCTTGAGTTTGGTTCTTTCAGGTTCATTATCCACTGGAGTGGCTTATGGTCAGTTATAATTTTAAATTTTCTACCGAATAAATAGGGTCTAAAGTACTTAGTTGCCCATACTATTGCCAAAAGTTCTTTCTCGATTGTACTGTAATTTAATTCACTGTCACTTAATGTTCTAGAAGCATAACAAATCGGTTTATCGGAACCTACTGTACCTTGTGAGAGTACTGCACCTAAAGCTACGTTGGATGCGTCTGTCGTCAGAATGAACTCTTTATTGAAGTCTGGGTATTGTAAGATAGGGTCATTAGTAAGTAAGGTTTTACATTTCTCAAAACATTTTACGTATTCAGAGTCTAAAGTTATTTTGTTAGTCTTTTTAAGACACTTAGTCATAGGTTTTGTAAGTCGAGCAAAGTCAGGTATGAATTTTCTATAATAACCTAATAGTCCTAAAAATTGTTTAATTTCTTTTGTCGTTCTAGGTAAAGGATAATTTTCTATGGCTCTAATTTTATCAGGATTCGGCTTAATACCTTCATTACTAATTATATGACCTAAGTAAGCTGTTTCAAGTTTTAAGAATTCAGATTTGTCCATCTGAATTTTGAAATTGGACTCTCTTAATCTGCTAAATACTTTTTCTAAATTAATCATGTGTTCTTGCAAGGATGTACTAAAAACTATTATGTCATCGAGATAAACTAGGCATATCTCATTTTGTAAGCCTCTGAGGATGTTATCCATTACTCTTTGAAATGTCGATGGAGAGTTCTTAAGTCCCATCGGCATACGTAGAAATTCAAAGTGACCATGTTCTACGTTAAATGCTGTCTTTGGTATGTCTTCGGGATTCATCTCAACTTGATAAAAACCAGATGCAAGGTCAAGGGTTGTGAAATATTGACATCTACCTAATTTGTCTAAAACGTCGGTAATGTTGGGAATTGGGTATTTGTCGTCAATGGTCTTGTCATTTAACTTTCTAAAGTCTACTACAAGTCGCCACTTTTGTCTACCAGAAGCGTCAGCTTTCTTTGGGACTACCCAAATGGGTGAGCTCCAAGCAGAGTCAGAAGGTCGTATAATACCTTGGTCGAGCATCTTAGTAATTTGTTCTCTAACTTCTTGACGGTGTACAAAAGGATATCTGTAACTTTTCGTGTAAACGGGGTTCTCGTCATGGGTTCTAATACTATGTTTAATTTTATTGGTGAAAGTTAATGGTTCGCCTTCTATATAAAATATGTCAGCGTAAAATTTACAAAGAGTTTCTAAATTTGCTCGTTCTTCACTATTTAAATGGTCAGTTCTAAGTTTATCTAAAACCTGTTTTACTCTCTCTGGTTCAGGTTCAGTATCGGAACTTTCAAAGTTAAATAAGTCAAGTTGTATAGGTCCGTCGAGTCTTCGTCTGTCATATTTTCAACTTCTACTATACCAGTCTGATCAGTCACAGTTGTAATACACTCATGAATTATGCAATTAGATATGAATTGTTCAGGTATGAATACGTCACCATCGTCATGATAAATCGGTACGCTAATTAAACGAGATGATTTTGCTGGAATTATTTGGTCTGTATTACTTCTTCTACATTGATAACGTAATAACGGAATTTTTGCATTTTCAGTTATTAAAATATCGTCTTTAAGGTCAATTTTACACTTTTCTAACAAATCTAATCCTATTAAACCATCAAAATGATTATGAAATTTGTAGATGAATAATTTTATATTTTTACTGTCATTAAATTCATGAAAACTGGGTATTAAAATGGAATGTTCATGAATGCTAGTTACTCTAGAATTAGTTACTTCAAAAGGGTCATACATTTTCGGAATATTACTGAAATATCTATCAACTGCTTCAGGGCTTATGAATGATTGATTTGCTCCTGTATCAATAAGAAGTTTTAAAGGTGGACTGTTAATTTTAATATAAGGTAATCCTTTTTTGGATTGTATATTTAATTCTATTCTGGTGCGGATTTTCTGTGGCTCTGGTGAAAATCCTGATTTTCTCTACTATTAGATTTTCTCTGCGGAATATTTTTACTAGTGCTAGGCATATTATCATAGCGTGGGTTGTCTTCAATAGGTGGTAAATCGTGTGTTTCACAGTACTGATTGTCATAGTCATAATTAACATATTGTTCATAATAGTCATTATAGTCATAGTCTGTATTGTAGTAATAATCACCGTAATCATTATCATCATTATTATAATCATTATAGTCATAAAATTCATTAAAATTAAGTTCTCTATTTTTAAAATAATTAGAAGGAGGAGGATTGCCAAATTTCTGCCAGTCATGTCCAGGAATTCTAGGTGGTAAGGTTTATCCAACAGACCTCGTTATTTAACAAACCGTACCCTTGTTTGTTCATAAGACCTTTAAAAAAAGCAGAGTTTTCGTCAACCACTCTGACATTGGCGAATCACCTCGGAGCCATTTAAAAGAAGAAGAAGAAGGTTTTGTTACAACTTAGGGCCAGAATTATTCTGTGGATGATTCCTATTAGGTATTCTAAAACCACTATTATAATTAGGCAACGGTGCTCGGAACATTTGCTGAGTACGCGTTGGTTGCATGGGCATGCGCTGATGATGATTATGAAATTGGGGATTAAAATTAGGTTTTTGCCAGCTCGGTCCTGGTAAAAATTTAGGATTAAAGTTATTATTCATAGGAGGAAATTTAGGCATAGGCTGTGTAAATTGTTGGTGTGAGTTGTGTGGTGTTGATGATGATGATGGTTTTCGATCTGTTGCTAAATTATTTCGCTGCTGTAAATACATGACATTCAGTTCATCTTGGACAAATTCCAAAGCCTTCTCGATACTTTCAGGCCTCATACACCGTATACGGGACCCGAGAGGATCTTTTAAACCTCTTACAAATGCTTGTAAAGTTAACTTCCGGTATAAAATTCTTTTCGCTTCTACGGTTGTCTCTAATGTCTCGTGTAACGATACATAGGACATTATAGTGCTAAAAAGGTTTTGGCATTTGTCATAAAATTCTTGCGGTGTTTCATTACTCTGTGTCGCTAATGCTAAGTCATTGTATAAAGCGGTCTCGTCCCTTTGGTCAGAGAAATTATTAATTAAAGTATTCCTAATTCCTATCCAATTTTCAGGAATGCCGTTTGAATTTATTGTACGGGCTGCTGGTCCAGTTATTTTATTTAAAATGCCGTTAATTACACATAAATTCAATAATTCATAGCCTGGATCATTTTTCACTAATTGAAACAAATCTAGGAAGGATATGTGGATTCCCGTCAAATTCTGGAACTGGGCGAAGTGCCTTATATACTGTATCGGGATCCATTTTATAATCTAAACTTAAATTCAAACTACTATTTAAACTTTTATCTAAAATTAATAATCCTTTCTCAATATAATTACTCTGAGGATAATTCGAGCTCCCAGGTAAGTTATTTAAATCTATATTAAATAAATCTACTGGAGGGCGATTCGAGCCTTCACTTAATTGACGATTCGAGTCGACTAAACTATCCCTACGAATTTTAAGCCTGGAGGATGCAGGACTATTTTTCGTGGGACGGAAAATTGTGACGAGGAGAAAGCAACACTGATGGAAAAAAAATCAATGTACTCACATAACTCGTCGACTTCTCTGGTTTTCTTTGAGCTGTACTGAAGTTTGAGTACGCCCCGGCTGCTTCCCTGATGATGTTCGTTATCTCGGTGGACGCTTGAAAGCGAGAGCTAGTTCGACCGCGCGCGGAGTCGATTCTAGAATCTCCGGAAATCTTCTTAAACACGATCTCGTAGCCCCGAGATAAATCCGTAGACTGCGCCAATAATGATTTCGGCAGCCCGGACTCCCAAAAAAAACCGAAAATTATTTAAATCTTTATTAACTAAACTTATAATTAATTTACAATGATAATATCCGTGATCGATGCTAGATCAGAATAGAATGACGAAAATTAAATTAATACAATAAAATTACAAAACGCGGTAAATGCTGGAACAGCAGAATGATTCCTCGAAGCCGGCACGTTGACCATACACGTGCCGCAGCGTCAGCGATCTTCTTTAGGGTACCGTATGTAATTCGTATAACAACAAGCAAGGAAAGAAAAGCAAGTGGACATGATACTGGACGACAATGTGTCTCCCGCCGCTAGAAAACCCTCGCTACTATATCGTGGTGCATTCAACTCGGGTATTTATTAATTGTTTCTGAAGAGTAAGTAGGTGAATCCTATATAACGACTAAACGTTTTTTTTTATTTCAGCACCCGAAGAGAAGGTGGAAGGTTGTTCCAACAGCGGGAGGCCGCATACTTAAAAGATCCACGAAATGCTGCTGAACGGTGCTGTGGTGTTAAAATCTGATAATGGGAGGCTCTAGTTCGCGTGTTAACATCACTTGCCCAGCACAGCTTTTCATACAAGTAAGAAGGCAAACGGGTCAGAATTATGTCGAAAAGAAGCGAAGCAAAATGTAGTTTCCTGTGTTCCTTCATCTTAAGAAGGTTAGCGGTATTAATGAAAGGTGTGACATGAGCACGCGGTGGCACTGTGAAGCAAAAACGCACACAGGCGTTCTGGACTCTTTGTACAAACAACAAGCCTCTCAGTTCTAGCAAGTAAGTTTTGACCCATGACAGTGTCTGCATAGTTGAGTTTGGAAAGCACTAGGGTCTCAATAAGATTTATCCTAAGGTCCTCACTAAGATATGTGCGATACTTGTAAAGATTCTGGAGTCGGTAAAAACAACTGCTAACCACCTCTGACATATGCTGTTCAAACTTAAGGTGTGAATCAAACAGAACCCCCAAGTTACGTGCTACATTGACATATTCAATTTGTTGTCCAGAAATCATGACAACTGGTTGTTTGTCTAGTATGTCAGCAACCTGTTTCTTCGAGCCCAGAACAAGAAACTTAGACTTAGTTGGATTTAATACCAGTCCGCAGGAATTAGACCACTCAGCAATATGTTTTAAGTCTTCATTCAGTTTCTTTACAGCTGCAGGCATATCATTTGGAAAAAAGCTTATATATAATTGGGTGTCATCTGCATACATATGATAATTACTATGAACTATGTTATATAATGCTACCATCAAGAGTAAAAAACTAAAATGGAGCTGGGCAGGCCACATACTAAGAGACAAAGCAGAGAGGTGGACAGGGTTAACAACTGTGTGGATACCTAGAGACAGTATAAAAAGAAAAAGAGGTAGGCCACGGAGAAGATGGACAGACGACTTTAGGAGAGTGGTTGGACACCTCTGGCAAAGACTAACCCAGGAAAGGAAGGAGTGGAAGGAGCTAGGGGAGACCTATGTGTCATCAGGACACGCTGATACAAAAAAGCCAGTGGAATAAATATTGTAATGATGATAAATTTTATGTATTTAGCTAATAGGTTAATAAATAAATAAATAAAAATGTTATATGATATGTCCGCACTGAATAGGATAAATAATAATGGACCAAGAATGGATCCCTGAGGCACACCTCTAGCAACATGAGCGTGATTAGAATATGTTTTTGCACCATTACAGGCTGAGACTACCACCCTTTGCAACCTATTAGACAAGTAGATATGGAATTACTGGATAACAGGAGGTTCAAAGCCATAATATGACAATTTAGAAAGAAGAAGAGGAATACTAATTGTATCAAAAGCAACAACGTGAATGTTAGCGTGGATCGCGTCAAGCCCGCCTTTACTGGACTACCTGAACCCGCTCCACCTACACCTGGTCTATCTACACCTACTCTACCTGCACCTACTCTACCTGCACCTACTATACCCTCACCTTCTACATCTGCACCTGCCTTACCTGCAACCACCGTGCTCTCACAAGCGCCGCTTACGACTACTAGATATTTATTTATTTATTTATTTATTTATTCAATAGATACACCAACAACTTATTGCTAATTACATTAATAACTTAATCTAATACTGTTTGCATAGTTCTATCACAATAGTTAATTACAGGTGTACACAGCATTTAAAGGTAGATCTCCATAAAAATTTAACAATAACATTTTTAGTAGTCAGTTTAAGATTTAATTACATTTCAATAATCGTACACTAACTATAATTAATTAAATCAGTAATATTAAATCATATATGAATGTCAATTTGAATATAAATATGAAAATATGTCAAGTGAGAACAAATACATCTTAGAATTTACAAGACAACTTATGTACTAGAATTTGGATTACATTATCATGCATATAAAAATAAATTAAAATAAAAATTATTAATAAAATAAAATTAAAATATAAGTACTATTTTCTAGAGGCGACAAGTCACACAGTCAACAAGTACAAATTAAGGTCACAATATTAATTGATGTTGTCCTTAATTACTATGTTAGACAATTTTTTCTTAAAGTTCGCTAAAGAGTCGTGAAAAATGTCAATGTCCTGGTGGGCGAGTTTGTTGTAGGAGTCAGTTAATCGGTTCAATGGGGAGTATTTGCCTAGATTGGCGCACTGTATGGTTTAAAAACCAAAATGACTATATTTTTTTAAAGTTATTAATAACTAGCTGACCCTTGCCCACTTCGTTGAGCATAAAAACAGTTTATGATGAAATTCAACTAAAAAAAACAACCCCTAACTCGGGAACGCGGAACCCGCAACGCGGGAACCCGGAACCCGCAGCATGGGAACCCGAAACCCGCAACCCGCAACGCGGGAACGCGGAACCCGCAGCATGGGAACCCAAAACCCGCAACGCGGGAACCCGGAACCCGCAACGCGGGAACCCGGAACCCGCAACGCGGGAACCCGGAACCCGCAACGCGGGAACCCGGAACCCGCAACGCGGGAACCCGGAACCCGCAACGTGGGAACCCGGAACCCGCAACGCGGGAACCCGGAACCCGCAACGCGGGAACCCGGAACCCGCAACGCGGGAACGCGGAACCCGCAACGCGGAATCCGCAACGCGGAACCCGCAACCCGGAACCCGCAACGCGGAACGCGCAACGCGGAACCCGCAACGCGGGAACGCGGAACCCGCAACGCGGGAACCCGGAATCCGCACCAAGGGAACCCGAAACCCGCAACGCGGAACCCGCTACGCGGGAACCCGGAACCCACAAAGCACGCAACAAAAGCAATTGTTAAAAATTGACTATATTTTTTTAAAGTTATTAATAACTAGCTGACCCTTGCCCACTTCGTTGAGCATAAAAACAGTTTATGATGAAATTCAACTAAAAAAAACAACCCCTAACTCGGGAACGCGGAACCCGCAACGCGGGAACCCGGAACCCGCAGCATGGGAACCCGAAACCCGCAACCCGCAACGCGGGAACGCGGAACCCGCAGCATGGGAACCCAAAACCCGCAACGCGGGAACCCGGAACCCGCAACGCGGGAACCCGGAACCCGCAACGCGGGAACCCGGAACCCGCAACGCGGGAACCCGGAACCCGCAACGTGGGAACCCGGAACCCGCAACGCGGGAACCCGGAACCCGCAACGTGGGAACCCGGAACCCGCAACGCGGGAACGCGGAACCCGCAACGCGGAATCCACAACGCGGAACCCGGAACCCGCAACGCGGAACGCGCAACGCGGAACCCGCAACGCGGAACCCGCAACGCGGGAACGCGGAACCCGCAACGCGGGAACCCGGAATCCGCACCAAGGGAACCCGAAACCCGCAACGCGGAACCCGCTACGCGGGAACCCGGAACCCACAAAGCACGCAACAAAAGCAATTGTTAAAAATTAAATTAATATGAAACTGTTAAAACAAATAATTTTATGTATGTACAAAAATAAGTATGTTATAAAAATATATGTAATAATAAATAAATAAATAAAAATATAATGTGTAGTGTATAATAATATGTAAAGTATATATAAAAGGTGTAAAGCATTGGGTTTCATCAAAAATTATTTTGCTGAAACCAATGCAGCAGTAGTAATTAATTATGTTTAAGTAGTAATATATGTAATAGTAATAATATATGTAATAATATATGCAAAAAAAAAAAAAAAAAAAAAAAAAAGCAACTTCGCATATATATGGTTATGCTAAACATAACACTAGCATATATGGCACAAGTTACAAAAATATGTTATTAAATATGAATTAAAAATTAATAGTAAATAATATATAATATAAGTATGCAAGTAATAAGTATATAATATACTGTATGTAATATAGCACAAAAACAAATATAACAAATGTATTTAATTGCATAGTAAAACATAAACAAGTATTCATGAAGATTGTATAAATATATGACTTAATGTAATAAATTTGAGAACTAAATTATAGCGACAGTATGTTTAATATTAAGTAACTAAAAAACCATGTAATAGAACAAGAATATAAATGTAAGATAAAACATATTTAGAAAAAGTGTATAATAAATAGACATTAACATGTAAAGCAAAATGTAACAGACATAAAACAAAAGAAATTGTATACAAACTTGAAATAATGCAGCGATTGTTGTGATGCGAGTTTTAGTGTTCTCGAACGGGAGTTCCAAAAAAAACGATTTTATTTTAGAATTTATTTAAATTAAACTTACTTTTACAAATTATAACTTAATTAATGTCAGATCTATGTTGGATCTACAAGAATATTACAATTAAAATTAAGACTACTGGCTCCGACCGATGTAAGATCTGAAGTGACTAACTAACTTAACATTAAGAGCACGGTCCCACGGAGATGGGACCACCTCGATGATGCGGCATCAGCATTTCCAGGATTTGATGTTTTATTTCATAATTTAAGAAGAAACTGCTTGCATTGTATTTTCTTTATAGTCCAAGAGGTGGCTTCATTTATTATATTCTCAATATTAATCATAGTCCAGGAGCATGTTGGACTGCAACTGACTGATGATGATGATTCTTATAAGAGTACTCGGCAAATTGCTCTAAGTTCATTTTACGTGAGGGGTGCATATGTAACACCTCCCCCCATAGTTCGGCGACTATTTCGAAAGTTTTGATAGGGTTGCCGAAATATCGCTGTGGTCTATTTCTACTTCAGCAGGTGGTCTTCTTTTCTTCAAAGGTATATCGGCATTGTCTTCTACGGCGTGACTCTCGCGAAGGCTTTCGTAGATTCATAGATTTTTCGAAAAAAATCCACCAAGACTGCGCCAGTTTTAGTGTTCTCGAACGGGAGTTCCAAAAAAAAACGATTTTATTTTAGAATTTATTTAAATTAAACTTACTTTTACAAATTATAACTTAATTAATGTCAGATCTATGTTGGATCTACAAGAATATTACAATTAAAATTAAGACTACTGGCTCCGACCGATGTAAGATCTGAAGTGACTAACTAACTTAACATTAAGAGCACGGTCCCACGGAGATGGGACCACCTCGATGATGCGGCATCAGCATTTCCAGGATTTGATGTTTTATTTCATAATTTAAGAAGAAACTGCTTGCATTGTATTTTCTTTATAGTCCAAGAGGTGGCTTCATTTATTATATTCTCAATATTAATCATAGTCCAGGAGCATGTTGGACTGCAACTGACTGATGATGATGATTCTTATAAGAGTACTCGGCAAATTGCTCTAAGTTCATTTTACGTGAGGGGTGCATATGTAACATGCGACGCGGATTGGGGCTGGCGTGGGCCGGTGCCGGGTTATGGCAAACCATAACATTGGTACAAAATATTTTAGCAAATAAAGAGTCACAATAACAACCGATGGGAGACTGGGCGCTGAGCGCGTAATAAATGTAACGACAAGTATAAGGACGAAATGCAACGATAAGTGTAAGGAGAAAAGTGTAACTAGAGTAAGTAAATATCGTATGAAATAAAAGTAAATAATAAATAAATAAGATGGAATACACAAAGTGGAAATGGAAAATGTAATAAGAGACAAAATGTAAAACATACCATAAAAAACTGTAAAATAAATAAAGCAAGAAATTGTCCCTGTTTTCTGATAGGGGGAACAAGTTGGACCCACATTTTACATAGGTCAAAAAAAAAAAAAAAAAAAAAAAAACAACGCGGGGACCCGGAACCCGCAACGCGGGAACCCGGAACCCGCAACGCGGAACCCGCAGCATGGGAACCCGAAACCCGCAACGCGGGAACCCGGAACCCGCAACGCGGGAACCCGGAACCCGCAACGCGGGAACCAGGAACCCGCAACGCGGAAACCCGGAACCCGCAACGCGGGAACCCGGAACCCGCAACGCGGGGACCCGGAACCCGCAACGCGGGAACCCGGAACCCGCAACGCGGAACCCTCAGCATGGGAACCCGAAACCCGCAACGCGGGAACCCGGAACCCGCAACGCGGCAACCCGGAACCCGCAACGCGGGAACCAGGAACCCGCAACGCGGGAACCCGGAACCCGCAACGCGGGAACCCGGGACCCGCAACGCGGGAACCCTGAACCCAAAACGCGGGAACTTGAAACCCGCAACGCGGAACCCGCAACGCGGAACCCGCAACGCGTAACCCGCAACGCGGAACCCGCAACGCGGAACCCGCAACGCGGAACCCACAACGTGAGAACCCTGAACCCGCAACGCGGGAACCCTGAACCCGCAACGCGGGAACCCTGAACCCGCAACGCGGGAACCCGGAACTCGCAACGCGGGAACCCGGAACCCGCAACGCGGAACTCGGAACCCCAAACGCGGGAACCTGGAACCCGCAACGCGGGAACCCGGAAGCCGCAACGCGGGAACCCTGAACCCGCAACGCGGGAACCCGAAACCCGCAACGTGGAACCCGCAACGCGGAACCCGCAACGTGAGAACCCTGAACCCGCAACGCGGAACCCGCAACGCGGGAACCCTGAACCCGCAACGCGGGAACCCTGAACCCGCAACGCGGGAACCCGGAACCCGCAACGCGGGAACCCGGAACCCACAACGCGGGAACCCGGAACCCGCAACGCGGGAACCCGGAACCCGCAACGCGGGAACCCGGAACCCGCAACGCGGGAACCCGGAACCCGCAACGCGGGAACCCGGAACCCGCAACGCGGGAACCCGGAATCCGCAACGCGGGAACCCGGAACCCGCAACGCGGGAACCTGGAACTCGCAACGCGGAACCCGCAGCATGGGAACCCGGAACTCGCAACGCGGAACCCGCAGCATGGGAACCCGAAACCCGCAACGCGGAACCAGCAGCTTGGGAACCCAAAACCCGCAACGCGGAACCCGCAACGCGGAACCCGGAACCCGCAACACGGAAACCCGGAACCCGCAACGCGGAACCCACAACGCGAAACCCAAACACAGAACCCGCAACGCTGACATAATATGGAATAAATAGTATCCTATGTCCGTCTACTTGCTCTAAGCTACTTCCTCACCAATTTTCAGCCATATCGATAAAGCCGTTCTTGAGTTATAAATAATTTAACTAACACGACTTACTTTTATACATATAGATGTATAGATTACTCCTACTAACATAAGCTAAGCCCGGTGAATGTCACAGTCGGTCCAGCCAATTCGGTGATCATGAGTTTGATGACGACGATGATGATGATGAAAAGTAGCCTAAATTAATCCTTATAACTTTAGCTATCTACCAGTGAAAGTCTCGTTAAAATCGGTCCAGCCGTTCCAGAGATTAGCCGGAGCAAAGAGAGACGCTGACAGACATTTTTTTTTAAATTACATTTTCGTTTTTAGTAAATATCGTTGCCAATGCAAAAAAAAGCAGAAGATATCGTTTAAAATGTCATATGTATTTAGAAAAACGTTGCTAATTGAAAGTTACATACTTACTGACACTTCAATTTTATTTGTTTGTATAGATGTATAGATTTGGAAAACTTCTCCAATCTTGGCGTTTTCACTGACGCGGAGCGGGGCGCATAGGAACTTAGTGGTTCCCAAGCGGAGTGGAGCAGAGATTTCGAGCATAGTGATTGGTCAATTCGGGTACCGCAAGCTCCTGTCCGCCTCGCCCCGCGTCAATGGAAACGCAGCCAAACGTCTATAACGTCTACCGGTCGCCATGGTAACAGCGTTGTTTACAAATGGAAAACAAAAATTAGGAAATGCTATACATACCGTATTTATATCAGCTGAAACTATTTGGATTCATGTTTTTGTTAATCCTAATAATTTTTTTAATCCAAATAGTTTAAGCTGATATAAAAACGGTATTTATAGCATTTCATAATTTTTATTTTCCATTTGTAAATAATGACGTTGCCATGACAGCCGTGTCATATAAACTGCCAACGACGTGAATCGATCGAGCCCAGGTTCAAACCCCGCGTGACCATCACGTATTTTCTTCTTTTTTCTAATTTTCTGCTTATTTTTTTCAACATTTTCTTTCATAATAACCTTTTCGTAACAATAACGAACATACCGTAAAAAAATTTGCGAAATTGGTCAAGCCGTTGTCGAAGCGCACACAATGTAAGAAATTTTGGAGGTCGTTTTTTTACACTTTGGGCTACATTTTTGGGGTTTTAGTAAGGAACCCTACTTTTTTTAAACATATAATATAGCCTATGTTCAGCGCTAGGAATGTAGCTTTCCAACGGTGAAAGAATTTTTCATATTGGTTCAGTGGTTTCAGAGCCTATTCCATTCAAACAAACAAACAATCAAACGTTACCTCTTTATAATATTAGTATAGATTAGCATCTCAATTATGCACGCAAATTTCTTATTATCCTTCTCCGTAGGGGGGTGGTGTGGCGTGGCATAAAATGCCCACGCTCGAATGACAAAAGAGGAGGAGGAAGCCGAGCTGTCATGTATAATGACAGCGGGGTATTTCCCTCTCTCCGCTCCCGCGTCTCGAGTGGACTGCCGGGTTTTTGTAAATGTACAAACTCATACTACTAATAATCTGTTGTACAAAACTGTAACTGGAAATAAACCTTATTTACGAGTGTTCCGATGATGCGAGTTTTTATTTGGGGAGTCTCCAGTCGACCTTCTCCGACTTCACCTTCCCCAAAAAGTTAAGGCATTTTGTTTCAAAATTTATTAAAGCTGATTAACATTTTTATCTTTTATTTCATTTTAAAAACCCCAATTAACAATAAAGATTATAATTTTATATATATTTTACATATTTTTCACAAAATTCAATTCTAACGGCCTCTCAGGCCCTACGTCGGTACTAGTGTGACAAAAAGACCACATCGGAAGCTAAATGTTAAAGAAGAAAGATACCTCTCCAGGGATGGATAATATTTCAGATACTATGATTTATTATCTTCCGTATTAGCGTTATATTAGCGTCTTCGTAAATCTCTTTTTTGTGGAAACTTCTTCAAACACACATCATACCTGTACGGTTACTCTCCTGTATGAACACTGATGTGTGTTCGTAAATCTGCTTTTCGTGGAAACTTTTCAAACACACATCACAGCTGTACGGTTTCTCTCCTATGTATGAACACTGCTGTGTTTTCGTAAACCTGTTTTTCGTGCAAACTTCTTCAAACACACATCACAGCTGTACGGTTTCTCTCCTGTATGAACACTGCTGTGACTTCGTAAACCTGCTTTTCGTGCAAACTTCTTCAAACACACATCACAGCTGTATTGTCTGTTTCCCGTATGAACAATACTGTGTGTTTTTAAATCTGGTTTTCGTGCAAACTTTTTCAAACATACATCACAGCTATATGGTTTGTCTTCCGTATGAACACTATGAATGTGATCTGTTAAATTACCTCTTTGTGAAAACTGCTTCAGACATATATCGCAGCTATATGGTTTATCTCCCGTATGAATTCTACTGTGTACTTTTAAATAGCTTTTATTCGAAAACTTCTTCAAACAAACATCACAGCTATATGGTTTCTCTCCTGTATGAACTCTTTTGTGTATTTGCAAATCCCGTTGTTGTATAAACTTCTTCAAACACACATCACAGCTGTATGGTTTGTCTCCCGTATGAACAATACTGTGTATTTTTAAACTAATTTTTCGTGCAAACTTTTTCAAACATACATCACAGCTGTATGGTTTGTCTCCCGTATGAACAATACTGTGTATTTTTAAATTAATTTTTCGTGGAAATTTCTTCAAACACACATCACAGCTGTATGGTTTGTCTCCCGTATGAACACTAATGTGTTGTGTTAAAATGTGTTTTTGTGAAAACTGCTTCAGACATATATCACAGCTGTACGGTTTCTCTCCTGTATGAATAATGCTGTGTGTTCGTAAATCTCCTTTTCGTGAAAACTTCTTCAAACACACATCACAGCTGTATGGTTTCTCTCCAGTATGAACACTAATGTGTTGTGTTAAAATGTGTTTTTGTGAAAACTGCTTCAGACATATATCACAGCTGTACGGTTTCTCTCCTGTATGAATAATGCTGTGTGTTCGTAAATCTCCTTTTCGTGAAAACTTCTTCAAACACACATCACAGCTATATGGTTTCTCTCCTGTATGAACTCTATTGTGTATTTGCAAATCCCGTTGTTGTAAAAACTTCTTCAGACATATATCACAGCTATATGGTTTATCTCCCGTATGAATTCTACTGTGTACTTTTAAATAGCTTTTTTTCGAAAACTTCTTCAAGCATATATCACAGCTATATGGTTTATCTCCCGTATGAACTCTTATGTGATCTGTTAAATGGCCTTTTTGGGAAAACTTCTTCACACATATATCACAGCTATATGGTTTGCCTCCAATATGAACAATATTAATGTGATGTCTTAAATTGCTTTTAAGTGAAAACTTTTTCAAACAAACATCACAGCTATATGGTTTCTCTCCTGTATGAACTCTATTGTGTATTTGCAAATCCCGTTGTTGTAAAAACTTCTTCAAACACACATCACAGCTGTATGGTTTGTCTCCCGTATGAACACTAATGTGTTGTGTTAGAATGTGTTTTTGTGAAAACTGCTTCAGACATATATCACAGCTATACGGTTTATCTCCCGTATGAACTCTACTGTGTACTTTTA
This sequence comes from Celastrina argiolus, assembly GCA_905187575.2. Lineage (NCBI taxonomy): Eukaryota > Metazoa > Arthropoda > Insecta > Lepidoptera > Lycaenidae > Celastrina > Celastrina argiolus. The sequence continues at coordinate 520,329 of LR994581.1, read as the reverse complement.
AATAGCTTTTACTCGAAAACTTCTTCAAACAAACATCACAGCTATATGGTTTCTCTCCTGTATGAACTCTATTGTGTATTTGCAAATCCCGTTGTTGTAAAAACTTCTTCAGACATATATCACAGCTATATGGTTTGTCTCCCATGTGAACTCTGTTGTGTATTTGTAAATCCCGTTTTCGTGAAAACTTCTTCAAACACACGTCACTGCTGTACGGCTCCTCGTGACGGTCTGATGGTGCATCACTGGTCTGTCCTGGCCCTTCCCCGCTATCGGAGATGTCGTAGCCTCGTCCGATACCTAAATAAAGATTTTGTAAATGTTATAAAATATATAATTGCATATTACTATTACTACTACTCTACTTATGAGCTTTTTCTACGCAATGAATTATAAGATAGCTTAATAATATGTCGAGACGGAATACGAATCACCGCCATGTATGTTCCGCGATTTTGTGTCGTTTTCGAGTCATGATTTTTTTTTAATGATTTGCAGAAAAAATGCGGTTGAGTTTTTGTAAATATTTTTTTTTCAAGCTCATCAATTGTAATTTAATGCATAAAAAATCAGCTACCTAACATTAAGGCAAGTAACAATATTTCGATAATGTGATAAATATTTTAATTCCACCAGGTCAGTCGTAATTTTTTAACATTAAAATCAAAAATGTGTAATTTCGAAATCTTCGTATTATTATTATAAGCTTCCATAATAATAATATGAATGTTGTACTTAATAAGAAATTATTAGCCTAAATCAGACCTCAAAGGTAGTGAGGTAGAAATTTCCCTAGTTTTTAAATTAATATACAATTTAAAATAATGCTTATTTTGTCATACCTAAGGCTAATTTAAAGTATGCATGCATCAAATCATAATTTGAAAAAAAATCAAGCGAAATGTCCCCGGAATTTACGAATCTTGGTCGAGTTGCACGTAATCCCTTTTTATCACTACATTACACAGGTAACAGGTACTTAACAGTGAGATAAAAACTGCTCTTTCTCACTGTTAAAAAAATGCTTCTATGTATTTAATTTTTTGTTTTTTTATTTTTAAGATAATCCTCAAAATCCTAACTAGTAATAAATAATTTCAAAAGATTTTTAGATTTAAATGTATCCCAATATTTTTTTTTACATAACATCTCGCAATGTAACAAAGTTCGCATGACTGTTTCGATTAAATCATCGTTTTTTTTTATTATATAAATAATATTTTTTTATTATATTATTACTGCATTAGGCATTAATTTTTTTTTTTTTTTTTTATTCAATTTTAATTTTAGGACGTTTATAAAGAATACATGACGGTCCTATAAGTTTAACTATAATAAGTAAATTTTACTGCCTTATTCTTATAAAATTACTAACCGCCACGAACAATTGTTTCGCTGCGTCGGACGTAGGTTCCGCTAATAATTTATTAAACAGTCCCAAATCATACCGGTTCCGTTTAAGAGACAGTATAAGCTCATGTCTATCATGTTGAAAACGCGAGCATTCTATTAAAAGGTGATACACGTCCTCCACAACTCCACAAGTGTCACATTTGGGGGAGTTTTTCTTTTTCATTAAAAAACCAAATTTATTTATTTATTTATTTATATGACCCGTTCTCAATCTATGTGCAGTAACAATAATTAGTCGAGATAGCTTAGTACAAGAAAACCAGGGTATATGAGGTGGTTCACTTTGAAAACATTTGTACCAGATACCTTTTTCCATAGAACGTTTGTTAAAATATTCCTTCCAAAGACTATAACATGTTAATCTATACTTAGGTAGTAATTCTGAATAATTTGGAAAAATAATATGTTCTGAACCGTATAATAAGGCATTCTTAGCCAAAATGTCAGCCTCCTCATTACCTTTTAGACCTATGTGGGATGGAACCCATTGGAATTTAATTTCTATATCCCTTTCAAGGAGGTCAATCAATTGCGATAGGATTTCATATGCAGTCGATACGCCCCTCCTGCCGGAAGCGCATCGAGTGATATGCTGAAGAGAACTTTTGCTGTCACAACAAATCACAAACTTATCATGCCTAACATAATTAATATAGTTGAGAGCTTTTGAAATTCCAATAAGTTCCACTGACATTATTGAAATATTTGAATTAATTTTAAAACAATTTTGAACAAATATAGCCCGTCTACATTACTCTTACAATTTGGATCATAAAATGCTGCCCCTCGACCAGTACTACTCTTTGAACCATCAGTAAAAATGTAATAGTAATTTTTATATCTTTTATTTAACTCTTTTAAAGTTTCATATTTTAACGAATTAATGTCACATTCTTTCTTAGCCATCTGCATGAAATTTAAATTTGTTTTAATAATGTTTTTAACGTCAATATTAGTAACCCATGTTTTTAACCGAAACATATCCAAAACCGAGGAGGAATAAATCTCCTCATTTAAAGTCTTTTCATAGCACGTAACCAACAGCGGAACTGTTTTATTAATCCAAAAGTTATTAGCTTGACATGCATAATATAAATTTCTGATGCATTTGATAGATTCATTATTAGACCAGGCTCGGACCCTAGAACAATATTTAAAACCTAGGTACATCCTCCTGACGTGTAGCGGTGGTAAGCACAACTCTGACTCCATTGTATGTATTGGTGTACTTCTAATAAATCCACCAATAATGCGTAGGGCTTGATTTTGTAAAATATTAAACTTATTCAGGTGAACTTTTGCACTATTGTCGTATAGGTACGAACCATAATCCAATCTACTACGAATTAGCGATATATACAACCTACGTAAATGCTCTGGGTGTGCACCCCACCCAGATCCCCTCAGGACTTTAAGAATATTTAGGAATCTCTGAACTTTTGCTACTGTATCGTTCGTGTGCTTTCCCCAGCGCAAAGAATTATCTAACCACATACCTAAGTACCTATACTCATAAACGCGTTCAATTTCAATTTCGTTAATTTTTAGACAAATAGGTGTTCTTCGCTGGCCCCTACTAAACACACAAAATTTGGACTTGGTGGTTGATATAGTTAAACCTATTTCGTCTAATATATTCACAAATAAACCAAGAGCATTTTGCAGGTATCTAATACATTTAGGTAAACTTTTGTCACTAATGTAGAAAACAAAGTCGTCCGTAAACTAAATTAATTTTTTTACAAATTTGGGCCGTTGTTATGTTAAATAGAAGGGGAGAGATAGGGTCCCCCTGTGCTAAACCTCTACTCGTATACCTATAGATAGAACCTTGTTTATCTTCTATTTTAAGACATCTGTTACTTAAAAAGTTCCATAGGTATGAAGATATTGATCTTCCAATTCCCATATCGTCCAATAACTTAGTGGTTTTTTCGATTAATATGTTATTATAGGCATTTTCTATGTCAACAAAACATGCGACAGTAGGTACATTATTTGTAATACCCAGCTGAATATGTGAAACAATACGCACTAAACAATCTAACGACGACTGTCCGCTACGGAAACCTGTTATCTGTGGAGATAACAAGTTATTTTTCTCGACAAACCATTCAATTCTTTTATTTATCATGTTATGTAAAATTTTGCATAAACAAGACATCAACGATATCGGTCTAAGTGTTACTATTAAATGAGATGAACAAAATTTAGGTATAGGTACTATAGTAATATTTTTCCACTGTAATGGGATATTAGTGCTATCATTTAATATTCTGTTGTAAATAAAAAGTAAATATCTCTTGACTTTATCTGGCAAATGGTGAATCATAGAATACGTAACTCCATCTTCGCCGGGGGCTGTATCTCGTTTTTTAATACAACAACACATTTCGTGCATAGAAAATTCAGCTTCTAAGATATTATTTGACGAATTAAAAGTAGGCATAGAAGGGGTAACATAATCTGGCGCTAAATTACATAACAATCTATATTTATCTTCCTTTGAAATTTCTTTCTTTTGTGTTTTGTAACCTTTAATCCACCTTAGACGTCTCCACATATCGGTCATCGAAGTTGATTCATCAATACTGTTACACATATTTTGCCAGCTGAGAGTTTTTGCTTTTCTTATTTCTAATTTTGATTTTATCGTTTTTTCTGTTAAAAGCAGGGCTTGAAAGCGGTACAGATATAAAGGTATTATACCGGTACTAAATTACGATATCGCTATAATTTAAAGGTTTGGTCAAAACGGTTGAAATTCACCATTGCGGTATCGCAAAATAACGATATATACCTTTATTATTTTACGGTATGGTTATACCTCATTAACATTATATTTTATCACTACCGTAACCGAAATCATTTCGGTACCGAAAAAATTTTCAGAGCAACGCGGCAACGTCGCACGCGGCGCGGCGTTGTCAATTCGAAACTTTACAGTTTACATGTCGCACAATACGGGATTAGTGGTATTCGTTGCAATTTGCTATTCCTTGATCTTTCATTCGCTCGCTAATTTCGTTGCAGTTTACACGTCGTGTTACGTTGCTAATTTATTTATAATATATTATTAACTAATTCACAGTCATGGGAAGGAAGCGTAAGAACGCAGTTTACGCATACTTTACGTATGATAAAGAAACTAAATATTCCAAATGTTTAATTCCTGGTTGTGAAACAAATGTTAAGGTATGTTACAAGTCGTCTACTAACTAACGTAGATAGTATTTTAAGAGCGCGCAATCAAATTTCATCAACTCGAAATCGCCGCGAGAGCCGATATCGACTCACACAGACGCAAAACAACACGCATGTGTGGGTTAACGCTAGGTCGAGCGTAGGTAGAGCGTGCAAGTAATATTGATACTTTAATTCTAATGAATTACCTATAATTAATTATATTTAATATTAGCTACCATTTCAATACTTCTATAAAATTAAATTGTATTTAAGTTATAAAATACAAATTATACATACTTGACATGCTAGTAATCGCCCGCAGCTCAGTCCGCGTTACTGTCGAACCGTCGGGAACAACTTTCGCGCGATGATTGTGTGAAAAGAGTTTCATGGTGGTTGGTTCAGTAGATGAGACGTGAAGAAGTAACAAACAAACACACGAACAAACAAACCAACTTTGACATTTATAATTTAGGATAAGTAAGTAATGAGAATGAAAAATTCAACAACCTAATTTTTATAAAAATATACCAAGTTATTTATTTTTCATCTTTGATGTCCAGAAATGTTTGTCCCTAAATATTTTACTGACCCACTTCCGACTACCCACTAAAATGTACTAAAATACTAATTTTAGTGGGTAGTCGGAATGGACATGCTTTTTTCAGTGACAAAAATGTTGTCACTGAAAATTTGTTTCCTGTCACAACTATTAGGTAGCCAGGCACAAACAGGTAAGCTATACTAGCATTTTGCAACCGTCTGATTATTGAATGAAAATTAAATAAAATTAAAGATTATTTTTATTAAAAACACGGTGGTTTAGGATTACCTGCGAAATTTGAAAAATAAAATATTGGTGCAACTTGTGTGCGACTGAGAGGTCCCAACCAACCATCCCATGCAATAGAACAGGACAGAGCATAGCAGCTGTTTGAAGTCTGACCATTTCAAGAAAGACAGTGCGCATGCTATATTTTTATTGGAAATGAAAAGGATAACCCATATAAAAAAAATTGTAAAAAGTGCCAATCCTTTCCAAAATAATATTGATTGTAGTTAATGGAATCAGGCGTTACTTTGCGGAAATCCATAGCATACAATTTAAATATATTATATCTAGCAATATCCCGCGAAACAATTATAACCACAACCTGCAAGCAGATGAGTGAGTGTACGCATAGGCATGCGTTTGATGCACCTCCCTCCTCCCACACTGCTTATGCGTACACTCGCAAGCAAAAAACATGAAAACACCACCACCACACAAGCAATAATGTTAACACGATCGTGCAAAGTCCCACCACCATGCAGGTTGCAAAACTCGACGCGCGTTTCGCTCCGACCCCGGAGCATCCTCAGGATGTTGACTTAACGAACATTGTTCGCAGAGTCAACATCCTGAGGATGCTCCGGGGTCGGAGCGAAACGCGCGTCGAGTTTTGCAACCTGCATGGTGGTGGGACTTTGCACGATCGTGTTAACATTATTGCTTGTGTGGTGGTGGTGTTTTCATGTTTTTTGCTTGCGAGTGTACGCATAAGCAGTGTGGGAGGAGGGAGGTGCATCAAACGCATGCCTATGCGTACACTCACTCATCTGCTTGCAGGTTGTGGTTATAATTGTTTCGCGGGATATTGCTAGATATAATATATTTAAATTGTATAATATTGATTGTGATCACTATAAGATGTTGTTAGACCGACCGACTAACCCCTTTTTTTTTTTTTTTTTTTAACGCCGAGAAATGCACTTCCGCATGCCGCGGTGGATGGGGTACTCCGACCGCGGATATGTAGGACTCGCCACGCCCGAAGAGATGGTAAATGGGCGCGGCCACTACCCACTAAAACTCGGCGGTACTCCGACAGTACCGCCATTGGCGAAGCCGCGGGAATTAAAACGAACCGCAACTCCGCCGACGGGGGCCTGCTTGTGGGATTGCAGGTCCTTCACTTGGGGGGCGTTCAAGCGCCCCTTAAACCAAACAGAGGCCCCATTGGGGCCCGCGTAGGCTTTCCATTTTTACTGTCGCGATGCACCGGAATACGAGGCGCATCACGACCCTCTCGGGGACTCAGTGCAATGGGTGACGGCGTCCCCACGCCGCCACCCCGAGCACCCCGGCTACGGCGGTACGTTACGGTCATCATTGTTAACCGCACGTCTTCGCCTGATCCGTCTGCGGGAGGTGTCGGGCGCTGCTCTTTCGCGCAAGCGCTCGGCCTCTTCTTTGGCGGAAATCACCTCTTCCGCGAAGTGTTCGACCGCTTTCCACTCTTCCTCACTGCGCAGCATGGCTTGTATTACAGCTGGCAGTGAGAGGTCCGTTCCGATTGCAGCTTTGAGTGCCGCACGCTGACCGATCCAAGATGGACACGCCGTTAGAGTGTGATCGGCTGTGTCCCTTTCCTCGCCACAATGATGACATCGTGTGTTGTCCTCTCCTCGTTGTCCTCCTCTTTATTCACGACTTCGCACAGGTACCGACCAAAGCATCCGTGTCCGGTCAGCACCAGAGGCCGACTAACCCCTACTTGGCATAACATGTATCTCACAAGTTTTTACTGTAGAGGAACTAAGTAGCGAGACTTGGCAATTTTTACAAGATATGTTTTTGATGGGATCTCAGTTCTTTTTGTAGAAGATTTACTAAACGCGTGTTTTTGTGAAAAGGGCAAATATAGCTTTGTTATCCTATACATTTATATGACATTACAAAGTTAATTATGCAGTTAGTCTAGATAATTCTACAGAAATATTTTTTTTAGGTTTTTCCTTTATTTATACACTAAACACTACTTGTATTCCAAATTTGAAGCTTCTATGTCTGCTAGAAGTGCCTAATACTTTTGATGATCGGTCAGTGAGTGATTGAGTCAGTGACAAAACTAAGAAGTTTGACAAGATAAAATTATTTAACTTCTGTTTCAAATTGAATAACATTTGAAATATACTATGTTTATACAATGCTTTCCTAGTAACTAAAAATGCAGGCTTCTTTTAATCCACAACAAAGTTATAGGGAGTTGAAAGTGGCCTAAACTGCTTCGAGAAATTGATGGTACGGCCATGCTCAAGTTGACAGAAGCACTGCCATGCCCCCAGATACTCGGTTATATTGATGACAGTTACATTAAAGCAGACATACACACAGGGGCTGATGATGATTAGTATAATTTTTAAATATATAAACCACACCACCTTTTAACTAAAGAAACCGCATCAAAATTCATCGATCATTTAGGAACTGCGATATAACAAACAGACTCACAGGGGCTGATGATGATTAGTATAATTTTTAAATATATAAACCACATCAGCTTTCAACAAAAAAAATTGACATCAAAATGTTTTGATTAATTTAGGGGCTGTGATATTACAGACAGACACACAGGGCTGATGATGATTAGTATAATTTTTAAATATATATACCACATCAGCTTTCAACAAAAGAAATTGACATCAAAATCTTTTGATTAATTTAGGGGCTGTGATATTACAGACAGACACACAGGGGCTGATGATGATTAGTATAATTTTTAATATATAAACCACACCACCTTTTAACTAAAGAAACCGCATCAAAATTCATCGATCATTTAGGAACTGCGATATAACAAACAGACTCACAGGGGCTGATGATGATTAGTATAATTTTTAAATATATAAACCACATCAGCTTTCAACAAAAAAATTGACATCAAAATGTTTTGATTAATTTAGGGGCTGTGATATTACAGACAGACACACAGGGCTGATGAAATTAGTATAATTTTTAAATATATAAACCACATCAGCTTTCAACAAAAGAAATTGACATCAAAATCTTTTGATTAATTTAGGGGCTGCGATATTACAGACAGACACACAGGGCCTGATGATGATTAGTATTATTTTTAAATATGTAAACCACATCAGCCTTCAACAAAAGAAATTGACATCAAAATCTTTTGATTAATTTAGGGGCTGCGATATTACAGACAGACACACAGGGACTGATGATGAATAGTATAATTTTTAAATATATAAACCACACCAGCTTTCTGCTAAAGAAAACCGCATCAAAATCTGTAATGCATTTAGGAGCTACGATATGAGAGACAGACACACGGGGGCTGATGATGATTATTATATAAGTTTTATATTTTATAAATAAACTCTGAACACATTACACACTTTTTTTGTGGTAACCTCTTAATGTTTTTTTTTTATATATAATATTATGAACTTTGTAATCGACATAATATAATCTCTGTAAATTTTCCCCATTTCTCATAAAAATATTAATGCTCGTCAAAGCGTCAATTCTGCTTAGTCGCACTACATGTCTATGAGCGGACCAGGTCGGTGAACCTTTATACGTTGACGGTCCAGCGCAGAGCGACACGTCCTCCCCACACGAATTCTCAGCGGGTACTAAATAGATCGCGATTTACATGACGCGTGCGCTTGGTTGAAAACAAGTAATTAAAAAAAAAAAAATGGGATAAACATCGGATTTTAATTAAATAAAAAATAGTGTCAAGTTACCAACAGTATGATTATTAATTATAAAAATAATATCATCGAAGAAATTTAGTTTTTCCAGTAGAAATACTGCACTGAAAAACGTAAATTAGGACATTTTTAAAAGATTTTTTATGCAGTTAACAATACATATATTTTTAATTTTTTATCAACTTTTCATTTAAGGACTTTATAATCTCTTTTATGAAAATAGAAATTAAAATATATTAAAACGATTTAATTGTTATTTTCTTTATCAAAGTGAGCTAAAATCGGCATTTTTGCGATTCGGCGTACCGAAATCTTTAAATTTACTCAAATGTACTACATAAAACTTTAATTTTATGAAACTATTCCAAAAATAAAGAGTTTATCTTAATATATTTCTAATTGTTTTATTTAATTTTGTTATTTTATGCATGTCAGGGGCAGTCAAAAACACCGAAAAACTGAAACATCGTCGTAAATTGAATGCACGCTCTTAACGCACCAATAAAACATAATTAAACATTATAAAACATAATTGCTACGCACTATGAATTTTTTAAAATAAGTAGGTGGTTATATAGGTAATTTAATGGTATCCTTAACTTAACTGTTTCCCAAGTTTTATAACTAAAACTGTCTAAATAAAAACTATTTAGTAATTTACTATTACCTATTTACTAAAAACTATTTAGCAATTTACTATTAACTAAGTACCTACGCAGTACGCTGCGTTACAGGCAGGGCACTCCGCACGACTGTCAGTAATTTTTAACACTCAAGATTCTACGACCAAAGCAATCGGCGTGACTCTGGCGGGCAGCAGGGTACCTACTAATAAAACCGTTATTTTACAAATTTGGGTATCTGAAAAAAATTTGATACCATAATTTTGCGGTACCAAAATAATAGCGGTACCGTTATATAAGGTTACCATAATTTTAAGGTATGACGTCATACCGTTAACCGTTTTTACCGATATTTTTCGGTTATTCAAGCCCTGGTTAAAAGGTTTAGGTTTCTAGGGGTGGGATTTTTTCTAAAATTTGCTAACGCCCGTCTACGTTCTGCGATTAACCTAGATAACATAGGGCTCCAATATGGTTTTGGTTGAAAGTTATTTGTAGGCTTTAAACATATTTTATAACTAGGTATACATTCGTCAGCCGCTTTTAAAATATTATTAAGTAATAAATTATAGCATTCTTGATTATTTAACTCTTCGGGATATAAAACATTTTTAAAATAATTACTAAATAGACTCCAATCAGCTAATTTAAAATTTCGTTTTTGTATTAAGTTATAAGTTTCATGATATTTAAATTTTATCTTAATAATACAATGATCACTGCCTAAATTTTCATTTGTTATTATCCACTCAAAGTCAGATGATAAATCAGCGGATGCAAACGAGATATCTGGCGATGAACTTATTATAACATTATTTACCAATTTAATTCTAGTAGATTGACCCGTATTTAAGGGCACAAAATTATATTCTAACGCGGAGTCATGGACCCATCTACCTCTATTGTCGTTTCGATTTGACCAATCCGTGTGGTGCGCATTGAAGTCACCGCCAATCAAACAATTATTAGAGAATATTTCAAACAAAAAGTCCCAATCTGCTTGAGTAGTTGTACTAGATGGCGAGCAATAAACGGAGATGACGTATTTTAGGGTACCGCAGTTTAATAATTTTATACATAAAATTTCCATACCTGGGTTTTGGTGAGTCACGTCAACAACCTGGGCACTAATTGATTTATGTGTAATTATGGCAATACCTCCGTAACCGTCACTTCTATCCTTTCTATAAATATTATATCCCGAAAAATGTATAATATCTGTTTCGTTTCTTAGCCACGTTTCGGAAATAATAGCCAAATGAATTGTTTCTTGTGTCAATAACAGATCAAAATGTAACAATTTCGGTTTTAAACTACGCGAATTCCATTGAAAGATGTTCAAAGAGTGTAATAATGGTACGGATCGGGCCGGGTCCACTTATGAATACGAGTCACCACTTAAGTAAGTAATGACTTTATTAAGTATTTCTTCTTTTTTATACAACTTTAATATATATTTTATAACATCTTGTATAATAGTAGAAACAATCGACTTAATTTTTTCTTCGAAACTTTCCTCCGATTTCAAAATGTTTAACACCTTTTTCATACATTGACTAATTTTATTTTCTGTACTATTTAATTCACATTCGTTCTCTTTCGTACTGTTACCCAAATTTTGCGTGTCCATATATTCTTCAATGCTATCTCTCCTCTCACATTCTAAGCTATTACTAATTGTCTTCTGTTTTGCTTTTTCAATCTTCTTTTTTGTGTGAATCGTTTTAGAAAATTCATTCTGTGCCAAATTTCCGTCTTCATCGATAGTGTCATCTCTTTCCAGTATCCTCTGATTGGTGTAGTTTTCGTTAGAAGTTGTTCTTGACATTAAAACACTTTTATATGTTTTGTTTCCTTCCTTAGTGACGTCAACTGCATAGCCATTTTGGGACTTACCTATATTTATGTCCACAGTATTTCTTTTTTGTATTTGTATTTCTTTTTTGTATTTGTATTTCATTCTTGCCTTTCGATAAGAAAGGCAAGAATGAAATACAAATACAAAAAAGAATTAAAATAAATTGATAGGGCTTTTCTGTAGGTACAATTTTCTAAGGACATAATGTTTCTAATTTCCTTTTCTTTCAAAAAAACTGGACATTGTTTGAATAAAGCCATGTGTGGACCTTTGCAATTTACACATCTCAGATTATCAGTATCGCAATTCCGGTGGTTTTCACTACATTTGGGACAAGTAGGTTTTTTGGCAGGACATGCACGAGATAAGTGTCCAAATCTCCAGCAGCCGGAGCATTGGCTAACTGGAAATATATATGGTTCCACTTTAAACCTACACCCGTATCCGAAAACATACGAGGGCAAAGTGGAACCTTTGATGCTCAAACGAATAGTCTCACTATCAATCCATCTTCCTTCTTCTGCTAAACGTTTTAATCTTTTAACAGCTATAATCTCAAATTCACACTTCAAATTTTCTAGTGCCTCTTTCTCGTCTATGTCTAAATCAACATGTTTCACTAGGTTATATGATAGGTTAATTTCATCAAACATCTGGCATTGGAAACCCAAGAGCTGTAGGTTTTGGCAATTTAAAAGTTTTTCACATTCTTCTCGTGTTTCAAAATAAACTAAAACCCTATAGGGGCTTTTATAGGTAATTTTCAATATTTTTGTATATTTTCGGATCGAAACATTTTGGCCATACCAAATTGCTTTGGCAAAATCTCTTTAGCTGTAATTGAAACTGCATATTTTTCTTTTCCTGAAGTCATTTCTATTTCTTCATATTTTCCGTCAACTTGTTTGGCTCGTTTACTACTAGTTTTCCTTACAATTGTCGTAAAGGAGTCATATTCTTCTACTTGTTCACTTTCTTGCATCATTCTCTTCTCGGGTCTAGATACTTCAGTCTCCTGAATATCTAAAACTTGTTGATCACAATCTAGGTCTAAATGTTCTTCTACCATGCAATTATTTCCACTTGAATCACTAAAAAGAGTCTCCTCGTCCATTGTCACAAACACACAGGTATATTATAAAAGTTATAGTTATATAATACACAGATATTAATTTTTTGTGAATAGAATAGGTTACGATGTTAATTACGCAATCTTAATCACAGAACGCGTGCGCTTGCATCCATTACTAGCGCGCCACTGTTCTTTTTTGTTCGTTCGATACATTTCTTACTTTAATAATAATTATCCTTAGGAATTACAAAATAAGTACCTAATGATTTTTTTTATCAATTTACTGATTTGGGAAATTTCCACCTCAGTACCTTTAAGGGCTGATTTAAACGAATAATATCGTAATAAGTAGCACTTTATTATTATTATTATGGAAGCTTAAAATACCACGAAGTTTTCTAAATTACTGAGAAACTATGGGACTACCTTTTCAGATTTTTAATTTTAAAGTTGAAAAATCAAGACTGACTAGCTGGAATGAAAATTTATCACATTCAAAAATTTTTTTGTTACTTGCCTTTATGTTAGGAAGCTTATTTTTTAAGCATAAAAGAAAAATTAATGAGCTTGAAACTACACAAAAAATATGTACAAAAACTCACTGGAATCATAAAAAAAAATATAAACTGACCCGTAATTCTTCTGAAAAACGTTTAAAAAATTCGTAACTCGAAAATGACACAAAATCGCGGAACATACATGGAGAGATTCGGATACTCCTCGACATAAGCTATGTATTTTTTTTCGTCATTTTCTGGCCATCCTGTATAATGAAATAATATGTATCTAGTAACTAGCTTATTTTTATGCATGTGGCAACATTAGAAGCTTGTTGACATTTTGTTATCTCCCGATAAAAAAGTTAATTGACACAAATTTATAAGCTGTTGTCGCAAGCCGAGTGAGAGATCAGGGCCTTGATTCAGAACTAAAATGTTCAATGTGTGCTAATGCATTAAGGTCAACGACTTTGTTGACGATTGCACACCTTGGGAATAAGATGGCCACCAGCAATGTTTTTTTAAAATACTCAATGCATTTTGACTATTTATTTATTATATAGATTAAGCTTTTACATTATATATTTAAAAAAAATAACAATATTCCATCTTTTTGCTAAAAGTTGGTGAGCCCGAGCGAGTTTCTTGCGCCGCGCCTGTTCTTCTCGACGGGTGAGGGTTGAACCGAGTGTGCGTTACAACTGCTCCGCCACGGTGGAAATATGATGAAAATGTTCACCCAAAATTTTGACGAAATTTGACAAAATCGAAGTGTCCAAACCAAAAATTTGTCGAAGTAGAAACAAAAAAGTTATAAGGGTTTTAAGTTGGCCGCGCCAACGTAACGTCCACAATGGCGCGGCCATGGAAATCTCAGGAACTACGTGAGTTAGAGATCTAATTCTTTATCTAGTATGAAGAATGAATTTGGCGAAAAAGAAATTATAAACTAGAAATCGCTATTTTAAGAGATATTTACTCAGAAGCCGTGGCGGCGCAGTCGTGCACTTCGTGTTTCTTTAATGTTGATTATTTCTTTATATCATAAGACTTAGTACAAAAAACTGATACAGGAAGTAAGGGCTTAATTTGTCGAAACTAATGAAAGCAATAAATACAACGATATGTTATTTAAACAGACAAATCGGACCGAAACAAAAAATTACGTGGCCGCGCCAACGTAACGCTTCTTTGTACGCTGTTATCTCATTACCTGTAAATGCTAGGATTTCGGTTTTTATATCCATTTATTTGACACATTAACCTGATTAGAATGGCATATCGTTTTACCCTCAGAATGGTTTTCAACGCGTGTAATCTCCAAAAATGTGCTCTCTTATACAATGTTTGAGTAGGGTAACCATAATTTCGATTTTATTTGAGAATACTTTTTACTCTACTAGACGAAAAAGTGTCTATTTCCTAAATAATGCCAACAAATGGAGTTATTGCTATTAGAGAATTATATTATCTTAAAAGTATTTTATGTAAATACTTTTAAGATAATATAATTCTCTAATAGCAAAAATATATTTAGTAAGCAGATAACATTTTAACTTCCCATTACCTGTAACAAGACACAACAATTATGTTAGATTATTGTTAGACATTATAATAAAGACACACAAATCTACAATTTAATGTTATTAAGGTTAATAAAATTACATAGTACATCAACAAAGGGGGTATGAACCAAGGACAAAAGGGATTGGATTATAATTCTCGATCATGATATCTCTAGAGAAGGCTCTTTCCGCGTCTTTGCGTTTTTTACATGCCAATATGCATTTAGCATCCCACCAAGGGGGAGAGGAAACGCGGTTAACATTTAAAGCTCTAGTAGGTATGGTAGCTGATGCACTATCAAAAAGTGCTTATGTTAAATGGGGATATAATGCAAAAACATTATGTTCATCTACAGTTGATAAAGAATAAATTTTCTCTTCAGCCAATGATGCAAATTGTGACTAATCAGCTTCTGAGGTTTTAAATTTAAATCTAGGTGGATCTCAAGGCTCAGCTTTCTCAGCTGGTAGAAAATGATCATAGCTTATAGCCTGAAAAGTTACCAGTGATACGTTATGCTTTGAATAGCGGTCTATGTAGAACCACTGGGGCTACTCCTTTTCTATTGTTTGCCAGAGAGATGAGATCACCTACTGATGCTCGACACGACTTAAGAGCTATTCTCGATAAAGAAAATTTTGTTCCCCAAATTACACCATACCTGCGGTCTTTTATAAGGTCTGATTTCTGTCAGAAGAAATAGTTTATAAAGTAGGAGATAGAGTTTTGGTGCGTACTCACGTTCTCAGTAAAGCAAGAAAAGGAATAACTTCAAAATTTGTACCCAAAAGGGATGGGCCATATGTCATAACTAAGAAATGTAGTCCTACAACTTATTTTATTTCCCCTGTAGAAAATCCCGAAGATTCTCTAGGAAAGTATCATGCCCATGACTTAACCCCGTTTATAGAAAACACTAGTGAGGGAGACTTTCAGCCTAGTCATGTGCCTGTGATACCGAAACGACACCGCGGATGACCAAAAAAATTTCATACCGAACTAGTCCAGGAACGTGGGCGATCTCCTAGACTAGAGGGGGAGTATATCGTCAATAATAATAATAATAATACGTCAACGCGGCAACGGCGTACCGCCGTAATGCCAGCGAGATACAAGGATTAATTACGTTGTGGAGAAGAGGAAGGAGAAATTTTTATTGCTGCAGAAGCGAGCTGTTCCGGCAATCTACAAGCTGGCCCCTAACACTTCTCTTAGAGAAAAGTTTAAGGAAACTGGAATACTAACTGTAGCTTCTCAGTATATCCTCTCTAATGTATTATATGTCAAGAAAAATGTAAACCTGTTTATTAGAAAATGTGATAATCATAATAGAAATACTCGGAATAAGAATAAACTTGTTGTTCCAGTAACTAAACTAAGCAAAGTAAAGAATTCGTTTAAAGGCCAATGTACATACGCCTATACAATACGATCCCAGAAAACGTTCAAAATTTTTCAACCAATAAGTTTAAGAAAGTAGTCAAAGAACGTTTGTGTGTAAAAGCTTACTATAAAGTTAATGATTATATGAATGATAGCACACCTTGGGAATAAAGTAGCCCTCTACAAGGCTACTTATATATAGAATGTACTCATGTTATTTAGTCTTAGTATTGACATATTTAAATATGTAAATTTTATACTTTTTTTTTAAAGATAAATTTTCCATCTTTTTGGTAAAAGATGGCCCCATGCGAGTTTCTTACGCCGGTTCTTCTTGCTGGGCTAGTTCCCGAACCGGTGGTAGGCATCATATAGAAACGACGTTCAGAAAACATTTTTTGTAAAATTTACTCTGAATAAAAATATTTGATTTGATTTGATTGATTTGATTTATTTGTAGAGATGTATTTTTGCCACTTAGATTGAAAGATATAGAATTTTAGAGAGAGGGCTTCGCGCGTTTTACTTAAGTTTTTCCCTTTTTTTTGTTAATTTAATTTTTAGTTTCCTATATAAAACATTAAATTGTTTTATATTCTTTTTTTAGTTTTATTTATTAACAAATAAGCACTACAATAGTTGTTAATAAATTTTCATAATTTGAGAATCAGTGACAGTGAGAATCTGAGAGCTTTCGAGAACTGTGAACATCAAAAAGTGTTATTAAAACTAGTGCATTATTACGTGTAAATAAAAAAGTATTGTGAAGTCCTGTAGTGAGTGTTTAAATTTTTGACAGTCTCTACTAAACATTTTTTTGTGAAAATTCTTCAAACACACATCACAGCTGTGGCTTATCTCTCTTATGAACCCACATCAATGTGTGATTGTAAATTCTATTTCTGTAAAAACTTTCTCAAACACTCATCACAGCTGTACGGGTTGTCTACAGTAAAACAGGAGGTCAATTACACACTGTCCTATAATTCGATACCGACATCATAGACGCGCTGCAGTTCAGGCGGGCAGGCGGGAGGGGGGAGGCACGCTTCCCGCGTTTATTACCATTACAGATAGTATATACAATAATTAATACTGCACCTATGAACTGAGCGCCAAATACAAATATAAAATCATACTTAATATCTAACACGTATGTACCCCCTTAAGTGGTTGCAAATCCCTTTTTCGTGAAAACTTCTACAAACACACATCACAGCTGTGTGATTGATCTCCCATATGAACACTGCTGTGTTTTCGTAAATCTCCTTTTCGTCGAAACTTCTTTAAACACTGTGATAGCTATAAGGTTTGTCACCGATATGACCACTAATATGTGTTTGTAAATTCTTCAAACACACATCACAGCTGTATGGTTTAACTCCCTTATGAGTTCTGTTGTGTACTGTTAAAGAGCTTTTCTGTGAAAACTTCTTCAAACACACATCACAGCTGTATGGTTTGTCTCCCGTATGAACCCTAATGTGTATTCCTAACTCTCCTTTTCGTAAAAACTTCTTTAAGTACACATCACAACTGTATGGTTTGTTTCCCGTATGAACCCTTATGTGTTGTTTTAAATAGCTTTTTTGTAAAAACTTCTTCAAACACACATCACAGCTGTATGGTTTGTCTCCCAAATGAATTTTCTTGTGTACTCTTAAATTGGATTTATGTGAAAACTTCTTCAAACACACGTCACAGCTGTACAGTTTCTCTCCCGTGTGAACCCTAATGTGTTTTCCTAAATCTCCTTTTCGTAAAAATTTCTTTAAGCACACATCACAGCTGTATGGTTTGTTTCCCGTATGAACCCTAATGTGTTCTTTTAAATGGCTTTTTTGTGAAAACTTTTTTAAGCACACATCACAGCTATATGGTTTGTCTCCCATATGAGTTCTGTTGTGTACTGTTAAAGAGCTTTTTTGTAAAAACTTCTTCAAACACACATCACTGATGTATGGTTTGTCTCCCAAATGAATTCTCTTGTGTACTCTTAAATTGGATTTTCGTGAAAACTTCTTCAGACATATATCACAGCTTTAAGGTTTGTCTCCCATGTGAACTCTGTTGTGTATTTGTAAATCCCGTTTTCGTGAAAACTTCTTCAAACACACGTCACTGCTGTACGGCTCCTCGTTACGGTCTGATGGTGCATCACTGGTCTGTCCTGGCCCTTCCCCGCTATCGGAGATGCCGTAGCCTCGTCCGATACCTAAATAAAGATTTTGTAAATGTTATCTATACATATAATAAATCTGTAGAGGGGTCATGTCTGTACATAAAAGAATATTTAAGTGAAAATTAAAAAAGGGGGTCTATAAAAGCCACAGAAACTAAAAATAACATTTTTTAACAAAATGTCTGTCTGTCTGTCCATATGGGAATGTTTGTCGTCGCATCACGCTAAAACCACAGAATGGAATGAAATGAAATTTGGCAGGCAGGTAACTTACGACCTGAAGAGCATTATTGGAAATTGTTATCCCGAAAAACGAAAAGGTTCCCGTGGGATCTTCAAAAAATTGTAGCAACCTATTTGACGGTATTTCAGTCATTCTACTCAACGTATTTTAATGCAATTTAGCAAGCAGGTAGCTTATAATCTGAAGAGCGTTATTGGAAATCGTTATCCCGAAAAACGAAAGGGTTCCCGTGGGATCTTCAAAAAATTGTAGCTACCTGTTTGACGGTATTTCAGCCAAACTACTCAACGTATTTAAATGAAATTTGGCAGACAGGTAGCTTATGATCTGAAGAGCATTATTGGAAATTGTGATCCTGAAAAACGAAAGGAGTCCCGTGGGATCTTCAAAAAATCTTAGCTACCTATTTGAAGGTATTTCAGCCAAACTACTCAACGTATTTAAATGAAATTTGGCAGCCTGGTAGCTTATGATCTGAAAAGCATTACTAGAAAATTATTATCCCGAAAAACGAAAGCCTTCCTGTGGGATCTTCAAAAAATTGTAGCTACCTATTTGACGGTATTTCAACCAAACTACTCAACGTATTTAAATGAAATTGGGCAGGCAGGTCGCTTATGACCTTAAGAGCATTATTGGAAATTATTATCCCGAAAAACGAAAGGGTTCCCGTGGGATCTTCAAAAAATTGTAGCTACCTATTTGACGGTACTTTAGCCAAACTACTCAACGTATTTAAATGAAACTTGGCACAAAGGTAGATTGTAACATGAAATAACCAACATAATATTTTTAACCGACTTACAAAAAAGGAAGAGGTTTCTCAATTCGTAAATATATGTTTGTTTTTTGTTTCTTCGCGGATACCTTCATCGTTTCGTTTCGATTTTAATTTTTTTTTATGTTGTGTAGGGTATAATTTAAATTTGGTCCCATTGTCACCAAAATGGTGACCTGATGATGGGATCCGTGAGGAATCGAAGGAAATCCTCAAAATTTATGTGGAATAATATATTGATTTTGATTTTTTCTGAAGTAGTCTAAGCATATGTTACCAAACAGTAAGGTTTTGCACCATATCCTGGATCTTCAATATCAAAAAATTTCGCGTTTCAGTATATATATATATATATATATATATTGAAAAATTTCGCAGCGATAGACTTTTTCTCTTTCTACAATTTTTTTTATCTAATCGTTTTTGTATTTCATTTTCCGTCCTCAAATAATCGTCGTGTGATCATTCGAGAATTATCCCTACTCAGTCTATACCCATCACTAAAAATCTGAAAATTAAATAATTTTAAACAAAAAAAAACGACTTCAAAAGGTAAACTAAAAGGAACAATTAAATTTACTTCGCACAAAGTAATTCTTATTTTCCAGTACAAGTGAAAATAGTGATTACTTTGTGCGAAGTAATTTATTATTATACTTAGGTTTTGCAAATACGATTAATAAAGTATAGGTGTAGGATAGTTTTTTTTCAAGATATGAATGAGATGTCATAGGTACATTTAAATTAGAAAAGTTATGTCAATATAAGTAAGATTTATGTTTTACATGATATTTTTATTTATTAGTTTTCATGCTAGGTACGGCTTGGGTTTTTTCTTTCTTTTGAACTTTTGTTATTTTGTCGTCTAAAAGAAGTTAGTACTTTAACCGTAAAGTCCCAAAGTAGGCTACATGTTTGCTAGCGTAGGTAATTAATAAATAAAAACCGGGCAAGTCCGAGTTGGAATTGCGCACCGAGAGTAGACTTTTAAAAAATGTGGCGCTCGGCGCCAGCAGCGCAGCGTCGGTGTGAAAACGATCATCGTCTGCAGTCGCTGCGGCGTAAAGTCCATACAAATCTCAGTACAGAGATTTTCGTCGCGTATATGAGCGTACAATCAAGTAGTTCCGTTCGCATAAAAGAAAAAAAAAAGATTATACATACAAACGAATTAAGAACCTCCTCCTTTTTTGAAGTCGGTTTATAATACACAGTAATTTTTCGAGCTGGTAGTAGGAATTGTTAGCATTTTCATAGATAAATAATAGTTTAAAAAAACTAAAAAAACACGCTTATTGCATTGTCATCGGTCCTTGATACGTATGCAAAGTTTCAAATTAATCAGACTTCTGGAAACTGGTGAAAATTAAGTTCAAAGATTCCGTTACATAGATACAACCCAAGCTAATAAAAGCGTGTTAAAAATACCTCAAAACATTCACAACAAAAACGGCCATTATTTGACAGTAAACTATTATTATTACTCCATCGGCCTACTTCTTTTACCTATGCACGTCTTTATACCGTGTATAAAGAAGCATCACTATAAATTAGTGATTTTAAATATCCAAACGACAGTGTTCATAAACTAAAAATGTATTTGAACTGCTGCCCTAAATCACTTTGCCACGTGTACGAAGTTGCGGGCACAGCTAGTATTTAATATAAATAAAATACTATTCGGCACATTTATTTTTATGATTACTGGCTTGCCTCTTGACGATTTTATTGAAACTCAGTCTAACGCAATACATTTTCGAGTTCTGTTGCAGGTATCTACTTTGCGTTGCAGGTAAAAAAAAATGGCACCTGTACATTTTTGTTCAGTTAGTACATAATTATTGTAGCAAAAGAAAATGCCTCTGAAAGAAACACAGATTCCACACTATCTCCATATAGTGTAAGCAAATTGCGTCTACAAATCGTTGCATTACCTTCACAACCTCGTATCTATAAAACTAATGCCCGTTTTCACCAACTGTCTCCTAACTTAAGGTGTCTCTTAAGAGCTATTTAGGGAATCTCTTAAGAAAAATGGTTTTCACCAACGCTTAGGTGTCACCTAAGGCCTTAGGGAGCCCCCTAACTTTAGGGGCCCGATATTTCACTACTTAACTGTCACCTAACTCATATCTGTCACCTAACAAATATTATTGCGATTGAAAATATTTCAATCCCTTGAAATGGAAGACGATCTAAGCTAGTTTTTGGAAACTTTAGACGCCGTTGAAGTTATTGAATTGTTTAATACGGATTTGTTGCCGAAAATACCCCGTTTATGTCGCCAATGAAATCTATAAATACGTTGATATCGACTTCTTCATGTAATACAGGTTGACGAAACAGAGCGTAATAAGTATTTTTACGAAAACTTGAACATATTCTGAAGTACCTATGAACATAATAGTACCTAGGCAGTTACTATTCATTTATATTTTACACGCTTGAAATTAGTTACCAATGCAATGCATCATTTTCTGATTATTATGTCGAAAACAAATCAGTGAATATTTTCAATTTGTAAATTAAGTACCTGTACAACTACCTGCTTGGATATTTCAATTTTTATCTCTCTGATACAATTTCATACAAAAAGTAAACTATGTCACAAGTTATGGCAGGCAAAACATACTTTATTACCTAATACTAAAATAGTTTTTAATTTTAGAAATAAATCAGTAAGTAGGTACTTACTTATCACTTAAAAATCAAATATTAACGACTAAGATAATATTATGCCACAGGCAATTTTCTCTCGACTGTTGGTGACTTGTCTAGCATCAGTGTTACTTGTTGCCGCGCATTGTTAAACAAGTTTCTGCTTCTATGGTAACAGTAAGAAAGGAATACATAAAATTACTTGATTCCAAATGTCATTGGTTGCATTAGATTGTACACACATCAAAATACAATCACCTAGTTAACTTATTCCATAATCTATACTAAAACAAAACTAAATTAATGCTTAAATACACTTGTGTATACTATTTATTATCCTAGGTTTCAAAAGTAAAAGTACACTATAATATTAATATAGTTCAAATATAATGTATTATTAATTATAAAATGAATAATTAACTAATTCATAGTACTACTATTAATGTTACCAGGTGGCAATATTGCAGAATAGATTGGAAACTGCAAGGCTTATAATATATCTATTAATGTACAAACTATAATATGTGATGCTAATCTACTGATCACTGATGTTTGCCTGTTGGCCAGGATCAACATGCCACTCCACTTTATATCAAAATGGTAGTGGGTATTACAAATTTAAAGAACGTATTTATGGACTATCATACCTTTTAGGTGATAGTGGATATCCATAAAGGTAGAAAAATTTGTCTAATCAAAATGATGGTAAATAATTACACTTTATTTAATGTAAAATCACTTTAATGGTTTTAGTTTGATTTGTTACTATTAAAATTAATATGTTGCTTTACACTCATTAAAAACTTTAATATTATAATATAATTTTTTAATTTTATTCTTGTCCGTAGAACCACCTGCAACAATTTAAAGATTTCACAATTATTGTTATTGACTTGGACAACACAATCATCATAAATGTGCCACATATTTAGTGCCTTCAATTATGTACTTATATACATATATAAATTTTTTAATTTGTAAGAGAAGGTAATTGAATTGCAATCTGTGTTCAATTTTGAATTGCAGTCATCGTCTCACTCCATACTTAAATCTCATTAATCAGGGTGAGAGAAAATATAATGAAGTACATAATAAAACATTCTTGTTTTATTATGTGAACACAGTGGAGCGACAGTATGGTATTTTAAAAAGATTTCTTGTGCTAGGTGTAGGCTTACGGCTTAAACTTAATACCACAGTAATTTTGGCAATGATTGGCATGGAATAATTTGGCAATACCAAATTTAGAACAATTAATAGAAAATTAGACAAGTTTCTACCACCATTGATCCTAGTTACTTATGATTTTCACAGAAATTACATACTTTAGTCAAAATTTTTAAAGGTTATAATTTATATGCCATTGAGTACTGTATGTTTAGATAATAAATAATTTTATTTGTACAAATACCTTTTAGTAATAATTGATATACTGCGAGCCTAATACTTTAACAATCTATTATTTTCGTCTGCAGAAAAGTTTAGACTTATATAGCGCTTTTCCGCTTTGCTTATAATAATTGTAATTACTAAAACATACTAATAATACAAAAAACTATATAGTAATTAACTACTAAGGATTAAATGAAGTATTTGGAGGCTGTAACACCTTGAACACGTAGAAAAATACGCAAACAGCATCAAAGCCATCAAATCAAAATATTACAGGGGGCTGACAGTGTAGTTCCATTTGTTACGTTTTGGCGCTGCGGTCGAAAGCAAAATGGCGTCGTTTTGTGACGTCACACACGTAAAGTTCCTGTTTCCTGTTTGTAGTGTCAAAATATGATCTATGTTGTCAAACATAGATTAGAGTAATTTTGTTGTCAAAACTCAAATATGGCCGCGTGTAGTTTGTTAGTGTTTTGTTTATCCTCGTTTCTTGCTTGATTTGATCCAAAATATTCAATTACTCCGCAGATTATTGATACATTATATCAATCTTTTATAGTGTGTTAATTAATTTAGTGTAAATCTTCTTCATTTTTCGTTTTAAGGGACTATTTAAGTCTTGTGTCGGCGGTTGCAACGCAACTATTAGTTCACAGGTGAGTTTTACTTTTAACACGTTATAGTTAGAGCTAGTGTAATATAAAGTATGAACAATATAATATAATTATACTTAATCTTTGACTCATTAAGTTTGCCAATGTTTTTTGCTTTTATATATCAATATTAATCTTAACTGTACTCATTTGTTTCAGACAGAAATACCCCTAGGCCTTAGTGATAACAATTATTACAAAGAGAACTCCAATGAGGATGTAAATGCTTCTGATGAAATGTTGGTCATTGGAAGAGCGGGTATGTATTAAGTACTATGGCATTTTGACACTCATTCTATATGATATTTTAACATATCAAAAGATACTGAAATTGTTTTATTTTTGTGAAATACCAAGGTTTAGTGGTTTGGAACTTGGCTCAGGAATTGGAGGTTGTGGGTATCAATAACTTCATTGAAACAACAAAAAATTTATGTAACACTTGTTTAACATTTATGAAAAGATGGTATTTTCATAAATGTTAAACAAGTGTTATGGCAGTTTAAGCATATTTGATAGCAGAATATTATTGCAGTTTTATTTAGGGTAATCAACTTATAGTGCTGAAGGACAAAACTAGTTAATCTATTTTTGCTAATTAACTATAGTTTTTACTAGAAACCCTCCTTGTTTTGTTGTTGTTGATGGCCGGACTAAGTGACCGGCCAACTTATGTATTGTTTTTTCATCTTAAATATTGTGTTATTTATTTACAGAAGTGACTGATCAACTTTTGTGTCATCAAAGAAATGAAAACAATTGAAATATGAGCACACTTCAAGTAAGGCAAGTGGCCTTAGAAACAGGAAAACCTGGACTTGTGTGTTACCATCACTAGATGGTTGGATTACGACATTAGAGAGTTTTATTAGGATAATTATTAAAATATTATTAAAAAAATATTCTGTTAAATATTAATGTTCTTGCTATATCAATCAGGGCTTATTAGAAATTCAGAAAAAAAATCAATAAATAAATGATAAATGCAACCTGTTTTTATTTTGTATTACTTATTATAAAAATAAATTACCTGAACTACAAAAACCTACCTACAAAAAAAATCGATACCTCACTAAAGTATCGATAGCTGGACTCGATTATTCAACCACTTATACAATGTGTGTTTGTAGTCTGTGATGTGCTATGGTCTGTGGTGTGCGGTCAAAATGACAGATGCTACAGTGCTGCCAAAACGTAACAACTGGAAACTCGGTAAAATATAGCTGTCGCATCTGTTACGTAGTAACTAATTCTTAATCTGTGAATATTATGAACAACTGACATTATTACTTTTTAATTTACACTACAGTATAGTATTAAACACGCTTTATGTCATAGTTTTACCAATTTGGCTATTGAAACCACTGAATAATTTACTAAAACATGCAAAACTACACTAACTTGGATGTATTTATGTTTTATTATTTATATGTTAATTATTTATACTAGAATTTTGAATGGTTACATTTATCGATTAATAATCGATAGTATGAGCGCAAATTAAAAAAAAAATAATGTCACCTAACTAGGAGTTCCCTAGTTAGGTGTTACTTATCTTGGTGAAAATGAAATTAGGTAGGAGACGATTTTAGGAGATCACTTAGCTAAAGAGTCACTTACATAAGAATAGTTTAGGAGACAGTTGGTGAAAACGGGCATAAAACTTTTTAGTAGACAAAAATTTTATTATGACATGGATTTTGTTTTAAATGAGGTTCAGTTATGTACAGTATGACATCGAAAATCCATGTCATAATCTATACTAATATTATAAAGCGGAAGAGTTTGTTTGTTTGTTAAAAAGTGCTTAGCGTACTGGCGGACCAGTAGTTCAAGAGATTATTTGTTTAAACGCGTAACAAAGAAATATTTTTCCAATCGGAATTGGAAAAATATTTCTTTCTATGGATAGTCCATTTAAAGAGGAAGGC
This sequence comes from Celastrina argiolus, assembly GCA_905187575.2. NCBI lineage: Eukaryota > Metazoa > Arthropoda > Insecta > Lepidoptera > Lycaenidae > Celastrina > Celastrina argiolus. The sequence continues at coordinate 494,390 of LR994581.1, read as the reverse complement.
TTTAGGCTATATAACATTACGCTGCAACCAATAGGAGCGAAGCGTCAGTGAGAAATGTTGAAAAAACGGGGAAAATTAAACTTAAACGCTTAAACGGTTTAAGTCACTCAAAAACCACGCGAACGAAGTCGCAGGGCACAGCTAGTAAAATATATAATTGCATATTACTTATGAGCTTTTTCTATGCAATGAATTGTATAGGATGGCCAAGAAAGTGATGTCCAAAAAAAAATTAGATAGCTTATTATTATGTCGAGAGGGAATACGAATCACCGCCATGTATGTTCCGCGATTTTGTGTTGTTTTTCAAGCTCATCAATTGTAATTTAATGCATAAAAAATCAGCTACCTTACATTAAGGCAAGTAACGATATTTCGATAATGTGATAAATATTTTAATTCCACCAGGAGTTATGTAACCACAACATAGCCCTATTCACAGAATGAAGCCGACACTATTATAAACATCCGTTGTTTAATAGGCGAAATAACTTAACTCAGGTCAGTCGTAATTTTTTAACATTAAAATCAAAAATGTGTAATTTCGAAATCTTCGTACTATTATTATAAGCTTCCATAATAATAATTTAATATGAATGTTGTACTTAATAAGAAATTATTAGCCTAAGGGCCGATTTTTCAACCGTCAGATAACTTTTATATGTCGAATAAACATGTGACTTTGACATTTGTTTCATACAAAATCTGTCAAAGTCACATATTTATTCCTTAGGTAAAAGTTATCTGATGATTGAAAAATCGGCCCTAAATCAGACCTCAAAGGTAGTGAGGTAGAAATTTCCCAAGTTTTGAAATTAATTTACAATTTAAAATAATGCTTATTTTGTCACACCTAAGGCTAATTTAAAGTATGCATGCATCAAATCATAATTTGAAAAAAAAATCAAGCGAAATGTCCCCGGAATTTACGAATATTAGTCGAGTTGCACGTAATCCCTTTTTATCACTACATTACACAGGTAACAGTGAGATAAAAACTGCTCTTTCTCACTGTTAAAAAAAATGCTTTTAAAAAGAACAGCACAGTAACACAATAGACGAACAAACAAGAAGATATAAATCACTAATGAATACAAAAATCCTTGCAAAACTTTATAACGAGCCGAACACTTGCATCAAGCACTCAACGAAATCGCAAAGTCACTAGATTATATTATTGTAGTTATTTTATACGATTTAATATTGGCAACCCATGACGTCACTTCCATACTAATAAATTGTCATACAATTTATTATCTTAACTAAAGTACGAATAATTAAATATTATAATTATGTGCCTATTGATAAAGGATTAATATTTGTTTACCTAATAATTATATTATATTATATCCAGTATAATTATAATGATACCGGATATAATATAATAGTCATACTGACTTTCTTGCCCTAACGATTGTCAATAATATATAAGGGCGTAATTTTCCGTTATCTTGAGACTGAAGAATAGATTGATACTGTTGTAAAGCAGAGATTCTGTCCGATGAAATAGAAGTATGGATCATTTGTCTGGAGCATTTGTTTTTATTTACGTCCGTCACCTAACATCTTTCTTGTATGCACATTTTAATAATAGGTATATAAAATAGCCAAAAAGTTAAAAAATATATTTCTACGATAATGGCGCCATTTTCAGATATCTAATACTATTAAGATTTTAGAACTAAAACTAAAAAAAATCATTAATCTTTAACAAAATCAATTAATGTAGCATGCTCAACACAATTTCAACATCAACAATTATTTGTTGACGTTGAAACTGGGTCTGTTCAGATTATTATCTATAATAAAATTAAGTTAATTTACCTTACATAAGTAAGGATGGATTAAATTAACAGCGGAGTCAAATTCCTTGAGCTCATTCAATAACAGGAATACAGAAGAGATAACGTAGAACGTTCAACGAGTAAAGGAAAAGCAGCAACAAAAAATAATAGGTCTCGCGATAGATGGCGTTGCACGGCTCAAACGGTTAATATTAATGCATATATAATTAGTTTCAACTTTTACCAATAGATGTCACTATCATAGCTGTTAAGAAATTTTCTAAATTTTAAAATTTGTGAGAATCCGAGAACTTTCGAGAACTGTGAGTATTAAAAAGTGTTATTTAAACTAGTGCTACATTACGTGTGAATAAACAAGTACTGTGAAGTGTAGTGGGCATTTAATTTTTTTTACAGTATTACACATCACAGCTCTATGGTTCGTCTCCCGTTTGAACACTATTGTCTCATTGTAAATGTTCTTTTCGTGAAAATTTACTAACACACATCACAGCTGTATGGTTTGTCTCCCGTATGAACATTATTGTGTCTTTTTAAAGCCGATTTTTTGTGAAAACTTCTTCAAACACACATCACAGCTATATGGTTTGTCTTCCATATGAATTCTCTTGTTTTCTTTAATAGCTTTTTCGTAAAAACTTCTTCAAACACACATCACAGCTGTATAGTTTGTCTCCCATATGAACCCTAATGTGTTTTCCTAAATCTGCTTTTGCCATCTTATAGGTAGTTCATTGATAGCCCTTTACTAAAAAAACCATTCGGACGGGAATCAATGAAATCTTCAATGAATTGGACTAAGTAAAACAAATTGAATTCTTACTTTTCAAAAGACTTTTATTAATAAAATTACAAAAACTCTACTTTTTATTCTTAACTATGGAGCCTTTTCTTGAGTACTACTCGTAGAATCTAATAGCACATAGTATTAGACACATAGTATTATTAGGCACACAGTCTTTTTAATTTATAAGCCTACAATATAACTAGTATAAAACCCTAACAATTTGGTAAAAACAAACAATAATAAGACATATCTTAATGCCTTAAGTTTCTAGAGTCTTGAAAATAGAAATCTGCATGTTCCATACATATTATGGGCTTGTGACATTTTTTTTACGGACGTGTCACTCAATTTGTAGCCGACGCAGGACTAAATGTTTCGCACGGATCGGAGCAGCAACGTTGTATTTGCAGCTACTGAGAAAACCAACTCGCGCGTTTTTTTTCGTTTAGAAATTACAACGATTTTTTACCGCGGGGGTATGTCATACCCCACCTCGTATATGGAGGGTCGATGAAAAAATATGAGTTATATCCTTAACATAAATAACTTAAAATAAATAAAATTCTGCATATAATTAGTTTCAACTCTTACCGATAAATGTCACTATCATAGTTGTCAATAAATTTTCATAATTCTAGAATTACTTAGTAAGAATCTGAGAACGGTGAGTATTACAATTTGTAGTAGTGGATTGAAGTTTGTAGTGAGTGCTTCATTTTTTGACAATGTTTTTCTAAATATTTTTTTAGTGAAAACTTCTTCAAACACACATTACATCTATATGGTTTGTCTCCCTTATGAACACTATTAATGTGATCTGTTAAATTGACTTTTTGTGAAAACTGCTTCAGACATATATCACAGCTATATGGTTTAACTCCCGTATGAACTCTACTGTGTACTCTTAAAGACCCTTTTTGCGAAAACTTCTTTAAACAAACATCACAGCTGTATGGTTTGTCTCCCGTATGAACCCTAATGTGTATTTTTAAATATTTTTTTCGTGGAAACTTTTTCAAACACACATCACAGCTATATGGTTTGTCTCCCTTATGAACACTATGAATGTGATCTGTTAAATTGAGTTTTTGTGAAAACTGCTTCAGACATATATCACAGCTATATGGTTTATCTCCCATATGAACTCTTATGTGATCTGTTAAATGGCCTTTTTGTGAAAACTGCTTCAGACATATATCACAGCTATATGGTTTATCTCCCGTATGAACTCTACTGTGTACGCTTAAAGACCCTTTTCGTGAAAACTTCTTTAAACAAACATCACAGCTGTACGGTTTGTCTCCCGTATGAACCCTAATGTGTATTTTTAAATATTTCTTTAGTAGAAACTTCTTCAAACACACATCACAGCTATATGGTTTGTCTCCCATATGAACTCTGCTGTGTTCTCTTAAATAGCGTTTTTGTGAAAACTTCTTCAAACACACATCACAGCTGTATGGTTTGTCTCCCTTATGAAGACTAATGTGTTTTCCTAATTCTGCTTTTCGTGAAAACTTCTTCAAACACACATCACAGCTGTATGGTTTCTCTCCCGTATGAAGACTAATGTGTTTTCCTAATTCTGCTTTTCGTGAAAACTTCTTCAAACACACATCACAGCTGTATGGTTTCTCTCCCGTATGAAGACTAATGTGTTTTCCTAATTCTGCTTTTCGTGAAAATTTCTTCAAACACACATCACAGCTGTATGGTTTCTCTCCCGTATGAAGACTAATGTGTTTTCCTAATTCTGCTTTTCGTGAAAACTTCTTCAAACACACATCACAGCTGTATGGTTTCTCTCCCGTATGAAGACTAATGTGTTTTCCTAATTCTGCTTTTCGTGAAAATTTCTTCAAACACACATCACAGCTGTATGGTTTCTCTCCCGTATGAAGACTAATGTGTTTTCCTAATTCTGCTTTTCGTGAAAACTTCTTCAAACACACATCACAGCTGTATGGTTTCTCTCCTGTATGAACACTAATGTGTTGTGTTAGAATGTGTTTTTGTGAAAACTTCTTTAGACATATAACATAGCTATATGGTTTATCTCCCGTATGAACTCTGCTGTGTCGTCCTAAAGAGTGTTTTCGTGAAAACTTCTTCAAACACACATCACAGCTGTATGGTTTCTCTCCCTTATGAACACTAATGTGTTTTCCTAAATCTGCTTTTCGTAAAAACTTCTTCAAACACACATCACAGCTATATGGTTTATCTCCCGTATGAACAATATGAATGTGTTGTCTTAAATTGCTTTTAAGTGAAAACTTCTTCAGACATATATCACAGCTAAATGGTTTGTCTCCCACATGAACTCTGTTGTGTATTTGTAAATCCCGTTTTCGTGAAAACTTCTTCAAACACACGTCACTGCTGTACGGCTCCTCGTGACGGTCTGATGGTTCATCACTGGTCTGTCCTGGCCCTTCCCCGCTATCGGAGATGTCCATGCCGTAGCCTCGTCCGATACCTAAATAAAGATTTTGTGAATGTTTTAAAAACATATAATTTCAAATTACTAATATTTATTTACTACTACTACTCTACTCATATGTTTTTCTATGCAATGAATAATACATAATATAATTAGGTGAATTTCCAAAATAGCTTTATTTTTGTCTTTGTTGAAATTACTATTAATAAAAGGAATATTGTTGTAAATTATTTGTTTTAGTATTCAATAGGTAGCTATAGGTTCGGTGCTGTCCCTTTTAAACCATCAAATATGAATAAGTTAAGGATATAACTCATATTTTTTCATAGAATATTAGTTTATCTAATAATTAATATACACCATTTTTTATTATATTATTTACAATTATAGTTACTTAGAGGCATAAATGTACTAGTCCTAAGATTTTTTCTTATATCATTGGATAAAAGCAATTTAAGCCTCACTTTTTATCGACAAGTCGGACAATCTCCCCACCCCAATTATAATTTACTCCTTAGTGTGTGCTTCCACGCAGTCGTGACAGACGCGCTGCATATTCTCGCCAACAACGTAAGTACGCCATTAAATATGCTCTCGGACAAATATTTTATACTATCGGTGACAGTTTCAAGACGTCTCGACTTGGCTCAGTTTATTGAAAACAGACGCTTATATATATATTTTTTTTTAATCTTTATTTTTTAATGGGGGTTTCACTTAGTGATTAAGACACCCTACGCTTCTATTTTGATTATACTTATTTAAAATTATACATAATAATATTATTGATGCCCTAAATCTGCTAAATATTGCTCTATAGACCTAGATCCCAGAGCAATCAGACATAACTTATTTTCACACAAATGAAACCTGAAGTTTTCAGTAGCGTCTCGTGTGCCTTGAATACCTACGCGCTTTGTGTAACTTGCCGAGTGACACCTGGGCAGGTACCAGGTGAGAAAGGTAACTAAAAACAAGAATTATTTAACCTAAATTCACATGGCGGATTTTTATATAGGATATGTAGAATATTATTTTAAAGTAATATTATAAGTGCCAGACACTTTTGATTGACCAGAGCTTTTGTCAGACGCTTTTAAACTACCCAAAAAATAAAATTTCAAACTGATTTTGAAATATGTTATTGAAGTATTTATTCAAAAGTTATATTCAATCAGTCAGACAAATTAGAGTGACCAAACATCCCCTAAGACAAAATTTATTCAGCCAGAAGTATGAGGGCGAGAGCACTAAGCGCATGTGTCTCAAAGTAAAAAAAAATATATATATACTAAGAATAGGTAGGTACTTACTGTTTTCAATCTAAGATTTTCGCATCTATACTTCATCAAAATAAACAACCTACCTGTTAACAATTTACTTAAAGTTTGAACTGATTACTTTTTTTAATAAGATCTTTGTGCCGTTGTAAAATTTATTTTAAAAAGAGTGGCGCTAGTTGCGGTTATTCCTCGCTTTAAGATTTTTACTTTATTAATAGACAAATAATAATATACAAATAACAGCCGAATCTGTTCGAATTCCATTTCAGGTGTGTCCCTGAGTCCAGTTTCATCTTCTTTAATCCACTGAAGTAGGTGGAAGGTTTATTATATTTTTGTGTAAGTCTTTATATTACTGAATTCTTTATTTCGTGTTTTTCTATTTGTGCAATCTTTATAGCTCTTTAAACGATTTGATAATAATAAGTTTAGTTTTTGTTTCAAAGTATCTATAAAGTGTGGTATATCCGAATTTTATGGCTCTTGTTGTGAATGAATTGTGTACCGTTGCTTTATTTTGTGTATCCGTTTTTCTAGGTGAGTTGATCGCGTACCCTTTTCATACTCGGTAAGTCTACCTATGCTTGCTCTCAGAATTCAGATCATTAATTTTGGATACCAATCTTTTCTGCCACCAAGGTATTTTTTGCGATTTGCTTATATTGGTAGTATTATTTGTATTTATTCTCATTCCGCAAAATTTGGTTAATGTGTATGCAGCTGTGTAAATGTAAGTATGTAGTGTGTAAAAGTGGGTGTCATCTTCAAGTATGTTTGGAATTATGTTATTAATGTGACTAACTGATTAAATTTTTTGGAGGTTTAGTTTTTTGTTTAGTTTCGGTAAGGATGGTCGTGTGGTTGGGGCCGAATCTTTAAATATATTTTACGTGTCTATAAACAGTTCCCTCAATTCTGTCCCTAATTCTGTAGATAAGTTTACTGGTTCGTGATTCTGCACTGTTTTTGTTGTATGCGTTACAATTGCTTCGCTACGGTAGAAATCTGATGAAAATGTTCGCCCAAAATTTTTACGAAATTTAATAAAATCGAAGGGTCCAAACCAAAAATTTGTCGAAGTAGAAACAAAAAAGTTCTAAGGGTTTTAAGTTGGCCGCGCCAACGTAGGTAACGTCCACGATGGTGCGGCCATAGAAATCTCAGGAACTACGTGGGTTAGAGATCTAATTCTTTTTCTAGTATGAAGATTGAATTTGGCGAAAATTGTCGAAAAAGAAATTATAAACTAGAAATCGATATTTTAAGAGATATTTAGATCAGAAGCCGTGGCGGCGCAGTCTTCTTCTTCTTCTTCTTTAAAATGGCCTCCCTTAAGGAATAGCCAGTATCAGTGATGAGTGTGTACAGAATTAAATGACTTTGTTGAATGAGGTAACAACCTTGCGAAAAGTTAGGTATTTTGTGAGAGTACAAGGTGGCGGCGCAGTCGTGCACTTCGTGTTTCTTTAATGTTGATTATTTCTTTATATCATAAGACTTAGTACAAAAAACTGATACCTACAGGAAGTACTGATACAGGCAGTACTGATACAGGGCTTAATTTGTCCAAACTAATGAAAGCAATAAATACAACGAAATGATATTTAAACAGACAAATGGGACCGAAACAAAAAATTACATGGCCGCGCGAACGAAACGCTTCTTTGTAGGCTGATATCTCATTATCTGTAATTGCTACATTAACCTGATTAGAATGGCATATCGTTTTACCCTCAGAATGGTATTCAACGCGTGTAATCTCCAAAAATGTGCTCTCTCATACAATGTTTGAGTAGGGTAACTATAATTTCGATTTTATTTGAGAATACTTTTTACTCTACTAGACGAAAATGTGTATATCTCCTAAATAATGCCAACAAATGGAAATACTATTAAATATTTCACACTTAAACGTAACTATGTAGTACCTATGCCCGTTCAGTTGTAGATATGATAATAATATTATGTTAGGTAAGTATACTGTACCTAGGCAGGCTACTTAATATTATGGGTTTCTTGCCCTTGAAATTAAGTACCTACTTATCTACGACAAGTATCCTCATTCCCCTTAGCAAAGCAAGCGTTGCGCCGGTTTTCATAGAGACCCATGTCCGTGGTTAAGACCCGCTATTGGAATTAATATTATTGCAACGGCAGTCGAATAATATGCTTTTTAAAGAATTATTACTTTTTTTAATATAAATAAAAAGCACTTTTTCACCGTATTTCGGTGTGAAGTGACGCTTAGATTTTATTAGCGAGTACGACCTTGACTATCATTGTACTTATGCCTTTTTATTTATCTATCTAATATTTACTTTCTTGTTTCAGCCTTTTTAGACCTAGATTTTATTTCATATGTTTCTGTTTCCATGATGTTTTATTTCCGCCCCCGTCGCATTTACGACACTCGCAAACGGAACCAAAACCTAAAGGATACTTCCAGGTCACTCAGAATCGTTAAATTTCCAGCTCGGCGAGCCGATCAGTTCAAGTAGCGTTTTTTTATTATCCTACGTAGCCTAATAAATGAAATTTAGTTTAAAAATATATATATAATAAAATAAGATTAAATTTGAATGTTTGAAGCGACGCGGTTCCCGCCGCGCTTGAACAAACGTCGAGCAAGTTTTTAAATTGTCATAACTTTTTTATTTATGAACCAATTGAGATGAAATTAGCACTATATGTTAAGTTAAGATTACTACAATATTATATGAGTGAAAACTACATCTAAATAGGATAAGCCATGTCGGAGATTATCGTGCACAAACGCACAGGCAAACAGACAAAAATTCCAAAAATCATTGTTTTGGGAAATATTGTGTAAATAAAGGCCTTCTTTAATATTTTTTCTCAAATATCTTCAATGTAGACACGACTCCTCTACAGATTTATTACATTATGTATAGCTTTTGCCCGCAGCTTCGCCCGCGCGGAATTATGATTGTGGCAAAAACTTTACCAAATAACATTACGGGTACATTATTATAGGTGTAGTCGTCGTTTTGTGTTTGTCGCCTCCGTGGTCTAGTGGTTCAGAGCTTCACTCTCGACCCGGAGGTCGTGGGTTCGATTCCCGCGTTGGAACAACAAATAATGTTGTTTTCAAGTTTGGTTAGGACAATTCAGGCTGATCAGATGATTGTCTGACAAGAAAGATGATCCATGCGTCGGATGGGCATGTAAAAAGTCGGTCCTGCGCCTGATCTCTCGCTAGTCGTGTCGGTTTACCGTCCCACTGGGTTATGAGAGTAAAAGGAAGAGAGAGTGCTTCTGTGTATTGCGCATACACTTGGGCACTATAAAATAACTCCTGCGTAGCTGGCCTGGTTTCAATGAAATCTGCTACCGACATCGAAATCGGTGAGGGGAGCTATTATTATTATAGGTGTAGTGGTGTAGGTAATGTACCGGTTGATTTTGATCGTGTTATTAATACAGTTTGCAACGAGTATGTACATAAGTCTAGCTCCTGCTATTGCCAGCCTTATAAACAATAGCATTAAGATGGGAACTTATCCAGACGAACTAAAAGAAAGCTTTATTAGTCCAGTTTACAAGAAAGGTAAACATAATGATTATGGTAATTATCGTTCTATCTCTTTATTGTATGCTATAAAAAAATTGTTGAAAAATACATTTCGGAACAAATACATATATTTAACAAAATTAAAAACGTCAATATGGTTTTCACTTTTCAGACTGGTAAAGGTTCTACTGATCTTCTGAGACATTTTACAGACATAGTTAACGAGCACCTAAACGATAAAAAATATGTTTTAGCATTATTTATTGATTTTTCGCGAGCATTCGACACCCTAGACCATAACTTCCTCATTAAACAATTAGATAACTGTGGCATTAGAGGACCGATGCTTGAATGGTGCAAAAACTATTTAAAAAATAGGAAATTCACTGTACGGATTTAACGAACATCTAGCTGCTATATGGATGTCACAAATGGCACCGCATAAAAAATAGTGTTGGGACCTCTTTTCTTTCTGTCTTATGTGAATTCTAAGGTGCTTAATTATCAGTTTGTGTTACCAATTTGCAGATGACACATGTTTATTGGCAGTTGACACAGATCTAAAATCAGCAATGATCAAGCTACAATCTGACTTTAATAACTTGCTAAAATGGTGCCATGATGCCGGGCTAGTGATTGACGCCGAGAAGACAAAATTATTAATAATAAAATCTCCTTACCTTAAAAAAATTTCCATGTCTGTTACTCTAATAGCCCATATTCACCCTTGCCTCCATAACATGCATACGTTAGTAACTTGTGCGTGTCCACAAATTGATATCGTTACTAGTCAAAAATATCTTGGTCTCATTATAGATAGCAAATTTTATTGGTCATTCCATATTAAACACGTTTTAAAAAAAATGAGACAAACATCACAATTTTAAAAAACCGCATTCCGTTTAAAACAAGACTTCTTCTTTACCACTCACTGGCTAAATCTTACGTTCAATATGGTTTTAGCAGTTACGGCCGAACATACGCATCATATCTTAATCAAATTTATAAATTTCAAGTCAAAATCCTCAGGACAATATTACCACAAAAAATTAAATCAACTGACCATATCACTTAGATCTTTAAACAGTGTAGAGTATTACCAGTATCCGAATTGCTAAAATATAATTTTATAAAGGAATACTATTTCGATAACGACATCAAACATGGTATTGAGCACCCTGTACAAAGTCGGGCCGTAACTCGGAACCGGTTTCGCACGCTGCGCGCAAGTAATCCCTATGGCGAGCGGACGGCTCGACATCTAATACCGCGCTTATTAAATGAATTACCTCCTGACTTAATAAGAACGATTACGCGAACAAATAATAAACATAAGTTGAAAACCCACTTCTTACAGAACAATATTGAAAAACGACTAAATTTTGTTTTTAAATAATTTAAACAGTACCTATAAATCCTATAATATTATAATGCACTCACCTAACTACCTACCCACTAAAATCTAATCTAAAACTTCTAAGTCGTTTAATATTACTCGTATGATTAAATAGATAATATAATTAATATGATGTAAACTTGTAACTAGCACTTGTTGTTAAACCCTACGTGTTTTTTTTAGTGCGTAATTGTAAATTGTACATTGCTTTTTTTTTTAAAAAAAATAAATAAATATTGCATTTCATTCCTGTGGGCCATTTTATCGCTCATTGTTAAATTAAATACTCGAGTGTTATAACCCCAGATTGGGTAAGTGGTTTATTTTTTATTTTGTTTTATTAGGTTTGTCAACAATTGATTACACGTAAATTCATTACAAAAATATAATTATAAAATACAATAAAACGCATACCAATTACTTATAGACAAACTCCACATTCACAATTAGTTGATAAAAAAAAACACATAAATAAATTAGAATTAAAATAGACAAAAATTCATGCGTGCGGTTTTTATTTTGACAGTTCTACTAGTTTAAGAAAAATGCTGATAGATGGCATTAAACCTAAGTAATATGTCAAGTCCTGTGTAAAATGTCAATTTCCGCTTTGTTTTTTGTTTGTTCACCTTTCAACTTTCTTTCTTTCACTTGCTATTGCAAATAGTTTATTATTTATTAATTGTGCCCTGAGAACTAAACTAAACATGGCTAGTCCATGCGTAGTACAATTTTGTAAAAATATAGGTAACCACCGCTTTCCCCAAGATGAAACTCGGAGATCAAGATGGATAGAGGCTATCAAACATATAAAAACAGGATTAACTATAAGAAAAAATTCCTTCATATGTTCAACTCACTTTACGCCAGCAGGTTTCATCTCTCCGTCATCACATTTGGCAAGAGCCGCAAGAGGTATCTTAGCGTGCAATAAGAAATAATAATAAAGCTTATTGACATTAGACTTAAATTAGTTACATCTTTTTAATTTCTTAACCTAAATATAAGTATATCTTTATGTTTGTTACCTATCTTGGGTATCATAACTTAATGGAAACATACTACATTAGGTACCTTAGGAGTTCATACCTAAAAAACCAAACTTTTAAGTTTGCAGCTCATCGCCTAAAATACTTAATAGAAAACTTGTTCCTTCTATATTCCCATGGAATGAAGCTTGTCAGCAAGCTAACCAGCTCCAGCAGCAGTCAGAGCCAATGTTTAATCCAACTGCAGTTCAGGCTACATAATCTACATATTCTCAATATATATATATATACCAACCACTTAAGAGTCGAAAATACTCGGCAGCAGGCTGAAATTTGGCATGTATATTTCTTAGAATGTAAGTATAGGGGAGTACTAAAAAAGAACTTCCCGAAATCCTTACGGAAACAGGAGAAAATTGTGATTAAATATTAGTTTGAAAAATCAAAGATATTGAAGCCAGCGAGCTATAATGTATGTAGGTTTCCTCGAAAGTGTAGGAGATCACTAAGAAAGGAATTTGAAAGGATTATTTTTGTGTATGAAACAGCATACCTACAGCGACTTAACCACTTTATGAATAATTTCACTACCTGAAAATGGATAATAGCTATAATCTGGCAACCCTATTAACCACCCAACAAAGATCACAGATTTTTTGACATATTACATTATACAAGCGCCATCTTACGGTAGTCTCTGTACCTAAAAGTGACACTTCGACCCCTCAATTATAGTAATAATTGATTTAAAAATTCATAAAATAGCAAATTAATTAAAAAAAATTGATTAGTAAAATAGAATAATAAAATTAAAAAAAAAACACATAAATAAATTCAAATTAAAATACCTACACAAAAATTCACGCGTAACAATGAGCGGTTTTTATTTTGACAGTTCTACTAGTTTCAGAAAACTGCTGATAGATGGCATTAAACCTAAGTAATATGTCAAGTCCTGTGTAAAATGTCAATGTCCGCTTTGTTTTTTGTTTGTTTACCTTTCAACTTTCTTTCTTTCATTCGCAATAGTTTATTATTTATTAATTGTGCCCTGAGAACTAAACTAAACATGGCTAGTCCATGCGCAGTACAATTTTGTAAAAATATAGGTAACCACCGCTTTCCCCAAGATAAAACTCGGAGATCAAGATGGATAGAGGCTATCAAACATATAAAAACAAGATTAACTATAAGAAAAAAATCCTTCGTATTATGTTTAACTCACTTTACGCCAGCAGATTTCATCTCTCCGTCATCACATTTGGCAAGAGGCAGGTAAAATATTTATCTTAGCGTCGAGTCGAAAATACTCGGCAGCAGGCTGAAATTTGGCATGTATATTTCTTAGAATCTAAGTATAGGGGAGTACTAAACAAGAACTTCCCGAAAACCCTACGGAAACTGGAGAAAAGTGTGATTAATTATTTGTTTCAAAAATCAAAGATATCGAAGCCAGAGAGCTATAATGTATGTAGGTTTCCTCGGAAGTGTAGGAGATCACTAAGAAAGGAATTTGAAAGGATTATTTTTGTATATGAAACAGCATCTGGCAACTATTAACCACTTTTTTGACATATTACATTATGCAAGCGCCATCTTACGGTAGTCTCTGTACCTAAAAGTGACACTTGGAAAACCCCTCATTGGCTAAAATACTTATAATAATAATTGATTCAAAAATTCATAAAATAGCTAATTAATTAAAAAAACATTGATAACTAAAATAGAATTATAACATTAATACTGAGTGACTTAATTATAATTACAAATCAGAAAATATAATAATAATAATAAAGAATATTTAAAAAATCCAAATGTCAGTTGTCTTTAAGATGTCAGTAGATTTAATTACTACGTAGGTTTTCTTATCTATATACATATAATAAATCTGTAGAGGGGTCATGTCTGTACATTAAGAATATTTAAGTGAAAATTAAAAAAAGGGGGCCTATAAATGCCACAGAACCTAAAAATAACATTTTTGAAAAAAAAATCTGTCTGTCTGTCTGTCTGTCTGTCCGTATGGGAATGTTTGTCGTCGCATCACGCTAAAACCACTGTATGGAATGAAATGAAATTTGGCAGGCAGGTAGCTTACAACCCAAAGAGCATTATTGGAAATTATTATCCCGAAAAGCGAAAGGGCTCCCGTGGGATCTTCAAAAAATTGTAGGTTCCTATTTGACGGTGTTTCAGCCAAACTACTCAACGTATTTAAATGAAATTTGGCATGCAGGTAGCTTATGACCTGAAGAGCATTATTGGAAATTATTATCCCAAAAAACGAAAGAGTTCCCGTGGGATCTTCAAAAATTGTAGCTACCTATTTGAAGGTATTTCAGCCAAAATACTCAACATATTAAAATAAAATTTGGCAGGCAGGTAGCTTATGACCTGAAGAGCATTATCGGAAATTATTATCCCGAAAAACGAAAGGGTTCCCGTGGGATCTTCAAAAAATTGTAGCTACCTATTTGACGGTATTTCCGCCAAACTACTCAACATATTTAAATGAAATTTGGCAGGCAGGTAGCTTATGATCTGAAGAGCATTACTAGAAATCATTATCCCGAAAAACGTAAGGGTTCCCGTGGGATCTTCAAAAAATTGTAGCTACCTGTTTGACGGTATTTTAGCCAAAATACTCAACATATTAAAATGAAACTTGGCACAAAGGTAGATTGTAACATGAAATAACCAACATAATACTTTTAACCGACTTCCAAAAAAGGAGGAGGTTTCTCAATTGGTAAATATATTATGTTTTTTTTAATGTTTCTTCGGAGATGTCTTCATCGTTCATGAAACGATTTTATTTGTTTTTTTGTGTTGTGTAGGGTATAATTTAAATTTGGTCCCATTGTCACCGATCCGTGAGGAATCGAGGGAAATCCTCAAATTTTATATGGAGTAGTCTAAGCATATGTTACCAAACAGTAAGGTTTTGCACTATATCCTGGATCTAAAAGTACTGAACAGAACTTCTGAGTCCTTAGAGATACATGTTTGAAGATTTCAGCGTTGTTTAAAGAAATGCAAGCATATGCCACTATGTCAATTACAGTAGAACTTGGTCTCATAGTTATCAAAGTGGAGACCTGATGATGGCGTCGTGAGGAATCGAGGGAACACCTTGAAATTTATAGGGACACTCATAGTAATATTGTATTTGTTTCGAGTAACATAAGCATATCCGACTAAAAACATCATTTTGAGTCTTTGAAGATTTACGTTTGGAAATTTCGACATCGCTCATTCTGCAAGCATATTTCCATCGCTATAGATATAGTGATATCAATTACAATATGATGAAATAGGCTATATTATAGAACTCATAATATTGAGTTTGGCTGGTACCGACTTTAATATTCTGAAAATTTGTATCTCATTTAATAGTCAATCTACTTGATATACCTAATATATATCAACTTTTCTTCTTATATATATGTATATATTTATTTAAAAAATTCGCGGCCAGAGCAGCGCGTAGACATTTTCTCTTCCTACTATTAATTTTATCTAATCGTTTTTGTTTTTCATTTTTCGTCTCAAGTAACCGTCGTCTGATCATTCGAGAATTTATCCCTACTCAGTCTACCCATCACTAAAAATCTTAAAATTAAACAATTTTAAATAACAAAAAACGACTTCAAAAGGTAAACTAAAAGGAACAATTAAATTTACTTCGCACAAAGTAATACTTATTTACACTTAGGTAAACAAATTTATTCTATTCGTTTCGTCATTTTCAATCGTCGGTGCCATGTAAGTACCTACTTCAAAAACCTTACTACAATATCAAACTACGTACAACAACTAACCATCAAAGTAAAGTTATTATAGTATAATATTATGTACCCAAAGTACTGGTTTACAAACTAATATTAAATGAAAACAAATTACGAAAGAACGCTGAACTTGGCACCAACTTGAAAATTATAGAATAAAATTATTGACCCAAGTGAAAATAAGTATTACTTTGTGCGAAGTAATTTATTTATATTATTGTTATTATTATTATTATACTTAGGTTTTGCAAATACGATAAATAAATTATAGGCGTAGGATGGTTTGTTTTCAAGATATGAGATGTCATAAGTACATTTAAATTAGAAAAGTTATGTCAATATAAGCAAGATTTATGTTTTTCATGATATTTTTATTTATTAGTTTTCATGCTAGGGTACGACTTTGGTTTGGGTTTTTTCTTTCTTTTGGACTTTTGTATTTTGTCGTCTAAAGGAAGTTAGTACTTTAACCGTCAAGTCCCAAAGTAGACTACATGTTTGTTAGCGTAGGTAATTAATAAATAATAAGTTTTAATTTAAAACCTCAAAAAATTCATGACAAAAACGGCCATTATTTGACAGTAAACTATTATTATTACTCCATCGGCCTACTTCTTTTGCCTGTGGACGTCTAAGACAGTGTACAATTTTACAACAACATTACTATAAATTAGTGATTTTAAATATCCAAACGACAGTGTTCATAAACTAAAAATGTATTTAAACTGCTGCCCTAAATCAGTTTTCCACGCGTACGAAGTCGCGGGCACAGCTAGTTTTAAATAAAATTGATTGTTACTAACATAATTTTAGTTCTGTGTGGCTAGTGCCTAGTATTTCATTAAATCATTTCATGTTGATAATTCGTTTAGTAATTGATTTTGCACTATCATCCTTGCATCAGCGTGAATTTTATTAATTACCCGTGTTCTTTTTATGATACCAATTTCGTGATTCCTTTGTCATCTCCGTTTTCTGATAGTGATCATCCACGCCTCCACTGCTACTAGTGGGCACTTTCATTTTATGCTGCGGTGAGAGTGGATAGTCGCTGGATATTTTGGACCGTCCGTAATTGGGTTGATGGCGCGTTCCAGGGTCCTCCGTACGGAGTACGTTGTCGGTTTGGACACCGTACCTTTTTGCCGAGTTCAACCACACGCTGCCTACCATCATCTTCCGCACCTTCGGGCTGGCCGCGCGCATCGCTTCCCACTGCCAGCAGCCAGGAGAGTACCTACTCTGGACGAAGTACGACTTGTGTGAATTAGGCCGACTCTTAACCGCTTATTTAATTAAGGTTGGACCTTTATCTCACCACCTCAACGATAATATAATTTGTGCACGGAACCCTGTTTTTTTTTATTAATAACCCTCGGTTGGGAGGCGTGACCGTGACAGACGGAGCCCACTCTTCCCTACCGAAATATCGAGCGTTTTCAAAAAGCGAAATACCTAGCTTTTTCAAATGCGCCAAAACCGTTTTGTGGTCAATCCCCAGTTCTTCAGCTATATCGTAACTACTAATATGCCGATCTTGCTCCACTATTTCAAAAATGGCATCAGTTTTGTCCGTAACAGGCCGACCAGAGCGACGTGCATCTTTGATATCAAAATTTCCGGATTGAAAACGCTAAAATCAAATTTGCGCTACTCTCACAGATACTGCATTAAGTCCATAAACATCGCGACAATTTTTCGCGGCTTGTGTTGCATTTTTACCTTTGATGTAATAAAATTTTAAAATGTATCGTATTTCTTCATTAGAATTACTCATGATACCAAAATCAGCCAGATCCAATTGGTATAGCCCAAGAGATTTTATGACAAGTTCATACATACTATAATACGAAAAGACTTTTTCCACAACCTAGTATATGAACCTTCCAATTACAAATTACAATTCTTGTCAAGCATAACGCCCGGTTTCTGAAAGGCTGCTCAAATTGATCAATTCAACGGGTGCAAAGTAAAAAAAGTCACCTGCAATTTTGAGTTTTTTTTTTTGTAGAAACTAGTTTAAAATATCATATTTTACAAAATAGCAAAAACAATAATTAAAATATCACCTTATTTTCGGTAATTTTGTCACGTAAAAGCAGACGTCTACACCTGTTTTGTGAAATTACACGATGTAGATGCGAATAACAACCGATGGTCGCATATACGCGGGACACGCGGAGGACCGGCGGGTCAGTCATATTGAGTTATCAGGCAGGTGCTTCGCTGGCCGGCACGATCACAAATGCCAAGTTTATACAATTAATAATTATTCCAAAGTAAATATTTAATTTAACCTCCTTCTAAATCTTGTACTTTGCGCCGAATCGAATGCGTAGAAAAAGATATATGTACAGTTATGTTCTGAACTTGGTGTATTTAAGATGTAAAACGGACATTAAATTTATTTAACAATACTTATAAAGCGTTACACTTTACGTGTTTGCTGATGTATTATTCTAATAGTATTTTTTAAGAATCTATTTTTTGAAATTCCCACGTAGAAACGACCAAGTGGTAGTTAACTCTGTTTGACAACAGATTAAGATATTTTAAGAGCAATGTAGATGCAGACAACTACAATATCTCGTAAATGAAACATAATTATAAGAAATGAAATATACATGTGGATATTTTGATAATTAATAAAGCAATGATGAAAATTTCAATAATTTTTTTAAAAATTGACAAAATGGGAGCATTTTTTCCTAATATACGCTCTCCTGAAAAGTAGCTGTTTTGTAGATGACTCATTTTACATTGCACCCGTCGTTATTAGTCAAATAAGCTAATCTGAACGCTGATTAGTGAGCATCACTTAGCAGTCACTGTTTTCACCAATGAGCGTGCAGTAGGTGATTTGTTCAATTGATGAATTTGAATTTGATCAGCCTTTCAGAAACCGGGCGTAAATCCTTGGAATTTGACCAAGTCAACTTCTAAGACATTTGTTTTGTTTTATTGACAATATAGAATATATAATTATACAATATTATATTGTACATTTAGATTAATTTTACTGCTTTGATTGGATCCGTTGTGTTTTGTTAATATTTATTTTAACGTTATTATTATAAACACATTTAATATTTATTGGCATATTAAATGAAACATAAAATTTCGTCTCATCAAATTTTAATAAGCAGCGCGGGGAAGTTCGATCTATGGCGGTATCTTCGGTTGTTGTGATAAATATACGGGCAAGAGTGTATTAGGGGATTTAAAATACAGACGCAGTTTCAATGTCAACAAATAAGGATGGATTGAAATTCACCGATTCCTTGAGCTCATTATGTTAATAATAGGTCTCGCGATAGATGGCTTTGCACTGATGGCTCAAACGGTTAATATTAATGCATATAATTAGTAACTCTTACCGATAGATGTCACTATCATAGTTGTCAATAAATTTTCATTATTTTAGAATTAGTGAGAATCTGAGAATGGTGAGTTAGTCCATTGAAAAGTTACATTTTGGGTTGCGTTTTTTAGAGGACGCAATTTTATTTTTTTGATGTGTAGGGGGGGTCAGTGTAAAGCTAAAACCAAGTTTGTGGGGTCGCCACCCTTGTCCCACGGCCGCCATCTTGAAAATAGGGGTTGAAATGGTAATTACGATATATCTCTTAAACTATTTATTTTATAAAAAAAAATTGTTAACATTTTTTGTTGCAAATTAAATTTTCTACAACTTTGCTCCAGTAACTTTTTGTCGTAGAACTATAAATAAAAAAGTTATAAGCGAAAATCTTCGGAAATTTGAGAAAAAAAATTATATTTTTCGATGTAACTTTTTTTTCTTTTTTTTTTATGTAACTTTCAGCGCTATGACAAGTACTATTGAAGTTGATAAAACTCGTGTCATCATTAATCCATTACTCTTATTTCAACGAATGTGCATTTCAAGAGAAACAGGTGATGTCAAAGAATACTTAAAGTATGAATTAGCACCTTTCCCATTGTCATTATTCGCGGAGGATGGCATGAGAAAAGGTACTAAGTCATCTTTGTTTAATGCTTTTACACCGGTAGAACGATCCTCTAACATCAGCGCCAGGAGTCATTTTGTTATTGACGGTGGTTTTCTTTTACATAAAGTAATTTGGGATCGAAATTCATCGTTCAAGGATATAACTACAAAATACGTCAAATATGTACAAGAACACTTCGGGCTCTCTGCAAGCATTGTGTTTGACGGTTACTCAGACGACCCGGATGTCGCAGGAACAAAGTCTTGGGAACGTTTGCGCCGCACGAAAAAACACCAGTCGACAGAAGTAAAATTTGACAAGAACACCATACCGACATTATCACAAGAGAAATTTCTTGGTAATGAGAAGAACAAATCTAACTTTATTATACTTCTTAAAACTGTATTCTCGGAAATGGGTTTCACTGTTGACCAAGCACAACACAATATTTTTTTATAAAATAAATAGTTTAAGGGATAATATATCGTAATTACCATTTCAACCCCTATTTTCAAGATGGCGGCCGTGGGACAAGGGTGGCGACCCCACAAACTTGGTTTTAGCTTTACACTGACCCCCCCTACACATCAAAAAAATAAAATTGCGTCCTCTAAAAAACGCAAGGTAAGGCCTAAAAAATGTAACATTTCAATGGACTAAGTATTATAATTTGTAGTAGTGGTTTGAAGTTTGTAGTGAGTGTTTCATTTTTTGACAGTGTTTTTCTAAATTTTATTTTTGTGAAAACTTCTTCAAACACACGTCACAGCTGTATGGTTTGTCTGTCATATGAATTTTAATGTGTTCTTTTAAAAGGCGTTTTTGTGAAAAATTTTTTAAACACACATCACAGCTATATGGTTTCTCTCCCGTATGAACTCTTTTGTGTATTTGCAAATCCCGTTGTTGTGAAAACTTCTTCAAACACACATCACAGCTGTATGGTTTCTCTCCCGTATGAACCCTAATGTGTTTTCCTAAATCTCCTTTTCGTAAAAACCTCTTTAAGCACACATCACAGCTGTATGGTTTGTCTCCCTTATGAGTTCTGTTGTGTACTGTTAAATTGCTTTTTTGTGAAAACTTCTTCAAACACACATCACAGCTGTATGGTTTGTCTCCCAAATGAATTCTCTTGTGTACTCTTAAATTGGATTTATGTGAAAACTTCTTCAAACACACGTCACAGCTGTACAGTTTCTCTCCCGTATGAACCCTCATGTGTTTTCCTAAATATCCTTTTCGTAAAAACTTCTTTAAGCACACGTCACAGCTGTATGGTTTGTCTCCCAAATGAATTATCTTGTGTACCTTTAAATCTCCTTTTCGTAAAAACTTCTTCAAACACACGTCACAGCTGTACAGTTTCTCTCCCGTATGAACCCTCATGTGTTTTCCTAAATATCCTTTTCGTAAAAACTTCTTTAAGCACACATCACAGCTGTATGGTTTGTCTTCCAAATGAATTCTCTTGTGTACTGTTAAATCTCCTTTTCGTAAAAACTTCTTCAAACAGACGTCACTGCTGTACGGTTCTTTATGACGGTCTGATGGTGCATTACTAGTTTGATCTGGCCCTTCCCCGCTATCGGACACGTCCAAGTCGTAGCCGCGTCCGATACCTAAATAAAGATTTTGAAAATGTTATAAAATATATATTTGCGTATTACTATTATTTATGTAAAGGAATTCCTTTATTTTTTAATTATGTAGCGCTTTACTAATGTCATTTTGTGGGGTTCTCACTTTGTGAATAGGTGGCGTCAGTAAAATATTATTTGTAACATGTAATGGCCGATATATTGTGATGGAATTATTTCCATTCCACAATAGAAAATCTATAAGATCGACAAATTAACTTTAAATGTAGTTTCTTTACTTTACAGGTAATGTTTAAAATTGTAACATAATGAAACGACCGTGTGCAGATAACCAGTGGGTCGACACTTCCATATAAAAAGCCAGACCCCCAAGCCAGTCACTAAAAATACGACTTTATTACTTTTGAAATAAAGTCTATAATTTAATAACCGCAAGGCTTCAAGTTTGTTATGCGAATCATTACCAACATACAGAATTTTTATTTTGAGTACTCAAGGTTGGTAGCAGTGGATCGACACTTCCATATAAAATGACAGACCCCCAAGCCAGTCACTAAAAATACGACTTTATTACTTTTAAAATAAAGTCTATAATTGAATAACCGCAAGGCTTCAGGTTTGTTAAGTGAATCATTACCAACATAGAGAATCTTTTTTTGAGTACTCAAAGTTGGTAGCTTTGGAAAAATGGCGATACGTCACTTTTTTGGTTGTTTGAAAATTGTAAAGAACAAACTTCTGAAAAATTTGATTTTTGCTTGAATATCAAGTGATTTGGCTATTCAATTTGTGCTTCTATGTAAAGTTTTGTTGCGTATCACGGATTTCGTGTGTTTAATTACATTTTCACCGACTCCTTGAAAAGTGAGATTGCAATATTATTTTCGTCTGAAAATATTTCAACTAACATGGAAAGTCGCATCTGCAAGAAGTGTGCGATTGGTGGAGTACGTAGACTCCCCAAATCGACAATATTTCTTGCAAAATTTCCTCTTGACCCTGATTGGTAAGGCTTACAATTTTTGTACCTTTGCATGTAATGTCACCCTAAGGGTTTTGGCACTCATTGTGTTGGTATGTATTTAAATCAGTAATAAAGTCTAAGTAATCCATCCAATTCTATATTATAATATAAAACTTGTTACTTGTACCTCTTATGCTATTTACTTCTTAAAGAGGAAATATTTTATTGCTTTCATCGAATAGGGCTCTTTAACTATTGGATCCATTCCAAAACTTCTTCCAGTATATCCATATTATCCAGCAGTAACATAGGCTACTGTTTTGATTCCTGTGAGAACTAAGTCTGATGACTGCTTTGAATGACTAACAAATTATTAATAAAAAATACCTTTCAGATGTCGATTATGGGTGAAAGCATCAGGCATTGAAGATTTAGTTTATGTGCCATGAAAAGTTGCATATGCTCAAGTTTATCTGTGGTGACCACTTTGCCCGTCAATGCTTTAATGCAAAAGGGAACCGGTTGTTAGCCAGTGCAGTGCCAACTGAAGGTCTCATGAGAACCCCTTTATCTGATGTCGCAGACAAAATTAAAAGAGCGCAACAACAAAATAAAGACCACTAAATTTGTATGTTGTGTATTTTTTATTATGTTACACGGGTAGATATATTTAAACATGGATTTTTGTTTTTTTTTTTATTTGATTATCCATGTTTAAGTATTTTCTTTCTGTGTAACATTCACTTTTACCTACAAAAAACCCTCGAGGCCCCACCTACCCCTAGAATATTATCGACAGAAAGGCCCAACACTAGTATCGATATTCGATAATAATTCGTAACTAGTCCACATCACTAGAACTGTCAAACTATGATATGTCTGAAGGTTGGCAGTATTGTTTGTCGGTGATCTAAGAAATCTCTAAGTTGGTACAAGATGCAGTCTAACTGTCGATGTGTGCGTGAGCTCAATTGTTTGTATGAGAGTGCGGTCTCTTAAAACGTAGTGATTATATTCTCTTTGCAGATAACAACTGATTTATTATTTTACTACCCACCACCTGATTGACATTCTTCATATTACAACATCTTCCCTTTACAAAGATAACAAGAGCTACAAACAAAATACATACTTATACCAAAATTATTATGTTATACATTATTTTATAATTAATTATTGTTTCGGATGGCGTCGCGTACGAGGAGGCGAATATGAATCTCTACAGTTAGTAATAACACTTGGTTCGTAAAGTGACCCATCATTACAGTTTTCGTATAGTTCATCCTCCCCATATTCGGACTCGTCCGATATTTCAATGGCAGGACTCTTCTCATCGTATGGCTGATTAGCCTGCTTATTTTTTGCTACGTCCTTAATCAAATGTCGGCGATTGCGACGGTAGATGCCTATTTTATTCTTTAGTATATATGAACGCGGTGTGTTCGCTTTTCCTACAACTGTTCCGCGTACGCGTTTATTATTATTTTCTAACATTGTTACGTCATCGCCGACATTTAACTCCGGCAGTGGCTTACAATGTTGATCATAGTACATTTTACATTTTAATTGTCTATAAGTTTCTCATATTGACTATCTATGTTACTATGTTTTAGAAGATCTGGATGTACTGGGAGCCTACATTTCAGTCGCCGTCCCATCATAAGTCTAGCCGGAGAATCTAAATCGTCCCTCGGAGTATTTCTATAGCTTAACAAATTTAAATAAAAGTCCGCTTTACTGTCAAATGATTTTTTTAAAAGCTTTTTCACGGTTTGTACAGCTCGCTCGCTTTTTCCATTAGATTGTGCATTAGAAAAATTTTTAAACTCACGACCAGCAAATTGAGGTCCATTGTCACTGATAACCGTATCCGGTATACCGTAGCGTGCAAAATTTTCTTTTATAGTATTTATTACAGAAGTAGACGTTGTGTCCTTCAAATATGATACCTCAATAAAACCAGAATAATAGTCGACTAAAATTAAGTAATTTTTCTTTGCATACTCAAATATATCGGTACCAATTTTGTTCCAAGCTAATCTTGGTATAGGGACCGGGATCATCGGCTCTTTACCGGGTCTATTTAAATTCTCCTGGCAGACTTTACATTTTCTAACATATTGTTCGATATCATTTGACATTCCCGGCCAAAATAACACTTCACGAGCACGTCTTTTACATCGATCGATTCCCAGGTGCCCGTCATGTATTATGCTTAACATTTCACTCTGCAAAGCGACCGGTATTAACACTTGTTTATTTTTAAAAATCACATTGTCTACAACATATAATTCCTCTCTCATAGGCCAAAATAACTTAATTTCATTACGCACCTCATACTTATTTATCGGCCAACCGTTAGTGATATAATTTAATAAATAACTTAACATTTTGTCTTTAACAGTTTCTCTTTTTATTATACTAAGTTTATTCTTTGATATAGGTATAGTATCGATAACCATTTTCAATTGACTCAATATAGCTTTACTGATGTTATCATCATATAACTCCGACAGAGGTGCGCGTCACAGTGTGTCCGGGATATACATGTACTTGCCGGGCTTGTAAACAATACATAAATCGTAACCTTGCAATTTAAGCATCATCCGTTGCAAGCGTGCTGGGATCGCATTTAATTCTTTTTTAAAAATACTTTCAAGCGGTTTATGATCCGTTTCAACAATGATACGTTCTTTGCCGTAAATATACTGATGGAACTTCTGGCACGCAAAAACTATAGCCAGCAGCTCTTTTTCAATTTGAGCATATCTCTGTTGCGTGTCGGTGAGAGTGCGCGAGGCGTACTCGACGGGCCGGCCGCCCTGCAGCAGCGCGGCGCCGAGCGCGACGCTGCTGGCGTCTACTGACAGCAGCGTCTCCTGCTTCACGTCGTACAATGCAAGCACGGGGGACGAACTTAACAATAATTTTAATTTATTAAAGGCATTTTTATGTCCTTCTTCCCAACACCAAATTGTATCTTTTTTTAAAAGTCTCGTTAATGGAAATATATGTTCCGAATAGTTTGGTATGTACTTAGATAAATAATTAACCGCTCCTAAAAACCTCTCTAAGCTTTTTCTATCGACTGGCTCGGGCATATTAATTATCGCTTTTACTTTTTCACTATCAGCCCGCATTCCGTCTTCTATACTCTATACATATAATAAATCTGTAGAGGAGTCGTGTCTGTACATTGAAGATATTTGAGAAAAAATATTATAGGGGACCTTTATTTACGCAATAGTACCCAAAACAATGATTTTTGAAATTTTTGTCTGTTTGTCTGTTTATCTGTTTGTCTGTGGGTTTGTGCACGCTAATCTCAGAAACGGCTTATCCGATTTAGATGTACTTTGCAGTAATATATTGCGGCAAGCTTCATTTAACATTTAGTGTTTGTTTCATAAAAATCGGTTTATAAATAAAAAAGTTATGACAATTTAAAAACATCATGTCGTACTTGCTGGACATTAGTAGGTAGCGCGCCAGCCCGGGAGCCGCGCGCTGCTTCAAATTGTATTCGCAGCGAACGCACCGGGGGAGAATGGCATTCGATAAAAATGAATTTCATTTATTTATATTATTACGTACGTATTAATAAGTTTGTAAAGACAACAATTATTTTTTTATAGGCGTAGGATAGTTTGTTTTCAAGTAAACTATTATACAATATACCTAATAAATAGAATTTTGATTTACACGTATTATAGTTAAACTATAAAAGTTAGGTCAATATAACTTAGATTTATGTATTTCTTGATCATTTATTTCTTAGTTTTTATACTAGGTAGGACAATCTGAGTTTTTTTTTCTTGACTTTCTTTATTACGAAAGTTTTTTGTATAAAATCAATTACGGTAAACGGTAGTAAGCTCAAAAAAATATATACTATTTTTATGGTTTCGCAATTTATCCTTTGTCAGCACTAAATTAAAACGCTGTTGCTTCATTTATCTTTAAAGATTCAGAGTTCCCGGGAAGTACAAGAGTCCCTTTAGGTTTTGATTCCCTTGCAAGTGTCGAAAATGACAAAAATTTGCGACATAAACGGTTGTATCTTTTGGTTGCGGTGGCTAAAAAGTCAGATTTTTTCACAGCTTCAAGGGTCAGTTATAGATCCTGAGTATTTGATATGAATTTTAGCTTGATGTCATGCATGAGGGCATGTCACTAACTGGATCGGGATCAACATTGGCACTTGTATCTATTAGCGAAAGTCCTCAGCGGTGGCGCTATTTGTTTGTAGTCATGTTGGTGTTCTGTCTACTTTTTGATGCTGAGCAGTTATGTCTGACTATTCAAGATATAGTTAGTTACATCTATTGGGGGTAATCCTATGTCTTCATATGGCATGTCCGAGCCATTATTTGACTGTAAACTATTATTATTACTTCATCGGCCTACTTCTTTTGCCTATGCACGTCTATTGTTAAAAATGTATGCTTTTAAAACAGATTTATTATAACACTGCCCTAAATCACTTTTCCACGCGTACGAAGTCGCGGGCACAGCTAGTTGTTAAATATGTGACCCAAATATGTAACCTCACTCACACAAATCTTACACTTATCCTTATTAAACTTTAAATTAATTTACCTAGCCCTTTTATATAGTTCTGCGAGACGCGTATCGTGCTCGCTTTTAGAAGATCCCCAACATATAATGTCGTCAATAAACGAGTCTACTCCTTCTAGGCCCTCCAACAGCTGTTTGACCTTCGCATGAAATACCTCCGGCGCGCAATTTAATCCGAAAGGTAACCGTAAGTACTGAAAGCGCCCGAACGGCGTACACAAGTCTGAACTTTCATCGTCCAACTTAACCGACCAAAATCCGGAACTGGCATCTAAAATTGAAAAATACCGAGCACCTTTCAACTTCGTAGCGATTTCATTTAAAGTAGGCAGTTGGAAATGAGCACGTCGAATAGCTTTATTTAGGGGTCTGGGGTCCAAGCATACACGCAAGTCCCCGTTTTTCTTAGCCACAACTACTATAGCATTAACCCAGGGCGTCGGATGCGTGACTTTTTGAATAACTCCTAACTGAACCATTCTATTCAATTCTCCGTGTAACTTATCCCGAACCGCCAGCGGTATTTTACGCGGCGCGCACACCACCGGAGTCACGTCCCTGTCTATCACGATGTGATATTCGCCGGGTAGACACCCGATTCCGTTAAACAAATCATCATTTTCAGAAATACTTAAACCGTGAATTCGTTTAATTAATCCTAGCGATAAACAAGCCTGCAATCCCAGTACGCTTTGACATTCAATATTTGCGACAGCGAACTTCAAACAATATTGTATATTTTTATGTGACCACTTTAATGACAAACAAATTCCTTTGATCGGGATAAAGTCTCCGCTGTACGATTGCAACTTTATTTTATGATTATCATTTATTACGTTCGAGTCGTAGCCTAACTGCAAAAAACGTTTAGAGGAAATAACATTTATATCGGCTCCAGAATCTAATTTAATTTTCTCACAACAATTATTATCGCCGTGAAGAAAAACAAACCAATCGTCCGACAAAGAATTAATTTCAGAAATGTTAAACAAACTGGAAATAAAAAACGACTCACTCTCGGTCTCCTCATCTGATCGGTGCTCCTGTATGACTGTTTCGTGGACTTTTTTAACTTTGCACATTCTCGCAAAATGGTCGTAATTATTACACACATAACACTGCACTCCTATGGCCGGGCAGTCGCCGGTGCGCCGACACCGCCCTCCACATCTGTGGCAACACGACGCCGCTAGGACGTGGCGCGCCGCGCTGCCGACGTCGCTGCCGGCGGCGCCCGTGCGTGGCGGCCGGGCTCGCTGCCGAACCGTCCCGCCGCGAGCGCCCCGCGCGCCGCCGCCGCCCGCTCGCCCCCGACCAGGGCCCTAATTCTCAGGCCTCGAACTTAGTTTTTACTATCGGTCTGTCCCGCTCATGCAAATGAGATTCACCGCGCGTGCGAGCGGGATATACTAATATTCGGAAATGAGTTCGAGGACTGAGAATCGCCGCCCAGGCCTCCGCGCGCCGCCACCGCGTCCACACGAGCTGCCCCCGACTGGCCGCTGCCGCTGCACGACTCCAATACGCGGTTGCTTTCCTGAGATATCTCGTCGACTTGGCAAACTTTTATAGCTTTGTCTAAAGTCAAATCTTCCGATCTCAGCAAGCGATCCCGAACCACCGTATTCCGTATGCCACACACTATTCTATCACGTACCAGTTCGTCTTCTAAAACTTTAAATTCACACGTTTTACTCAACAACTTCAACGCAGTCACATATTGGTTTATTGATTCCCCCGTTTCTTGATATCTTGTGAAAAAATTATATCTCGCCAAAGTAATGTTAGGTTTAACACTGAAGTACTCGTCAAATTTTTTAATCAATGTATTTACTTTATCTTTTTCACCGCCATCTTGAAACACAAACGTCTCGTAGATATCGAAACCTTCCGGGCCAATTAAATTAATAAGCAAACTAGACTGAACACCACTTTCTTCTTTATGCACCCCCGATGCTTTTAAAAACAAATTGAACTGCGTTTTCCAGCGCTTCCAAGCGTCAGCCCTGCTGACGGAGTTGCCATCCAAGCTTAGTTCCGGAGGTGGACGAGCGTGTTCCATTGTTATTAATAGCAG
Source organism: Celastrina argiolus (assembly GCA_905187575.2). Taxonomy (NCBI): domain Eukaryota; kingdom Metazoa; phylum Arthropoda; class Insecta; order Lepidoptera; family Lycaenidae; genus Celastrina; species Celastrina argiolus. The sequence continues at coordinate 465,176 of LR994581.1, read as the reverse complement.
TAAACACGTTCAACAATATTAACCAACTATTAACTGTTCAAACAATCACTTTTAATAACTTTTAAGTAAGTTTTCACCGCTGCCACCATGTAACATAATGTAACGACCGTGTGCAGATAACAACTGATTTATTATTTTACTACCCACCACCTGATTGACATTCTTCATATTACAACAAAAATGTAAAATGTGTTTTGGTTTCATAAGTGTATGTGAATTAAAATAAAATACTTTACTTTACAGAGCAACACATGGTTTAATTTGTCATCAACCAGAAAAGTAGGCTTATTGGCTTATATTTTTATACTACTACTCTACTTATAAGTTTTTCTATGCAATGAATTAGGTATACATACACGTCTCCGTGGTCTAGTGGTTTAGAGCTTCGCTCTCGACCCGGAGGTCGTGGGTTCGATTCCCGCGTTGGAACAACAAAAAATGTTGTTTTCAAGTTTGGTTAGGACAATTCAGGCCGATCACCCGATTGTCTGACAAGAAAGATGATCCATGCGTCGGATGGGCATGTAAAAAGTCGGTCCTGCGCCTGATCTCTCGCTAGTCGTGTCGGTTTACCGTCCCACTGGGTTATGAGAGTAAAAGGAAGAGAGAGTGCTTCTGTGTATTGCGCACACACTTGGGCACTATAAAATAACTCCTGCGTAGCTGGCCTGGTTTCAATGAAATCGGCTACCGACATCGAAATCGGTGAGGGGAGCTATTATTTATTATTATACAGGTGGCCAGGAAAGTGACGTCCAAAAAATTTTTTGATAGCTTAATATGTCGAGCGTATGGCTATACAAATCACAACCCATGTGTTCCGCGATTTTGTGTCTTTATTGAGTCACGATTTTTTTTTTATAATTTTCAGAAAAAATGCGGCTGGGTCAGTTTTTTTATGGTTGTAGTGATTAAAAAAAGTCTTTTCAAGCTCATTAATAACATAAAAGCAAGTAACAAAAAAAATGCCGAATGTGATAAATTTTAATTACAGCTGGTGAGTCGTGATTTTCAACTTAAAATTTAATTCAATCAATCAATACGATTTTATTAAGGGTCGATCCACAACGGATGCTGGTATTGGTCTCCTTCGCAGTATTTTTGAAGCGTAGGATGCATTAGGGGTGTTACCGACCTCTCCAAGGCTTTTGATTGTGTAGAGCATGCTACATTGGTCAGAAAATTGCAACACTATGTTATAAAGAGAATCGTCACTCGACATTATATAATAGAAATCCTAACCATTGCATCTTAATACATTTTCGACAATCTATTATGTTTGAGAAAAAATTAAATAATTTTAAAACGTAAAGTGATAATCATCGTTGGAACACTAGAAATAAACACAAGCTCGATATACCTATGATCAGGCTTAGCAAATTAAGCAAGCCTATACAATAAAATCCCAGAAAACGTTCAAAATTTTTCCATTAATAAATTTTAAAAAGTAGTTAAAATAGGTTCCAAATGCGATCTCTGTGGCGTGCCGCATACATATTTGACATTAACAAATTATCTCTAGCACGAAGCACTTACTTTACGCTGACGATAAGAAAATTTTCCTTGCAATTCCCTCATTGGACGACTGTGAACTATTACAACAGGATCTCTATAAATTATTACAGTATTACAAAGATAATCATATAACAGTAAATATTAAAAAATGTCAATGTATTAGATTTACACGTAGGCAAAACATCTTAATATATCCGTACAAATTCGATGACGTCACAATAACACGTGTCAGCGACGTTAGAGATCTTGGTGTATACTTCGACTCCAGAATGCTTCTTTCTGTCCACTACGATCATATCGTTTACTAAGCTTTTCGCATGCTTGGATTTGTGCATAAAACCAGTAAACCCTTTAAAAGTATTCACTGCATGAAAACTTTATACTTTGCATATGTTAGAAGCATTCTGGAATACGCAAGTCAAATTTGGTCTCCTTCGTATGTCATCCATGCATCTCGCATTGAGCGAATCCAAAAGAAACTTATCAAATTTCTCAATTATAAATCTGATACATCCCTTCCATTACCAGATTATAATGAACAGTGTCTTCGTTACAAGCTTTTACCACTAAGCGATCATCAGGATTTATTTGACATGGGTCTCTTTTACATGACATTTTAAATGGTCAAATGGATAGTCCCGATCTGTTAAAACTCATATCGTTTAATGTCCACGATAATGTTAAAAAACCACGCGAACGAAGTAGCGGGAACAACTAGTTCATGATATTAGTTTATTCGTTTTCAAATACATAGATTACTTCAGTAAAATAAAAGATACACATAGCATTAATACTAGACATAAAGACAGATTGCACTTACTTTATTCAAGAATAAAAATGCTAAATGAAAGTCTATACTAAGTATATGGCAGTAATATATAACCAACTACCCGATACCATAAAAGCGAAACCTAATTAATACAATTTAACAGGAAACTAAAAACATACTTTATGAAGAAGTCTTTCTACTCATTAGATTCTAATGATTAGAAGAATACTTGTATAAAGACCAGGGATATTGTTCATAAAATATTATATATCTACTATTTTATTTAATATGTATGTGTAATAATAAAAATAAAACTATACATATAATATCTTATAGATAAAGCCTGTACAAGGCAATCAGTTATATATTTTGAAGTTCGAAGTTTGGATATAATTAAATACACGTAGTTTTATATGTTTACGTTAAAGAGGTTTTGAGTTATAGAAGGGTCAAATGTGGCACCAAACCGTTCGCAAGTAATATTACACTCGGCTAGCCAGTTCCTTTGCTTAAACTTGACTTGACACGCTCCCGCGTGACACTTGATGTACCAATGACTAGACTTAGTAACGCCTTTACAATAGGATCACAGAAACCGTTAAAAAAATTCCAATAAGAAAGTAGTCAACATACGTTTGTGTGCAAATGCACACTATAAAGTTTTTGATTATATGAATGATGAGCACACCTTGGGAATAAAGTGGCCCCCTGCAAGGCTACTTACATATCCTAAAGAATGTACAACTTGTTATTTTGTGTAGTGTAGCGGTACTACTAGCGCCACAATTCTGCATCGCGCTATCGAAGTTTTCTAAGCATGGCGCTATATATACGACATATGAAAACTAGTACAGTGCACTTCAGCCTGGTCGGAGATCTCCCTTTGGGGCTTTCACGCGTAGGTATACAGTATACACATTGATGACCTATTTAACATAGGAAAAGAAGAAGGAGCAAAATAATAATTGTTACAACTTAATATTGCCGCTGTGCGCCTATATATCCGCTGCTGCCAACATCACGGTCATAAGTAAGTTATATATACCTTCATCAGCTGCCTCCTCTTCTAACTCTTGTTTGATTTGTTCAGTTGTATTAGTTGCTTCTCCTGCCCCCTCAAAATGCTCTAACTCTAGTTTGATTTGTTCAGTTGTATCAATTGTTTCTCCACCCCCCTCAGAGTGTTCCATGTGTTTTGTTCGGACATATTTCTCAATAATACTCGTACTAAGCTTTTCTATAATCAATTTCAGCTCCTTTGCCTCGTGGCGAGTATCACTTCTGTCCACATTCAATGGTTCCTGGCTATGATCAGAATCGACAACTAGTAGATCTTTTGAATCAGAGCATATAGAGCTTGTGGGTTGTTCGTCATCACTATAGCTATTTGTTGTTTCTGCAGCTCCATCTCGTTCCATTTCTAAGCAAATAAAAACAAATTAGGACAGCCGTAGGTGTTAAGTCAAGTATGAAATTGCATGTATTTAAAATTCAACTTATATTTTAAAAGGTATTTCTCTTTTAAGGGTTCCGTGCCTGGAGGGTAAAAAAAGCAGGCTAAAATCCAACATTACTGGACTCAAATGTGGCTAGCCGCTAAAGCCTGGGACTTGAAATATTACTCAATATTTTGCCAGATAATGTATGACATACCTGTATCCTTCAAATTCAATTTGGTTTCATCTGGCTCCGTTTTGATGTAGCAAGTATTAGTAGGTTGCGATGTGGAAATGATTGTTGTCTTAGAAGTTGATAAATTTAACAAAGATTCAAATGCGCCAAACTCTTTATCAATCTAAACAAAAAGGAAAGTTTAAATTAACACTGCATAAGCACATTTTTTTTTTCCCGGTGCACATAAGCTTTTTAAAGCACTGTCTAAAAAGCTTATGGAATTGACCCGGGACCCTAGAGCAGGGACCTACCTAGCACAGCGGATAGCCATTGCTATCCAACGCGGCAATGCTGTCAGCTTGCTAGGTACTCTGCCAGAGGGGGACGACCTGGCGGCGTTTTTCTATTTATAGAGTAGGTAGGTCTAGAGGTGTGTTAGTTTAGTTTAGCTATTATTTGTTTATTTTATTACTATTTGTATATATTATTATTTTAATTATGTTAATGTTATTATTTTTAATTTGTAAAATAATTCAAGTTTGTACACTGCATAATATATAAAGTTCTTGAAAAGAAAACGTTTTAATTCATAATATTTATATGGTTTATTCCAATCCATTCTGATCCAACGGTAAACTTTTTATTTAAGGCAATTATTAAAATCTCGAAAACATTGTATATTTTCGAGATTTAATTTCATATGCCTTCCAAAGGCCCGTGAGCAAGGAAAGCTATACACAAACATAATAATAATAATACCTGTGGACGCTTCACACCACGTTAATCTGGCCCCGTGCTAAGTATCCGAAGACCTTGTGTTACAGGTATCAGACAACGGAAATATATTATATATTTTCGACCTCTCGCTCGAGTACCAACGCGCTCAACCACTCCGCTACGGAGGTCGTCAGAGTATAAAAGTCTTAAATATATTTCCGTTGTCTGGTACCTGTAACACAAGTTCTTTGGATACTTAGCACAGGGCTAGATAGACGTGGTGTGAAGCGTCCATAGATATTATGATTATGATACATACCCTAAAGAATTATCACACATTTATTTTACACCTTACATATATAGCATAATATACATTTATATCAAGGCGCCAGTCACTCGCTCACTCATTGCCATAGACACCACAAAGGGAGTGAGCAAAAGATAGTTATACTTACTAGATACTATAAAGAAAAAAATCCTGAAATGTATCAAATTTAATAATTCCTTACAAAACAAGTGCCTACCTGTAAATCATCCAACATCATATTGCATGTAATCAATAAAAAAAATGTAAAATATCAAGGTGCATTTAACTAGATAATTTTTTAAACAATAATATACAACATATAAGTCTACTGTAGTCTAAGCTACATTATTCATACCTACTATACAAAAATAGGTAATGAAAATTGATTTGTTTGATTTTCCCATTAACTGTTTTCCCACACTTTGAGATCAGAATGAATCAGAATAAAATAATATACAATATTATTATGTTACTTATAGTACTATAATATATTAATATGTGTGGATTCAACAGAAGTACCTCATTCTCACAGACATTATCAATGAGACCGCGCGTCTTTACAGCCAACTTCTTCAAAAGGTCACACTGTCGTAGTCTCTCGTGGCAAATGAAACACATCCAACATGTTTGATATGTTACCTGTAAATGATTATAATTTTTTCATTATATTATGTGCATAATATTTGTTATTATACTAAGCAAAGAAACGGAGCATCTAATCAAAAAGCGCTCAGAATTAATATGGTCAAAAACCAAAAACAAGGAAGTGAAAATGGAACTAAGTAGAGTGTTCTAAAAAAATGACTACTACAATCACAAACAGAATGTCATAATTAAAAATCTAAATACTCACAGAAGTACAAAAAGAACTTTTAAAGACTTAACCACTCACAAAAAATAGATACATAGTTTAAACCGTAATCAAGATAAAACAGAAAATAACTTAAAAAAAGTGCTAGAACATGCACCACATTTTTATAAAAGCCTAAACAAACAAAGACGAAACTCAAAACATTACTATCAAATAATTATTAATTCTGTTCAACCTTTTGGGGATGAAGAAGTTGACTTGCTGATAAAGCAACTTAAAAACGAAAAAGTACAGGCCAGAACGGTATTAGTAACGAAGCAATAAAAGAGGGAGCTCCAGCCCTTTTAGAATGTCTGACTGAACTATTTAATATGATCCTTGCTACAGAAACAGTCCCCAGACTATGGTACTCATCACACATAATTCTACTTTTCAAGAAAAGGAACCCGCTAGACATAGGAAACTACAGCATCATAGATCAGATACAGACAGTCGAACAGGTAATACGAAGATTAAGAGAATATGACAGACATCAATTACAGTAATAAGTTTAATAGTATCAGCTCCAACTGGAAAGCAGTGAAGACACTAGACACTAAAAATCTACTACAAGTATATCAACATACTAAAAAATGAATACTTACGAGAATAGGACAAGTATCATTAAATTGGAAACCATAGGTGAACTGAAATAGAATGTCACCAATAATAATAAAGCCTGTTTATTCCAGATCAGAGAGTTACAATACAGTTTGTTTTATGTTTGTTAGTTGTGTTAGTTTATTTATGGTTGTAGATGTGTTAGTATGGTTATTGTTTCTCCTTCTCTGATATGGTCCCTTTTAGGGCAAAGGCCTCCTCCAATTCCTGCCATTTGTTTTTATTGGTGGCTAACATTCTCTAATTTGCTCCTGCTGAGGTATTTACGTCATCCTCCCACTGTCGCCAAAGATTTTCCTAACAGTCCTACAGGACATTTTCAACCACATAAATTGGCCACAAAAAGGCATGCTTATAAAGATTGGCGACATAGTAATACTACGACATAGTAATACTACGACATAGTAATACTACGACATAGTAATACTACGACATAGTAATACTACGACATAGTAATACTACGACATAGTAATACTACGACATAGTAATACTACGACATAGTAATACTACGACATAGTAATACTACGACATAGTAATACTACGACATAGTAATACTACGACATAGTAATACTACGACATAGTAATACTAGCTAAAACACACAAAGACCTAGTAGAAATGATCACGTCACTCGAACTGGAAAGCAAAAAAGTGGGACTTAACATGAACACAAGTAAGACACAAATAACAACAATTTTAAAATACCAATTCAAGTTAATGGTTGCACAATAGACTTTACTGAAAACTACTACTTAGGAAAGCAATCACCATGGATACCAATAGAAATGAACAAGGGGTAGCGTGACAAAAATCTAAAAATATTGTAGGGTAAATCCTGGAAAAATTTGTGGTCACTAAGGGATTCTGGTTACTAAAAGGCATACCTACAGTCTTCGGTAAAATTGTACTGGACACCTGCATAATTCCCTCTTTCCTATGGGTACCAAACCTAGATTTTTACTAATAACATTAAAACAAAAATTCAAAATACTCAAAAAGCAATGGAGAGAAGGATACTATTGGTTAGAAAAATACATAAAATAAGAAGTAATTTAGTAAGAAACAAATCAATAATCACAGACGCATTAAAATATGCTCATAAATGGCAAAGGGCCACATTGCACGCTATAAAGATAGGAGATGGACAATAGAGACCACCAAATGGAATGGACCCTTGGGCAAAAGAAATGTTGGAAGACTAAAGCAGCAATGGGCCCATGATATAACTTAGGTGGCATCCACGGGCTTGACAAAGCCAAGGACAGGGAAGATTGGAAAAATCTGGTGGAGGCCTACACTGCAAAGGGGTAAATTTTCCAGATCAATCTTAGATTTAGGAAATCAAAAATATAATAATAAACTAACATTATATTAATAAACTGTAAAATACACAACTAACACAAACAAAATTGCAACAAGGGAATATTGAATAAATCGATTTTTATTTATTTAATATCCAAAATATTAACACTTATACATATCAAACATGTTTTAACCCCCGCATATCATTTAATGGTAATCTATTCCACCCTAAAGTGTGTATCCATACCAGTTCTCATGCAATTCATATAGTAAAAACTACTTGCACTTTTTTCCACTTGGATTTCCACCAAGGACCTACAGTACATTCAATAACATCATGCAATACAGTTTACCCTGTGGGCGTAGAAAACTTGCAAAAATATTTGCATTAATACATTGTCCTACAGTGACAGAGAAACTCACTACCTTATAATTGATTCATAGTCATTGAAATTTTATTTGAATTTCATTTACAATATTGGTAATTCCGTTAATTAGGTATTATTTTATTGTGTGTGAATAATAAACTATTCTAAATTTGGTACCATTACTTACGTTTTTGGAAGTAAATATAATATTTACTTGCCAGCTACCAGTATATTATAAACAGAAAATAGACTCCAAAAACATCAGCCTTCCGCTTCGCAGAAATCGGTTAAAATGCAAGTGTAAAAAATATTAAAATGATGGATTACTTACTAACTTAGCTTGACTTTAATGTGATTTTAATAAATAAAATATATCAAATAATATCAAAGAATAAAATAAAAGGATTATACCTAAATACACCAAAGGATATTAATTATATTTTTATATTCTATTGGGTTACGTACCGTAATGTTTGCGAGGTTTTCGTAAACACATTGCACATCTGTCCTATAGATGTTTACAGTTCTCTTATTGTGTGATAAGCATAATGTGCAATAAGTTGCATTTAACATTTTTCAAGATTGGGGAAAGAACCAAATTCTAATAACAAATTACTCTAATCTTTGGGAAAGAACACTGAATATTAAATAGGTATAAGGTACCTTCTTCTTCTTCTTTTGCACAGATTAAGTATTAGTTACTACGTAACAGATACGACAGTGATATTTTACCGAGTTTCCAGTTGTTACGTTTTGGCAGCACTGTAGCATTTAAGTTAGTAGAATCCTCAATGGAACTGGCATAATTATGCATGTACTTTGCCTGCATACCTAAATAAACAAAACTGAATACAAACATGGCGGATTAGGGTTGCCCACTTTCTTTTTTTTAAGAATATTGCGGATTTTATACCCCACAACTGAGCTAACTCAAAGAAATTGATTTTTAAACACTATATATCAAATAAACTAAACAATATACAACAATTTAAATAAATGTTAGCTACTTACCGGTGATTTTGCATAGGCCGCAACTTACTACAGAGGACTTCGTGTTACCGAATATAATGAATTCAGAATTATTTTACAGTTTTGCGCAGTAATTAAATCGAAAATCACTCAAAAACCCTAAAAATCTCACAATAACAACGTTTGACATGTAAACAAAGTGACATGTAAAATGGCGTCGGTGGCAGCAGAAGTATATCACAGCCAATAAAGGGGGCGTTGATAAAAAGAGTGTAGATACTTATTTCTTACTTAAAACTCTTGTTGTAAGAAAGAGACAGGTAGTCTACTATTATTGCCGTGTGAAATTGAACTATTAGTACAGTTCCATATTATGATCTTTGTTCTGAGGTAGAATCCTATAGATTTGACACATTGCCACAGCCGACAGGGACAAACGAAAAGTTTAGGTATACACAGACCTTAGATAAAGAATCCTATAGATTTGACACATTGCCACAGCCGACAGGGACAAACGAAAAGTATATACAATATCTGTGTTGCCAACCCCATTTAAATATACCCAATTTATTCAGGAATCTTACTACTCGGGACTAACAAAGATTAGTACAGAACAGTAAAATACAAATTTATTAAAGAGAGAAAGTTTGTTCATCTATGTATTTGTTTCCATTAAATTATGAAATTTGGAACGGATAAAGCAGAAAATAATATGTTACGTTTATGACGTGTAAATGTACCAACGGTTACCATTTGCGCATAAAAAGTAGCATTGGCTGCTACTTTATATGCCCAAAACATATCATACAACAAAACCCAAGGTTTTAAAAAAACATCTTTACATCATAAATCATAATTATTTTCATCACAGACGCGGACGTAATAATAATTTATGTATGTCGGTACTCTATTTATGTTATCGAATGTACTATAATTTCTTGGCGGACAATTCTTTTTATGTAGTAATAAAACACAAACTATGTACTTGCACTTTTTTTCACTTTATTATAATTTATAATATATACCTACACCGACGATGACTTCATTGAAACCGGTCGTGTATTTTAACAAATATAAAAATATTTAAATTAATGTAAAATCACTAATAAAGTATATATATTATGTAAAAAAGTATATAAAATAAAAAATAAGGTGTTTAAAGGTAATCTGTGCATATAGTCATTATTTAAATGATTTTATTATAATATTTGCATTTTTTTTTAATTATTGGTTTATTACAACATATATGGGTCGTTATTCAAAATGATTATTTCCGTAACTGTATTCATACCGTTTTGCTATTGGAAGTAGATGCACGAATTTCTTCGTCCTCGTTTAAGCATTTGGTATTTTCCTTTTCATGCCTGTATATAGTGTGGATCCCTTACCAGCATTTCCGGGGACATTTAAATTTTTAATTTATTTCTTATACCAACTACAATTTATAGATATAATCTCATTCGACTATTCACCGCAGTTCAAGAGTTCATGAATGGAAATTTTTGGAGTGACTTTTACGACTTATATTCACTATACGTCTTCCAATAAATATTTCTTCGGCTTTCCTAAAACAAAGCAATAATATATAAAATAGGAGTAGTAGAGGCGTTCGTTAAATGTAGTCAAGATTTCCATTTTCATCGTTATTTTACAGTAAAAAAATAGTACTTTTAGTGAACTTATGTAAGTAAATTTCAGTAGGCTCTACACAAGACTCTGAATATAATATGTTTATAACATTATAATAATCACTTATATAGTACGTAAATAAATACCATGAAAGTAACTAACCTGCGGCCTGATTACGCAACTCCGTGGGCATCAATTCTCCGTGGATATCTACTTCTTCTTCTTACGTTGCCGGCTGTCACAGAACCGGACGAGTGAACTGAAATATGAACTATTGTTGTAGTCACAGATTAGAATAGTACTAATGTGGTTGTAGTTCAATATGCGTCTCATAATGGTAACTTAATTCTATGCTATTAACCAATTACGATACATAATATGTACATATTAACAGCATTTTAGCAGTATATACTATGTACTCGTAAATACAGATACCAGAATATAAATAACTATTTACAATAAATAATATACAATAAATAAGTTGTAAAGGGCCTATGAGATTCCATGATTGGAAATTTTACAATAATTTACAAACAATAGGTATTTATCAATATTAAGTTACTGTTTTGTGTAGTTTCCCTAAATAAGTGTGAGTAAATTGTAACTTATAAATGATTGCCAGTAATTGCCAGTAAATAAGAACCCGGAACTCACAACGCGGGACTTTCAAAGCGGAACCCGAAATGCGGACACCGCAAACGTGAAAATCTTCTCTTATCAATCTTCGTCTTCTTAAAACATGATTTAAAAAGTTAACATATCAAAAAAACCGGACAGCTATGTCTAAAAAATGATGTCCATTTTACCACTCAAAGAAGGAACGAAATGCTTGTAAACAGTGCATTTTGACATAAGAACACAGCTTTGAACTGTCAAATGAAAGCGGCAGTTAACGAATGGTTAACGAGCTCGCGGCTTGGATCTATGGCTTGGATATTTCATGACTTTCTTCTTCTTCTCGGTTGAATTCCAACCACAGATTAATATTTTATTTTTCACAGATTAAAGAAGTATTATCTATTAGGTTTTTTTTAATCAATTATTCATCTAAAATTACACTTAAATATAATACACTATTATCTCGCCAAACACATGTTTAACGGCGAGTGTTTTGACAGCGGACTGTGTGTGTGATATTCGAGTAATACTTTTAAATACATTACTCTAATCTATGACTTTGGCGAATTTAATTTCCTAAGCTGGGTAAAATTAGCCCCACTTATGACGATTTTTTATTTTATAAGATGACTGGCAAGACAAGCACATGGTGAATGCAGCCGTAAGGTGATGGTTCGTTTATTGATAGAAAACTAATGACTATGACCTTAGACTGTGCATCATGAACGACCTTATAAAAAATTTTGATAATTAATAATTATTATTTAGGAATTTAATTGTTTCAACTATTAAAACTATTTGGATTTACAAAAATATTAATCCAAAGAGTTTAAGCTGATTTAAATACAGTATTTATAGCATTTCATAATTTTTATTTTTTATTTGTAAACAATGTTGTTACCATGACAACCGTTAGACGTTAAAGACGTTAAAGACTGGCCAAGATCGAGCCGAGGCGTACCAAATCGATAAATTTTTTTTTAAAAAAAACGGCATACAGCCAAATGTTATTTGATTTTGATTTGATTTGAAATCCAGAAAAGCCAACAACGCCTATAAGAAAACTTAAAAAAACTTCTACAGTTACAACAAAAGTAGGAAGACGTAATACTACTGGTCAAACATGAACCTTTGAATTATACTCTCCGCCATGGTAACGTTATCAAATGTGAATAAAATAAGCGCTATTACGGTTTTCATGTAATTGTTATTATCATTCGTCGACATCCTTTTACGTGACTTTACCTTGCTGTCAAATGTTCCCGGTTGGCCTACATTGAGAGGAATAACTATAGTAGGTATTCTAGATGCGAGTTTCGCATAACGGTTTTCGCGTTGCGTTCCACGTTTAGAGTTCTACGTTGTAGGCTTCACGTTGCGGGTTCGGGTTTTTGTTTTTCTTTAAACTGAATTTCATCACAAACTGTTGTATGCTCAACGAAGTGGGCACATGTCAGCTAGTCTAACGTTTTTGTAAAATGCTATGAAGCAATTCAATCATGAAATATAAAAGATCCAAACAACGAAAAGGATCAATTACCTACATATGGTGGTAAGGGTGTGCCCTATTTGTGATCGTTAAATAAAAGTTACACTTCGAACTTCATAATATATTATCACGTATACTACATAGGTACACATAGGTATTGGTACATAGGTGCCGGCAGGGCAATATACCCTTACGGATACTAAATTGTAACTGAACAATAAAATTAGTCTTAAAGACTAAGCGGCTCATTACAGGCTACATCACACATGCTGCATGCATACAAATGCGTATGTGCATATCTGCATACGCTGCACGTTACATATTCAATACTTACTTATTTTCTGAGTAATCAAATAGGTTTTGGACTTTCCGTCCATTTTTTGCAAGGAAATAACATTAAATAACAATAATATGCCAAATTAATGTCAATTATGCATTTTGTTCGTTCTTTGAGTGGCAAAGTGGGAATCAATTTTTTGACGTAGCTGTCCGGTTTTTTTAATGATTAGATATTAAAACGTATTTTAAAAAGATTTAGCGTCACTATGACGGTTGATATCCACAGCCGTGAAAGCCACGCAAGTTGCGTAATAAGGCCCCAGGGGCCTTATTACGCAACTTGCGTGGCTGCTCGATGACATGACGCGTAGGAATAGATAACGGGTTTAAATATGTCATATTTGCTGTTTTTCTATCTTTAACATTACTAAGTCAAAAAGTAGTTTAAAATGGCGGACTGCCTGACATTTGTTTCGAGGATGACAATTTAACCTTGTCACATACATTGGTTTGATAATACATTTATTATTGTAATTTTAAATAACATTTTAATTCATTATTTCTATTCACAATAGCCTATTAGTGTGCTACGGAACACAACCTGTCGATATTTTATCAAAGCAAGGTGTATTTGTTACTAAAAATTGTACTTACGCATGAAAGGAAATATTTCGTGTTTTTTGCTCAGTACGGCTTTTACAGCCGATTATTTAACATATATCCATGTAAAGCTGGGTTAGTATTATGTATCACTAAAATTTCTTTTTATTTTCATCACTTAGATCACTATTATTCACTAAAAATCCTGGAAGATACGAGCTGTGACCGAACTGTCAACTGATTTGTTGGGCACATATCAGGGGCCTTATTACGCAACTTGCGTGGCTTTCACAGCTGTGGATATCAACCGTCATTGTGACGCTAAATCTTTTTAAAATACGTTTTAATATCATATAATCATTAAAAAAACCGGACACCTATGTCAAAAAATTGATTCCCACTTTGCCACTCAAAGAACGAACAAAATGCATAATTGACATTAATTTGGCATATTATTGTTATTTAATGTTATTTCCTTGCAGAAAATGGACCTATGGAAAGTCCAAAACCTATTTGATTACTCAGAAAATAAGTAAGTATTGACTATGTAACGTGCAGCGTATGCAGATATGCACATACGCATTTGTATGTGTGATGAAACCTGTAATGAGTGTCCCCGCTTAGTCTGACTAATTTTATTGTTCAGTTATAATTTTGTATCCGTAAGGGTATATTGCCCTGCCGGCACCTATGTACCAATACCTATGTGTTATGAAGTTCGAAGTGTAACTTTTATTTAACGACCACAAATAGGGCACACCCTTACAACCATATGTAGGTAATTGATCCTTTTCGTTGTTTGGATCTTTTATATTTCATGATTGAATTGCTTCATAGCATTTTACAAAAACGTTAGACTAGCTGACATGTGCCCACTTCGTTGAGCATACAACAGTTTGTGATGAAATTCAGTTTAAAGAAAAACAAAAACCCGAACCCGCAACGTGAAGCCTACAACGTAGAACTCTAAACGTGGAACCCGTAACGCGAAAACCGTTATGCGAAACTCGCATCTAGAGTACCTACTATAGTTATTCCTCTTAATGTAGGCCAACCGGGAACATTTGACAGCAAGGTAAAGTAACGTAAAAGGATGTCGACGAATGATAATAACATTACATGAAAAGCGTAATAGCGCTTATTTCATTCACATTTGATAACGTTACCATGGCGGAGAGTATAATTCAAAGGTTCACGTTTGACCAGTAGTATTACGTCTTCCTACTTTTGTTGTAACTGTAGAAGTTTTTTTAAGTTTTCTTATAGGCGTTGTTGGCTTTTCTGGATTTCAAATCAAATCAAAATCAAATAACATTTGGCTGTATGCCGTTTTTTTAAAAAAAAAATTATCGATTTGGAACGCCTCGGCTCGATCTTGGCCAGTCTTTAACGTCTTTAACGTCTAACGGTTGTCATGGTAACAACATTGTTTACAAATAAAAAATAAAAATTATGAAATGCTATAAATACTGTATTTAAATCAGCTTAAACTCTTTGGATTAATATTTTTGTAAATCCAAATAGTTTTAATAGTTTAAACAATTAAATTCCTAAATAATAATTATTAATTATCCAAATTTTTTTATAAGGTCGTTCATGATGCACAGGCTAAGGTCATAGTCATTAGTTTTCTATCAATAAACGAACCATCACCTTACGGCTGCATTCACCATGTGCTTGTCTTGCCAGTCATCTTATAAAATAAAAAATCGTCATAAGTGGGGCTAATTTTACCCAGCTTAGGAAATTAAATTCGCCAAAGTCATAGATTAGAGTAATGTATATAAAAGTATTACTCGAATATTACACACACAGTCCGCTGTCAAAACACTCGCCGTTAAACATGTGTTTGGCGAGATAATAGTGTATTATATTTAAGTGTAATTTTAGATGAATAAATGATAAAAAAAACATAGTAGATAATACTACTTTAATTTATGAAAAATAAAATATTAATCTGTGGTTGGAATTCAACCGAGAAGAAGAAGAAAGTCATGAAATATCCAAGCCATAGATCCAAGCCGCGAGCTCGCTAGCTGCCGCTTTCATTTGACAGTTCAAAGCTGTGTTCTTATGTCAAAATGCACTGTTTACAAAAGGTTTACAAGCATTTCGTTCCTTCTTTGAGTGGTAAAATGGACATCAATTTTTAGACATAAGTGTCCGGTTTTTTTTTATATTTTAACTTTTTAAATCGTGTTTTAAGAAGACGAAGATTGATAAGAGAAGATTTTCGCGTTTGCGGTGTCCGCATTTCGGGTTCCGCTTTGAAAGTTTGCGTTGCGAGTTCCGGGTTCTTATTTACTGGCAATTACTGGCAATCATTTATAAGTTACAATTTACTCACACTTATTTAGGGAAACTACACAAAAACAGTAACTTAATAATGATAAATACCTATTGTTTGTAAATTATTGTAAAATTTCCAATCATGGAATCTCATAGGCCCTTTACAACTTATTTATTGTATATTATTTATTGTAAATAGTTATTTATATTCTGGTATCTGTATTTAAAAGTACATAGTACATAGTGCTAAAATGTACTTATTATGTATCGTAATTGGTTAATAGCATAGAATTAAGTTACCATTACGAGACGCATATTGAACTACAACCACATTAGTACTATTCTAATCTGTGACTACAACAATAGTTCATATTTCAGTTCACTCGTCCGGTTTTGTGACAGCCGGACACGTAAGAAGAAGAAGTAGATATCCACGGAGAATTGATGCCCACGGAGTTGCGTAATCAGGCCGCAGGGGCCTTATTACGCAACTTGCGTGGCTTTCACGGCTGTGGATATCAACCGCCATTGTGACGCTAAATCTTTTTAAAATACGTTTTAATATCATATAATCATTCAAAAAACCGGACACCTATGTCAAAAAATTGATTCCCACTTTGCCACTCAAAGAACGAACGAAATGCATAATTGACATTAATTTGGCATATTATTGTTATTTAATGTTATTTAATGTTTCCTTTAAAATTTCCTTGCAAAAAATGGACCTATGGAAAGTCCAAAACCTATTTTGATAACTCAGAAAATAAGTAAGTATTGACTATGTAACGTGTTACGTGCAGCCATAGCTGGGCACCGTTAATCACACAGTTAACTTCGTTAATCGTTAATCCGTTACTAAAAAAGTTAGCTTCGTTAAACGTTAAACCGTTACATTTGGGAAGAATTAACGCAAGTTAACGTTAATCGTTAATCCGTTAAAATTCGCTAAAGGTTTAAGAAGTTAACAGGTTAGGAACAATAAAAGACGTGTATAGGTTATTGAAATGTATTCCCCTTCATAAATACTAATATATTACATTTAATTTAATTAAAGTTTTCATCCGATAGTGATGCTCGTTTTGAGGTTATAACCTAAAGAAAAAAATTAAACAATTGCAGCGCTTGACGGTAGGGCACTATTGTATTTAATGAACAGATTAATGAATATGTTTTCAACGAGGAATGCAATATCTTTGAATGACTCTTATGATTTATGTCCAGCCACAGTTTAACGAGACTTTGTGTTTTACTCTTTTTGATTTTTAGCTGCTTTTGTTTCACTCATAACACGCGCCTTGCGGCACTTGTCGTTTCATACTGGTCCGAATTAGTTTTTCTTGCCGCGCCCTGGTGCCTTACGGTAAATAGTGGGCATTGGATTAACGATTAACGGACCTCTGGATATTAACGGAAGTTAACGAGTCCGTTAACATTTTAAGATGTTAACTTAAAAGTTAATCCGTTAATGAAAATGTTAACTTTGTTAATTAACGATTAACGGATTAACGAGTTAATGCCCAGCTATGCCATAGCTGGGCACCGTTAATCACACAGTTAACTTCGTTAATCGTTAATTCGCTACTTAAAAAGTTAGTTTCGTTAAACGTTAAACCGTTACATTTTGGAAGAATTAACGCAAGTTAAAGTTAATCGTTAATTCGTTAAAATCCGCTTAAGGCTTTTGTTATAAGTTGCTAGAAGTTAACAAGTTAGGAACAAAGAAAGACGTGTACCTATAGATTATTGAAATGTGTAATTTTATCGTCTGGCATAAGGTGCAGATTCCCCATCATGAATATTATCATCCCATCGAAAACATGCTGGACAAAACAATGTCAAAGGAACTCCACCCCTCCGCTGGGGTCCGCCAAGGATGCATATTGTCACCCGTGCTTTTCAATATCTATACCGAGCACATAATGCGAATAGCGCTTGAGAACTGGACTGATGGTGTGCCAATAGGTGGTAAAAATATTTCAAATCTACGGTATGCAGACGATACCACTCTCCTGGCAATCTAATTGCAGCGCTATTGCGTCGTGTAGAAATAGTAAGCTCCGGTTTTGGTCTGAAGATCAATAGACTGAAAACCAAGATGATGGTTGTAGATCGGAACAGCAACAATACTACAACTACTATTGAGCAGTGTGCGGTTGTACCGTCATACATATATTAGGCTCACTGATTTCAGACGGCGGAGGTTCGGAGGATGAGATCAAGCGACGCATAGCTATAACTAGGACTGCAATGGACAAGCTGTCTAAGATCTGGAGAGACCGTAACATAACGAGAACAACAAAGACTCGGCTTGTAAGATCCCTAGTGTTTCCAGTGTTGCTCTACGGTGCGGAAACGTGGACGGTAAAAGAGAGAAAACGGAAACGCATAGATGCCCTGGAAATGTGGTGCTGGAGAAGAATGTTGCAGATATCATGGACTCAACGCCGCACTAATATCTCCATTCTCCAGGAACTCAAGATCACGCAAAGACTCTCAGCGATGGTTCATTCTCAGATTTTGAGTAACTTCGGGCACATTATGCGCAAGGAAGACGACGCTATGGAGAGACTTGTCGTCCAGGGTAGAGTTAATGGATCCAGGTCCAGAGGACGCAATCCTTTACGATTGACGGACCAAGTAAAAGCCCTAACGGAATCGTCCCTAAATTTGTGCGTGCGAAGTACCTCGGTGAGGGAACGATGGCGGGAGACTGTCAAAAAGGCCGTGCTACGACCCCCATGACCACGACTACTCTGCCAAGAGTATACGACTAAGAAGAAGATCGAAAACATAACCTGTAAAAAATGCCAAATCTCGCTACTTAGCTCTTCTACCTTAAAAAGTTGTGAGATACATGTTATGCCAAGTAGGGGTTAGTCGGTCGGTCTAACAATATGTTATAGTGATCATAATCAATATTATTAATAATCTTTCATGTTTTAAATAAATAAGTAGATTGACTTGGCAATGGCATAAAAACAATTTAATATTTATCTCACAAGTGATACATATTAAATCAGATCGTCTAGTGCGATTGCCAAATCAATCTACTATTTATTTAAAACATAAAAGATTATTAATTTATCTCAGTTTGTTGTTGTTGTTGTTTTCAACCCCTAATAACAACGACAACGAAGTTATAAGGGGTTGAAAATGGCCTGAATTGTTTCGAGAAAAGGATAGTACGGCCGTGCTCAATTGGCGGGGGCACTTCCGTGCCCCCACATATTAAAATTTTCATCAGACAGTGATGCTCGTTTTGCGGTTAACAGATTAATAAATGTCTCTTCACCGAGATAAGCAGCATCTTTGAATGAGTCTTTTGACTTCATGTCCAGCCACAGTATAACGAGACTTTGCGTTTTACTCTTTAAAGAGTGTTAACCTTTTTGATTTTTCTAGCTGCTTTTCTTTCACTCACAACACGCGCCGCGCGACATTTGTCGTTTCATACTTTTCTGAACTAGTTTTTATCGCCGCGCCCTGGTGCCTTACGGTGAATAGTAGGCATTGGATTAACGATTAACGGACTTCTGGATATTAACGTGTCCGTTAACATTTGAAAATGTTAAGTTAAAAGTTAATCCGTTAATTAAAATGTTAACTTCGTTAATTAACGATTAACGGATTAACGAGTTAATGCCTAGCTATGTTAGTTTGCTACCTATTGTTATTATGAATTTTGTTCGGACAGGTGTACAAAACTTTATTCATGATATCGCACTTATTAAAAAAAAAAGTGTTTTTTTAATAAGTGCGATATTACAAAAAACCGAAAACGAATTACACTTTATTTTGTGACTGTTTCCTATTTCAGATTGCTTTTAGCCATTTCGTTTTTAAACTGCCATTTAAAATACATGAACCAAAAAAAAAAACCGTGCTTTGGTGGTAGTGCTTTCACATTTTGGCACAACAGATGATTTTCTTCTAATTGAATTCAACATTTCGAATAATATTAATAGCGTTATTTCGTAGTACACCGCACTGGAGCGCGCAACGTACTGCGTGAGCGTATGACTCGTGACGTCACCGCGCCGAGAGCCGGCCGACCGTCACTCGCACCCTTTAAAGTTCAATATCTCGGGAACAAAGCGACATATCGAAATAATTTTTACACACACTTTTTTTATTTTATATGGACTATATGAAACGTAAAAAATCAAAATTAGTGAACATTCTTCATTTGTAGATGTATCCATGTTAGTGCAGCCGACTGTACTGTATGAGATAGATTGTAAAAATATTAATGTCGAATTAGTATGGGTTCCCTCCCACAGAGTAAAGCTGGTAACGAAAAGGTGGCACTACCTACCTTTTCTCGAAAGTTTTCGTCGTTTTTTTGAGCTCTCATAACTTTTCTTTGGAAGATGCTAAATAGTTGAAATTTTCAACATATAATGACATTGGTAAAGACATGAAACATACAAAGTTTGAATGTCGTAGCTATTATCCTTTAGATTTTATCAACGTCTAAAAACCCCATATTTCGTCACTGACTCATTTATAGATCATCAAAATTCATAAGGTACTTTCTGAAATCCTAGAGAGCTGATATTATTTATGTAAGCTGTTATTGCTACAAAACCAACAAAAAAATTATTAAAATATAAATGCCGCCATTTTGGATCCAATATGGTGGACGGTACAAAATGGATATTTACTATACGGATCTTATCTTTAATACATAAAATGAATATAATATATATAAGTATATAAAAAACCTACGACCTACTTTTTGTAGGACCGATAATCGGTCAGATTTTTGCTCCATATAATTTCCATCCGACTTTATTTATTTTGAGTGCGTTGCACTACTGAAATCAGTATGTTCTATTTCATTCCGATTATTAATCGGTGACCGACTTTTTGTAGATGAAAGATATATTTATGAGAAGAAAACTAGTTTTTTATCCACTTTAATAAAATAAGCATTAGCGCGAAGTAGCAGGCAGCAGGTTGTAATAAATTGCTGTCTGCACAAAGTATAAAATATGTAAAACACGTGAAATCGGTTATCGGTCCGATAGTAAGCTTGAGAACAGAAATACAATTGATACTAGATTTCATGAATACCGCCATTTTTAATCCAAAGTAGCGAATTATAGTTTTCACAACTGCCTACTCCCACAATATGGGTATCAAATGAAAGAGAAATACAATAAATCATCAACATTCAAGACAAAGGATTAGGCGAAAGTAAAGGCCCGAGGTCTAAATAGGTAATTTTCAAACTCAAAAAAGTCCATTAACCAACATACAAAAATAAATGAAATCCCACCAAAAACATTTTCATGTAAAAATGTTGCCAAGACGAGTCTACACATTTTTACCCTGTAGTTTCGGAAGTGGTTAGTATTTGTTAAGAAAATGAAATAAGTGTGCCCCGCCGCCCAGAAGACCTTATTGTAACCCTATATTTTATATTTCTTTATTTAGATTTATATGTGTCACTATGGAGAAAGTGTAGAGTGAAGTATTTAAGCTATTGGATAGCTTCTATCGCGGGCCTTGCGCGTGGGGACCGAATCCAGAAATTCCGTAACGAAAAAAACCGAACACCCCCTAAACAACACTCACTTGGCCCTTTGGGTGGTGGGGTGTGAATCTTCGAATAATAACTCAAACTCGTTACTAATAAGAAGTATATTTCCGAACATAGTCCCACACAACAATAAAAATCCTTCACAAGACTTAGGTACCTATATATTTCTTCACAAATGTTTTCAATAGCGCGATGTCGAAAACTGTAGAAAAGTAACAACGCCATCTAGGTTTAATATGGTGAACTAAAAGTTACAAAATAACAATATTATGCAATAGCTTTACCGCGGCAGTCCCCGAGTGCCACAAGTCTTTTTTTTTTATTTAAAGAAGAAAGACTATTTTTTGTTTTGTTATATATATTATAAGGATCATTATTTTATTCTAGGATGAAGTATACTTTACTTCATCCATGACTTTATTGTTTGTTTTTTATGTTTTATAATTGTATGTATTTTTTTGAGCAACGGACTTAGTTTCCAGCTCTTAATAAATAAAAAATAAAAAAATCAATAATCAGTACCTATTCTTGACAAGTGACAACTCTTAAATGTTGTTTTGTTGTGATTGACTTATGTTTACTTTTAAAGATGAGAATTTCTCTATTAAAATGTTAACAATTTCCGTGTTTTAAGCTGCACAAGTGTAGACAACAATAACAGCTATGGTTTGGGACTCCGCGACGTTCTTGGGCGCTTTGACGCCAAAGTTCTATGTAGCTCTAACCGGTACATCATCACTAATATCTGGACTCATCTTAATCTTCGAATGGTGGTATTTTAGGAAATACGGCATCTCGTTTATAGAACAGGTATGTATGCATTTTGTATTTCATCGAATACTGCGAGTTGTAGTCATAATTAATAGACCCAGTATTTCCAATTCAAAGTCTATGACTGTATTTTAAAATATTTTTAATATAATCGAAGTCATTCAAAATCATTCTGTAGGTAAGTATATAGGCTCCAAAATACTAAATATGCAGGTTGGAACATCTTCAAACACTATCACAATCTTTTTCCTTCAAACAACCACAATTATATGTATACATTTTTTAAAATAGTTTCTAGAATTTAATTGTACAGAATTCCTGTTTTACATACGTATTATGATAACATAATATTAATGTAATATAAATTAATGGAATGATACTATATATTAATGCTATATTTATTGCATGCTTCAGGTGTCGCTGACACATTTGGGCCCTTGGCTGGGCGGCGGCAGCTCAACAAGCAGCGAGCCAGAGGGAGTAGAATGCAAAGTCTGGCGTAACCCCATGTCGCTGCTGCGGGGTGCAGAGTATGGACGCCTTTGGAGTGTGGCTCGCCGGGCACCACTTACATACTATGACATGAACCTGTCAGCTCAGGTAAATACAATATATATGTATTTTTTATAATCATGCAGTTTGTAAATTTATTATATAAAACACTCAAAACTCTTCCTCCTAACCTTTATATATTAGTAAAATCCTATCTATTAAATCGGCATTTTTATGTAAAGTGTGGAGATGAAAGATCTGAGCTACACGAAGTCCCACAGGGTAGTGTTATGGGCCCAGCTCTCTACCTTTTGTTTACGTATGACCTGCCAGTAAATGACAAAGTGATAGTGGGTACATTCGCTGATGATACAGCAATCCTTGCAATACACGAAAGCTCAGACCAAGCAACAGCTATACTACAAAGTACTCTTGACGACATATCACTATGGCTGCGTGACTGGTGCATCAAGGCTAATGAAAATAAATCAATCCATGTGACCTTTACGCTTAGACATGGGGTATGTCCTCCTGTCAAACTAAATGGTATTGAAATACCGCAACAAGATAACGTTCGCTACTTAGGCTTATACCTAGACAAGAGGCTCACTTGGAAAAACATATATTTACCAAAAGAATGGCCGTTAGTCTGCAATTCAGAAAATTATATTGGATGATTCATCGTAAATCTCAAATGTCACTTGAGAACAAACTACTACTCTATAAAAGCATTTTAAAACCGATATGGTCATATGGTGTAGAACTGTGGGGAACTGGATCCCACTCAAATCTGGAAATCTTACAACGCTTTCAGTCAAAAGTTCTCCGCACAATAACAACCATGGTATATCACCAACAAACAACTACACCGTGACCTACATGTACCAATGGTCAAGCAGGAAATAACACAAAGGCTGAAATCATATTCTAGACGTATAGAAAGTCACCCAAACCCACTGGCTAGTGATTTAATGCTTAAGAACACCACCACTTTCAATAGAATTAAAAGAAGAGCCCCTCAAGACCTGATTATAATATCTTGAAAATATAATATATTGAACTAGCTATTGGGCTAGATTCATTCAAGTCACTTTCAAAACACATAACCTCTAGCTAAATGCCATGTAACGGGCTGATTGCAAGAAAAAAGGGTAAATAAAAAAAAATTGCATTCTATTTGTATTTTAAATAGTGCACCAAAACTTTGACTGTTTTCTGTCCGCGTGCAACACATCTTCAATTTAGTCCATCTGTGAGTTTTAAGTCCTCCTCCCATCCATGGTATTGTCTGCCTTGGTTTCCCCTGCCATCCCGTGGGTACCATATTATACATTAATACTTACTATTCATTTAAGTATTTACCAATAAACTTGGATTTGTTCACTACTAAAATATTTTATTTAATTTTGTATCATTGACCGTATCTAATTGTAACAACTCTTGTAAAATACTAGACCGAGTTTTTCCTTTGGAAATCTTAAACATTATTGCTCCTTACATTTTAGATAATATTATAATTTTTATTATATTATGCATTACATAATACATTAATATACTATAAAGCACAAATACCAATAATAGGTAGCTTCTTAAAACAGCAACAACAACTTATACCTGGTGAAGAATTAAATTTTTATACAGGTTGTAAAACTAATTATTAATAATACTTTAGGGTGTGTATGGGTCCCGCATTTAAAAATTACTGTGAAAGTACCAGAGCTGAAAGGGATACTTTTTTACTCATTGTTTGGGAAAATTTATTACGTTGGGGCATTTCTCATAGAAACATTAAAGTCAAAAGTAAGTCTTTCAGCGCTGGTACTTACACAGTATACTCTACATAGTAGGCACATACACACCCTAAAGTATTAACACTAATTTATTATACACCTTGTCACAAAGTAGATAAATATAACAGAGACGCAACCTAGTACTACAAAATGGAATCACCCAAACACTGGCAATTTTTGTTTTCTTCAATTTCCAATTATTAATTTTTAATTTATATAATATTTTATTTTACTACGTATTATGTATTTGATTTAATTGGTTCGCCTTTTTGAGTGGTTTAAATTGTTAAACTGAGGTTATGCATGTATATTCTACAGATTTTGTTGAATTCGATTACAAGTAAAATTGTTTATACGCTCAACGAAGCGGGTACAGGTCAGCCAATACAATAATTATTATTATGAGTTCGCGTCCGTAATCCGTCTAACGTCGGTGACGTCACAGGAGCACCAGGCGTGGTTCGGCGGCGGGACCGGCGCGTCGGGCGCGGACGAGGCGCTGGCGCGGGCGTGGCGCGAGCGCGAGCCCGCCGCCCGCGTGGCCTGCGCGCGCGCCGCGCTGGCGCTGCGCCCCGACTGCGCCGCCGCGCTGCTGCTGCTGGCCGAGGAGGACGCGCCCACCGTGCTGGAGGCCGAGCGCGTGCTGCGGCGCGCCTGGCGCTGCGGCGAGGCGGCCTGGCGCGCGCTCGCGGCGGCGGGCGCGACCGGCGCGGCGCGGCGCGAGGCCGCCGTGCTCGCGCACGTTAAGCGCCGCGCCGCCATGTGCGCGCGCCGCCTCGGCCGCCTCCGCGAGGCCGCGCGCCTGTTCCGCGAGCTGGCCCGCGACGCGCCGCCCGCGCTGCACGCGCTCGCGCCGCACGAGAACCTGCTGGAGGTGCTGCTGGAGCAGCGCGCGTGGGCGGACGCGGCGGCGCTGCTGGCGCGCCACGACCCCGAGCCGGCGCCGCGCTCGGCCGCGCTGGCGTACTCGGCGGCGCTGCTGCGGGCGCGCGCGGTGCCGCTGCAGGCGACGGCGGCGGCGCGGCTGGCGGCGGAGGCGGCCGCGCTGGAGGCGCTGCGGCGCGCGATCCGCCACAACCCGCACGTGCCGCCGTACCTGCTGGAGCTGCGCGCGCTGACGCTGCCGCCGGAGCACGTGCTGCGGCGCGGGGACAGCGAGGCGCTGGCGTACGCGTTCTGCCACCTGCGGCACTGGCGCGCGTGCGAGGGCGCGCTGCGGCTGCTGGCGCTGGCGTGGGGGGCGGCGGAGCGCGCGGCGGCGCGCGGCGGCGGCGGCGCGGGGTGGGGCGGCGCGGGCTGCGGCGCGTGCGCGGACCGCGAGCTGCTGCCGGCGCACCACTGCGGGTGGGGCGGGCGGCGCGCGCCGGCGCTGCTGCCGCTGGCGGCGGCGCTGTGCGCGGGCGCGGCGCTGCTGGCGCTGCTGGCTCACCGCTGGCCGGCCGCCGCCGCAGCCGCCGCCGCCGCGCTGCACCCCGCGCGGCTGCTGCGGCTGGTCGCCGCGCTGTAGTCCACGCGACGAGTACGTCTGATGTACTTATGAGGCTCAGTGCAGACAGAACGGAGCGCGGCGGAGAGGATTTTATACCTACTTGAAAATAACCTTTAAAATTATTACAATAAAGTGCATAAGGCTGCGTTTCCACTGACGCGGAGCGGGCGGAGAGGAGCTTAGCGGTGCCCGAAATGACCAATCATGCTCGTGCTATTTCCGTGGAAACGGAGACGACATTTCGAGCATAGTGATTGGTCAATTCGGGCATCGCCAGCTCTTCCGCGTCAGTGGAAACGCAGCCTAAATACTTAAACCTGATAAAAAATGCTCGCACGTCCTCGAAGATGCGCCCGGAAACTAAAATGAAAAAAGAAAATGGCCGAGACCGCGCGAGCATTATTCCTCTCTGTCTGTCTGACCCCGATGTGGTTGTAAATATTCTTCCAGAAAATATTTATTTATAATAATATGGAAGTGGTTCATCACTTCGGTATTTGTATTTTACTGCAAAAGAAATAAAAGTTGATTTCTAACAACTGTAATGCGTTTCATTTCTATACTAGCCAAGAAAAAGTGTCTAACTTTGTATATTTTACCAGCTTTTATTTTGGCTATAGTAGTAGCTGACACTTCAGAGACACGCGAGTCGCTTACAAATGAATTACCTATTGAAGGAACAGGCAAAATAAAATAAATAAATAAAAAATAAGTAGTATAAAACAAAGTCGCTCTCGCCGTCTGTCCGTCCCTATGTTTAAATTTCTGAAACAACGCAACGGTTTTTTTTAATCTTTATTATTTTAAGGGATTTTTGTACAAAATTGACGATGTTAATCCCATCTTACCATCATTAAACTAATTACACTAAACAAATAATAATAAACCTATAAATTAAAATTAAAAGAGTAAAGCATTCTAGCTGCTGCTGAATTAGGTTCAGCTAGAATGCTTTGAAATATACCTAACTTACTTACATCTAACTGAAATTTATTAATTAATTGTTCTCTTAGATCCGCGTTCCGGGTGCATTCAATCAATCTGTGGTAAATATCATCCCTTATGCCACATTGTTCGCAGTTAGGGGAGGCAACGGATTTGGAAGCGCTTTTTTTATAATTTTAAACAAAAAAAAAACCGACTTCAAAGTTTGAGTTCCCTAAAATCCTCGCCATCATCAGGTCTCCACTTTGATAACTATGAGACCAAGTTCGACTGTAATTGACGTAGTGGCGTATGCTTGCATTCCTTTAAACAACGCTGAAATCATCAAACATGTATCTCTAAGGACTCAGAAGTTCTGTTCAGTACTTTTAGGTCCAGGATATGGTGCAATACCTTACTGTTTGGTAACATATGCTTAGACTACTTCAAAAAAAATCAAAATCGATATATGTTTCCATATAAACTTTGAGGAGTTCCCTCGATTCCTCACGGATCCCATCATCAGGTCACCATTTTGGTGACAATGGGACCAAATTTGAATTATACCCTACATAACACAAAAAATATATTTAAAATCGGTTCATAAACGACGAAGTTATCCGCGAACAAATATAAAAAAAAATTGTATAGATAGGTACGGTCGAATTGAGAAACCTCCTCCTTTTTTGGAAGTCGGTTAAAAATAGATAGAGTTATTAAAGAGGAAGGTTTATATGTATGGTGCATAGCTATTTATACGCTCAACGAAGTGGGCATAGGCAACTAGTAAATTATAAAATATAAGAGTGTAGATTCTATAGTACCTACGTCCGAGAAAAATTTAACCCTAATGTAAACAAAGCCGTCTATGACACAGCCACAGCCAATGATTTTTGTTTCCTATGAATCTATAGACTATAGTGCTTATATTCAGCTCGCGTGTAATATTTATTGCAAAAACTAGATCGTAAGTAGGTACTTAACTACTTAATTAACGTTTTTACGCTAGAATTAATTTACCTATTCCTTTATTTTTCTTGTTCTCTAAAATATATTTAACTACCTTTAAGTACCTATTTTATTTGGATAAACAAATATTAAAAATAATATAAAATAGATCATAAACCGTGCGTACTTTTTCACAAAACAAAGAATAGGTATAAAAAATGAAGAGTACCTACTTAACTACCTAACTTTAAATTCTCGAAATTCTCTCATCTTTAAATCTGTGATTTGATTCTGTAGATTAATCTATAGCTGAAAATTATTTAAAAAGTTTTAACTTCTAAATACTTAATTATTTTTACTTCCATTAAATTAAAATCGAAAAACATTGTGTTAATTTAATCAATGTTAATCTTTTTTCAAAATAACAACACAGTGTTAATCTAAAAAACATATATACATATAAACATATATCGAATTGAGAAACCTCCTTTTTTGGAAGTCGGTTAATAAAATTAAATAAAATCTATTTTCAAAAAAAACATTGAACCTGGTGCCGCGCCGCGCCGCGCCGGCCGCCGGCGACTCGCGCCTCCGCCGTCCGCGTGACGCGTCCGGCGTCACTCGTCAGTTCCGCCGCGAGTGTTGTCGGGGGTGGATGTGCGCCGGCCCACCGCTAACTCGATACGAAGCCCACGATCTCGTGCAAAACTTTTTACGAGTACCCGCGGACACCGACCGCGGTTCCGCGTCGCTCCCGGGACGAGCCGTACCGAGTGCAGTGAATGCGGGCGAGAATGCGACGAGCGCGGTGACTGGTGAGGTCGCGCGCGGATGCCGCGGGGCGCGCGCGATGGCGGCGCGCCGCCTCGTGCTCAACGGGCTGACGGCGGAGGTGGCGGGCACGGGCGGCGGCGCGGGGGGCGGCGGCTCCGCGTCGCCGGAGTTCTACCACGAGCTGGAGCTGTACCGCGTGCTGCTCGCGCTGCCGGAGCCCCGTGCGCGCACGCCGGACCCGCCGGCGCGGCCCTCGCGGCGCTCGCGCCGGCGCGCGCGCACGCCCGACCCTCGCGCGCCGCCCGCGCCGCCAGCGCCGCCGCCGCAGACCAGGCCGGCACGGGTGAGCGCTGCATATTATGACTAACTCTTATATTTATTGTGCTTTTCAAATAGACGAGAATCCTCAGGTGTCTGCTGGTGTTCCAAACTATTATCACACTAAACTTCTCTAGCCTATACGTACAGATTTAAGTAGGCCTATGGCCTACTGGGCTATGGCCCATACTCTACTATCGATTATAGAGACACAATAGAATTTGTAGCAAAATATGTCCAATAAGTCAGGACTTAGATAACTAGATTCGCAGCCGCCAACTCGACCGTCCGTAATGTACATTCTTACCCTTGATAGGCTTATACCTACCTTAAGTCTACCAGTATAGTATGGCACTCACTTTCGATCCGAATGTAGCAAGGCCAAGGCGAGGAGACTGGAAGAATTATATGAAGGTAGGTATATCGTATCGTATTTAATTCCTTTTGCTACTGTTTTTTTTTTATTTACGTTTAGCAATTTTAGAGCGCAATATGCATCCAGCAGTCTACGATTAATACGTCAAATTGGTAGGCCCATACCAAACATACCTGTATAAGTAATTATAACACAATATTATGTTACGCGATTACTCCGCCGATTCTCGTTTTGAAAAAACGTGAAAACTCACCACTGAGACCTAGGTACTCAACCTGGCGGCACGCACCTCCTATCCCCATGATAAGCAACGGCCTGTTGTACACGCACGTTCTTTTGCCGCCAAAATTTACGGCTAAATCACCGGCTACAAAGTTACACAGCGCCGCTGCCGCATGTGACAAGCTCCCACAGTTCTACAATACTGATGAACTAACCGAATATTTTGACGGCAAAAAAACGTGTGTGTACAATAGACGCCGCCGCGGTTGGAATATGAAGTTGATATATTCCACAAGGAAATTAAGATGGTGTGATAGCGATCTCGATCCAATTCGCGCAGCTCGCATCGCCAACATTATCACATTTAATTCTCGTTCAACGATAACACGAAAAGGGGCTTTATGACGCGCAGTCTATCTACAGATTGTCTTTATATAATAATATGTTTCTATTACTTCATGTAAAACCAACATCATCAGTTCACGTACAGCTAAATCATTTACGTACCTAAATGTCCCCATTCGGTTCTACCTTCACTTTGGACTGAACGGATGGAAAATAGCATCGATAGTGTGCAATTTGGCCTTGATCAGATCAGTTGATAGTTATAGTATATGCTTAGTAGATCGCGTCAGACTGATGCGATTGGTATTCCTTTTTTAGTCGACCCAAAGCTGCTTTTTTATGTTTGTTCACAGGTAACTTCGTCGTTTATGGTATTTCAAAGGTGGTCCCACGATAAGTAAATCTGGGTTCGATGATGGCAGACTATTATTAATTATTATTGAATACATTGATCCTAGAGACGAATCTTTAGATTAATGTACTTAATACGTTACGACGTATTCTAAAATGTTTAAGTGACAGTTTGAGCTCAATTTTCTCGAAATCTGAATTTTGCTACATATCACCTTGATCTATTCAAGTTTTCTATTTTATTTCCTTTTTTTGATATAGTTGGGCAATAGTTTTATTTAAACTTAGGGCGTGAAAGAGGAAGGCCTTAAACTACCTTTGTGACTCAGTTTTTTTTATTATTAATTAATAATGTTCGACAGTCGTTATCGGTGCGTCGATAGGATTACACGTACGCGCATGCTATATCGACTACGTGTATTAGTGAATACCTACCTATTCGAGTGAACTGCGCCCGCGCTCGCGCGTGGCGGTGCGAGTGTTATCTATTACAAATACCTCCGTCGTTTCTGACTACAGGGACGATGGAACCTCAACTTAGTTATTCTTCAGTTACCCAAGCAGTTGTGTTCCCCACCAAAGAGCAAGCAGTTATTATAGATGCAGTAGATGACACCCCAATCAAGGATTATGCTTATGCTTTTGGGAAAATAATTGATTCCACACAAATAAGATTCCTCAGTAGAATGTCGAACAATAGAATTTGTGTGTTTATGTCTACGAAGGAAGTTGCTGACGATTTAACGGATAGACATCAATGTATTATGTTAAATAACAAGAAAATACCTATTCGGCCGCTTATTACCAGAAACAAACGCATAACCTTTTCTAATGTTTGTCCAATTATACCACATGTTGTACTGGAAAACAAGTTAGCAGAATTAGAAATAAAATTAGTTTCTCCAGTAAGTTTTATTAAAGCTGGCATAAATGAACCTGGCTTCAATCATATTTTGAGTTTCCGACGGCAAACATACGTGTCTCCGGAAGTTTTAAAAAAGTTACCTGATCGAATGCAAATAGATTTTGACGGCAACACGTATGGGATATATGCCTCCTCTGATACCATGACCTGCTTTATATGCAAAAAAGAGGGACATATAGCGAACAAATGCCCTGAAAACTTAAAAACCACTAATAAAACTGTAACCAGCGACAACCAAGAAATAATAAGCTCAGTACCTGATTTTCTACCTCTCGCCACCTTCAAAAGACCGCACCTACCTACGACCGAATCGTCCCAAAGTATTATAATACCTACAGAAACTTCGGACTCGGGAAGAAATTTCAATTAGTGACGCGGAATCGGGAGATATTTCAACCGACTCTTCTGTTACTACTTTTTCAGCCAAAATGGGTAAAAAGAGCATTAAAAAACAAAAACGAACACCTACGCTAGATTTGGAACCAACAGAATTAATTGAGATTAAAAACACAATTGAAAAAAGCGACTACCCAATGACCATCACCGACTTTACCAACTTTTTAGAAGAAACGTACGGAAAATAAAATATAATACAAATAAAAGTTATACCGAAGACATAGATAATTTATTTAAATTTTCAAGGATATTATACCTAAAATTTCATCGCGCAAAATTAAAAATCGGATATCAAGAATAATTAAAAAACTTAGCCCATAATAGTGATTAATCTTAAAATTATACAATGGAACTGTCGCAGTATTATTCCGAAAAGACTGGACTTAGAATTGTTCTTATTTAGAGAAAATATACATGTTTGTGTTTGTTCTGAAACTTGGCTATCGGAGGACAAGTCATTTAATATATCAGGATATTTTTGCTATAGAAAGGATCGAGATGATGGTTTCGGAGGTTTGGCTATTCTCGTACATAATTCTCTTTCAGCCACGATGTTTGACATACGATTAACAGGTAATAATTTAGATATTTTATGCATTGAACTTTTCAACCAATCTAGGATTCGATATATTATCGGTGTGTATTCTGCAAGCAATGTACGAACAAGTAAACGTGATTATGACGAGCTGTTTTCTCTCTTTCAAAGTAAAACACTTATAGTCGGAGATTTTAATGCGCATCACGCATCTTGGTCGTACATTACTGACAGTAGAGGTCGATTAATTACAGAAAGCTGTTCAGATTATAACTATTCATTTTTAAACGACGGAAGCCCCACTCGTATTGCAAAACTAAATGACCGCATAATTTTTTCATCTCCCGATATTTCTTTTACAAGTCCTGATTTATTACTTTACTGTTCCTGGTCCGTAACAAATGAAAATTTAAGTAGTGATCATCTACTGATATGAATACAAATTAAGTCTGTATCAGTTCATAAACATATATGCAAGCGCAATATAAAAAAAGCTAATTGGTCTGGATATGAAAATGAAATAGACAATAAGTGTAAACAATTTTTTATTAATGATCACAATGTTCAAAATAATTATGATAGGTTTGTTGATATAATAAATAACTCCGCCGATAAATTCATTCCCAACACTAAGATTGGCAACCACAGAAATAAATCTTGATTTATTTCTGTGTTGGCAACAGACCGGCATCCAGATTCCAACCAAAACCTTGGTGGAGTCCAGAATTATCAAAAGCAGTTGCATAAAGAAGGCTTGCCCTTAAAAAACTTAGGAAATATCGTACAGTAGAAAATTACTTCGCTTTAAAAGATAAAGTAGTTTTTGTTCGTAAGCTAATTAGGGAAGCTATCATGGCAACGTTTTTGCGATAGTATAAGCCCGAAAACTACTTGTAGCGATATGTGGCGCAAGCTTCGCTGGGTCAAAGGGCACCCAATCAGGTCACAGGTTTTGACAGAAGAGGATGCTGATAAGTTACTAACTAGCTTGAGCCCGGACGGTGTTACTTATCCTCCGTTTAAGGAAGACTTAATATTTTGTCCTGAGTACGGTCATACACCTTTGACTTTGCCCGAGTTAGCATCTGCTCTTAAGCATAAAGATACTTCTCCAGGTATTGATGGTACAGTCTATTCCATGATTTATCATTTACCCGCTAATGCTAAAAATGTTTTATTAAAGATCTATAATTTTATTTACACTACTTCTATAATACCACATCAATGGCGGAAAATTAAAGTGATTGCAATTCCTAAACGTAATGGTTCCGTAATTAAGCATCGTCCTATTTCTTTAATAAACTGTTTTTGTAAAATTTACAATAAAATAATTACAAGAAGGTTAGAAATATTTTTCGAAAAAAATACAATATTTTCCTGAATACATGCTGGGCTTCCGTCGAGGAAGATCGTGTGAAGATGGTCTCTCGCGTTTATCTGTAGATGTAGAATTAAGTTTAACTCAAAAAAATTATCTTCTATGTGCTTTCACTGATATAATGGATGCTTATAACGGCGTGTCTGTGGAAGTACTCACTCAGCGTCTCCTAGAACACGGTGTCGATATACGTATTTGTAAATATATTAAAGAATTTCTTCAGTACAGAATTATTGTTTTTGAATGTTCGAATGGTAAAGAGATTTATAGAATTTGTCGTGATGGCTTAGCACAGGGCGATCCGATGTCTCCTGTATTATTTAATATTATTACCCTAAAAATAAGCTAGTTACTACTACTAACCTAACCTAACATGAAAATTATCCAATATGCTGATGATTTTGTTTTTTATTGTAGCGAAAGCGAAATTAA
This sequence comes from Celastrina argiolus, assembly GCA_905187575.2. Lineage (NCBI taxonomy): Eukaryota > Metazoa > Arthropoda > Insecta > Lepidoptera > Lycaenidae > Celastrina > Celastrina argiolus. The sequence continues at coordinate 431,231 of LR994581.1, read as the reverse complement.
TAAGTGTACTTTGTTGATGCAGAAAACTTTAAAACACTTTGAGATTTTGTTAAATGATATAGGTTTACAGTTAGCTTTAAGTAAAACTAAATTATGTATTTTTACACGAAGGTATCGCATTCCAAAATATGTCGAAATTAAACTGAATTATGTGACCCTAGAAGTAGTTAAGTTCGTAAAGTTTTTGGGAGTGTGGTATGATTTCAGATTAACCTGGAACAAACATGTAAACGAAACTAGTCAAAAATGTTCGAAATACATAAATATTCTAAGTTGCATTAGCAGTTACAAATGGGGTGTTCACCCCTTACATTTAAGAAGACTGTATATTAGTTTAGTGAGAAGTAGATTGGATTACGGATGTGCTGCGTTTGCTAATGCCAGTCCAAATGTTCTCAAAAGGATAGATTATATTCAAAATCAATCTCTTAGACTATGTGGCAACTTCATTAAAACGACTCCGATACATGTGATGGAAAATGAAATGTGCCTACCCCCTTTGAATATTAGGTGGAAATATTTAACAGATAAGTTCTTTTTGAAAATTTTAGCTCGGAATAATGATTACATACTAAAAAGTATTATTAAATTTGAAAATATTATTCAATCAGGTAAGCAGTACTGGAATAAACATGGCTTATTTATACTTTTTAACAGTTATAAATACCTTAAAGACATTAAAATTTCTCATTATAATATTTGGCCCCCTTATAATCTACTCTTACAATCTTTTGATGTACCCATTGAAGACATATGTTTCTTGGATATTCCGGCAATTAGTCAATTTCACTCCAATAAAAAAAAACATGTCTTCACTCGACCTCAAAGTTATTAGTAAAGAGTTACTTGGCACTAAATACATTGATTATGTCCATATTTACACCGATGGCTCAAAATCTTTGGGTTAAACGGGTTGTGCTTTTTACGATTCTAGACGCAAAATAAAATCTCAATTTCTGATTAATAATAATGATATTCCGATCATGGGTGTAGAACTAGTAGCCATACTAAAAGCACTGATATATTTAGAGAGTACGGATTACCAAAACGCGGTTATTGTAACAGACTCCCAAAGTGGCCTTCATCATCTGGTCTCTTGCGCTCATGGTAATATGGGCAGGAACGAGGCTTTCCTCATTATTAAAAGTATTTACAAGTTAATACGTAGTGGGGTTAATGTCCGTTTGCAATGGGTACCGTCACACGTTGGTATTTCTGGTAATGAGATAGTTGACTCTTTGGCAAGCGCAGCACGAGCCGAGGGTACCTTAATCGATGTAATTTCTTATTGTACCGATCATTTATATTGATAAAAGAAACATGTTATAATTACTGGAATCAGAACTTCCAACAGAAATCATTAAAATCTGGCATTTGGTACAGAACCATAGTAAGTAAGCCACCCAAAAAACCATGGTTTTCTAATGTTAAACTGAAAAAGAGAGATCTATCAGTTTGTCTTCGACTACGTTCTAATCACGTCCCTTTAAACAATTTCCTTTTTCTAATGGGTAAAAATAACAGCCCTAATTGTACAGTATGTGATCGATATGAAGATTTATATCATGTACTTATAGAATGTGGCAGAAATGAATCTCTCAGAAAGTACTCTATGTTGGATACCAAATGCAATAGAATAAATTTTTATTTTTTTATACATAATATTGCAAGTTCTGATTTCAGGATAGAATACAGTGATAGATTGATAAGTTATATAATACATAGTTTACATTTAAGAGATCTTGATTACATTATTAACTAATTTTAATTTGTAATGTTGTTAATAAGACCGGCTTAATCTTTACGATGTATGGCCTTAATAAAATAAAGATAAAAAAAAAAAAAAATGTTCGACACGAACTGTGTACTACTCGGTTAGTACTAGTGCTCCTTCCACTTGTTTGCCGGTGCTGTTGGGCACGCGGCGCGACCTGCGGGCGACCGAGCACACCTGTGCCTCGCATCTGAATATTCATGACGACCCGCGCTGGAGAGCTAATTCCCACACGCCGCCACACGTCCCCACGTCCCCACACGCCGCCACACGCCGACACCACACATGACACGTAGCCGGGAAGTGAATTCCAACACGGAGACATCTCTGTAACTAGTGGTTAGATGTATTATTGGATGCCTTCTCTAAAGTAAAAACCCACGAGAGAAGTTAATGCATGTGTTGATCCGGTCAAATTTCTAAGTTTTGACGACATTTGATATTCAAGTGTATGGCGAAGTGACGAAACGATTCCAATTTGATACAAAGGTGCGACCCAAATTTCTTTTTCATTTTGTTTCGTGAACTGGACTAATGAAGACGTAAATGAAACATATTTGAGTGTCGACGCGGCCAGAAGAGTATTTTAGCTTAAAGCTAGGAGGAAACATGTAGGCCGTTTTTCCATACAAATGCCTATCTTGTATTTCTCTAGACCGCGGTGTTTCCTCTTATAATAATTCTAGCTGTTCCCGCGACTTTATTCGCGTGGCTTTAGAGTGACTTTAACCGTTTATGCAGCGCAGCGCACGCAACGAAAGTGAATAATTTTCTCCGTTTTTGCAACATTTGTCACTGACGCTTCGCTCCTATTGGCATCGCAGCGTAATGTTATATAGCCTAAAGCCTTCCTCTATAAAAGGACTATCTAACAAAAAAAATATTTTTCAAATCGAACCAGTAGTTCCTGAGATTAGCGCGTTTAAACAAACAAACTCTTCCGTTTTATAAAATTATAGTATAGGTAGATTACCTACAAGTTAGTTAACATTACATTACAAGCTAAGACATTAGAAGGCTTTAAATAAAAGTATGGTCAAGCTGCACTATTTGACTGTGTGCAAGAATGAGAATGGACCCGTGGGGGTGAGGTTTCGATTTGCACCAGGTCGTCACACTCCTGTTACATAAAAGGGTATCAGACAATATTAATTAAATCTGATTCAGGAATCTAAAGGTTGCGTATGGATCGAGTAACGTCTATCTGTAATGCGAAAGACTTACCGGAATGCTGCCAAGGGCTTCGAGTTCTTAGTTCTTCGGACCGGCCGGTCTTTTCACTTAGATTAGGTTCACCACGAAGCACACCAGTTCTAGAATTCGCGTACAGGAGAATTCTCTCTCGTGGAGAATAGATACGATAGCACAAGAGAGTAATCGATTCGTTTTCTATAGGTAACAGTTTTAGAGTCTATTAATTTAGTATTGATTGCGTCGCGTGCGCGGGTATTCCTCGACTGCCTCGCGAGTGCGATTTTGCCGCACGCTAATGGCGCGAAATACGGCGCTCGGATTGGTCAATTCGCAACATACAAACGACTCGACCATACGGGCGAAAATTGAAATTGAAATAATTTAAATTTATACGGAATAAATTGTTGCCAGTAAAATGTAATTACTGGTTACGATACATACCGCCCACCAAAATACGAGTAAGTATTTTCTCATCACAAAGAAAATAGAAGAGGTTAGGTGCAAGCTTTAAATCATTACAGAATAAATATACGATATGAGCAATAATGAACTAGCCTAACGAAAATAATACTAAAGCTAATAGTTACGTTTGAATTATTATAAGGTTAATCGACTTGATTAGGCAAAGGACAAAGCTTAGCTAGTGGCCTCGTAAGAAGAGTGCCATTTGCAAGTCGAACGGTTGCTATGCGTACAATTCCATCTGGACTCCTATGAATTTCATGAACGCGTGCTAAAGGCCAGTGTAATGGAATTGATGAAGTAGATCGCAAAATGACTACAGTCCCTACAGCCAACGGCTTTTCCTTAGTTGTCCATTTTGCTCGTTGCATTAACGAATGCAAGTATTCATTTTTCCACCGATTCCAAAAATCGCGTTGGAAACGCTGTATTAATTGCCAACGCCCGAGTCGATTAATGTTAAGTGTAGAATAGTCCTCGTCAGGGACTGACGTTAGCGGTTCGAGAGTTAAAAAGTGTCCAGGAGTCAAGACGGTAAGATCATTCGGATCCGAACTGATAGGGTATAACGGTCGTGAGTTTAGTACGGATTCGATCTGAACAAACAACGTGGTTAACTCCTCGAAAGTTAACGTTTGGGTTCCGACTATGCGGTGTAAGTGAGATTTTACGGCTTTAATTTGTATCTCCCATACTCCTCCGAAGTGAGGTGCGGAAGGTGGATTAAAATGAAATTCGATGTTATGTTTAACAGCAGATTGTTCCATAAAGGTATTTAGTTTATTAGACGCTCCGATAAAATTTGTTCCGCAATCGGAATAAATGGCTGAAACGCGTCCTCGTCTACCAACAAAACGACGAAGAGCTGCTATAAATGCATCGGTGCTTAAGTCCGAAGCGAGTTCGAGGTGAATCGCTTTGGTGGTAAAACATACGAATAAACATAAATAAGAACTGCCTATCTTAGCTCCTCGATGGGGCCCGAGTTTAATACGGAAGGGACCACCATAATCTACTCCTACGATGGAAAACGGTTTGACTTGATTCACGCGTACCGCTGGTAGGTCACTCATATACGGCGAAAGAGATGTCGGATTAGTTCGATAGCATTTCAAACATTGCGCTAAACAATGTCGAATGGCGCGTTTAGGTGAGAGAATCCAGAATTGCTGATTGAGTAAGTATAACAACGTATTAACGCCGGGATGACCGTTTTCGTTATGAAAAGCTTCAATAATCATATAAGTAAAACGAGAGGTTCGCGGCAACATGGCAGGGTGTTTATGTTCAAATTCGAGACCAGAGCGCGATAGCCTGCCGCCCACCCTAAGAACTCCGTGATCATCAAGGAAGGGGCTTAATTTTCGAAACTGTTTTGGAAGTTGAGTTACGGATTTTAACTGTGAAATCTCTTTATCGAAGTGTAAAGACTGAACTCGAATAACGATTTTTAAAAGAGCTTGATGTAGTTCAGCTTTACTGAGAGTACGTTTATCACTGGTGATAGTTTTAGTTTTTAAGAAATCAATAAACCGAGTAAAATAGCATAAGCTGCGTTGCACCTTTCGAATACACGAATACCTATCAAGCAATTTATCGATAAAATGTGGATTTTCGTTCACGATTAACGTTTGAATTCGCTCTTCCGCATGAACATCACAACCAACATCAGAGATGTCATTAGAACTCGGCCACGTGTCTCTGCTAAAGGCTAACCAAGGAGGACCCGCCCACCATAGCGAGTTGTTAACTAGATCAGCTGGAAGTTGACCTCGAGAAGCGAAGTCGGCTGGATTGTCGCCAGATGGTACGTGATTCCAAACAGCCTCCGGCAAATTATCCTGAATGTGGCTCACTCTGTTTGCGACAAAAGTTTTCCATCTGTACGATTGAGATTGAATCCAAGCTAAAGCTACAGTGGAGTCCGACCAGGCAAAAACGTCAGTGACTTGCAAGTGAGAAAAGTACGTTTCTTTTACGGTTTTTAAAATGTCACTGAGTAATACGGCGGCGCATAGTTCAAGAAGGGGTAGTGAAACACGTTTCGTGGGCGCAACACGAGATTTATTTAAACGATATTCTTGAATTGACTGCGACGAATCAAAACGCCAAATCATTCTTTGAAATTCACGATCGTTTGTACGCAACTGTATCTGACGAAACATTTGACGTATGTCGCAAATAAAGACAACAGGGTGGATACGAAACTTTAAAAGAATTTCCAAAATGCTCCGTTGCAACTTTGAACCGATATGTAAAGTTTCATTTAACGATTTGCCTGTTAAATCCTTAGCCGACGCATCGAATACAACACGTATTTTAGAAGAAACGCTTTCAGGACGAATAACGCAGTGGTGAGGTATGTAATACCTACCTTCCGATAATTCTTGAACAGGTACAAAGCTCATATGACCACTATCGAGATAGTCTTTCATGAACTCCGCATACTGTTCCTTTAATTTAGAATTACGATTAAGTTTATGCTCAAGAGAATAAAAACGGCGAAGAGCGAGTTCACGAGATCCTGGGAAGGAGAGATTATCTTTATCCTCTTTACGAAAAGGTAAGACCACAGTGTATCTTCCAGAATCACCGCGTGAGTGCTGGCGCGAAAAGATATCTTCACATTCGAGTTCATCATGAGTGAGTTGTGAAGATTTCGGTAAGGATTCCAGCTCCCATAGGTTCTTTACCTCACGGTAAAGGTCCTCGTTTGTAACGAGTAATGAAGTGATTTCGTTGCTTTTGTAGCCTACACTACCTAGAAGGATCCAGCCGAACACAGTATTGAGTGCGGAAGGATGAGTAGAGCTTCCATCTACCTTACCAGGTAGAAGAAGGGACGAGAAAAGCTCAGCACCGAGAAGAATGTCGATGGGTCCTGGCTTATGGCAATTAGGATCAGCAAGCTGGAGACCGCGTAGGCTCTGCCAAGATTCTTTGTTAAGTGTTACGTTAGGGACCGGTCCGCATATGCTAGGTATAGTGAGTGCCTCGACGTCAAAGATAACCCTATTATTTAAACCTATCACGAGGTTGACTACGCCTGATGATGATGAACAAGATTTACCGATACCACTTATTGAACGAGTAGAATTTCGAAAATGAAGGCCCAAATTATGTGCGGCCTGCTCGGTTATAAAGTGAGTCTGGCTACCACAGTCGATAAGAGCGCGCAAATTACGGTAGTTGCCCGCCGAGTCTTTCACTGAAACGATCGCTGTTGACAAGAGCACTACAGAGCTGTCACCTAGGCTCGTAAGCGCACGTACAGGAGGATTAGAAACGGATGGCTGAACGTGCACCTTCTCACGTGACTCCTCTGAGTTATCATGTAAGAGAGTGTGGTGCCTTTGGCGACACGACTGGCATCTAAAAATAGATTGGCAATTGTTAACGCGGTGTGATGATTTAAGGCAGTTGAAACACCAGTTATGCGCTTTCGCATATTCAGTACGGCCAGATACCGGTAAAGCAGAAAATGACTCGCATTTAGTAATATAATGTTCACCAGAGCAGTATCCACACTTTTGCTGGTACGTCGATGGCGGCGATGAAGCGGTAACGCGCGGTTTATCGGATTTCGATAAGAAAACAGACGGACGGTTTTGAGTAGCAATCCGAGTAGCAGCGGATGTACGCGGCTTGCTGATAGTTGAAGCACTAGTGGACTGATGCTGATGATGAAAATGTGAGTCGTGAACGAGTGCTTCACATTTCGAATATATAAAATCCTTCAAGGCAGTATAACACGGTAACTCACCCGAAGTAGTTGTCTGATCAAACTCACAACGTGTCTTCGAGTCGAGTTTCGATAATAATAGATAACATAAAATAAAATCCCACTTGTCGGTTGGCAAATTAATACGATTGAGAATTGTGAGATTTTCATTAAATGTATCAAGCGCACGACGCAATTCAAACGGCTTAGATAAATTTATATTAATATTCTGCATTTCTTTCCAACACGTAAAAGCAAGCTCCCGCGTATCTCGATAACGCGCAAGGAGCGTCCGATAGGCCTCCACGTAGAATGCGCCTTGAGCGGGATAAATACGGATAAGTCTCAAGGCATCACCGGCTAGAGTGGAAACGAGATAATGCATTTTTTCTGTGTTGGACAGCGATTTATTTTCATGAATTAACGAATTAAAAATATCAAAATATTCAGGCCACGCCTTAATATTTCCCGAAAATTGAGGAATCTGTATTTTAGGTAATTTAACAGACGGATAACTAATAGGTCGATCGGTGTAATCACTAACTTCGGAATTAATAGTATGTGTTAGTTGGCGATGAATAGCAATAATTTCGTAATATAATTTATCAAACTCCTCACGATAACTATCCTCTATCTCAACATCGTCCGGTTGTAATTGAATAATAATATCCATGTGACACGACTCGAACATATCAAAATGTTTATCTAACGTAGAATAATGCGCAAGAAATAAATCTAAAGATTCCGAAGTATGGATATCTTTCGCTCGCAGCGCCATCTCGTGGGTCGCCTTGACACGGCTGTAAGCAATCGAGCGCTGTTTACGTAAAATCGATACATCCATCGTTTCATCCGGATCGATCATCTTTCTAGATTTAAGTTTAGATAATGAAGCACGAGCTGCCTTACGAGTACGATACACGGACATTTTTAGTTTATATAATTTGTATAAAAGCTAGGTAAGAACGGAGCTTAACGATATACCTAACAAAAAATATATATATTCTTGAACAACCGAAAATCAACCTTAAACGTATAGTGCTTTAAAGTTCAAAATTACAATGTCGTAGGTATGTTTAAACGGCTTCTAGAATATTGATAACGCTGCTAAGATGAATAGAATGTTTCACGCATGGAATTGTACGAAGTTGGCAACTGTTGTAATTAGTCGGGTTATACGTATTACGAGAATATTAAAATTTAACAATATTTTAATACGACGATATTTCGATAGGATTTCAATTTAAATAGTTTTTATACACCAAATTACTCGAAGAAATAATGGTCACTAGTTCAATTTTGCTCGATATCGTATGAAAACAATCAAACTAATTGCGAGAAATATTTCACGTAGTAATATGCAAATATGGCGGTTTTATGAAATGACGCTAACGTTTTCTAAGGGATGAATTTACGAATTAAGTAAGAGAATAACGGGATTTTGGGACTAAGTTCCCGGGTTTCGGCACCAAATAATTATGTGCAAGAATGAGAATGGACCCGTGGGGGTGAGGTTTCGATTTGCACCAGGTCGTCACACTCCTGTTACATAAAAGGGTATCAGACAATATTAATTAAATCTGATTCAGGAATCTAAAGGTTGCGTATGGTTCGAGTAACGTCTATCTGTAATGCGAAAGACTTACCGGAATGCTGCCAAGGGCTTCGAGTTCTTAGTTCTTCGGACCGGCCGGTCTTTTCACTTAGATTAGGTTCACCACGAAGCACACCAGTTCTAGAATTCGCGTACAGGAGAATTCTCTCTCGTGGAGAATAGATACGATAGCACAAGAGAGTAATCGATTCGTTTTCTATAGGTAACAGTTTTAGAGTCTATTAATTTAGTATTGATTGCGTCGCGTGCGCGGGTATTCCTCGACTGCCTCGCGAGTGCGATTTTGCCGCACGCTAATGGCGCGAAATACGGCGCTCGGATTGGTCAATTCGCAACATACAAACGACTCGACCATACGCGCGAAAATTGAAATTGAAATAATTTAAATTTATACGGAATAAATTGTTGCCAGTAAAATGTAATTACTGGTTACGATACAGACTGTTTGTAGTCAGATAAATAAGTAACTATTTATTATTTGTTTATTTTTATATCTAAGTTCCATGTGTATTTATATAATTTAACTATCAAATATATAATAAGTTTTTTAGGTATGTATGTATTTATGTATTTATTGATAGAATGCTAATTTATAATATTGTTTTATGTTATCGTTTTTGTACATTTCATACAAACCTCCTTTTTGTCTGCACATGCAAGCCAAATTTCGTTTTTAACAATTCCTCTACCTGTGGTTGCCTGGAAGAGATTGCTACCTAGTAATAAGGCCGCCATTGTGTTACCTGTGTATATTGTTATGTTTCTCATATATTATGTTTATGTTGTGTGCACAATAAAGAATTCATTCATATTATTTTTATTGTAAAAGTACAAGTGATATAGGTAATAAATAATTACTGAAAAACACTTTACCTTCTTTAATTCTATTACAAATGATACAATTATTCGTAATGTATTTCTGTCTGTACGTGACTACGTGCTAATATCGAAAATAGTAACCGGCGTAAAAAAAGTTAAAATACGCTACGAGCCCTTAAACCTGCCTAATCTATACATATAATAAATCTGTAGAGGAGTCGTGTCTGTACATTGAAGATATTTGAAAAAAAATATGATAGGGGACCTTTATTTACGCAATAGTACGCAAAACTATGATTTTTGAAATTTTTGTCTGTTTGTCTGTTTGTCTGTTTGTCTGTTTGTCTGTTTGTCTGTGGGTTTGTGCACGCTAATCTCAGAAACGGCTTATCCGATTAAGATGTACTTTTCACTAATATATTACGGGAAGCTTCACTTAACATTTAGTGTTTGTTTTATGTAAATCGGTTCATAAATAAAAAAGTTATGACCATTTTAAAAGATCATGTCGTTTTTGCTGGACGTTTGTAGGAAGCGCGCGGCGGGCCCGGGAACCGCGCGCCGCCGCGCCGCGCCGCTTCAAATTCGCACCGGGGCCGCGGGGGTGACTTTTATTTGTTAGTTTTAGGCTTGCTAGGTAGGGACAATCTAAGATTTTTTTTCTTGAGTTTATTACGAAAGTTATTTGTATAAAATCAGTTAGTACTTTTACTGTAAAGTCCTTTGTGATAAGTAGGTACTGTATACATATTTGTTAGCGTAGGTTAGTAATAAGTAAATAAATAAAAACCGGCCAAGTGCGAGTTATACAAACCATAGAATTTTGATTTGGTTACAGCTTGAATATATTAGAGACCTAAGTATTTGTTATAAGTTTCAATTATACACATTCTTGACAAACGGTACTAAGTTTAAAAAAATCAAAATATTTTACTATCTATATAATGTTACTAAAAACGTATGGTTTTTAGACGTTGCTTGGTTTCAAATTGTATGATTTTGAGTTCATCTTGATAGTTACTAAACTGTGTTACAGGGGAAAACTGTTGATACAACTCGATTCCAATCGAGATACCTTTTGAAATTCTAGCCTTTTGCGGCCTGTCCTGGATATGTGTTAACAGATTATTATGGTTTTTTTTGCCAAATATCATAATATTGATAGAGTATTCTCATATACAAATCTATCTTACAAGCGATAGCGCGATGCAGAGCAGACCATAATAGCGACATCTATACGCCAAATGCCGTACTTTTAATACAATTATAGCAAAGTACAATACGTGCATCATTAGCAATGTATAATATTATTTTGCATTGTATATTATAGTTCTCATTCCGTCCGTCAAAATTCATACTACAGCCTACTATTACTGTACATTTTATAGTCTTCTTTGTCCAAATTATGTATTCGATAACTGCATAATACATAGAATTTTGATTAACATAAGTATTGTGTTTACAGTTAAACTAAAAAAGTTATGTCAATATAAGTTAGATTTATGTTTTTCTTGATATTTTTATTTCTTAGTTTTTATTATGGACCGAATGGTTTTTATGTTAGGTACAACTTAGGTTTGTTTTCTTTCTTTTGGTACTTTCTATTTTTTGCTACTTTTCTGTATAAAATCAGTACTTTAACAGTGAAGTGATTTACAATCAGTACCTACATGTTTGGTTATTAATAAATAAAAAACCGGGCAAGTGCGAGTCGGACTTACGCACCTAAAGGCTAAAATACCGCAAAATTTTGCGGCGCGCTGTCTTAATATCATTGTCGCCACACCAGCAGCGTCGGCGTGGAAACGATCATCGTCTGCAGTCGCTGCGGCGCAAAATCCATACAAATCTTAGTACTAGATGTTCGTCGTGTATGTGAGCGTACTATCAAGTAGTCCCGTTCGCATTATAGTAATTATACACGGTCGTTTGTCAAGCTGGTAGTAGGAATTGTCAACATAAAGTAGTTTTTTAAATACCTCGACGACAGTTTTTATAACTAAAAATATTTTTAAAACAGATTTATTATAAAACTGCCCTAAATTACTTTTCCACGCGTACGGAGTCGCGGGCACAGCTAGTGGTAGATAAAAGTAAAGGGTTAGATCATTTATCTATTGGTTCGACAAGCACTTAGCGTAAGCTTAACTAACAATAATAATAATTAGTAAAACAATAATATTATTATGATACTAGATATTTATCGAGTTACGACTCTCTCTTAGTGATATTTAGCGGTTCAGAGCTTCGCTCTCGACCCGGAGGTCGTGGGTACGATTCCCGCGTTCAAACAAAAAAAGAGTTGTTTTCGTGTTTGGTTAGGACAATGCAGGCCGATCGCCTGATTTTCTGACAAACCAGATGATCCATGCGTCGGATGGGCATGCAAAAAGTCGGTTCCGCGCCTGATCTCTCGCCAGTCGTGTCGGTTTACTACTGGGGTATGAGAGGAACAGAGAGTGTCTTTGTGTATTGCGCACACACTTGGGCACTATAACATAACTCCTGCGTAGCTGGCCTGGTTTCAATGAAATCGGCTGCCGACATCGAAATCGGTGAGGGGAGCTATTATTATTAGTGATGTTTATTTTAAGCACGCTTCAATTTTCAAAATTGAAGCAAATTTCAAAATTAGCTAATAACACACCCCGGACAAATTAAGTGACTTACCTTTTCCTACTTCTTCATTTTATTTTCGAACTTCAGAAGTGATAATAGCGTTGATAATATCTTCATTGAATCATTAGTAAAGGAAATTGACGGCAGTAGATTCCTGAGATTAGCGCGTTTAAACAAACAAACAAACAAACTCTTCCGCTTTATAATATTGGTATAGATTATTTATTATTTAATAATTTTAAATTCTCTTTTACAGTATTTTAATGTACGTTAAACTTTACCTTATAATTTTACTAGTATCTAAACTAGGCTGGGCCTGTGTCTTAGACACTACTTAGGTACTTCCTGCATGTGTTTATATAGATATGTGTTTGTTTAAAAGATTTTTAAATAAAATCGTACATACCACAATGTACATAGTTCGTTCGTTTCTTGAACACCCGCGCCGCGAGCCCGGTGCAGGAATTTATATTGGCGGGTGATGTCGGTGCGGCAGCCGAGCGCGTGTCACCGCCGGGTGTGGCACTGTCCCGGGTGTCACGCGCGCCTCGTTTGTCTCGCATTACTGCCGAGATGTGTCTACCGGTGTCAAATGTTTTCGGATGTTACAAGCTCCGGTATTCTACACAAAATAATTTCACGTGGATTTTCTGTAAGGCTGTGATATTTATCCAGTCGACATCCAGGCTCATTCCTGCCAAATGGATCTCTGAAGTTATAAAATTGAAATAATCACTACAACGTGTACAATATATTGGTCCTCGTGTGCACAATGTACAAGGTGTAAAATAAATGAATGACTTTAGGGTGTGTATGTGCCTCCTATGTACTCGTAGATACTGTGAAATACTTTCATGTTTGTATGACAAATGCCCCAATATCATACATTTTCCCATATACCTAATAATTTAAAAAAAGTATCCCTTTTAGCGCTGATACTTTTACAGTATCTATACATAGGAGGCACATACACACCCTAAAGTATTATCACTCATTTATTTATACCTTGTATATACAAGGTATAAATAAAGGCTGTTGTGTGATCAGCGGCTGCCTACTCGGGCGTGGTCGCGCGTGGTCGGGCGGCGGTCACGTGACGAATTGACCGTTAATTACCGTCAAAAATGACGCCTCCGTGGTCTAGTTGTTCAGAGCTTGGCTCTTGACTCGGAGGTCGCGGGTTCGAATCCCGCCGAGGGAACAAAAAGTTTTAAAATGATCCTGAGTCATGGATGTGTATTAAATTTGTGTATTAATATAATAAAAATCTTAAATATGTGTATAGTATTAAAGTATTAAATATATATTACCGTTGTCTGGTACCTGTAACACAAGTTCTTCGGATACTTAGCATGGGGCCAGATTGACGTGGTGTGAAACGTCCATAAGCAAAAAAAAAATTGCATTGTTTACACGTAGATTTGTGTGAAGCGCGGACTGCAGTCGGCACACATTGACGAACAATAGTACTAAACGGATTCTAATGAAGATTAAGGCTCTAAGTAGAAAGGAAGGAAGGAAGAGTAACGGAGTAGGTACTGTAGTGTGCACATATATGAGTTGTTTCCGTGTACCACTAGCAATACTACTATATATATCGGACACGTCAGGCCGTCAGTACGTCTATGGTATGACTGCCCACCACTCTAGTGTCCCGTACCTAGTATATCGCCAGTAGTAGGGAGATGACCAGTTACGCAAACACTACAGGTACAATTTAATGTACGAGTAATGTGTCCTCTTTTCAATGAGCAGTGATTAGAGAATAGCGTCTCAGAATGAATTCGTATCTCGACAGCTGTATCCGTGGTTAATGTTAAATTTCCCATACTGTGAGCTTCGTAATTTGACACTCACCGCAGATTCAGCTGTCGAGATACGCAAAACATTCTTAGAGAATAGCACTCCTGGGGGCTGATTTAAGATGCCATCGCTAATTATCGCTAACAAAGTTACTGTTACGATAACAAAATGTATGGAATTTGACATAAGGTTCGCTAAATGACATTTCATGTGTCACGTCAGCGAAGCTTATGTCAAATCCCATACATTTTGTTTTCGAACTTCGTAAGCGATAAATAGCGATGGCTTGAATCAGGACATTGTCTCGTTAGGTAAATATTACCGATCCTTATGTTTGCGATGTTCTCCTCACGTTACAGAGCGCAATAGGGTCGGCCTAACTGGAGCGGGAATCCCGCGCCACGGGCGGCGAGCCGAGTTCATTTGCCCTTGTTCCTCGACGCGGTTACACACTTGTAGGTCTGGCCCCGGGCGGGGTGAGGTTGAGCGTGTTTTAGAGATTACTGCAACTCGCACCGACCCATGTTGTAACAACTTACACGGACTAACTTATGGTCTTAGAAATATATTGCTATCCATGAAGCAGATGATACGCTAAAATCGTACGCTAAAATCTAATTTGCTCACATAATACTGTGACAAGAATTATAATACCCTGTATTTACTGGAATATTGTAAAAATGTGATAATAACAAAGGCAAAATACGTAAAATAATATAATATCTTGACTACTAGGTCCGCCGATAATAAGATGTTAAGTTATTACTTAATCTTATATCTCAATCGTGATCTAATTAAGACAGAGCTAATTAATTTTCTTTCATAACCCACGTTGGCTACATGTGCAATAAACCTAATTAGTCTGACCACAAAGTTCCCTATACTTGATGGCTATTTCCTTATCACATCAAACAATACCGCAAGCACATTAACTACGCACTACTGTGGCACTACTGGTATATAATCCTATGACAGCTACATGTGAGGTCCTTTGACGGCGAGTTTTCTATACGGTCCTATTCCCTTTGTCTTCGTCCTCGCAGGAGCACACAGTGACCGCCCCATTACTGTAATGGCATCTCTCTGAGACGCTGCACCCGGGAATCCCGGAACACAAACGTCAAATGAACAACACTCGCCCGATACAGAACATCCAACAAAGTGTAAGTAAGGGTAAGCTCACACCGAGGCGATATAATATAATTATTAAGGATTTGTATAACGCCCATGACCTTGAACTTGAATTTATTATAATGGCGAAAAAAGGGTATCGCGCCGGAGCGTCTTAAAATCGTTTAAATACTCGTTTTAAAAGAATTTTAGACAAAATATGCAAAAACTAAAACGATAGTCCCCTGAATCTTGCCACAATTAAAATACTGAAGAAATTTTCACACTCGCGTCAATAATAAAGAGAAAATGGTATATTGTTTTAAGCTATATTAAAATAAGAATATCCTCTGGTTATACGAAAATATATTGAATATTATATTTCAATAAGACCAAGGCCTTACTCTCCAAACGGATTCGATTTTGATTCAGTTTCGATCATGCCGAATAAATTGACGTTTGTATATTTTAATTAAATAAAAATAAAATAAAAATATCTTTATTAAACACATAAAGGGACATAACACAGCCAAAGGTTAACAAAACAATAACTCGCACATACGAGTATTAAGACGAAAGAAAAAAATAAATAAATAAAGAATAATAAACTAAACAGAAAGTAAATTCAATCAAGGCTATGCAATGCCCCCGCCATGCATTTAAAGGGAAACCACTCAGGCTTCGACCACGGCGAGCCATGGCGCCTGGTCTTCCGTGGCCCCCTTGTAAGTTTGCGATCGCACGACGGCACACAAACACAATTCACACTACTTGCTACAAATAAAAGACAACGCATACACACATAGAATGATATACAAATAACACAATGGCAATTCAATCGCAGCGAATTCTCAGTCGATTGATATGGGTGTACAAAAGGTAACGATATAACGATTTTCTTCATCCTGATTAGAGTCAAAGTAATCCACCAAATAAAATATTAAAAACCGTTGAGACCAGACCGAACTGATTCGATTCTCGAGTCGGGAGTAAGCATGCAGTATTAAGAAAAAAGTACTCCGATTTTCAGTTTATCACGCTTATCACGTTAAATGCTGGGTTGCGTCGCTTCTGCCTGCCCGAATTAGTGTCTGTATACGGACCATTAGATATTGTGTTATCCTCTATGCTTTCATAATTTGAAGTAATACAATCAAAATTAATTAATACTGAGTGCACCAGACGCCCTCTCAGCAATTTCGCGGAGTTAATTAGGTGTCACTGCGGCTTATAGACTGTTGTTGTTGTTGCGGTGTTGTGCTGCCAGATATTTAGTGTTGGCGTTGTTAGTGGTTGCCGGGGGGTTGTTGGCTGGTTGTAATTTGGCGATTAATTGCGCGTCCCCGAGCCGCGCCTCGCGGGAAATCAGCCGCTACTGAAAAATTGGGAAAATATCGGCTATGATTTCGAAACGGTTGCATATTGCACTTTTTATTTTTATGTACAATTTGATAGCGTGCGAACGGTCATAAATCCTATCTATACTAATATTATAAAGAGGAAGAGTTTGTTTGTTTGTTTGTTTAAACGCGCTAATCTCAGTAACTACTGGTTCGATTTGAAATTATATACAATTATACATTTATAGCGGAAGGCTTCAGTGAGAAATGTTGCAAAAACGGGGAAAATTATTCACATTTGGGGACTTTCGTTGCCTGCGCTGCATAAACGGTTTAAGTCACTCAAAAACCACGCGAACGAAGTCGCGGGCACAGCTAGTAAACTTATAACTTGAATACGCCCTAGAATTGCATAAGGACGCACTAAACTAAATGAAACATTAAAAAAAAAACCCCCGACTTAGCGTGTAACTTTCCTATCACACCTAACAAACGACCTGATGACCTTGAACACCTGAACAGATTTCCACCAAACATAGCTAAGAACACTCTCGACTGATATACCTTTCAAACAAAACAAAAAACCGCATTAAAATCGGTTTGGGCGCCACGATGCCACAGACAGAGACATACACATTTACACAGACACGTCAAACTTATATCCCCATCCAATTTTCAATTACACTACTGAATAGCTAGGCCAGAGCCAGATTGACGTGGTGCGAAGTGTCTATAGATATATTATATTATAAAAAAAGAATCAAATATTTTATTACGTATTCACTCACAACGAACGACTTTAACTAATATTTGCTTTCTTAATTATCGCACAGAGGACCCTGTGATCACAGCCGTAGACCGGACCCTTCCGAGACACATCGGTCTTGTAAATGGAACATACTTTATGTGCCGCGATAAAGGAGACGTAAAAAGGGTCCGAGCCGAGATTAGCGTTATCTCACACTATCCCCCCTCCCCCGCGCCCGGGGGTGCCTCATCACGCGGGCTAGCGGCCGCGGGAGTGCATTGGCGGGGTTGGCCCGCGCTGGTATATCGTCCGTGTTGTTGTTACGCTTGGGATTACTGTTCGTTATGCTCGTGTTACAGCTTCAGCTTTCGTTCATGTTAGATAGTATTTTTATTGATAGTTGATTGGGTGTCTGTATCAGTCTAGTGTCATAGTGTGCGGCTATGCTGACTTGAAATGGACATGTTTTGTAACTGTTAAAAGGGTTACTAAACTATAAATATAAAGTTCAGCAACCTTAAATCGCTTTATCTACTTTAATCGTATTAAATGGTTATGTCGGTATGTGTAGAGTACTATTAAATTAATTATTATTATTAACCTATACTGTACGCTGATTGGTGGAACATTTTCAGACAGAAAGGAACGGACAGATATCTTATAATGACATCACGCTCACACTTGCATGGCTGGCTATAATTCCTCAGTTATCGAAAGTTAATTCAAATCGTATGGTAACTAATCGTCGTCCATTATGAATTAACCTTATCTGTGGAATTTTAACCAGCCTTGCAAGTGCGAGCGAAATGTAATTATAAAATATCTGTCCCTTCCTTTCTCACTGATAAATGTTCCATCAATCAGCGTTCAATATATTAATTGGAATGCCATATTAGTTGATCATACATTTGAACAGAGTTCTAGAAGTCTTGGCAATTGCTAATCTCGTAACGGCAAAATAAAACAATACATCTCTCCTCGTAGCAGCGCCAGTTCCGCTCGTTACCGCCATAGCCTACAGGCTAAACATAGATAAGATGAAAGTATAGATTAAGGTCTTTGGGGATTTTATGGTGGTAGACCATCGAATATAATGACGAATATTGAAGCTAATATACACAGCGACCAATACTTAATGACTTACTCTCTACTACGAATATTAAACATGTCAAAGTTTTTGAGGATAGTTAGGATGGATGGGTGTTTGTGGCTATTTGACGCGAAATATGATTGAATGGGTTTTGATAAAATTTGGGTTAAATTTAGTATGGTAGTAGTTCACACTCTGTATTGAACACATGACACTTTTTATCATAGTAATACGTCTAGTTCCTGTGGTAAAATAAATCTAGTTCTTTTAATATAGAGTCGCCTAGTGTGATATGCGCAAATGTTAAGAGTTTGGCTCGACTTCGGAGGTTCAATCCCGTGTTGAACAACAAAAAATTATGATCTTATCACATGATTGTTCGACAAGAAAGATGATCCGACCTCTCGCCTGCATCCGATATTGCCAGTCGTATTAACCGTCTCTGATCTACGAGACTAAAGAAAGAAGCGACTGTGTATTGCACACACAGGGCCGGCTCTATATGCGAAGTGTGCGGTGCACACTGACGCTAGAACAATAAGAAAGATACCTAACTTGTTACGTAAAATATGGATGAAACATGAAGATTCGTAAAAATAAGAGGCGCTTCATGGGATTCGCACAGGCGCCGCAGAGGGACGGCGCGGCCCTGCACACACCCTTGGGCACTATAATAATATCTGATGTAGTGCCTCCGTAGTCTAGTGGTTCAGAGCTTCGCTCGGAGGACGTGGGTTCGGTTCCCGCGTCGGAACAACAAAAAATGTTGTTTTCGAGTTTGGTTAGGACAATGCAGGCTGATCACCTGATTGTCTGACAAGAAAGATGGTCGATGCGTCGGACGGGCATGTAAAAAGTCGGTCCTACGCCTGGGGGCTGATTCAAGATGCCATCGCTAATTATCGCTTACAAAGTTCGATAACAAAATGTATAGGATTTGACATAAGCTACGCTAAATGCGCACGACCGGTCGTTGTGGAAGTCCTTAAGGGAAGGCCTATGTTCCACGCCAGTCTTCAGTTTTCAGGCTGATGATGATGATGACGCTAAATGATCGCGAGTTGGTAAGTCATTTAGTCCTTATGTCAAATTCCATACATTTTGTTATCGAACTTTGTAAGCGATGACATCTTGAATCAGCCCCCTGATCTCCGCAAGTCGTGTCGGTTATCCGTCCCACTGGGCTACGAGAGTGAAGGAAGAGAGAGTGCTTACAGAAGCACTCTCTCTTCCTTCACTCTCGTAGCCCAGTGGGTAGTCTCTCAATACACAGGTATTGCGCAGACATTGGGCACTATAAAATAGCTCCTGGGTGGCTGGCCTGGTTTTAATTAAAACCGGCCACCGTCGCGAAATCAGTATGGCAGGCATTATTATTATCGCTACGCGAATTGAAAGTCGTAGACATGTTTGCTATTATGTGTATAAAATATTATGTTTGGTTATAGCGCGCTACAGCCAGGTTCGTGTTTACATCCCTCCGCCCCTCACAGACCCCGCGTGTGCACTGACCTCAACACCTCCACACCTTCAGCCCCAGTTCGCAAGATGAGAGAACAGACAGAACACACTTCATACAGTACGTCTACGACACAAAACTAGATATTCAAGGAGCATAATCAGTATTCGGTTCTACTGTGACCTTAAATTTTGACTTGGTTATTCTATAGAACAGCCATACTCAACCTCATTTTCATAGGGGCCGCAAACATGTGTCAGCCAATGTGTCGAGGGCCGCAAGCTAAACTAGTTTTTGCCATTAACTATAGCTAATATAAGGTATTGATTGAAGTGTAGGTAATTCCAAGTTAACTGCATACTTTTAACGGTGAACAATCTTTCAAAACTGTTTGAAGAGATTTAAGGGATACAATCTTATTTGGTAAAAGTGTATATGGTTTTCATACTTTTTTACTTCAAATGGGCCAATAAAAAGGAAGGTGTATAGCTGCTATAGAATAGCTCAACGGCGCGGCCACACAGCCTGGCACATGCTCGAGTCTACGCGTAGTGCAGTGACATTTCAGCTATGACGTCAATCGCTGGTCATAAATCTCCCCTAAAGTATAATCATGGGGGGGGGGGGTTAGCCTAGTGATACTATGTATTAATCTATATATATATAAATGAATTGCTGTTCGTTAGTCTCGCTAAAACTCGAGTACGGCTGAACCGATTCGGCTATTTTTAGTATTGAAATATTCATGGAAGTCCAGGGAAAGCTTAAACGGTTTGTATGCTCAACGAAGTGAGCATACAAACCGTTCACCAAGCGAGTCACCTACTATTGAATAAAAATATACTCCGTATTGGGAACTTGTTATCACGGTTTCGTTTGGTTCCAGGTGGAGAATTGTATTTGCAGCAGTAGTATTTAATGATCTGAAATCTGGTTTGCGAGTATATTTTTGAGCGAAAGTAAGTTGCATAATAATTATTGTAAATTGAAAACTGCGAGAGCATTTTCAAGAATTTATATTTTAATTTATTTCCCAATACGCATATTTACATAATGCGAATTTAAACACAAAGTATAATCAAATCAAAACTGAGATTTTAATCAGAATATTTTTTACAAATTGTTTTCAGAACGTCCGCGTCGTGTCTATGTGATGCCTACCACCGGTTCGGGAACTAGCCCAGCGAGAAGAACCGGCGTTAGAAACTCGCGCGGGGTAATATTTTACTAAAAAGATGGAAAATTGCTCTTTTCATATAAAATTTACAAATGTCAAAACTAAAACTAAATGACAAAAGTACAATAATTTTACAGTAGATAAAATTAAATAAAGCCTTGATAATGTTTTAGTATTAAGATTTTAATATACATATTTCCAAATATACATTACATGTGAACTCACATGATGCACATCGTAAACAGAACGATCGCTAGTTAGTTAAACTGGTACAAATGTTGCTTGGTGTTGATGTTTGTTTGCGAACAGCTGTGCTCTGTCGGGCGTTTCGGAGCAGCGGCCAAATCACGTAGCGAAAATAAAATCTTTAATATTACTATTACAAACACGAAACCTTTCCTGGTTAATGTTGTAGAAAACTACGGGTTTGTTTTGAATCTAAAGCATTTTGCTGTGACGCTCTAGATCACAACTATAAAGTCAGCACTATTTTAGTAATAATACTCGTATTTTTACTTACTAAACCTACGCGCTGTTCGTACGTAGGTCTACCCTCTATAAAGTATGTCCCAAAAATATACAAACCCCTCTTTGACACAACCATAGACTAATAGATGGTACGATTACAATATGTACAATGATTATTATTTGCGACTATGAATCCATATACTATATTCTACAGTCAGCAATGTAAACGTATTTTTACTGTGAAAGTTTTCATTTGATGTTTAAATGTTTAATTGTTATAAAATGTGTTGGATGATGAAGTATAAACCTTTAGTATTTCAGTGAAAGTGTCGATAACTGTGCACTATAAGTAAATATATATTTAAAAGGGACGTTTAAACGTATTGCTTCATGCTATATGCAGAACATAGAGATTCGTGATTCATGCTACGCGCTTTGCGTAGTGCTAGCGTTGTAAGTCTACGTGTAGTGATACAGCGCGATGTGGCCCGTACGTAGAGCTATGCGCTACGTAATATTATGAACATAAGCGACTGCTCTACAGTCTACAATATTCTGGCTTAATCTGAATTGTCAATAAATGGCTGGTAATATTGTGTTGTTGTTCATCGCCGGTCGCCGCCACGGAACTGTTAACCCAATTTTGAGCCGGGACGGTCCTCGAAGGCTACTTACGCCGGCTAGTATTGGACTTGTTGGAGTTTTGTTTCAGTTTATAAATCTTGTTTATTTCGTTTTATTGCGAACGCAAACCGAGATTTTACGAGCGGAATAATTTTATTTCACATTTGGATGTACTTGTTTATTTTTTTGAATCTACAGTCTACACTTATTTACTGCAAATATTTGTTTTATTAAATATATATGGTGGGATAAATTTTTGACATCACACAATATAATAATATTAAATTATAGACACACCTTTTTTGTTAATATTTTTTATTATATTTTGGTCTATATAATAGTTGTGTGATGATCAAAATCCTTTTTTTTCTTTCGTTCTTTCAAATAAGTTCTGGTTTAATTTAATAGACGTTAATAGTAGTAAGACGTTTAATAGACGTGAGTAAAATAACCTTAATACCTCCGCGGCGCGGCGGGCGGCGCGGCGGGCGGTGCGGCGGGCGGCGCGGCGGGCGGTGCGGCGGGCGGCGCGGCGGGCGGCGCGGCGGGCGGCGCGGCGGGCGGTGCGCCGTACATCAGTATTCACTCTGCCTTGGTTAAGCTCTTTGAGGCTTAGCTCAGTTATACGAGTAGGAGTACACCGTACAGTGTGCTGTACACATACTCTTCTGTGGCTGTACACTACACAGTAGGTGAGCACTGAGTAGGTATATTCCTTATGCAAACAAAGAGAAGAATACCACATATCACATAGGAAAAATGTAGGCCTTTGTATTCGTTATGTCAGTCTAGTCAAAGGAATGGCTGGTCAATACGTCTGGGCCAACCATAAGAGGGTTTCCTCATGATGTTTTCCATCATCGTTAAAGCTTGTATAATGTACTTGAGTTCTTAAAAAAGTCTTGTCAGTACACTAGCTATGCCCGCGACTTAAACCGTTTATGCAGCGTACGCAACGAAAGTCCCCAAATATTATAGTTTTCTCCGTTTTTGCAACTCACTGACGCTTTCCTCCTATTGGTTGTAGCGTAATGTTATATTATAGCCTAAAGCCTTCCACTATAATTGGACTATCCAACAAAAAATTATATATTTTTTCATATTGGACTTATAGTTCCTGAGATGAACGCGTTTAATCAAACAAACAAACTGACAAGCTTTATAATATTAGTACTCGTATAGATACCACAAACTGGGGATCATCATCATTCTGAGTGCCAATCAACGGTATAACCCCTAAGCCACGGACGCTCTACATACCGAATATATTTCAATACCGCGTATAATATTACACATCTCGTACAATAAGTCGTGACAGTCGGTCCGTGTCGGAGGCGTTATTGCGTTTTTGCAATTCTAGTAGCTCGCGGGCGGCGACGCGGTAGACCTGGGAGCCGCGTCACACACAAACTTCAGGCCGAAGACCGAGGGAGCTCGCCGCTGGAGCTCGCCTGTATTCACAAGTGATAGATGCGGCTCTGACGCTTATATACTGGGTGATTATTTATTCCGTTTCGAGAACAGAGGGTATAGGGGGTGGGAATTTTGAATTAAGATATCAACTATGTACTATCTGTATAATCCCACGTGGAGGGATCCGAGGATCTCTGGCCGTGGTTCTCCACCCGGGGCTCTCCCTGTTCGAGGGCTTCCGTCGGGTGTGAGATTTCATACTTGTCCGATGTACTATCTGTGCGAGCTGTTTTCCGCCATATTTGTTTTGGTGATAAAATTATAGTATACTTGCGATATAGGTATCGGCTGATCACGTCAACAGTAACTTGAATCGCGTTTTCAATATTTTATAAGTTTAAATTCTGTTTCAAATGTAATTTATATGTGGAATATGTACTAAAATAAATGTGGAGTTGATTCACTCTAAATTGAATACTAATTCGTCAATTTGCGTACCTATCACTATAGAGTCACCCTGCAGTCGAAATTCGATCATAATTCCTATAAAATTTGGTCTCTAACATACTCAATAAAATATTTAAATAAAGTTTTAAATAAAAGAGAAGAATGTCAAAAATTATACCTGCTGTAAATTGACAACGCATGCAAAGTAGCATTATTGAAAGGAATCTTAGAGTTGGCAAATCTTTACGTATACTTTGATGCGAATAAAGCAATACTGTAGGAATAGAACCATTGCAGATATCTTTATCTAATAAGACGTTGTGAGTTGTATCATGTACGGTCGCCGCGCTGTTGTCACTTGTCGGTGTCTCGTGACCGTGGGCGCCACATGTCGCGCGGTCGGCTGACACTCTGTACCATAATTACTGTCTCGATTCCAGTATATATGACCGTTTGGTGACGTCCTTGAGGAAGTATTTATATAGAAATAGAATTATTACATAAAGTTAACTACTTCCTTTACCAGCACTTTAGCACTGACACCATACCATCGAACCGGGAGTGTACCACTTCCATCCACACACGAAACCGATCCCACAGATGACAAAAAGCGAGACGTGAGAACCTCAGACCACATAAAGAAAATAGTAAGTTCTATCACACAATCATAATGGTCGCCGTGTAATGACTAATGGCATACACGGTAGGTTCACGCATACAATTGAAGACATGAATAAATGAAGGTGCTATGTAGCTAAATTCTAATTTGAAGAAAATTTTGTTCAAACTGTCACTTAAACATTTTAGAATACGTCGTAACGTATTAAGTACAGTAATCTAAAGAACCATCTCTAGAATCACTTAATACGTTACTACATATCCTTAAATGTTTAAGTGACAGTTTAAACTCAATTTGTTTTTTTTTTTTTGCGACATACTTGTATTACCTTCATCTATTCATGTCTTCAATTGTCACAAAACTACGTCGTGTTAAGCGAGCTGTCCCGTTTTGGCCATTTGGTTACGAAACTCTAAAACTGGCTTCAGTTTTTGTTTGACAAAAGACTGTATTAAATATTATATTTCGTCTGAGGTGAAATAAAAGAACAATAGGTGTAATACCCGTCAGAGCTCAAGGCGAGTCAGGAATATAGAACGCAGGGCGAGTCACCTCACGCGTTGATTTGTGTAACTGAGTTACCCGAGTTACCGGTTATCGCGCCAGTCCCGGCCGAGTTATGTGATGAGTTATACACAACAACAACGTGATACGATCGTGTACACAATTGTTTTATGTAATGAGCTGTAAATATCATTTGTTTGTTTGTCTAAAGTACCATTTCGGGGCACAAGACATCTTAGGTACCGCGACCCGGTCGCGCGACTGTTTAATATCTTTCTAGGCTTTGAATCGCATTATAGAAGTTTTCACAGTTCGGCGATGTATAGTTATATATCATGTAAAAACTAATACATTGGCCTAACCTGAGCTTTACTGGGGCCTTGCTCTCCATACAGATTCGATTTTGATTCAGATTCGTGCCGCGTACTCTCGAATAAATTGACGTTTGATTATTTTGATTCTCAGTCTATATGGTCAGAAGAACAAAAAGTTTCGATGGTTAGTTTCAAAGCAATCTACCAAATAAAATATCAAAAGCGAGCGAAATCGATTCTCGATTGTGTCGGGAGTGAGTCTGCTGGTCGGAGATCTCCTGTTAGGTCCTCACTACTTCCACAGAATAATAAACAAAAAGAGCGTGGGCAGGGAATCTGTTTCGCCGTTTCGCGGGTCGCGGTCGCCATCATCGGAATGCTACCTTGGGTATTTTACACGCGCTTGGTAACATGGAAGTAAGGTAACAACACGGCTGTCTTTTTATCGTCTAAGGTAAGGAGGAAACACGGCTGTCGTTTTTCCCTACAGATACAGGGGTCTACGCGATCCCTGTTTCCTCCCCATTTTTTCCTTGTAAATAAACTAATTATTAAAAGAGATTTAGAGGTTCAAAAAACTAAAAAATATGGCCAGGTTTTCGGTTGTAACTATTTAATCATCGAAACAAATTGGATCAATATATTGTATCAATTCAAATACTAGAAACATAAGAACATACCTGAAGCCTTTTTTAGTTTTAAATGAAAAAAATGTTCGCTGAATAATTGTTTTTGATATCGCTGCCGAATTTCTAAATAGCTCTTCAGTAGTTTCTGAGCCTAAGTCCAGATTTCACCAACGCATGTTAGTGTTAACGGCTTGTTAAAATACCATGCCTTCTCATTCATTGATAGAAGTCACCAGAGGAACAACATGATATTTAACGAAGGATTAACTTACCAATTGCTTGCTGAAACACGCCCTAAGTACCGATTTCACCAACGCATGTTAGTGTCAACGACTTGTTAAAATATCATACCTTCTCATTCATTGACAGGATATACGAGAGGAATAACACGATATTTAATGAAGGATTAACTTACCCTAAAGTTTAGGGCCTAAACTATGCAAACAAATAATTCCTCTATAGTATACATGTTGTAGTATTCGTCCATCATAACATTAGGCTTGCCAATGTATTGATGCACACGTCTGGTCGGAGTAACCGACAAACTAGGACATTAGACATGTAGAAGATATTATGACATATACACTCAAGACTACTATCAGTATACATAATGTACACTACACACTGTGGAGTTGAGATTAATTTTAAAATCAAGTCAACAAGGGACACGTTAGTATGATTGATTCCTTAACGACGCGAGGCAATACATCACGACCGGACAGATCTGCGGCCGCAGCCGGCAGGGGGGAGGCAGGAGAGGGCAATCAAAACCGAAACGACTGCCCACTGCATATCCCACATTGCCCTTCCAATTTGAATAGATAATTCAGATTGCTTCTGCAGTAGAGCGAAAGTCGTATCAAGGTAATCGATGTGAATTTGAACTAAAGACTCATCTTTATCATGAATATTGTATACTAGTTTTCACCCGCGCAAACGCTGCTGCCCATTTCGGTTATATACAAGGTGTAAAATAGAGCGATAATACTGCGGGTATGTGCTTACTATGAAAGTACCGCTGAGAGACTTACTTTTGACTTTCATGTTTATATGAGAAATGCCCCAACATCATAAATTGGCCCATGCAACAATTAAAAAAAAAGTTACTGTTTCAGCGCTGGTACTTACACAGTAAATTCTATATACGGGACCCATACACACCCTAAAGTATTATCACTTATTAATATTACAGTCTGTATAATATTGCTCCTGTCGTCTTTTACGACACCATCTTTCTGATGATTGATGGGACGTGCTGTTCTTTCTTTGGCATCCAATAGAAGATAGGAATTGCAAATTTCGACAACAATATTAAGTCCAGGGGGCTGATTCAACATGTCATCGCTTGAATGATCGCGATATGGTATGTCATGTAGCGTACCTTATGTCAAATCCCATACATTTTGTTATCGAACTTTGTGAGCGATATAATTAGCGATGGCATCTTGAATCAGCCCCCAGATTTCACTAACGCCTATTAGTGTTAACGGCTTGTTCAAAGACCATGCCTTTTCATTCATTGATAGGAAATACGAGGGGGATAACATGACATTTAATGAAGGATTAACTTTAACATTGCTTGGTGAAACACGCTCTAAGTCCCGATATCACCAACGCATGTTAGTGATAACAGCTTGTTAAATTACCATGCCTTCTCATTCATTGATAGGAATTACGAGGGGGATAACATGA
Source organism: Celastrina argiolus (assembly GCA_905187575.2). Classification (NCBI taxonomy): domain Eukaryota; kingdom Metazoa; phylum Arthropoda; class Insecta; order Lepidoptera; family Lycaenidae; genus Celastrina; species Celastrina argiolus. The sequence continues at coordinate 403,590 of LR994581.1, read as the reverse complement.
TATTTAACGAAGGATTAACTCTAACATTGCTTGGTGAAATACACCCTATAGGTAGTAAAACAGTTAACCCAGTTTTGTGCATCAATAACATGAATTCTTTTTACATTCACAACAAATAAAGGTTTATTCAATTGTCTTTTTGAAATATATCGTATAATGCGATAGCTCCCGCAACTCGTTACACATTTTCTATCGGATGGAGCAATATGGCAACGAACACATTGAAACAATCGTGAACCATAACGAATAGGCCGTCAGTCCATAACACGCGGAGCCGGGACGACTTGCGAGGATTTTATTGTCATTGTGTGGTGCTGGGCGGGCGGGGCGGGCGGGACAGTGAGGTAGGGCAGTTAAGGTATGTCCTTACTAGCGTAGAGTCAAAGTGAAGCAAATATGTGTTTGCGCATAACCGATTGATTTTTATCTTAAAGGAATTTAATAGTAATATCTACGGACGCTTCATACCACGTCAATCGAGCCCCGTGCTAAGTATCCGAAGAACTTGTGTTACAAGTGCCAGACAACGGAAATATATTAAATACTTTTAAACTATAAACATATTTAAGATTTTTGTTATATTATACACAAATTCAATACACATCCATGACTCACACTTTTGTTCCTTCGGCAGTATTCGAACCTGCGACCTCTGTTGTGGTCAAGCACCAACGTGCTCAACCACTGCGCTACGGAGGTAGTTTGTGCATTACTTTGTGGATATAAGATTGAAATTTTTTATATTAATTTTTCAGAATTTCGTTTTCTTTCTTTTTTAAGGTTCCGTATCCAAAGGGTAAAAACAGTACCCCTGTTACTGAAACTCGCTGTCCGTCCGTCCGTCCGTCTGTCCATCCGTCTGTCACCAGGCTGTATCTAGAGAATGGTGATAGCCAAGTTGATATAGGTATTTCTGTTAGCGATATAACCAGAAATAACATAAATATTTCAGGACGTTCCCATACAACAAATGTGAATTTTTGGCCTGGTTCTGAACAGAACACTACAACAAGTCCGTCTCGCACTTGGCCGGTGTTTTATTCTTATTTTTGAGCCTCGACTCTGCGCTACAGTCCAACTCGCAAATATAGACTAATAATGAAGTCGTTCTTAATGTTTCTATAGTAAAAAATCCTTAAATCTAATTAATACTCGTATTAGTTGAAAAATATGACGCTTCGACAGTGGTCCGATGTGAGGTGAGCCCTACAGTGGTCGTATGATACAAACTTACTCTCCAGACTGATTCGATTTGATTCAGATTCGATCGTGCCGCGTACTTCGCAATAAATTGACGTTTGTTCATTTTGATTACGTCGATTTAAATGGTCGGGAGTACAAAAAGTTGCGATCCAACGATATTCTTTATCCTGGTTACTTTCATAGCAATCCACCAAATACCAAAAGCCGTTGAGATCGAACTGATTCGATTTTCGATTGTGTCGGGAGTAAGCCTGCAGGCAGGTTAGTTGGCGGGCGATAGTTACGAGCGCGATCCAGTTCAGCGTGAAGTATTGTGTGGTATTGTCTAACGTTTATGGGGCGAGAGGTGCGACGCGCGCGACAGACCCACGTGTGTCGGATCGATTGTTAAAATAATAGCTCCCCACACCGATTTCGGAGTCGGTGGACGATTTGTTGAAACCAGGCCAACTACGCAGGAGTCATTTTAAAGTGCCCATGTGTGTACGCAATACACATTTTTACATGCCCATCCGACGTATGGATCATCTTTCTTATCAGACAAGCCGGTGATCAGACTGATCAGTCTGTATTGTCGTAACCAAACTTGGAAAAAATTTTTTTTTTGTTCCAACGCGGGAATCTAAGTCAGGACCTCGGGGTGGAGAGCCAAGCTCTGAACTACTGGAGTGATGCGAAAGTGCTCTTGTGTGTGTTAAATTGGCTTAAATTTGGGCAATGTAAAATACTTTCTGTGTAGTTCAGAAGTTTCACAAAGCGGCTACAATCGCCGAAAGTTAATAAGATAACTATTATATTTTTTAAAATGAACAACTTATAATAGGAATATAATAGTTCACTTATATTATGAGCCAAATATAAGCACGGTAAGTTATATAAAATGTAACAAACGCACTGAAAAAGAAATTCTTAAAGTCCACGTTTAATAAGTGTAGCTCGCTATTTTATTTCGAGCGCTCACGAACAATATCCCGCCCGTAAAGAGAACGCCAATACCGAAATGACTGAGACAAGTGCCAAAGCCTGGCCCTTATCGGCCTGGCACATACACCCACTCCCGTGTGTGGGCTCACTTCACATCGGGTGAGTTACTGTACATTCACTGGTACAGTTATTAGTTAATGGAATCAGGCGTAACTTTGCGGAAATCCATAGCATAAAGTTTAAATATATCTAGCAATATTATTAATATTCCGCGAAAAAAATTATAACCACAACCTGTAAGCAAATGAGTGAGTGTACGCCTAGTCATGTGTTTAATGCACCTCCCTCCTTCCCACACTGCTTATGCGTACACTCGCAAGCAAAAACGTGAAAATACCACCAACAATACTGTTAACACTATAGTGCAAAGCCTCTCACCGCCATGCAGGTTGCAAAACTCGACGCGCGTTTCGCTCCGACCCGATGTTCGTAGAGTCTACTGCCTGAGGATACTCCGGGTTCGGAGCGAAACGCGCGTATAAAAGATATAATATATTTAAATTTTATGGTACAGTTATTGCTCGCAAAAAGATATTCCATCGACATCTATTGGATAAGAGGTCTTTTGATACCGCTTAGAGTTCATTCCCGGGTAGGAAAAACACAAGCATGTTATTCTCTAGTAACTAGTTTGTTTAGGACAATGCAGGCTGCTCGCCCGGTTGTCTGCGAAGACAGGTGATCCCTTCCACACACCACAAGTAAGTGCTAAAGAAGAGAACTCTCTTTTCTCCGCAGTCGTTGAAGTCGGTGGGCGATTATTGGAAGTATATCGATAGTATGTCAAGGAAATAAGCATTCTCTACAAATAGAAAGAAGCATATTATAACTTGACCTCGTGTCTATTCGCTGGCAGATCGGTGTGAAGTGAGCCCAACGTTACGACGTCGTTGCCGTGTATAGTCAGGGCCCTGATTGAAGATACTATAGCTATTTATCGCTTACGAAGTTCGAATACAAAATGTATGGGATTTGACATAAGCTTCACTAAATGTCAAGCGAATTCATGAGTCACTTAGCGAAGCTTATGTTAAATTCCATACATTTTGTTATCGAACTTCGTAAGCGATAAAAAGCGATGGCATCAGGAATCAGGGCCCTGGTGATGCTGGTCGTTGTACCCTGACCGAACTAACAGCTTTTAGGGGCAGTTTTGTTACGCTAGCGCCAGCACGATCAAAGAACCTACTTACCTAATGTCGGAACAGCTGTGTGACATTACTACGGCGATCAAGGATAGAATGGTAATATTCTTTAACTGCCTACGCCTAGTGACTTTATCTTAGAGGTTATGTTCTTATTAAACCTGAAGTCCTATTTTCGTTTTAAACTTAACGAATTTCAACGGAATAAATTGACTGTATTGTTATCATAAAAGTATTGACTGTATTGTTGGCACTTAAGAGAACATGCTGTTAAGGTGCGATTCCACCGGTGTTCTGAACTGTTGCGAACATTGTGCGTTACAGATGTTTGTTCCGGTGGACTCGCTAACGCAACATTAACAAATTGGAACACATACAAATCGGCACAGCTGGAATTCTGAAAAAAATGTTGGCTAACAAATGTTCTGAACAATATTTTGGTGGAATCGTACCTTTAGATGAGATCGAGACTGTATCGAAACTATATTCTTGTAAGACTGGAGCAGAATCGACGGTAGGTTTAATACCGAACCCTGATCTCGCTGGAGTTGCTTTTTAGTTTCCCGAAGTTCCCACTCACAGTAATTGTGAAGTCGGTGCAATGAGACGCCGCGCTCCGCATTATAAGACGCTGAACTTTACTAAAGTACTGACAGCGTTTTATTCCAAGATTTCGTTAATTCATTAACCTTTAGATGAGATCGAGACTGTATCGAAACTATATTCTTGTAAGACTGGAGCAGAATCGACGGTAGGTTTAATACCGAACCCTGATCTCGCTGGAGTTGCTTTTTAGTTTCCCGAAGTTCCCACTCACAGTAATTGTGAAGTCGGTGCAATGAGACGCCGCGCTCCGCATTATAAGACGCTGAACTTTACTAAAGTACTGACAGCGTTTTATTCCAAGATTTCGTTAATTCATTAAATTTTAAGTAATTGAACAGTAATAAATAAGATTTAATATCATTTAACAATATTGAAAATCACATTCGAATCATCCATCAGTAGGCCTATATGTCGATGACTTTACATAATATTCTTATGTTATTGATTACCTGATTACCTGATAGTGATGATTATTAATTCGCAACCGGTCGTGTATTTTAACACTGCAGTTACTTTAATTATTTAAAATAATGAATAAAGTGGAAAAAGTGCCGGTTCAACAATAATTAGACTGAACAGTAAGTAGCCACTTCATTACTTAGCAGACTAATTAGAACCTATTCTGTTCATCCGACCACGGCGAAGCTAAAGTAAGGATAATGATTTTGGCAGTATATGTATGTATGTTTCCTCTACCTTAGTGCCTAAACTACTAATCGACGACCTCCGTAGCGCAGTGGTTCAGCGCGTTGGTTCTCGACCGATAGGTTGCGGGTTCGAATCCCGCCGAGGGAACAAATGGTTTCAATGTTCCTGGGTCATGGATGTGTATTAAATTTGTGTATTAATATAATAAAAATCTTAAATATGTGTACAGTATAAAAGTATGAAATATATATATTTCCCTTGTCTGGTACCTGTAACACAAGTTCTTCGGATACTTAGCACAGGGCCAGATTGACGTGGTGTGAAGCGTCTATAGATATTATTATATTATTATTATATTTTATCCCTGTTGGAAACGGCGCAATTACGTAAAAATAGCGAGTGGCATAAATTGCGCGATACTTCATTAAAAAAAATGTTTAATAAATGGAGTATCAATAGTAATTCGTAATACCCAATAGCTCTAACATTGCTTAAATGAATTACGTAGTGGGATTAAAAGAAAGGCTGAACTATCGAACCGACTTCAATGTCAATTAAGTCAAAATTTACGTAGTCATGTTATAGATATTTTACGCGGTTACTGATTGACTTCATGTCTGAGTTTTACCGTTTGTTTTTTACTTTGACTTCGTAGTTGGCACGTCGCGCGAACACCGCGGCCGCTTAAATACAACCATCGTTATTTTCTAAATTGCAACGAAAAAACAGAAAGAAAATACGCAGTTTTGAAGTAGTAATTATTTTGTGGCGCGAGGCTGGAAAATAGGAAGCGTTTAATCGCGGGGTTCCGCCAAGCCCATATACCAACGGACTGTGTGCACGTGGCCTATAAAACAAAAGGCTGTGCCGACATAGATACCAATACACTATGTGCACGTGGCCTACATGGTCTTCATACCACATATTTTTTTCACTTTGTTAAACTAAATTGCGTTTTGTGCCTTAATTGATTAGTGGAATTTTGAACTTGTTTATTTACCCAAAAGGAGGGCAGTCTAAGCATTGTGTATGTTTGTTTGTTAGTTCCACCAATGAAGTGTCAACAGCAATCCCACCAAAAACATTTTCATGTCAAAATGTTGCCAAGACGAGTCTACATAGGTTACCCTGTGAAAAAGTTATCAGATATCGTATAAAGCCAAGCTCTAAAGACTACACGCTCTAAACCTACAAGCTCTACACTACACCTTAATCAAAATCTATCAGAAAGTTGTCGGATCTTATGTAGAACCAAAATTATTGATCTATGCGCCCTTACTTTACTTTCATCAACGCATGTTAGTGATAACAGTTAGTTAAAATACCATGCCTTCTAATTCATTTATAGGAATTAAGAGAGGAACAGCATGATATTTAACGAAGGATTAACTTTAACATTGCTTGACGAAACACGCCCTTAGCTGCCCTTACGGCTTACTCTACATTTCAGTTAAAACGTGATGCCTGGCCGCCTTATTTCACACACGATGAATGAATGCCTATGAAATCTTCGTAAAGTAGCAAGTGTTTCCTTAATTTTACGGTACAAACTATAAAGATCTGAAAAGCCTGTCGTTTTATTCAGTTGTGTCGCGCTCGCGAGTAACCTCAGGCTGTTAAACCAAATATTTCACTTCACAGTCCGTCGGCTGACTTTATAGGAACTCGCTCTACGATTGCCTTTCATTCCTCACTGTCCGTAGCATACCTCTGACATTATACATCGATACAAATAAATTAAAGTAAATAGAACATTCGCGTGGTGGATTTTTGTAGAATAAATAATTGAAGTATAGGTAGCTTGTTTTTCTTGTCGACTTTCCGAAAATAGCTTGTTAAGTTTCATTTGGAAATAAAACTTTTTTTAAAATTTTTATTATTTATTTTATTTTGAAGACATGAATGGATAAAGGTTATACGTCGCAAAGTGTTTTTACCCAAAAAAATAATGAGTTTAAACTGTCACTAAAACATTTTAGGATATGTAGTAACGTATTAATAGTAATTTACATTAATTCTAGAGACGGATCTTTAGATTAATGAACTTAATACTTTACGACGTGTTTTAAAATGTTTAAGTGACAGTTTGAATTAAATTTTCTCGAAATCATAATTTTGCTTATCACCTTCATCGATTTATGTCTTCACTCTTCATTGTTACTAACCTGAAACCTTACCAACGAACGAAGGGTTTTATAGTATGAATTTTTATGCGTATAACAAAGTCATAGGTGTGTACTACAGGTATACAATATGCCACAAATATTTGGATTATATATTTCACAAAAGTTATCCTACACCACAATATAAAGCGAAAAGTTTTAATTGGCTAGTAACTATGAATTCAGTTTCTAATTTATTACTATGAATTCAGTTTCTAATTTATTAATTTGTAATAATTATTGTTAAAATTGTAACTAGCAGAAAGCGTTTTTCGTATATCACAAATAACTATTAATACATTCTAATTAATATGTTTTATCATGTTCTTCTCCGTTATACAGGATGTAAAAGAACAGTCACTATATCATTAAGATACGATTATAGTACAAAAGAATACATTTCTAGATTGAGAAAGGTAGTGTAATTATATTTCAAAGCTACTACAGACTGTTCTTTTTAGACCCATTGTATCATGACTCTTTTTTTCTTCTTCTTTTTTCATGTGTGTCTTAATTTATATAATATTTTTTATTTTGATGTATTCGTGCGAAGACAGGCGCTGGACACATGTCTAGGTGCGCCAATAATACCGAGCTCGGTCCAATTTGCAGCTGTTTAGCCACAATATTAGTTTAGATAATATTATGTCTTTTAGTCTCTTGTGTTGTATTTTTCTTTTATTAAATTTTAATTAGTTATTATGTAATTAGTGATTAGAGCTGCAAATAAACGTTTATTTATTTACTTACGTCATGTGGCGCAGTCCGCAGCGGCAGCGCCGGGCCCCCGGGGAGCTGCGCCGGATATGTTGCAGTGAACCCGCCCGCTTATTCACATTTATACTGGAACTGTGATTGTATCGATATTCTTAAATATTCACTAACGTACTCAATACGGGTTATAAGGATGTTGCGACGTAGAAGTAGGCCAACAAGGGGGCATATTTGTTTTTGAGTTTTCCCGGAACTGTTACGCACGATTGAACAAACAGATAGTCAAACAATAAATAAAGTTTGGAAAACAATAATTCAGATAGAAATCCAGAAATGCATAGGTACAAAAATTATCAAGGTAAAGCCGGCATCATTACGAATCGATTGACACTTCATTTATTAAAATGAGATTGGCGTTTAGCTTCTGTGAGGTACCAAAAATATACATACATACATACATATACGGCCAAAATCATTACCCTTTTGGTTTCGCTGAATTCGGGTAAAAAAATTGGACCAGAATCGGTTCACGTATGTGAACTGAGAGTGTATAACTACTCTCAGAGACTATTTGTCTGAGAGTGTATGTCCGATTCGTCAAACTTATAACACAGTTTTTTTTTTCGTCTGAGGTTAATAAGGCAGCACAAAAAGTTACCATATTTATTAAATACTAGCTGACCCGTGCCCACTTCGTTGAGCATGGAAACCGTGTAAACTTTCCCGGGATCTCCACGAATATTTCAAGACCAAAAAATAGCCGAATCAGTTCAGCTGATCTCAAGTATTAGCGAGACTAACGAACAGCAATTGATTTCTATATGTTACTCAATGATAATGTAGCTTTCTAATGAAAAAAGAATTATTAAAATCGGTCTAGTACTTTTTGAGTTAAGTCGTTACATATAAAAATACAAAAATACAACTTTATAATATTAGTGTGGATTGTTTACCTACTCTAAATAATTATAAAAGTAGAACACATTTATATTTATTACATTTACAACGTGCAAGTCGCTCTTGTCGCTGAGTGTAATGGGTGTTAGTGGTGCAATAATCCGGTCAAGAGCGGTTCAGCGCGGCGAGAGGCGGCGAGGGCCGGTTACAGGCGGCCTCAGCCGGATATAACTGGTTTCAGCCGAGACTCGAGCCGCTCTTTGTGTTTCAAAGTTTGAAATAAATACTTTACAATACTCGTTGTTTTGTTTGTTTCGATGTATGAGATAGATATCGTAAGATGTCTTTTAATAATCCGACGAACAATCGCTAAATAATGCAACATTACCAGAGCTATCACACTTAACTCGCTCGTGTAATCTCCCCCGACGTTTGTCGGTTATGAAAAAGTTTTTATGTCCACGATATACAATATTGAATAGCCCTGCGAGGCCGAGTGATAGTAACGGTTTATGTCCGCTCCGGGGCCATATCGCCCGCACGAGCACGCGACGTTTATGTTCACACCCGAGCCCCGACAGCCGACGAGTACGGAGAACATTATAGCCCTTTAACAGGTTGTTTTTTTGTCGACTAAGGCTCGTTTTATCGGTTCGAAAACTATCTCGCTTAAGTATTAACTTAATATAAGCACCAAGATAGAAGTTAAGTACTTATGACCCTAGAACTCTACGAACACAGTATTTAACTACTTACCTGTTATAATAATAAATAGTGCCTCTCACACCGATTTCGGTGACGGTTGGGTTCATTGAAACCAGGCCAGCTACACAGGAGTTATCCTATAGTGCCCAAGTGTGTGCGCAATACACACTCTCTCTCTTCCTTCACTCTCAAAGCCCAGTGGGACAAATAACCGATACGACTGACGGACTTTACATGCCCATCCCACGCATCATCTTTCTTGTCAGACAATCAGACTGCATTGTCATAACCAAACTTGAAAACAACATTTTTTCTTGTTCCTCCGCGGGAACCGAACCCACGACCTTCGGGTCGAGAGCGAAGCTCCGAACCACTAGACCACGGAGGTCAAATTACCTGTTATAACGTCTCCATGGTCTAGCTAGTGGATAAGAGCCTGAGTCTCGGCTCAGGAGATAGTGGGATCGATTTCCGCGTTGGAGCAACAAAAGTTTAGTTCTCAAGTCTGGTCAAGAGAATCCAGGATGATCACCTGATTGTCTGACATGAAAGATACATGTGTCGGGTAGGTATGTAAAAAGTCGATCCTGCACGTGCAGGCTTACTATCGACACAATCGAGAATCGAATCAGTTCGATCTCAACGGCTTATGGTATTTTATTTGGTGGATTACTTTTAAACTAACGAGGATAAAGAAAATCGTTAGATCTTAACTCTTTGTACTCCCGATCATATCAATCGATTGAGAATCTTAATAGTAAGACGTCAATTTATTCGGGAGCACGCGCCACGATCGAATCAAAATCGAATCAGTTTGGAGAGTAAGGCCCCTGACCCACTATCACACTAAACTTTTTATTCGACTTCAGCGAAGTCAAAAGAAAGGGTAATGATTTTGGCAGTCTATATACGTATGTTTGTTTCCTCTGTCGCAGCTAATTTTATTATTTACTATTGCGCATATAATTAGGTACACTCGGGCGCTATAAAATAACTCCGGCGGACTTGTTTTAACATAACCAGCCGCAGTAACCGGCGTGGGAGTTATCACTAACCACTAATGCGACTACTGCTGGTACATATAGTATGTACCACGCGATATAATACCCCAGCATATAACACCGGAGATATAATATGCCGGCGCGGATCCCGCGCTAATGCATGCCGGAGCACGCCGCGGCCGCGTCGGCATTAACGGATTATGCCGGCTCGGCGACGACACGCGACAACACGCGCACACACGCGACAACACGCGCACACACGCGACAACACGTTACAACACACGCGACAACACGCGCACACACGCGACAACACGTTACAACACACGCGACAACACGGGACAACACGCGCACACACGCGACAACACGTTACAACACGCGCACACACGCGACAACACGCGACAACATGCACCAGGGTGTTTGTATACTACGATCCGTTTTCATGGAAACTAAATAAAACTCAACATGGGTGGTTATGCTTCCAATCTGAATGTCACTTTTTCATCAGTTTTAGTAAATAAACAATGCCATATTAATTGGGGTATAATTTTCATGTTTTCACGAACTTAGTATAAGAAGTGGTAGAGCAGGCTCACTCCCGACACAATCGAGAATCGAATCAGTTCGATCTCAACGGCTTTTGGTATTTTATTTGTATTTACTTATCGAGATATTGGCAAAAAACTAATCCCCCCTTTTTTAGTTAATTGTTAATAACTTTTACAATTTTTTGCAAGCGGAACTTCATTTTTCGAAAACCATCTAGATGCCATTCCGAATCGTATGGCACCTCATTTATAATTTCGGAGACTGCTGAAAAAAGTTGCTCTAAAAGGCATTTGTTGATTAGTATTTTAAATGCTTTGAATTGCTTTGAAACTAACCACGATAAGGAAAATCGTTAGATCGTAACTTTTTGTACTCCCGACCATATCAATTGACTGAGAATCAAAATAAAGAAACGTCAATTTATTTGGAAGTACGCGGCACGATCGAAACTGAATCAAAATCGAATCAGTTAGGAGAGTAAGGCTCCAGGCTACAATCGTCGCCATATGCGGTGTTGCGAGTGCGTTTTTGTATAAATTTGTGTAATGGAAATATGGTTACAATTGTTACAAACGTAGATGAGCGTGATAACTGAAGACACGCCGACGCTCGCTTTCTTCTATTAGTCAGGTACAAATTCAGACATTTCCATAATCCAAATTTGTACCTTAATAATAGAAGAATAGAGATGGATGTGAAGACAACACGTATCATGGCGTGTAAGAGTTGTTATATATAGTTGAGACACAGCCCGTCACTCGGCAGTCGGCACACGCGGTGTCGCGCGCGTCTTTTTGTACAAAGTTTGAAGAGAATGTTGTCGGCGCGCGACACTCGCAGACACTCACAGTCGGAACTTCCGACAAAGATGGCTTTGTCATTTGTATATTGTTCTACACCTACTTCTGTTATGAGGTAGTTTCACATCATGTTTGTATAATATGTGATAATTACTACGAGTATTTCCTATTTAATTTTTATGAAATACTGAGGCGAGCACACCTCGTCAATCGTTTCGTTATAATATGTTCGTGAAGAACTTGTGTTATCGGTAGGACGATAGATAAGATACCACTGGCTACGAAACGCTTTTTAATACTATACATTCTAATATTATGTACCCAAGACCCAGGACCACAGAAGACATTGGCGGGATTGTAACCCGCGATACTAGCTTGAGTTCTACGCTAACTACTAAGCCACGGGCCGTCGATGGTCAATTTCTCTTTAAAACTGTAAAAAATAGACACATTTCAAAGTAGTCCAGCACTATTTAAACTCTCAACGACAGGTGACTGACGTGGACCGTTTATAAGACAATTAAGGTTAAATTGTAGCGGTCGAGACTCGCGGCAGCTGCCTCAGTGGAAGCGGTATAAAGTGAAGTTGAAAAGTATTTAGTCATCAGTTAGGAAGTTGTGAAGTGAGCAAAAAGTCGCTAGAGTACGGTCCCCTGTCCAGCGGCCGGCTAATGAAGTTTAAGGCTCGTCCCCCGCGGGGGCGCGAGGCGCGAGGACGGACTTATTGCATCACCGGTCGTCTGATGATAGTAATTTACTTCATAATTATTAGTTATCCTCTTGGAAATTAGGCTGGGACTCACTTAATGGTCTAGGATCCGACAGTTCTTAGAGTTCCTTAGTCCTTACTACTGTAACACCTACCTTTATATTTTATACTAAGGTTGAATAAAAAACGGTGTTAAATTAATATTTAATGTTAGAATAATTACAATAGATCCGGTAGGTGAGACACAAATTTTTAAGGGAACGTGGTATATGGCCTTACATAAATTTTAATGTGATTTGTCAATTATGGAATGAAGCAGGTACTCTCCTGGTCCTGGTACAACCGTGAAAGGGGGGGACGAGGACTCCAGCACAGCTAGGACGCCCAGAGACTCCTCAGTCCAATTGGGTGGAGGCCGCAGCAGCGATGCCTTCAGCTTCTTTGGACTTGATCAGCACGACGTGGTCGCTCCACGCTCGGATTATGATCTGGATCAGGGTCCCTGGAATGTACGGTATCTGGGTCTTATTCCTCTATTCACATGACTGTCCGGCGGCCCATCCACCATGCTTCAAAAGAGAACCCACTACCTACTGTGGTAGCGGAATTGTCGTGGAAGGCCGACAGACATTAAGCAATTACTAAATTAAACAAGAAGAATTTATAAATTAAAATGAAATAAAGAAAACAATGTTTTTTATTTTAAAATATTAATTATGTAGGTAGGTCGAAAAATTATTCTCTCTAAAAATGCTTAAATTCTACGGAAAATAATTGAATACAAAGCTTGGTAGTGATAATATATATCTAGTAAAAAGTGTACTTAAAGAAAAAACATAGCCTTAACAGGATAATAAGGATTATAAAGTACCAAGCTAGTACGTAAGTTAGGTGTGCTATTAGAACTTACCCTAAGACGGGAATCACTCCAATATTTATTCCACTTTAATTAAAGATCTAGATCGATCACTCTAGAGATTTAACTCATATAAAAAAGGATCGACAGCGAGCGGGCAGTAAGGATAGTGAATGCGTATTCGCAGCCTCGCGCTCTAAAGCCGAATGGCGCAGCGCGCCGCCGCGCGGCGCTTGCGTCGTTGGAGACCGGTTCTATTGTTAGACTCGAGGCGTACAGTCGTCAACAACCTATCTATTTTATTATATTTTTTTCTATTATCGAATATTTACGTTTATTTTGTGACTAAATGTATAATTATGTTAGTATGTAAGGTTTGTACATATTTTTAGAGTAAGTTAGTACAGATAGTACAACTCAGTTGTGCGCGCGGCCCTATGTGTGCGTGGGCTTGTAAATATACAACTTTCATTCGTGTGGCAGTGACGCGGCAGTCGTCGTTCCGAGTAACACGTGTTCTTATCGCTTTACCCACACATAGGGCGGCGCGCACAACTGAGTTGAACTATCTGTAGTAAGTATTTAATCAATTTGAAAATAATTAGTTTAATGTAGGTACAATCAACAAGACAAGTGTAATAACACGAAGTGATGTAACGTTCCGTTACACTACTATTCCTAGACATAAGAGAGTAGTAAGAATATGTATAATCATTTTGTCTCTTCATTGCTTAAATATGTATAATCATTTTGTCTCATACATAGACCTGTTAAAAATAATTTATAGAAATAGTTCTGCCAACATCAAATTTTACAATAATACCACTGGACCAATATTCAAAATTCTCAAAGGTGTAAAGCAAGGCGATCCGCTCTCTCCCAAACTTTTCACTAGCGTCCTCGAAGAGGTCTTCCAAAAACTTGCAGCCACGTGGACGAGAAGAGGCATTGAAGTCAGCAACAGGAGATTAACAAACCTTCGATTTGCGGACGATATCATTCTTTTCGCTCCCACAGCCTCAGAATTGCAGGATATGCTACAAGACCTAAATGACGCAAGCCTCGAGGTGGGACTTGAGATGAACAGATTCAAAACTCATGTTGTCAATGACCAATAGCACGAAACGTAGGGTCGAGGTAGACGGACAAGAAATTCACTACGTCGACGAGTATATGTACTTGGGCCAGCTAGTCTCTTTTGATAATAGACAAGGAAAGGAAGTCGATCGTCGAATCGAAAACGCCTGGAAAAGCTACTGGTCCATGAAGACACTGATGAAGGGAGATTTACCAATAGCCCTGAAACGCAGACTTGTCGATATGTGCATTCTTCCCGTCCTAACCTACGGTGCTCAAACATGGTCATTGACTCAATCGCAAAAGTCCCAGCTTGGGGTCTGCCAAAGAGCCATGGAGCGCAGCATTTTGGGAGTGAAGATATCCGATCGAATTAGGAACACCACGCTGCGCTCAAAAACAGGAATCAAAGACATTGGCATCAAGGCTGCTAAGCTGAAATGGGATTGGGCGGGACATGTTAGCCGAATGCATCCTGACCGCTGGGCAAAGATAGTCACTGAATGGGTACCTGAAGAAGGAAGGCGCCGATGTGGCCGGCCTAAGAAAAGATGGCGTGACGACTTAGATGCACATCAGCTGGGCTGGCCAGTGTTGGCACAGGAAAGAGATACGTGGAAGACCTTGGGGGAGGCCTTTGCCCAGCAGTGGGATAGCATAGGCTAATAAAAAAAAATAAAAAAAAATTGCTCTCAGGTTCACTGGTAGAGAATGCTCTTTGGCATTAAGTCCGCCAGTGTACAGTGTGCAAAAAGTGTAAATAAACAAATACGACGTAATAATTAAGAGTTTTGTCTCTCAGAAACCACGACTTGGACAAGACTGGCGAGAGATCAGGCAGGACCCACTTTTACAACCCATCCGATGGATCGTATTTCTTGTCAGACAATCGGGTGATCTGTTCTAACCAGTCTTGAAAATGTTCTGTGTGCAATGATCGTACCTCCGGATCCGTGGGCCAAGCACCAGACCACTGTAATGCTAATTGAATCGCGAATTATCCAGATATCGCACAAATATCTTCAAATTATTCAAATAATCTGTATGTATACTAATATTATAAAGCGGAAGAGTTTGTTTGTTTGTGTGTTTAAACGCGCTAATCTCCTCTGAACTACTGGTCCAATTTGAAAAAATATTTTTTTGTTGGATAGTCTATTTATAGAGGAAGGCTTTAGGCTATATAACATTACGCTGCGACCAATAGGAGCGAAGCGTCAGTGAGAAATGTTGCAATAACGGGGTTGCGTAATTATTCCTTTTTAATAATCATAATAACAAAAAACCAACGAGGGCAATCAAAAGATCGTCGCGAGAGTGTTGCCGACAACCACACGAACGAAGTCGCGGGCACAGCTAGTTGAAGATATTTGTGCGAGTCACTCTCAGTAAATCCAATATCGAAATTTATATTGAAGTTCCCGGAGCGATTAGTGCCGAAAAATGTGATTTCACGTCGGCAAATTATGGCAATTATGAAGTTAAATCCATTTTGAGTGTGACGGATCGCCCGGGCTCTTGTGGCCAACATTTTATTAAACTTTTGCCTTAAATGAAGGTGTTTAATCGTCAGGTAATCAGTAGTGCAGAACTCCAACTCATTTTTAAAATGTTCAAAACTCTGTTAATCTTATATATAAAAATGAATCGCTGTTCGTTAGTCTCGCTAAAACTCGAGAACGGCTGAACCGATTTGGCTACTTTTGGTCTTGAAATATTTGTGGATGTCCAGGGAATGTTTAAACGGATTTTTATTTTTTTTTAAGCTCGAAGTGGGCATGGGTCAGCTGGTTATGGATATATTCACGTCGTGTTTTATTTACGAGCGATGGTTATGTTTTATACATATAACGTGTATGAAAAATGCCCTAACATCATACATTTTCCCATACAATAATTTCAAAAAGTACCTCTTTCAACGTTTCAACTTACTTTCACAGAAAACTCTACATACGAGACCAATTTTATTCACCGTAAAGTAAATGTCTTCCAAAATCATTACTATTCTTTTTGGCTTCGCCGAAGTCGGGTAAAAAGGCGAACGCGACCCGAGATTTTGTATGTGGATTCGGACATGTCCGGTACATGTCCCTAGCACTCGTTTGATATCGGGGACTTTTCCACGATTTATGTCGAGTGTGAGAATACACAAAGTGTGTTTCTTTCTTTAAATTTCCGCATTTCGATGTTTTATTCGAATATGAACTTTTTTCCATTGCCTGAGAATCATGCCCCTGGTTAGTTTCAAAGTAACCCACCAAATAAAATACCAAAAGCCGTTGAGATCGAACTGATTCGATTCTGCGGGATGTGTAGAATGTCGACATGGAGTCTGCATGTAAGCCGTTTTGTCGTCTCGTTATCCCCGGCTCTCGCGGATCACCGGCGCACGTGTAACAAGCGTGTACTAAAGGGGCGCAGAAAGTCCATTGTTAAATGTGTTCTCTGCTGAAGTCTGTTAGCTTGGCACTAACACAGCAGCATATGAGTAACGTTATCGAATGAAAATTGTTTGAAAATCATAAGTGTCCATACAATATTTAATGACGACCTCCGTTGCGTATTCGTTGACTGCGTCGGTGCTCTAGCGAAAGGTCGCAGGTTCGTATCCCGCCGAAGGAATAAAAAGTTTTTTGTGTTCCTAGGTCTGTTGACTGATACCTGTACCACAAGTTCTTCGAATACTTAGCATTAATTGACGTGGTGTACAACATCCATAGACATTATTATTATTAGTTTTAATATGAATTAGATAATAACGTAAATATTAATTGTTTCTTCCCTCTATTAACAGTCTACTAGGACTAGGAGTTAGGATCCGTACAATTATTAAGTGTAACTTTTAAATCAGACCCGAGGACAGAGTATACGTTAATTAATGTTTTCCTTACTATGTAAAGCTAATATTATAACATTATTACCGCGATGAGAAACAGCGCAGCTCATTAATAACGGCATTAGGAGCGGGCAGGGGGGGGGGGGCGCCGCTAATCCGCCGCCTGATGAAACACCCCCCCTGGCGCTTAATTATCACAAAACAATCGGCAACAGAAACTATCTACTAATGTACCCGAACGGTGTCTACGTAACCATACAGGGCAGAAAAAACTGGCCCCTGTGCAAGTCGGACTAGCGGGATGATATATATGTCGCAGTCATCTAATTAAATCAGCTATTTCATTGAGTGACTAGCGTTTTTATCGAATGACGACATTTAATTAAAAGACTAAAGGACAACTCGTTAAGTTGTTTATTGTAACGTCCAATGTCTTGACTGAACATTGATTGAACGTCATTTAGTCATGTAGTCATTGACTGAACGTCATTTAGTCCGATTTTTTAACCGACTTCCAAAAAAGGAGGAGCTTTCTCAATTCGATGAATAAGTAGGTTTTTTTTATGTTTGTTACCGAATAATTTTCCGATTTTTTAACCGACTTCCAAAAAAGGAGGAGCTGGAAAAAATTAGTATAAATCCCTCTTAATTGGGAGG
Source organism: Celastrina argiolus (assembly GCA_905187575.2). Lineage (NCBI taxonomy): Eukaryota > Metazoa > Arthropoda > Insecta > Lepidoptera > Lycaenidae > Celastrina > Celastrina argiolus. The sequence continues at coordinate 386,044 of LR994581.1, read as the reverse complement.
TGGAGGGAGGGGGGGGGGGGGAAACCCCCCCACCCTACCACTCCCACCTTTAGGAGACTACTAGTTTGGAAGATATTTATGGTTGAAGTTTTGAGGTTATGTCTGTGTTTCCGGGATATTTCCAGGAGTAAAACAGGGGAGAAAGGTGGAGACGGCGGTAAGGGGACAAAGGAAATCCCCCCTACCCTCCCCTCTACTCAGCAACCACTAGTTAAGAAAATATTTACAGTTGTAGTTTAGAGGTTAGATAAAACAGACAAGTTCTACGTGGAGATTTGTTTTTGGGACAATGTCGGTCTGTCACGTCTCCGGCGCTGCGGGAAATGCAGCCCCTTCGCCCATGCGTAACGAATGACATCAACCAACACTCGCCTTAGGCAGCTCCGGCTTTCTGGTCGCCTGCGGCGACCAGCCTCCGCAGTCCTGGTTTCTGCATTTCGTTACGGCGGGCGGGGGCTGCTCTCCCTCCGCGCCTACGCGCTTAAATATACACTCTAGGGGTTGACAGACAAGTACTACGTGGAGTCGGGGTTGATAGATTCGCTTTTAGTAAAATTCAGTCACCTGACTGATTTTATGTCCGCTCTCATATAAGGGCTATGTTACAATCCGCTAACTAATTGGACGTTGAGTGACGATTGTACAATCAATGTTCGGCCTAGTCTTTCAATTAAATGTCGTCATTCGATAAAAACGCTAGTCACTCAATGAAATAGCTGATTTAATTAGATGACTGCGACATATATATATATATAGGTACCTACATCATCTGCGAAAATTTTAAATACTACTTGAGGTTCTTGCGGTATCGCGTATGAAGACATGAATGGACGAAGATGATATGTCGCAAAAAAATTATACCAGAAACTTTAAACCGTCACTTAAACATTTTAGGACGTGTATTAACGTATTAAATACACTGATACTAGAGACAGTTCTTTAGATATTACTCAATACCGACAAACCAAGTGAGCAATAGGGCCCATACTCTTACGTATGAACCTAAAAATAAGTCGAACCTGTACAGCACTTCTTATCTCATAGTCGTGAATTTTAGCTACTAAAGGAGGTATAGAAAACCTCGTTCAATCCGAAAAGGTTCATCTACACATTTCTTATCGCCGTAAAGATCACGTCAGCCGTGTCGGCATGTCGGTGTAAACTGTCAGCGACAGGCGGCCGGTGTCGGCGATTAACTGCACGTGCACGCGCCGTCCCTGTCGGCGGTTTGACAACCAGCGGCCTGTTGGGAAGTGCTCCTACTGTCCAGTTACGGTTTATGTATGTCGCAGTCATCTTGTTTAATCTGTTATTTAATTAAATGTCTAGCGCGTTTATTGCCTGGCGACATTTAATTGAATGACTAAGCGGAACGTTGATTGTACACGCGTCACTCAACGTGCAACTAGTTAGCGGACTGCAATAAAGCCCTTTAAACAGAGCGGACGTAAAACCGGTCAGGTAATTGAAATTTAGTTCATTTTTTCCCGCAGTGGCGCTAGTAGTCACCAAAACTAATATGGCGGCAAATAGTTCGCACAGATAGTGCATAGTTGATATTTTCATTTTCATTTTGTGTGACATGTCATGTTCTCATTTTTGAGGACCTTTTAAGTTGCGAATTTATGGTCTAACCGACCCCTACCAAACATGCAACGATTATGCTAAAGGACGTTCAGTCAAGACATTGACATCCTTTAGTCATTCAATTAAATGTCGTATAACGCGCTAGTCGTTCAATTAAATAAGCAGATTCAACCAGATGACTGCGACGTATGTACATGGGATATAGAAGTATAGCCACTCTGTACCGCCGGCACGTACAACTCAAGCAGTTGACGCGTACCTAAGACAATATTACCGTAGCGTATCAACACCCTTCTCAAGAACCCAGCTGTTTGCTCTCCACATTAGGAGTGTATAGAAAATACGTCGAAAATAAGCCTGAAATGAAGAATTATCCTCCATCTACTCGTATAAAGGTGTATAAAATATAAAAGTGGTAGAGTGATATACCTATCAAAACACAAAATCTTAAGTGCCAATTTCACCAATGTTAAAGTTAACCCTTTATTAATATCATGTTATCCCTCTGGTATTTGATGTCCATGAAAAACTGGTGAAACTAGTGAAAGGGACCTAAGGCTAGAACACTGAAATTTGGCACATTTGTTGCTCTTAAATCGTAGTTATCTACTACGAGTAAGTAAGGATTTTTCGATCCACTTCAGTCTTCATCAATTTTCAATTACTATAATCATCAAAGAAGTTTTTAAATTTGACTAATTTATCCTTTATGTATTAACCTATTTCTTTCAGGGCCGATTTTTCAATCGTCAGATAATTTTTATCTAAGGAATAAATATGTGACATTGGCAGATTTTGTATGGAACAAATGTCAAAGTCACATGTTTATTCAACAAATAAAAGTTATCTGACGATTGAAAAATCGTCCCTCAGTTGTCTAATGCTTGCATGAGCGAAGATTTGAGTGAAAGTTGTAGGTTTATGTGTACTGTGATGTTATGTTATACTCGGAGTAGTGACAGCCGACAGGCAGAGTTTTGACGCAGGTATCTCCGCCCGCGGGCCGCGGTTTTATCTGCACACGCAGGCTGTTTGTATAAACACACACACATTTAATTTTGTGTCTATAAGTGGGTAATTATAATTTTCTATCTCCGTACGGAAACAAATCCTATGTTATTGAATGTACTGTATGTTCTTGGTGGAAATTCATGTTATACATATAGTAAAAACCCCAACCACTTGTACTTTTTTCCACTTTATTTGTTATTTTACTTTGATTATGAAATACACGACCGGATTTGAAATAGTCATCATCAGGTCTGATGTAGTTTGTGTTTTACTATGAAATAAATCCTGTATGTTCGTTCGCCACTGCCTTCCAAGGAATATCACGACGCGGCGCACAGTTTTTGATAGTAATATAGAATCGGCGTTCGCGGTGTCGCGCTGCCCAGCACCGCATGTTGTGTGTATTTATTATTAAAGTAGTTATTTATATTCTGTTTAGCCCCCAGCTGACGTATCGAATGAAAAGTTCATTTGTCCACTAGGTACGTTGTAGAGCTTACCTACAAAATGCATAGACATATAGGTATACTGTCTGTGCCAACTATATAATAATTATACAACAAACATTTAAGAATTATTTTACGAAGACCATTGTACAGGCTATAATGTTAATGAGTTATAATACTTTAGAGTCTGTACTGTGTCCCATATATATAGTTTACTATGAAAGTACCGGCGCTGAAAAAGTTACTTTTTTTATTAAATTATTGTATTGGAAAATATATATTTAATATAATAATGATGATGATAGAAGAAGGCGAAGTACATAGGCTACTTATTACGACAGAACACGGTTCCCATCCGCTTTTCCACCCATGAAGTATTTTATTTTATATGTTAAAATAACTGTTTTCTTGTTTGAATCTTTTCCGCATTCGGCAATCTTTTCATATTAAAATGATGCGGGTATACAGCACCGGCTGACAATACAATACGGGCCGTATATCGTATCGATATCGGACCCGTTATTTATATTGTGGAGCGAGCTGCGGGTGCAGTACAAACGGTCTCGCGACGCCTCCGCCAGTATCGGGCGCTGTACATTTTCCACAGAGGACAGTTTCTCTGAGGAAATCGTACCTGCACGAGCTCTGTGTGTCGGAGTACCGCCGCCAGCTCACTGTAGTCAGTACAGACTACAGACTTAAAGACGCGCAGTCCCTTTTGTATGCTTTAATTCTAAGGTAATATCCTACAAATTAACTATTTCTTAATAAAAGTGTTTATTGATCTTTATATCGACCTGTCTCGGCTCCTACGTATTTCTAAAAAAGAGACATACGATATATTTACGTAGGAGGCATCGATATCTCGTATTGAATTGTATAGGTAAAATAACAAGTAGGGGCTTCGTGCAAAGAACCTACATACTCTAGTTGGAAGATTCTTTCCACAAAAGAAGCCTCTACTTATTATGACATAGAGAATGTTACCTAGGTAAATATTCCCGCAGCAATTTGTAAAACTTAATCTTACATATAAGTGTATTGCTGGTCTAACCAAATTTCATTAAAACTTCCTTAAGTGAAAGAGTCACCCAGCCATGTATATGTCGCAGTCATCTTTGTAAAATGGCGTCAAACAGCTCGTACAGATAGCAATGTGTTGATATATTTTTTGATTAATTTACTTTAATGTTCGTTTTATTAGTACTCATTCGGAAATTTCGAAGTTTAAAACTAAAATATTAAATGGCTGTCCTAGTCTCGGATTCTAAAATTTGTTGGTAAAAACAGGATTCAATGAAAGCGCTAGTCATTCAATTAAATAGCGGATCCAATCAGATGACTGCGACATATATAAATATCCTCACAATCTATCACAATTACAAACGTAAACAGTGGGATTTTATATAACATTTCCGTGTATTAAATTATTACACTCGAATAACAACATAATCGCCGGGTATTATGTAAATCAGTTGACGTAATTCAATAACACCGGCGCGGCGGTCCCACCAGTGGGTTAGGTTGGTCGTGTTTCCGTCCTAAACAATTGGATTTTAATTGATATTCATTTAATATTAATATCAATGGATACATATTAGATATGATATATTTTAAACTAAAATAAAATTATTTTACTTTTTTACGACAATTGCATGGCCTACTACGGCCTAAAATGCTCTACTTTTAATGTTTAAGATGTTGTTACCTACATTGTTTCAATAAATCTGTTAATAAAAAATTTGATCGTAACTTTCTCCCGACCATATCAATCGACTGAGAATCAAAATAAACAACCGTCAATTTTGACGACCTCCGTAGCGCAGTTGGTTGAGCGCGTTGGTGCTCGAACGAAAGGTCGCGGGTTCGAATCCCGCTGAGGGAACAAAAAGTTTTCAATGTTCCTGGGTCATGGATGTGTATTAAATTTGTGTATAATATAATAAAAATCTTAGATATGTGTATAGTATAAAAGTATTAAATATATTTCCGTTGTCTGGTACCTGTAACACAAGTTCTTCGGATACTTAGCACAGGGCCAGATTGACGTGGTGTGAAGCGTCCATAGATATTATTATTATTATTATTATTTATTGGGAAGTACGCGGCACGATCGAATCAGAATCAAAATGGAATCATTTTAAAGAGTAAGGCCCCAGGCAATGGAAATATTTTGAATACTTTTACTAAATCATATTTGATTTGTCTATTCTACTATTCTATATACAAAACATAACAAAATACTGTTTTGCGCGGACCGCTCTTTGTACAAAACTATTGAATACATTCAATCGAAATCGAATCCTGAAATATAAACCAGCTCAGCTATAAGCCGCAAGCAACAAAAACTGCTCGCAAATGGTGGGACAAATGGTGGGACAAAGTATTATATAATCTTTAGGCTAATGAAACAGTCGCTTTAAGTAGTATACAAGTAACATACTGTACTTCTTATTCCTCCATGCAGTGACAGGAACAGCGTGTTAAGATTATGGCCCCGAAGTTTAATTAGCGTTTTTTTTATTTATATAATCAATTAAAGAATTACTTAAAAAAACTTAATCTACACAGTGTAACATAAACAGCCATTACTGGTTTTTCCGCACACTGCTAAATGCTAGTCGTCGATTACAGTTAATCAATCTAAAGTGAGTATTTATATAATATACATTATTATTATTCTTGATATTAACAATTTGTTAAGGTTTATTACTACATTTTAATTGTACAAGCAAGTAATTATTCTATTAAAATATATATGTAATTGACATGTACCGGAGTCCTATGTAAACCTGCCCATCTACCGACTCTCCCGTGGATGTCAGAGAAGGCAGTTGGTATAGACAAGGAGCCCGCGAGCCCATCCAGCTGTTACTGGATGCTATGCTGTTACAGCATAGCATCAAACGTTTTATATCCAAATGAAACTCAACAAGCTATTTTCGGAAAGTCAACAAGAAAAAACAAGCTACCTATAAATATGAGGTGCTAAAACAAAAAATGCTCTACGCGTCATTCTCTTAAGACACACTACATTCGACTTAAAATATGATCTATGAATCACCCTGTATGTAGACTCAAGACAATTGTTAGTTGTAGAATGTCCGCAGCTAAGCAGTGACACACAGCGCCACGGCCGATCACTTCTCTCCGCTTTTCCTCGACATTTCACGAGTTTTTGTTCCGTGCGAGCGCTTAATGTGTTAATATTTCATCGGACTAATGAACTGGATAAATAACTGATGTTTTTCATTACGGCTGCTCGATAAAATTTAGATAGATTGATGCGAACCACGAGGGAATATATTTGTAATTTGATTGAACGCCTGAACTTCAGGCTCACTCCCGACACAATCTAGAATCGAATTAGTTCGATCTCAACGGCTTTTGGTATTTTATTTGGTGGATTACTGTGAAACAAACCAGGTTTAAGAAAATTGTTAGTTATTAACTTTTTGTACAACCAACCATATCAATCGACTGAGAATAAATAAAACAAATGTCAATTTATGCGGCACGATCGAATGAAAATCAAATCAGTTCGGAGAGTAAGGCCTGTATTTAATCAAGGCACATAATATTATAGTTGGTGGTGTCAGGTGCTATCGAACAAATATCCCCCACACCACGCATAAGAGTGAAATCGCTGCCACAGCGTATCGTGCGCAGACACAAACTCCAAAATATGTATGTGCTTGCGCACGCTATCAACCCCACCTAAACTAATAATATTTAACCACGTCTGTAGTCGCTGCGGTCAGTCCCTTTTATATTTAGAGGCGTCCTAGTGCGAATGTTTAGAAACTGGTAAACATGGCATCGAGCCTTTTCTTCACTGTTCGGTACACGTGTCGACGTGAATGTACCCAAATTTCTAAGCAAATTTCCTTTCAGTAAAAATTTCTTTGAGAATAAATGCTTAGGAAATCGAGTCAAATCGCTTAAGCTCTAGGTATTTTTAATCTATAAATTTGAGGCAGCAGAGCCAGCGGCGCGGAACGGACCGGAGACCGAACAGATTTTCATTAGAGCTCAACCCTACATTGTTCATGAGTTACGGCATTCCGCGATCCACCCCTCCCCTGCCCGCTGGGGGGGGGGGCGTCAGATATTGTATGCGCTTCACACGATCTAATTTACTGCCCAAACTCCGCCAACTTCGCAACGTGCAGTTGTAGCTATTGTAGTCTCAAGTGTCTGTATTATATTAAGCAACCCAAAGCGGTCGAGTCTCGCAGCGCGCTGCAGCGAAGACGGGGCAAGTCAGCGGACACGTGAACACGTCACGCGGTCACGTGCTGCAACAAGCGCGGTCACGTGCTGCAACAAGCGCGGCACGTGACGGGTAAATTGCCACCCTACTGCTTCTGTTACTTGTCGTTAAGAAGGAACAGCACGGTCTAGAGATATACAAAATAGGTATTTGTAAATTCTATTGCTGTCCCGTAACTGCCCGATCAAACCGATAGAGAGAACTGCAGTTTGAACTGAAATCACAAGAAATCGATGATTAGGAGACGCCTGTTTCCTCCAAAACATAACAGATGTTGGTACTTTTTATTATAACTGAAACAAGGCTGGAGCTATGTTCCTGTGTTTCGATTTTATCATAAAATATACTACAATTTGTTTCCTGGATGTTTTAACACAGCCGAAAATCTGTAATTTTTTTAGGTTTTTGAACGTCTTCATCTTTTTTAATAATTAATTTATGAAAAAAGGAAAAATAGGGTCGTACTAATAGTATATGTACATTAGATACTCATGAAAAAATTATTACTCTAGTGACATTATCCAGGGAGGTAGCAGGGGTCGCGTAGACCTCTGTTTTTGTATGAAAAAGGCCGTTGTGTTTCATTTTAAAACGGGGAATTCAACAAAGACAGGCTTCGCTATATATTGAGGTCTCGCGGACCTACAACGGCCCGCGACGGCACCGACCTAATACTAGCAAAGCTTGTCGGACATACCTGTAGGCCTGCAGGCATGTCCGTCTAGGCATTTCCCCTCTTAAAAATGTGCAAATTCCTCGTTTAATTATAACATTTAAAAGTTATTTTTACTTCCCTCTCACGATGTTGTTTTGCTAATTTATTTATAAATATGAACTATTAAATTTAATTATGAATTCATATTAAAACTAAAGCTACATATTGCTAACCTACTTAGGTAATTACCGTTGTTATCGGGAAGAAAGTATTGTCCGCGTGCTCTCCGTTTGTCATACACACGACGAAGACACTTCGTCTTAAATTATATAAAGGAGTGGGCGCAAAACGCAATTTTCTTTCAGTTCATCAATATTAGACAGTATTAAGTACACTGATAAACAATCTAAAGCATTTTAATTTATATTGAAAAAAATTCAAACATGCGATATGAAAGTGAGCGATATACCTTCGATGTTACTAAACCTGTCGTTCTGTCAAAACCAAAATCAATTTGAAGAGAAAGAAGTAGATACTGTTTTTGTTGGCTTATAATTTTAAATCCGTGAATCGAAAAAAAAAAATTGTAAGACGTGTACGTGACAAGTATGTCCATTAACAATAATTGTCGAATTCGACGCAAGTATTCCTATGTGTATCTAAATATTATAATAAAAATAACTTATTTCCTCGTAGAGTTGTCAGCGGCGCGCTAGCTGACCGAGGCGTAGCAGTGTACGAACGTAGCGCTACGCCGTAGCCGTTAATTCGTAGCACATATCTGAATATGAAATTCACGCTTCAGCGCACACAACTTTACTGCATGTATATTATACTGAAAGGTATATATTATATTCTATATATTTGTGTCTAGTGTACAGGTGTCGAGGATATATAATTATATTATAGTATACAAGCTGTACCCGCGACTTCGTTCGCGTGGTTTTTGAGTGACTTAAACCGTATAAGCGGCGCACGCAACGAAAGTCCCCAAATGTGAACAATTTTCCCCGTTTATGCAATATTTCTCACTGACACTTCGCTCCTACTGGTCGCAGCGTAATGTTATATAGCCTAAAGCCTTCCTCTATAAATGGACTATCCAACAAAAAAATATTTTTTCAAATCAGGCCAGTAGTTCCTGAGATTAGAGCGTTTAAACAAACAAACAAACTCTTCCGCTTTATAACATTAGTATAGATTATGTTCTGTATATTTGTGTCTAGTATCTGTGTATATTCTGCATATTCGTATCGCGGGAGATTATTTTTGTAACTAGGCCACTCTCTCGTATATTTCAGGATCCCTTTGATGTGCGCTAAATATCTGATAACGCGATGGGAAATGCGAAATGTAAAGCGAGACACGTGCATTATATTTCAAAATAACATTCCGCGGATGTTTTATTTCTGAAATAATTTTATATTTACCTATAATAATAAATTTTATAAATAATAATGGATTGCTGTTCGTTAATCTCTAAGTTGAACCGATCCGGCTATTTTTGGTCTTGAAATATTCGTGGAAGTCCCGGAAAGGTTTAAACTCCGTGTATGCTCGATGAAGTAAGCACAAGTCAGCTAGTCTTGTATATAAAAATGTATCACTGCTCGTTAGTCTCGCTAAAATGAGAACGGTTTAACCGATCCGGCTATTTTTAGTCTTGAAATATTCGTGGAAGTACGTACTAGCGACATGCAGCGCGCTTCATTCTGGAGTCTCCCCCGAATATGACCGACCGATATTTACTCGCGAGCCCTGATGAGCAGGACGGCGATATACAAGAGTATGCCATAGCAAGATCAAAAATCATAAACCTTTAGGTTTGTTTAATGTAAATAAATTGTGCTGCAAAATCCGTATACCATGCTCTGATCATAAACTAAACCATGCATTTTGTAAATAAATGATTCACTTCACTACACTCTACTACTACATAAGTAGACTGGGTATTGTACTAAGTGTTAATTTTCCATCTTTTTGGTAAAAGATGGCCCCGTGCGAGTTTCTTACGCCTTGAATTAGTGGTAGCTTGTTTTTTGTTGACTTTCCGAAAATAGCTCGATAAGTTTCATTTGGATATAAACGTTTTTTATTTTATTTTATTTATTAATTACTACAGTAGAGACTCCTAGAAATCTTTACTAGCCCCGAAAGCCTCCTCCAAACAAGTTCGTATCTACAAAAACGAAGATTGGACTATATTATTAACGGGGACTTTTCATGTAAATAGTTCGACGTTCGTAATATCTGTGGAGTCTGGAATGCAAATATCAATTTAACCAAAAGTCCATTAGAATATTCGTATACTCGTACATCAAAGGATTTCGTTAATTGTTAATTTTATTTAAAGTTTTAACAGTCTACATGAAATCAACAGTTTAATAAATAAATGTAAAAAAACTTAAACAAAAACATGCTTAATCGGAAACTGTTATCAAATCACGTATTGCATCATTGGTCCTTGATACGTATGCAAAATTTCAAATTAATTGGAATTAGTGACAATTTTGCTCTAAGATTTTATTACATACTTACATAGATATATTGTAACAAAGTTGCCGGAATAACATTACATGTACCTACTGGGTTTGTGTCTACTACACGCATGGTGAACAATAGTGAGTTCCACAGGGCAGCTTATTAATGTTATCGTATTTGAGTCTGCTGGAGCCCAGCTTCTACTGGTGCTATGAATAGCCGGACTGTCGTGATAACTTCATAGTCATCACGACATAATAAATAATATTATTATTATTTTAGACACTAAGTAGTATTGTTCGTTATAATGTTACATTGTGTTGTATGATGGTCAGAATAAAAATGTTTTCTTTCTTTCTTTCTAGTTATTATATTCCACCAAATACCGCTGATTTGCTAGTAGGTGGGTACTGGGTAGTGGGTACCTGCGGCTGGAAGTATCTACGTACACACACATCCGGACTCCATTACGCTTAAGACATTTATTTCTCATTAGAACTTACAATTCACTTAACATGAGAAAACATTTACAATAAGTTACATAATACAAAGATGATGATGACATAAGACATTATATTTAGGGTTTAAGCGCCGCTGACTTCTATTAACGTTATCATAATCATCATCTGTACCCATTATTTTATTTAAGTTTATTACGTAATTTTTTTTTGTCAGTGTTCGTCACTGAAAATTTGTGTTGTGAACTGTTGTGTTCCCAACATTACACTGAGGAATTTCTACCTATATTTTTTTTTACTACTATTTATATTTGGTAAAATTTGTTGTTTTTTTTATGCTTTTGCTTATTGTTTTATTTTTATATGTTTCCCAAATAAATTTTCGTTATCTTTTTTTCTTTTTGTTTCTATCTATATAAGCCACTATGATTAGTGGGATTCGAACCCGCTAACTCCGCCTCGAGCACCGATGCACTGAACCACTGAGACATGACGGTCGGTAGTTATATTAAATCTGATGTCGGTACAGACTATCGATATTCATATTCGAGCTGAATAATAATGAATAATTTAATTGCCTGCCGCTCGGTAACAAGAGCTAACAAATTGATTTGAAAACTAATTGACTGAATTCATGCACTAATTTCTATTCACGCGACGCGGTCGTGTTGTACACGCCGACTGATAATTCATCACATAGATATTGTATTTTGTACAATAACAGGGTAAAAAGTTAAAAAATACCCCTGGATTCTGAAAGGCAAATCGATGATTACTACTCGTACGTACTGAATGTGGCAGCTGACTCTTGTTTGCTCCCTGACTCTCTCTCTCTGTGTCTTAAATTTAAACTTGACAAGAAATTGGAACACTGATTAGTTTGATTTACCTTTCAGAAGAGTAATTTCACACTTGTATAGACCGGTAGCATGGAAGCTAACCTATATGTATGGCATCGAAACACTGCTCCAAGAGGCGAAGTACGGTCATGAGTACATTGATATATAATTATATACCTATTATACTTATTTCCCTACGACAACAATATGAACTTACCGCTTTACTAATAATAAATAATATTAAAAAAGAAATTAAAACAAAACACGTTTAATTGTTTACGAGTGGAAATTTCAAATTAATCAGACTATGGGAAATTATGCTTAAAGATTCCGTTAAACACATACATAGATATACATGACAAGCATAATATAAAAGCGTGTTTCAAATAATAATAATAATACCTCCCTGGTAGGCGATTTTGGTGAGGATGGTCGGTTTCATTTAAACAAGTGCAACGGATAACCGACACGATTGGCGGGATAATATTATAACGAATGCACACTAATGTCCCCGTAAGAATTCACGCTTAAGTTTCACCCCCCCTCCCCCCCTCTTACAATTACAAGGCCAATCAAGTGCGCGGGTGACAGCTGAAGTTATTCCTTTTAATAACTTATTATTCTATCCTAACTTAACTAATAAGGCATCGTAATAAAATATTACTCTTACAATATTAACTAATTTAATACGACACCAACACGCACAGGATGAAAGTTATAAAAGCGAGCAAGTTTGGTTCGGGATAACAGTTGTCACTTAAGGTAGCATTTTGGACTTAGCTACCTCGACGCGCGACCGTGAGGCGCGACCGTAACGCGCGACCTTTGAACTGAACAAGGTTCAGTTACCACGCACACCGGTCGCTGTAGTTTTGTGTGTATAAATTCACACTTATGCAGTATTTAATATTAATAAATGATAATACTTTAGGGTGTGCATGGGTTCCTTATATAGGTATACTGTGAAAGTATGTATAACTAGCGCTGAAAGAGTTACTTTTTTTAAATTAATGTATGGGCAAATTAATGATGTTGCAGCATTTTTATACAAACATGAAAGTCAGAAGTAAGAAAGTAAACTGGTGCTTTCACAGTAAACTTCTACATAGGAGGCACATACACATAATAGAATGTTATCACTCATTAATATTATAACCTATACTTATAGTTAAATACTATAGTTTTTATATTAAAACTTAATTTTCTCAAAATTTTATTTCCATATAGGTTATTAAATAACACTTTTAGAATTGTCCTACATGATGCCTACCACCGGTACGGTAACAACCTACTGTTTTTCTAGACCTAAATGTTTTTTTATTTTTTTTTATTTATTTACAAACTACAACTATCATCACAGGTACTTAACCTAATACAATAGAGTGTAACAAAAATGAAAATTACTTTAACTTATCATCTAGCTTACTTACTACACAATATGTGACCTTGGTGAACTCGTCCAATGAGCACGTAAATAAGTCGACATTGTCCGCAACCGGGTGTAGCGTACGAAGCGCCCGCGTGAGCGGAGCCAGCTGCATCAGGTTGGTCCGCGCGCGCGGCACTACCAGCAGCGGCGGCCGGCGCCGTCGCCCCACGTACTCGTCCGGCACCCACAGCCCAGCAGCTTGTAACACAGCTGGGTTGTGCGTTATGCCGCGCAACACTTTTAATACATAGGTAGCCAGGGCTACTTCCCTCCTAACCTCTAATTTGTTGTACCCGACCATACCCAACACAAATAGCGTCGGGTATAGTAGCGGATAACCGGGGTAAACTCCGAACTGCTTCATATATATAAAACGTATAAATTTATTGTTGTTGGTCTTGGATCAGCATTAATATTGTAAACTTACGGCAGTCATTTTCTCCTACTAAATAAGACAAAAAATGTACATATTATAATATGTAGGTATATACCTATCTCAAGTGAGTCTTTCAGCGCTGGTACTTTCACAGTAAACTCTAAATAGGAGGCACATACAGACCCGAAAGTATGATCACTCATTGTATAATTTGATGTCTCCGTAATCTACTTATTGTGGTAACAAATTAGGACAACGGTCAACCTGATTAAGTACGCGACTGGACCACGCAGAACAACCCCTATTTAGTATTCACACGTCATAAAGTTTCACGATGTAAAAATATTTTATCATTTATTCGCAATAATAATTATTATGACATGATGAGCATCGTGTAACTCCGCAGCTGGTGGATATTTTGCTTACGACAACGGTCTCTCTCGCAGAAATACCGCTTCATACCTAGTAGTCAGGGTTCCCCCATACATTGTTTTCACTTGATTAGTATCAAGCTAATTTTTCTTGAGTAGCTTCATTTTGATGAGTCGCCCAAGAATTTCTTGGACGGAACTCTTGTTTCTGGTAGCTAACAGAGATAGCAAGAATAAAGTTTGTGAATTTGGTGATTCAGTGTATGGGGGAAACCTGACTATAGTACATAATATGCACTAGGCAGATAATAGATACTGTATTCGAGTTTTCTGTTTCATGCAATTTAAAAAATAATTTTGCTTTCAAAAGTTAAATATTGCGTTGTATAAAATACTCCTGTGGTTTGACAAAGGCGATTGTACAATATAGTAAATTTTAAAGTAAATTGCAGAAGTTTCAGGTCACAGTTTGTGAGAATTCTCTACGCAATCTCTTGTTAAGTATGGAGACAATTTCGCCCCAATCTCTCCGCGCCGGGACCACAACTTAACTAACTTTTATCAGACGGGAGGACAGGGTAATGAAAAGTCCGAAAAATGTTTTTTATTTCTGCCATTTTATTCTATAAAATACGTTTTAAACTAAACGTATTTACAAGGAGAAAAATCAGTTGCCTAAAGGTGTAAATAATAGAGATACACACATACAGACGTAGCCACTTTCTTTACGCAATTTTTCGCCAACCACCGCGGTATTTTTAAGTTCTAAATAGCTTTATTTTTGCCTGTCGGCCGAGTCGCCGTTGTATTATATTTCCCGTGGCTCCGTGCGCGGCGGTTCTGTCGGAGTACCGCCGAGTTGTAGTGGGCGTGGCTGCGTCCACTTACCATACCAACGGACGCAGCGAGCCCCACATACCCGGGGTAGAGAGCCCCGACCTCCACGGGATGCGGCAAAAAGCATTTCTCGGAGAAAAATAAAAGGTTCTAAATAGCACCAAAACGCTACTTCATCGAAGATGAACTATTCCAAGCGGAGGTTCGGGTTCCTGCCGCTAAATAAAGTATATAACGATTTCCTTTCAGCATTACCATAGAGCAGCAGTATATTAAAGCTAGTGGCATCCCCGAGGTGCGCTGCATAAATTCCGCGGTAAGTGAATATGACACTGGCGTATTAACTGTGAGTAATACGAGCGGCCGCGCCACCTCCCGGAACATAAATCTATACAGGTACACAATTCGCTGGTCTCATATAATTATGTAATAGAGCCGCCCGTAAATTAAACTTTATAACTTCTAAGCCTCCTAGATCGTTTTTTAAGTAAATGTGAGATGTCTCGCATGCTAGTGTGAGTAATCTTTTTATCTTTATTTATTTAGAGGCTTTTATACAAAAGTGACAGCCCCATCATAAGTTCATTGTTATTTTTATTTATTTATAAGTATTAATAAAAAGTCCGAATTTTCATACTTCTCTGTATAATTTTTTCTATTATTTTTGCGTAGATACGGGGGCTGTTATCGGATTTAGTTCGTTGTTGTATGAAACTGTGCCGGTTTGGTAGCAAAAAATATTGTTACCTAAATGTAAGCTAGACGGACGTGTTGTGTATCGACTACAAAGTATCGGTTCTGGGCAATTTGGGCGGATGAAGATATATGACGTGACGTCAATTAGGCGCGTGATAGCGCGGCGGGATGGCGGCGCGTGACAACACGGCGGGCGGGCGGGATAGCGCGCTGCGGCCGGCGGGACAAGAGACACGCGGGATATTGTATAAAGTTTCAGCCTAAAGTGAAGTCTATCACATTTATATATAAAAAAAAACTTAAATCGTTTTTAAATGCGACCGAAGGACGCCGTAAAGATTTAAGTTTTTATAAAAACAACTAGCTGACCCGTGACCACTTCGTTGAGCATACAAACCGTTTAAACCTTCCCGGGACTCCCACGAATATTTCAAGACTAGATTACTGCTGCCACTGCTCTATACATCTATTAACGGTTTTTAGTAACAGTAACGCCTCGTACATCGTCCGCGCAGCGGCCCAACGTAGCAGCACGCGGCCCGCAGCGGAGCGAACTGCGAGCTGTAGCATTGCTACACGCAACACAGTGCACCGCAGCGAGACGTGGCGCACACTCGCTCAGTATGACATTCCCAGTTGTGTGTTATCTCATTAGCTCAGTCCCACAACTCCGCACAGTTTGTCATATTAGCACGGGACCGGCGCCGCTAAACATATTACCGACCGCGCACGTACACACCCACCAGATATATATATATATAGACGGATATACAGACGGATACAATTGCGAACGTAATGTGCCGACGGAACATTATATTCTCAAAGGCTTTTGGAGTTCATATTTATTATTTTGTACAACAGCGGACTCGGCGGAAATATTAGGTGGCTAACTTGAGTGGCGATATAATTCTTTGGAAAATATTATGTAGACAAACGTCATGTTATCCTTGTTGTACGAGTACGGGTGAAGTTAAATTATGTAAATTGGTTTCGTAAATATATACATTTTATGCATTTACTTAAGAAAGTTTTGTAGTTAGCCGCGCCGTGTTGTTTGATAGTTGTTGACAAAGTGGCGCGACGCGATCTGATGTGCGCTCGTCAACCCGAGCTGGAGCTCTTTGACCCAGGCAGTTAATAAGCTAAAATTAATATAATATTAATAATATCCATGGACGCTTCACTCCGTGTCAATCTGGCCCCGTGCTAAGTATCCGAAGAACTTGTGTTACAGGTACCAGACAACGGAAATATATTTAATAATTTTATACTGTACACATATTTAAGATTTTTATTTTATTATACACAAATTTAATACACATCCGTGACCCAACATTGAAATCTTTTTGTTCCCTCGGCGGGATTCGCCTCTTACTCGAGGACCAACGCGCTCAACCACTGCGCTACGGAGGTCGTCAAATATGTAGTACATAATATATACCAGCTAGGAATGCAACTAAGATGTAAAATCTGCAAACTGATTTGACGAGTTCGGATGCAATTGGCAGCTCGGCACTGTCAACAGCGATGGCAAATGACGCTCTCCGACGGGGACTTCTGGTGAAGAAAAACTACCTTTTCTGACTTACTGCTCTATTAATTACCAGGGCAGTATGATATGCAACAAATTCATTTGGTGCTGCTTGCAATGTTACGCTATACTTCATCATCATACCTTCCTGTCAGGCTAGGCTCGAGTTTAAATTATTAGAAATTGAAAATTATACAGCAAAATATTCTTGTTAATTTTATAGGATATATATAGGAGCGTTGTGACGACCTCCGTAGCGCAGTGGTTGAGCGCGTTGGTGCTCGAACGAAAGGTCGCAGGTTCGAATCCCGCCGACAGAACAAAAAGTTTTCCAAATATTCCTGGGTCTTGGATGTGTATTAAATTTGTGTATAATATAATAAAAATCTCGAATATGTGTATAGTACAAAAGTATTAAATATATTTCTGTTGTCTGGTACCTGTAAGTAAGTTTGTCGGATACTTAGCACGGGGTCAGATTGACGTGGTGTGAAGCGTCCTTAGATATTATTATTATAAATAACTGACAATATTGTTGGATCTCATTAGGGTCGCACATATTAACGCGTATAGACTTAATCGTAATGAGCAATTATATGAAGCCGGCGCGCGGCCGGGGTTGAGCCCATCACGCGGCGGTCGCACATCTGTCGGTCATTTTTATGCCACTTAACTCCGTGTTAATGGGATATCGATTCTCGCCACTTTGTATACAAATTGGCGTTTCACTCCAGTAGCGAGATAGAATCGTCGACCGGATCTCGCGCCGAGTGCTCCGATAATGTTTTACTTTCCGATTGCCTTTCAGAATTTCAAATAACACTTTTACGAAAATTGTAAAAATGTTTCAATTATGCACCACCGATTCTCAAGTAGATCCTACCTACTTATTTGAATTCGATTCCAAATATTTTTGTTTCCTTTCCCGACATCCATCGTATAAACATTAAAGAGCGATCAACGGTCCAAGTGAATTATGTAATCGTTTCCCGTTTAACAATGCTAAACATTATATTCTGGAACTTTATAACATCAAATGTATTATGGCGCCATGTTATTGCACTTCATTTTCAGGCTATACAATGCGTGCTGGATACCATCTTGCAGTTGTTTCAATTTTTAAATTAGATTGTAATGGTATGTAGTGTTATTTCTTCTCGCCGGGTTAGTCCCCGAACCGGTGGTAGGTCATCATGTAGGACAATTCTAAAAGTGTTAGTTACTAACCTAATTGGAAATAAAAGATTTTTCATTTTCATTTTCATTTTCATATATACTTTTGTGATACGGCTATTGTATTGCCTGACATGGCAATGTCTGAATAAGGTTTATTTACTTTTACAAAAAGTTCTCGATGTCTCGGAACTTCGACACTCCGTCACACACACACGCACACATGATACCAGGGCGCCGATTCTCGTGCCTCTAACTTCGTTTTGAATATTAGTCTGTCCCGCTTGCATGCGAGCGAAATCATACGTACACGAACGGGACGGACTGATTCGAAATTCGAAAAATTCAAACAAAGTTCCGGGCCCATCTTGCGTGCGTTCGTCGCTGGCGGCAGGTGGCGCGGACATGTGTTGCTTTGTTGCTCAACTTTGAGTAATGGTTCAGTCGAACTTTCAAAATATTTAACGATTATGGATATTTGTGGATATTTGGCTAATCACCAGAGTTGTAGGTACATAATTGTACGGTAGAACCACGTTAATGTGCGCGATAACAGTTGAAGATATGAATGTGTGAAGTAAGATGTAATTTTTTTTATCGAGAAAATTACTTACCTACTTAATACGTTACGACATACTTATTCTAAAATGTTTAGGTGGCAGTTTGAACTCCCATTTTCTCGAAGTCGAAATTTTGCGACATATTACCTTCATCCATGTCTTCAGTTATCATATGGACATGACATATGGACGTGACAGGTGATGTATGAAAAACGATTTCTTAAAACTATAACGACGTTGTACTACGTTGTTTTCGCGTCCAATTAATAAGTAATTAAAATAGTTCAAAGAAACGTTTCATGAATTTAGCTATTTTATTATAAAATCAAGCTAGCAGCTGGACATTAAAACAGAGGCTTGGTGCAGACTGCAGACGCGTTGTTTTAAAGGAAAAGAACCCGCGCGCCGCCGCCGGCGACTCATTTCATGGAAATGAGTTCCGTAGAACATTACCACAGACGATGTTCAATTAATATAAATAGTGGAAAGCATTTTGAATTATAAATTAAACGCCTGGCAGTGAGGAAATTATGTTATATTCATAGAGAACACACGCATTATACTCGGATAGAGCTGACCATCTAACAAAATCTCTCCGCAGGGCTGCTGGAAGAAATTTCTTTTATGAAATAGGCAGTACCTTTGTGTCGTCTTTCTTTGTAAATCGTTCTATTGTAAATGTATTTCTTGTGTGCTATAAATGGTTAAATAAATAAATAAACTTTAAGTCCCGATTTCACATAATATTAAATAATATAATAAAGGTACGGCATTATATTATTTGCGATACCTGTTTGATTGTTAAAAGTATTGGTAAATGATAAATAACACTTAAATGTAACTTGTGCAAGCTCGGACGAGTTGGGAAGAAGTTAAATAAAACTTCCCTCTGCAGGACTCGCCGAGTTGCGAACTTCCTAATTCTTGGGAGAATTAGTGCACTTTTCTTTTTGTCCACTGACTTTTGTTATTTGCTTTATAGATGATAAAATTTGATGCCTTTATGTATACATTTTTTTTTACTTTTGAGATGTTAACAATATATCCTAAAGTATATAACTTTAATTAAATATTATTACAAGCTACGCGTGACCTCGAGAAGACACCGAAATAGGGTCTACTTCTAAGTTAGTATACTCAGATATGGAAAACTCGACCAATCGGCCTCGACCTATAAATATAAGCGCGGCCATAATAACTGATTCGCAGGTTTGCTATCGCGTGTTATCGCGGACGCATAGATCGGAAGGGCTACCGATGCAATCGAGCCCCATGGCGGACTCAACAGTTGTTTGTTGAACAAATAATATGTGTTATAGTCAACGTGACGTCATTATCCGGGACAAATGCCGTCATGTGCCCTGGGCAATGAAGTCACGACCCGGTACAAGTCTGGACTTGTACCGGGTCGTGCAGGGACCCATGTCCCTGCACTGCCGGCTGCAGCTTCAAACGAATTTCCCGGGAAAAATTGTTGTGACGGAAATTTAATGCCAGCTGTTTCCTTATTTCGTTTCGTCGTAAATGGCTTAGCCGCTCGCGCTGGTGTCGCGCGATAAAGTTACTGGTAGCTTCAAACTATTGTAGTTTCATTACCAACGACTTAAGTAGGTACCTCTTTTCTTGAAAACATACAATCAAAAGAAGAACAGAATGATTTCTAAAAAGGAAAATACTTAGGGCGTGTTTCACCAAGCAATGTTAAAGTTAATCCTTCGTTAAAATATCATGTTGTTCCTCTCGTAATTCCTATCAATGAATGAGAAAGCATGGTATTTTAACAAGCCGTTAACACTAACATTCGTTGGTGAAATCGGGACTTACTCCGTTCCAAATTATTGTTATCTATATATTATAATATAGTTTATACTTGACTTGATGCATTACAGCCGCTCCCTCGCAATATAAACATAAATGATATTATATGTTAGTATTTCAGGATTTATTCGACTAAATTAAGTGATTAAATAAAAACACGAGCTGAGCAAAACCATTGAATACAGATTTATTGGTGGCAAGGCAAGTGACAGATTACAGAGCATAGATTACTTTTTTTTTTTACATTATAATATGCTAAGTGCACAGTATTCATAATAGATGACGTTTAGTGTTGCAATTAATTATTTCAACATCCTCTTCTTAATTGCAAACCCATAGCCATGGAACAGTCATCAGTCTTCTTTGGCGAAATTGGTTTTGTAAGTATGTCGGCAACCATATCTTGAGTTCCAACATAGCAGAGTTGAACTTCCTTATCAGCAACTCTTTCTCGGAGAAAGTGATGTCTCAGATCAATATGTTTGCTGCGAGCACAGTAAGAATCAATACCTGCAAATTTGATTGCGCTTTGATTATCACAATAAATTATTGTAGGCACATCTGTAAGCTTCCAATTTAGTTCCGACTCTAAATGCCTTAGCCACATAGCCTCCTGTGTGGCCGTAGCTAGTGCCATATATTCAGCCTCCATGGTTGATAAGGCAACTGTGTTCTGTCGTTTAGAACACCATGAGACTGAAGCACCCTGAAACAAAAAAGTGTAGCCAGAGCATGATCTCCGGTTATTAATGTCAGAAGCCCAATCTGAATCACAGTAGCCAAAAACTCTTCTTTCATCTTTATTTTGGATCAATTTTAATTTATAATCCTTGGTTCCTTTTATGTAGCGTAGCACTCTTTTTACTGCTAACCAGTGTTGTATTTCTGGTTTGTTGTTGAAACTACTCAATTTGTTTACGACAAAACAGATATCTGGTCTTGTACCTTGTGATAGGTAAAGCAAACTCCCAATAGCTTCTTGATAAGGTACATTACTAATAATATTATTTTGATCTCCTGTGCTGATCAATTTGGAGCTAAGATCACAGGGCGAATGGACTGGATTACAATCTGTCATATTGAATCTCTGTAGGATTTTTTCTATATAAGCAGTCTGATCAATATAAATTTGGTCTCTGGCCGTGTTTTGACTTATCCTCCAGCCAATAAAATAATTGACAGGTCCAAGCGATTTCATTTCAAATTTACTTTTAAGTTGTAGCTTGATTTCTTTACCTTTCTCTTCATTATTATAAAAAATTAATAAATCATCAACATATATCAATATAAAGATGATGCTTCCATTATCATTTCTATAGTAAATACATGGATCAACAGATGTACTTTTCAATCCCAACTGTTTGAGAACAGAAGTAAGTTTCAAATTCCATTGGCGACTCGCCTGTTTTAAGCCGTAAATAGACTTATTTAATCTACAAACTTCTTGTCCATGTTCATAGCCAGGTGGTTGATTCATATATATTTCAGCATCTATATCTCCCTGCAAAAATGCTGTAACTGCATCCATTTGATCTATATATAAGTTTTCTTTTACAGCTAGTGCAAACAAATATCTTATTGAAGTATGCCGTACTACCGGAGCAAAAATTTCATTATATTCAGTTCCTTTCCTCTGTCTGAATCCCTTTATGACTAATCTTGCTTTGTATCGTACAACTTCACCATTTGCATCTATTTTCATTTTATATACCCATTTGCAAGGGATTATTCTTTTGTCTTCAGGTAGAGTTACCAATGTCCATGTATCATTCTGAAGGAGCGATTCATACTCGCTATCCATAGCTTCTTTCCACTCTTTTGATTTTGGGCTTGAAAGAGCGTCTTCTAAAGTCTCTGGTTCCTTTAATAATGCTGATGAACTTATTGGTTTCTCTTCGTGACAAAAATAAGTAGTAGGTTTAATATTCCTTGGCCTCAGAGTTATATTTCTTAATGGTATAGAATCATCATCAAGACTTTTCGGTGTGTAATCTGGATCATTATCTTTTTCTGAATTTGATATATCACTGCTGGCATCATACAATTGTTCCTCTTCTGAACTTTCATTTACTAAAGTATCGGTATCAGATTCTTGTTTAGCTGTCGATTCCTGTTCTTGCAAAGAAGTAAGTGGCATAGTTACACAATTATTCCTAGCTGTGTGTTCCAAGAAAACAACATCTCTACTCTTGTATATTTGTTTTTTACTCTCATCATACAATCTGTAGCCTTTAGTGTATTCGCAATAACCCACAAATATCATCTTAGTAGCTTTTGAATCCCATTTTCGTCTGCTTTCTTTCGGTACATGAACCATTGCATGACAACCAAATATTTTCATGTTATTTAAATTTGGTCTGTTACCTGTCCACATTTCATATGGTGTCTTGTAGTCCAAAGCTTTTGTTGGTGAACGATTTGTTATATATGCCGCTGTTGAAACCGCCTCAGCCCAAAATATTTTCTGTAATCTGGAATTCAAAATTAGGCATTTAGCTCTCTCTACTAATGTGCGATTCATACGCTCTGCCATACCGTTTTGTTGTGGCGTATATGGATTACTTGTTTGATGCTGGATACCAGATTTACACAAAAACAATTTAAACTCATTGTTTATATATTCTTTTCCATTATCTGTGCGCAATATCTTTATTTTTTTATTAGTTTCATTTTCTACCAAATTCTTAAATTCTTTAAACTTTTCTAAAGTTTCAGACTTGCTCTTCATGAAATAAACAGATACTTTCCTACTGTAATCATCAATGAAAGTAACATAATATCTGGCACCTCCAATAGAACTTGTCTCCATCGGACCACATAAATCTGAGTGAATTAATTGGAGCAATTCTGAAGCCCTAGTACCAGTATTTTTAAATGGTTGTCTACTCATTTTTCCCTCTAAGCAAGTTGTGCAAACTTGATTACCTTTTTTCGATAATTCAACCCCTTCTGCACTATCAGTTATTTTCTGTAAGTCTGTGAAATTGAGATGGCCCATTCTTAGATGCCATAAATTTATATTTCGCTCATCTGTTGTTGATAGCAATGCCGGTGCTTCAGAAACATTGTTCAATATATACATGTTATTGCGATGCAATGCTGTCAATATTAACTTATTATTATGATATATGTGACAACCATCTCTCACAAATTTCACTTCACAGCCATTATTCACCATTTGACTTACAGAAAGTAAATTAACTGTTAGTGTGGGAACATATAAAACATCTCTGACCTGTATTGTCCGTATTATGCCATCTGAGTCCCTAATCTGTAAATCCACCTTGCCACTGCCTTTTACTGCTACTGTTTTATTGTCTGCAACCTTAATATTGTTGATAGCTGATGGAGATACATCATACATCCAATTCTTGTTATTACACATATGCAGTGATGCTCCAGAATCAACATACCAGCAACTTCCGTCCAAAGCAGCAGCAACTGGAAAAGCAACATAATAACCATTATTTGAATTGTCATTGTTTGACGGACCCTTTTTTTTGTCTTTAAAATAGCAATCCCTACTCATGTGACCATACTTGTTACATACAAAGCACCGTGGCCCTTTGGGTTGCCCTTTCTTCTGAAATTGGTTATTAAGATTTTTTGGTATTGACTTTGACATAATATTTTGTTTATTATATGACTTGGCATAGTAAGCAGCTGAATCTGATACCTTAACTTCCTGTAACAATTTAGTTTTTACATAATCTGCAGTAATATTCACACCGGAGCTCTCTAAAGCCATTATCATTGGCTTGTAGTAATCAGGGAGGCCAGCGAGCAGCAACGTACCCAGCCACTCGTCTCCTACTACAAAATTGATATTTCTTAACTTGTGAGCTGTTGACATTACCTTATTGACATATTCCTCGACACTCGAGCAACTGTCCAAGTTAGTGGTGATCAAATCTCTTAATAAACCTACTTTTCTGCTAAGCCCTGAGTCATCAAACACTTTTTCAAGTTTGGTCCAAACCTGTTTCGCTGTTGTAGCCTCTTGGACATGGACGTAATTAACTGGGTCTACCAACAGTATTATTTTCGATTTTGCTTTCGTATTTTTCTTACTATCAGATACATAGCCTGGGTCAGATTCAATTTCCTGCCACAATTCTTCATGCTCGAGGTAGTTTTTTACGGCAAACTTCCAACTTTGGTAATTTTCTCTTCCAATTAGCTTCTCAATTGTACCCATTGATATTTGTGGGCTGGGCCCATAACCTGATATTATATGTTAGTATTTCAGGATTTATTCGACTAAATTAAGTGATTAAATAAAAACACGAGCTGAGCAAAACCATTGAATACAGATTTATTGGTGGCAAGGCAAGTGACAGATTACAGAGCATAGATTACTTTTTTTTTTACATTATAATATGCTAAGTGCACAGTATTCATAATAGATGACGTTTAGTGTTGCAATTAATTATTTCAACAATAAAGAACGGAACCCATTAATTTGGTCAAATTCCAATTTTATACTTGTAATCTATATAGGTATGTACATTGTAACGAAGTGTACAATATTATCATATAAAATTAATGAACAGGACCTCGTCAAAGTAGTGAAGTGTCCGAATTTCTCCACTCGATTCGGAGAGTCCTTCATCGGTATAGAGCTAGGTAGACCGCCGCTCCGCCGGAGCTCCCCGCAGCTGGGAGCTGACGAACTTAGATGTTTGTCGCCGACACAAAGGGCCGAGGGCTCTCCGCGTTGATAGCGTGCTCGGGGAGAATTGAATTTGACGCGGAGACAATTGACTACAATATTCTCAAGTCTAAATTAATTCTAAATGTGGTTTAAGAGCGTGCATTCAATTTACGACGAAGTTTCAGTTTTTCGGTGTTTTTGACTGCCCCTCACACGCATAAAATAACTAAATTAAATAAAACAATTAGAAATATATGAAGATAAACTCTTTATTTTGGACATCATTTTATAAAATTAAAGTTTTAAGTAGTACATTTGAGTAAATTTAAAGATTTCGGAACGCCGAATCACAAAAATGCCGATTTTAGCTCACTTTGATAAAGAAAATAACAATTAAATCGTGTTAATATAGTTTAATTTCTATTTTTATAAAAAAGATTATAAAGTCCTTCAATGAAATATTGATAAAAAATTAAAAATATATGTATTGTTAACTGCATAAAAAATCTTTTAAAAATGACATAATTTACGTTTTTCAGTGCTGTATTTCTACTGGAAAAACTAAATTTCTTCGATGATATTATTTTTATAATTGATAATCATACTATTGGTAAGTTGACACTATTTTTTATTTAATTAAAAAACGATGTTTATCCCATTATTCAATTTTTTAAAAATTACTTGTTTTCAACCAAGCGCACGCGTCATGTAAATCGCGATCTATTTAGTACCCGCTGAGAATTCGTGAGGGGAGGCCGTGTCGCTCTGCGCGGGACCATCAAAGTATAAAGGTTCACCGACCTGGTCCGCTCATGGACTTATAGTGCGACTACGCAGAATTGACGCTTTGACGAGCATTAATATTTTTATGAGAAATGGGGGAAATTTACAGAGATTATATTATGTCGATTACAAAGTTCATAATATTTATATAGAAAAAAAAATATTAAGAGGTTACCACAAAAAAGGTGTGTAATTTGTACAGAGTTTATTTATAAAATTTAAAATTTATATAATAATCATCATCAGCCCTGTGTGTCTGTTTCTCATATCGTAGCTCCTAAATGCATCACAGATTTTGATGCGGTTTTCTTAAGCAGAAAGCTGGTGTGGTTTATATATTTAAAAATTATACTAATCATCATCAGCCCCTGTGTGTCAGTCTGTAATATCACAGCCCCTAAATTAATCAAAAGATTTTGATGTCAATTTCTTTTGTTGAGAGCTGATGTGATTTGTATATTTAAAAATTATACTAATCATCATCAGCCCCTGTATGTCTGTCTGTAATATCACAGCCCCTAAATTAATCAAAAAATTTTTATGTCAATTTCTTTAGTTGAAAGCTGATGTGGTTTATATATTGAAAAATAATACTAATCATCATCAGCCCCTGTATGTCTGTTTGTTATATCGCAGTTCCTAAATGATTGACAAATTTTGATGCGGTTTTTTTTAGTTAAATGATGGTGTGGTTCATATATTATTTAAAAATTATACTAATCATCATCAGCCCCTGAGTGTATGTCTGCTTTAATGTAACTGTCATCAATATAACCGAGTATCTGGGGGCACGGCAGTGCTTCTGTCAACTTGAGCACGGCCGTACCATCAATTTCTCGTATCAGTTTAGGCCATTTTCAACTCCCTATAACTTTGTTGTGGATTAATAGAAGCCTTCATTTTTAGTTACTAGGAAAGCATTGTACAAACACAGTATATTTCAAATGTAATTCAATTTGAAACAGAAGTTACATAATTATAACTTGTCAAACTCCTTACTTTTGTCACTGACTCAATCACTCACTGACCGATCATCAAAAGTATTAGGCACTTCTAGCAGACATAGAAGCTTCACATTTGGAATACAAGTAGTGTTTAGTGTATAAATAAGGGAAAAACCTAAAAAAATATTTCTGTAGAATTATCTAGACTAACTGCATAATTAACTTTGTAATGTCATTTAAATGTATAGGATTACAAAGCTGTATTTGCCCTTTTGACAAAAACACGCGTTTAGTAAATCTTCTACAAAAAGAACTGAGATCCCATCAAAAACATATCTTGTAAAAATTGCCAAGTCTCGCTACTTAGTTCTTCTACAGTAAAAACTTGTGAGATACATGTTATGCCGGAAAAAATGTACATTACGGTCGGTCGTGTTGGCGGCTGCAAATTTTATGGCGAATAGAGCTATATGTAAGGAGTCACTAACCAAAATTAAAAGTTGCGGCAACTCCTAGTTTTTTCATTTTTGAAAAAATAAAATTCGTATTTTTGTATGAATATTCGACTACTTTTGACGTAATTTTGACAGTTTTTTTTATATAGCGCCAAAAGCCATTTTTATTCTAGTTCAATCACCTATTTTTCTTAACTAGATAATCGGGCAGAATTACGTCAAAAGTAGTCGAATATTCATACAAAAATACGAATTTTATTTTTTCAATAACTAAAAAACTACGAGTTTCCGCAAGTTTAAATTTTGGTTAATGACTCCTTACATATAGCTCTATTCGCCATAAAAATTGCAGCCGCCAACTCAACCGACCATAATGTACATTTTATCCAAATAATCTTTAATTTTATTTCATTTTCATTCAATAATCAGACGGTTGCAAAATGCTAGTTAGTATAGTGACAACATTTTTGTCACTGAAAAAAGCATGTCCATCCCGACTACCCACTAAAAATTGGTATTTTAGTACATTTTAGTGGGTAGTCGGAAGTGGGTCAGTAAAATATTTAGGGACAAACATTTCTGGACATCAAAGATGAAAAATAAATAACTTGGTATATTTTTATTAAAATTAGGTTGTTGAATTTTTTATTCTCATTACTTACTTATCCTAAATTATAAATGTGAAAGTTTGTTTGTTTGTTCGTGTGTTTGTTTGTTACTTTCTTCACGTCTCATCTACTGACCAACCACCATGAAACTCTTTTCACACAATCATCGCGAAAGTTATTCCCGACGGTTAGACAGTAACGCGGACTGAGCCGCGGGCGATTACTAGCATGTCGAGTATGTATAATTTGTATTTTATAACTTAAATACCATTTAATTTTATAGAAGTATTGAAATGGTAGGTAATATTAAAATTCATTAGGATCAAACTACCAATATTACTCGCGCGCGCTACGTACGCTCGACCTAGCGTTAACCCACACATGCGTGTTGTTATGCGTCTGTGTGAGTCGATATCGTCTCTCGCGGCGATTTCGACTTGATGAAATTTGATTGCGCGCTCTTAAACATTTACTCAATGGTTGTATTTTGTTTGTGTCACCACAAAGTAGATATTATAACAGAGACACGACCAGGGATGAAATTTATATGAAAATTCGGATACGGATATTAAATTATTTCGGATTATCCGTTTGTGTCGGATAATTTCGGATACGGATATTACATTTTGGTTTCCTTTTTACAGTAACAATATTTTCATTTCGGTTTCAGTTGCGGTTACGGATAATATTTTATATCGGATATCCGATAGCTTCGGTTACGGTTACGGAGCTCCCTAACATCCCTGGACACGACCGAGTACTAGAAAAGTGTATCACCCTAATACTGGCAATTCGACTGGCTATTTTTGTTTTCTTCGATTTCCAGGCACATCCGAAAACCGCCATCTAGCGCCGCTATTGGAAAATACGAATTACTAATTTCGTTTCGTATCTTATTCTTAATTGAGGAGTTGAATTTAGCCGTAAACAGTGATGTTATGCTAAAAAATATGCTTATCTTTATTTTACTGTAAATATTTGTACTTAATTCGGCATATATATAGATTTGAGAAGGTCCTCCGATTTAAACGAGTTGAACGAAAAAAATCTATTGAACATATTCAATAGAACTTTTTTTTTAAGTTATTGAATCGGAATGTCAATGGAAAAAGCTACCACCGGTTCAACCCTCACCTACTAAAAGGAACCAGCGCGGGGGTAAGAAATTCTACATGATATATGATGCTTATGTATGTAGAAATAAAAATTAAATTTAATGTTAAAATGATTAAAGGCTGAACGTTCAATAAATGTTGGCGTAGCTAAACATTATTCTGGCAAAATACAAAAGGCACGAGGAAAATGTAATCGTATCAAGACGTTTAGTTCATCTTAATACCGAGGTGAAGTGTCAGGCGGCGCGGGCTCGGAGGACGGTAGTTTAATAAATATGCAAATACCCGCCGATATAATTACTGACGGGCGAGCGCGGGGTGCGGCGCGCGCGGCGGGGGGGCGGGGGGTTCAATAAGCTAATAGTATTGTCCGTCCGCTGCAGGCCGCCGCGGACACGCCTAATACCTTCACTTCCATTCAGCTATTGTTTTCATTCTCATTTATAAGCTGTTTTCTACTTAGCTTATTTATTTTAGGCTCCTATCGGACGCACCGGGAATCAACCGCGCGCGGCTGATATACTTGACTGCACGCAATCGATATATTGCACAGCATGCAGTTATATGCAGTTGGATCTAACTTTCATCAGTTGACATGTCGTATCTAGCCTCAGTGTCAAGTTTGACAAATGGAAGCACAGAAGTCTTTTAAACTCTGGTTTCCAAGGATGCCATCATATAGCGACATTAACAGCGGTAAATTACGGTGTCTATGACAAAAACTGCTGATAGCATCCGTTGACTCTATAATATCTATATATATAGCTCCCTTCAGCGATTTCGGTGTCTCTAGCCGATTTCATTGAAACCAGGCAAGAGTGAATACACAGAAGCACTCACTCTTCCTTTTAATCTCATAACCCAGTGGGACGGTAAGCCGACTGGCGAGAGATCAGGCGCGGGACCGACTTTTTACATGCACATCCGACGCATGGATCATCTTTCTTATCAGCCTGCATTGTCCTAACCAAACTTGAAAACAAAATTTTTTGTTGTTCCAACGCGGGAATCGAACCCACGACTTTCGCGTCGAGAGTGAAGCTCTGAACCACTAGACCGAGGAGACGATACAACGCTATATACTACAAGCAGTTCAAAATATCGTCTGCGCGCCGTTTCTGTGATGTGGGCCGTCTGATACCAGCCTAATATCAGATCTCAGGCAATATAAAAGATCCATTGTCCACATGGAATTTCTTATTATCGGAAAGGTATCATACTATCGTTAAAAATCTATCTTTGTTACGTCATACGTATCGAATCCAATAACCACAGGTTTCGTATCAAAACGAATCTAAAATAAAATACAAAGAACACAACGGTCACCTGAAACAGACATAACAATTTGGTACTCCGTGACATACCGGACAACCTGCCCGCGTCACATGCCGGACACTGCCGGCCGGGTATCCGGTCGCACTAATTGATATGTCCCATATACCCGCTATTTCGGCTCCATCGGATGTATCTAAAATTGCCGCTGCCGCGTCTTAACAGTGAATCAATGCCCAAATCTATTTTCATATCAATACCGGGTATTCGATAATGCTGTTTTAAAATCGTGTAGAGATAAATTTAATTCAATAAAACTTTGTGTGATTGTCAACGAGACTTGCTCTGGTGATAAATCTTCAAAATAGGAAAAGTTTGAAACACGAAAGTTGAAAAACGTGATATCAGTTCCGGCGGGTTGTAGCGATAGTACAAGTTTGAGTGGTAGTTCTACTAGTAGTTACATTGTACCGCTGTGAAAAATAGTACTTGAAGTCTACTCCAATAAGATCTTTTATAGCCTTAACGTATAAAGCAAGATAGTAATAGAGCCCTTAATTATAATAATTTAAAATACTTATTTCACTTATTTCTCGTGCAATAGAAAGATACAATCGAATTTAGTTTCATAATTACTTTTCTGGTTTAACATTATCATAAGCTTGACATCGTGTATGGTATATGTAATTGATTTTGCTACAACCAACAAAACATACTTTTTAAATGCCTTAGTACGCTGGCAGACGCGTCGCAGCTCCTGCGGTGTCGCACTAGAATTATTTGTACGCATTTTGTGCTTCACAGCTGGCGGTGAAACGCCGCAGCGGTGTTCTGTAGAAAAATCCATACGAACCCTAGTGCGGCAGCGGCGCCGCCGAAAATGCGGCACGTGTGTGAAAGCGCTTATGTTGAAGGACTTTCATGTAAAACAATGTATGACGTGTTTTGCTTTTAACTTTTAACGGGGAGTGGACACAGTTAATTCAGTAGTTCCACACAACCGTTGGCCTGCTCTGTACAGGAGCCTTACTCTCCAAATTGATTCGATTATGATTCAGATTCGATCGTGCCGCGTACTACCGAATAAATTGACGTTTGTTTATTTTGATTCTCACTCGATTGATATGGTCGAGAGTTTTAAAAGTTACGATCTAACGATTTTTTTTATCCTGGTTAGTTTCAAAGTAATCCACCAAATAAAACACCAAAAGCCGTTGAGATCGAACTGATTCTATTCTCGATTGTGTTGGGAGTAAGCCTGCTGAACACGCGTGGTGTTGCCCACGGCCGTAAATCTAACTGTTGTTCCTGAAGCAGCGCATTTAAATAAACTCGTTACAAAACGCTAATTGCAGACGCCGTAAAATATCGCCAGCATACTCGCAGCACTGAACTATGGAACATGAAATATAGCCATACTTTACTTTTGTTCAACCATGATGAAAAAGTATGAAGAGACTTCGTTTGTTATTTTTACGTTTAGTTACCCATATTCTTCAAATACACACAAGGTGTGAAGTAAATAAGTGATACTTTATGGTGTGTATGAGCCTCCTATGTAGAGTTAACTGTGAAAGTACCAGCGCGGAAAGACTTACTTTTGTCTTTTTAATGTTTCTATGAGAAAAGCCCCAGTAAATTTTCTTATACAATAATAAAAAAAAGTATCTCTTTGAGCGCTGGTACTTTCTCAGTAATCTATATAGACCCATACACACCCTAAAGTGTTATCACTAATTAATATTACAGCCTGTATACTTTAAAATAAATGCAAAAGCGAACGTTTATAAGTGCTATCTGTAACTACTTGAAGGAATTGACTCGGGGAATCCCCGGCGCCGGCCGTCCGCCCCGTCACGGCCCGTCACGGCCCGGACAAGTTCGCGCGGAAAGTTTTGCGAGTTCCTCCTCATACTTCTCCATACTTATTCCAATAACATTTCACGCAATTGTAATTAATTTTAGCCTCCAACAACTAATCGTGTCACGTCTCGAGCAGAATACTCGCTTACAAGTTGGAACACATCTGTTTAGTTTAACTGTCTTAGAATGCATCCGTTTGCAAGTTTAACATTTCGTACAGCTGCACTGCGATGTCAGTAGCAAAACAGAAGTCGGAGGCCAGAGACTTCTGTAATGAGGTGTCACACACATGCACCGAGTCCCGGTCTCGTGTAATTGTTTCATCTTGAATGTAATAAAATGTCCGCCGAGAGGGGTATAGTGTGCGAGAGAGACGGCGGCTCACGTTCGTAGATAGCGGAGCATTTGCGATGCTAATTCCTGCGGACCTCCTCGGGCTAATGTCGGAACTTTTGTCACTATTATGGGGATCATTTGTACTTAAATTTGATATATGAAATGGACTGCAAAAGTCCTCGCTTTTTTGGTAATATATACTATTTTATTTTATTTTTATGAAAAGGAAAACTTACAGCTACATTAGACAAAGTAGAAATTACTTAGATTCCAAATAAACGCTTATTACATGTTTTTAAATATAAAAGATACATAAGAATAGAAAAAACCTCACTTGTCATATAAATAAAATAACACGATAAAATATACAAAGTTACTCTCAACGCAACAAGGAAGGATGATTTCATTATTCCCGTAAAGCATTAAAAATGTCGTTCGATAATCGTTCTCGAATACCCTGTAGCTGGTGCAAACTATGTCAATATTTAGTGATGTTATTAAAAACGCCGACGACCTAGGTAGGAACTGATGTTTAAAATGTTACGACCAGAGGGTTTACGTAGCGTTAATTACTAGGCTATCTAGAGGAATATATAAATGGATATACATAAATTATATTAGTATAAATAATTCCTCGGAGCATAATCGTTAAACTATAAAGTATGAACATTCGGCATAATATTTAGCCCTATAGCTCAGCAGGGGAACGGCGCGTCGCCATTTTGATAATAATTCGGCGTTAATATAAAATATATTTCTCTCTCGCGCAGACTGCTTATTGAGCGCTATAAAAACCCTCGCCTTTTCCATTGGAATTACACATAAAAACGATTTGAATGTCGGCACCATCTTGTGAGGCACCGCGCTGTATATTTCCTTTGTTAATGCGTTGTCTAATATGGGTTATCGCCTCTGAGGTCTAGTGGTTCAGAGCTTCGCTCTCGACCCGGAGGTCATGGGTTCTATTCCCGCGTTGGACCAACAAAAAATGTTGTTTTCAAGTTTGGTTAGGACAATGCAGGCTGATCACCTGGTATGTAAAAAGTCGGTCCTGCGCCTGTTCTCTCGCCAGTCGAGTCGGTTTACAGTCCCACTGGGTTATGAGAGTAAAAGGCATAGAGAGTGCTTCTGTGTATTGCGCACACACTTGGGCACTATATAATAACTCCTGCGTAGTTGGCCTGGTTTTAATGAAATCGGCTACCGACACAGAAATCGATGAGGGGAGCTATTTTTATTTATATTCATTTATTTAATATGGGTTTACAGCGCGAACTGGGTTCCCGGGCACGTTAGCGGATGCCGGCTGCGAGCCACTTGTATTAATCTTTACGGCCCAAAAATGTATTACTGTATACAATAAACGTATATCGTCCAATCGGTATGAAGCTACCATTTGGATCAGATAATAGCATAAACAGTAGACTGACATGCCACGCCCGTGCACTGTCGGTTCTGATCCAGTCGGTAGCGTCGAGTCGGTTAGATGATGATGATACTAGCAGTATAATGTATGATTACATTTCTATATTCTCTCAGTTAATAAACCTTCGATATGCGGGCTATAATATTAGTGAGTTATTATAATACTTTATAATAATACCTTAGGGTGTGTATGGGTCCCGTGTATAGAGTTTACTGTGAAAGTACTAACTACTCAACAACTACCAAGTACACAAAAAGAGGTAGTTTTTTAATGATTGTATGGGTAAACAACGTACATATCATTAAGTAACACTTATCAGAATCCCTACATGACGCCTACCGCCGCTCCGGTTCGGGGTCTAGCCCGGCGAGAAGAACCGGCGTAAGAAAGTAGTTAGCTCAATGCGGGAGTGCTGTAGATAGTACTGAACTTGCGTCAAGCGCCAGCAACACTCGACGCACCGCCCGCGCCGCCGCGCCGCCGCGCCGCCGCACCGCCGCGCCGCCGCGCCGCCGCGCCGGGCGGGCGAAGTAATTGCCAACTTTTTACCGCTCAACTTTTAAAACTGACCAAATAAAACCTAATGTAATGTCATGTCTGCCGCCTCCGTGCTCCAGTGGTTTTTAGTTTGGCTCTCGACTGCAGAGGTCTTGGGTTCAATTACCGCGTTTGAATAAAAAAATGTTGTTTATAAGTCTTGTCACGGCATTGTGGGCTTATTACCTAATTGAGAAGAAAAAGATGAAGATCAATGCGTCAGATGGGCATCTAAAAAGTCAATCCTGCGCCTGTTTTTAGCCAATCGTGTCCAATGTTTTGCGTCAGTAAAGAAAAGAAAGAAAAATGAGTTATTTTTCAAAGGACGAGTCAGTGCTCTAATGTACTGCGCACATACGTGGGAACTGTAAAAATAACTCCTGCGTAGCTTTCAATGAAACCGACCATTGTCGCTGAACTCGGTGCCCGTCCGTCCGAGCCACTACTTGTCTTTTATTTATATTACCTTTTATTTTACGACGAACATATTGCCAAGAGCATTAGAGGAAGCTGGCTCGTAGTTGGAATTTATCTGTTGTACCGGCGACGGTTATAACAAGTTTAGAGATTGTGTTGTGGTTTCATATTTTACTGCGGTCGCGCAAGCGGTAGACGGCCACGGCATTTATTCCCGCTGACGCGACACTTAAGCGGCTTACGTCTGCTGACCGGAGCGGGCAGCGGGGCGGCGGCGGGGACGGACAGGTATCGTCAGCATTTGAGTCCCGAAGGTTATCTTCGGGGCTCAGCGGTCAGACCACCAGTACTTACATCGGGTTCGTATACTGCTAATGGAATACTAAGTTTTCATTGTTTCACGTTAAAAACGTACGGTTTAAAAGTATAAATTTATACTCTTTGTCTGGATATTTACCTAGATTGATGTGGTTTGGCGTCAGGCGGTGTGATATACACACGGACAGACAAACAGACAGAGTAAAACTATAAGGGTAGGTACTAAGGAAAAGGACCTTTATAGTTATATAACAGAACTAACAACAAGCAGCGATTTCAATAAAGTTATATTACAGGACTGTAAAAAAGATATAATTTTACGGACGAGCGGCGGCGAGCGGCGAGCGGGGAGCGGCGAGCGCAGGTGCGCGGTTTTTGTGACGTTTTGTTCCGCGGCGCGCGGTCAGCAAAAACTGTTTGTCTTGCACAGAAATATTGTACCGGGCGCCGGTACAGTCGCGCGAGCAAATGACAACGCTTTGTCTAGGTTTATAGTAGGCACTTAATAAGCATTTGTATAGAATTACATTATTACGTAGCATATTGCCAGACTCAAAAGGCGTATTTTGTGACTAAAAATATTAAAAATATTTAATAGCGTGTAGAGCTGTTAAGTTTTACAACTTATATTGAAGCTAAAACATAACCTAAATAGTTGTTGACGAGTTGTGCGGAGCTGAAATTGAACATAATTCCGTCGTGAAGTTGCGGCGCTTCGCCGGACAAGTTTTATCACGTCGGCGTAATGGTCATGTCGCCACAAGCGGTTAGAGTTTCATGTTGCCAACTAATATTACTATGATAACACTAAACACTGTTATACATAATGATTTCAAATAAATTTTTTGTAAGATATGTTTTAATATATTAAATTATTTATTTAGACGATTACTTGAATATTTTATTTAACGAAGCTTATCTGATATAATAGTATTTAATAAAATAAAAAAATATTAGTTGTAGGTACCAGTGACCAAAGCTGGTTTTCCTTTAGACAGAAGCCTTAGTTCATGAATGTCAGCAAAAGCTTACTGCATAATCTCATATTGATCTCATAAAATAAAATAAAAAATAAACAAAAATATTAAAATGATACCACAAAAATAATAAAACAAGAAAAAATTGGCTGCCAACAACAATGTAACTAAAGGATACGATGTATAAAATAATGCATAATAGTTATAGAAACATACGTGCCTTAAACATTAGAATACATAATCATAAAGGCTACATATTGTTGAAAAACTAATGATTCCAAAAAAATAATATGTATGCGATTGTACCGTCCCGTAGCACTGCTTACGTAGTAGTGCTACGCGGGCGCTACGGCGTAGCCCAGGGCTACGGGTGCTACGGAGCACGGAGACAAACGCTTTACTGTAATTAATTACACGGGCCGTGAAGCGCGGCGAATAAATTGTACGAACTGTACGGAGCTGACCGTAGCTGGTCGCGCACCTGCGGGGTGCAGCAGTGTAGGTGTCGCCGGTAACCGCTGCATTATAACAACTATGGCAATTATTCTTTACTAAAAATCGTTTTTTTTTTTGTGGCTGAAACTACGTAGAAATAAGTAGAATTTTGAGTATATTGCAGAATGTACAAGAAGTTGCTTACTACATATCATAGGTCACAAAGAAAAAGAGAAAAATACTTCTGGAATGATTATTTACATAGCTCACCACTACACACAATTTCAGTATCGGTGGCCGATTTTTTTGAAACTAGGCAAGTAATGCAGGACGCATTTAATAGTGCCCAAATGTATGCGCAATACAGAGGGACACTCCTTTACTCTCTCATAACCCTCTGACGGTAAAACGACACCACTGGCTAGAGCTCAGGCACAGTACCGACTTATTACATGTCCATCCTGCGCATGGATCATCTATATTGTCATACAAAAAAACATGGAAACAACTTTTTTTTCGAACCCAGTACCTCCGGGTCGAGAGGTCGAGAGCCAAGCTCTATAATATTATACAGAGGCGTTAAAGTTAGGAACATAGTAGCCTATCTGCTTGATTATATTAGCATACCAAAAGCTGCTAACGAAGTTAGCTAAAATGTACTTTATCTCACAAACAGCTTTTTAAACTGAGCACAATATTACGTTCATCCCGTGGGCTAATTACGGGGTCAGTTACATAAATCACACTTTAATGACTCTCGCGAATGAGCTCTGAAGAGCTCTCATTAACGAGGGCGTTTGACACGGAGCGTGTGCAGTGGTAATTACATGCCGCGCCGGGACGCGCGGGACAGGCAGGGGCTAACCCTCTCGCGGGCCAGTCAAGGTCTAACCCTCTCGCGGGCCACGGTTGGCCCTCGCTGGACGCGTGGCCCTATGGCGGGTCACACGTGTGCGCAGTGTTGCCAGAACGTACCAAAAAGTACGGTCTTCCGTACTTTTTGTCATACAACCGTATCATTACCGTACTTTTTTCGCACCTTATAAACTATACAATTATTTTTTTCTTTTCAGAGAGATAGTCGTACTTTTTTTTCAAATCATATTGACAAACGTGTGCGTGACCCTATAGTGGGTCACGCATGTGCGTAACACGATAGTGGGTCACACACGTTACGCAAACCCCATAATATGATGCGTGACCCCTCCCTGGGTCACGTTGGATTAGTGACACGGGTCACACCGCCCGTTTATATCTTCAACATCATCTGTAGCGAAGCGAGATGTTTATGTTAATTACTTAGGAATTCTTTGAATTGTTTGTGTGCTGTGAGCGGAGCGAATTCTTGCTCGAAATCACCGGACCAGAATGTCGCTTTGTAATAACTAATTTAGTTATTTAACTACACGAATATAGAACTGTTGTAGAATGTAGTTCAATGTTGTCGTAATTTACATCAGGTTTATCAACTATGCGAATAGCATGGACTGCAATGACAATATTTTTTTGTAAAAAAAGCTATGGTTCGACTACGTAAACTTTAGATGGCAATTTTCACTTTTACGGCAAATCTGTTAAAATTGGACCAAAATCATTATCCTTTCTTTTGACTTCGTCGCAGGTGGGTAAAGACAATTTAGAACCAGCACACAATTTAAAAAGTCCTGTAGAAAACTGTTCGAGCTTCAGCAGTCGTTATGACATCATAAGTCTCAAACAGTGGAAGTTACAAGCGTGAGCAGCTGTCGGCGAGTGCTGTCCGCACGTGCCGGTCGCGTGGCACGTGCACCCCCCGGCCCCTCCCCTCGCGGCTCCTGTGTACCGGCTGTTGAAGTCGTAACATGTCAGTATAGTGTTGCTACTCTTCTGCGATGTAGCTAGATTGCACTATAGTTAATAATAACAGTCCAGCTTGATATATGACTCATGTGTACGCTATTCACGTAAATACTTTATTTTCCTTTGCTCTCGTAAGTCGTGATCTGGTGACCGACACGAATGGCGATCGGTCGGGCACAGGGCCGACATGCCTATCCGACCCATGGATCTTGGTCAGTCAGGGCGATATGGCCGACTGAATCAGGAATATCGTATTATTTCTATCATCTATTCTGCTTAAAACAATATAAACCTTATTAGCATAGACTCACGTTTGCATTCCCTTAAATGTTCTGAACCTTTCCAATGAAATGAACCTTGTGCACGTAAACTGGTGGTTGTTTTTCGTCAAATGAATTAGTAAATCGTCCGAGTCGCTACGAGTTATTCCGCTGACGTCCGCAAATACGGCTGATCCGACTTCGGACGGGCATAAATAATACGACGACCCCGACCGCCATGAGCATATACATGAACTTATTATTCGAGTATCGCCTGTATGATGACGTCAAATAATGAGTAAGGGTCTGTTCACACTGTAATGCGGAACTGCATTTTTTTTATTTACATACATGGTGTAAAAAGAGCAGTCCCTATAACTTTTCGATACGATTATACTAACTTTCCTCATTTTGGAAATGTATTTTTTTTTGTCGAAAACAAAATATTTTTTTTTTACTTTTTACCATTTCTTATTTTTTGTTGCAAAAATAACAACAAACCGATATATTTTTTATAAATTTGGTAAAAAAAAAATTCTAGAATGAGAAAAGGTAGTAGGTATAATTACATATATTATAGTGACTGCTATTTTTACACCCGCTATATTACTACACGATACACGTTTCATAGGCACAACGCGGTGCGGCTTGAAATTAGAACTCTTGTAATCAAACTGTCTTGTGATGTAGTTAAAGACTCGTGTCGGTGTGAGCGGACCTTTACATGTCGCCTGTCGTGTTCTCTGACCGTCCTTAGCCTGGCTGACGGCTGTTTTGATATAACGGTTCCAAAAATCAATCACGGATTCTTCGGACACGCGATGTACTGGGTATGTAAACAGTTACAATATTAATAAAACTATCATACTAGGAAGGAAATATTTTTCAATGACGGTGAGTTTGCGTTTTGCTGAGTTTTTCCACACGTAACAATTTTTTTATTTTATTTATCTACCTAAACGTCGCTACAAAAGCGGCGCGTGCCCGGATTCTCCGTAATGGATACAAATTAAATCAAAACATTTTATTCAAAATAAATATAAAAATGAATTGTTGTTCGTTAGTCTCGCTAAAACTCGAGATCAGCTGAACCGATTCGGCTATTTTTAGTCTTGGGAGAAGGGAAGGGAGAAGTGGAAGTCCCGGGAAGGTTTCCATGCTCAACGAAGTGAGCACGGGTCAGCTACTTCAAAATAAATTTACAAGGATTTCTGTACGTCGT
The DNA here is from genome assembly GCA_905187575.2 of Celastrina argiolus. Taxonomy (NCBI): domain Eukaryota; kingdom Metazoa; phylum Arthropoda; class Insecta; order Lepidoptera; family Lycaenidae; genus Celastrina; species Celastrina argiolus. The sequence goes on along the minus strand of LR994581.1, from coordinate 346,042 downwards.
GTCTACGAACACTATATTATACTAGCTGACCCGTGCCCACTTCGTAGAGCATACGAACCGTTTAAACCTTTCCTGGACTTCCACGAATATTTCAGGACTAAAACCAGCCGAATCGGTTCAGTCGTTCTCGAGTTTTAGCGAGACTAACGAACAGCGATTCATTTTTATATATAAGAGGTAAGATATATTTCTGGAAGTGGTACGCAGCAAAATTGGGAACCACTGATGTACAGGTTTTTACATGTTGCACCTATATAAAATAGGGACAAAAAAAACCTCCCATCGCGATTTAGGAATGTAGCGCTAATTGATCGGCTAAGCTATAGTAATGGCTGATTCAGCAATAACACGGCTATTAGCGGCGCCGATGAGCCTCGGACGGCGATGTACGTGTTGTTATAACATTACTTTAGGATTACGGTCGCTGTTATATCGTCTAAAATGGCGCGGGGAACTATCACAGCGCCAGGTTTACGTGGCGTATAGCGGATATGACGTTACTTTAAAATATTGGATGTATTTTTTGACATCGCCTCCATAAATTTACAATTAATTTCCCGCTGTGTGCACATCATAGTTTCAATTAAAGTACATAAAAGTTTATGTAGGCTTTTATCGCACCAACATTTTTAAGCAAAACTAGCTGACCCGTGCCACTTGGTTTAGCATAAAAACAGCATATTTTCTCACTGTTTAAATTTTCCCTTCCACGAATGTTTCAAGAAAAAATAGCCGAATCGGTTCAGTTTCTCGAGTTTTAACGACACTAACGAACAGCTATACATTTTTATATGTCGCACCTTTCCTGCTATACAGGCATAATTCGAAAAACATAATTGTTGGAAAAACGCGTCTTATAGATTTTTGTGTCCCTGTATTTTTACAAAATCGCTTATAAATAAATTAAAGTACTAATAGGCACAGTAGGATTTGACTCTTTCTGTCAAAAGTATTAGGTAGACTCCCATATTATATTTAGTCCCATAATAATATATTATAAAAACTTAAAATCACAATATTTTGAGTTGTGCCCCTATGGTAGGAAAGGTGCGATATATAGAAGTACGATTTCCGCGGAATTTTATAGCGCGGTGAAAGTCGTGCAAAACGTCTAGTATTTCAATAAGCAACCACGCAGTAGAGGAAACATGTCCCGGCCGCTAGGGTGGGAGGGTAGGGGGGGGGGTGACGACGGAATAAAACAAACCCGCACCGCCCCGCGGGAAATATACCACTTGATTGTATATTTATTGAAAATATATTAATTCCGCTGTAATAGGGTTTCGGGGTCACGACGCGACGCGGCGCGGCGCCGAGACCGAACGCGGAGCTTTTTAATTTGATTACAGTCACAGTAAAAGTTGTATCATAAATACAAGACGAGCTTGATGTGGTAATTTCAATTAGCTGATTGATTGGTTAATTTATAGTACTGTATGTAATCATAGAAAATCGACAAAAATAACATGATATTGTTATGCCGAATGTCGATAGTCCAGTTAGTCATGATTTTGTTTTTCTCTTTATCTATTTTAGTATTAATAGTTTATAGGCGAAACTTTGTAAGTGAGTGTACCTACTACCTACACTGTTTGTTTTTTTTCAACACGCAAATGGTTGGAACAACTATGATAATATTTGGAATGAAGGAAGATGATATCCTGGATTAATACATTATTAATAATAAGACGCGTAAGGACGGATGTCTCTCTCTGGTCGGATACAAACATGCGACCTTATGCGTCTCACGATTTTACCCTTATTATTCTTTTTACTCGGGTGGAGCCGCGTTTGTTTAAAGTTGTGAAATACATTATTTGATGGGTAAAATATTATGATGTATCGAGTAACATTCAAAACTCGATACATTAGTATTTGCTATCGCTGGGAACTCCTCCGGCTTAACTTCAACAAGTCCACACCAACTCTCCCAGCACAGCCAGCCCGCTACGAGGAAGTTCTGGCTAACGCGATAACGGAAAAGAAAATAAAAAAAATGACATTACTTTGCACAGCTCTCATTTCTTACACTTAATATCACAATTGATGACGTCACGTGCGCCGTATCAGACGGTTTTGAATGGCAGTAATTCGCTCGTAAATTAAACAGTATTACTTTTCGCTCGCGTTAGCGTCGTAAGGCCTCAGCCTCGAGTTTTACGGGCAGCGGGGCGAGAGCGGCGGCGGCGCGGGTGCGGTACTCGTTACCCGCTTCCGCGCCGCTGTTTTCGAGAACCGGTCCATTTGACGCAGTCGACAATCAAATCGGTTCGATCTCAATGGCTTTTAGAATTTTATTTGGTGGATCACTTTGAAACTAACCGGCATAAAGAAAATAGATCGTAACTTTTTGTACTCCCGACCATATCAATCGACTCAAAAGAAACATACGTCAATTTATTCGGGAGTACGCGGCACGATCGAATCTGAATCGAAATCGAATCAGTTTAGGCCCCTGTAACAGCGACGAGTGAGGCCCCTGTATCGGCGACGCTCGCTCGCGGGCGATGTACGTCGACAGTAATTGCGGCGAGGCGCTGACGCGGCCCGCGCCGAGCGCGCAGTGTACACCGCGCGGCGCTTCACCGTCGCTACGTGCCGGGACACGTATAATGTGCGGAGTTATCGCCGCGCCTGGGCCCTAATTCTCAGGGCTCGAACTCAGTTTTTACTATCGGTCTGTCCCGCTCATGCAAATGAGATTTACCGCGCGTGCGAGCGGGATATACTAATATTCGAGCTTTTTTCCACTGCCCGAGAATCGTGCTCCTGGTTGTTTATTTCAGTTCACACGCCATTTCGTGTGAAGAAGTTATGAAAAGCTTTAAACGGGTTGATGTACAGTCGGCTGACTGTTGGTGTATTCAGTTTGGAGGTTGGGGCTATAAGTTGCTGGCTCTAACTATTTGAAAGCTGTCTTTTTTTCTATTAAAACGCTTCTTTTTGAGGGGTTCGTTCTTAATTAATATAAATTGTTCAGTAAATAGGAGTCCCCAAGGCTACAAACTCCGTCTACTTTCCGTCAGGCTGTATGCATCCTTAATCGGGTAAGCTAGGCAATTGAATTTTCGGAGATAATACACATCTGTTGCTGTATAACAACAAATAAAAATGGACTAAACAACCTGTTTAGTCAATTATATAAACGGAGCTGCCATAAAATAAACGATATTTGTATGCCGTTTCGAACAGAGTTTTCAAATATATTCCCGGTGAATGAATAATTAGTAGCACACCTGGTACGTAATAAGCTCCCATTATCGCGGTTTAATGAAATCGTGTTAATGACGTATTATCAATTTACCTCTAAATTAATTTTCTACGAACTCTATTCGTTAATTTGCCGATTTCGAACCGCGCGTTTTGTATTTGGAGGCGCTGGGGCGTCACATGGCGATGTAAAACTTAATTAATATGAATACATTTGCCACTCGGGGAACCGCGTCGTAAGTTTACTGAAGTGTCGACACGTCACGCCACGTGACGTGCCGTGACGCTATACTCCGTTCAGGTTGAATGTGATCGAAATGTAAACTAATCTCAGTACGGGCAGCTATAATCTAGCAATTTAAATGGACACAGCGCAATAAAGAAAACAATGACACATCAATTTTGTCGAGTTTACTTTTCTATAATAATATTATATTGTGTGTATCATATAATAACATTATTCAACAATATGACGTTTAAGGTAAGCTTACGAATAGAGAAAGCTTGGAAAAACTTTGGTCAATGAAACATCTTATGAAAGGGGACCTACTACTTGGTTTAAAACGTAAACTTGTGAACATGTGTGTCCTCCCTATCCTAACGTATTTATTGCTTGTATACACGACAACTAAATTGATATTCAAAATTATCTATGTACTTAATATACAAATATAAATCACTAACACTTCAATTTGATTAATGTTTAAATTCACTTCCACCACCACCACTGCATAAAAGATACTCGCTTTCTAATGTTTTTAAATCTACCCGCACTTATTTAAATATAAATTGTATTTCTTTTGTTCTCATGTAAGTGACGACTGTCTTAATGAGACATAAAGATCTTTTAACCGAAACCGGGACCGGGTCCTGATCGATGACCGGCTCGGAGTCTGCCAACGAGCGATGGAACGCAGCATTTTAGGTGTCAAACGAGTCGATCGTATATGAATCTTTCAAAAAACAAAGGTAACTGACGTTGGCAGGAAAGCAGGTAGCCCGAAGTGGAGTTGGGCAGAGCACATCTCCCGCATCGGAACGGAACGAAAGACACGTCGCTACGTAGGGACCGACTCATGACGCGAGTTACAATCAATTTAATTGATGAAAAGTCCATCACTCTCGATAAATTAATTTTATTCAAGTGCCTTATTACCGCCTTCAACACCGTTAATGTATACTTGCTATTAATTATTCGTGTTAATTATTATTGACTACCTATTATGCATATTGGTCTTGATTATTCTGAAGTGTTTGTTTCAGTAATTGAGTTTGAGAAGCTCTCTGATTACGTATAATTATTGTATCTATAGGTACATATTATGTACAATGTAGGACCTACGTACAGGTGTTGAAGATTAAAATTTACTGTAGGTTCTACAGTAAAATTATTATAAACTAGCTGACCTGTGCTCACTTCTTTGAGCATAGAAACAGTTTGTGATGAACCGTAGCCTTCCCGGGACTTCTACGAATATTTCAAGACTAAAAATAGCCGAATGAGTTCATCCATTCTCGAATTATAGCGAGACTAACGAACAGAATGGCAATCGTGTTGTGAAAATATTTTACAAGAAATGTTTTGCGAGAAACGTCTTATAGCTCTGGTTTCAAATATCAAGAAATAGCGATAGTTATTTCTTTTAACAAAACTTCCCAAAACAAGTGATATCTGATAGCCCAATATTTAACAGTCGCATAACCAGCGGCCGCTCGCCCGCGACAAAAGTGTTCGCGCGACCTCTGATGCGCTAGTGTTAACCGAACAACTAACTTTAATTAAAACTTAAACACCCCCACCCCCGCGCCTGCACCCCACACCCCCCGCCGTGGAAGATGGATATCGCTCGTTCGCGGTTATTGCACCGATGAAAAATGTCGCGGCTTTGTAGCTGCTGGCGCCGCGGCGGTGCGGGAGATGATACAACCGGCTTATTGCTGTTACGAGATTATGATTGTTAGCGTCTTTCACACCATTGCGCTCTTGATAATAACAAGTATGTTGTTTAATATGTGGATATTCGTTTATTACGGGATGATTTTTAAAGGATTTTTGTCTGTGTGTCTTAGGCCTGTATTGATAAACAAGTCTCAAAGTCGGTCTCAAGAAATGCAATCGTACTAGACAGCCTATTTGACAGATAAAACAACGTTTCGTTTTATATTTACAACTTTGTTACCCGACTTCAAAGGAAGGGTAATGATTTTGGCAGTCTATGTATGTTTGATTGTTTCCTCGCAGCAACTAATTGCTGCATTGGACTACCCGAAACCGCTAAACAAATCTAAATGCCAGGTCACACCGAAATACGGTAGAAACAAAGAGCTTGAAGAATCATAACATTCGTCTGCTTTTTAAATATTCAATGCCAATAGCGGGTGCGACCACGACTCTAGCTTGTCCATTTTTGTAACTTGAATTATTTTCTATTTTTAGCCTTTTTAGACCCCTATTTTGTAAAGTCGGGTTATAGTCTTATTTAATTTTATTTTTGCGAAGTCGGATTATATTTTTTACTGATTTGAAGCGTAGGGAGCTGAGTTCCTATGCGTCAGCGGAATATAGTGTAACGCATTATAAATTATAATCATATGTATACCGGTTGCATCTGTGGTTCGGAACTTGGCTCGCTCTGGCTTCGGAGTTCAGGTTCAAACCATGGACTCGACCATGAGTCAATACAGATTGTCTACAGCGAAACATGATCAATGCGTCGGACGAGCATGTCGAAGTCGGTCCTGCGCCGGGTCTCTCGCTAGTTGTGACGGTCAATCGTTCCACTACAGTACGACAGTAACGGAATTTGTGTACTGCGCATACACTTGGGCGCTATACAATAATTCAATGATTTCTGAAACTCGGCATCGTCACAGATATCAGTTGGTTTCTAACAGGGATGAAATAGATATGAAACTTCGGATACGGATACGATAATGGATATTAATTGTTTCGGATTATCCGTTTGTTTCGGATAACTTCGGTTACGGATATTACATTTTGGTTTCCTTTTTACAGTAACAAAACTTTCATTTCGGATTCGGTTACGGTTACGGATATGTTTTTATATCGGATATCCGATAGTTTCGGTTCCGGTTACGGAGCTCCCTAACATCTCTGGTTTCTAACATTGTCACAAGAGACAACGATATTTCTGAGAAATTGTAGAAACGCTCAGAAACACGCGAATTCACATATTGCAATTAGTGGACAGGGCGCGACCACAGACGTGCTGTTTGTGGAGCTCGCGGGTCTGTATTGGACCAGAGTCAACTCGTACCTCACGCCACACTAACACACCACGCCACGCCACGCCACACCTCCACATGCCACCACACGCCATCCCACGCCACACCACGAACACTTAACGCTATTAACACAGTAAACTCCATCGTGTGTTATAACTTGCACCTATACGGGTGTTGTGCCGACTACCTGGTCTAACGTCTCGGGACCTGTTGGCTAACTCGATATTGCAGAGTGCGGCTCTAATGAAAATAACTGATCTATGATCTATGAAAGCGATTGTTAAACCGCAATTTCGGATAATCAAAATTTATAAGTAACTAGCTGACCCGTGCCCACTCTGGTGAGAATACAAACAGTTTGTGATGAAATTCAATTACATCGCGGCACCAGTAACGCGGAACTTACGTTAAACCCGCGGAATGTTTTCTCACCGTTTAAACCCTCCTTGGACTTCCGCGAAAATTTTAAGACTAAAAATAGTCGAATCGGTTTAGCCGTTCTCGAGTTTTAGCGAGACTAACGAACTTCAATTCAATATACATGCTATGATATTAATGAGTGATAATACTTTAGGGTATGTGTGGGTCCCGTATATAGTTTACTGAGAAAGTACCAGCGCTGAAAGAGGTTGATACTTTTTTTTAATTATTGTATTGCGAAACTTTATGATGTTGGGGCATTCAAAGTAAGTATTTCAGGGCTGGTACTTTCACAGTATACTCTACATAGGCACATACACACACTCTAAAGTATTATCACTGATTCATTTTACACCTTGTATAGATGAACAGTTTTCTGTGGCGACAGTTGAATGCTTTGTTTCTGATCTTCCACCGTGACGTCGCTAATCGCGTAACTTAGTTTAAAAGCTTTTAAATTTTGTGCAAAGGGCGGAAAGGCGAGGCTAATATCGCTTTGTGAGGTCGGCGACTCTCGTCTCGCGTTATTCAATTCCGCCGTTTCTCTTTCATCATTTAATGCACTTTAAATATTGTCAAACGTCTCGAGTGTCGGAAGACAACCGCTGGAAAATTGAAGTCATAATGAGTGAGTATATTTCCCCTTCTCTCACCTCCCCGCACCTCCCCGCACCCCCGCGCACCCGCGCACCCCCGCGCGGTAACCTGTTGACAGTTGACACCGGCCGCGCCGAGTTTCCCTCGCAAAGATTGCGGTTTTCATGAAAGCCTTTTCCTTAATGAAATGTATTGTTAAACTTAAATGTATAGCTAGTAAATATAGTGAGGGTTTTTAAAAGAAAGAAAGAAAGAAAACATTTTTATTTTGATCATTATACAACACAATATAACATTATAACGAACAATACTTAATATATAAAATAATAATATTATTATGTTGTATGATGCCAAAAATTGACCCCAGCTCAGCATTTCACAGCGAGCAAGCCCACTGCACTGATATTTTTAGGATAGTAATTATTATTGGATCATGAAATATACGAAAATTGTGCAGTCGGAGTGTCAAATTTCATTTCAGGTTATATACAGAAGTAAAGATTGCTTTTTTCATCCTAAAATGACGCTTAGGAATATGAAAATGCGTAATATTTTAATAATAATATACCATCCTACCTCACGCACACTTCCATGCGTTTTATACAAACACAATATAATTACGGACCGTACGTATGACCATATAATAGGTTTGACCCTATACCCAGAACTTAAGAGTACAGTAGTGGGGGCTGAATTCACACATTAGTAGATCAGTGTGTGATAAGACATGACGTGACTACAGAGAACATTATCTTTTTTTGCATACCTAAGAGACAAAAGACATCAGAAAGAAGACGTCCCCCCCCTGGAGGGTTGAGCGTCTGGAGTCTCGCCACAAGGTCAACTTCAGTTCCTTCGTGGTGAGAGTACCGACACATCTTCTGTCGACCTTCGAGGCGGAGGAGTTCTGGCCGACGGGTGTGGTCTACCGGAGGTTCCGGGGGAGACTCCGAATGAAGCGCGCTACACGTCGCCGACAACACGTGTAGTGCAGCTTTTAAGTTTTTTAAATATGTATGTCTTGAAAGTATTTATAATATGGGCCTATGTAGCCTGAAATAAATGGAATTTATTTATTTTAATATTTTAAAATTTGAAATAACCCCCAAATTTTCAAACAGTGAGCGAATGATGAATTAAAACGAACAACATCCGCCATCACGTCAGCTTTCAAACAATATACTAGATCATAATCGGTTCATCTGACTTCGACAATGCCACAGACAACAAACTTACAACTCCACCACTATTTTCTACGGGGGTTCGAAATGGTACGATTTGAAATTAGAATCCTGGTCGAATTTCGACCACATGGCGACATCTAGTTAATAATTAATTGCAGGTCTCCAAACGAGATCATCTGCAGTGGTTGGGCGCGCGCGGTCTCGCGGCGCGGACCGGCGACCGGCCGGACCGGTTCCCCGCTACAACCACAGCTCCTCGCAGAGCCGCACTAGTGCCCCGCAGCCCGGGGGACCACATCGTGTGCTGGGGGACAGTTTTACCGCGTGCTGTAGGGGACTCTACGCAGATCGATTTTCAATTCAATCAAAAACAATAGAACAAATGCATCAATTTAATTGTCACTCTACCGATTCGACGGGACCTAAATGATAAACTGGTAGATTTTTGCTTACAAAACATTGAATTGGATAAATACTTAACATACATACGAGGATTAAGTAACGTAGTGTAATCGCGCCGGTGTTGTTGTTTGCGGACTGTCGTTGGTGTTGTCTGTTGTTTTCGGACTGTTGTTTTCTGTTGCGTGTTGTCTGTTGCTGGTGGGCTGTTGTGTGTGGTGTGGTGGCTGGTGCTGCGTCGGGAGATGTGCCCCCTCCGCGGGTCATGCTGGCCGTACGCCACGCAAAGGTATACCGTCAGTAGTCTATTACTGTATTTCGATTGAATGTGGACATGTAAATGTCAACAACACATTGAAATTCTACCCAATAAATGTGTTTTGTCACGGATGTTTTTAACACGCTTTTATTAGCTTGGTTGTTTATCTGCGTATGTATGTATGTAACGAGATCTTTAAGCATAATTTTCACTACTTTCCAGAAGCCTGATTAGTTTGAAGTATTTGCATACGTATAGAGGACCAATGACAATGCAACAATTTGGTTTTCAACAGTTTCCCATTGCGCGTGTTTTTAACTACTATTAAATTATTGACATTTAAATTGAAAGCATTTCAGCTGGCCATATTGAGTTTCGTTTACATTTATATCACTTTGAATCGGAATAAAGAATATAATTATAGGTGTGTGGAGCTTGTTATTAAAGCCAGAGTTAGCTTGTAGGGGCTCACTATGAGTTTATCGTTTACCCTGTACAAAAAGGCCTTCTTCCTCTTGATATTAAGGCACAATGAGCTCGCTTATCTGATATCGCCGGTGAAATATCGGAAGGCCCCGAAAAGTGGAATGATGCTATCAATATAATAATTGAAGTGCAAAAGTTTGTTGCCGTTAAAAGTAACGATTTAATAAAGTGCCCGCGCCACCCGCCGCCGCCGGCCGCCGCGCCTCGATAGCACTCGGCCAGGATCCGCTCAGCGCCAACAAATTACTAACTTTACCGTATTCTAAAGCTACCGTGGCCAGGTTAAAAACAACTGACTTACTCGCGAGAGTAAAAGGCTTTGATTCCTTGCACACAAAATGTACCTCCTTGTATGTGTTTGTGTGACTTACCATACAAGATGAAAACTTATTAGTTACGAAAACTATAGTCTATAAATATATCAAAGGCTTCGTTGTTTGCATTTAATAGGCCCCAAAACTGTTAAGACCGATTTTTATAAAATTTGCCATAGATATAGAGTAGTTAGGTCATGGAGAAGAACAAATCCTACTTTTATATTTTATATATATTCTATATATACTATATTTTATATGTAAAATTTACCGCTAGACCGAAGTATACGAAGCGTCGCGGGATACATAAAGCTCCCAATATAATATAATATTCATTAAATGCTCACTTTATAGCAAAATGAATGTTTATAACTCCCAAAAGTTTCCACGAATATTATAATTATTCGTTTAATTAAAAGCACACGGGTGTCATTTAAATACACTTCAAGTGCTCAACTCCCAAGTTCCCGCCAGAGCTGTAAATACTGCACAACTTCTACTGTTACGCTCGTAAAATTATAAATACTAGAATAATCCTATTTTAAGAGTTTATGCTAAATATTGTGTTTAATTAAAGCCGAAAAGTTTTGGAGAAATACGCGCGGGTGCCGCTAACGGGATCCCGGCAGTCATTACGATGATGGATGACCTCCGCTCGCGTGAACTCACTGATTACGATATCAACTTGAACCGCGGCCCGAACGCGGGCGGCATTCGGGCCGCCTGCGGCACGCCGCGTGACGTCACGGCTGCCACAGCCCCTCGCGGTGACGTCACGACGATTTCAACCGGCCCGAGCCTCGCCGCGGGCTCCGGGATCCAGATTAGATGCAAGAAAATAGCTCACTACTGTGAAAAGCAATGGAAATTGAAAAGTCCTATTTTCCACAAACCTACTATTTCTCGTATAAAGTGGCTCATTTGAATGTTATTTCATCTTCTAACGTCCAAAGTGAATTTCGACTGAGAACGTTCGTCAAAAAGAAAAACAATCTTAAGTCCCGATTTCACCAACGCATGTTAGTGTTAACGGCTTGTTAAAATACCATGCCTTCTCATTCATTGATAGGAATTACGAGAGGAACAACATGATATTTAACGAAGGATTAACTTTAACAAAGATGAGAAATAAACTTGTTTGATGTTAAATTGAGACTTTTGTCGAGTTATCCTCGATTGTTCATAAATCTCCTGAGCTGGTCCGCCGCCGGCCCCGTCCGCGCAGTGTCTCCGGTCTCCTGTCAACTTCCCGGTTCTCCGAATATATTGCGAATGTTTCCGGGATCGAATTAAAAAGTACACATTGTCTTCTGCAGGTTCACGAGATACCCTTTTCATTTTTATGATTGGTGTTCTACTTTTAATGTAATATTATACTTCGTAACAAAATTCGTTTATAAGTTTCGTTTTGAAATAAGATACGTTTTGTACAGGATGATTCATGGTTCATATATTAAGCCGAATATAGTGTGAAGAGAAGGACGCGTAGAGCATTTTTTGTTTTGGCACCTCGTATAAATTACTTATCATAACGCGACAAATCACGATTAAAGATCTCCAAAATGTCACAATACAGATGAGTTCCAATCATGGTCAGGTATCTTAAGTCGACGATCAGTGCATTCGTGTGTAATGGGTATAGACTAGGAGTCAACGAGCCCCAGGTGAGATTCTCTCCTTGTGGTCATATTAAGCCTTTGAATTCAAGCAATTTTAATCCCATCAAAAACAAAACTTGTAAAAAGTGCCAAATCTAGCAACTAAGATCTTTTGCCGTAAAAAGTTATGAGATCCGTGTGATGCCAAGCCGGGGTAACTCGGTTTGTCTAACAACATCTTATAGTGATCATATCAATATTGTTAAAAATCTTTCATGTTTTCAATAAATAAGTAGATTGACTTGCAGGCTTCTAATTTTATGCACAACGAAGTTATAAGGGGTCGAAAATGAACTGAAGTGCTTCGAGAAAAAAAGGCACGGCCGTGCTCAAAGATGAGGTACACACAACCAAAAATGCTCTACCCGTCATTCTCTTCTCACTATATTGCACAATTCACACAGCCTGTATAAACATTATAATATAATCGACGCGAACAAAGAGACCTAGCCTGCAAGTCTGTTGCAGCTAACTTCAATAGTAGCAAACCACTGCGTGTGCAACTATAGAGCAGGGAACAAGTTCAGGAGCGGACACCCGCGCCCGCGCCCCGCCCGCGCCCCTCGACCTTGAGCCGCCCCTGCCACCTCCCGTAACCTGTTATTACACTGCGACTATTATAACTAGAATATGTAATTTTTTCTACTATGTGACTTATATTTAGAGTTGTCGACCAGCGATACTAACTTGTTGTTGATCTCTAAACGACATCTAAACTTGTTTGTATATGGTTGGATAAATTGACTCCAATATTAAGCCTCATGTTGCTCAAGTCATCTGCAAATCGTTGGTGTAGTATGCACATATAAGAATTGACTCTGTGTACCGCTAGTAATAACTACCATATTATATGTCAGACACGTCTATCCATCACTGCGGTTATGGTAATACTATCCCCACTCTAAGTGTCCTGTACATGGTATATTCCGGCGGTAAGAGGCAATCAGTTGTCAAACACTACATCCCTTCCTTATTTAAGTTTATATAATAATAACTTAAAGCTACAGTTTCAAGATAAAAAAGTACAAGAATCAAAACTAGTCGAAATGCATATTCAGATTTATTTAACACTTTCCAAACGTACCTATGGACTTAATCAACATATTACTTTCTCATTCCTTAACCTTAACCATAAGGATAACTTTATTTCCTTTCGTTATACTCATATAGTATAATAGTCATTCTTAGCCTTTCCCTTTTCTTCTCTTTTTAATTGATTTGGTGAAAGAACATCTATGTATTTAATATTTACATCAATGATCAACTCATTAAAATCTTAGTTAAAAAAAAATAAGACCAAAAGTAAGTTTGATAATGTAATATAATATTAACTTATTTACTAGCTTTTAAATTCCAACATAAGGAATATTATATTAAACATTTAAGGCTCATACTTCTTGTTAGTAACAAAGTCTGTTACTATCCAGTAATGTATGACATAAAGACATAGATACAGAATATACAAATACATTGTAACGATTTAGTTACCATTCTATTATGTAAAACTTCACAGAGATCAGTGACATCTCAGGACGATTCCATGATACTAACTGTTTGCTAATAGTCATACAGATGACACTAGGCTGTTCCTACATCGCGGCATCGAAACGCCGAGCCCTAGTAAAAGAGGCTCACGTATGTAACATAATATGCAGTGCTGAAAAATAGTACGCAAGCAAAATTGCCATTGCCATAGAACTAATGTTTCTGACCTTTATTTACCTATTACATTAATTATCTAATAAGATATTGATTCCATAAAATTCAACCATTTTAATTCCAGCCACCGAACGAACAGGTTTACTAGTATCTATAACAGTAAAACGCCATCTAGAACAATTTCCAATACTTGTTTCAATATCAGATATCAGATTGTCTCTCTTTGCTGGTGTATTAATTGTATAATAATAAACGTCTCGGTACCTTATTATGGTTTTCATTTGGGGTGAAAGCTCATACAGCCCTTAAACGTCTCAGTTACCATCCGGTAATTTATGATTTTCATTTGAGAATGAAAGCCCATAATACTGTCTTTAGACAACTCTGTTACCACCCTGTAAACATATGGTTTTCATTTGAGACTGAAGGCTCATACTACCATTTGACACCTTGGTTACCACTCGGTAACGTATGGTTTTCATTTAAAGATGATGGCCCATACTGCCATTTGACACCTTGGTTACCACTCGGTAACATATGGTTCTCATTTGAGGATGATGGCCCATACTGCCATTTGACACCTTGGTTACCACTCGGTAACGTATGGTTCTCATTTGAGGATGATGGCCCATACTGCCATTTGACACCTTGGTTACCACTTGGTAACGTATGGTTCTCATTTATGGATGATGGCCCATACTGTCATTTGACACCTTGGTTACCACTCGGTAACATATGGTTCTCATTTGAGGATGATGGCCCATACTGCCATTTGACACCTTAGTTACCACTCGGTAACATATGGTTCTCATTTGAGGATGATGGCCCATACTGCCATTTGACACCTTGGTTACCACTCGGTAACATATGGTTCTCATTTTAGGATTTTCATTTGAGACTGAAGGCTCATACTGCCTTTATACATCTTGGTTACCACCAGGTAATGTATGATTTTCATTTGAGGCTGAAGGCTCACACTGCCTTTGGACACCTTGGTTACCACCAAGTATCGTATGATTTTCAATTGAGACTGAAGGCTCATACTGCCTTTGGACACCTTGGTTACCACCGGGTAACGTATGATTTTCATTTTAGACTGAAGGCTCATACTGCCTTTGGACACCTTGGTTACCACCGGGTAACGTATGATTTTCATTTGAGACTGAAGGCTCATACTGCCTTTGGACACCTTGGTTACCACCAGGTAACGTATGATTTTTATTTGAGACTGAAGGCTCATACTGCCTTTGTACACCTTGGTTACCACCAGGTAACGTATGATTTTCATTTGAGACTGAAGGCACATACTGCTCCTGATCATCCGTGCTTCTGGTCAATGCACGGTTCGCAGTTTAATCCGGGTTCGTACTGCCAGTATTTTATAGTAGAAGGGATGAGACGGTGAGAGATTCTAGAAGATGTGAATGTAGCTCGAGGTCCTTGGTAGATGTTGGCCATTAAGGCTTGCTTAGCTCGCAGGTCGTAATCATTATCTGTACTCAAAAGTTGTGATTAGATTTGTACCTACCTACGTTATTCATGTTCTTCACAGAACAACATTTTTTATATATATCTATTTTATATCTATGGACGCTTCACACCACGTCAATCTGGCCCTGTGCTAAGTATCCGAAGAACTTGTGTTACAGGTACAGTCGGCTGCACTAACATGGATACATCTACAAATTTGCAAAAATATGTCTACGTTTAATTTTCAAAAATATCGTCACCTTATTGCATTCAAAGCGATGTAACCAGCAAAGTGTTTCAAAATTATAAATACATTATTTTCATAATGAAGTAAACAGCAGTATTTCAGTGAATAGTATACACACTTAAATTCATAATTATGAATACGCGACAAATTTCAGTAGCATGTAACCATTGTTTATTTCATTATAATGTAAACGTTAATTTTGTGTTTCAGAAAAGGCTGGGCAAAATTTCATTACATTGCAATATATACAATAATGAATTCTATAAATAATAGAGGTGATATATTGACGGGTATTATTATTGACGGTTATTTAAAAATCACACATACATTAGAATATTGATTATATTCTTTAGTGTAATAGGTATAACTCTGCACGCGAACGTATATATTTCAAAGATACTTTCATCGGTTTTTATAGTCTACCCTCAAACTATAATATGATCAAAACTAAACAATGTTAATATCGTTCTATATTAGTAATATTGTAAATATAAATAATATAAACTAACACGGGCAAACATCGAACATGAAAAACATCCCATATTTTAAAATAATAAAAATTGTAGTTTTAAATGACTCTATTTGGATTACCTAAACTTAAAAACAAAAAACAAAAAAAAAAAAAAAAAAATTACTGAATAATGAATATTGCGAAGTGCGAACGATGACTGTAAATTAACTCTCTTGGACAAACTCGTGACTAAATATTTCTGGTTTCGTTATCATCATATTATGGATAGTTTGAGGGTAGAAGTAAAAACCTGATAAAAACAGTCTCTGAAATATAATATTATGTTCGCGTAAAATTTCTGATCGATTGCAATAAATTGGATAATTCTTGTCTTTTCTTGTTTTTTTTTGGTCAGTAAAGCAAAATTATTTTTTTAACTAGCCCCTGAATAGTCAAACAGTGAATGAACTGATGACGAATTATTGCGATCTCGTCAGCTTTGAATAAAAATAAAAAAAGTATATCAAAATCGGTCCATCTATTTAGTAGTTACGATGCCACAAGCAAACAGACGAACATACATAAATAAACGTCAAACTTATATCATAGTGTAAGTTTATGTAGTTTGCAGACACGCAAGCTAACATTTTGTATGATAAACAAAATTAATATAATATTAAAAAAATCATAGATATAGTTTGAGGGTAGAAGTAAAAACCTAACAAAAATAGTTTCTGAAATATATGTTTAGGTAAAATGCCTGATTGACTGTAATAAACTTCATCATTCTTTTCTTTTTGTGTTTTTTCTAGTCATAAAATAAAATTATTTTTTAAGTAATACTGGAATTGTTCAGCAGTAAGCAAATTTATTTTGTTGAATCATAGCTTTAGTGTTTTAACATGACCACGTCAGCTTTCAAACAAAGAAAACTACATCAAAATCGGTTCATCCGTTTGGGAGCGAACGATGACAGACATACAGACAGACTCGAAAAATCCCTCTGTTTTTGTTGGAGGTGCAAAAAGGGATTTTTTACGAATTCAGTAGTCCAAATTTCATGTTTCTACCATTTGTAGTTACGGCTGTGCGAAAAGAAAAAGAAAAAATGAATGTATACATCTTATTGGAACATACCACGAGTACATTTTAGTGGCATTTAAAACATATTTGCAGAAAAGTGAAAAATGCTAAAATTTTATAAGTGTATCCATATTATTGATACAATTAATGTTTACATTGTAATGAAGTAAACAATGTTTACATATTATTGAAACATACCACGAGTACATTTTTGTGGCATTTAAAACAAATTTGCAGAAAAGTGAAAAATGCTAAAATTTTATAAGTGTATCCATATTATTGATACAATTAATGTTTACATTGTAATGAAGTAAACAATGATTACATATTATTGAAATTTGTCGCGTATTCATAATTATGAATTTAAGTGTGCATACTATTCACTGAAATACTGCTGTTTACTTCATTATGGAAATAATGTATTCATAATTTTGAAACACTTTGCTGGTTACATCGCTTTGAATGCAATAAGGTGACGATATTTTTGAAAAACTAACGTAGACATATTTTTGCAAATTTGTAGATGTATCCATGTTAGTGCAGCCGACTGTACCAGACAACGGAAATATATTTAATACTATTATACTATACACATATTTAAGATTTTTATTATATTATACACAAATTTAATACACATCCATGACCCAGGAACATTGAAAACTTTTTGTTCCCTCGGCGGGATTCGAACCCGCGACCTTTCGTTCGAGCACCAACGCGCTCAACCAACTGCGCTACGGAGGTCGTCAATTTTATTACTTTACTATTTCTAATAGTAAAATATGACACGTCATTGCAATTCATAGCGTAAAATATAAAGTTCCTATCAGTGCTACTGAGTATTTTGAATAATAATTAAAGTATGACAACAATATAAATATCAATTTTAAGAACTATGATAGCAAATTTCCCTCTCCCTGGTTGTAGCCATACCAATGAGATACTTCCAGATTCTGACGTACATTACGGACGCCTTGTTTTTCCTTCCACTTGATTCCGGTAACAGTCATTCAAACCAGTGGCCAGCTATGCAGGAGCCATCTATAAAATGGTCAAGTACAATACACAGAAGTAATCCATCATCCCTCAACATCGCATCCAGTGGAACGGACACCCGACACGGCTGGAGGGAGATAAGGCGCTGAACCAACCTGAACCAACCCTCCTCGCACCTGTCAGATGCATGGATCATCTTCTTTTTCAGACTGTCAGGTTATCAGCCCGTATTGCTCTAAACAATTTAAAACAACTTTTTTTTTCTTTTTTACGCGGAAGTCCATTGTTCTCACCCACCACCTCTAAGTTCCAGAGGAATTGGCCGACCATTTAATGAGAATTAAAAAAAAAATTTAAAACCATCATTGGTCACCGCTTTCCAAGCACTACATTATAAAAGATTTCTAAAGTAGTTCTCACTCGTAGAATACTATATAGATTGTACATAGCACGAGGAAAGGCCTAAACTTTTTATCCTAATAAAAGCTTAATTTTCAAACTCATTCAACCACATCAATGTATAATATTCCAGTAGAATTGAATATAATATGTATGCAATACACAAGCAATAGGCAGTTTAAAAGACCCACTTACCATAATTCCACTGTCTTACATGTACAATGTACATACCTACATCCTATAGCTAGAGCTATATATATCTATCCTTTTGTCAAATAATTATTGTTTAATTAGGTTTTTTCATACTCGGTAATTTGTAGATACTGACTTATTTGACATAATATTTCAACAACATATTATGTCTTTAGAGCATAACATTATTATAGATAGAAGGTTAATTAGAATATAAGTAATATATTGAAATATGTGTAATAATGAGTATCTGGTGGTATTTAATAGCACACAACAAAGTTTATTTCTAGACTCTTGTTTGTTTCGACTTTTGCAGATACAACCCAGTACTGAGATAGTATATAAAACAGTATTCTCATATACGCCAAATAAGTCTTGTAAGTCCTCAAAACCCAGTTAAAAATGCACAAGAGACTTTAGTTATGATTCAATCCAAGTAAAAGAAAAGTCTTAGTTAAATAGAATAGTTCATTTACATCTAAACTTGTGCATTTACCATGTTTTTTGTTAATTATACACCGGTAGCAATGACTCTGATATCAATGTAAACCTTATCCTTCATTAATATTATTTAATAATAAAATATATGAAAATTAAGATTGTACCTATATCTTGGCTTAGCTTTGCATTGCTGTAGTTGTCAAAGATTTAATTCCTGCATTGTATGTAACAACTTCATATTGATATTATAATTAAATAATTCATTCTGAATCAAGACGCTTTTAAGAATACTGCGTAGCATTCCAATATTGGATCTAGATAAGTTTTCCTTGCATTGTTCTATAATAATATCCAATATACTAACTCGCTTCAGACAGTTTGTATCACCCAAAGCTACATAGTATTTGAAACTTCTTTTTTTTTTTTTCAAATTGAGTTGTACTTATTCGCAGAAATGAATAACACATTTTTATAGTTTCCGGTCACGGTTAATTACTGATTTAGAACCCATATCTAATGCGATTAAACTAACATATAAATCTATTTCATCTTGCAGTCACTTGTAGGATACAAAGTACAGTATTTATGAGAAGGGTTTTATAATAAAGGTTTTTGTTTATTCACTACAATCTGCTATATACCTATGTATTAACAAATTCAATAAACCAAGTAAGCCAGCCAGCCAGTCTTGTAAGGGGCTTACAATATCCTTGAGTAATTCATATATTACTTGAAATTTCAAGTGAATTCATATAATGAAACCTTAATTATTTTTTAAATTAAAGGAATCCCAATTATGCATTGTGTATAATAATAATTAACATATTGGTCTTAGATTATGTTTTGTATTAAGAGATATAATATAAACAACAAAACCAAGGACAGACTACATGTTTTTGCTTAAAAATTAATAGCTGTTGCGCCTTTTACAGTATAACTATTACAGTTGCAAGTGCACAGCACAACAAAACAATTGATGTGGACTTTATAGACACTGCCTATCTACACTATATTAATTTAAGAGTTGAAACAACCGAATATTATTTTAATCTGTTTTCAACATGTTTTTGCTTAAAAATTAATAGCTGTTGCGCCTTTTACAGTATAACTATTACAGTTGCAAGTGCACAGCACAACAAAACAATTGATGTGGACTTTATAGACACTGCCTATCTACACTATATTAATTTAAGAGTTGAAACAACCGAATATTATTTTAATCTGTTTTCAACTCTCCAATATTATTCATAATATAATTAACTGTCCATTTTACTATATACGTATACTATAACTAACTGTCGGTTCTCTTATCTGGATGCCTTATCGACCCGATATTACCATATAATAAATATTTACAAAAAGATCAAGTTAAATTTTCCATATAATAATATGACTGAGCTAGTATTAGAGTATTGTCAAGATCCACTATACGCACATATTTTAGTGCTATGTAATTACACTTTTTATAAACACCCTTTTATTTGTTGGTCTGTTTATAACTAATATTGTAATGGAAAGTAACTAATTTATCCAACTTCCAACTATCGTAGCTTTATAGAAATTGGCAACTTTATGTAGTTCTGATCAATACAACAATATGATACTGTCGAACTGATGTGATGATGGAGTCGAGAGATAGGCACTTGCCTATCATTGCCTATCATGAGGAATATCGTATCAAAATCGTGTTTGCACTTGTGAGAACAGTGTAATATTGAAAATCCCGATGAACCCTAAGACGGCATTTTGCAGCTTCCGCCTCCTTTTTTTTTTATACAAACGTGTTTTAACTATTAATTTTTCGACATTTAGAGGAGCTAGAACTTTAGATGTCATTTATCTTACACGTCAACCATTAATTTAAATAATGAATTCGCCATTTTAGATAACCATATAATTTTACTATTGGATCCATAATATGCGTAGATTTTCATATTTTCATATCTTTGAAACTTATTTTATAATTCCAATACAATATAATAATAATAAGACCTCAGTGTGCAAGTGCCAATGAGCTGATCCTTCCTTTTCAATTTTGTTTCTTAATATGCACGCGATTTACAAAATTAAATAAATTTTACTGACCTTATCACTGACTTACTAGTATGTTTATCCTCGTCGCCATTTGTAGTATGCACATATAAGAATTGACTCTGTGTACCGCTAGTAATAACTACCATATTATATGTCAGACACGTCTATCCATCACTGCGGTTATGGTAATACTATCCCCACTCTAAGTGTCCTGTACATGGTATATTCCGGCGGTAAGAGGCAATCAGTTGTCAAACACTACAGTTGGCTCTGCGACAACAATAACTTCAATTATTCAGCAGAGCACTGCGGACTTCTTGAAATTAATACATTTTTGTTAGTAGCAATATTTTTGGCTAAATATTAATTAGTGTCGACGCACCGCTTGCCATTACTTACCCTAAGTAATCCAACTATTCTAAGCGGTATACTTAGAGAGTGTGACCAAATCTATAGACAAGGATCAGATCAGCTTATTTACATGGTATGTATCAACCCTTCCTTTTGGCTTCGCCGAAGTCGGGTAAGCACCTACAGACATAATAGTGGATATATTACAGAATATAACGGGTGTAAAAAGAACACTCACTATAGCCTACGGATATGATTATACTACCTTTTCTCATTCTAGAAATGTTTTTTTTACAAAAATTAAAAAAAAAACCAGCTTTATTGTTATTTTTGCGACAAAAAAATAAAAAATGTTTTTTAAACAATATGTTTCCAAAATGATAATAGGTAGTATGTCAAAGTTATAGTGATTGTTCTTTTTGCACCCTATATTTTAAGTATTTCCTGTTACATAGATACCCAAATCAAAAAACCTCATAAAACCTTTTACATCAATAAAATAGAGTAAGTTTTGAAGTATTAAGATACGATATCAGTGACAAATGGTTTTAAAACGGTCGTCATATCACCGTCCATTTGAAAGTGTCTAGATTCTAAAATATATTCTTCATTTTAGTATTTTGAACATGAAAAATGTATATCGCGGCGCTCGTTTATCAAATACTCCCGATAGTGCCCGACACGAGTGCTGGACCCTACGACCCTAAGGGGCTGCCCACGTCAGTGGCGGACTTAGGTTACTATACACCATCTATAGACCTGACCACTGACATAGTGTCAAGTGTCAACTATAATATTGGCTTTAGGGCCGTTAGATAACTTTTACCTGTTGAATAAACATATGACTTTGACCTTTGTTCCATACAAAATCTGCTAAAGTCACATATTTATTCCTTAGATAAAAGTTATCTGACGATTGAAAAATCGGCCCTTAGAAAATTACCAGCTATAATTGGCTATTATTTTATTCCTCGATATTCTATTATAGTGATAGCAGCTGAGTGTAATACAGAATTAGAACGAAATACACACTACAAAAAATTCTTATTCCAATGTCAACTGAGTCTCAAACAAAATATAATTGGGAGCTTTGAATTCCAAAGAAATGATATTCTAAGCTAGACGCCAAAAAGCAGATGGAATATATAATGAGGGTGCTGTCATTTCGTACTTAGCGATTTCGTAAATTGTCGGGAACGAAACACGGGTCGTATATAAAGATTTTGTATACAGACAAATATTTTGTATACAGACAAATATTTTTGTACACAGTGTCATACTGTTGTGAACAGTATACCTATTACCTACATGTTGCAGTATTACAGTGTACGTTGTATGTATACAAAATACATTTTAACCGACTTCCAAAAAAAGGAGGAGGTTCTCAATTCGGCCTTTTTTATGTATGTACACCGATTACTCTGAGGTTAGTGATCCTATTTGCGTGTTTTTTTTTATTCGATGCAAAATAGCTGCCATTAGGTCCCATAAAAATTTTACATAGTTTGACGCTGTATTTTTTACCTGACTTCGGCGAAGCCAAAAGGAAGGGTAATGATTTTGGCAGTCTATGTATGTATGTATGTTTGTATGTATGTATTTATGTCCCCTCGTAGCGGTTAAACTACTGGTCCGTTTTTAATAAATAAGGTGTGAATCGATTCGTAGTATTCCCGCGAGTATCAGAGGCTATATAATTTTTCGAAAAATTTTGGATTTTGAAAATTATACCTCAAAAACTATCTCCAAAAAAATTTTATTAAGATAATTGTATCGTGTTTGGTATCAAAAGATAGGTCTTGGCAAGCACATTACAAATATGTATTTAAATTTTTAATTAATTATTATATTTTATTGTTCAATTCAAATAAACGTTTAATATGCGGTCGTACAAATAGTATCTAGGAGTTGTTTAGTTACTTTCTATGTGTTAATTTAACGTTAGTTTAGTGAAAATATAATGTTATAGTTTATGTGGAAACAGAAAAATGTAAAATAAAATAAAAGATTAAAAAACTATAACCCGACTTCGAAAAAAAGGGCTCTAAAAAGGCTGAAACAAGAAAATAATTCAATTTGAAATCCAGATATGCATAGGTACAGATATGGTCAAGGTAGAGCCATGGTCGTACCCGCTAAACAAATCTATAATATTCGTCTGCTGTTGAAATTTACAATCTCAATAGCGGGTACGACCACGGCTCTACCTTGACCATATCTGTACCTATGCGTATCTGGATTTCAAATTGAATTATTTTCTTGTTTCAGCCTTTTTAGAGCCCTTTTTTTCGAAGTCGGGTTATAGTTTTTTAATCTTTTATTTTATTAGTTGTTGAAGTCGGTTTTTTTAAACGTAGTTTCTTTTTATACAGTACAGTATATACAGTATATACAGTATATACAGATCACCGCAACAGCCATACAGCAGTGCCGGCAGGCGTCAGTCGGCTGATCATTGCATTTAATACGTTTCGTTATTCGCGGAATAATTCAGCTGATTGCAAAAGAAACATTTCATGTTGCTATAGTGTGTTATGTTGAACGTCTGTCCGGTGATGTTAAAACAATTGGGTCGCTTCGTTGCGCGCCAGGAACAATAATTTAATTAGCACTAAAAGAGAATACATTTTTTGCAACTTCATTATTTGACTACGGCTGCTGTGTTTTATTTCAATAAATGCAATTAGTTGCGCAATTTATAGCGCTTCATGGCTTACTTTTACCCCGCTACTGCTACTGCGTGTCCAAAGGGAACGAGTATAGCAGTATTAGCAAAAAATCAATCAATCGATCAATTATTTATTTGCTATAAAAGTGGTACAAAAGATGTTCAATACATAGATTACATTAAGAGCTGGCACTTTTAGCTAAACATTAGCATGCAAAATATTCTTATTTTAACTTTAAGAAGTCTATTTTTAATAACATGAATTATATGAATTATAAAAATTATATGAATTATAAAAAATAAAGAAAAAAAAGTTTATGTATGTAAGTGGACGTAGCACCTAAAGTACTGATCCGGTTTTAAAGCGAATGTTGTTAATAGATTCGTAATGACATATATTGTAAAATTTACGTAGGTTGGTTAGATTTTTTTATTTACTCTATTTATTCATTGTTAAGAATGTGAACGCGTCATATCAATGCACATCATTATCAGATACGAAATGGATATGAAATTTCGGATATTAAACTATTTCGGATTATCCGTTTGTTTCGGATAATTTCGGTTACGGATATTAAATTTTGGTTTCCTTTTTACAGTAGCAAACCTTTCGTTTCGGTCACGGATATTTTTTTTATATCGGATATCCGATAGTTTCCAATGTAAAATATACAATGTACTTGTTGGCAGTAAATGACAAGAGTGAGTTAAAGTACTTTACCGTCGTGAAGTTCATAGAATCAGCGCTAATACCCGCCGGAGTTAAGGTAATACTCGCCCGTCCGCCCCGCGCCGCCCTACTCCGCCCTACTCCGCCCGCCCAAACGGTGATCCGCTCACGGATTATGAAAAAACCGCTCGTGAACAAACAATACTATAAACAATGCGATAATGGCCGCCGAATAAAAAACTCACCTTACAAACACAGCATTTTTAAATGAGTTTTTTTGCGTAAAAATGTACACAGTAAAGCTTTTAAATAATAATATACTAGGTGGAGAAACGAGAAGGTATTACCATGTTCCTAGTACCATGAGTTTTATTTCTACATAATATTATACACCTATGGATATACTAATAAAAAAATACCCTATTAACAAAACGGATAAGTTATTCAATAGACGACCTCCGTAGCGCAGTGGTTAAGCGCGTTGGTGCTCGAACGAGAGGTCGCGGGTTCTAATCCCGCCGAGGGAACAAAAAAGTTTTCAGTGTTCCTGGGTCATGAATGTGTGTTAAATTTGTGTATAATATCATAAAAATCTTAAATATGTGTATAGTATAAAAGTATTAAATATATTTCCGTTGTCTGGTACCTGTAACACAAGTTCTTCGGATACTAAGCACGGGGCCAGATTGACGTGGTGTGAAGCGTCCATAGATATTATTATTATTATTATAATGTTGCCATCTCTGTCTGTAAGTGAATTTACCAACGTGTTACACTAAGACATTTAATAGGTTTTAATCTTATTATAAACTTTAATACTGATTGTAGTCTTTAGGTGTATTACCACAGTGATCTCCCTAGACCTACACAAAAGTTTAATAATTGGTTAATATTGAAAAAGTTTTTTGTGAACATACGGCTGTTGGCCCACGTGACACATGCTCGGGTCACGTCAGCTGACCCGGATCTGGGTCACGCGGGGTCAAGACGAGAACGGCGGGAAAAAATCGCGACAATCTGTTAGGGGATAAGCGCGAGACGTCCTCAGCCGTCCCCCGCCGCAGATGGCGCGCAAATTGTCACATTAGGTTGATATTTTTTACAACAACCGATTTGTAGTGCCAATTTCACCAGCGGTGGGGCTACTTCGGTACCCCCCGGAGACCCCCTACATATAGTATAGTATATAGCTCCCCTCACCGATTTCGATGTCGGTAGCCGATTTCATTGAAACCAGGCCAGCTACGCAGGAGTTATTTTATAGTGCCCAAGTGTGTGCGCAATACACAGAAGCACTCTCTCTTCCTTTTACTCTCATAACCCAGTGGGACGGTGAACCGACACGACTAGCGAGAGATCAGGCGCAGGACCTACTTTTTACATGCCCATCCGACGCATGGATCATCTTTCTTGTCAGACAATCAGGTGATCAGCCTGAATTGTCCTAACCAAACTGGAAAACAACATTTTTTGTTGTTCCAACGCGGGAATCGAACCCACGACCTCCGGGTCGAGAGCGAAGCTCTGAACCACTAGACCACGGAGGCGATACATAAAAGTATTGAATGTCAATTATTGACGATCTCCGTAGCGCAGTGGTTGAGTGCGATGGTCCTCGAGTGAGAGGTCGCGGGTTCGAAGGATCAAAAAGTTATTCAGATGTTGCTGGGTCATGTATGTGTATTAAATTTGTGTAATATAATATAATAAAAATCCTAAATATGTGTATATTATAAAAGTATTAAGTATATTTCCGTAACTTGGCCCGGTTGACGTTGTGTGAAGTGTCCATTATTATTATAATTATTGTATTGGCGCTGTCATTTCATACAATTATTATCATTCGATAACGTTACTTTTACGGAGCTTTCAAATGTCTAGGATTTATCTTACCGAGCTATTTTGTATCTATGCCGATTGCCGACGTCGTAATCTCTCTTAGAGAATTCGGGGTAAGATGAGTCTGAGTGGAGTATAATTGGGGCTCACGACATGTTTATTGTGAATTATCTGTTATGTGTTGTTGTGTGAACATTCACAACAGCACATTGACCCCCAGTGTCGACAGCTCGTAACTCCCAGCCCAGCAGCACGCGATAGCTTCACGCCTAGTGAGACAGGTAAGTCTGCGCCGCGCTGTCAGACAGTAACCTTTAAATACTGAATCGTATTACTAGCATTTGCGCGCCCGTAATTACAGTATCCCACGGTTACACAACATTTTTAAAATGTAGCCTTTGTGTCAGCTTCACGCATACTAAATTTTATTTTAATTGGTCCAACCGTTTGCGCGTGAAGAAGTAACGAAC
The DNA here is from genome assembly GCA_905187575.2 of Celastrina argiolus. Classification (NCBI taxonomy): domain Eukaryota; kingdom Metazoa; phylum Arthropoda; class Insecta; order Lepidoptera; family Lycaenidae; genus Celastrina; species Celastrina argiolus. The sequence goes on along the minus strand of LR994581.1, from coordinate 319,302 downwards.
ACACAAACAAACTTTCGCCTCTCCGCGGCCCGCGCTCCCGGAATAAAGTATTAGCTCGCGATATTACACCTTTGACGGAGCCGGATCAGATAGAGCTCTTTAGTATTGGGTAGGAGGTAGAACGACCGGGGGATATCCTGAAGCTTCCGACAGTTCGACTCTCAATAGCCCCCCTCATACAAATCGGATGATATTAGAATGCTTTTATATAAGCGAGCGAAGTAGGAAGCGTAACAACTTGTAACTATACCTACTTTTTTATTACTTATATATTTTTATAAAGGTTAAATTGTATGTACCTTTATGAACCTCCAAAAACCAGGTCTGTCCGGAGTGTAAGAAAAATATTAATAATGCTCGATTAATGCAAATAGTTATTTTATTACCTGTCTGTTTCCATGAAAAGTACATTTCAGTTCGTAATCAATAGTCTAGAGCAGTGTTTTTCAATCTTTTTGAACACGCGATCCTTTTAAAGGTTGAAAAATTCTGGCGACCCCCTTTTGCCATAGACAGCCAAAAAGTTAGTAGTTATTTATAAGACTACGTTTATACTTTTCTGTTTTGGTATCAATATGAATTATGAAGACATAGAGAAGACCAACTTTGAAAGTAAGGCTGCGTGCGGCTTTGATTTGGATGCCACCTTGCTTCTTTTCTATTTGCCGGTGACCCCCCAAGTGAGGCCAAGTTTCCATGATGCGGAGCGGGGCGGAGAGGAGCTTTGCGGTGCCTTAATTGACCAATCACTATGCTCGTGCTGTTTCCGTGGAAACGAAGCGGAGATTTCGAGCATAGTGATTGGTCAATTCGGGCACCGCAAGCTCCTCTCCGCCCCGCTCCGCGTCAGTGGAAACGCAGCTTTAGGTTTCGCGAACCCTCTATAAGTCGCGACCCACAGATTGAAGAACACTGGTTTAGAGTCTAGCGGAGTACTGGAGGTACAGTCAGAACTAACAGCTTCCAGCCATCAATAACCCGCGTGTTGCATCGCGCATAGTAAATACTACAATCCCCGGCTATTTGTCTCCGCCCGGACTTGACTGAGACTTAATCGGCTACTCAGTTTGTGTCTGCTATAGTCTGCTCAGTATACTGTGACCGATGGTTCTAGTGTAACTGTAGCCCGTTACAACTGTCCTATTTTTTTTACTTTAGTAGTAGAGTAAAACTTAAAACAAATTATATTATGCATAAAACAAATAGTTAGACAATATAAAATTATTGTATATGAGGTGTAAAATAAATGAGTGATAATATTTTAGGGTACGTGCCTCCTATGTAGAGTATACTGTGAAAGTACCAGCGCTGAAAGGCTTACTTTCATGCTTCTATGAGAAATGCCCCAACATCATAAATTTACCCATACAATAATTAAAAAAAAAATACCTCGTTCATCGCTGGTACTTTCACAGCAAACTCGATATACGGGACCCATACACATCCTAAGGTATTATCACTCATTATTATTATAGCCTGTATAATTAAATATTGATAATCGGGCTAATACCTAACAGTATTGCATAAATTGTGTTTATTAAACTAATATAGAGAAACATAATAACATTTTTCTGCGCAACAACACGCGCTCTCGTGAGACTGAAAATGTTACGAATGTTTTTATTACATTCTCTGAGCGTTACATTATGTATTATATTATATTACACTATTAATATTGCATTACGTTGTATTTTCGTTTACGGGAAAATGGAACAAATTGTCCTAGAACTGGGCCTCGTCCATCCTGCTCATGTAAATGTGATTTAGCGCGCGTGTGAGCGGGATAGACTAATACTCGAAACTAAAATCGAGGCATGAGAATTAGGGCCCTGATCATTAATCGAACCCATGAACCATCTGCCGCGTCTGAAAATAATTTAAATTATAGACACTAGCAATCTCCAGGCAGTGATATAAAACTATTACACTCAGCCATCGATCAACCGCCTGTGATAAATCGGCGTCGTTTGTGTCAATTAACTAACTAATAGTAGACGTCGGCGGGAAATTGATGACGGGCGCGAGACGGTCCGCCCGACGTCCTGACAGACAATACCTACCTACTTTATAGAACCTTCCCGGGACACTGCTGGGTGCGAGTTTTTGTCAGTTCTCCTGTCTTCATGAGTTGTAGGAATATCGAGACAACTGCTAGCGGAAAACTGGCTATTAGTTAGTTAGTTACTAACGATTCATGTTAGTGTTAACGGCTTGTTAAATTATCATGCCTTCTCATTCGTTGATAGGAATTACGATAGGAACAACATGATATTTAACGAAGGATTAACTTTAACATTGCTTGGTGAAACACCCTAAAAAGGACAAATAATACCAAAACATTTACAGTTCGATTCCCATTACCTCAGTAATTTGGTTTGAAATTTATAAAATATAGTTTTTTTAGCTGAATTTAAAAGACTTTCAATAGATACTCGTGATCGACGGCTGTGCAAATACGGTGCAGTACTGGTATATTTGTAGTGCCGTATTGTGCCGACTCCCGGTACTGTGCCGGCGGGTGCTTATTTGTTGTGTCTACTGTACATACTCTTACAGAATCCGCACTGTGTACTGTACTATTTGTTCGTCCCGGATCGTAGCCCGCAGAACACTAAGATGTGACGTCACCTAGTTCGTTCATTGTCTTTATACGATGTTAAGATGCAATTTTATTCTTTGCGGTGGACAATTAACGCTACTACGAGTATCATAATACCATATCATCAGAATCGCGCTATCGAAGGTTTGACAAAAACTAATACTGTGGGCTTCGGTCTGACCGGGTACCTCGCTCGATCGGACATGTCCGTTTGGGAGGCCTACTTCCCGCACTTTATTGTAAACGAAAATACAACATTATATTTCCATTTGTATCATAAAATAAAAGTTTAAAAAACTATATAACCCGACTTCGCAAAAAAGGCCTCTAAAAAGGCTGAAACAAGAAAATAATTCAATTTGAAATCCAGATATGTATAGGTACAAAAATGGTCAAGAGCCTGGTCGCACCGGCTATTGGGATTGAATATTGCAACAGCAGACGAATATCATGATTTTTCAAGCTCATTTTTATAACGTATTTTGGTGTGAGCTGACGCCTGACGCTTAGATTTATTTAGCGGTCGATTATCACCTCATTTAATAATCTCGGACTAGCAGTTTAGCCGCTGCGAAGGAACAAACATACATAGACAGCCAAATCATTACCGTTCCTTTTGGCTTCGCCGCAGTCGGACAACATAGCAGTAAGGAAATACAACGATACATCGATTTGATAATTTGATTATTATAAGGTGACGTCGATAGTCATTTATTAAAAAATCTAATTTTAACTTTCTACAATGAGATCTGCGTCGTACACCATGGAGTTAATATAACAATGGTCGCCACTAATACGAGTACTTACCATTGAATACAAGCGCCTGTGCGGATCAGCAGAGATTGTAACTCGCCCGCTGCAGGAGGACGAGGCTTCGACTGCGGCAGCCCACAGACAAAGCTCGGGCTCTGATTCAAGATGGCATCGCTATTTATCGCTTACGAAGTTTGATAGTAAAATATATGGGATTTGACATAAGCTTCGCTAAATGACGAATGATTTCGTATGTCATTTAGCGAAGTTTATGTCAAATCCCATTCATTTTGTTTTCGAACTTCGTAAGCGATAAATAGCGATGAGATCTTGAATCAGGGCCCTGGACTTGTAATGACTCACTATTGTATAGGTCTGGTCATAATGTGAGGCTATTTGTAGCTTTAACTGTTTAGTATAATTCTAATGAAGCTTGTCAGTCATTTCAGGGTCAGCTCACACCCAGACACAACGCAGCACGGCCTCTTAAATATAATAAAAAAGCCTTTTATTCCTTACAACAAAAAACATGCTGTGACTTAACTTACAAAAAATACTGTCTAATACATACACTAAAATTCAACTTAAATCTATGTAAAGAAATATAATATATTAAACATTTTTTTACATTATAATATTATTATTATTTGCAAGGACCCCTCCGCAGGTGAAGGCCTCCTCCAAGGAATGCCACTTATCTCTGTCTCTAGGAATTAGCATCCAGTTCGGTCCAGCCGTTTTAATAAGGTCGTCCGACCATCTCAGTAGTGGTCTTCCTCAGTAGCTTAAAGATAGCGAATAAAAATTCAACTTTACTCACTACACAAAAATATACTTGTGAAAAGGTACTGTATGTTCAGTTTCATGGCATTGCGCGTCTTAGCTCAAAATTAAATCTTGGAATATGTAACGTGTTGTGTAGGGAATAGATTTTGAATAACGCGCTGCGTCTCGGTATGAATCGACAAAAACAATCTCAAACCCAACCTCACCTTGAGAACCTATTTGACAGATAAAACTACGTTTCGTTTCACTTTTAAAAGTGAACAACTTTGTTAATGTTACATAGTACTTTAATTTATTTTCTTTTTATACCGTTATATTCATATTATAGATCACAGGAAACAATAAAATAAGTATAATGTATATTTTTATAATCTTTATTTTTACGTTTTAAGAAAGAAAAAAATTTAAGTATATAAAATAAGTAAAATTCTTTATTTTAAAAAGGGAAACGAAACGTTTTTTTATCTGTCAAATAGGTTCTCGAGGTGAGGTTGGGTTTGAGATTGTTTTATTTATACGGGCCTAAGAACCTTCGGAGAAGAGGTAATAAGCAATAACACTAGGCAATTATGATAACAAACACAAATGTCACTATTATGGTAATACTCTTGGCCCTTTGTTGGAGACATTAAGTTCTTACATTTCGCAAATGGACCACAGCCGTAAGATTTTACAAGCGCGGGTCAGATTACCTTAATTACCTCGCAAGTCGCGTCCGGGGGGGGGGGGGTGCGGGTCGCGGCGGGAGGGGGGAGGGGGAGGTCAGTCACCGGGATCGAACAATGCACATAAATATCGCGGGTTGAGGTCGCGCCGCATCTGATACGAGAACAGTTATAATTATGGGATATCGACCTTATTCGGGAGATCGCTGCACACGACACTTCAGGGGTCTTACTCTCAAATCTGATTCGATTTTGATTTAGATTCGACCGTACCGCGTAACTCCGAATAAATTGACGTTTGTTTATTTTGATTGATATGGTCGGTAGTACAAAAAGTTACGATCTAACGATTTACTTTATCCTGGTTAGTTTCAAAGCAATCCACCAAATAAAACACCCAAAAGCTGTTGAGATTGAACTGATTCGATTCTCCATTATGTCGGAAGTAAGCCTTCTGACTCGATCTGCTGCGAGAACTGATGGACAGCCCGGGAGCGATATCAGGCGTATTGCGTAGTCATTGGAACTACTGTGTAGTAACTATTCAGGTACATGTGCTACTGCTGAGTAGCTGTACAACCCGTCATCATAATAATAATAATATATTAATAATACACTAAATACTTACACCTACGGTACATTCAATAACATAAAATAATAATAATGCCCATATCTGAGTCATTCATGCGGAATATAGCCTGTATTATTATATATAACATATATATTTATTATGAATTATTCAAAATATAATATAATAATAATATCTATGGACACTTCACACCACGTGAATCTCACCCGTGCAGAATATCTTAATACTTTTATACTATACACATATTTAAGATTTTTATTATTAGCTGACCCGTCCCACTTCGGTCGTGCATACAAACCGTTTAAACCTTCCCTGGATTTCCAAGAATATTTCAATTCTAAAAATAGCCGTGCCGTGTGGTGACGGCATTAGAATACAATTATCACCACCCCCGATACTATCCTAGGGGAGTCGTAAGAGGCGACTAAAAGGAAACACACACACATAACAACAACTAGTGTGAGAGAAGGAAAACTCGAAACAAAACCCTGTACCAACCCGTCTAGCCAGCGTGGTACCAGTAGGCTAAACTTTCCTCCAAATGATTATGCACCAGAAAACCAGGCCCCTAGTCCCCGGCGGCCCCGCTATTCCTGGCTACGGTAGCGGCCACGGTAACGGCGGGGCGGGGGGTGCTAAGAATCCCCGGAAGAGATCCGGCTACCACCCCCCTTCTAAACGACAACTGGCCCTGGTAACACACAACGTGCGCACTTTGAGGTTGGACGAGAAGCTCGTAGAGCTGGAAGAGGAGATGAACAAGTTGCACTGGGACATTATTGGTTTATCGGAGATCCGAAGAGAGGGCGAGGATACGATAACCTTACAGTCCGGCCACTTGTTCTACTACCGGGAGGGAGAACAGAAGTCCCAAGGTGGTGTTGGGTTTATCGTCCACAAATCTCTCATCAACAACATTGTGTCCATCGAGAGTATGTCAAATAGGGTTGCATACCTTGTACTGAGAATCTCAAAACGATATTCGTTGAAGATTGTACAGGTATACGCCCCATCGTCAACACATTCAGACGATGAAGTAGAAGCTACGTATGAGGACGTCAGTAGGGCCATACGTAGCCCTAAAACACACTTCACAGTTGTTATGGGAGATTTCAATGCGAAGCTGGGCTGCAGAAGCGATGATGAGCTGAAAGTGGGGCCATTTGGATTTGGGCAGAGGAATCCTAGCGGACTTTATGGAGAAAGAAGGACTCTTCATGATGAATTCTTTCTTCCAAAAGCCGCCGCAGAGGAAATGGACCTGGTTGAGTCCCGACGGTGTAACTAGAAACGAGATTGACTTCATTATGAGCACCAAGCGGCAGATATTCAACGATGTCTCTGTGATCAACAGGGTTAAGACCGGAAGTGATCACCGAATCGTCAGAGGCATGTTGAATATCAACGTCAAACTTGAGAGATCGCGTCTGATGAAGTCTACGCTCCGACCGTCGAATGCCCATATCCAAAACCCCGAGAGCTTTCAACTTGAACTGTCAAATCGCTTCCAATGGCTAGACAGCTGCGCATCAGTGGACGATATAAATAGCAGGCTGGTAGAAACTGTCCATACGGTGGGGTCAAAATTTTTCAAGACCCACCGTACAAATAGACCTCAGAAACTATCCGACCAAACCCGGAACCTCATGGCTAGTCGACGTTCAATGACGCTCCAAACTTCGAGTGACGCTGAGTCATATAGGCAGCTCAATAGACAGATTACGAAGTCCTTGCGACACGATATCCGTTCTTTTAATACCCAGCGTATTAAAGAGACAATAGAGCGGAACCAAGGCTCCAAAGTGTTTGCAAGAGACGTATCTATTGGGCGAAGCCAGTTGACAAAGCTGAAGACCGAAGATGGACGCGTAACGTCAAATAAGTCCGAGGTACTACGGGAGATAGAAAGGTTCTATGGACAGCTGTATACCTCGGTCTCAGCTGAACCTGCTAGTTTAGCTGCAGACCCAAGAGCCAGGCTAACACGACACTATACCGAAGACATCCCGGACATCAGCCTGTACGAGATTAGGGTAGCTCTCAAACAGCTTAAGAACAACAAGGCTCCGGGCGAGGATGGAATCACTACAGAGCTTCTGAAAGCGGGCGGCACGCCGGTACTAAAAGTCCTTCAGAAACTCTTCAATTCCTCCTTACTCGATGGGAAAACGCCAGAGGCATGGAACAGGGGTGTTGTGGTCCTGTTCTTCAAAAAAGGCGACAAAACCTTACTGAAGAACTATAGGCCCATAACACTGCTGAGCCATGTCTACAAGCTGTTTTCGAGAGTTATCACGATGCGTCTCGAACGCAGGCTGGATGACTTTCAGCCTACCGAACAAGCCGGTATCCGAAAAGGCTATAGTACCATAGACCACATACATACGCTGCGGCAGATTATACAGAAGACCGAAGAGTATAATCGGCCATTATGCTTGGCGTTTGTGGACTATGAGAAAGCCTTTGATTCCGTCGAAATATGGGCGGTCCTTAGATCTCTCCATCGTTGCCGTATTGACTTTCGGTATATCGAAGTGTTGAAGTGTTTGTATAATAACGCCACCATGTCAGTCCGAGTACAGGAGCACTGCACGAAGGATATCCCTTTAAAGAGAGGAGTAAGACAGGGGGATATCATATCCCCGAAACTGTTTACCGCTGCTCTGGAGGATTCCTTCAAGCTCCTGGAATGGCAAGGACTTGGCATCAACATCAATGGCGAATACATCACTCACCTTCGATTTGCCGACGACATAGTAGTCATGGCAGAATCGCTAGAAGATTTGGGGCGCATGCTCGGTGGCCTCAATAGAGTTTCTCAACAAGTGGGTCTTAAAATGAACATGGACAAAACAAAGATCATGCACAATGTCCATGTTGCACCCACCGCACTAACTGTTGAGAGCTCTACTCTTGAAGTGGTTGACGAATATATATACCTAGGGCAGGCTGTCCGATTAGGTAGGTCCAACTTTAAGAGAGAGGTCAGTAGACGGATCCAGCTCGGCTGGGCAGCGTTCGGTAAATTACGCAACGTCTTCTCGTCCAAAATACCTCAGTGCCTTAAGACAAAGGTATACAACCAATGTGTGTTACCAGTGATGACTTACGGTTCTGAGACGTGGTGCTTCACGAAGGATCTTTTCAAAAGGCTCAATGCCGCTCAGCGTGCTATGGAGAGGGCAATGCTCGGTATTTCTCTACGTGATCGAATCAGAAATGAGGAGATCCGTAGAAGAACTAAGGTTGCTGACATTGCCCGTAGGATCAGTCAGCTGAAGTGGCAATGGGCCGACCACATAGCACGAAGATTGGACGGTCGATGGGGCAAAAAGATCCTAGAGTGGAGGCCACGTACTGGCAAGCGCAGTGTGGGACGGCCACCTACCAGATGGACCGACGACCTGGTGAAAACTGCCGGGTCACGTTGGATGCAGGTGGCAATGGACCGGTCGCACTGGAAATGTATTGGAGAGGCCTATATCCAGCAGTGGACAAAATAAAAGGCTGAAACGACGAAACGACGAAAAATAGCCGAATCGGTTCAGCCGTTCTCGAGTTTTAGCGAGACTAACGAACAGCAATTTATTTTTATATATATAAGATACACTAATTATACATAAATAGAGATTCATGACAAGAACCGATTATTATTAAATTTGATGTGGAAACAGAAAAATATTGAATAAAAAAAAGATTAAAAACCTATATCCCGACTTCGCAACAAATGGGTCTAAAAGTCTGAAACAAGAAAATAATTCAATTTGAAATCCAGAAATGCATAGGTACAAAAATGGTCAAGGTAGAGCCGGCATCATTACGAATCGATTGACACTTCATTTCTTAAAATGAGATTGGCGTTTAGCTTCTGTGAGGTCGCACCCGCTATTGGACTCCAGACTTAATTTTTTTTTACCGTATTTCGGTGTGAACTAATACTTAGATTTTATTAGCGGGTACGACCACGGCTCTACCTTGACCATATCTGTACCTATGCATTTCTGGATTTCAAATTGAATTATTTTCTTGTTTCAGACTTTTTAGAACCATTTGTTGCGAAGTCGGGTTATAGGTTTTTAATCTTTTTTTTATTCAATATTTTTCTGTTTCCACATCAAATTTAATAATTATTATATTTTTATTTAATTGTCCATTACATAGAAAGTATCAACTCCTAGATATTACTTGTACGTCCGCATTTTAAAACTTTATTTTAAATTTAACAATAAAATATAATAATAAATATAAATACATATTCGTAATGTACTTGCCAATACCTATCTTTTGATACCAAACACGAGACAAATATCTTAATTAATTTTTTTTGGAGATAGTTTTTGAGGCATAATTTTCAAAGGCCAAAATTTTTCAAAAAATTATATAGCCTATGTTACCCGCGTTTTTAATACGAATCGATTGACACCTCATTCATCAAAATCGGACCAGTAGTTTAGCCGCTACGAGGGAACATACATACATACATACATACATACATAGACAGCCAAAATCATTACCCTTCCTTTTGGCTTCGCCGAAGTCGGGTAAAAAAAACAAAAAACATCATGATATTCTACATGTAGCATGTAGAGTGCTGTCATAAAAGAATTGTTCACTGCGTTTATGAAAACGATAACTTTACCAATCGTTCAATTTTAATGCAATAATTTAAATTCTCATTTCCATAAAAGTGTTATTAAAACAATACTCATAATATAACACTAATTACCAGCACGATGATCATATTATACGAGTTTATGGTAGTTCACAGTAATTGATACACATTTATACAGTAATGCCGCGGTTCAGTAACCTATCCCAAAGAATAGATAGATTGCCAAACTGTTTGCTTACTTTACCCGTTAAGTACTGGAATCGGGCGTTACTTTGCGGAAATCCATAGCATAAAATTTTAATATATTATAATCTAGCAATATCCCGCGAAAAAAATATTGAAAAAGACAAAGACAACGTAAACCGTTGTCACTTTGTATGGCGATCTATCCTTTCTCATAGATAGATAACTTATTGAAACGCGCAGTAAAGTGACTTCATGCCATGGACGAAACGGACATGACATTTCGGATACGGATATGGATATTAAATTATTTCGGATTATCCGTTTGTTTCGGATAATTTCGGTTACGGATATTAAATTTTGCATTTAAGTTTTTCCTTTTTACAGTAGCAAAACTTTTATTTCGGATTCGGTTACGGTTACGGATAATATTTTATATCGAAAATCCTATAGTTTCGGTTGCAGTTACTGAGCTCCCAAACATCCCTGCTTCATACTATACACCACGCGAATGTCGGCAGGCATACATAAGCGTCATTTTAATCCATCTTCTCAAATCACAATTCAAAACTACGCAATGTCACCGTGCGCCATCCGCCGAGACGTGGTCACATTTTACTAATATTTTTAAGATTGGAGATCTCCAATCTCCATACTTTTTTGAGATTTCACTAATTGTGTAGTGAAAGTTCAATTTTAAATATAAGTTCACAAGCACATACAGTTCACAATGAACTTATATCGTCTGTAATAATTAAAGTTACATTTAAAATTGTTACCTTAATACTATAGCACTGCGTCCCGTGTCGGTGTAAACAGACGCTAATAGTCAGGTGTTATGTAGTGTGTACAGCTGCTGATTAATGTGTAGTACCATGTAGTATGTAGTGTATAGTACCATGTAGTATGTAGTGTGTAGTATGTGGCACCTGGCGCGTGTCGTGTCATCGGGGGCGAAGTTTGTGAAGACGCCGCACGTCGCACGCCGGTAATTGATGGAGATTGGAGACCGAACTTCGACGTGTACAGAGGTGTAGGTGTAGGAGTAGGAGTAGGTAGCCGACCTACCTACGCATCTACTGTGCTCCGTTCCGATACCATTTATGTACATTAACAAAACATTTTATTCAGAATAAATTTTAACAAAATGTTTTCTGAACGTCGTGTCTATGTGCCTACCACCGGTTCGGGAACTAGCCCAGTGAAAAGAACCGGCGTAAGAAACTCGCTTGGGTCCATCTTTAACCAAAGAGATGGAAAATTGCTCTTTTCATATAATGTCAAATATCAATATATCAATATATCGCCCTAGATTTGCTGGACCCGTTTCTTAACATTTACTTCTGCACTAGGACGCCTAAAAAAGGAAGTCACCGCATCGGCTGTAAACGTGATAGGAGACTTAACGGTAATGGTAAACGTAAAAGGTATATATTTTTTTTAATAATAATATCTATGGTATGCTTTACACCACGTCAATCTGGTCCCATGCTACGTATCCAAAGAACTTGTGTTACAGCTTACAGGTACAAGACAACAGAAATATATATAATACTTTTAGTAGTACATATTTAAGATTTTTATTGTATAATACACAAATTTAATACACATTCATGACCCAGGAACATTGAAAACTTTTTGTTCCCTCGGCGGGATTCAAAACCGTGAACTCTCGTTCACCAACGCGCTCAACCACTGCGCTACCGAGGTCGTCAATTCACTATAGTAAATTACTTGAAGGCGATGTGTGGGATTAATTATACGAGAAAAGTGTATCGGGTTTTGTCCTCGCTAATCCTAAATTAGTCAATATCTCTTACTTCCTGATCTTAATATGTTATTACAAGTCCATCTTAATAAATCGATAATTTTCTTTCACGAATTACGTTTTTTCTCGACTGGGCAATAGGCACAATTTACAAATTAGGGGCAAATAGGCTAAGATGATAATCGCAAGTGCTGTTGAATCATTCGTTGTGGTCCCTTTTGTTTTAATATCTTGAGGCGTAGCAAGATGTAAAAGTGGCCGACCAGGAACGTCGTCGATGGTACAAAAGAAGATCATTATAACACTCCATATAATTTTAACTGATTATTAAATTATAGTCTTGTTCTTGTAGCTTAAAGTTACTTACTTATTATTTTCTTGTCTATAGTATGTTTGGTTCTCTGTAACAGGTATTCCTGTGTGTGACGGTGCGAGGGAACAGAGTGATGGCTCATCAAACTTGCACGTCACAGAGTGCACACGTCACACGTCACAAACGTCACGGCACAGCGTCACATGCAGTCTATCCGATGCATTAGCCAATTACGTAGCTTCGCCCATATTTTTGCTGGATATTAAAAGTACTGTCGGAGTGATATTATATAAATCGAAATATTTGATATGAAAGTAATATTGGTCGGAACTCGCGCGGGCTATGAAATCTATGAACATTAAATGCTAAGTTTTATTAATAGCGAAAGGATTAATTTTGTCAGAAATACCCATTATCCTAAACTCGCGAAGTGAATTCAATTGTTTTTACCGTTCGGATTTATAGTCAATAGATCCGATCTAAACACTCGAGGGTCCCGCTCCCGTGATGTATTCGGGTGATATCTCCTGCTGTTCAGACAAAGCTAAGCGAACTCACAATAATAATAATATAATAATAATATCTATGGACGCTTCACACCACGTCAATCTGGCCCTGTGCTAAGTATCCGAAGAACTTGTGTTACAGGTACCAGACAACGGAAATATATTTAATACTTTTATACTATGCACATATTTAAGATTTTTATTATATTATACACAAATTTAATACACATCCATGACCCAGGAACATTGAAAACTTTTTGTTCCCTCGGCGGGATTCGAACCCGCGACCTTTCGTTCGAGCGCCAACGCGCTCAACCAACTGCGCTACGGAGGTCGTCAAAAAAGAGAATGAATGGGCGAACTCTCACAACAATAGCTCCCGTACTGATTTGGACACACAAAAGCAGACCAGCTGTAACACAGGTCTTATTTTATACTAGCTGTGCCCGCGACTTCGTTCGCGTGGTTTTTGAGTGAATTAAACGGTTTATACAGCGCACGCAACGAAAGTCCCGAAATGTGAATAATTTTCCCCGGTTTTGCAACATTTCTCACTGACGCTTCGCAGCGTAATGTTACATAGCCTAAAGCCTACCTCTAAAAAAGTACTATCCAACAAAAAAATAATTTTTCAATTCAGGCTTCAACAAACAAACTAACTCTTCCGATTTATAATATTAGTATAGATAGCCCCAGTGCTTAACTCTCGTAAACCGATGGAATAGGATGTCCGACATTGACTAGCGAGAGATCAGTCGCAGGACTTTTTAATGTTCATCCGACGCGTGGATCCAATTTCCTAACTTTTCACAAATTTTCTTTCTCTTTTTGCGTGTAACATCACATCTAACAAACGACTTGATGACTTCGAAGACCTGAACCGATTTCCACCAAACATTACCTTTCAAACAAAAAAAAACCGCATTAAAATCGGATCATCCGTTTGGGAACTACGATGCCACATACGGACACATACACATTTAGACAGACACGTCAAACTTGTAACACTCCGTCGTTTTTGCATCGGGGGTTAAATAAACGCTAAAGAAGGCTTCACAGGACAACGCGAAACAAAAACTCCAGAACAGAACGTTCGCCGGAATTGTTATTAAAAATTCAGAAGCTGCTGTAATCGTCTTCAACTTATACTGCTAGGTTTTACCCGCTACTCCCGGACAGTACTGTAGAAGTTGGAACGGTACTTGTTAGGGGATAAATTGTGTATGTTTTTATCAGAGCCTATTCTGCTTCTACAAGGTGTAAAATAAATGAGTGATAATACTTAAGGGTGTGTATGTGCCTCCTATGTAGAGTATACTGTGAAAGTACCAGCGCTGAAAGACTTTTGACTTTCACGTTTGTATGAGAAATGCCACAACATCATAAATTTTCTCATTCAATTATTTAAAACAAATGCCTTTTTCAGCGCTGGTACTTTCACAGTAAACTCTGTGACCCATACACACTCTAAAGTATTATCACTCACTAATATTATAACCTGTATAGAAATAGAAAGAGTAACGAACTTCCAGCCATACGTCCTATTATATTTTTACTTGTATAATAGTAGTACTAGAATCACTAGTGATTACTATTACTAGGCTTTTATGATAATAATAGCTCCCCTCACCGATTTCGATGTCGGTAGCCGATTTCATTGAAACCAGGCCAGCTACGCAGGAGTTATTTTATAGTGCCCAAGTGTATGCGCAATACACAGAAGCACTCTCTCTTCCTTTTACTCTCATAACCCAGTGGGACGGTAAACCGACACGACTAGCGAGAGATCAGGCGCAGGACCGACTTTTTACATGCCCATCCGACGCATGGATCATCTTTCTTGTCAGACAATCAGGTGATCAGCCTGAATTGTCCTAACCAAACTTGAAAACAACATTATTTGTCGTTCCAACGCGGGAATCGAACCCACGACCTCCGGGTCGAGAGCGAAGCTCTGAATCACTAGACCACGGAGGCGATCAAGGCTTTTATGAGCTTGGGTTCTGTGTATGTATTTAAGAGAATTTCGTATCAAGTACCAAAGGCAATGCAATTAAGATTGTATTTTAAATTGAAACTAACTTATTAATACGTATCAAGATCGTACGTAATCCTCAAATTTAATTTGAGAAGTCACCAGTCTGAGCTAAGTTTATACCGGAGAAGCAAATTACTATCAAAATTAATTGCTCCCGAGAGGATTAACATTGCTATTAGAGCAAACAATCCAGCTGGAATTTTATTCGGCGGGCAATATAATACACGCGCGTGGAGTTAAATGCGTAGAACAAAAAGGTTCGAGTGCTCGTATGGGGCGAATGGGGTATTATGGGGTATATGGGGCGAAATCTCGATCGGCCATTTCCATAAGTGGGTAACGAGGCACGACGAGAGTTCCTCTTATTAGCATAAACACGGCGACCGCGCGAGATTACATTCGACTGCGGCGTCTCAGATATTTACGCATAATTTGCCGCCAGATACATGCTCCAAATCTGGGCTGTTAGGTTAGGTTAGCTCCGCGACCGTAACCGAAACTGTCGGATATCCGATACTAAAAATATCCATAACCGTAACCGAATCCGAAATATAAGTTTTGCTACTGTAAATATGAAATATCCGTAACCGAAATTATCAGAAACAAACGGATAATCCGTATCCGAAATTTCATATCCATTTCATCTCTGCTCCAAATAGCGCGTCGTGATTACGTATCGATTATTTCACACAAAACGTGTGTGCTAGTCACTGGCGTGGAGCAGCTGACAACTTGTATGGCATCGAAATTTTCCCGCATTCCCGCCTTGGAACAACAAAAAATGTTGTTTTCGAGTTTGGTTAGGACAATGCAGGCCGATCACCTGATTATCTGACAAGAAAGATGATCCATACGTCGGATGGGCCTGTAAAAAGGCGGTCCTGCGCCTGTTCTCTCGCCAGTTGTGTCGGATTATCGTTCCACTGGGTTACGAGAGTAAAAGGAAGAGAGAGAGTGTCTTTGTGTATTGCGCACACACTTGGGGAATAAAAAATAACTCCGGCGTAGCTTTAAATGAAATCGGCTACGGACACCGAAATCGGTGATGGGAGCTATTATTATTATGCTGGAATTTAATTGGGCGAGCTGTATGAAGTCCCGCGAGCGCGCTCATCTGTATACACTGGAGCTCTTCAATTTATTCTGACACACTTTTTGAGTATTCATAAATATGTTATACAAGTAAACTAACTCCACCCGCGGTGGTACATGAATTAAATTAGACACAAATCCTAACATGAATGAAGGTTCAAACCTTTAGTGTGTTGAGATAAAAGAGAACATAATAATATGGACGTCCCATGATATCTACTTGCTATACATCTAGAAGACGTGTGTATATTATTACATTTTGTTATCTGAAAGCGTGCAGTCTTTCGAGTTGCGGAACAAACAAAGAAGCGTTGATTTATTAACGATGTTAATCACTCCCGGTTTCGGTAGCTACACATACTTATTTTATACCCAAGTGTGTGCGCACTACACACACTATCCTCCCCCATATTGTTTTCTAACTTCGTAAGTGATAATATCGATGGCACCTTGAATCTTTTTACATCATCTTATATTCATCATAATCATATTTCTTACACCAGTTGTTTCGCGTTTGAACACGATCTAACCCACGTCCTCCTGAGTCCGGCGCCAAGGTCTAATCCCCTGGGTCACAGTCGATAACTTTGTGATAAATAATTTTATAACCAACGCGGAAATGGGATACAGAGAGAAAACAATTTAACTGTTAGTAAAGGTACTGTTGTTGTCGTTGAGGTTTGAGGCTTGAGGCCCAGGGACAGCTCCAAGAGAGAGCGGCTGACCGATACAATGTTGACTCCATGTAAACGAGCAACATAACAACGGCAACATATCAGGTGACAACCGCAGCCGGAAGCGTGGCGTGGGACAGACGAGTGTCGCGCCAGCACCTACCCGCCAGCTACTTGCACGCTACACTACATATTTATTACTTACACGAGCTGCGGAGGAATAAATACTCTACTTATACGCTTCTTAGGCCCCTATGTGCTACCCCGTGTTAGAAAGTAAACCTAGAGTTAGCTTCTAAATATACAGGAGAGTTATAGAGTTATGAAATAACTCTGGGTATACATTAGCGACCAGCAACTAGCAGCCTTAACCAGCAGCAAGCACTCGTTTCCTGACACATAAAAATCTCTTCGATGTTAGGCTGGGAACATACGCTCCGTAATCTAAAAGTCCGACAAAATTACTGCACTAAAAATCTGGGCTTATACAAGTTACAACAGAGTTGAAAATTGTACATAGCTATGAGTATCTAGTTGTCAAATTTGACATTGACATTTGACAACTGGTGTGTTTAATATTGGACTCTATTGTATTAGCCTAAAGCCCTACTTTGAGATCTCTGAATTTCCTCTGGAACATAAAACTGGCGTTGTCTAACATCTTGCCTTCATATAAAATAAACTTGCAAGTTACCAATGATAATATATGTTAAATTATAGAACAATTGCAGATGTTTTGCGCTTAATAAGTTGTGTGACTCTAGTCATTACAGAATTTAACTAGGTGCTCGGTGCTCGGCGCTAACGATTGCCAATTGATCGAATAACGTCGAACAGCCGAATTCACATTCGTTCCTGCGAGCTGTTAAAAGTTCGCGATCTCAGACAACTCGTAGTTCGTACCGCGCCAGCGTATTGAACAGCTAACTACTCTTCACAGGTTGTACAACACTTTGTAACTATCTCAATGTTGTGAAGAATTCGCGTTTCATTATCGTTACATTATGTTTTACCGAAATGTAAGTAAATACGTAAATAAAGATTTTTGAGTACGTTCGGTACGTAGAGAAAAAACTCTTGATTTACGAGTGTTGTGCGAACGATAGTATGATAGGCCCAGTTAAAATGTATGTGGAGGAAGACGTGCAGAAAGATAATTTCAGCAACTACTACCTCAGTAGGCAGAGCAGGAACATTTGAAAGCTCCGTAAAATAACGTAAACGAATAATAATTGTATGAGAAGCATGACAGAGCCGATACAATCGACAATCGATTACTGTACTTTACGGAGCTGTTCATGTTCCTGCTTGGGCTATTAATGATCAGTGATCATTTATCACCCTAACTTGATGTTGATACAACTGTAATAAATGCTTACGTAATTTATATAACAATTTATTGCACACAAGAAAATTCACAACAATACAGTTTACAAAGAAAGACGGTCAATGTGTTACGTTTTAAGGAAACCCGAGGTAAATGTACAGTTCAAACTTTAAAATGATATGAGAGAATTGGACAACAGAGCTTTAGTTAAAATAATTAAGTATTAATCATACAAAACATTATAAAAAGTTCCTTCGTAATTATATACGCCAATGTCAGATCATCAATCTACGTTATTTTGGAGCTTTGGAAAGTTAAAGCAAGACAAGTTTTCATAATATACAGATATAATATGTGTAGGCATCAATTTGGACTTTTATTCGTCAAACAAAATGGATAAAATGGTTTCCCGGAAAAGCTGAAACATATTATATGAAATGGGAAGGGCTGAGCGGACAATAGCAATAATAATGGGTGTGTTTCGTTTCGTCAGTCGAGTGCGCCCGGTGCGAGGGGGGGGGGGGACACCTAAGTATAAGGGCTAACCTTTAACCCTCGACGAAAACAGAGGACGGTATAAGTTGGACGTGTCTGTCTCTACCTGTGTCCGTGGTATTGTAGCTTTCAAACGGTTTTGATGTAGTTTTTTTTTCGCTTGAAAGTGAACACGTTGTAGCTACAAATCATCAGTCATTACCATTAGTACGCTCTAGTTACTTAAAAAAACTTAAAACGTAAAGTGAAATAGAAACCGGCGTCTACTGCTTCAGTTAAGTCAGGAAGTCAAAATGACAGTATCTCTAAAGTATCATTAGATCATAATATTATTTATTCAGAGACACCACAAGTTTATCACAGTTTATAATTCTTCCAGATCGAAGTATTTTTCCTACCAGCTTGACGATGCATCATGCATCATGATATACAAGACTCCTGGGGCCTTATTCTCCAAACTGAATCGATTTTGATTCAGATTCGATCGTGCTGCATACTTCCGAATAAATTAACGTTTGTTTATTTTGATTCCTAATCGATTGATATGGTCGGGAGTACAAAAAGTTACGATCTAACGGTTTTCTTTATGCTGGTTAGTTTGAAAGTAATCCACCAAATTGAATACCAAAAGCCGTTGAGGTCGAACTGATTCGATTCTCGATTGTGTCGGGAGTAAGCCTGCTGAAGTCAGCGGACTCCAAGCGAAGCCGCCAGAACACAATGTATAGTAGCCGAGACAACCTTTACAATTACAGGTAAACTACAGGTTCTAGTATTGTCCTATAGTGGAATTAACTATCCGATAAATTACGAGTATGTTATAAACTGCCAGCTGATTGCTGTGTATAATGTCTCTAATTTGTAAAAGTTCTGCCTCAACTATACGATGTCCACTTACAACAGTGTGAGCTAACAAAATTAACCACAACGGCCATACAAATGTACGTAACAAGATTCGCTCGCAGTTTTTTAGCAAATTGAACAAACGTGTACCAATTTCGTTCGTTTAGGCCGGTATTGCAATTCCATTCGATTTAGAGCGGCGTGCGGCAGTTGGACGCAAATCCACGAACTGCGTGTTGTTACAGCGCGGCGCGGCGCGGCGTGTACAGCTGCCACAAATTGAAACCTAGTAAGGGTCAAAAACAACATTTTACAGAAGATTTTTGTAAAAAGTGTCCCTTACTAGGTTTAAATTTGCCCACTGCCGTGTAGTTGGCCGTGGACACCGGACATCGGCAGTCATCGTGTTAGCTGTTCTGTACCCCATCACTAGTAGACCTGTAACCTACTTCATTTAAAAAAAACCATATAATAGGTAGGTAGGTGGGTCACTGGTATTTGTTATCGAAACGGACGACATTTGGATGGCTCGGCGATTAAGAGATTGGCTTTTGACCTGGTGTTCGTGGGTTCGTTCCCGGCATTAGAATAAGTGCCGTTTTAAAGTCTAGTTCTGAAAATTCAGGTTGACCTGGCCACTTTAGTGTAACTGTACTAACTTTTAAGCCAAAATTATAGATTTTTTAGCGCTGTCCTGTTCTTATTAAAGTTAATGGTCGCCAAGAGGCCACGAAAAGCGTGGCCAGAGAAGAGAAAGAGACGCCTCGTAAGACTTTATCGTCTTAAATTATTAAGAACTAGCTGACCCGTGCCCACTTCATTGAGCATGGAGGCCGTGTAAACCTTCCCGGGACTTCCACGAATATTTCAAGACCAAAAATAGCCGAATCAGTTCAGCTGATCTCGAGCTATAGCGAGAGTAACGAACAGAAATTGATTTTTATATAGCCTATGTTACTCAGTGATAATGTAGCTTTCGAATGAAAAAAGAATTATTAAAATCGGTCCAGAACTTTTTGAGTTAAGTCGTTACATACAAAAATACAAATCTTTCCTCTTTATAATATTAGTGGGGAAATAATAATACCTATAAGTAAGCGCGAAAAGCTACTTTGGCAGTATTTAAAGATTTAAGTATCTGAATAGAGTATTTATCTCCCGCAAGTCTACTTTATGCAGAATCTATCGCGAAGTGTATTCGCGTGGAAGCGTTCTGTTGTGGGTGTCTGTGGGTAAGCCCGCTTAGCTTTAACGCATTCATTTTTAACGCCGCGAGTTAAAAATGAAGTCGTTAAATGTTAAACTTTACCGTGGTGGTTGAACATGAAACACGAGCTACTTGCAAAAAATACTTTTATTAATCACCTACCAACTGAGATCATTTGAAAAACGGAAAAAATATTATTTTAAAAAACCGGCTTAATCTTAATGATTTATGGCCTTAATAAAATAAAAGATTGAAAAAAAAAAAAAAACTAGTTTTGAATATCGCAGATTTAATATATTTGTTGTAGTATAATATATCCCCGATGGTTTTCACAGATAGTTCAGGGCCCTGATTCAACATGCCATCGCTATTTATCGCTTACGAAAATCGAAAACAAAATGTATGGAATTTGACACAAGGTTCGCTAAATGACAAGCGACTTCTTGTGTCACTTAGCTTAAATGTCAAATCACATATATTTTGCTTTCGAACTTTGTAAGCGATAAATAACGACGGTTTCTTGAATCGGGCCCTGGTCTATTAAATTATTTGATATCATTAAAACTAAATAGAAACTAGAACTCTGCGACTGGCAATTGCCATAAGTCATTGCATAATTGCGGGTAGTTTGCAATCCTCGTCCAGTCAAGTAGCTATCACAGGGCCAAGGGCACTAGAACTAATCTCACCCTTTTCACCGTAAATCCTGGGATAATCTAGGCACCGTTAACGTTAATCTCGCGGGGGTAAGATCAACCCCCAACCCTTCCACACATGTGAAGTTAATAATTTCCCGGTGAGGTCACGTGCTCCCGCTTCATCAGTATTACCCGGACGGGATGGGAGGGAATATTCCGAGGAATTCCCGTTTGATCCCATCCTGATGGACTCTAAAAGCTTTCACGTAGTACGTACTTAGGTTGAACCTCTAATGTGTTGAATTGTTGTTTAAAAAGCCTGCTATTTATTCTATGAATCTCCTCCGATCATACTGTATGAGCTGTTGTCTGACGAACAATGTTCGCCAATTTCAAAAGTTGTTTAAAAAGCATAATCTACAAGTTATAACGAAGTACTAAACTATTAACAAAATGTTTAGGCCGTGTTTCACCAAGCAATGTTAAAGTTAACGCCATGTTAAAATACCATGCCATCTCATTCATTGACAGGAACTACGAGAGGGATAACATGATATTTAACATGGCGTTAACTTTAACATTGCTTGGTGAAACACGCCCTTTGTTTTTTAGCGATTAAAATTTAGTTTTGACTATAATATGTTAGAATCGTTCCCCTCATACGCGCAAAATAAAAAAATCCCGCGAGAACCGTACATTTTGCTGTGTATTATCTAATAATATCGTAAAGCGTAGTTTAACTTTAGGCATCTAGTAAACTTTGTATGTACTATTAATTATTGCAACAGATTATTCTTCTCTTCGTAACTACATCACTAGCACCGCCATCTATGTGCGTGTTCCGAAACTACATTTCATCCTCGCGACCCTCACATATTTCTGTAACTGCTTACTGCTCGAAGCGCCACCGCTCCAGTAGCTTAGTGCGCCACCCGACAGATGGCGCGACTTGTATCGTTGCACAGTTTATATTTCAAAAGTGTTTGTAGTTTTAATTTAATTATACATGGTGTAAAAAGAGCAGTCACTATAACTTTGAGATACGATTATACCACCTTTCTTCATTTTGGAAATGTATTTTTAATTATTTTTTTTTTCTCAAAAACTAAAAAAAAATTTTTTTACTTTTCACCATTTCTTATTTTTTGGCGCAAAAATGATAATAAAGCAAAAAAAAAATTTTTTTTGAAATATTTGTCAAAAAAAAAGAAAAAAAAATACATTTCTAGAATGAAAAAAGGTAGTATAATCATATCCCAAAGTTATAGTGACTGCTCTTTTTACACTAGTTATAAAAATAATTATTTTATTTAAAAACATTGATACTGATATGACATGCTGTATTTAAATGTAACAAAGTGAGTACTGGCCGAATTTAAATATTTCTTATTCTAAGCAGCCACTATTTCAATTTGAGTGCCTTTATTTATTTATTTTTATTTATTTACGTGTACGTAGTACACCGTTATTAACGTCTTTTCGAATAAGATCGTTTGCTATTTCTATAGAAAAAGTATGAGTCGAGAAAATATAGGAAGTAGTTTTAATGAACTACTTCCCTAAGTATAACCTAGGTTTATATCTCAGGTAGCGCCTACTTACCTGAGACACATAAAATTCCAATAGGTTTAAGCACAATAATTGTCTAATATCTAGTATTTCTCTTCTAACGCATTGTACATTTAGGCCATTTCGTTTATTATTGGATGATTTATAAATGTTTATGTGTTTATCATAGTCAGCCCTGTGCAGGAATGACTCGTCAAAACGTCTTTGGAAAACCATACATACCGGTTTCCTCGCGACGTTTTCGTTAAAGAATATGTATTATTTACCTACTTCGGACCTGAGAAGTCTCATCTGAACCTGAGTATCGTCGTACCCTCGAATGCGAATCGGCGGTTCACCCAACAGGCCACGGACTCCCTCACAACCTGTCACAAATGACAATCCCTTCTTTACTAGACAAGGCGGACAGTAATATGAAATAAACATATTACTGTCTTTGTCCCCTTCGGAAACTCTAGCCCGCATAGATTTGCGGCGTCTGGGCGCGGATTGCGGTCGCCGCGGGTCGCCGCCCGCCCTCCGCCGCCGCCCGCCTAGCGCCTTCCTACGTCTTCAAGTGACCGGCTCGGTTACAGCCCACAGGTTACGACCAGCGCGACTTCTAGTGCTTCTACTCGGTTAGCTTATACATAGAAAATGGGTTAAAGTCTTAACTTTATAATAAAGTAAGTTTCGCTGGAAACAGCAAGCTATATCATCTAGTAGTGTACCTACATGACCTGAACATTACAAACAAACAACTTCTTAAAACAAACTAAAGTTCCTTTAATTTAGTAAAATCTCCCAGGTGGGCCTTCTACTTAGGTAGTGCTAAATCGGTCGAGAATTTACATATGCGTGTGTTTAGGTTTGCTGTCTACTTTGTGGTTTAGGCATGGAATATAAACTTGGAAGCATATATTATATTTTTTTTTATTTGTAATCAGAAACCATTTCAGTGTATTTGAGTGTATTTGAGTGTAAATCAGAAACCATTTCACGATATTTACTGATAAATTAATGAGTTACAATGATTACAGAAACAACTATATCGGCACATTTTAAAGAGTGACTAACTTTAGGCATATAAATTATAATTTACTTTGCATACTCTACGTATATAGGGAGGTGATGGAATGTCGAAATTTGCAATTAAATCTGATGACACGCGCAATATATATTTGGCCACAAGAACTGCACACAAAACGAATTTTATTTGTAATACTCGTATGTACGTGCATTTGTTCTTCCACCCATTGATAAATGACATTTAAAAATAGAAAATGCAAGTTTACACAATGTTTTGGGTGTAACGGACTGTAGATAGAGTATGTTTGTCGGCAGTATGATATGCGGGCCATAACTGTAAAGTGTGCGATGTGTATCGCTCGCCGAGCTCAGCTGAGTTACGCCGAGTCCTTGCGCCGCGACACCGTCTAGCACCTTTAAATTTATACATAAACGCAAACACCCAAAAACACCGAAATTTTCACATATTGTGAGTACTTATCAATACTTTCATCGGAATATTTAATTCCGATGAAAGTGTTGATAAGTAGTTGATAGTAAGCATCATACTTTATCGTCCAATACATTTTATAACAATAATAATTTAATTTAAACATCAAATGAAAGAGTTTCGTAAAAATGCACCATTTAGACAGTGCCGACTGAGGAATATAGTCTATGGATTCATAGTCGCAAACGATATTCATTGTATTGTAATGGCAAATTGGCATCACTGACGAGTCTATGGTTGTGTTATAGACGGTGCTGTTTACGTTTGGGTTCAAATTAAAACGTGCTGTACACTATACAGTAAACACGGTACTTCTTACAGCGTGTACCGCTACCGAGAAACGCTGGTGCTAAATTTGACCTACTTTTGCAATAGGGAACCAACCCACAAACATACCAAAATTGACTTAAGTATGCAGAAGGCTTTCAAAATGCACCATCTGTCAACCCAGTAAGAATCATAATGATATGACAACATTTACATAATAAAACATTTTCATCACTAAGTTACCAATCCACAAAATACCAAAGTCATAATAAACAAACAAGACCCATTTCCCATGGTAATCCAAAATCCTAAAAGGTTTACAAGTTTTTATTTTTTCATAAAGAACCAAACCGCATAGTTCCTTGTATTATTTTAAAATTTAAAATAACAAATAGAACCAAGCGGGTTGGTTCCTTGTTGCGTATTGAAAACAAAATAATTATATATTTTTACAGCGGCTCCCACTGCTTGGTTCCTTGTTAAAATAATTATTTTATAACATCTCAGTAATCATGTCCTTTGAACATGTGTTGTTTAATAAATTTATTCATACAATTTTTGTAATAACTATACACTATAATTAATACAGGCTATATTATTAATGAGTGATAATATTTTAGGGTGTGTATAGGTCCCGTATATTATATAGAGTTTACTGAGAAAGTACCTGCAATAAAAGAGTACTTTTAAAAAAAATTATTGTGTAGAAATATTTATGATGTTGTGGCATTTCTCGTCCAAACATGAAATTCAAAAGTATGTCTTTCAGCGCTGGTACTTTCACATAGGTGGCATAGGAGGCACATACACACCCTAAAGTATTAAGTATCATTGATTTATTTTACACCTTGTTTAAAATACTTATGTAATTATATTTATATATAATTAGCTGTGCCCGCGACTTCGTTCGCGTGGTTGTCGGAAACACTATCGAGATTATATTTTGATTGCTCACGTTGGTTTTTGTTATTATGATTATTAAAAAGGAATAATTACTTCATACATAATTATTTTTTGAGTAACTTAAATCGTTTATGCAGCGCACGCAACGAAAGTCCTCAAATGTGAATAATTTTCCCCGTTTTTGCAACATTTCTCACTGACGCTTCGCTCCAATTGGTCGCAGCCTAATGTTATGTAGCCTAAAGCCTTCCTCTATAAATGGACTAACATCTAACAAAAAAACATGGAATCTAACAAAAAAAAATATTTTTCAAATCAGGACAGTAGTTCCTGAGATAAGCGCGTTTAAACAAACAAACAAACAAACTCTTCCGCTTTATATTATTACTATAGATAACTATACACTGATGAAGCGAAATCGCAGGGGTGGCAATATTATCTGCTGCAAAAGTTTATCAATAATTGTTTTTAACAAAGTTTAAAAAGAAAAAAGCTCTATGAAATGTGTGGGTAGAGGGAGAAAAAAAAGGACAGAGGTTTCATATCTCATTAAGCATTTTACAAAACGACTCGACAGCCATGTTAAGAACGTTAACATTCTATGGTCTGATTCGTCGGGCAGAACCGTAATATAAAATGAACAATAATGCTTAAAAACATATTGTCTGCTCATCAGTCACATTTAATACAAACAAATTTAAAATACCTTGAATCGGGACAAAGCTTTCTTTCTAACGATTCTGATTTTGCGAAAATTAAATGTGCCTTAAAACGTCAACGGAGGCTCTACAAGGTGTAAAATAAATGAGTGATAATACTTTAGGGTGTGTATGGGTCCCGTATGTAGAGTTTACTGTGAAAGTAACAGTGCTGAAAGAGACTTAGTTTTTTTTTTAATTATGGTATGGGAAAATTTATAATATTGCGTTCCTATGGGAACATGAAATCAAAAGTAAGTCTTTCAGCGCCAACTTTCACAGTATACTCTACATAAGAGGCACATACACACCCTAAAGTATTATCACTCATGTATGTAACTCCTTGTGTATACCAGATGATTAAATCCGGGATATGGAAAATTGTTAAAAGACAAATACAATGCGAGTAGGAGCATAGTATTTTGAAGTGGAATTTAATTATTTAATTAAGTAGACAAGTTAACTACTATTATTATTATTTTAAGAACAAACTAGCTACTTCTAACTACCTAAAGTTTATTTACTACACTTTCTGTTTTAATATTTTTATTGGACTTAAAAAATATAAATAAATATATAGTATTATTTTATTTATCCCATTAAATTATGCCAACGTAATAAATTAACAAGGAACCAACCATCAAGGTCTTTGTTAAATTGTTATGTAATTTAATATTTTTTTTCATTAAAATAGTACGTGAATGTATAAACAAAAACATATTTTATAATATAAATAAAAGACCTTTACCAAAATAACAACACTTTTTTTTCTATACAAAATTTAAACAAAAATAGCTTTTTCTCAAAACTATCAGTGTGTGGATTGGTCCCCTATTGCAAAAGTAGGTCCATTATTGTAAGATAAACGACACCACATATTGTATGAAATTGGTAGATCTATAAAAGGACTTGCCGAGATTCGTCTTCAGGCTCTCATGAACCATAAATTTTCACAGATTATGTATTTATGTTGCTATAACTATACAGATATACAGATAGGTAAATGTGTACAGAATTCATACGCCTTAACCTACAAGTTGATTTTGAAAAATGTAAGCACTTCATATAAGTTTGACTTATATATTTTTATTCAAAACACATCTAATACACGGGTGTATTAGATGTGTTTTGAATAAAAATGCAAATCTCTATATCTAAATCTAGCATAGGAGGCTATAATTTCTTGTACTTATTGAGAAAATATTAGTAACATTATTACGCCATATTATTGAGAGCATAAATATAGCTTTACTACTTACAATAATACTATACTAATAAGTGTACAGTACTAATTTAATAGCCAGTTAGTTTGATGAATAACCCACGTGCAGCTGCGAGATTGTTGGTACCACAACTACATACAAGTACCCACATACTCTATACTACTCTGTATACGGCCGTCACTGTGAAACAGATATTTATTAACCATGTTATACAATCAACTGTATTGTATACTTGATCAATATTCGTCCAATTACTACACTGTCTGGGGGTATCAGAATAGGTGTAGCATGCTGGTAAAAGATGGCCCCATCCGAGTTTCTTACGCCGGTTCTTCTCGCTGGGCTAGTTCCCGAACCGGTGGTAGGCATCACATAGTCACAACGTTAAGAAAACAAAAAAAAACAAGAAAACATTTTGTAAAAATTTATTCTGAATAAAATGTTTTGATTTAATTTGATTTGATAAGTACAGTACTTACATTGTTTTCGTTTTCTTGCGTCAATATGTATGTCGAAGTCATCTGGTTGAATCTGCTATTTAAGTTGCGAACTTATATTACCCTAACCAAACATTCTAAAGTCGGCTACATCCCATTCAATGATGCTTAAAGGCGTTCAAACGTTGAACTTTACATTAAACAACTTGACGACAAGTCCTTTAGTCTTTGAATGAATTGACGCCGTTCAGTGAACGCGCTACTCATATTTTAATCTGCGACATTTAAAAATGAATTGCCGTTCGTTAGTCTCGCTAAAACTCGAGAACCGATTCGGCTATTTTTAGTCTTGAGCTATTAGTGGAAGTCCAGAGAAGTTTTAAACGGTGAGAAAATATACTGGTTCCACGATGTAATTGAATTTCATCACAAACTGTTTGCATGCTCAACGAAGTGGGCAAGGGTCAGCTAGTTATAATATAAAGTTGTATCACAGCTGTTGTTTCATGATGTGTGTTGTTGCAGTACCTGGGCTCGTTCGGCGCGGGCGGCGGCGCGGCGGACGCGCGCGCAGAGACCGTCTCGCGCCGCCTGCACTGCATGAAGGTGAGTTCACCCCCGTGGGAGTACGGGTGGAACCCCAAAGGGAGATCTCCGACCGAGCGAGATGGTCGGAGCTAGTTGCTCGGTCAGGCCGAAGTACTAGTTTTGCTAGTCGTAGATAGGCGAGTCGTACACATTTAAAAATAAACTATGTTTAAAAAACCGACTTCAACTACTAGAAAGCATAAAATAACACTTTTATAATGTATTTGTAGTAATGTTCTTTTTGAAGTCGATGTCAGCAAAGGTGAGATTGAAGACGGTTTTTTAAATG
This sequence comes from Celastrina argiolus, assembly GCA_905187575.2. Lineage (NCBI taxonomy): Eukaryota > Metazoa > Arthropoda > Insecta > Lepidoptera > Lycaenidae > Celastrina > Celastrina argiolus. Next base: position 290,742 of record LR994581.1, on the reverse strand, counting down.
TAGTTTCTGTTTTATTTTTTTACTTTTTAGTGTCTCCAAGTCAAAGTAAAAGATACAGACAGACTGACAGACGCCGTATTTAAAATTTCCACCTCCTTTTTGTGTCGAGAGTCAATTATAAATGCAAAGGTGAAAAAAACTCCCAAATTACCCGCACTGAAACTACATACACATAATATCATCGACATAAAAAATGTATCGACAAGTGTTGATTCGTTAAAAATGTTGGTGAAATTTGTTCATTTAATAAAAACTACAGCACCAAACAATGTAAAAATTTTTTGGGACCAAATCGCAGCTATTTTGCGTGGAATAAAAAAAGAATCTCGCAAATCGGATCATTACCCTCGGAGTAATCGGTGCACATACATAAAAAAACCCGATCGAATTGAGAACCTCCTTTTTTTGGATGTCGGTTAATATTGTAACTGTTAGAATGTACACTTTTATATCTTTGCTTCTTTATTAAAAAGCTTTACAATTGTATAGTATAAAGATCGTCAGTATTGCTCCAATGGCCTGTAACGTGTAAGATGCTTTACAAATGTAAAAGTACGTTAGTGTGGCATGCTCTAAATAAAACTCCCGTCTATCGTACTAATCACAGTTAAGAACACTAGCCCATGCCCAAAGCCCTAGGAAGTAGGAACCCACTTGACCGCGCGTGTCGACGGCCGCCGGCTGACCCTCGTAAACCCCGCTGATACTTCAGAGGCAAATTAACTACTGTTTAGTTCGAGTCTAGTAATGAACTTCAACATACTTTGCTAGTTTAGCTTTACGTTCTCTTTGTAGCACAGATACTGTATTAGGTACAATATCGGCAAACTTCCTGCTCGTACGGTTTCTTATCATTTTCAACTCTCTAGGACGCCTCAAAGTAAAAACGAACAAAGTGATCGCATAGACGTATCGCATAGATTCAAGATGTCAAAGCTATTTAGAGGTTACGAAATTCGAAAACATAACATGGGATTTGACATAAGCTTCGCTAAGTGACACACGAATTCGCTTGTCATTTAGCGAACCATAAGGTTCGCTAAATGACAAGCGAATTCGTGTTAACAAGAAGTGTTTGTGTTAACAAGAATTCGTGTTAACAAGAAGTTAACAGTACCAGGCGTAAGATCAAACTCGCTAACAGCCCCTCGAAAACAAAATGTATGGGATTTGACTTAAATGTCAAATCCCATACATTTTGTTTTCGAGCTTCGATGCGATGGTATCTTGAATGCAGACGTGTATGAAGGGGCTGTTAGCGAGTTTGATCTTACGCCTGGTGTACTGTTAACTTGTTCGATAGTACGTAGTAGTCTCGTGAGTTGTTACCCGATTTCAATTAATGTATAAAGACACAAAAAACTAATTAACAAAAACACAGCTTTTGTGAAAATAATTCAAAAACTTTCATCTTCTGACACTATTCAAGTGTCATATTTTCATGACTTCACGAAATACTGTGCCCGAGCCTCGCTGCATACGGCTCTAGCTAATTGTGAAGATTCGCGAAAGAAAATGGAGCGGGGTCGAGACTCGAGAGGCCAGTCAATGGAGATGTGGGGCGCGCTACCGACACTCACCGACACTCGCCGACACTCGCCGACACTCGCCGACACTCGCCGACACTCGCCGACACTCGCCGACACTCGCCGACACACTGCCGGCTAGTGAAGGCGTATCTACTAATATTATAAAGCGGAAGAATTTGTTTGTTCGTTTATTTAAACGCGCTAATCTCAGGAACTACTGGTCCGATTTGAAACATCTTCTTTTTTTTGGATAGTCCATTTATAGAGGAAGGCTTTAGGCTATATAACATTACGCTTCGACCAATAGGTGTGAAGCGTCAGTGAGAAATGTTGCAAAAAGGGGGAAAATTATTCATATTTGGGACTTTCGTTGCGTGCGCCGCATAAACGGTTTAAGTCACACAAAAACCACGCGAACCAAGTCGCGGGCACAGCTCACTAGCTTATAATATGCCGTATATAAGTGTAATATAAGGGTTTATTTAGGATAAACGTATGCAATAGCTGTCCTTATATACGTCGCGTTTCAATAGCGATCAGCAGTCATTGTATGGCTTTCAACCTTTTGTTGTAGATATATAGGTTATTGAAACGGGCCGCTAGTACATGCACTAGCCTAAACCACTCTGTCGAGAATTAATGAATACATAAATAAATAATAAATGAAATGAGATACAGGTAAGGACATAAAACACACAAACAAAAGCAATAGCGAATCGGATTCAAATACATCGGCCTTAGCTTAAGTGGTAGCAGATTACATGGACGATAGTCGGATGAAGAATTTAAAAAAAAAGGTTAAATGTATTCAATAGCCTGCATGTATAAGTCTGCTCTACCTTAGACTACCTATAAAACAAGTCCGTCGAGAATGAGATACGAGCAGACATAAAACACACATAAACAAAAGCATCAATCGGGTTCAAATACTTCCGAGACAGACGGTAGTTGAGGGAACTGTGTTGCTCCGTAACTTATCCCGGAGCCGGTGAAGTGCGGGCCTGCGGGGAACAGACGCGGGAGTTAGGCCTGGACTCACATCACTGTTGCCAACTTTGTAGGCCTGCTGTAGTCTAACTCTAAGTTCAAACTTTAATCCTATTTTTCTTGCACTTAAAACTAAAATAGGCACATGTCTATACTTGTGCCTGTGTGTGCAACCGCTAGTGTATTATATTGTGTAAAAGGTTTATTTGTACCTATTTGAAATGTTACTTTTGTTCACAAATGTTTTGTTGGTTACATTAATTATTAATGTCGGGAATTTAATAAAGCGAAAGTAAAGGCTGCAATGGATTTTTACAAGTATTCAGAAATATTAAAGCCAGACAATAGCCCCCAATACTGAGTGCGCCTATTTGCTTTCATTAGTTCCAGAGTGTTGACATAAGAGCCACGGGGAAATGAAAAAACTAGCCAAGTTCGAGTTGGGCTCGCGCACGCACGGGTTCCGTACGTGTTATCTTATGCGCGGTGCGCGTGTCACACACTGGACGAGTAGCATGGGAAGTAGCGAGGAAAGGAGGCGGAGACGTTATTGTCAGGCAAGGTTATACTAGGCATAATAACTCAGGACAACATCGCGGCAGATAAGCAGCGCAAGGAGGCATAGTGGGGCCGGCGTATTATATATTATACAAGTGTTAGAACTAATAGCGAGCACTAGGGTCAATGTCGAGCAAAAACGGCAAAAAACGAAAGGTACGTTTGTTGTATATTCCCCGTTAAACAATTATTAATTATCTTTTAATAGCAATCACTAAAACAAAATTGTTTTAATAAAAAAGAGAGGCAACAGAAATACTTCGTCTGAAATTATCAACTGTCGAACTGTGTCGTGAGCTTCAGCAGGGACAGAGTGCGGGCGGACAGCAAAGTTTCGGTGATAGGTTCCCGTTTTGACCCTTTAAGTACGTGACCCTAAAAAATAAAAGTAAAAGCTCACTCCGCATATTGAGGCCTGGGGGCGTCTCGGCCCAAAAGGCGCTGGCATTGTTCGGCGCTGCTCAGTGCTCAGGGCTCAGGGCTCGCCCTAGAACGCTTGAAGCGAAGGGCTGGGCCCTCGTTCGCGGCGGCTGGAGTGGCTGATGTTCGACGGGCCCAGTCGACGTCACGTCGCGACTGTACCGCAGTCGACGTCACATCGCGACTGTACCGCACTCGACGTCACGTCGCGACTGTACCGCACTCGACCGTCAAATACTCCCTGTATTATTTTACCCCCAAATTATTAAGACACTGTTTCAATAAAGTTCCTAACTTTTCTAAAGTAAATTTGTCGGCAATTTATCTGTTTATTAGAGCTATTGGTTTCATCATATGTTTCGGAAACTTAATTGATAATTAATTAATCGATAATCGATTACGTAACTCATAATTGACACTTCACAATACTGATAGATATTGCTGACAAATAAAGGATTTAAAAGCATTACAATAAATTGTAATTTTTCTTACTTAAAGCTATTTAGTAGTCCCAGACTCCAGAGTGACACGTTTTTCATTTAAAAAATGCCTAATTATAGCAAAGCTAAATACTTTATCATCGGGATTAATTAAGATACATCGAGTGAGTAATGACCACTAGATGGATCTTTTGGGACTCTGTATAACTAAACTTAGTTTATCTAGTGTAATGTAAAATCTTCAAAAACTATTAGCATTAGTGCCCTTTCTTGTACCATAAATTACCAATAATCTTATACACATATTATACATTAATCAACATTTAAGTGACATCCCAGCATATTGCACAATGTGGCGTTTCAGAATAGTTGTTTGAATATTCAAGTCTAGACTCCAGACGAATACTTTAGCATGTCTAAGTGCACGCAACAAAAGTTTTGTTGGTTACAAAACACTTAATTTGGTACGCACTGTATAAGCGCGGTCGCCGGCGGCTAGCCCGGCCTGATTGCGAGTTAGAGGTAATGAAGCCCACTACATCCTACCCTGCCCACTCATACCCGGCTGTGCCCGGGTACAGGCACCCGGGCGTACCGGCCGGGCCGCACTTCACTTTCATGCGCTTTTTGTTTTTATTTACCCGGCATCAGCTCCCTTTCTGTCATTATGATCTTGTGTCATTGCTTTTCGATCTGCTCTCGGTATGGTCACTGCGTTTGAACGCCTTCGTCCATCCATCCATTCAGCGCCACAGTTTCTTGATGCTTTCTGTGGCCTGCCAAATAACATCTGGTGATTTCAACACTGCTCCTCCGATATTGCTCGATTGATGTCCATGGGTACTGTTTACTTCAAATAAAAGTACACACGGAAAGGTTTACATTTGCCTGCACAGTAATCTGATATTGTATCGAAATCTGCACAGTAATTGTGCACCATACACGCTCTTATTTACCTCTATTAGCAAACCTGCCCATATCGTGTTTACCGTTACCTCTAGCATGATATGTTAGTAAGTGACAGTGACAGTTTTTAATTTGATTTATGAATTATGATAGAGTTGTGTCAACTTTTGCGCAGTGTTGAACGCCGTCATGGTACAGCGAGTGATATTCCCTTGCGGCTACATCGAGATTAATCTGTTGTTGCCTGGGCCTGGGCGGGCGCGGGGGAGCGGGGGAGGGGGGAGGGGGGCAGGCCGCAGACGAGCCCGAATTAAAGTAAAGCGACACTGGACAAATCAGCGCCGCTTTGTGCCTCTCTGTACGGTCACCAACAGTATTGAACCTTATTACCCTGGAACTAAGATCGAAAAGTGTCACACTGGATCTGTCGCCGACCGTACCTAACTACCGGCCACCGCTGCCGAGGATATTAAAGTTTCACTTTTGTGTCTAGTTCATTAGAGGCGCTCCTTTCATGTGTTTCTCTTTTTAGATGACAAAGAGTGTTTTTTAAATGAACCGTTTGTTCAGGAAGGAGAATTTAAAAATTGCGAACTTGAATACGTTAATTTTACTATTTTAGTGATTTTTACTTTTTTTACGAATCGGCGTACTTCACATTCATATCGAAAATAACGATAACCTGGTTAAAAATGTATCACGAAAAAAATATATGCTCACTCGCAAATTGTTTTGTCAAATTCTGCGCGGCACAATTTTTCGTTTACGTAAACGACACGAGCTGAGTGAGGGAACTCTCGCGGGTGTCGTGAGGGCGGAGGGCGCGGGGAGGGGTAACTACAGCAGGGGGGGGTACTGTTCAGCTTCACGTGTCAGGGCTTTTGTAGTGGATAGTTGTAACTACTGAATGCTTATAAGTGCTATGTAAGTGGGCGAAATATACTAATTTAGTCACAATAATAAGACACAACTTTTTATTTACACTTTTCCACTTTTATTACGTTTTTATAAGTTTTTACAAAATAACACTACCGGTTTCGATTAAATCATCATCGGGACACCTCTTGATGATTTTATTTATAATAATAAAACAAGTCGCGTCTGTCTGTCTGCCTGTTTGTTCGCAGCAAAACTCAAAGATTGCGGTAAGAAAGAAAAGAAAAGAAGAAGGTACCTTCATGCTGTTTTCACCAATGGATAGAGTGATTCTCCAGGAAGGTTTCAGTGTATTAATTGTACCCGGTATATACTATCTAAGGATGTTTAAGTTACAGTACTCGTCTCCATGTCGCTGGTCCGCTGGTGTCGCAATATCCATTACAATAGGAACATAAATTCACAGAACAAGGGAGAAGTTTTTGCTAATTTAATTTATTTTCTTGCGAACACGTTCATAGCTTTCATTAGCAGTTCCCGGGCCGGGCGCGGGCGGGTATTTACATCTGAAGATAATAAAGTAAAATGACTTGAAACTTTAAAATTGCCGTTTGGCTTTTGTTCGTTTAATTTCCTTTTCGTACGCAAACGGCTCCCAAACCTTTTGTGGAGTACATCAGACCAGTTGAACTCTTTGGCTTTCAAAGACTAACTGACGTTAGTGTGACTGTGACTAATACCAATTTGTATTTTGTTGTTGTGCGATAGTAAATGCGTTTGTGTTACAATAATTGATCGTCCCGCATTATGTTTCATATAATGACATGGTGTAATTTACTGTCGAAATTATTAACATGACTAATTTCACTCTCAACTCATACCCGGCCCTCACTTATTAAACATATTTTGACGACCTCAGTAGCCCAGGCTCAGCATTGGTAATCAATCTGGTGGTCGCGGGTTCGAATGCCGCCGAGGCAACAAAAAGTTTACAATGTTTCTAAGTTACGGGTGTGTTTTGTGTAGAATATAATAAAATATTAAATTTGTGTATAGTGTAAAAGTATTAAATATATTTCCGTTGTCTGGTACCTGTAACACAAGTTTTCGGATACTTAGCACGGAGCCAGATTACTGGATATACCATGTTATGCCCTGAGCGTCTGTCAAGTGACGTTCCCAGCGTAGGTACGAGACGAGAAAACAACGTAGAGCTTAAACATATAGCGTGAATATTATTATTTGTAACCGACTAACCGAGTTAAACTTTATATTTTCTGAACCGTACTTATTTCACATATAGGAACTAAACATAAAATGATATCCGACACCAAATTAATATTAACAATGTAAATACATTATACCGTCATAAAAATGAATTAGGAGTATTACCCTCGACCGCAGGGTGACCCCGGTACAGCCTGTTAACTTTACGAGCCGCGTAAACATCTCGCGTATAATTAAAACGCGGAGAAGGGCCCAAGTTGTTTGCGGAACGCCAATTTGGTGATATGACTGCGGAAAGCCCGCACTAGTCCGCCGGGTGTGGGTGTCACTGCGGGATCCCAAAAACAAATATTGATGCTATAAAACAGATGAGTGACTCTCCAACTGCTAACAGCCGATTACATACGTTGAAACTGCGTTGCTAATGGATTGTAGGAATCGTCGTTTTTTTCACACATCGTCCTTTCTATAGAGCACCAAGACTGCCGAGGGACATTAACAACAGGTCGTACTGTCACTAAGTAAATAATAGTAATTATAAGTAATTATTTACATTTGTAACTAAGCCAATATGATATGGATTTATCATGCCATATACAATACAATTAATAAAAAATAATAAAAAAGTACAATAATTTCAGTTTAAATTAAAATATGAAATTGTAAGTATTTTCAAGGGTTCATTAATTTGTCTGCACACTCGACGTTACAGGAAATATTTTACTGAAATTTTCTGACGTAATTTTCTGGCGTACTGGTACACAGTACACACACTCGCCGGCGCTGAGCAGTAGCCAACTGCTCTGTAATTATATTTGCACCTTGTTATAATTACTTACTATACTATTCAAACGTAAACGCGAGAATCGGTGTTGATATAGAAACTCCTAGGGTGATATTAACACGAATTCTCGTAAGCGATGAAGCGAGATTTGTGTGTGTCTAATGCAAGTTCTTTAAAAACGTTAGATATTATTATACAGTTTGTAAAAAGAACAGTCCTTATAACTTTGAGGTACGATTATACTACCTTTATCATTTTGAAAATGTTTTTTTTTTGGTGTCAAAAACTATTTTTTTTTACTTTTTACCATTTCTTAATTTTTTCAGTAGCAAAAATATCGAAAAAGAATTTTGTTTTGAAAATATTTATAAAAAAAAACATTTTTACACACGTAATGTTACTAGAATCATTATAATATGTCAAAACATATAAACAGCGACAACTCTACTTTTTGATGGAGATAGCCTTCACCTCAGTTCCGATGCAGGCGGGATCTTCCCGCACGATCAAACTTTGATTACTTTTTTACGGCGCCGCCCCGCGCTCCGCAGATTAATTATGTATGTCAACATAACACGCGCCGCTCGATATGGGATGAGCTAATCTCACGCCGAAACGACACCCACGGGCTACCCCACAGTTGAACTCGGTTAACTTTAAACAAGAAGATTAGCTATGACGGGTCGCTTGTCGTGTCGCGTGAGCTCGGCGCTACATCAGCTAATAAAATACTTGTGAGTAATAATATATTAATATAGTAATAATATATTATATATATAATAATGCGGTTCGGTGTAGTAGACTTGAGGAGGTTTTAGAAAGTCGCCGTGTAAAGGAAGGCATGCTACTTAACGACGTACTAAATGTTAGAAGGGACGATAAATCTCGTGCCGTGCCTGCAACTTCAAAAGGAAGTCATTAATGTATGCTAAAACATTAACGAACATTGCCCGTAATATGGTCGCAGTGACCGAAAGGTCTCGAGGTTATAACGACGTTAGTATTCTAAACCGTGCGAGGCTCAAATACAGGGAAGCTGTGATTGAATCGGGTAATCCAATTTGGTGGAGATGGCTCCTGCCGCGCGCCGAATCGTCCGCGGTTGTAATAAATATCTAAACTTGCAAACCGATCCGGGACCCGACGTTATCGGGATCCTTTGCGTCACGTCACTTGTGTCGGTCGGATTTCAGTCGGGAGTTAATCCGCTATTTAAGGAAGATAAATCTCACTTGTTAGTGAATACTTGTACTTACCGTTTACTTATTTCATTCCACGTTGAAACGGTAGAGTCTATGCGATATCGGTATTGGATATAGATATCGGCCAAAAATAGCATTTTTTCCCGATAGTTTATTATAAGCCGTATCCGTTTAGTAGGATGTGAGAAAAGGAAGTAAAGGAAGAAAGAGTGTCCCTGTGTACCTGTTGCGCACTCACGTGGGTCTCGGACACTAGAAAAATTACTCCTGCGTAGGTACTTACAACGTACTTACAACAAAATCGGACACCGAAATTGGTGGGGGTGCTGTAAGTAATCGAGTGAGTAAAGAGTTCAGGGGCCTTACTCTCCAAATTTATTCGATCTTGATACAGATTCGATAGTGCCGCGTACTCCCGAATAAATTGACGTTTGTTCATTTTGACTTTCAGTCGATTGATATTGGCGGGAGTACATAAAGTTACGATCCAACAATTTTCTTTATCGTGGTCAGTTTCAAATCCACCAAATAAAACACCAAAAGCCGTTGAGATCGAACTGATTTGATTCTCGATTGTGTCGGGAGTGAGCCTGCACAGTTGAATATTTTTGATATTAAAACTGAGTGTGTCAAGTGAGTTTAAGGACAGACCCTCCGCAGTCCGGAGGTCGGTGGGAGGGGGCGGGAGTGAGGTCCCGTGACCTCCGCCGCGAGACCATTACGCGGATCACTCCGCCGGGGCCGGTTCATCAGATGTTTATATTAGTCGGCTTTAATGGCGCTAAGTCAGCATACAACGAATCCTTGACGTCGTTACTTGGATTTTTGTGATCATTTTTATAGAATACTAGGTGACCCGTGCCTACTTCGTTGAGCATACAAAACCGTTTAAGCCTTCCCTGGACTTCCACGAATATTTTAAGACCAAAAATTTCCGAATAAGTTCAGTCGTTTTTGATTTATGCGCTTACCAACACATTTTGCGGTCCATTTTTATATTATAATTATAGATTCTGGAAGCAAAAAATGGACTGAAACGTTGAAGCCCGAATAAATTGAGTAAAATTGTATAATTAGCCCACATAATATTTAAAATGAACTATGTAAGGCCGTAATATAAGTCAAAACTTTATAATCAGCGAAGGCCGGTTAAGATTTATAAGCTAAAGTTTCCTGAAGGTGTCCTATCGGCACCATCTGTCCGCCCCCCCCCCCCCCTCCGGCCGTCATTAACCCCCCCTCCCGGTGATGACGACCGGAGTTCCGCATCAACTACCGATGGACTAGATAGCTACATCTCCCGCCGGCGAACATTTGGACTTTTGTATTTTCCTAACTTTTGTGGAAGCGCTTAAGCATCTCGGGATTAATGAAAGTCTGAGACAATTTTGAGCATATTTCGTTACAACATTCAGGCTAGACGTTCATTAACTCCTTAAGCACTTTAGTGACTTATTAATTCACAAACTTACTTCTTTACTTTTTTACTGACTTTTGATATAATATATAGTAGATTAAGTTTAAAATTGTAAACATAATATTCTGTATGTACATTACAGAATAAAGAATAATTTTCCATCTTTTTACTAAAAGATGGCCCCGTCCGAGTTTCTTACGCCGGTACTTCTCAGCGGGCTAGGGTTGAACCGGTGGAAGCCTTTTTCTTGACTTTCCGAAAATAGCTTGTTAAGTTTTATTTGGAAATAAAATATTTTGATTTTACAAACTTGAATTATTTTACAAATTAAAAATAATAAGATTAACATAATTAAAATAATAATATATAGAAATGGTAATAAAATAAACAAATAATAACTAAACTAACCTAACACACCTCTAGACCTACCTACTCTATAAATAGAAAAACGCCGCCAGGTCGTTTGATTTGATTTAGATAAAATACTTAAAGGATTTTGTTCCTCATTTTTAATGAAATGCTCGATCGTATAATTTATCAGATGCAGAACTGGTTCTGGTAATTGCAACAATACAGTTAACTTTACGGCGGGCGAGCGGCTCGTAAATCTGGGGAAAGTAGTCGGCGGCTCGTCCCATACACGCGATGTGCGATGTTAGGGCTGCCGTCCGGCCGGGTTTCCCCGGAGTTGTGTAGTTTAGAGAGCGTCCGGGGAGCGATTATTATTTGTAGTCCGCGCTTAAAAAGTCTTGACGACGTTCGATCGACGAACCAATAATTGACATGTCCGGGTTCTGAGCTCTAAAATCTCAGAGCAAGTGGCAACCCTGTGCGATTTGGGCCGGGTTAAGTTCGCCCGCCGCCCGGCGCCGAGCATGCTCAAGAGCGCCGCGCAGTAGCGCGGTAGTGCACTCAGCTCGCGAGACGAAATGTTCAAAACTTGCGAATTTTAGTTCATATTATGCGAGCATAGTGTTGGCTGTCAATACTATTTGCAATTCCGTCGATAAGAAGCTTTTCGGCGTAGGTTTACGCTCGTTTGAAATTATTGTCTTTTAACCTGACTTCGGGGAAGCTATGGTCTGCAAAAATCATTACCTTTTTTTTAGCGGCGCTCTACGACGGCTCTATCAGGACAATTTTTGTACCTATGTATTTATTATGTAATTTTTGTATATATGTATATTATCCAGTGCTGGATTAACCACGTAGCAAGAGTAGCAATTGCTACGGGCTCCGTGCGAAAGGGGCCCCTCATATTTCACGCACATCTTTGCCTGAGCGTATTTTTTTACGTGAAACTTATTAAGATATTATACAAAAACGTGAAACTTTTCGTTGAGACAACCCACGCAAGACACTCGGTAACCGACTATTACGGTACCTTGGCGTAAATAATTTCATACCGTAAACGCATAAGTTCTACGAAAAGTTACTTGTATAAACGCGTAGAAATTCAGTCGGCCTGATAATCAGCTCTACAAAATATCTGCCGTATATGCAGGTCAGAGAATTTGCTACGGGCCCCTCGCTTGCTTAATCCGGCACTGATATTATCTGGATTTAAAATTCAATTATTTTCTTGTTTTGGCCTTTTTAGACTATTTTTTGCGAAGTCTGGTTATAGTTTTTTAAACTTTTGTTTTCTTACAACTTTCATCAGTGCACTCGTCCTACAGTCGGTCGGACACAAAATCTGTATAAAAATCGCTTAGGATTCTTTTTCGCGTTCTACTTCAAATAATAAAATTAAAAATAAAATTAAATTAAAAATAAACTGTTTGTGTGAACTTTGCGCCTGAGAGGACGCAATGTATTTCAATTAAGTGCATTGCCTAATACCTAAACGTAAGTCGTTTCGCAATAAGGCACATATATATGTGTGTATAAACAGTAGATCATTGTATTATGCCCAAAATATCTGCAATTGATTGTGCATCATGTTACATATAGTAAATCCGAAGATGACCTCTGCGCGCGATAGACGTGTTCAAGTTATCGATCAGGTGATAAGGTTGTTTACGCGTAGCGAGGACTGCACCGTACCTACCACGTGTGCACGGCGCTGCGCCCGGGCACCGCTCGCCGGCGGTTTGTTATCTGAACATCTGTTGCATTGTGCCGTGTGCGGTAACACTTCTTATTTATTTACAAATGTGTTCAATTAACTTTAATAACTATGCAAGCAGATAGTGATGAATCTATTCGTAGTTGTGAAAACATACAGGAGGATGAAGTGGACAATATATTATGTGTAAATGAGGGGATTGAGAGACCTATAATTATGGAGAACTCGCGAGTTGAAGAGGAAGTTTTTAGTAGCACTATACCAAGCAAAAGGAGACGGGTGGAAGAAGAGGAGGATGAATGGGAGACTGTATCGAGAGGCAGAAAGAAAAAGGAAGGAAGTATTGAAGTATATATTTCGTGCCACGAAAAGTTGCCCAAGCAGTTTTCTCTTGCAAAACTATTTAAAAAAATTGATGTTATGGATATTGAAGCGATAAAATATTTAACACCTTACAAAATTCGTGTACAATTGGGCAGCGAGATAACGGTTGAAAAATTGATGAACTGTAAAGAATTGATTGAAAAGGGATGGAAGTTTCAGAGGCCCTATCAGGTTAATTTTTCATATGGCACGATTCGAAATGTAGAATTAGATCTTTCAAATGAGGAAATTCATGAACTGATTCGATGCCCGAACCCCGGAATATTGAACTCGGCGAGCCGCCTTCTCCGTCGTGATGTTGATGGAAAATGGGTACCGAGCGAGACAGTCAAATTGTGCTTTAATGGGTCGTATTTACCTCCATTTGTATATGTAGATAGTGTACGAATTAAAGTCGAACAATTTGTGTTCCCTGTATCACAATGCTCAAAGTGTTGGAAGTTGGGTCATACTGCCAAAAGATGCCCATCAAACAAAATCGTATGTCCTAAATGTGGAAGTGACCATCCTAATTGTGATACGGAAACTTTTAAATGTGTGAACTGTCATGGTAACCACATGTCACTTGCTAGATTATGCCCTGAATTTAAGAAAGAAAAAAGGATAAGAGAATTAATGTCCGAGTTTAATTGCACGTATAGACAGGCTCGCTTAATGCTTGTTATAGATTCACCTAAAAAGCTCATCAATGATGCTGATTTCGTACAATATGCAAGTAGGAAAAAATTTAATCTAACTGGTGAAGAATCCGACATCTTAGAAGAAACTATCATTCCATTATCAGAATCAGAGCATCATCAGGAAGAAATATCATCGTACGCTAGCAAATTAAAAGTGAAGGCTGATGTTCATCAAAACAACCATAAGAAATTAAGAGACAAAAGAAGCAGTAAATATTATGCAGTACCTGAAGAAGATGTTATAATGGATGAAAATATTTACAAAGCAACCGTTCATACAGATAAAGTTAGAGAATCAAGAAATAAATCTGGTAATACCTATAAAGTAGGGTCGGAAGAAATTACACTAGAAGAAAATAATAAAAAGAAAAAGAGTGAGGATCATGTAACATTTTGGGAGCTATTAATGAGATTAAAGGAAATCATATTCTTGAGGGAGGTTTCTATAGAAGTTAAAGTACATAGAGTAATTAAATGCGTGACTGAGTGGTGCATACTTAAACTAACAGAAAATATTGCGAATGGAACAGTTTTAAAAAATATTTTCGATTCATTTAATGGATAAAACAGCAAATAAAATAATAGCTTTAAATATAGTTCTCTGGAATGCGCAAAGCTTAAAGCCTAAGTTAACTGCTTTTGATGGTTTATTGTGTCAAGAAAAAGTCCACATTGCTTGTATTAATGAAACATGGCTCGAAGCTGAAACTCAGATACATATTCGGAATTATAATATTTTTCGCTGTGATCGGAACGATTCGTATGGTGGCGTAGCCATTTGTACACATCAAACTGTGCAATGTAAGCAGGTATGTGTTAATTTGTCTAATCCTAGTATCGAAATAATTCATTTAAAGCTCTTTAACTGCGGGGATATTGTTGATTTAATATGCGTATACTGTCCTCCCGCAGCGAGGACTTGTATTAGTGACTGGGAACAGATTTTAAGTCTAGCGAGGGGTAACGCTGTAATAGTTGGAGACTTCAACGCGCACCATACGAATTGGTCACGAAAAACAGACAGTCGAGGCCTACAAATTTTTAACGCATTAGTGGATACACCGTTTGTTACACTAAACGACGGTACTCCTACTCGTGTCAGGTTGGTCGATGGTATTCTGCAGCAATATTCTCCTGACGTTGTTTTTGTATCTTCTAGTATAGCTATTAAATTTCAATTTAAAGTATTATGTGAAACATTAGGAAGTGATCACAGTGTGGTTAAAATATCTACTGTCGTTAACACAAAAGATTTAAATATTATAAAAAGACAATTTAAGAAAGCAGATTGGCTATCATATTCAAAATTACTTGATGACTTATATATTAATTACAAGTTTAATAACAATCTTCAAGCTCAGTACGATCAGTTTGTTGATTTTATGAATATTGGTGCAGAACTACATATCCCTACTACTAAATTAAATCGAGACCTAACTTCTAAATTCATGCCTAGACCTTACTGGAACACTGATTTATCTCAAGCAGTGGCTGAACGCCGATTGGCGTTATCAAAATTTAGACGGAATCCCACACCTCAAAATCTAGATATGTTGAAGGACAGGATAAGGTTTGCGCAGTGTCTCATTCGTAAAACGCGAATAGATAGCTGGCGTGAGTTTTGTTCATCCTTAGACAAATCTAGTTCATTAAGTAGCTTATATAATAAAATGCGCTGGATAAAAGGGTACAAATCACCCTCCAGATTTGTGGAAAAAGAAACGATGATTAATCTCTTGCATAGCTTGACACCCGATTCGGTAACGCCTCAGACACCTGTTTTTAGATCACGGAATGAAAAATTAGATACCGGTATTTCACTTACAGAGCTAATAAATGCAGTTAGTATGCGAGACACTAGCCCAGGTCTTGATAATATCTCCTATAGTATGATCCGCAATCTCCCTTATAAAGGTAAACTTATCTTATTACATTTATTTAATCGATTTTACGAAAACAGCTTTGTACCAAAACAATGGCGAGACATATCTGTAATTGCAATTCCTAAACCGGGTCGTGATACGAATGACGTGGCTTCTCTGCGGCCAATATCTATGATGTCGTGTTTGTGTAAAGTATTTCACAAAATTCTTAATAATCGTTTGGAGTGGTACTTTGAAAAAAATAATTTATTTTTTAAACATACTACTGGTTTCCGAAAGACATACTCTACTCAGCATAATGTAACATATCTTATAAATGATATATTGGTGGGTTTCAGTTTCAAGAGAATTACCTTAGCTTGCTTCATAGACATCAATAGTGCCTATAATAATATTGAAATAAGTTCTTTGCTATCAATTCTTGATCGTCTTGAGGTTGGTTCTAAAATGTGCTCATATCTGTGGAATTTCCTTCAACGCCGAAATCTAACAATGCAATATAGTAGTACAGTTATGTCTCGTGGTACGAATAGAGGTTTGGCTCAGGGTGACCCATTGTCCCCTTTATTATTCAATATTGCAACAATAGATATTTGTAGGGCTCAAACTGATTTAGGGATATCTCAATACGCAGATGATTTTGTGCTGTGCACCACTTGCAATAATATTGTTCAAGGGACTGTCCAATTACAGAATGCATTAGTTATATTTAATGACATGTTGACAAATTTGGGGCTCGAAATATCAGTATCGAAAACTAAGGTATGTCTATTCTCCCGTGGTTTTAGAAGATTGGTGGATGCAAATAATGAGTCACTTATTAATGTTAAAATTAATGAACAGTTAGTTGAAGTGGTGTACAACATTGAATATCTGGGTGTTTGGCTCGATCAGTCCCTAAGGTGGACTAAACACATCAACGAAAACTATGAAAAATGTGTGAAGTTCTTGAATGTATTTAAAATTTTAGTAGGCCCAGGTTGGGGTATCCACCCGTCACATTTAAGACGCTTATATTTGTCGCTAGTGAGAAGTAGAATCGATTATGCAAGTTTTTGTTACGATAATTGTTCTAAAACTAATTTAGCTAAAATTGATAAAATACAAAATATGTGCATGAGATTAATTGGAGGTTTTATAAAGTCAACGCCTATTCATGTTATGGAATTAGAATTAAATATCCAACCCTTATTTATAAGAAGACATATACTTGCAGCAAAATTTTGGCTTAAGTGTAAATCAGTCGAAAACTATGATTATGTAATCGTTCAATTGCATAGGTTAGAATCTTTATGTTCACAAAGGTATTGGCGACGAAAGAAGCTACCCTTGTTAGTACTTGTTCACAAATATTTAAAGAATGTGCAGATCCATAGTAGTCATAAATTAGAAATGTTTTCACTCGATTCTTGGGTCAGCAGTGTGGACTTATCTGGATGTATAAAATGTAACATACAATGTTTAAAAACGTCAAAGAAAAATTGTAATACTTTGAAACTAAAAGAGGATTGTTACCAATTCATTGAACATAATTACAGTGAATATTATAAAATTTATACCGACGGTTCTAAAATTTTGCAGGATATTGGGTCGGCTTTTTTAGATCCGCAAAAGAATATTAATAAACAATTTCGAATATCTACTAGAGTTTCGTCTATGTTCGCTGAATTGGTAGCTATAAGTGAAGCTCTACAGTATTTAAATGATTTAGATTTTAGTAATTATGTAATATTGTCGGATTGTAAAAGTGCTTTACAGCATTTGGCTCGATGCAACTCGACTTCTCGAGGACTACCGTTAGCCTATACAATAATAGACAGTATTCGTGGTTTGTGTCGTAACGGTAAAAATGTAATTTTACAGTGGATCCCTGCTCATATTGGTGTCATCAACAATGAACGTGTAGATCTTTTAGCTAAACAGGCTGCTGTTGACGGAAACCCATACGACTGCTTGCCCTATTTTTCTGATGTGTACTATATACCGAAAGAAAGATGTAAAAAGCTCTGGAAGGAGTACTTTGACGAAAGGTCGCGCAGTAAGGGCATTTGGTTTAAAACGATACAGCCTGACATTCCAAGTAACTCATGGATTGATGTCACCAATATGAGCAGAGATGAGGTTGTACTAGCGGTAAGGCTGCGGTCCGGTCACATCCCATGCAACAGTTTTGCACATATGATGGGCAAAGTGGATTCCCCACATTGTTTGCAATGTGGGTTGAGAGAGGATGCTTATCACTTGCTTATGGAGTGTGTCCGGATAGCAGCTGAACGAAATGATTTTTTTACAAACTTTAATTATAATTGTCTGGATGTAGGTTTATGTAACAGTATATTGTCATATCCTAACTCAGAATCTGCACAAGATTTATATAAAATTATCAAATTATGTATTCGTCGTAGGAATATGGATAGTCCGTAAGTTAAATTATTAATGTTACACTATGAGGGTGTCATTTTCTACCTAGAAAAAACCCTCTCTAAAAATAAAGATTATAAAAAAAAAAAAAAAAAAAAAAAAAAAACCGAAGATAAGATCGCATAACTTCAATTTAACCGCGATGTTGGATGTTCCAACGCGAATCTTGTATTTATTAACACACAGTTTGAAGTATGTCCCACAAATCGTGTCTTAGGCCCGTATTGATAAAACAATCTCAAACCCGATAGATATTGCAACGTTTCGTTTCACTTTCAAAAATGAACAACTTTATTAGTTAATGTTACATATTACTTTTTTTATATCTCGTAATATTCATATTAAAGACTACAGAAAGACATTAAAATAAGAATAATCTATATTTTTATAATCGTTTCAAAAAAGAAAAAAATTAAAGTATGTAACATAAGTATAAAGTTCTTCATTTTTAATAAAACTAAAACTTCATTTTTGAAAGTGAAACGAAACGTTGTTTTATCTGTCAAAGAGGTTCTCAAGTGAGGTTGGGTTTGAGGTTGTTTAATTTATACGGGCCTTAGTATGCGCGCTGAGAGTCAGTCACCGCGGACCGGCGCGGCGCGGGTCACGCGTCACTTGTCAACATGGAACAACGTACTCAATACACACAAGTTAATGAGAAGATTATTCCACGCTTTCTCACACGCTTGCATTGACAAATAATAATCTAAACTTAGTAATATGTAATGTTACAATATTATGAACATAAAATGGACAAAATATACAAGGTGTAAAATAAATTAATGATAATACTTTAGGGTATGTATGTGCATCCCATGTAGAGTGTAATGTGAATATACCAGCGCTGAAAGACTTTCGACTTTCGTGTTTCTATGTGAAATGCCTCAACATCATAAATTTTCCAATAAAATAAGTGAAAAAAAGCAAGCTGGCTCTTCCACAGTAAACACTATATACCTACGGGACCCATACACACCCTAAAGTATTATTACTCATTAATTTTATAGCCTGTATAAACAAGCTTCGAACTATAATTTATTATTATTAATACCTTGAAAACTTTCATCAAAGACAAAATCGTTGATAGACAATAGAGTATAAAATTCGTAATTTTTAAACATTTTTCATTTTCTTACTAAACAAAAACAACTTAAAATATATTTGAATCTCAAACAGCACCGGAAAGCGGCTGAATTGGTTGTGTCCGAGAGTCAAGCCTCCGGAAGTAATTAGTATTGCGATAGGCGGGCGCGGGGCGCTGGGCGGGCGCGGCGCGCAGGGCGGGCGGGGGTGAGCCATTAGTTAGTTTCTTTACTGAGAATAGTGCATACTACTGACATTGCGCTATTCTGTGTGTGTGCACCGTACTGGCGTACACTACAATGATATAAAGTGAGCTACGTTGCTTCAGATTATAATAATTAAAAACTTAAGCACACAATAGTAGCGCTGCGTGTCCATGACGACGAAGTAGATTCTACAACTTTTGCACCCAATTTAAACTAATCGTAAACAAACATAATATGAAATTCTACTGAATATACATTTATTTTTTAAATAAATGTCTGTTTGTTTGGTACGATTTAATGTGAAAACTACTTAACCGGTCATGGAACTTGGTACATATGTTTTTGGAAGCTAAGTAACGTAGGATACTTTTTATTTAACGCAGGCAAAACCGCGGGCAAAAGCTAGAAATATATAATTTTAGAAACATTACACAACGCTAACATTAATACATCGTTATGATTGTACGCAATCGGAGCCCATTGAGAAAACCAGAAGACGATTTAAACGTCGGACACGAGATGAAAGGAAACCAAAATAGTCGCACTTGTGCCGCGGTTCCCCTTGCACAACACTGTGCTTGCGGACCACAGCGTGACCCCCCGGCAGTGGCGAGGGGTTCCTACTGTTCCTATCGGCGTCACCTACCCCTACTCTTACATACCCTCCTCAGGTTATAAAAATGTAGGGATTTGGAAGCCCACATTACATATGGGTAAAGCTAAATTCAAAATCAAAAGCGCATATAATTTCACAAATAAAAACGACGATTCTCGAAAGACATGAACAACATTTAATGGTCTATCTGCCTATCGTTTTAAAATCTGAGAGGGCCTCATCCAGACTAGTAATATAGTTACAGGATGTAAAAGAACAGTCACTATAACTTTGAGATATGATTATGCTACCTTTCCTTATTTTGGAAATGTTTTTTTTACATTTCTTATTTTTTTGTCACAAGATTTTTTCTACAATGAGAAAATATAATCACAATAACAATACAAGGTAGTATAATCATATCCCAAAGTTATAGTGACTGTTCTTTCTATACCCGTTATACAGACTTCCCTCTGAAAGAGCCTTCACTTCACCCCTTCCAGTAAAACTTCCACTGTTGCACAAACTGTGCGGCCTGTCCCGCTCGCTGCCGGACCCACACGTGACCCCTTGAAGCTCTCATGTACCCCCCGCATGCATAATCTGAACGATCTGATTTAAAGACGTAATTACCGTTCGCCCGCCGCGCCGCGCTGATATATCTCGTGAAATTGCTGCGAGCCTTTAACGGCGAGATGTTAACACGGGAGTACAGAATAGAGAATTGGAACTGCGAGGTTCAGTGAGCACATTTATGCGAAATATCAGGCGCGGACGATAAACACGATTCGAGTATTAATTATATTATTAATATTATACGATGTTATGATGCAGATGCGGTGCAGTAGTTTGCATCTTTGTTCACGACTTGGACCGGTTCGATCTTCACGTTGAAACAAATAATAGTTTGTTGTTTTTAAGCTAGTGGATACTGATCTCTAGGATAATATTTTTGGATTGATATTTTATCTTTGTGCTCAAACTTTCATATATTTGTAAATTTAAAGAAAGCCGAGCGTTAAACGCCTGATTAAAAGCTTTTATTTTTCAAATAAGGTCAGACCATTGTACATCAGATATTAAAATTCGTGCAGCGACCCGGGGCAAAACTCCGGCTGTTTTTTTCTCTTAATTAAGCGCATTGATTGCGGTCGCCCGAAGCGGTGAATTGTGCTGGTCCCCCTGACCCCTTGTCCCCCTAAATGGTGGCCCTGACCCCTGGACCCCTAGATGGTCCCCCTGACCCCTTATCTGGTCCCCCTGATCCCTTCGTTCTCTGCTTGGTCCCCCTGACCCGTTGGCTGGTATCCCCGTTTGTCCCACCTCCTTTGCCTATTTACAATGCGAAGTTTTTCCATATCAAAGCCTTATTCAATCCTCTCATTTTTAAAGACAACATTATTGAACATTTTTCGGACTATTTTTTGGATTTTGTTTACATTACGACCACTACAATGTCCTTTGGTTATAATTATAAAGATAGCTCATAATCATAAGCTCTGCAAAAAAAGGCTGAAAATGTATATTTTACAATATATCTAACTCCCATAGATTTTAAACTGCATTACTTGCTTTTGCTGGCCAGTACAATTATTATCCTGTAGACATCGCGTGACCACAATATAATTTGTTACCTTTTACAGCAAACATTGAAATTGAACACTCTCGTGGCGCAGTAGGGTGGATTGGTAAACGTCCCCGCAATAGAAAACAGCGGGGAGGTCCGACGAGACCCATTCCGGTCACGCCGCAGACGTCTACCCTACTTTTATTCCTGATGTATTAAATCATCATCATCGGCCTTCCTCCATCTTCAGTAACTTCCACGCTCTTAAGACTTACAGGTTCTTGAAGTGGTTGTCAGAACCCTCCGGTGTTGTCATTTATGAGACATCGAGTAACTTATGATATCATTAATGGTAGGGGAGCCGAAGAGGGGATTTTTGTAGTAACTCGAGCGAGTCAGATTAAGACGGTATAATATGTGTCCTCTGGTAATCTAGGAATGATTTTTTTTTTACTTTGATGGGGTTAAAATGTTTTAAAAAGTATCAAAAAATTAATTCGATGCGTCACGTTAAGGTTGGAGAGTAGTAGGTATCAAAGAAGCTCCTACAGAAAGCACTGACGATTTGAAAGGCGGATAAGCTGCATTTCATATCAATTTTGTTTTTTAGTTTAAATAAGGCTGTTTCCGCTCATTAATTCTCTCCAGAAGTAAATTAAAAAACTACTAGCTGCGCCGTGCCCACTTCGTTGAGCATAAAAAAACTTTGAAACCTTCCCTGGACTTCCACGAATATTTCAAGACCAAAAATAGCCGAATCGGTTCAGCAGTTCTCGAGTTTTAGCGAGACTAATGAACAGCAATTCATTTTTATATATAAAATAAGATCCGGTTTTTCCCCCTTATAGTCTAAACACCGAAAACTATTGGGTCTCCACAAAGCTCTAGTAACTACACGATTAGCATTCTGGGCTACAATTGTATGTTCCAACTAGGGTTCAGAACCGGGATTTCCCGGTACCGAAAATCCCGGGATTTCCCGGTTCTTTGACTACTGTTATAGAACCGGTTCTCAACGCAAAAGAACCGGGATTTTCGGTATTTTCGGGATTTTTTTTACCTTAACAAAAAATAAACGCAACGGGCTTAGAAAAGTACTTTTGAATTTTAATTACACATTGTGTCATGTCATGTTAAAGGATAATAATTATTATATTTATTGCTTTATTATTAAAGTTTTACATAGATATAAACAATTTTTATAAACGTGAGTAATATTATATTACTAGCTTTGGCCCGCGGCTTCGGGCGTGTGGAATCCTTGTATTCGTAGCAAAAAGTTATTTACCAAATAACACTACAGCTGCAATGTGGTTTAGATAATGTTATAGTAATAAACATATTATGAGTATCATTATATTTTAACCAATGCATATAAAAACTTAATAAATTGTATACTTTTTACACCTTGGGTTACATTATTGGAGTTTTAGTAAGGATCCCTTTTTTTTGAAAATATAATAAAGCCTGTGTTCATCGTTGATGGTGTAACTTTCCGACGGCGAAAAACGCTTTCAAATTTTAACTTAAGTTACGATGTTATTCAAAATATTCTTAACTGATTTTACTATCTCAACATATTAAAATAAATCTAGGGGAAATGTCTGCTCATTAAATATATATTTAAGTCAAAATCAAGATTTGGGGTCATAAAGGCCATAGAACCTAAAAATAATAATTATGCAAAAAGTACTGTCTGTCTGTCGGTCCATATGAGTCCGTACTGAATTTAATAAAATGAAATTTAGCAGGCCGATAGCTTCGAACCTAAAGGGTAATGTAGGATATTATTATCCCAAAAACGAAAGGGTGCCCGTTGGATTTTCAAAAAACAGTAGCTACTTATTTAATGGTATTTCGGTGAAACTACTCGACGTATTTAAATGAAACTCGGCACAAAGGTAGATTGGACCATGAAATTAATAACAGGTTTTTTTTTGTTGGGAAACAAAAAGGTCCCAAGGGATCATAATTATAATTATAAAAATCTTTTTGCTACTACTTATAAATAAAAAATCGCAAAAACCAATTTTATAAGATATCTTTAAAGATATCTTAAGCTATGAATTTTTGATGAATCAATTTATCTGTTGGATAAAGCTGTTAACATTTTTGGAAGATCCATCTTTTTAGCCAGTAAAACTCACATCGATATTACATTCAAAGGGTAAAAACTTACTTTACAATATCTGCGTTTAAAATTTTAATTTCTGTCCACAAATTATACCGCATTTCGTGCGATTGGCTAAGCAGAAAAATAATTTTAAAATGTTTTATCCATACTTAATATTATTTCAAACGTGAAACTAACTGTGTCTTTTACTTTAAGAGTCATGAACCGTTTTACCGATTTGGTTTAATTTTGGTACGGCGATAAGTTTATAATAAATAGGACTTATCAACGCCGAGGCAAAACTACCGAGCAAAGTAGGATTCAACGTCACGTATATAACGTGACGTAAAATATAATTACTCATACTTAATCTTATAAAACTCCTCAGTTTTGGTTGGGTTTTTTGTACTACACAGTATTTTACAATATTATAAGTTTTAATAGATTTACACCGGTAAAATAGTTTTTTGGCTCATGATAGATCGTAGATATAATATGCAATGTTTTATTTACCTATTCAAAAGTAATAACTTTGCAAAAGCGGGAGGGAATCTGCTAAGTGTGCCTTATAGGCTGGCAAATCGTTGTACATAATATACGCCACGGAAAAAAAATGTAGTGCGTATGATCTGGCCAGAAACTGAATAGTTGATAGTCATATGATAATTATTGGTATAACATTATCTTAATCATACTGTAGCCATAGAGTTATTTGATAAAGATCTTTTTGTTACGAATACTATTTTACGCGCCCGAAGCCGTGGGTAAAAGCCCTAATATTAGAGACGTTAAATTCAAAATATATAAATATACGATATTTTAATCATTGTATAGCAAATTAATGTATCATACTTTAACTTGACATGCCAAAATGTGTGATTTATTTATAAAAAGTAGTTTTCGAAGCCATTGTATTTGTTTTTAGTCAAGTAAGAAAAAAAACACGAAAAAACCAAAAATCCCGGGAAATCCCGGGAATTCCCGGTTCTGACTAGTGCCGGTACCGAAAATCCCGGTTCCTAAAACTTTACCGGTTCTCGATACCCTAGTTCCAACATATCTCAATCAACTCATCGTCATCAGGAACACAGAAAACTTTTTGTTTCTTCGGCAGGATTCGAACCTGCGACCTCCCGCTCGAACACCAACGCACTTAACCACTGCGCTACGGATTTGTTGCATTTCCATCCTAAATATTCAAGTAGTAAAAAGGTTTTAAGACATAATTCTATATATAAAAGTATTTGGCGAACTACCAAATAATTGTAGCGAACTACAAGTAACTCATTGTACAGGTCCCCGGTTAACATTTCACATTACCGGGTTTCCCACGGTGATAAGATTTTTGATATACGATCGGACCCCGAGAGGCCGCGCGCCGGTCACGACGGTGTTTCTGATATAGGCCGTGATAGACGAACACATACGTACGGCGCTTTACGACGCGTCCGGGTTTAACATCGTTTTATGACTTTCGCGTTTGGGGTTTTGATGAGTGGAGATCATTTTGAGGTGCCGTCAGGTTATACGATATGCGGTGTCAGTATATTCTTAAAGATACCCGGGTAAATATGTATATTATAATTATTATTACCGGTTATTATTACTTTTTAAATATTTAAATTATACAGGCTATAAAATTAATGAGTGAGTATGAATCCCGGTTATAGAGTTAAATGTGTGAAATTACCAGCGCTGAAACAGGTACTTTTTTTATTATTGTATGGCAAAAATTATGATGTTGGGTCATTTCTCAAATAAACATGAAAGTCAAAAGTAAGTCTTTCAGCGCTAAGTCTTCATGGAAGGCATATATACACCCTAAAGTATTATAACTCATTTATTTTACACCTTGTGTAATGTGAAATATGTACCGTTTGAATCAGGCTTCCTTTGATAATAATATATTTTCGATTACCAGTATATATGTAAGAGGGGTATGGACTGTGAACATACTATCGCCGAGGTGTAAAATATTCCGCGACTGTGGAGATGGGATGTGGAGCAGATATAAAACATTTACTGGGAACCACGCGCGCGACACATCAAACAATTTTTATTTGTATCGATTTTTAGGTTACAAACACGTCATTGTATTTCGATATGTAGATAACTACTTTTTTTGTGAAAAACGAAACTGCGTACATCAATTTATTAGGCTATGTTACTTTTGCTTTAATTGCGAATCTATTTGCATAGTATTTATTAGAATCAGGCCAGTAGTTTAGGTTAAAACAACTAACTAGGTACGGTAAACCAAAATCTTCACCCTTCCTTTTGGCATCGTAATCGGATAAAAATAAATCGTAATCCTATACAAATGTGTAGGTAAGTATAAAATATTTGCGTAGCGTTATAAAAGTATCTGAAGGTAGGATCGAGTACCTACCCAATACTTTAAAATTTGGTTTCATAACCCAATTAAAATCTCAACTGTAATCTCTTCACACTACTGTGTAAAGAAGAGATTTAAAAGTATTGGGTACTCGATCCTCCACTTTCATAAACTTAGTATTTACATCGGAATTTCCTGTACTAATAGAGAAGACTCAAACTCAACCTCACTTGAGAGATAAAACAACATTTTGTTTCACTTTGAAAAATGAAGAACTTTACTTATGTTACATACTTTAATTTTTTTTCTGTTTAAAACGTAAAAATAATGATTATAAAAATATGCTCATTTTAATGTTTTTCTGTAATCTATAATATCAATATATAATAAAAAGAAAAGAAATCAAAGTACTGTGTAACATTAATAAAGTTGTTCCCTTTTGAAAGTGAAACGAAACGATGTTTTCAGTATTGTTACTATTTTTATATTGTTCTCATGTAAGTGGATATTGTATCTTTTATGAGAATAATTAATTCTTTAAACCTTATCTGTCAGATAGTTTCTCAAGTGGGGTTGAGTTGGTTATTAATTCGGGCCTAAATGGTAAGGGTGGACGAGTGGACAGCCACCTTATCATACTAATAGAACCTACATTCTACGCGCTCGGCTCTACGCCGCTCGCCGCTAGGACCGTCTCGCGAGTCGCGGCTCGCCGTCAGTCACGCGCCGAGCGCCCGCGCCGTAGCTCGTGCCACGGCCCACGTCGCCACGTGAAGCGTGCCACGGACGAAGTGAGGACTTGTTACGTGTGTGGACTGTTACACGAGAGTTTGTTGTTTTACACTGTGAGTAGCTCTTATATTAACTGTTACGTGTAAGTAGCCTTCTTCCGAGGAGTTCTCCTTGTGCTTCAATATGAAAAGTTTGTGAAAATAGTAGATAGTTTCAAAAACTCCGTTCAAGTTAGTAAGTCAGAATAAGTTTTAATACACAAATTATATGTGAATACCCTCCCACGGGCTGAGAGTAAATCCCACGGGAACACAATACTTTTAACTAATTTTATAAAAATTGACAACGGTTTGACCGTTAAGAAGAAACAAACATACACACATTCTTATTTATAATGATTATTGTTTAAAGTTTGATCATTAGTAGACACAACATACTTATCTTAATAATAATAATTGTCAAGAGTTTCGACTATCAAATTAAAATTTAAAGTGCAATATCATGCTGAAAAGTAATAGACCAGGTAGGTATTATGCATTTCTGTTAGAATTGCTATCGTGGGAAGTACCCGCACCTCGCGGAGACATGTTGTCTCAACTCACGGCGGTGCTCTGTAGGGACAAACAAACTTTCATAATGAGCTTAAAAGCACAAGCCCGCGTAGCATTATGTCAACTTTTCTTTTTGCCCCAAAAATGATTTTTTTGAAGGTATGTCTCAGGATCAGCTCACACCAAGACGCGACACGGCGCGACATTATTAAAATGTCGATTCAAAATTTTCGTAACCTTTATTCACTACACAGAAAGATTTTTCTTTCATTATAACTGCGCTACATAGCATTGTAACGTAATGAAAGGTGTATGTCTTGTGATAAGTAATAGCTTAATTTTGAATCAATATCTTGAAATGCAGCATTGCTTTGCGTCTCAGTGTGAACTGACACTAACCTACTTTTATTCTATAGTATTCAGGAAAGGTAAGACCTTAAATCTGTTTTACGATAACTGCCATTAAATAATGTAATGTTACGGGGGCCAGGCCGGGCCAGGGCGCCTAGGGCCACATTATCTGGACTACGGTGGCATTTACCGGGCACAACTTAAAAAGTAGTAACTAGGGCGGCGTGATGTCCATGGCGGTAGTTATGGTATATCACTACTGGGGCTATCAGACACATATCGTCGATGTACCTGCACAACCTCGTATTTATAAAACTACAACTTTTCAGTGAATCAAAAAACTTTTTAATTCTAGAATTTAAAATAAATAATTTAGAAGTGGATTTTGTTTTAAATGAGGTTCAGTTATGGTCAGTATACATCCAAACTCCATGTCATAATAAAATCTAAAATTACTAAGTTTTTTGACTCTACTGAAAAGTTGTAGTTTTTCAGATACGAGGTTGTGAAGGTAAAGCGAAGCTATGTAATATCGATAAGCGAATACAGTGACTGTGATGTGTTGCAACTGGCAGTGTAATATCGATAACCGAATATCGATATTACATATCGATAAGTGACTGTGATGTGTTGCAACTGGCAGTGTAATATCGATAACCGAATATCGATATTACATATCGATAAGTGACTGTGATGTGTTGCAACTGGCAGTGTAATATCGATAACCGAATATCGATATTACATATCGATAAGTGACTGTGATGTGTTGCAACTGGCAGTGTAATATCGATAACCGAATATCGATATTACATATCGATAAGTGACTGTGATGTGTTGCAACTGGCAGTGTAATATCGATAACCGAATATCGATATTACATATCGATAAGTGACTGTGATGTGTTGCAACTGGCAGTGTAATATCGATAACCGAATATCGATATTACATATCGATAAGTGACTGTGATGTGTTGCAACTGGCAGTGTAATATCGATAACCGAATATCGATATTACATATCGATAAGTGACTGTGATGTGTTGCAACTGGCAGTGTAATATCGATAACCGAATATCGATATTACATATCGATAAGTGACTGTGATGTGTTGCAACTGGCAGGTGGCAAATGAAGTACTCTACAGACTACAGTGTCATGGCTGTCAGGTGACATCGCCACTAGGGCGGGCGGCTAGGGCGGCGGGGCGGCGGGTAATTACTCTCAAGGACACGACGACTCTCCCGCAGTTGGATGTAATTTATGGCCGAAACTTTGCCACTTATTTACCGCCGTGTGAGCCGCGGGGCGGGGCGGGCGGGGAGGGGGGGCGCACTTTCATATTATTGTTTTATTGCGGCTTGTGACTTACGTAAGTCATCATCATCACTAGTTTTGGCCGCAAACACTTTGACGCGACGCTCAAAAGGACTTAACCTAAGTCCTTTTGAGCGTCACGTATTACATACCGCAGATTACATAGAAGTTACACCCCAATCTCGCAGTTTCTTTTACTATGCAAGGTGTAACATAAATGAGTGATAATACTTTAGGGCATGTATGTATCCCCTATGTAGAGTTCTCTGTAAAAGTACGAGGGCTTGAAGACTTAGTTACTTTTGACTTTCATGTTCTTATGAGAAATGCCGCCATATCATAAAACTGTCATACAATAATTTAAAAAAAATAACTGTTATCATCGCTGAAACAGTTACTTTTTTTGAAATTTTCACAGTTAACCCTAGATCAGAAACTTATTTTTCAACGTTTAATACTAACCTTCGTCGTTTCGACTACGCTGTCAAAAAGTAGGTTTATAAGGTATTATTGAATGAAATATTTATTGGTTTTACATTATTTATTTATTATAATCTTTTATTAGGAAAAATATAACATTTTTATTTATTTAAATCACATATTTATTACTTAATCAGCCTTTTAACTGAGACCATATTTTTCACTCCAAACTATTAACGCGCGGTAATTACGCGCTTACTTATGAAAAACTAAAACACTTCACTTCGACAAAAACTCAAATAATCAAAATTTACATATAGAATCAACAAAAAAAATAACATTTTGGTAAAAAAACTATTAACTAATACATTTGTGACACACATCAAGTTTGTGTTCGCCACACAATGATTTATTGCACTTGTAGCAACTAGATTTCGTCATCCTTCGTTTGGCTGACGGGCATATGGCACAAATTTTTCGTTTTTTCGCGATAGGATTATCTGCAGCTTCCCTTTCTTCAATCTCAAGTGTCAAACTCGATCTACTACTTCCTGGCATATTCAAAATGTGTGTAAGAGAATCGCGCAGGCCAGTTTGAAGTGTGGGCATAAGTATTCGTTTTCGCATATGTGGCTCGACTAACTTATAATGCAAGCTTTTCATATATTCACGCCTCGATAGGGGTTTGTTATTTGCCTCCATATTGTTACTTACGTATACAATGTAACTATTTATGAATGCTATATTGAGCATTCCATAAAAATTGCATAAAGGCCAACGTCGAGTTTTGCGGCTGCAAGAAGCAATGGAGCACATCTGGTCCAACGTATCCACTCCACCTTTGGTTTGGTTATAAAATTCAACCATCGTTGGTTTCTTAGAAGTCTCATCCAACTTTCCTTCTTCATCGCAAGTTGAAAGTAAGAATACTACCTTTTGAGGTTTGGGCTTATACGAGAGCAATGTGAGTTCATTGTCATAGCAGAACATAGCAGTACCAGTTCCACGTGTGCGCTCGTTTTGTAACTCTATCGGTATTTCTCGTTTGTTTGCTCTTAGAGTTCCAACTAAAGTCAGCTTGTACGGTTCTTTTAGTAAGCTTTTGGCTAATGGCACCGAAGTGAACCAATTGTCCATAGTTATGTTCCTATTAGTGCCATGAACAGTGCGTGTCAATTTTTTCACAAAATATTCCCCGAGTGGCAAGCCGTCTGTTTTAGTACAAGAACCCAGATAAGGCTCTGCGTCTACCATATATTTTGTGGAGTTATCTACCACCATTACAATTTTAATGCCATATTTATTTGGCTTATTCGGGATGTAAATTCGAAATGGGCATCTTCCTCTGAAGCCTAGCAACTGTTCATCAATAGTAAGGTAAGATCCTGGTTTGTAGTTTTCTTGACAGGCAGCAATGAAAAGATTCCACAGGTCACGAAATGGGGCATAAACATCAGCCTGTCTACGTTGTTGGCGCGTAGACTTGTCGTCAAATCTAAGGCAGCTTATTAGAAAATCAAATCTTTCATTTGACATTGTACTACGGTATCTATTTCCACAAAACGTAGTATCAAATATCTCCTTTGATGGCAAATGGTTATCCTTAATTGCTGCAGTTAATGTTAGAATACCGATAAGAGCTCTAACCTCACTAGCATCTGTTGGTCTTTTAGTGGCAGTTACATTTTTGTATTTTTTAGACTTTAGTGCAATCTCAGCATTGGTATAGGTGACAATTAGATTTACTATATCATCCGTAATAAAAAAAGAAAAGCTCAACACAAAGGATCTAATTCATTTTTGCACATGCGAGTAGGTCCAGGTCTAATGTGCACGATGTTTCTTGCAGCTGTTCGGCTTTGTGATCTTGGCTTTATTGATGACCATTTGTGCTTATCTTTTCCGCGAAGTACGATACGCGATGGTATCATAATCAAGTCGTTATCATTCTGTGCCGAAGTACCAGGTATCTGATCTTCAATTGATGGAGCTGCATGATCATTTACTTGGACGTCTTGACCTGGAGGTAGATGTAGTAGTGTCACAGAAGAGACCTCATCCTCATTAGCTGACTCATAAGCGGGATCAACCTCGATGTGGTCTTCCTTCTCACTCTCTGATGAATTTTCTTCGTCACTATTATCTGCCAATAATAGCTGAAGAATCGAATCTAAAATAAAAAATACATACATTAATTTTATGGTGTAAAAACTAAAAAATAAACTTAAAATATTAGAAACGCAATAGTACAAAATATAACGTTAACACTAACCTTCGTCGATGCGACGAGTCATGGTTGCTGATCCGGCGCACACAGGCCTTCCGCACAAAAAACACTACCGTCCGTCGAGGGGGCAACGGGCCAACTGAGATTTTTTTTTTTTTTTTTTTTTTTTTTTTATACTTCGCCCCTATCATAGACAGGGCTCGTTCTTTTTCTTTTTTATTATTCATTTATCTTTTTTTCATTCTTTGCAGTTACAATAGAATTTACACTAATATAATAAAAATACAATTCTGAATTTTTTCCGCTTAAAATACAAATCTCCTAATATTACCAATTTTAAATACAATTCCAATAACAATTTTACAATTTAAATACAATTCAATTTTAAATTTCCAAAAATAGCAACACAATAGATTAATTTTAAATTACCAATAAATACAATAAAAATACAATTACAATGATAAAAATAAATTCCAATTAAATTACAACTTCAATAGACACTTTCGGTCACCCAACATACATTTTCTTTTCAATTTAACATTCAATAAAATATTTGTCAATTACATACAATAATAAAATTTCAATAAAATGTCAAAAATGACAATAAAATACAGTTAAAATAAATTCCAATAGTTAAAATACAATTAAATAAAATTTTCGTCAATAAAATACAATAATAAATTCCAATTTTCAATAAAATACCAATAAAATGCAATTAAAATAATTTTCAAATACAAATAAATTAAAAGCCTACTACTAATATCACAGTTTTTCACTACTCACTCCACACCATCACTATGCCTCTTGTTGACGCTTTTAACGATCTTAGTGCAATATTGCAAGAAAACTTCCCTTTTCTTGCTGTCCCCCAGCATGCTTGGCAGACTCTCACCCGTCATCGCGATGCCCAATTTCTGCTCAATAGCGTATCTATTGGTTGCAAAAATTGGGCACTCGAGTAACAGGTGG
Source organism: Celastrina argiolus (assembly GCA_905187575.2). Lineage (NCBI taxonomy): Eukaryota > Metazoa > Arthropoda > Insecta > Lepidoptera > Lycaenidae > Celastrina > Celastrina argiolus. The sequence goes on along the minus strand of LR994581.1, from coordinate 258,499 downwards.
GGGACTGTCTCCGCAACTCCGGGCTGACACAGACACGACGGGTCCTCCTTCAATTTGAATCTGTTCAAATAGAAGGCGAACCCGCCGTGGCCAGTCAGTACTTGTGTGGTGTGGTGTGTAATGTCTATTTTGCGCACTATTCTGTGCGCCGCGGCAGCATTGGGGAAGAAGAGCTTCGTGACTCCGGCCGTCCCGCCGGATGTATATCTCCTGTCCCATTCCTCAATCGTGTCCTGTCTTAAGACACGCTTGACGAACGACACAGGACACAGATCGTAATCGGGTTTCTTCTTCAAACCCAGAGCGGCCTCTTTGGCTAATTGGTCCACCCTTTCATTCCCCCTAAGCCCTGCGTGCGCCTTGATCCAAAACAGGGAGACCTCCCGCCTCTGCAATGCAGCTTTTCGGAGGGCCCCGGGCCAACTGAGATTACACGGGAGCTAAAATAGGTGCGACCGCGCACTCAAAATGTACGACACTTTTTTCAAATTCGCGTCGTCGTTTCGACGAAGCTTAGTGATCTAGGGTTAACTCTACATTACAGTAGACAATAAACGTTAACAGTAAACTCTATATACGGGAACCATACACACCCTAAAGTATTATCACTCATTAATATTATATCCTGTATAATAACAGCTCTTTTCATAGTATTTTAATTGTTAATCCATAAATATCACCAGGTGCCGGCAGAAGTGACTACCCGTTACGTTACATAACTGTCATTAACGAACATATAGATCCGATAAGCGCATAAGTCCGTAGACTACAGAATCTGTTGACTGTCCGCACGCCGGAGCTACGGCCGACTCCTAAAGCCTTACGCCGGAGTCCGTCTCGCCGGACGCCCGACCGGACGTCCGATATTCTCGCCGGACGGCCCGCTCTAGATGTGCCGGCTTAGATAAGTGCACCGTGTATACTGTATGCACTAAATCTCTGTTAAGCTGCGGAGCTCGAAATATAGCGAAACCGTTTGAAAGGCATTCTGTATGCTTCTTGGAAATATGTCAAAGATAGTGGATATGTGTTGCCGTTCGGAGTTAGCGCGAATCCAGCGCGTGTGTACAATATTCTATTCGTATAGTAAACTCCGTGATAAAGTTTGTGGGGATTTTTTGAAAACCATATTCCATGCAATAAAACACCCTTGTCGAGTATTTGGATGATCTTTCATCTTTTTCCGTGCGAGCTTTATATTTTATGATTGTAGATTTTATGGCTATCAATAAAGTATAATATATTCGAAGGCCATAAAAAGCCTGCAGATATAAAATTATACTATAGGTACACCATGTATGTTAGTATGTATCACAAGTACGTATGGTCTATCATACATACGCCCTAACTGTATCAGTATCAGTAAATTTTATTTTGTTCATTTCGCTCAGCAGTAACAGTAGTCACTTTAATATTAGCGTTTCAGTACTAGGCGCAGAAGTTTTTGATATGATATATTGTGTCACACGCGGACGAATTGAAACTTAGAATATTGTTGGAATAAGTGTGTATAACGGAGTTTGAAAATAAAATAAATTTATTTCAGGTATCTGCGACCCATATCAACAAATAATTATAATTACATTACACAACAAATAAAAAATTAGTTAAAAATTCATTACATAAATTCATGACATTCATTTAAAAAAAATAAAAATATAAAGTATTGTTAATTAATATGATTACATTTGATTAAATATTCTATTATTATTCTCTATTATGGTACATTAAATTAATAGTTAATTAGTGTTTTACATTACATTATGATTACTTATTTATTTATTTTTAATTTAAATTTATCTATGTCATTTTACCTAATATTACAAGCCTCTATGTTGGACACTACGAGTGACGAGTACGTTACAGCAGTGGCGAACATAGGGGCAGTCCAATCGACGGGCTATCATTGCCAAGATGGTGTTGGAGCTGTCCCGCACTCGGCGCACCAGCGAGGCGCACCGCCTGCGAACAGTCGCTTGAAAGCAGTCGGTGCGCGCCGCTGCGAACATGCCAGAGGCGCTACAGAAGCGGGGCAGCCCCAACAGCACCCGGAACGCGTTATTGTACTGGACAGTGAGGGCGCTGTAAGACCTTTTATAATATGTACCCCACAGGGCGCACGTGTACAATGAGGTACAGAAAGCTCTGAACAGTGTTAGTTTTACAGCAATAGAGCATCGAGCAAATCTGCGAGCTAACATATTCGCTCTTTTAGACAGTGCCCTCCTCTCCCTCTCAATATCTTTGTCATCTCTGAGGCCTACGGTGAGGAAGTGCCCCAGGTACTTGAACTCCTCAACTCTGCTTAGAGCCATTCCGTTAAGGCTTAAAATAGGTACGTGTTGAGGAGTTTTACCATCCGCGGCCTCAAAGACCATGTATTGAGTCTTCTTAACATTATATTTAAGGCCGTGACAATGTGCATATTTTTCACATGTTTCGAGCAATTTTCTCAGTCCACTGATCGAGGGGCTCAGCAAAACCATGTCATCGGCATAGCTGAGGTTGTTCAGACATACGTCTTCAATGTGACACCCAACATGTTGTTTGCTAAGCTCCTCGATCAGTGCATCTATGTACAAGTTGAAGAGCGTGGGAGAGCTCAGCCCGCCCTGTCTCACGCCACACTCTAGTCTGTACGGTTCGGACAGTGTCCCCGCCCATTTCACGTGATTTGTTTGATGGCTGTACCAAAATTTAAACATGTTGATGAATAATTGTGGCACCTTGGCCACATTCATTTTGTTCCATAGGCTGTCGTACGATATCATGTCGAAGGCCTTGGACAGGTCGAGGAAGCACGCGTACACGGGCGTCGCACGATCAGTATAGTAGCGGACGGTGTGCTTAAGACTCGGTATAGCACTCTCAGTGGACAGTTTTGGTCTGAATCCGAACTGATTATCGTGCAAACTTATGTACTTATTTAACTGAGTGTTAAGCACCCCATCGAAAACCTTTGCAATTACTGTGGCTAGTGATATGGGCCGGTAGTTGGTTTTGTCTGACAGGTTTCCTGCTTTATTTTTAGCAATTGGCACAACTATTGTCTTCATAAGGTCTAAAGGTAAGTATGAATGACTTAAGCATAGGGAATAGAACATTGCCAAAACTCTATATATATGAGGGCCAGCATGTTGCAAATGTTCAACACTAAGGCCGTCGTGCCCAGGTGATCTACCCCTCGTCATGTTCTTAATTATACTTAAAACATCTTTTGCTTTAACTATGTAATTGGGTTTTTGAAAACATTTTTCACAACTATTGTTGAATGTGTTCGACGGTCCTAGGGGAGATTGTACGATAAAATAGTCCTTAAAACTATTGGCTATCTCTTTCTTATTACTAAGGCCATCGACGCACACAGGAAAGCCAGGATTAGAAAAAACTCGTAACATTTACCAATATTACAAACGCATTTTCCATTCCATTTAGTTGGAATTCTGATAAATATTGTTTACGCGAAATAATTTCATCATAAAAAAGGGAACGATCGTTCGAAGCACTTCACGCAACTATTAAGTAAAGTGTAAACACGCCGACTACATCAGTCAGTCGCGAGTACATCAGCAGCGAGTATTGACTGAGTACTGAGTATCATCAGTAGACAGTTCATCAGCAGCGCAGACGCGCTAATGCGTCAACACTCCGCGCTGACTGCGCTCGGATTACGCGCTGATCAAACGCCCTCGAATCATATTTGTATGTTTATTATTGACACGCCCACTGCTCAGACTCAGGCAATTTCGTCGGTAAATACGAGCTGTGCTTGTACGTCAAATACTCGCTCAATTTATTCACTTCTCCTATGTGAAACTTTTAATGATGCTGGGTATACATCATTACATTAGTCACGAAGGAACACCTCGTCATCAACCATCTTTCCCGTAGGTATCGTGAACGGTGACAGAAATATGTTACTAGCTATGCCCGCGACTTCGTTCGCGTGGACGTTTTTGCAACATTTCTCACTGACGCTTCACTCCTATTGGTCGCAGCGTAATGTATAGCCTAATGCCTTCCTCTATAAATGGACTATCCAACAAAAAAAATATTTTTCCAAATCAGTCTAGTAGTTCCTGAGATTATCGTGTTTAAACAAACAAACGAACTCTTCCGCTTTATAATATTAGTATAGATAATCGAAAACTGCGCTCGCCAACCCGCCTGCCAAGCGTGGCGGGAAATAATAATAATAATAATAATATCTATGGACGCTTCACACCACGTCAATCTGGCCCTGTGCTAAGTATCCGAAGAACTTGTGTTACAGGTACCAGACAACGGAAATATATTTAAGACTTTTATACTATACACATATTTAAGATTTTTATTATATTATACACAAATTTAATACACATCCATGACCCAGGAACATTGAAAACTTTTTGTTCCCTCGGCGGGATTCGAACCCGCGACCTTTCGTTCGAGCACCTGCAACGCGCTCAACAAAATGGCAACTTTTCCCCCATGAATCACTTAGCCTCCCCTTATGTCCAGCCTCCTGATTACATACCTTTGGTGGACTTCTTTCGATGAACATCAACTGTCATTTTGACGGATGAACTTTTAAAAAATATGATTTAAAAAGTAGAAATGTCAAAATTTTAATGTTTGAATTTCTTTATTCGTGTTTTAATATGTCAAAATTTAAGTCGATTTCCAGGAACTGAAAATCCACCGAAGTTATGTAATCTAAAGGCAGTAGTAGAGTAGGCGCCATAGCTGAAATGATGATGGTAAATTATTTTGCGTAGAATATTAACAGGACCGAGAAGTGTGCACTACCCCGTCAGGCTGTGTTGACGGTGTACGGCGTAGGGATGTAGGGTTGGTGGGGTAGGCGTGAAGTAATACCGGTACTCGAGCGAGCGATCAGCTAAGAGGTGTACCTGTGGACTTAGCTCGAACAATTGACAGCAACGTATTCGTAACTTTATCGTATGAGAATTGTACGATAATCATGACAGCCATACAAATATCATGCGATAATGTTACCAGTACATTGTTGTCTATTCTCAATGCTAACACAGGACGCTCAGTTGACGCCTGGCAACTTGAGGCATGAGAGATTGGCGAGTTAGTAGTGCTAGTGCCGTCCCCACCACAATCTTTAGGATGTAAGCCCGATTTATTTGCATGTTTCGTCTCAGTCGCTCAATTTATAAAGTACATATATATCCGACACTTCTCTGATAATAGGTATTAGGTACATTTTTAATTTGCCTGTGATCGCAATATAAACATAAACAGGAAACACAGTACACCGTGGGTACTGTGTTTCCTGTTATAGCCTATGGAAAAATTAGACGCAAATTAGACCATAAATAAAAATCATCGCTGTAGGTACTAAAGAGAAAATAAATTCTTCTTCACTGAACTGACCCTGAGTTGTCGCTAAAATCTAGCAGATCTAAGACGAACGTGTTGTACTTGCTGTTGCTATAATAGTTAGTGCTTTCAGACACAGCTCGCCCTCAAAGTCCTTAAACAAGAATTGCCTGAAAGCGTGCGACAAAAACAGTTCGAAGTGCTCATTATGTACATGCTGTGCTGTCGTCTATAACTTGGCCCCGCAACTATTGAGGGGTCCTCGAGGAAATGGGTTTGAATGTGGAACTCGTTCCTCGCTGCGAGCGATCCTCTTGGCACTCGGCACTCCCGTGACGTCACATTAAAGCCCATTATTTTGCTCCCGGGATAAAACCGGCCGTAGTTATGTTTTGCACTATAGTGCATCCTCCAGATGTTTAATTTAAGGCGAGTTGAAAATTGGAGTATTTTGAAACCATTTTTCTAAATAGTACTACTTTATTCAAAAGTCAATAAATAACATTTTCATTATATTTACTAGATATGTTGTTGAATATAGCTTAAAGCAGTATAAATATTACTTCAGTGTGGCAAGACTCAGGGAACTGTCGTTTAAATTTTGTCAGAATTTTTTTAAAACTAGATTTTAACGAGCTCTTTCTCGCCATACAAATAATCGTTTAAGGTCCATTGGCAATCAACAAAGCCTTAAAAATGCATATGTTTTTCAACTATATCCATTAATATTTTAAGCGAATGTTTAAGCGCCTTTTATATATGCCAAAATGTGTGGTAAACAATTATAGATGTATGTATCACTCGTTTTCATATGTCACTTAGCTAAAACGTTAAACCATTTTTTGAAAATCGATGTTGTCATTTTGGTTGAGGCCCCCTTTACCTAGTAAGAACTATAATTATTTAGAACGACATTCAATCCACTTTATAAATCATGCTAAAAGTCGCGAATCACGCTACAGAAGTCCGACCGCAGTCCGCATCGAAGTGGATTAAAAAGTTTACAAAGTGCATCGGCGAAGTTGGGGGACGGACCCCAGCTGTCGGTACCAGACTTGCCACACTTACCCGCACTTGCCACACTCACCCGCACTTGCCAGTACTTACAACACTCGCATACTCAGATCTGCGCTGACCCATATCTGGTTTTTAATTAAAACCTCAGTGTATCGGCCGCCATTGTTTAGTTCACTATTGTTAGTCCCCACTTCTCCCCCCCCCCCCCCCCCCCTCACTCGTCACATCTCGTGGTTATTAAATCGCGGAACAGCCCGCCCGATGTCAGATGTTCCACTTTATTACGGTTTTAATTTTATCATTTGATAATTATGACGTTCTTTTTATTATCACAAATGGGGCTGGCTTTGTCCTTGTTATTTATAATATATTATATTTGAGGAAACATGGGATATTTAATCAGTATTGTGCCTACTAGTAAATAGGTCAATATAATGGTATTTCGTGCAAGATAAGCTACCAGCTACGGTAAAAATCTTAGATGTATTTTTTTATTATTTGGGTGTTTGGTACGGTTGTTGTAAAGAGTTCGGCAGTAGTTCAGTGTATCTCTATCCAAGTAATGATGCTTCCCACACCGATTTAGGTGACGGTGACCGGTTTCAATGAAACTATACCAGCTAGGCAGGAGTTGTTTTTATAGTGCCCAAGTGTGTGCGCAATATATAGAAGAAGCCTCGATGCTCGTAGCCCAGTGGGAAAGATAACCGACACGACTAGTGGGAGATCAGGCGCAGGATCGACTTTTTACATGCCCATCCGACGCATGGATCATCTTTCTCATCGGACGATCAGGTGATCGGCCTGCATTGTCCTAACTAGAGATGGCCGTTTAAACGAAAATCGTTTAAAAAAGCGCGCTTTTATTAATAAGTTGAAAAGTCACTTATAAACATAAGCGTATAACACTTATAAACGTAAGCGTTTAACGCTAAATGCTTTTTGAATATCGGCTTTCGTTGACAGAAACTGTTTATAGTCGATACTCATAAGAATTTTCACTCTTATTGCGTTATAGTAAGAACGATGTTTCTTTGGTCCACATGAGCAAAGGAACATCGTTCTTACCGTAACGCAATACGAGTGAAAATTGTTTATGTAGCTCATCACTTTTATAAGTGTAATAACTAATAATTAATAAACAGCTTTTGAACTTGCGTGCATGTTAGGTCATGTTTATTTACTTTCTTATTTGTTGTTGTGCAAAAATTTGTATTTTAATCGTAATATTGTTGTTTAAATAATGTATATAATATATGGACGTAATAATAATTACTTTTTTGTAAAGTGTTTTAGTAGGTAGTACCTATTAGTTTAACAAAAAATACGACTAGAAATAGGAATATTACAATACAATACAATACAAATATACTTTATTGTGCACACAACAAGTTACAAAAAAACAAAAAAAAATATACATTACAAAAATCAGACATGCACACAAAGGCGGCCTTATTACTAGATAGCAATTTCTTCCAGACAACCTTATGGTGTTAGAGAAAACAATGCTAGAGAATGGGAGTTGCGCAAAAGTATATTTAATAAAATAAAAGTAAATAAAATAAAATAATATATAAACACAATAAATATATAATATATGTATACAATATAATATATATATCTATATATATATATATATACAATAGATAAACCTACATGATATTTTAATTTATAATAATAAGTGTTAGTTACATAAGTCAAGGGTTGACACAATATGATTCCAGATAATGATTTTTTATAAGAGTTTTAAAGCGATGTATAGTTTCAGCCTGCCTTATATGGATAGGTAAAGAATTCCAAAGGGAAATGGATTATAATGGATATTAATTAATTATTAAAATTATTCAGACAGTCCTAAGCCTGCGAAGTACGAAAGAAAGTTGATAACTATCAGTTTTTAACTATCGAAATGTAACATAAGCGGAAAGTCATAATTCATAAGTGGTAATAAGTAGATAAGCAGATAAGCAGTTAACATAAGTTGCTTTTTGATTATTCAATAACAGATAAGTTAACTTTTCATTTTAAGCCGTTTATCACATCTCTAGTCCTAACCAAACTTGGAATCAACATTTTTTGTTGTTCCAAAGCGCAGCTAGGCTCTGAACCTAACTAGGCTCACGAGACCATTTAGGCGTTCTCTTTCCAAATAATATACTAGTAAAGATTTCATCATAATGTTTTCTACGGTGGGCTGTTGATGACGTATTTAATATAGTCAGGCTGTAAATCACGAGCTCCTCCAGCCCTCAGCCCTCCGCCGGCATCAGCCAGCATTAGCATACAAACTGCCCCGGCTCTCATAACTCCCGCGGCGAGGAGGATTTGAATATTCTTAATGTGTTATCAAATTTCGGGCGTTTCTGGAGAATTCTCTCTGCATTTCAGGGGAATCTACTATTGTCTGAGGTTTGTTTCTAATGAAAGATTCTTAATCAAAAAATCTAGTAATAAACGTAGGATAATATTACTACGTTACTATAATATTGCCGTGTGGTGACGGCATTAGAATACAATTATCACCACCCCCGATACTATCCTAGGGGAGTCGTAAGAGGCGACTAAAAGGAAACACACACACATCAACAGCTAGTGTGAGAGAAGGAAAACTCGAAACAAAACCCTGTACCAACCCGTCTAGCCAGCGTGGTACCAGTAGGCTAAACTTTCCTCCAAATGATTACGCACCAGAAAACCAGGCCCCTAGTCCCCGGCGGCCTCGCTATTCCTGGCTACGGTAGCGGCCACGGTAACGGCGGGGCGGGGGGTGCTAAGAATCCCCGGAAGAGATCCGGCTACCACCCCCCTTCTAAACGACAACTGGCCCTGGTAACACACAACGTGCGCACTTTGAGGTTGGACGAGAAGCTCGTAGAGCTGGAAGAGGAGATGAACAAGTTGCACTGGGACATTATTGGTTTATCGGAGATCCGAAGAGAGGGCGAGGATACGATAACCTTACAGTCCGGCCACTTGTTCTACTACCGGGAGGGAGAACAGAAGTCCCAAGGTGGTGTTGGGTTTATCGTCCACAAATCTCTCATCAACAACATTGTGTCCATCGAGAGTGTGTCAAATAGGGTTGCATACCTTGTACTAAGAATCTCAAAACGATATTCGTTGAAGATTGTACAGGTATACGCCCCATCGTCAACACATTCAGACGATGAAGTAGAAGCTACGTATGAGGACGTCAGTAGGGCCATACGTAGCCCTAAAACACACTTCACAGTTGTTATGGGAGATTTCAATGCGAAGCTGGGCTGCAGAAGCGATGATGAGCTGAAAGTGGGGCCATTTGGATTTGGGCAGAGGAATTCCAGAGGACAGATGCTGGCGGACTTTATGGAGAAAGAAGGACTCTTCATGATGAATTCTTTCTTCCAAAAGCCGCCGCAGAGGAAATGGACCTGGTTGAGTCCCGACGGTGTAACTAGAAACGAGATTGACTTCATTATGAGCACCAAGCGGCAGATATTCAACGATGTCTCTGTGATCAACAGGGTTAAGACCGGAAGTGATCACCGAATCGTCAGAGGCATGTTGAATATCAACGTCAAACTTGAGAGATCGCGTCTGATGAAGTCTACGCTCCGACCGTCGAATGCCCATATCCAAAACCCCGAGAGCTTTCAACTTGAACTGTCAAATCGCTTCCAATGGCTAGACAGCTGCGCATCAGTGGACGATATAAATAGCAGGCTGGTAGAAACTGTCCATACGGTGGGGTCAAAATTTTTCAAGACCCACCGTACAAATAGACCTCAGAAACTATCCGACCAAACCCGGAACCTCATGGCTAGTCGACGTTCAATGACGCTCCAAACTTCGAGTGACGCTGAGTCATATAGGCAACTCAATAGACAGATTACGAAGTCCTTGCGACACGATATCCGTTCTTTTAATACCCAGCGTATTAAAGAGACAATAGAGCGGAACCAAGGCTCCAAAGTGTTTGCAAGAGACGTATCTATTGGGCAAAGCCAGTTGACAAAGCTGAAGACCGAAGATGGACGCGTAACGTCAAATAAGTCCGAGGTACTACGGGAGATAGAAAGGTTCTATGGACAGCTGTATACCTCGGTCTCAGCTGAACCTGCTAGTTTAGCTGCAGACCCAAGAGCCAGGCTAACACGACACTATACCGAAGACATCCCGGACATCAGCCTGTACGAGATTAGGATAGCTCTCAAACAGCTTAAGAACAACAAGGCTCCGGGCGAGGATGGAATCACTACAGAGCTTCTGAAAGCGGGCGGCACGCCGGTACTAAAAGTCCTTCAGAAACTCTTCAATTCCTCCTTACTCGATGGGAAAACGCCAGAGGCATGGAACAGGGGTGTTGTGGTCCTGTTCTTCAAAAAAGGCGACAAAACCTTACTGAAGAACTATAGGCCCATAACACTGCTGAGCCATGTCTACAAGCTGTTTTCGAGAGTTATCACGATGCGTCTCGAACGCAGGCTGGATGACTTTCAGCCTACCGAACAAGCCGGTTTCCGAAAAGGCTATAGTACCATAGACCACATACATACGCTGCGGCAGATTATACAGAAGACCGAAGAGTATAATCGGCCATTATGCTTGGCGTTTGTGGACTATGAGAAAGCCTTTGATTCCGTCGAAATATGGGCGGTCCTTAGATCTCTCCAGCGTTGCCGTATTGACTTTCGGTATATCGAAGTGTTGAAGTGTTTGTATAATAACGCCACCATGTCAGTCCGAGTACAGGAGCACTGCACGAAGGATATCCCTTTAAAAAGAGGAGTAAGACAGGGGGATATCATATCCCCGAAACTGTTTACCGCTGCTCTGGAGGATTCCTTCAAGCTCCTGGAATGGCAAGGACTTGGCATCAACATCAATGGCGAATACATCACTCACCTTCGATTTGCCGACGACATAGTAGTCATGGCAGAATCGCTGGAAGATTTGGGGCGCATGCTCGGTGGCCTCAATAGAGTTTCTCAACAAGTGGGTCTTAAAATGAACATGGACAAAACAAAGATCATGCACAATGTCCATGTTGCACCCACCGCACTAACTGTTGGGAGCTCTACTCTTAAAGTGGTTGACGAATATATATACCTAGGGCAGGCTGTCCGATTAGGTAGGTCCAACTTTAAGAGAGAGGTCAGTAGACGGATCCAGCTCGGCTGGGCAGCGTTCGGTAAATTACGCAACGTCTTCTCGTCCAAAATACCTCAGTGCCTTAAGAAAAAGGTATACAACCAATGTGTGTTACCAGTGATGACTTACGGATCTGAGACGTGGTGCTTCACGAAGGATCTTTTCAAAAGGCTCAATGTCGCTCAGCGTGCTATGGAGAGGGCAATGCTCGGTATTTCTCTACGTGATCGAATCAGAAATGAGGAGATCCGTAGAAGAACTAAGGTTGCTGACATTGCCCGTAGGATCAGTCAGCTGAAGTGGCAATGGGCCGGCCACATAGCACGAAGATTGGACGGTCGATGGGGCAAAAAGATCCTAGAGTGGAGGCCACGTACTGGCAAGCGCAGTGTGGGACGGCCACCTACCAGATGGACCGACGACCTGGTGAAAACTGCCGGGTCACGTTGGATGCAGGTGGCAATGGACCGGTCGCACTGGAAATGTATTGGAGAGGCCTATATCCAGCAGTGGACAAAATAAAAGGCTGAAACGACGACGACGAATATTACTACGAGGGTTTGTTCCGCTACCCGAAAACTAAATTAAAAAAAAAACTTGACTTAGCGTGTAGCATTCCCATCACACCTAACAAACGACCTTGAACCGATTTCCACCAAACATAGCTAAGATAAGAACATTCTCGGCTGATATACCTTTCAAACAAAAAACCGCATTTAAATACGATGCCGCAGACAGACACATACACATTTACACAGACACGTCAAAGTTATAACACTTTGTCGTTTTTGCGTCGGGAGTTAAAAATAGCTATCCAACTCAAATTACGAGGCAGTACTATACTCGCACGTAAGATACATTCGTGTCACTAGAATTTAGTGTTGTGTTGTTACAACAGCCTAAGAATTTTAACTGAAGAAAAGTTTGTGTACGTCGTCGACACCTGGCGTCTACCACTTTTGAGCCTTATGGCAATAGTAATAAGGTCGAACTGTGGCACACCGGGTGCTTCTGGCAGTATATATTTGTGTGTTGCCCCGCGAGAGTGGCACATTTACTGACAGCGAGAGCCGCGACCCCAATTACCGTGTGAGGCCACCGTGAGGCATGGCGGCTCCACACGTTTGTTGAGAGTATGACTTCAAAAATATGGATATTTTAATAGGAACGAGAAATTTCCGCCACAATATAAATCTCTGAACTATTATTTTGTGATATGGAGTCCTACTGCATTAAACTTCATGCCTTTTTTTACCCATGAATAACTATAATAATATCTATGGAGCCTTCACACCACGTCAATCTGACCCCGTGCTAAGTATCAGAAGAACTTGTATTACGGGGACAGACAGAGGAAACGTATATTTAATACCACAGAAAAGATAAAAGATAAAACCTCTTTTATCTGTTCTGTGTTTAATACATTTATACTACGAGTATACACATATTTAAGATTTTCATTATATTATAGACGTATTTAATACACATCCATGACACAGGAACTATTGTTCCTTCGGCGAGATTTGAACCCGCGACCTGGGGCCCGAGCATCTATGTGCTCCACCACTGCACTACGGAGGTTGTCAAAATATTGGCTGGTGGTACGAATATCGCCAGGACAGCGAGTGTAAAATGAAAAGCTTTTTCAAAACATAAATGTTACTGAAAAGTTTACTATATTACCAATTGATGGCCCAATAAAATTTATTACTTCTGCCGCGGGTCCGGAAGTTCTCAGGTGTAAAACTCAAAGTTGCCCCCGGAGCTTGTAAAATCTGGCTGAGTAAGAGCTAAGACGAAGTGCCCGGGGCAATTTCGCCAGGATTTAGGGGCGGGGCAAGGGCACGGACACGGGGCGCGGGGCGATAAGAGTTTCCCCTCTCGTATTGCGTCAGCTGATCCGTCCCCCGCGCGCGCTAATCCGCCGCGCTGACTGTGCTTGTGGTGCTAAACCTGGATTGTAAGGTGATGTCTGCCTCAACAAAATGTCTGTTCCGCAAAAGGCGCTATATACCGCGACATACAGAAGGTGCCCTGTACACAAATATTTGTGATATTCCTATTAGTTACATAGAGACAACAAAATATAAAAAAACTTCGATCGCGATTTACTCGAAAGTAACCTCCAAGCGAGTGCGTTGTTTATGATAAGGACGGCAGAATTGCTGCCCGTGAATATTCTAATTCCCAATATTATGAGTGCTCAAATGCATCGGTTCAGGCGTGTCGGACTTGCAGGCTTCCTCCAGAACCTGCGCGTCGTCAGCGGGGGCCGCTGTGTGTCTGTACCCGGTGGGAAGCGCTCACAATAGCGCGCTGGTGTGCGCCGCCCTTAACTTCCGCTCATTTGTTCCTCTCCCAGTCCTCGCTCAACCTGTATTGTTTAGTTGCCCGTGACTTATTATTAATGATGATTTAACAATTATAGAGCGTTATTTTCGCTATAGAAACTGTTCGCTGATACAACGAGAGGGGACTATAATAATGATTACAATTGAGAATAGAAACAATATTAACCATTATATTGTGTGAATTCACCCTTAGGCAGTTTCAATATAAATGAATAGGAGTAAAGCCATAATTAAAAAAGTAATTAATTCATTTTTCTAATTGATTTTGAGCATTTAAATTTTAATATCGTACGTAATTTTAGGTCGAGAATTTCAACTGGTTTGTGAATTAAAGACGTGAGGGGATGAAGGTACATAATATGTCGCATTTTTGTATTTTCGCTGTTTTTTGCATGGATGAAGGTATAATGTGTATATAAACAATTCTAGACCTTAAAAAATATATTTTTGTCTAATTTTGGAAATAACAACTTAATGAAGGCGTTATGTGCACTATTTTAAAAAATCAATAATGGATGAAGGTGCTATGGGTACTTTTATATAAAAAAAACATGTAGAACTTTTAGTTTTCTAGAGCGGAAGAAAGACCTATGTGTGTCTTTGAACTGGATGAACGTATTATGTTCCATACATATAACCGTCTTCCATATCCGGAGGCAAGATACTGCTCAACTTGGCGAGGCACTACCTTGCCTCCGGATCTATGTCAGATAATAATATTAAATATGAACACAAGCACAGCATTTAAATAACTTTATGTATACCTAATAAACATATAATTACCTAGTAACTTTTAAGAAAGTATTCGTTTTTTTTAACCTCTAGTAAAATTTATACAAAATATACATACTGATATTCTTAATTATATATGTTAAACCATAGTTATGAAGTGATTATGACATAATTGTTTTTACAAATAATGTTTTACTATTACTTACGGTACGTTTTGAAATTATCTTATATAATATAATTTTATTTTTTTCATTGAACAGAAAACAATTCCATACTTTAAAATTTGAATATCTCTTTAATTTCTGCCAATCACAAGCTATAATATACTGTAATATTTGCATAGAAAATAATAATTTCAAATTTTGAACTATTATTACGCTTTAATTTGACATTAATTTTCCCACTCTTATGAAAATTAGATGCATCGCGCTGCTTGTGGTTTGTAGTTGTCAAAAAAATAGAATACCTAACTGTGTTAATCAATATTTCTGAATTACATAAACTATCAGGCAGGAGTTAATAAAATATAAAGAGTAAAACAATAAGTAATCAGATCTCATCTCATGTAGATCAGATCTCATGTAGAACCAAAATTCTTGACATATGCGCCCTTATTGTACCAGGATTAGCTTCACTTACTCTACATTTTAGTTAAAACGTGATACTTGGCTGTTTTGGGTCATGGATGTGTATTAAATTTGTGTATAATATAATAAAAATCTTAAATATGTGTAAAGTATAAAAGTATTAAATATATTTCCGTTGTCGACCTGTAACACAAGTTCTTCGGATACTTAGCACAGGGCCAGATTGACGTGGTGTAAAAGCGTCCATAGATATTATTATTTTATTATATATATTATTATTAATTCTCAGAGAAGAATAGGCGGTTTATGTTTGATTAATATAATTTTTTCCAATTTCATAAGGAACTTATATCCTTTCAATGCAATGTTCACTGTTAATTTGATATTTTTCTTGTGAAAGAAGGACATATGTTCAGTTTTTATTTAAAAAAAGCACTAAAACTAATTTAATTTGTTTAATTTTTCTCATAATATAAAAATATTAAACTGTTTACGCCGCTTGACACCGTCTTTAGATCAATAATTGTAATCTACATATAATAATGGTTTGTCAGGTAATTGCAAATAATTGCAAAGAATAACTATATACTTCCGTAGTTTGTGAGAGGTCGGTACAATACAGTCCGCCTGCCCACAGTTAGCAATTAAAACATTTCTAACGTAAACCTCACCTCATTTACACAATATTCAGCGGGTCTCAAATGGTTACATTAATTACAATGTGCTATGGAGTATCAACTTTTTACTTTAAACAATTAATGTTTCATCTTATAAACACAATTTACTATTGGTAGTTAGTTTTTGATTTATAATTTATTCTCTACAAAATGTTGTATAAACAATAATTTTCTACTGTACATAATGTTTTAATAAATACGAGTTTTTAAAAAAGCTTTAAACTAAGTGTTAAATAAGTTTTTGCTTTACTGTATCATTTGCATCCCTCTGCCCCGTGTCCTGCGAGTAACCGTGTGTCCTGTCGGCAGGAGGGCGCGCGCGCGGTGCCGGTGCTGCTGCTGGTGTCGCTCGCCGGCGTCCAAGTATGCGACCCGGAGGACCAGGTAACATGTTCTACTTACTACTTACTAGCTTGCGGCTCGGCCGCTCCATCGTGAAATTACCAGCAACTGTATGATGGTAGGCATCATGTAGGGCAATTTTTTAGGTGTTATTTAAAAACCTATATGGAAATAAAAAGTTTTGATTTTGATTTATGCAGTTTGGAGCTGCAGCTGGGCCGCTTGCAAACATATCGTTGGACACAGTTGCACGTGATTTCACGTTGTAGCGGCCGGGTCGCTCGGTCGCGCGGACACCTAGAATTCATACCTTAGTAGTTTGGCATCTATTCACATCTATTTCACATTTTATAAATAAATGTCAAGAGTAATAAATAAATACCAGAAGTTGGCATCTATTTAGATCTCATATACGAGTATTTTGTATTTGACTCTTTCATATTTATGTTTTCGGTAGGATAGGTTAACTTCCTATAATTGTTTAGTGTTGTAACACTACAGCTCGGGACGTTGTTGCAGAGTGTGCGCATGTCGCACGCGCTGCGTCGCATCTCGTACGCGACGTGTGAGCGAGCGCGCGCGCTGTTCGCGTTCGTCGCCCGCGAGCCGCGCGCCGAACCGCGCGCCGTACCCCACGCCGAACCGCCCCGCGAGCCGGGCGCGGCATTGCACGACGAACCGCGAGCCGAGCCGAACCAGCAGTACTGCCACGCGTTCGAGACAGATACGCCCGAACAGGTATACTTGTTTAGTGTTGGCAGAGATTATTGCTGCTTCTAACAGTAAAGTGGTCGAATAATTGTCCTCGGCTCCGATAACCACTCCTTTAACTTCGTTTAGACTTTAGAATATCAGTCTGGGACGGCATGATTTGCGGGACAAACTGATATTCGAAACGAAGTTCGAGGAGTGAGAATCAGGGCCCTGTAACGTTATAAGTTTCAACTTGTTTAGGGTCTCGTCAGCGCAAATTTGGTAGGAAGGGCTGCAAAATATTTGATCTACGAATACATAGTTGTGAGCGAAGACATAATAATATGAAGGCCTGATCTTAGCAATCACATTAAGGATCACTCTTTCGTTTGACGTTAAGCAGCTTGGTTTGATTTCATGTAAATTATCACACTTTAAATAATCCTATAAGCATCGGCCACAGGGCTCGTGATGCAGAATTTGCCGGCCGCATGACTGTACTCAGTGAATTAAACTCGTCGAATGTGAAAGTGTCGCGGCGAGTTGGTCGTTGTTGTTGTTGTTGTGTTGTTGGAGTTTAATTAAGACGTACTTCAGGCGGCGACTCATTCACATCCAATTATTTTCGCCCGATTTATCATAATGTTGCACAATAATATAAAACGAGTACCTACCGATAGCGAATATTGTATTTCACATTAAGTTCGCAAATATTAAACTATAATGAGGCGCAGAGATCGTGCTTTTTCAAAATTTAAACGGAATCGGAGTGTGTCTAATTGGGACATGTTTAGATCAGCCAGGAATCGTTGCAATCAGATGATATGTAATGCTAAACGCCGCCATATTCATGAAAATGTAGCTTCTTTATCCCCTCCTAACATTTGGAAGTTCCTTCAAACAATTGGTGTAGGTAAGCCTGTTGATCATCAGGAACTGCCTAGTACCATTAGTCTTGATGACTTAAATCTACACTTCGCTGCTACTCTAGCACTTAATGATCATACCAAATCCCAGACTATTACTTATTTAAACAATCTACCTCGTCCTAATATAGACCCATTTCATTTTTCTCCAGTTACTTTAGATGAGATCGACAAGACAATCAAGTCTATTATTTCAAAAGCCACGGGATGTGATGACGTCAGTCGTCGCATGATTACCACTATTCAAGTCCAACTCCTTCCTTTCATCTCCCACATTATCAATTTCTCCCTCGTTTCAAAAGAATTCCCTATTATCTGGCGCAAAGCCTACGTCCGCCCTCTTCCAAAAATCTCCAACCCTACACTTCCTTCACATTTTCGTCCTATCTCCATCCTTCCCTTCCTATCAAAGATTCTTGAAGCCTTTGTCTATAAACAGTTGTCCGGGTTTATTTACCGAAATAATTTACTTTCTCCACTTCAGTCCGGGTTCAGACCTGGTCATAGCACAACCACTGTTCTGTTAAAAGTAACAGGAGATATAAGAACAGGCTTCGAGAACTCTATGATTACCGTTTTAGTGCTTGTAGATTTTTCGAACGCATTTAATCATGTCAATCATGACATCCTACTGGCTGCACTTTCCGGTCTTTTGATCTCCTCGGAAGCATTAACTCGGATTTCTTCCTATCTTAGAGGACGTCAGCAGTCTGTACGCACATGTTAAATGTCCTCTAACTGGCGCAATATTCACGCTGGCGTTCCTCAAGGCGGTATTCTATCTCCTCTGCTCTTCAGTATTTTTATAAATCTCGTTACCAAAAGACTTCGCAGTACGTATCATCTTTATGCAGATGACCTGCAACTTTATAGACAGGCAGGATTAGAACATCTATCAACAGCCATTAATGAGGTAAATCTGGATTTACTTGCAATAAAAAACTGGTGTAATAACTTTGGATCCATCCATGGAGTTTTTAACTGTGAATCCATCTAAATGCCAGGCCATACTATTAGGAAGTCCTAGACACCTGTGTAAAGTGGATCTAGAGTCCCTTCCACCTCTTATCTACGATGGTTCCGTAATATATTTTAGTACAAGCGTTAAAGATCTTGGTTTACATATCGATTCCTCACTCGCTTGGCAAACCCATATTACCAGCATTTCCTGTAAAGTCACAGGTATCTTGCGGTCCCTGTATCGACTTAAAAACTTCCTTCCTATCCCGGTCAAGACTTTCTTAGTTCAGACCCTTATTTTCCCAATAATTGACTATGGTGATGTGTGCTATTTCGATCTTAGTGCTGAGAAACTAAACAAGCTTGATCGTCTTTTCTACACCTGTTTAAGATTTATCTTCAACTTGCGGAAATACGATCACGTTTCTCCCTATCGCTCTAAGTTGAACTGGTTGCCAGTTCGCCAACGACGATCCATACGAGCATTGTGCATGCTTTACTCGTTGCTTCACCATCCTAACACTCCAGAGTATCTCTCTTCCCTTTTTCAATATCTCTGCAGTAGCCACGAAAAGAACCTCCAATCTATTAACAATGAGCTTTTACTTTGCCCCTCTAATAAATCTAGTTTCGTCCACTCTTCTTTTAATGTACAGGTTATTCTCCTCTGGAATGCTCTTCCTCTGGAAATCAGGCTGTCCAAAACTAGAGACACGTTTAAGCGCAGAATCCGTGACTTTTGTCTTAAGCAATTGGCAGATTCTTAGAATTCTCAGTATTTTATAAATATAGTATATTTATTGTTATTTATTTTATACTTATTATTATTATAGTATAATATATATAGTATAGTATACATAGTATATATTTTGTTTTATTTATATCTATCCATATTATGTTTATTGCTTTTTTTTATTATTATGAATTATTAGTTTCCTTCTGTTACTATACCTGCACCTATACAATTTTGTTCTTGTAACGCCTAAAGGTTGACTGGCAGAGAATGCCATACGGCATTAAGTCCGCCTTTGTACTATTTGTGAATTAAGTTTAATAAATAAATAAAATAAAATATCGTAGTATGTAATATCTTCGGATAATTCACGTACTTTTACTGACTTATTTAGAAAATATCTTGTTACACAGAACACAAGTTCTCCGAACGTACCATTACTTTTTATGAGCTCCGCTATGTAGAATGAGCGTTGAACAATATCTATGAAAATATGCTCCAGTATTTTCATGTCGTTATTCAGGTCGAAGCTCGCTACAGTCTTTTGTGGTTGACGTATTAAACAACCGGAGCGTTGTCAGTCAGTAGAAGTAATTAGTACCTTTCTCGGTCGCCGTCGGAGTGCCGGAGTACCGGAGTACCGGAGTGCCGATATTGCCCGCCGAGGACCGGTACAACGGGAATAGAAATATTTACTCATGTCGTTATTCAGGTCGAAGCTCGCTACAGTCTTTTGTGGTTGACGTATTAAACAACCGGAGCGTTGTCAGTCAGTAGAAGTAATTAGTACCTTTCTCGGTCGCCGTCGGAGTGCCGGAGTACCGGAGTACCGGAGTGCCGATATCGCCCGCCGAGGACCGGTACAACGGGAATAGAAATATTTACTCGCCGACCAGAGAGGAATAATAATAAATCACGTGGACACTGTACCGCGATATACAGCGCGACTTGCATTTCCCGCGTAAATTCAGTATCTCTCGGGGACTGTACTTTTTTGGATAAAAAGTAGCCTATATTTTATGTTTATTCAGAGCCTACACTAAATTGCTTTGAATCTGTCCGATAGTTTTTGCTAAATAGAATTGGAACCGTTTGTTTATATGCGCACAAACTCTTACACTAATTACGGCCTTACTCCGAGACAACTGAAGACGTGAATGTTTGAAGGTGATACCTATGTATAGTAGCAAAATTACGATTTCGAGAAAATTGAGTTCAAACTGTCACTTAGAACTTTTAGAATCAAATCAAAACATTTTATTATAAATTTTTACAAAATGTTTTCTGAACGTCATGTCTATGTGATGCACAGAGCAGATAAAAGAGGTTATTATATATACCTATTTATCTGTTCTGTGATGTGATGCCCAATTGCCCACCACCGGTTCGGGAACTAGCCCAGCGAGAAGAACCGGCCGAATACGTCATAACGTATTAAGTACATTAATCTAAAGATCCATCTCTAGAATCAATGTACTTAATACGTGACTACATATCCTATAATGTTAAGTGACAGTTTAAACTCAATTTTCTGGGTAAGTTTTTTGCGATATATTACGAGTATCACCTTCATCGATTCATGTCTTCAGTTAATACTTACTTAAGTAGAGATTTTGATGTCAATTGGCGTGTATTTTCTGTTAATATTTACTAAATAGCTCAGTATCTGAGTACTGCTGCTACACTACGGCTTTATTGTCTACTTTGTGCTAGTACTAGTAGGTTCTGTAATCACAGTCTTTCGAATCACATTGTTGTCACTTCTTCCTCTTATTCTTCACTAGTAGAGAATTATAAATAAAGCTACTTTATTTTATTTCATAACAAAACGTGCAGTGTATATAAACAGCGTAAAGACTGCAGGTAAATTCTTACGTATATTTACACGTTTTCACAATTGGGATACTAAATATTTTTTCTCATCTATGCTTCTACTATTTTAACTCACTAATACTAATCTTTAAAGTGTTTCGAATACGTACTCGTCAATTGTTCCTGCTAACCCCGCTGAGCTAACTTCCTGACATCTGGCTAAGACGGTAAAGAATTAAGAGGAAACACCACGAAATTTTTTTCATACAAAACCTCTAGAGAGTAACAATTTTTTTCCTGAATATTTATGGATATTGTTTGTACGTCCCTATTTTTTCCTTTTTTTAATAAATTAATTATTTAAAGAGATATGGACTTTTAAAAACCTAAAAAAATGGCTAGACTCTCCGATATGTTTAAATATCTAGGAAACAGCTTTAACTACAATAAACAACAAAAGCAAAAAATAGAAACCTAGCTCAATTATTTTTTTAGCTAATACAGAAAAAAATATTTAGATCGGTTAAGTTTTGGAGGAGGAAACAGGAATCCTCTAAACGTCGATTTCTAGTACTTTTAATAGGTAATTTCAGTCCAAGTTGCAGTTGTCTCTATCGCGCTAGTGCTGGCTTAGCTAGGGCACTGCGAGACAGCAATAGATTTTATAAATACCTATTTTGTATTTCTCTCAACAGTGGTGTTTCCTCTTAGTGTAAACCCCATAATACAATAATAGTACTCGCTGCCTCGCCCCGTGCGCTATCGACGATTTCGCAAATCGCTAAAAAGGTAGTCGTTAAAAGCTCTGAATTTTAAACCGAATTTTTCCGCCGCGTCGCCGCCGAGCACTGACAATACCCAAATGTAATTCCCTTTGTCCCCGCACTCGAACCGCCTCCGATACAGCGCCCCAACTTCTACGTGACTACCGACTACTTCTGACTTCTGTGGGGTAGCGTAGATGACATTAAACTGTAAGTACCTTTGACATTTTCCAAGTTTCAGCAGTTAGAGTTAGATGTCGAGAAATTAGACTTCATTGAAGGTAATTGATAACTACGTATTCGTGTCGTATCGAATGTCAAGTGTATGGGCGCTGTCGAAATATTATAAAATATTCTTTCGATTACTTTTTTTATGGTAATCCCACTGAATTTTGAATTCAGTGCAGAGTACTGCAGAGCTGTCGTTCTCAAACTCTCGCTGCTCGAGCCTAAAAAACTGGAGGTCAAATTGCAAGCTCTTAAAAAGATAAAAAAAAAAAAAACATACAGATGAATTGAGAACCTCCTCCTTTTTTTGGAAGTCGGTTAAAAATTAAAATTATCTATAAAGCTACGCAAGAAAATGCCTAAATATAGGTTAATGCAAGTTACTGCACGTAACACAAATTCTATATCGATAAATAGCAGCCGGGCGAGGTATTAGTTTAAACGAGGACGGAAAATAAACTCCAAGTTGTAAAGAGCAGTTTAGTTCGCTTGTTAGAGCCATGTTAGAGCATCGCCCGAGCTGTGTGCTATGTCTACTGCTACCAGGCTTCACACAGCTGAACTAGTTCACTATTTGTGTGAGATAATATAATACATTTGTATCGTCTCCGCCCTCCGAACACCAGCATCCTCGTTATTTGTTATTCGTTACTAATATCGGGTGTACAAATTACATACATACTACAGGGCTACTATACGAGTAAAACTTTGCTTCGGTTCAGCGGGCCAGCTGGAATAATTCACAAACATATTTGTGAGGGTTTGGCTAATAAATGCGATGTTTTTCCGATTAATTAATTTTATAAGCTTTTCCACATAATACGAGTATGTTTGATTGATATAAAGGTGCTTGGGAGCACGCGCGGTGTCTGCTGTATACGAACGCGTACTGAATGTATGAAGTAAAATACTAAGTAAAAATGATACGGTGTGATATGAGACACGGTACAATATTTTTGTTTGAGAATTGTCTGAAAATCGGGACTCCTATTTAGAGTATACTGTGAAAGTATGGAGTGCGCTAAAAACTAACTTTTGCCTCTACGAGAAATGCTCCAGCTCTTTCAGCGCTGGTACTTTCACAGTAAACTCTAAATACGAGATATACCCAACCTTAACGTATTATCACTCATTAATATTACCGCCTGTATAGTAGTCATTTTTCTGCTTGGCCTGCTGATTATAACACTCCTCTCTGTCTCTCTCTCTCTCTCTCTCTCGGAATTATGAAACAGAAAATACACAACATAATATTTACCAACCACAATTAACATTATAAGATCTAATACAGGCGCCATGAGGCCGGGTGACATGCTGATGATGGTTCCGTTACGCTGAATATTTACCCACAAGATGTAATCTAGGTTACCCCCATAAAGGATAGTTTAATATTTAATAACCGCGTCGTGTGGAGCACGTACAGCAGGCTTACTCCCGACACAATCGGGAATCAGTTCGATCTCAACGGCGTTTGGTGTTTTATTTGGTGGATTACTTTGAAACTAACCAGGATATAGAAATTCCTTAGATAGTAAGTTTTTGTCCTCCCGACCATATCAATCGGCCGAAATTCTAAATAAACGAACGTCAATTTATTCGAGAGTACGCGTCACGATCGAATCTGAATCAAAATCGAATCAGTTTGGAGAATAAGGCCCCAGGGTCGGGACACAACGTGCCGGTAACGGCGGCCCGAACGTCTTACAAGTTACTAGTACTGGGTACACTGAGGGTTGAAATATTTCATTAAAATAGCAAAGTTTAAAGCAATTTTATGAAGAACACGTGGCTCTATGTGTTGTTGGGTTTATCAAAATAAGAGTCGAGTTGGGCCGCAAAATTTCGGGCAATTTTTCATATCCTCGGTCGGTTCTGTAAATAGAAGCCGTTGATTAATCTTAATTAACCCTTTTGCGCTTCGTCCCGAACACCCGATTTCACATTTGTTACTAAACATTTTGGAAATCGTAATCGGTAGTCCAGCCAGGAACATTTTAAAGTTCCGTTGAGTAAAGTAATCGATTGTCAATTGAATCGCTGTTATGGTTTTTATGCAATTATTATTTGTGAACGTTACTTTACGGAGCTTTCCAAGGGTTCTGCTTGGCCTACATATCTATTACTATTTTATTTTGTGACAAAATGATTGGCCTCTGATTTTATCATTCAGTTGCCTAATAAATATACCATACATTAGGCAACTCAATAACATCTTTAATCCTTGTCAAATGTCGAATCGCTTAGCTGCGATTAGGCGTCAGTTAGCTCACAATAAATGATTGCAGTTAATCATATTAAAATGCCGTCAGTCGCTCACAATAGATTGCTCAACGCGCGCGCTCCGGTGACAGTGGTCGGCCGACATTCCGCCGACAGCCTTGCCGCGGAGGACGCGGGGCGGGCGGGGGCGGGCGGGCACAGCATACTCACCGCAATTGCTACCCGATAAGCGAATACTATTTTCCCTATCAGAACCGGTTCACAATTGACTAATGTTTGCCAAATAATTGTTGATGTTTAACATTTACTGTAGTATTATCTTGTAAGTGGCATTGGACGTGATTGATGGAAGTTGCAAGGACCCGATTGAAAATCATCGCGATGCGTTCAAAGGGCTTCAAATGTACTCCCGACGTGGACGTGCATTGTGCTGCCTGCCGCGCGTCAGCCGGCCATCCCGAGCTGAACGGTGGACGACTGTGTGGTCCGCGCGGGCTGTGGGGGTCCATTGATCGCGCGGGTTCCGACCGGCAGTAATCTATCGAGCCGAGTCTAGGCGACCATTACTCCGGCGCTATTCAGCCGTCCGCCGCTGACAAATGATCCGCGACCGGCCCGCGATCGAATATTGAGACCGGCCATTGAATGTAAATCCTGCGTTTCGATCGGGTCATCGGCCGCCGCGCAGAAAGTCCCTCGCGTCCCCGCGCAAATAAAAAGCACAGGTGCGCGCGCGCAGCGCAGGGCGCCCGCGTCGCCCGAACCCCGCCCGCCCCGCGCCCCGCCTCCGCGAACCAGTTCCTCCGCTTTCGAAGTTCGAAGCTCGGAGTTCCGACCTCCGCGCTCGGCGGTCGGCACTCAGTCGATGGTCGGCGCTCGGAGCGGGCGAACGTGCGCGCGGGCAGGCCGCGAGTTGTGCAGTGTATATCGTGATTCGTGAAGTGTTCTGTGAACTGTGACCCTTTTTGGACTTCCCCGCATCGATCAGAGAAGTAAACGCTCTGTTTGTACTATTATAGTTATCAGTTTATATAAAAAGACATGTCAGCAAAAGTGATTCGCTCATTAAAATTTTCGACGGCTCGGAATTAACGAGGTACAGGTTTTATTGCGTCCTGTGCGAGCTCAATCGCCGTATTAGATTGTCGCGGTTTACATTTGTCAATCGAAAAACTTTAATTACGCGCGCTCCGACTTCTAAAACTTTGCAACAGTCGGATCATTCATAAAAGTGGAAGTTGCAACTCGCGGGGTCGACTTCCGCGTGAACTGCGGAAATAAAACTTTACTCTCCGTCGCAGCTCCAACTTTTTGTTGACGTATAAATATAACTTCTTTCGTAATATCTTTTTAAACACTCGTGAAAGTAAGTTATGTTTTATTTTGCGAACTTTTCATAATAGTTTAGCAAATCCTTGTCGCTGATTCTGGGATTGACAAAAATATTTCTCGTGTACAGGGCTTTAGAACACGTGGCAAACATCAGTCTCTGTAAGACAATAGATCGTAATTGAATGCAATAGAAAAGCATCCATTGTATCACTCAACAGTATTCTACAACAAGCCTACATAGGCCGCTACATATGTACCGTCCGCGTTATGTCTCTACAACACTCCACATAGAGGCCGAAGTAGTAATGTAGAGACGAGAGTAGAGGCCGAGTGGTCGCGGCATTTGCATCGGTAGTGCGAGCATCCCGTATTCTCTATTGTTTAGAAGTCTCTCTATTGTTTAGAAGTCCAACGCACATGGGCACCACCCGTGACGTATACACACTAGACGTAGGAGGCTATTCATTGCACTGATGCCTATTGGCTTTTGAATGATCCCAAATTATATAGTACTAGCTGACCCGTGCCCACTTCCTTGAGCATGGAAACCGTGTTAACCTTCCCGGGACTTCCACGAATATTTCAAGACCAAAAACAGCCGAATCAGTTCAGCTGATCTCGAGTTTTAGCGAGACTAACGAACATCAATTGATTTTTATATAACCTATGTAACTCAGTGATAATGTTAGCTTTCTAATGAAAAAAAAATATTAAAATCGGTCCAGTACTTTTTGAGTTAAGTCGTTACAAGAGAAAATTGAAAAGATATATTTATTATACATACCTAGTCAAAATATAATCGAACCTTTAAGTTATATACACATGTAGGTAGCGTTAAACATGTAGTAAATATGGTTCTAAATTAAAATATTACTTCATTTAAGAATACAGAAAACATATAATATTATGAAGTATGATAATGTCTTAACATCTTAGCACAAGACAATGTGCCCTGCCAAGTTCAAATAATACTGAAAAAGCGGACGATACCTAGTGTATATTTGTTAGTATTAGTTATTACTGTACAAGTGTCACACACTCGTAGTGGACAGCTGCTGACCTCGCGAGGTTCTGCACTACTATCCCCGTCCTGTGTCCGTCCTAGTGGAATGTGGAGCTGTAGCAACTAGCAAGGTCTATTATTATGCTAATATTCACGAGATATGTTCGCTCCCTACTCCGTCAGTAAGTTAGTGCTCAGTCTCACGCGACATAACAATTAATACAGGCCGGGAATTATAGAGCAGAATCCACATTACGTGACTTTCAATTTATGTCTAATACAAACATAGAATTAATATTACAAGGAGCTAAATTATTCCGTATAATTTTTGCAAATATAAACGTTGTTAATATATCTATAAACAATATTAATATAACGGTAAAATAAACTGCGATCGTATTGGCACAAGCTATGTTTAGTCTATACTATGAATTATGTACTGAACATTAACTAACCCTTACATTATATCGAAAGCTCGTTATACATGATCATGATCCATCTAAACTAGACTCTACAGTACGTCTACGCCTGTTATCAGCGTAGCCTGGCGCGGGCGGCTAATCACAGTGATTGTTCGATTTAGCCGTCGCGAGCACATAGCCACCTCGCAGCCGCGCACAGACTACAGATAACAGATACTAGACAATGCCGCTCTTTTGTCTACAGACTACACCACAATACCCTACAATACAACACAATGCCGCAATGAGTGTTTGGGAGCTGCGACAGTGTAGAAAAACAAGCACACAAAAAGTTGTAACAAAACAATTGAATGTAGAGTGTAAACCATAGTACCTAATTGGTGTGTTTGTTATCTGTGCATTCATTCATCACATAGCTAACTACAAAAGCTGAGCGAAACCAAAAAGGTTAATATGTTTTAACGTGTTATGTTTACTATTTCACTACTGAAAGTTAAAGTTAATAACTATTATTAGCACACACGAATATCACACGGGGTAAAGTTCTAGTTCGCATCAAACGAGCTAATGCTCATACTATTCCCACTTATCAAACACACACACAACTATCCTTCCTATTCCTTAGTATAAAAAGACGTAGAGCATTCATTGTTCTGTTTGTGTTCGTAAAAATCTATGGATAATATCGTTGATATGTTGGTGTAAACATTGAAAACAAGCTTTCGTTTAACTTAAAACTAGAAGATAAAAAGAATGCTCCTGTTCTTTTGATGTGTTCCACATTAATATTAAATTCTTTTTTAATGTGGCGTTCTGTAACAAAAAAGAGTTCGTGTGATCACAAAACCAACTCATTAATATTAAGCTAATATAAAAAATCGGTGCGAGTTTAGTGTTTACTTCATACCAACACAAACTATTGTAAAGAAACAAAGGATTTTTGGCACAAAAAACACTGCCCTAAACCTCAGTTCTACCTGCACTAACTTTCGGCTTCGGATTATGTTTTATTTAAACTTTAAATAATGGTTTAAATGTGAGCCTCACTTTTTTGAGATAAATTTAAGGGTTCATTCCATACAAAACGCCACCCAAGTACCGTATTAACATACGTAATGATATTATTTTAAAAACATGTTTATATTCGCCTCTACTTACTAAGTAACTCGGGTAAAGTATTTTTAAAAGCACTTAAAAGGAAGATAAAAGCAATTAAATTTGATGGCTGATTTCAATTCGGTGTATTTAATGGCCGGCAGTCGGTAGTGATATTACGATGTTTGTGAGTCCGTTTGTCTGTTTGTCTGGTTCTGACCGAGAACTTAAAAGGTTTCGGTTCAACGACCAACCTCAACTCCCACGTACGTTTTGACCTTTTAAGTATATATTTTATTGTGACAGTCTGTTGAAAGTGGAGCATCTCAATATACTATATAAAAAATTGTAACTTTGTGGTGATTTATCGTTTTGTAGTTTTTATGAGTTTGCGAAAAATACCACATACTTACTAAGCACTCAATGTAAGGCCCTTATAAATAAAACAATATCAATCACAACTCTACTTGAGAACATATTTGACTATGTATTGCTCATATCTTTTTTTTAAATAAATAAATAAATTAAAAAAAAAAAAAAAAAAATTGACAGATGAACCAACGTTGCGTTTCACTTTTAAAAGCGAACAACTTTAAAAAAAATTATAAGTGCTATATTAATTGCTTCAACTGAGTTATTAACTTCTTAGGGCTCCTGAGAGTCCGCATTTCATAAATTTCATTTTAAACGCACACCGGAGAACGTCCGAAATAGTGACATGGAAATTTTTAAGTTTGACATGGGATGACCTTAGGCCCGGGGCCAGCCGCCTGGGCTCACCCGTCATGTGTGGTGCGCGGTGGGTGCCGGTGTGTGCCGGTGCTCCACGAGACCTGGGACACCCGCGACACGTACCGGGGAAACGACCACTTCTCTGAATATTGGAAAAGATATTAAATCGTACGTTACTCGACTCGACGTATATTTCTCTAGGAACATAAAAGTCGTTTAAATTTGATCCAGGCCATACCGTAAAATGCATTAAAAGTAATTTACTTTGCAATATGTCATTTTGTCTGTTGCGTAGAGTATATACCAAATCCATTTATGTGGCCCATGATGTTCTGGCAGCAGGCTACGTCTGTTGAAGATTATACATTCATTAAAGCGATAATGTCTGACGTAGAAAAGCAAATGTTACCACATTCCACAGCCAATAGATTGAAACAACTCAATATTAGTTAGTGTCTTGCACGCTAGTACCTATGTGATCACTCTCAGTCGGCACTCGGACAAAAACCCGTCACGCGTCCGCTCGCCACGGTCGCCACGTGACGCCGGCCGCGTGCAGGCGGGTAATGGTCTACAGTGATACTAACTAGCACACGCGCTCTACCAGATCCATACAACTTCATTCATTAAACTACTTACTTAGTGTACTAATGTAGTCCATGTGTTATCTGTTAGTAGAGTTACTAACAGATAACACATGGACTATTATCTATCTACTAGACATCTGTAACTAAATGCTAAAAACGAACTTTTTGTTATAAGTAGATATTAAGGTTTAATTAAAACGGGCCTTACATAGTAACAGACAGAAGTAGAGTACAACTTACCTTGTAGTTACGAGACACACAACGGAGTAGGTAAATTACGTAATACTTTACGAGGATAAGTTTGACTTGATAAGCAATTTTTTTTAACCTAACATTTCTTGGCAAATTCAAAATAATATTAGAACAACTTTTTAGTCCTTACAAACACAAAGCTTTAAAATGATGATAGAATAATAAGATCCCACACTAATAATCTCGGGCTTCCGATGAATTCATTAAAGCCATCAAAATAAAGACTACAAGCCGATTCAAACACGACACATACAAACACCATACACGACACATACAAACACCATACACGACACATACAAACACCATACACGACACATACAAACACCATACACGACACATACAAACACCATACATGACACATACAAACACCATACACGACACATACAAACACCATACACGACACATACAAACACCATACACGACACATACAAACACCATACACGACACATACAAACACCATACACGACACATACAAACACCATACACGACACATACAAACACGACACATACAAACACCATACACGACACATACAAACACCATACACGACACATACAAACACGACACATACAAACACCATACACGACACATACAAACACCATACACGACACATACAAACACCATACACGACACATACAAACACCATACACGACACATACAAACACCATACACGACACATACAAACACCATACACGACACATACAAACACCATACACGACACATACAAACACCATACACGACACATACAAACACCATACACGACACATACAAACACGACACATACAAACACCATACACGACACATACAAACACCATACACGACACATACAAACACCATACACGACACATACAAACACCATACACGACACATACAAACACGACACATACAAACACCATACACGACACATACAAACACGACACATACAAACACCATACACGACACATACAAACACGACACATACAAACACCATACACGACACATACAAACACCATACACGACACATACAAACACCATACACGACACATACAAACACCATACACGACACATACAAACACCATACACGACACATACAAACACCATACACGACACATACAAACACCATACACGACACATACAAACACCATACACGACACATACAAACACGACACATACAAACACCATACACGACACATACAAACACCATATATGACACAAACAAATTGATACAGAGCTGAGACGCCTACATCAGGCGCTCTCCCACTCGTTTACTCGCACTGTCATATATCACACACATTATTAATAGCCTTTTGTGGGTTAATAATATATTCATGTTTTATAATAAATACTGTCCAATAACTGATATTAATCCATGTTATAATTTATGTTATAGAATAGATCATGGACGTCTGCGTAGGCGGGATGATGATGATTACCTTATGACTTATGACTTATTATTTAAGTCCAATCTTGGGAATGAACGGTTTGCGGGCGACCTGCTGTATGTGGCAAGCTCAGGAGTTACCTCCTACCGTGATTACGTAGTAGAGTGAGGTTCCAATGTAGTAGTCTGTAGAAGGTTTCTAACGTTTAATATAGTTTGCTTTCTCAATTAAAGACATGAATCGATAAAGGTGATATGTCGCAAAAAAATTACCCCTAAAATTGAGTTAAACTGTCACTTAAACATTTTAGGATATGTATTAAAGTATTAAGTATATAGATTCTAGAGACGGATCTTTAGATTAATGTACTTAATACTTTACGACGTGTTCTAAAATGTTTAAGTGACAGTTTGAACTCAATTTTCTCGAAATTAGAATTTTTCTACATATCACCTTCATCTATTCATGTCTTCAATTATTTCTTCGGTTGTAGAGAACTTCGTAAATAACTACACATAACATTACACAGTAGGTACACGTAACATTTTTTTACAAAGTTGTAAATTACAATAAAATATTCTAGCATAACTTATTATCCTAGAATGTTTTACTGTGGATTTAAACGTCCCTGCTGCTATTACAGCCACATTTAAACTCGTCAACAAACAGTTGCATGTACGAACAGAGCGTGTAATGTGAAATCTCTCGTAAATATGTCAACGAGCTCTTTTTCCTAAGGAACAAGCTCGCTCCACGCGGGACACGATATACACTCGGAAAGAATGACACGCAAACAAACATAAAACTATATTTAAATACTTTGATGTCCACATCCGCTATAGCGCACTCCCATTACGTTCCTCGACAGTTAAAACACTTTGAGTTATTATCCTTTTACGACGCATTACGGCCGGAGCGCGCCGGAACGTGTTTCGCTATTAATTGACTATAAACTAAAGCTTTTAAACTCATATCGTACCATCGTGTTAATTGTTTCACGCTTGTGCATCCGTAGGACATTTTGGAAATCAAATAAAAGTTAAAACCTATGAGCCGTCGCAGATTGCAGTTATTGCAGGCTATATTAGGCGCAGGCGGCGCAGCGTCTGACTCGCGTGATTCAGAAAAAGTGTCAAAGCAGAATACTCTGGAGTATAGATTACTGCATGACGTGTCTCGAGCCTTCCCGCGGAGAACTGGGCTAGACCGGCGGCAGGTGGCTTCAACACGTCGTTAACCCACGATCACGACGCGTAACTCGTCACGCTCCACCAGTAGATAGGGCCTATTTGTGAGATTACCTGCAGCCCCTATATATAGGGGCTGCAGGTAATCTCACAAAAGAAGCTCAAACTTTCATTAACCACGATAAGCGCGGCCGCCGATGGCCCGAGCCGAGGATAATTAAAACACCAGGATTTTTAATTATCGCCGGGAAGAAAGAAAATATTGCCTTTTGTAATTAAAACGTAATTAAAATTCCGCGCCCGTGAGCGGCCGCAGATATTACCGCCGTGCCTCCGCCTGCCGCCGTGCCTCCGCCTGCCGCCGTGCCTCCGCCTGCCGCCGTGCCTCCGCGTGCCCGGCCACCGCGCGCCGTGCACCATGGGTGTATTTTGTTGGCCAATTAATTTTGTGTTAGTCACATTCCCCGCGCATGTCACTACATACTTTAATGATAATTATCCACTATAATTTGTAATAATTAAAACAAGGAATGTTAATGAAATATACCGTACGTTTAAATTTGTCTGAAAAATTTTATTATAATTTAATATGACTAGCTGTGCCCGCGACTTCGTCTGTAGTTGGAAAATAGTGAAATAAAGCCCCCGGTTTTGAAACATTCTTCATTGGTGTTCTGTTCCTATTATACTTAGCCATTTAGCCAAAAAGCCCTTCTCGATAAATGGGCTATCCAATACTGAAATATTTTTTCTAGTCGGACCAATACTTCCTGTAAACAATAGCGCGTTCAAATAAACTTTTCAGCTTCCAAATATTATTATTTTATAGATCATGTCAAGTCATGTCCCTAAGAGACTTTTTCAGATCTCAAGTACACTATATGGACGCTCTACCTTAGTTAGTAGGCGGGCGGTTTAAAATGTCTGGAATGACTGATAAAGTCATTCCAGACATTTTAAACCGCCCGCCCCAGGCACAACAGTATTTAAAGAATGGTTACTTCGCTCGGAGAATACTGTATACAAAGTGTAAATTAATTTAGCGATAATACTTTAGCATGGGTATGTACCTATTAGAGAGAGTAGAGTTTACTGTGAAAGTACCAGCGCTGAAATACTTACTTTTGACTTTCATGTTTCTAGGGGAAATGCCAACATCATACATTTGCCTAAACAATCATATAAAAAGTAACTGTTTTACCGTTGGTTTTCAACTGTTTTACTTTCACAGTAAACACTATATACGGGACCCATACACACCCTAAAATGTTATCACTCATTAATATTACAGCCTGTATATATCATTCAATAACGGATGCAAAGGCCTTCTTTTAGTTGAAATGTGCATAAAATCAAAGCTCCACCAACCCAATTCAGGACGGACGCGGCGTATTCCGAGAATTCAGTTTATAGATAGGATAAAGGATTTATTTAAATTCCCCAAACCGGGGGCGCGGCGGAAATACTAAGCGGGGGTGTGTTTGGATGTTCCGCTATTTATGGTTTACGTTTCCGCAGAGTTCCGGAGTTTACTCGACACATGCCAACACTTACTAGAAATGTAACATGCACATTTACATGCACGCCGATGTTAGAAAGAGACTTCGACTAGAGTCTGCATTGTGTCGCGGTTGTGTTATATTTCCCGTGCCCCCGCGGTCCGCGGTTCGCGGTTCTGTCGGAGTACCGCCGAGTTGTAGTGGGTATGGCTGCGTCCACTTACCATTTCAACGGACGCAGCGAGCCCCACATACCCGGGGTAGGAATCCGATTGCGGCCAATAGCATGACGGCGAAAAAAAGAGCCAGCATTGTGTTTGGTTATGCAGAGCAAAGGGGAAAGAGACTCGGGCCTTTCACCGGAGTTAGCAGGGAGCCAATGAGTATGGAAGAGAATCCCAAATAGATAAAGTTAGTGCTTGTATTCCTACCTAGTCCATGTTACTCAGTGCTAGCAGCTTCAGTCTAGAACCCGCTTCATAGTAAGTTACAACGAGGTAGTAAGTGTAAGTAGTTCCCGCTGCCGTGAGCATATATAGTGGATTATAAGTTAACAGCGCGAAGTAACTCGATAGTCGGCATACTTGTTACTTATTAGTAACTCAGTGCGCTGCGCCGCGTCGCGTCCCGAGCCAGTACCTCCGCGCCGCGCCGCGTCGGGTCCGGCTTCCGTAATAGTATCGGAGTATGAACTTGTAGTATGAACTAACACTAGATGGGCAACTTCGTGTGCGCAATAGAAAGGTCTCCTTTTCCCGCAATAAAAGCCTATGTGCTTGCGGTCGTTGCGGTTTCGGAGACTATTAGACACAAAATACTAGCGTGTATGTGCCTCCTATGTAGAGTATACTGTGAAAGTACCAACGCTGAAAGACTTACTTTTGACTTTCATGTTTCT
This sequence comes from Celastrina argiolus, assembly GCA_905187575.2. Lineage (NCBI taxonomy): Eukaryota > Metazoa > Arthropoda > Insecta > Lepidoptera > Lycaenidae > Celastrina > Celastrina argiolus. The sequence goes on along the minus strand of LR994581.1, from coordinate 223,630 downwards.
ATGAGAAGTGCCCCAACGTCATAAATTGGCCCATATAATAAATTAAAAAAACTGTTTCAGCGTTGGAACTTTCACAGTAAACTCTATATATACGGAACCCATGCACACCCTAAAGTATCAAATCAAATCAAATTCCTTTATTGCTAGAATGTAGTACATTATGATCTTATATTATAATCTATGAGAGGTGCTTATACATTCTGCCACTACAATGGCGTGCAACACATTAAATTAATAATAATAATATGTAGTACTTAAACATTAACAAATAGCTTTTATTTTTAATTAGAAATTAATTATTATAAAGTTAATACAATGTCAAATGATGATTTAATATTAATAATATATATATAGAAACATTTATTTATATTAAGATTTGATAATTTGTCAACTGAACATATAAAGTTAAAATATTTTATTTAATATAAATGTCAATTTAAAGGAAAATATGTATATGTCAATTTACTTAATTCTATGATATTTATTGAATTATTTCATCTTCTCCTCAAATTTCATGTATTCGTCAAGAGTATAGAAAGAGTTTTCTGATAGCCATTCAATTATCTGGGTTTTAAAATTAATTAAATTCAAATCTTTAAATCTATCGGGAAGTTTATTGTACACTTTTATAGCGCTAATGCAAACATTTCTTCTGTATTATCACTCATTTATACTACAGCCTGTATACTACAAACTACTGCGAATATTTACACAATTATTATCTGTATTAATAAAGCTAAAAAGTTTATTTGCTTGAACGTGTTAAACTAAAGAGCTTACAGCACCAATGAAAAATGCTTCAAAATCGATCATTTATTCATAGAATGTATTAGTTATGCATTATGCAGGTAAAGTTTAAAACAGGTCCATTCAACCATGATAGCAACTAGCACGGTGTGGGAAGTTCGAAAGTATAATTCCACTGTCAACTTACAAATATTATTTCCGATTTCACCAACGCTTGTTGGTGTTAACGGGTTGTTAAAAGACCACGCTTTCTCATTAATTGACAGGAAATACGAAAGAGATAACATGATTTAATGAAGGATTAACTTTAACATCTGTAGGTGAAATTGACACTTAAATTATAAAATAAATAATTTAATCGTAGGTTTTACTTCACTGTTTCACGTGGACAGCCGCGGCGGCCTTAGGGGGCGAACAGGGCCTACGCCTGGAGCCTCGCTCTTGCAGGGGCCTCGCGAACAACCAGACCTTCTTTCGCATCACATAGGTACATTCCCATAGGACAGAGGCCATAGACAAAGGACAATCGCCTCCGTGGTCTAGTGGTTCAGAGCTTCGCTCTCGACCCGGAGGTCGTAGGTTCGATTTCCGCGTTGGAACAACAAAAAATGTTGTTTTCATGTTTAGTTAGGACAATGCAGGCTGATCACCTGATTGTCTGACAAGAAAGATGATCCATGCGTCGGATGGGCATGTAAAAAGTCGGTCCTGCGCCTGATCTCTCGCTAGTCGTGTCGGTTTACCGCCCCACTGGGTTATGAGAGTAAAACGAAGAGAGAGTGTTTCTGTGTATTGCGCACACACTTGGGCACTATAAAATAACTCCTGCATAGCTAGCCTGGTTTCAATTAAATCGGCTACCGACACCGAAATCGGTGAGGGGAGCTATTATTACAGGACAAAGGGCCTCGCAAAGACCTGCTGCGAGTCTCCGCAGTGGGTAAAGCCGCCGGTGCACGTGGACGAAGTCGCGGGCACAGCTAGTAAGCTATAGGTCTATTTTAGTTGCCAGTGCCGTATGCGCCGCGACCCGCGGGTTCGCCGCTCAATAAAAATACCATTATGAATTATATTTTCGGATGTTTCGTAATGAATGGCTTCCGCTACGAATTAGTTTATTGAGGGATTAAGAACTATTTCTGTTCAATCTACATATAATTATTGAGATGAGATGTGAGCCGATGGAAGTGTTGATGTGTGCTTCACACATTTTAATTTGTAACGGTCAAGTCATGTGGGCTGGCACACGGCACTTTACTCAAAAATACAAGCTTAGGAATCGATTAGTACAACATAAACTTATCTTAGTTCTCACATGGAGCTCGATTCACAACTTTTCGGAAGATACATAGCATTTACGATTAGAATTCGAATACGTCAAAAACTGTGGAAAAAACAAATGAATAAAATGAAGGGACGTATGTTAAGTTGTGAGTCGTCACAACTGGCCACTAAAGATCGAACTACAATATGTCCTTACTCCAGGGCCCTAATTCTCAGAATTCGAACTTAGTTTTTAGTTTTTACTATCGGTCTGTCCCGCTCATGCAAATGAGATGTACCGCGCGTGCGAGCGGGATATACTAATATTCGGAACTAAGTGCGAGGCCTGAGAATCGCCGCCCTGAAGTGTGTTCACGTCAGTTCGCTCTCTCTCTTTCTCTTTCTCTCTCTCTGTCTCGGGAGATGTCGAGATTATTTTGCACATTCGTGTATCGTATACTGGTTAGAGATCCGCCACTTTCGCCGCACTTCAACTACAAAGCTCCACATACGCTACGTCACATCGTGAATGAGCGTTGACGTGACACGTGACAGTGCCGTGACGGCGGCTAGGACATGCCGGCGCAGTCGTTGGCCGCTGCCCTTCACCGAGTTCCTCCACTAGTAGGTGGGTACGCGTCACGTCCACGCCGGATGTGTTAACACCTCACAACATTAGAACATACATAACATATTACACCTGTCCCCTACTTCAGTTACGTGTGTGTCATTGACTAAAATATCGATTCAGTTCCAATGGATTATTCTTATTTCCATAAAAATCGATAGTGACTTCTGAAAAATCGATTTCTTGAATAATTGATTCATTATAAATTATAATAGATACATAGTTTTTCATAAGTATCTTAATTTTAAATAGAAAAATAATATTTTGAGGATACAAATTTTTCATTATGTTATTTAGTAAGAATGAAACAAAGTTTACACAAATTACATAATTATTAGAATGAACATCAACAAATAAAATAAACGTTTTAAAAAAATATTATTCTTTCACGTCCCTTGCTTAAGTAGGTAACTTAAGTACTAGCATAGACCATGTATAATTGGTCCATGGTACTAGGTAACTTAACCTAACCTTTACCTACTCTTCTACAAAATATGTTTGCTCGCCTTTCGCTTTAAGCTTATTCTATCTCAATCTCATGAACAGAGATATACTTCCTTCTGATTAAATTTGATCTACACTTACATGGCGATAAACTCATATTATGTTGTTCATGCCAATTATTAATTATCACGAACTAAAACGTGAACTTTACAAGATAACTGTAAGCCTGTTCTCATGGTATGTAAATTGTAATGCAATTAAATTTCCCCTCGAATAACAATAAATACAATAATTATAATTACCGTCGCGGGCGCGGCGCGGGCGCGGCGTTCCGACTTCCCAGCCTCACGCGTGTTGTGTGCGCGGTACGCCCTGTTACCGAGAAAACGACATCGATGTAAAACAACATTCCGCGTGTGGGAATGGTAGGGGCCCCTAAGATCGCAAGAGGTTGTCATGATGCGTCGGCGCTCAAAGTGCTGGATTCGAATCCCGCTTAAAAAACAAGAAAGTTTTTAGTGCTCCTGGGTCGTGGATAGGGTTGCCATCTCCAAAATTAAAAAAAAACCACAACTCTCGAGCCACCAAATGTACACCTCACCAAATTCCAAAAAATCTAAATACAAAAAAAATACGGAAGCCCTCACATGTAGGTAAAATCCGGGGAAACCCGGACGGATGGCAACCCTAGTCATGGATGAGATGTGTATTAAAAATTACATGTATGATGAAGATCTTAAACTCAAGTATGTCTATTGTTCCGCAGCAGCCATTATCCATGAAAGGAATGAGTGCAGATGTGAAATAACCAAAAGTATTTATTTTAGTTTAGCGTACAGTAGCGCGGGCGACTCTTTTCAGTCAATCCTATTTTCATGAGCATCAGATCCTACCTTCATGAGCATGGGGCAACTAGAAACTGATACAAACTAGCCTTGTAATATACCAAATTTAAAGGTTTTTATATGGTCCGGGTGGTGTTTTGTTTATTTAGGTCGCATACATAAAAACGGTCGTATTTACATCCTTCTCTCACTGTCATCTTTATATGAATCTACTATTATTACATCGACTATGACACGTGTGGTTTCATACGAGTCGTACACTCAACAATAGTTTTGTTTATATCTATAGGCGTAAATATACTTTTTGTTGGTTAAAACTGGTTAACCGTCCAGTAGTAGTAGATATCATTTAAGTAACCTAAAACTGTATATACTCATATATCTATAGACAGGGATAACTCGGTTGGATATCTAAAATTTTTAAATGCGGTCCCTCAAGTGACGTAGAAGTCGGTTCTAGATACAAGTCGTACGCGGGATTAACACGGGTGACTAAAACCGGACGATTATTGATGCACGCAAATCGACCGTCTCAATGGCAATTCGACTTGGTCCACACTGACAGTCGCGGTTGGGTCGCGCGTGTGCGCCGCGCCGTCGCCCCGCGGGCTGCGACCCACATTGCCTTCGGAGAACGCGACAACATCTGTTATTACCGCGCTTCGGTTGAAGCAATATATTAGCGTGCCCATATAAGTAACGTGCCCAATTATTGGCTTATCCGTGATTGCCAAAAAGCCTTTATATCTGAATTAAAACCACCTTTATGAAGACGACGAAATACTTATCGTATAACTAACTCGAAACACCACTACTGTTAAAAGGTAAAGTTCACTTACTACTTAAGTAACTTTGTCCGCTGTCGCTGTAATTTATTGTATTTAGTTAACGAACCCCGTCTGGGAGGCGGCGGACACCACTTATGTTATAATTCTCTAACAACTTAATCACAGGAAACCGCGAAGGTAAATATTGACTCGCCGAGTCGCCGCACACCGCGCCCGCACATCCCACAGCCTGCAGCTGGTCGCTCGTTCGTAGTTACTACTTACTAGTTGCTGGGATGTTTGTTTAGGGTAACTCAATATTTTACTATCAGTCTGTTGCTCTTAGCAAAACATTTTTTGATGTATAACTTATAAGTTTTAAATAAACTTCTTACATATTACATAAACAAGCGAGGAATGGTTCTTCTTTGTAAACTTGACTATACGCATTAGGGGCATGACCATTAGCAAAATGCAAGTACATCCGCGGCACCTGCGTCACGCTTTACAAGCCAGCTCACTCGACAGAAACTTCACACAACAATCGACATACCTACGTATTCATTTTATAATAAACGCACAAAGTCACTTAGTCCGGGGCTCTCGACGCTAATGAATTCCCTCCATTTTCCCAAATGGCCGTCTCCCGCTCCGCGCCGCTCGCTGCCCGCCGCCCGCCGCTCGCTGCTCGCCGCTCGCCGCTCACGTAGCTCTTAATGCGGTCCCAGAGACCGAGGTGGTTGTTCATGTTTCGCCTAAAAACGTTCTCATTTTCAATGTTAATTAGTTAATAAAGGCAGGAGCCTATTTGTCGGGCGTACTTACGAGGTTTATGGACGAGAGTGCGTGATGCCGGCTCCAATTAACTAGGATTTTGCTAACCGACTTCCAAAAAAAGGAGGAGGTTTCTGAATTCATCCCTATGTATGATTTTTCATGTCTGTTCGCGGATAATATCGTTAGAGTTATTGAACTAAATGAACATAATATATTGACTACCACACTGGGTAGGGCATACATTTTAAAAAACCTAATTGTGGACGCAAAATTTTAGATCGATCTATATATTTGGGAGTATAATTTCTCAAAGTATATTTGTATTTACGTAGTAACTAATACTTAATCTGTGATTTGTATTCAGCGAAACAATAAGCTTTTTATGTTGACTTTCCGAGATTAACTTATTAAGTTTTTTTTGGAAATGTTTTTTTTCATCTTAATTTTGCATTTCTTAGGGCGTGTGCAGTACGATGATATTTTAAGAGCTACGCCATGATTTTTCTTACATTGACGCTTCACACCACTTCAATCTGGCCCAGTGCTAAGTATCCGAAGAACTTGGGTTATAGTATGTCGTCAGTCTGTGCAAACATCGAAAGTACAGGCTGCAGCAGATTATTGTTTGAACTATATTATCTACTACTATTTGTTTACTGAAATATATTAATGTGTTTGATGTTTGCTCCAGGCGGAGGAGCTGAACGCGCTGGTGGGCGATGCGTTCCGAATGGCGTTCGCCTCGCAGCTGCAGCCCTCCGCGCCGCTCTGGGTGAGTACCTGCGGGACCATATGGTCCGGCGACCCCGGGGACCACCAGGGTATGTGGAACTTGCCGGTGGTGGGAATACCCACTAAAACCTGACCTGCTCTGCGGACCATGGAAAGCGCGTGATACACCTTGCCAGAAGTACTTGCAATACTTGGCTGCTGGCACCGGCAGTTACTGCTGTAGCACAGGAAATATGTGCAGCTCTGGCAGCTGGCAGCAATAGTCAATTAGTGACAGTAGAGCAGGACGATGACAACTGGCCGGGCACTCGCAGTTACCTCGCCTCGACAAAACTAGTGGACTGGAAAAACTGAAATGACACCAGCACGGGTCGCTTTGGTCACAAATAAAAATAGAGCTAAAATGACAGATTATTTGAATCAAATTACTAAATATGTAATTTTGTCTATTCTTCGGTAGAAATAAATCATTTCTCAAGCGATCTCGCTAGGCATGCTGAAAGTTAGGTAGAAGGTTTTGTGTATATTATAATAAGTTATAATAATAGATTTCATTAAATTATTAAGTCGATAAAAGCGTAATCTTTTAAAACCATGCCTAAAATTGGATTCAATTAACTTGTGCCACTTACTATATAATTGATGGATACTGTCGAAAAACACTTAAACTATTATGTTGTTTTGAATCGAAAACGAGCATCGTTTAGTTACCATAATAAAAATACGCGCGCTACGCCGACATCGATCATACTCGCCGACCGCCGTACATATACCGTAACGTATTGCTGGCGATAAACAAATACGTTCGAGCCCGCAACAGCGCAGCGTTTACCCGCGAATCGCGATTTACTGCTGTTTACTGCGCTGTTACTTATAACCGACCCCGTAATGACACCTGAGCGGCCAACAGGGCTGCACCGGCGGGCTACGAGGAGCAGGAGCGAATGACCAATACATGGTCAAAATTCAAAAATTAATTTATTTATAATAATCATTTGACAACAATAAATCAAACTTTACACTAAGTTTCCATGCAATACGCAATACAAATAGGCGCATATTATAATATTGTGCATTGATATACAAATTGTTAATTATGTTAGATGTTCGTACGTTTCTTGAGATGGGTTTACATAAGAACAAGTACCAGGTATAAGCTGGAACAAGAGCATTCTTTCTCGATGTTTAGTCACACTAGAAATAATTCGATACAGTGGGAATAGAATGAGCTCCTTTGATGTAAACTCATCATTTAGTAACTCTACAAATACGTACTTGTCAATTATTAGCAGCTAGCCCCACTTTTCTGCGGGAGACGAATTTGTTTGGGCGAATTGTAGAGCCAGCAACCCTATTACTACTGCCTTCTTGCCGCCGCTTGCCATCAAATGTTTAGCGCCGAGTTTACGGTCATGCTTTATTCAGGAGCTGGAAAGTTTAATTGAAGTGAATAGGACCGTAGTACAGGGCTCCGATTCTCGTACCTCGAGGCACGTTTCAAATGTTAGTCTGTCCCGCTCGCGCACGCATGCTTTGACGCGCGTCATATAATCATACACATAATATAATCGAATCATGGAATGAAAAGAAAAAGATTAGGTAATCAACAGATTAATGACGTCTTTACTACGACTACTGGATGACGAGCTCGACATTATAAATATTAAATACCTGCTGTCAAATCAATCAATCAATCAAATCAAAATATTTTATTTCCAAATTAAACTTAACGAGCTATTTTTGAAAACTCAACCAAAAGGCTACCACCACCGGTCTGTCTCTGCGCAACTTGAATCTGACGCTCTGGCAGCAGGGTCCAATTATTTCAGTCAAATCAAATCAAATCCAAATATTTTATTTCCAAATGAAACTTAACAAGCTATTTTCGGAAAGTCAACAAAAAGGCTAGAACTACTACACTAGAACCTACCTCGAGAACAACCTTATATGCATGGGGGGAACAGCAAGAATTCGGACGTAAGACGGACGCGGTGGGGAACATTGTGATTTAAATATAATAGGATTGTAACAAACTACTGGTATAGTTAAAACGTTTTCCAGAACTTACAAGAAGGAGTACCTACGGTGCAAGGTACAAATAGTAAAGGCTATGCTACTATTATTATAATAATTTACTTATTATTTTAAATTCTCTAAATACAATAATAACAATTTAAATTAAATATAATAATTCTGCGTATTTTGTGGTCGTGCACAAAACGACGTGAAAAGAATATTATAATGACAGCGAGGATTGTGAACGAGTCCAGTAAACATTTCTAGGGAATCCTTTTTGTTTTAAGTCGGTTAATAATAGCCGCTAGCCGAGTGGTAAATTGAATTCTTAACATAATGGCGCTGCTACACGTAAAGACAGTCATTATACGACTGTTCGTAACGGCCGCCCCCAAGGAGCTGTAGTGAGCCCCTTTTGTATGTTTTTACGATATTTTAATTACTATACTTAACCAACGCATTATTTACTGATTAAGGCCGTGTGTCACCAAGTACTATTAAAGTTAACGCCATGTTAAAATACCATGCCATCTCATTCATTGACAGGAAATACGAGAGAGATAACATGATATTTAACATGGCGTTAACTTTAACATTGCTTGGTGAAACACGGCCTAAATATCTCTCCCGTTCTTCGTATCAATAAAATAATAGTCATAGGTAATATTTAGAAAAGGGATTGGTTGTTGAAATTAGGAGTGAGGTTTGAGAAGTTTGTTCGATAAACTGTAGGTACCTACAGTTAGGATTTGTAATAAAACAATGAAATCTATACTAATATTATAAAGCGGAAGAGTTTGTTTGTTTAAACGCGCTAATGTCAGGAACTACTGGTCCGATTTGAAAAATTCTTTTTTTGTTGGATAGTCCATTTATAGAGGAAGGCTTTAGGCTAAAGGTGTACCAATAGGAGCGAATCGTCAGTGAGAAATGTTGCACCGGAGACTCTCGTTGCGTGAGCTGCATAAACGGTTTAAGTCGCTCAAAAACCACGCGGCACAGCTTGTGTTTGATAAAATAAACGAAATAAGTTTAGGTCCACATTACACGAGCTAATACAGTTACGTTCCGGTTCGGTCGTGGGGTCCGGTCGCAGATGTAATCGGATACTCTATTGGCCTGGAAGGTTGTGTCGCCCAACTTTTGAAGGTTGTACACTGTAGACAAAGTATTTTACTGTTTTGTATAGTAGGTTGGTTGAAATTAAAGAATAACTTGAAACCGTAGATTTATTGTAACTTGCTTGTGTGAACAAAAGGGAATGAATAGTGAAACGAAATGACAAAGCAATATAGAAAATTATCAATGCGTAGGGTAGTTGGAAGATAAATTTGTCGGTAAAAGTGAATGTCTCGCTCGTTGCCATGTAGAAGTTATAGGCGCTCGAACATTTACTTTCAATTTCTAATAGTAATTACTATACTTTATTTATTTACTATTGTCAAGTTTAAATTTTTATACAGTACTTGAATTTGACTACTGACGTAAAATTTTTTGTTGATTTGAGGATTTGAGTGTTGGCTTGTCTTTCAGATACCTACCGGAGAGATGCAATAACAATGTTTTATTGTGTGATGTCTAGTATTCCTAACCCTAATCCAGCAAGTATGTGTAGATTAGCGTTTTGGACGCAACAGTAGTCCTCAAACATTAATTTGCTTATATTAGTAATTACCTGAGCAATAAATAACAACGCACAGGGGCAGTGAGTCACCGACGGACGCCCCGCGGGGATTTTTCTTTTGTCGTTTATCAAACACTTCTTTAATCTTCCTTCGTTGCTTACTTCTTCAAAATACATGCAAATAATTTTATTTTATTTTATTTTATTTATACAGAAAAACTTACAGCTATACAAATCTTAATACTAACAGATTAGTGACAGAAAGCCATTTACAAGTTTTTACAGATATGTAACAAATATTTGGTGAGTACATCAAAAAATGAAACAAAGCAAATTAATTATTTTCAAAATTCAAATAAATAACTTATTATCTATATTATTTTATAATAAATAGTTGAGAGCACACTACTACACTGAACCGGTCACGTGTACCTAATCTATTATTAGCAATTTATTTATTTAATATTGACAGAGAAGTATTCAGTAGTTAAAAGCTGTTTAATAGAAAAAGATTTGAGTAAAAAGACATCTGCGTTAGGATGCTCGCGTAAAAAAATGGTTACGATAAACTATTAGTTTATATTTGCGTTGATTGTCGAGTTCTTGGGTATATATATAGCTCAGGAGTTGTTTTCGATAACTTGACACAGAGCTGTGGTAGCGCGTTAGATGCACACATGTAATGTTTCCTGTTCTCGGTAATAGAGTAGAACATACTCTAGAGATGAGCTATAGCTTCAATAGTCGAGGGTTAATAATTTGATGCCAGTTCCCTCTCGTGCCAAGTCTCCGATCGATAGTAAATACTTGGCAAAATCAAAACTTAGCGAGCGATTTCTTTGTTACAACTTGAATTGGAACAAACAAATAATTTTCAATAAACGAAATGTATCTTGATACGGGCCGTGTAATTTGTGACTCCGAGAGGACAAATCGGGGGAGAGAGACGGCGTACGCGCCACTCGCGTGCTAGAGCGAGAGGGCAGATCACGAAGAGTGCCGTGCGAAGGGACCATAAGGCAAGTTGAGGGTGGATTTAATTACCGGGCGGAATGTGGCGAGTGTTTTGTTCGCGTCAGAACACTCCGGAGTCCAGAGCTCATGGCTCCCCGTTTCCCATCCAAACGAGAAATGCCAGACCTCCCATATGCCAGACAGGAAAGCCCCTAATGGTCATGCCAAATATGTTTCAGAAATAATTGGTAAAGGAATTGTTGCCACATGCTCAATAGCGAATTGTCAAGTGATGCTGCATGTTTCGTTCTAGTCACAACTTACCGGTTATATTGTCAGTCTTTTTCTAACTTAAGAGTTTCGCTCTTGTCGGTGGAGTTTTTTTTATTCCTCTCTGCACTCCGCCCTTCTCTTGACTGCCTGATACGACACGACCATCACTTTCTCCTTCACCTGGTCCATAAAAGCTCTTCTCTGCCTTCCACGTATTCTTCTACCTTTTATCTCTCCTTCAATTATCTATACTTATAATAAAACTGTAGAGAGGTCAATTCTGTACATTGAATATTTTTTCAAAATACATATTGGAGGATGATTGGCGATCGATACTGATGCCAAAAATGCAATTAGTAAAATTTTTGTCTGTCTGTCTGTCTGTCTGTCTGTCTGTCTGTCTGTCTGTCTGTATGTGCACGATAGGAACAAAAACTACTGAAGGGATTTTAACCAAACTTGGTACGATTGTAGCCCATATTCCTGGGCAGGTTATAGGCTATATAACATAACGCTACGATACATAGGAGCCGAGCAGTGACGATAAATTTGAAGCAAGTCGGATGAATTTCGCGCGCGCGGCCTGCGGTCGAACAGTTCGTGCGGGGGGCGCGGGGGGATCGCTTACACAGTGACGCTAACCAATAGAACGTGGCACTAAAGTAGATTAAAACATCAAATAAGTACCTAACTATCAGGATTTTTTTTCTGGGAAAACAGTGTTTTCACAGTGTCATAATAATATAAAAATTATATTTTTGAACTTGCTTCACAAATTGAAATAAATTATCATTTATTGTATAAAATCAACTTAATTAACTGTATAATGAAAAGAAAGCCTTTCGCGATACACTAAAAAACGGTATTAAGCGGTTTTTGGAAAGCTATTTATACCATCACGGTATTAATCCTTATCATTTTTAATACGTTAGTTGGCTTAAGCATTCCATGAAGACTATAATATTTGTCCTTTATACCATACAAATATAATGAGTAGTTTAGGAAATATAGCAAAATTAAAATCGTTTCGCCGTGATTCGACCGGGCGCCGCGTAATGCAGGCTGCTGCGTGACGTCAATTACGTCCGAGCCGGGCTGGTGTAGTGTAGACTGCTGGGTAAAAAATACTATTAAAATGTCCTAACTGTGCCTGTGTTCTTATAGGAGACTTTTATTTTATTTAAAAATATTTATTTTTATTTTTGTCTGTTTGTCGGTGCATTTGTGCACGCTAATCTCAGAAACGGCTTATTCGATTTAGATGTGGTTCAATCATATTTGTAGTAATCTTGACTTAACATTTATTTCATCTCAATCGGTTCATAAATAAAAAACTTATGACAATTAAAAAAAAAATGCTGGACGTTTGTATGAAGCGCGGCAGGAACCGCGCTGCAAACATTCAAATTTAATCTTTTTTTATTTTATATTTTCTTTAAAACTAAATTTAATTTATTTATATCTATTATTGTTATACTTAGGGTAGGTTAATAAAAAAACGCTACTAAAACCGATCGGCGCGCCGAGCTGGGGCCTAACTCCCCAAACTGATTCGATTTTGATTCAGATTCGATCGTGCCGCATACTCCCGAATAAATTGACGTTTGTTTATTTTTGTTCTATGTCGATTGATATCGTCGGGTGTACAAAAAGTTACGTTCCAAAGGTTTTCTTTATCCTAATTAGTTCCAAAGTAATCTACCAAATAAAACACCAAATCCGTTGAGATCTAACTGATTCGATCCTCGGTTGCGTCGAGAGTAAGCCTGCTGGATCCTCGACGGGGCTGCGCCCATGTCTAACCGAGAGTTTCGTTTTAAATACCTTAATAATTGCAATATATGTTTCAATTTAATATCTCAAAATATTAATGACAACAACGGTAGTAAGTTCAAAAAAATTTAAAATAATTTTATGGTTTCGCAATTTATCCTATGTCGGCACTATTAAGACGTTGCTTCGTATCAAATTTAGGTTTTGGTTCCCTTTGGAGTGTCCAAAATTAGAGAGATAAACGGCTGAATCTTTGGGTAGATGTGGCTAAGGAGTCTGTTTTTTTCAAAGCCAGAAGGGACAGAAGATCCTGAGTATTTAATAGGATTGTTAGCTTGATACCTACACGTGTTAAAGTTTTGACAACCACACAGATAGACAGACGGTCATCGAAGTTAAATAATTTACTAAATTAACGTGAAAAATTGGCTGGGTCTATACGGTGCATTCGAATAATATTATCCTAACTTCGAATACCTTTGCTGACTTCTACATATTGTTCGAAGGCCTACTTCTTTTGCCGAGCTCCGAAAGGATGGTACTAGGTATATTATTATTATACCCTGCATACCAAGAGGCTTGCCGGGTACGTGACTTGCTGGATCGGGATCAACAATGGGATACACTGGGAAGTACCTATTGGCGAAAGTTGTCAGCGGTTGCGCCAATAAACTAAAAATATATTTAAAAATATAAGTGTCCTAAATCACTTTTCCACGCGTACGAAGTCGCGGGCACAGCTAGTTTCTCTAATAAAGTTGTCGTGCCGTATCAAGTGTACATCTTTCATTTTCTCTTCCCGATGGTTTTTAATATCTCTCTCTTTTCATTAACTAATTCCAAAACTTCGTCATAACTTTCCTTTTCAGTCGCACTTATTCTTTCCATTCTTCATAAATTGTCAGTACCCTTCCATTAAATCTGCGAAGTCGGTGACGCGCCCTCTCGCGTTGCCCTTTTTCTGGCTAATATAACTCTCTGTTTAGATGGGATTGTAGTCCCGGAGCCCGCGCCCCGCACTTGCCAGTAATTAGTGTGAGAGCCCGCGCGGGCGTTCAATATGCTAATGGTACAACGCCGACGGTGTTCCCCGGCGCCTCCTGCCGCCTCCTGCCTAGTGCCTACCCCGCACACTACACACTACACTACACATTACACTACCTGTTAGCTGTTAGTGCAGATGAAGAAATTTTCACACTACGACTACTTGCTCATACAGGTTGCTTTAACCATCCATTCCATAAAAGTGATAGGCCTCTTTAGTAATTTCCTTTTATTAAAAAAGTTATATCTATTTTGCACGCGTCACACGTATACGCTTGAAAGTTCACAAAGTAACTATTAAATATCCTGTGGTTTATAACTTCTAAGAATCAATTGTTAACAAAGAGAGATAGGAAAGAATATGCCATGTCATTGTATTTAGTGTTTAAAACAAGGTGGGCAGGGACAGACCCTGCGCGCTGGGCCCGGGTGTGACGGTGGACAATTAAACAGACCTATTACAGACCCGTAGGGGTTAAGATTGATGGTGGGGTAACCTGTGGTACTCACTTAAGCACATTTGTATACGTGTACAAGTTATATAGGTACCCGGTACAATGGTGATTTGTCAGGTGTATCGGTTTGTATATAGGTAACTACTTACAATAGGTACCTACACAAGACATGCTTGGAACTTCTTATTAGATTTGAGAACAATCGGTGAAATTTAAAATATTTATTAGCTTACCTATACTTGTCCACTTGATATTAATGTAGGTATGTACCCTGTATAGCTTTCGTATAGCGATTCTGCATAATTTAAAAAGTAAAAAAGTAATGCTGGAGGTATTCAATGATAGGAAGCCAATAAGAAATATCTTGACGAGCCAATATTCCCAGACTAGAAAGGGAATATTCTAGCGGCGAACTTTTCTAAGAATCTTTTTCATGAAGTCAGACAGTAAAAAAAGTATTCGAGAGACGTCGAGCCTTCGAGATCGCGGCGATTAGGTGTAATATCGATCAGTACAGGGCACGAGCGGTGGCGATTAGCGGGATTTGTTTATTCAAAATTTTCTGTATTTTCTTGTATATTAAGTGCAGTATCTTTAAGATATTCTAGAGCAGTGGTGACTAACCTTCAAAATGCATAGTCATTTACTAATTCATAGTGGCGTAGAGTTTATGTAAGTCCATTCCTAACACGTCCTACTAACATACCGTATCGGCTACACCTTTTCAAGAACATCATGCAAGTTGTTCTTTCAACCGATTATACAGGCCAAGCCTTCACTCTAAACGGGAACCTGCCTGCCTACTGAATATTTTGTTATTTATTAAATTAAATACCATTTATTTCCAGCTGCATATTATTACAAAAAACTTGAAAACTACCTCTACGCACTATTAGCCAGCTCCTCATTTTCATAATCTATCCACTATAGCAGATGACTTCCGACACTGGGGTCGGGCGAACATAACCGACCTCCTCGTGTGGGGCCGACCCCAGCGAAGTTCAGCGACGCGGTCAGCCATGCTCGCCCTTCCACGCGCGCACTGGCGGCCGGTGCGCGCCGCTGACCAATAACGCACCGATCTTCAGCCGTATACTGTTACACGCGGGTATGCTTTGCGCATAATATGGATGATCATTGTTAATACATCCAGAGTCCAGAATAATGGCGAGAAAACGGGAAGTAGAGTCCGAATAGTTGATACTCTTGCGACATTTGTGTTTGGACTTTGCACGGCCACTGGCGAATGCTCAAGTTACCTAGTTTTATTTGTATTCACTCTACACACCTGTAGTCAATGATTATTATTAAAGTTTACCGTTGCTCTTTAAGTAGTTTGTTTATTTGTTTCAATCACCTGTCAAAATATTGGAGGTGGCATTTTATAGTGTCCAATAGGTCAGTCGTTGGAATTCAATTCACCATTTAGATAACAGGATAACTGTAGACAGTAGGCAGGTGTTTTAAAAGGTACGTTTGTAATTATTTACATTTATTACGGCCTATCTCCATTTTAAGTCTCATGAGTCATGTGAGTATAAATACCGCGGTTTCGGAAAGGAAAATCAACCCCTAATCAACTCATCAGTGTTCAAAACTTGTCCAGTTTAAATTTAGTACTGAATTTGATAACTGATAAGAGACTTGAACACTGATTAGTTGATTTGATCGTTGATTTTCCTTTCGGAAACCAGGTGTCAGTATTATACATTTGTCACAACTCATAACATCGCAATTTGCGGATCTAATCTCTATCTATTTAGTTTAGCTGCGACTTGCGAGGCGTGTACTAGGTCAAAATATACAGGCTGAATCTTTAAAAGGGCATAATAGGCGATATCCCAAACAAGTTGCAAACTCGATGTAGATAAAAAGTAAAACTACATCATTAGATATTTTTTCAAAATCATTCGGTTCGATTCCTGGCTTGGAAAATTTATTTATTTATGACCTTTTTTAAGATTATTGCCCACGACTACAACCGCGCGATATAGTGAGATAAATCCTCCATGCTCCAAATATTCTCCATTGGTCCTACTGGGCTCAGCGTGACGGTGTATAGCCTACAACCTTCCTCGGTAAATGGGCTATCCAACACTGAAGGAAATCAAATAGGTCATGAAGTCAGGAGTCAGGACGTTCAAACAAACTCTTCAACTTTACAATATAAGTATAGATGAATATACAAAAGTGTCGTGTTGCGTTTGCAACAGGCATCCTCAGCATTCGGCGTCTGCGGAGTGCGGAGTAACGCGAGACGCGACACACCTCAGACTCGTTTTCGAATGCTACGTTCCCATAACAACTTGAATGTCACGGCAGATACACGAACTTGAGCCATACATCTTTATTGCATCACGCTGATTATGACTTCTATAGGCATCTATCTCAATAGATAGATACCCAGACTAGTCTTTACGACTGCTATGAAATATTATTTAGTCACTATAAATAGTTTAAGTTTTTACCGGTTTTAGATTGTAATAAAAATAAATTTAAAACAGTATCTAGAAGTAGCTTTAATTTTGTTAATTTTTATACAAAACCGACTATTGTATGTTTATCTTAGAAACCGCAACTACTACAGAAATATAAATTATACTGTAACGCTTGGACCACACACGTCGCAACTCGTAATATCGCCCCCGGCCGGCGATCGCCTATATCAGTGGACCCGACCCGGCGGCGACCGGCCGGCCTCCGATCGGCCTGACGGCTGCGGCCTGCGACTGACATCGCCGGGTAGTGCCCGGTAGCCTGGTACAGACACCTTACCGTCTTGGTCAACACCAAAAGTTTTACGTAGGTAATACCTATAAAAATCAAAATCAAAATCAAAACATTTTATTCAGAATAAATTTTTACAAAATGTTTTCTGAACGTCGAGACTATTTGATGCCTACCACCGGTTCGGGAACTAGCCCAGCGAGAAGAACCGGCGTAAGAAACTCGCATGGGGCCATCTTTTACCAAAAAGATGGAAAATTGCTCTTTTTTAAGATTTACAAATGTCAGAATTAAAACTAAATAACAAAAGTACAGTAATTTTATAGTATTTAAATATAGCCTTGCAGAGGGCTACCTTATTTCCAAGGTGTGCTGTCATTCATAAAATCATTTACTGTATAGTAAGCTTTTGCACACAAACGTTCTTTGGCTACTTTCTTAAACTTATTGTTAGAAAAATTTTGAACGTTTTCTGGGATCCTATTGTAAAGGCGTATACATTGGCCCTTAAACGATTTTTTTACTTTACTAAGTCTAGTCACTGGTACATCAAGTTTATGCTTATTTCGAGTATTTCTATTATGGTTTTCACTTTTCTTCTTAAATAAGTGTAAATTTTTTTTAACATACATTAAATTTGAAAGGACGTACTGAGAAGGTACAGTTAAGATTCCTGTTTCCTTAAACTTTTCTCTAAGTGAGGTGTTAGGGGCCAGTTTGTAGATTGCCCGAACAGCCCGCTTCTGCAGCACAAATATATTATTTATATCTGCAGCGTTGCCCCATAGCAAAATGCCATAGGACATTATACTATGAAAGTAACTAAAATACACTAGACGTGCTGTACTTTCATCTGAATATTGTCTAATTTTACTAACTGCGTATGCTGCTGAACTGAGTCTGTCGGCCAGCCTAGCAATATGAGGGCCCCATAAGTATAAGGCCCCCCCCCATAAGGCCCCATATATAAGTGAACTAGGCGGTTTATGTTCAATTGACATATCAGCATGTTTTCGACCTTCACTGAAAGTTCTTTACCACATTTGATTAAACACGAACCTCAACCACCCAGCCTGCGATTCTACCAGCCGGCCTATAGTGACAAACTGAAATGTCCTGGGAATTAGGCATAAGTAAAAAATGACTGCAACTAATGACAGCCACAAGTAGGTATCGCTGGATTGCGATTGGATGTCTCGGTAAAAATGTCCATTTACGTCACAAAGAAGCTGTCAGATTAACGAAGATTCTATCACTAATGTATACACCTGTAAGCGTTTGGCCCCCAGACGTAATTCAATTGTTTTATGACGGCGGCGGATCGCGTGGCAAGTTCTCGTAGGTCTCGCGGCCCACCAGTACCTACAGTCACGAGACGGCCGGAGCCCGCCGAGATATGCGGCCGCGTGGCGGTACCAGACACCAGCACCAGGTACCAGGCGGTCGCGTGATGGCTCACCACTATACTACCTCTCGTATCCCGGCAGGCGGCGTCACATTACATCGCTCATTCGTGTCGTCTACGTTGTAAATATACCGGTAACTAATATTTTAAGAAGCCTTTAAAAAGCTTAAAATATTTGTATGTAGGAGTGAGATATTTTTGTGGGCGTCTCTTTATATTGCCAGGAAATAATAAGACTACTTTTGAAGTATACTTTTGTATTCTCAGCTATCAAATAATTGTTACAAATTTAACTACATATTTAGTGATTACTTAGATTACTTTGGAAACGTAACGAATTGGGTCTATAACTTGACAAGCTCTTCACACTGCACACCGCCACCCTCTTCCCGAATGTCATCTGTAATCGTTGTCATAAGTGACACCTGACTTCTTCTTTTTTTTTGTTTTTAGCAACAGCAGTTGCAAAAGTTTTGCACTATTCTGTCTCGCCTCTTATCAAATATCACCAAAGTCGTTAAGCTTTTACAAGCTTTACGTCTCAACTCCGAAATGTACCTATATGTAGGTATCTTACAGCTGTCCGACAATTTTCCTAAACCCTTTGCATATTTTAGTTTAATACGTCGTATAACTACGGCGGTAACATGCCGAACACTTCCTCTTCAATCGATCACTGTGTCTTGTAACGAGTCCAGTAACACGTTACATGTATAACGCCGTGGGAAATGGAATTGAACACATCTCCAGTGACACTGTTCTTAATAGACAAAGTAGGCGCTACGTAAAGCCCAGAACACACTAACATAAGGCGGCATAACAAACGAACTATAGTACGTCCGAGATAAATTTAACCCTAGATAACGTAAACAAACCGTCTATGACACAACCATAATAGTCTGTGATGCCAATCGGCCAATAAAATGCAATGATTATTGTTGGCTGCATGAATCCATAGACTATATACAGTCGGCAGTATCAAAATAGCGTATTTTTACTGTAAAGGTTTTTCATTTAATGTTAATTACGGTTTAATTGTTATAAAATGTCAATACTTCATTATCCAATGATAATGAAGTATGATCCCTTAAAAAACCTGTGAAAGTGTTGATAAGTGTGCACGATAAGTGAATATGTGAAAATTTCGATGTTTTCCGTTTGTTTACCTTTAGGTTAAATTTATCAGGGACGAACTATTCGTAGGCGCAATATAAAAGTAGCAATACACGCTGACCAGTGACAAGTAAAGGTAATGTCAAATGTTTGTACACAACCGCGAGCGGCGTGCGTGTTGTTCGGCGATCGGAATGTTTGGGGAACGCCGTCGGAGCACATTCCTGCGCGAGGGGGCACGGGGGGAGTGATTTACTCCGCCGCGTGCCCGTGAAACGAATCGGTTAGAGGGTACACAGTCCACACACTAGCAGAGTGGTCGGTGAAGAGACTTATCGTGGGGTGGATGTGTGTTGTCTCACCTTAAAATATTGTAATATGTACAATTAATGAAAGTAAAAAAAAACAAAAAAACACGCTGTGGGAAACTGTCATGAAATTATTGCACTGTAATTTTTGGCGGAAATGATGCTCAAAGATTTCGCTCTCGCAGAGCAGCTGATATAAGCGTGTTAGGGCCGATTTTTCAATCGTTAGATAACTTTTATCTGTTGAATAAGCATGTGACTTTGTTCCATACAAAATCTGCCAAAGTCATATAACTTAGAGAAAAGTTATCTGACGATTGAAAAATCAGTCCTTAGTATAATATGAATTTTACAATTGATTAATATTTACCACAGTCGCCTACACGCGGCGCTGTAGCCTGCTATCCTATATCCTATAACATCCCCAAAGAAAGGTAAAAAAAGCTAATAAAAAAAAAAGCTAGATATAGCGTCCCGCTGTCATGAAAATGACTCTACTTTATATTTTTAAAAGAGAACTTACTATATCCGAATGGATAAATTATCTCATTCTATGAATCGAAATATCAAGATTTAAAGACTACATAAATTATAATAACAATACAAGCTGTACATACATGGTAATAGTATAATAATGTGTGATTGATAAATAATTGTTATGTACAAATATGGACGTCACAGTGTGCATGCAGCCTTACGGGCGCGAGCGTCAGTAAATTACGGGATGGCGAATTGGTTAACTGTTGTTATGAGCTGCGGGGGGGGGGGGGGGGGGTTTACACTGTACCGGCACGAGACACGCATACCGCATACATTCGGTAGAGGAATTCCTCGAGTCAATCTAATATAATTATGTTTTACGCTGTTCGACCTGCTATCAACTAAGCTCCTTACAATGTTGATGTCCTTATACAAAAGTACAGACAAGAGCAGCAAGTGCCAGCCGCTGTGTAAATATTTTTATTGGCAAGAGTAGTTAAGTATTAACCCTTGGGCCTAGTTACCTAAAGTCATGTGCTTAAACTTTTTTTATAAATTAATGATGCTTAAGTCGATATAAAATAGCAAACGAAATTGTTCGTGTAATTGCTGACTCGCGAGGCCTGCCGCTATAAAAGGCTTACAGGATTTGACGTCGGCGCTCGGCGCCGCGACGCGCGACGGCGGCTCACGGCGCAAGGCGGCGACAGTCTACTAAAGTACAAAAATATACGCACGTCTACCATTACAAAAACGACTCTATTATATGACAGTTTAAGTTCACTCCGCGTTGACATCAATATAAGGAAATGAATACTTGAAGAAAAAAAATTGAATTAATATGGGTCGGGTAGTTACAGAGTGAATTTTCAAGACACCGTTCTTTAATTTGCCAAATCCAGATGGAACGTATTACGTAATTGAACTTTTATTTGGGGAAAAAACTTCCCCACCTTTTATTGCCGTATTATTTAATTGATTAGCATTTTCGAAACATGAACTGCGTATAAAAGGTGTAAAATAAATGAGTGATAATACTTTAGGGTGTGTATGTGCCTCCTATGTAGAGTATACTGTGAAAGTATCAGCGCTGAAAGAGTTACTTTTGACCCTCATGTCTCTATGAGAAATACTCCAACATCATAAATGTTCCCATACAATAAGTTTAAAAAAGTATATCTTTCAGCGCTGGTACTTTCTCAGTAAACTATGTAAACTATGTATATATGTGACCTATACACACCCTAGAGTATTATCACTCATATTATAGCCTGTATAGGTCGTTGCTTATATCCGGCTCGAGGGACCAAAAAGAACTATACCTAGTGTTTCCACAGCTAAAGGAAGATGATAAATAACCGAACGCAACGCGAGCTGCTACTCATTCGCTAACGTTACTTTTACGGAGCTGTGAAATGCTCCCGCCCGGCCTGTTGTATTGTATAAACAGTGTAGGTATATGAAGCACAGTGTAGAGGCCTTGTATGTCTCACGCGTCGACGACGATGTTTCAGAGCAAAGAGCTGAACGGCGGCGGCGCGTGCGGCCGCGCCCCGGACTCGCTGCCCGGCCTCGCCAGGCACTACCCGCACCTCGTGGACAGGTAATACCAGCGGACCCAGCGACCCTCGCACCGTGACGCACGATACACCAAAACCTTCCTCGGGAACCACGCTATATTTTAATGACACCGTAAAGAACGGTGCTGTGTCGTTGAGCTTATTATGAGGGAGGACTTTATTTTATAATATCAATCTCTCAGATATACTTCATTGTGCACAAATAATTAAGTATAAAAACATACAGACAACAATTACATCAAATCGGACATGCACACAAATATTGGATAAGTATCTACATATTAACCAACTTTCACTTCTATACGATAATTATGAACACACATGAGGCATTAAAAAAACAATAAGTAAAAATCATTATTTCATTACAAATGTGACAGTTAATAATTTATTATCAATTGACATCAGTAAAACCAAAATATCGCCATCTGTTGGGGGACAGAGTACGTACCACCTACCGTGGGTTGAATAAAGTAATAGTTATGTTAGTGTACAATACAATGGACTTCTGGACACTTTTACTATCCAAAATAAAGTTAAATTATTAAAAATTGTTATGTTGTGTGGCAATCATTTAATACCTTACTTCTGTTGCGTTTCAGGTCTCCCACACGATGCGACATAATGGGCGGGTCGAAGCGCGACGCGAGCGAACCGGAGGCGAGCGAGGCCAGTCCCAGCTCCAGCGAGGAGTGGAACTCCCCCACCGAGCTGAGCTGCTACCGGCGCCTGGGGGAGCGCGGGGAGCGCGGCGAGCGGGGGGAGCGCGCGCCGCTCATGCGGCGGCTGGCGCTGGGGCTGAGCGGCGCGCTGCTGCAGCCCTCCGACGACGACTCCACGCCGCTCGTCACGGACACCCCCACCACGTGAGTCCGTCGTCGTCGTTTCACGTTATACGTACACTGCTGGACATAAGGCTCCCCCAAAGAAATTCGTAGGGGAGAATGAGGGGGGGTTTAGTTACCTATACTCGCCAGTCGCCACGCTCGGCAAGCGGATTGGCGAGCGCAGTTGAGATACAATATGATAACAATGTACGTGGTAACGCTGCTTTCTATTTCCAGACAAAATATATTCCCGTTATCCCAATCACCCGGTACCTATCCTACAATGGGAAAGATAGTGGATGAGAAGCTTAGATTAG
The DNA here is from genome assembly GCA_905187575.2 of Celastrina argiolus. NCBI lineage: Eukaryota > Metazoa > Arthropoda > Insecta > Lepidoptera > Lycaenidae > Celastrina > Celastrina argiolus. The sequence continues at coordinate 200,534 of LR994581.1, read as the reverse complement.
TATATACTGCCTTAATTTTATTTGAGCGCAACGGAACGATCTACGGCTTTCTATAAATTAATATCGATTGTAATAGGTATTTGAAGCCACGGCAGCATCGCAGCATTGCTTCGATTTTTCTAAATTCCGAAAGTAACGAACAGTGCCATCTATCGACAAACTAATTGAGAATTCGAGTATGTTGTGATGCCACATCATTTAGTTAAGGTCCATGCAAGCTACTCGGTATTACACTTATAAAGATGTTTGTAGTTTAATTAATATGCTTATGCTTATCGACTACCTATCGTTTGAGTTACATATTGTAACAAGGCCTTTAGGTCCTACTTTTACATACTGTCTTGTAGTGTGTTCCATTAAACGCTATTTTTGCTCAAAACGCATAATTCTTACCGCAAACTACTTTCTTTAGCGCTATATTTATTTTTATTAATTTAAATATACCGCGTATTTGCCACAACGTCGGGCTATTTGCAGCATTTCAAGGGCTAGGGTCTTAGGGTGACAATAAAAAATATTTTATATCCAAACGAAACTTAACAAACTTTTTTTCGGAGTCTACAAAAACACACCCTACCGGCTGCCATTAGTTGTAGTAATGGTATATAATTTATATTAATCAGTATAATTATATATTCCAGGCCCACGAACGCCCCGCTCTGCCTGTCGGGCGGCGCGGGCGGCGCGGGGGGGTACATCAACGAGGCGTCGGAGGAGGCGCGGCGCGACCGCGAGCGGCGCCGCCTCGCCGCGGAGCACGACTTCGACTTCACCAACGTCGTTAACGGGTACGGCCGTTCAGCAGCCAACCCTGTTTTTTAATCTTAGTCAGTAATATGACAGGCACAAATCGTTATGTCTCTGCTAACTGACAATGGAAGAAAGAGAGGTGATGTGATAGAGAATTGTCATTTTACTGACTGAAATTATAAATCAGTGTATAGTGGCGGTGGTTCCCTACAAATACGTTGATAGTGATGCTGATTGTTCTTGAGCCCAAAATGTATCGGACTTAAGGAATGACGACAGCAGTAACCCGTTCAAAGTGTTTATTGTCATTAAAATATTATTTACACAATTTATACCGTTTGTAAAGTGTATTGTCAGTGGTTATGATAAATTAGCGCCTATGCACTCCGCTCGTACATGTGACCACAATTCTGATTAAAACTGTAACGAACAGCATATACTTAATATTATCATATTTATCCGGAGTATTATTAAGGATCTAATTGACACTTTTTCACTAAACTACATTAAACTCTACATACATGGACTGTCAAATCCATTACTCTTACTTTTGTCTTTACCATAGACAGGTCAAATAACTAACTTTGCATAATATTATTGAGCATGGCAGCGCCATCTATTTTTAGGATACAAGAAACAAAAGTTCACTAACGAAAATTCTCTTATTTTATTTTATTCCTATAATATACTTAGAATAAAGATCTAAGAAAAACCCTGACTCAAATTATTGTAATATCTTCTCTGTTTAGTTAATTAGATAATGTTTTAGGCTAGATACCTAGGTAGCGTATTTATAATCTCTTGATTTTTAACACCCCACGAAAACAGAACAGGGGCCGATATTGATTTAGTTTTTTTGTTTAAAAGCTTACGAGATCGAGAGTGCTCTAAGCTTATTTATAGGCGTGAGGGGTTTAATAATCAACACCTATTAAAGTTTATGTATATATTGTTCTTTTCACCACACAGATTATAATTAGGTACACTTTACACCGAAAACATTTGATATAACAATATGTTCGCGCGCGCGCAGCCTTCAGGACCGAAGTTCGTTTCAGACTACTTGACGGGTCGCTAGAAGCCTGCGCCCGCGCGTCCCTTAATAGATACATATATATCTATACGCGCCGCACCACATAGAACAGCTGATTAGCAGACTAATATTAAAGAAATACATAATTTAATATATTAATAAATACATCGCCACATATTCATCATCATCAGTTCGCTCACTGCTTGAGAATTCACGGGATACTTAAAAAATGTTTAGAGCTTATTATTCATTTACTTTTCTAACCAGTCTAGAGGCCCTCTAAAACTAATGAAGTAGTCAATCCTGTTTATTGGTCCTACCGGCGTTTACAGGCGGCCGTCGGCGGGCAGCACCGCGGCGTCGACGTCGTCGGGCTCCTCGTGCGCGTCCGGCAACAACAACAACACCAGCAACAACAACAACAACACCTGCCGCCCGCCCGAGCCCGAACTGCGGCACGCGCCCTGGTTCCAGCAGGGCATCCCCAGAGAGGTAACGTAATTTTTATGACAATTTATACACTTATGAAAACTTTCCGTCGACCCCCGGGGGCGGTAAGGTGATGTAACAGATTATGGAAGGCCTCTTGTGGTTAAACTTGTGGCGGTACTACTAGCGCCACAATCCTCCATCGCGCTATCGATGTTTTCTAAGTCCGGCGCTATATATAAGACATCTGAAAAACTAGTACAGTGGGCTTCGGCCTGACCGAGCATACCACCTCGCTCGGTCGGAGATCTCCCTTTGGGGCTTCCACTAGTATTCCCACAAACTTAATTATGTGATCGTTGCTAGTAATGTTATTATGATACAACACTGAGTCCCTCTGCGGTGTTCAGATAGCTCTGGAGGTGCTGGCGGCGCAGGCGCCGGGCGCGTTCCTGGTGCGCGCGAGCACGACGCAGGCGGGCTGCCTGGCGCTGTCGCTGCGCGTGCCCCGCGACTTCGCGCCGCACGGCCTCGCGCACTACCTCATCCTGCGCACGCCCAAGGGGTACAAGATCAAGGTGGGATTGTAGGCTTGACGCACGAGTCGTTTAACACACAAATATGACTATTAAATAAAATAATAAATAACATCTAACGACTAATACTCCCTCCGCGTGTTCCAGGGTTTCACGAAGGAGTTCAGCTCGCTGTCGGCGCTGGTGACGCACCACAGCGTCATGCCGGAGCTGCTGCCGGTGCCGCTGCGGCTGCCGCGCGCGCCGCAGCGGCACCGCAGCGACATGGAGGCGCTGGAGCGACTCGCGCCGCCGCCCGCCGCGCCGCCGCCGCCGCGCCTCGCCTACCGCGCGCCGCTCGACGTCTGAAACTCGCGGCCAAGAAGCGCAGGCGTCAGCAATAAAGTCGATCGTGGTACACCCCCGCGGAGTCGTCGGCGCGGCTCGGCTCGGCTCGGCGGGACCCGGCGGTGACTGACATTGAATATTCGCACGGGAGCACGTTACGAGGCTAATATTCCGCGTGTCGGTACGGCGAGCCGGGCCGCTCCACGCGGCTGTCGGTATTTTGGCGAATCACGTTACGAGCAGTCATGTCGGAGGTGGTCGGGACGGAGCACAGGCGAGCGAGTATTTGACACCAATATTCAGGTTTTCGCAGCTTTTTGCTTTGCTTTGCTCGGAACCAACAAATATTCATCCAAACGTGTACGTCGAGCGAATATTCAATGTCAGACTCCGCGTTTAACACAAACTCAGTAGCAGATTTTGCTATTTGCGTCGAGTCCGTTTCTCTTGCAACAGTAACAGGTGTCTAAGTTAAGCTGCTGGACGCCCGGGGACGGTCGCCGCACGCCGCGGCTGTACGGTACTCGACAAGTGTTACATAAAATATCATCTCATTTGACTGGACAAATAAGTGTTGTAGCAGAGTTTGTTTATTATATTTATATTGTTCGATTGATGTTATTGACCAACGAAAACTGTTATAAATTATGACATAATATTATATGTCGCTTGATTAGTGCAATTCGAATTGCTTAAGACTTAAAGTATAACGTGTAAGTTGATCATAATTAGATGAATACCGACTCAGGGATACGAACGTGTTTCGAGGATGTCCGGAACGGAAATGTAAAAACGTAGTCATCGAAGTCACTAAATTATTGTATGTTGTCTAGTTTTCGTTCGCTAAGATAGGTTTTATGATAAAATATTGTGATAAATATAATTATTAGAAATGTAAAAATAATGTACAATATACAAATGTATAAAACGGTTTTGTAATTATAGTTCGATGTAATTTATAATTTTAATGTAGAAATTTTCCTTTGGGTTATTTTTTGTTTGTCTAGTCTCGTAATTTATTTGTTTCGATAATAATAGACAGAACACTTTTTTCGATGTAGGTAAATCATGTTTTTAACTACGTTCGTCTTCAGTTAATATTATAACTGGCAACACAAAGCGTCACATAATATTTTGCGATGAAAGTTCATTCGTCACCGGACGTGTCGAGTGTTCGTGTATTGTAAGCGAGTTGCCTTGTAGCTGATGTTTACTCTCGGCTTCGCGCGGGTGGCGCATGAATTGTACGGGAACCCCCACTGTGGACGCTTCGCGTTCGGATCACTCGGCAAAGGGCATTAGGAACAAGTAGAAGACATTAATATCATCCGCGCCCGAGCACTGTCAATAATAACGACACGAATTATAGTATAAATATATTATGATGCTTTACCTTGGTGCCGCCGCGCGCCGGTTCGCGTTATAAATATTTGCAAACTGTCTTCATTGTTGGAATTGATGAGTTAGTGAAATGAGTGTCAATTTATAACATTGTGGTCGATGATTACTCGTAATGCGAGGCGGTTTTGTCAACGTTCATGTGCCATTCGATGATCACTGCCTTAGAACAGATGATTGTATGTTATCTAGCTATAGTTTGTTGTTGATGAAAGTATATTTATAAAACATTATACATATATTACGTACTCACCATTTACTGTACCCAAGATACTCGTACGTATGTACATACAATATGTTACACGTTGAATACAATATTTAGCCAGTAAAAAATACAGATACAGGTTCTGCCTACCCCGTGTACCGAGCCTTCCTTGCGAATCGAATGTCCCTACTGTCGAATCAATTTCGGGAAGTACATAGGCTACTTTTGACCGCGGTAAAGTGTAAGGTTCCTGTGTTTTTTTATCAATCAACATATAGAAAAAAATACAGTAAAATGTAATATCTACAGAAAGGGCTTATGAAAGAATATAGTGTCGATTCCAAAATCATTATAGGTACGTGCGTATATTAATATGATGTGTTATGTGTTTATATACCTACTGTAAAGTGTAAGCGATGTTTTCTCAGCATAAGTTGTTTGTATACAGATGAAACCGCTAGTTGTAACCGAAGTCACTTTTAAACAATATCAATTTTGTAATGATTCCAAAATAAAACTTGTTTCGCCTTACGGTGAGTAAGTCTTTTTATTTTAATACTCGCCGGCCTTCCTTACCTTAAAATAATATTATTATAATAGTACAATGTTATCAAAATATACGTCGAGGACATCTATTACCCGCCCCTTAAAGCAGACACGATCATAAACCAAAATCCTGCTACATATTAGGAAAATTACTATTGAATATCGGGGGTCCGAGCCTTAGCTTAGTTGGTATTAGGTCGATAGTGATGTGTGGTGCACCCTTACGCAGGGAGAGTTTGCGGTCTGAGTGATATGAAAACCGCTTGGTCCTCGGCAGGCTGCAAAGAATCACGACGACAAAAGATACACGACGCTATCGCACTGTCTCAAAAGCACAGCTTTTGCTGCAGCAACGTGCCATGGGATTTTTTTTGGTATCTACATAATGTATTTCTTTCAAGTAGCTTAGACATATCCTACGTAAAAGTAAACATTATTGTGCCAAGACACTGAACGGATCCAAATGCACTGATCAGAACTGCTTAGTCTTTATATAAATTCGTTTGGATATTTCGCCATTGTTTAAAAGAAGTGCAAGCAAATACGATCACCACCGTCTTCTCAAGATGTTACATTATATAATATTATGACGTAGGTAGAAGGTATTCCGCGTACCTAGACCTGAATGGACAATGGTTATATTATATTATGACACTCGGCATTAAATTCATACTTTATAAGTTTATTCCTCTACTTAATCTTCATAGTTTTTAAGACACTGCCAGCCTCAAGAATTGCAGAAATTTAATTATAGTCCATTTATGACTAATTAGGACACCTGCTACTTTCCTAATAAAACAATATTTTTATGAACTCGCGGTTAATTTGGATGAAACCGGCTTCCAAACTACGAAAATTAAGTAGTTAAATTCTAGCCGAGTTAAAACTTGAAGTAAAACTATAGGTAAAGAACGTGAATAATTTTATTATTATTAGCACATTTTAATGAAGAATATTATTATTTTTACTTTGGAAATCGGTTAACAATTACGGAATACATTACGGACGTCACTTACGCGAATACATAAATTATAGTTTTTGAGATATGCATTTTTAAAGTTTCTTATATGCCACGCAAAATGTGCAGGAAAAGTGTGTTTGCGACAAATTATTTTGGTGAACTTTCTATTTTAGTTCAATTATCTATTTACTGCGTTTATTTTGACACGATTATGATAGATAAGACAACCTTTTACAATACTGGCAATAGTTTTATGCTAAACTACCGTAGGTACCTTAAAAAACGACGTCATAGGTTTCAAAATTCTAATTGACATTTGACATTTGTCATTGGACATTTGACAAATAATTGACAATTGTACGGACACGGGGTTAGGTAATGGTTACGTAAATCTACAAAAAAATAAGTGTTCTTAACGAGACAATTGCAAATTAATAATTATCCAAAATGCGTTTTGGAAGGAAACATGCTGAAGTTGCTGCGAGTTTCGTACCCACTTTGATGGGATTTGGAGCATCAGGATTCTTGGGAATGCTATACTTCACGGATTGGAAAGTAATCGTTACCAATATTCCCTATTATAATGGAAAGTTCAGTGATCTACCCAAGGAAGAATAAAACTGCTGTAACCATACCGCTCTCATAAATTATGTAATGTAGTTAATTATAATTCACTATGTGAAAACGAATGTTTCATTTCTTGCTACCTTACTGTCAACTTCTGCCATAATGTAGTAATTGTGCAAAGTTTTGTTTGCTTACTGAGTAAAAAATTAACTTAATTAGTGTCGATCAAGCTACAATTTTAACCTGTAAGTTTTATTATCTCTTATTAGGTTGGCTATTGTAACTAGACGGCAAGGACAATATTAACATTGGGCCTGCTCTCCTACTGCTAAGTATGACATTGAATGATAGCCACTAATGAGTTAGATAGATTATTGTAATTAGATATATTACTCTTATATGAGGATAGAATTTACTTTGGTTCCTCTCTTAATAATTTATAGTCTACTCAGAACTAAAGTAGAACTAACCAGATCCAGACTAATGTGCTGCCGTCATTGGCATAAACAACACTCTTGCTGGGAGGTTAGTTTCGATTGAGTAAATCTTGATCAAATTTTTCTATGTTTTGTTGTCTCTATGACAGTAATAGGAATAAAATTAAATATTTTTGTTTTGTTTAGTGGCTTTCAATGTGGACTTTGCATGTGCAATATTATATGTAAGTACCTACATTTAGTTAATTTATGATGTTTTTACAATGGTTATGATTAGTTATTAGCTTGTTTATGATTAACAAAATAACTAAAAGTAAAAAAAGCAAAAAAAAAAAGTAGTAAGCTATTAAAAATTCTCCATACATTTTGTTTTCCCAGTGATTGATCCTGGAAGATCTCGTTGCTGTGATTCCAAATATACTATTATTTAATTTTTTTACAAGAACATTTTTTTAAAAAAAATGAGTTCTAAATAAAGTTTCTAACACTTAACAACAGTTATTAAAGCTAAAAATACAATTAGTTTATTTTATTTATAAGCTTCGCTAAATGACAGGTGAATTAAAATTCGAAGTCAATTTCCATACATTTTGTTTTCCCAGTGTGTGTGGGCCCTTATTCCAGATGTCATCGCTATTATCACTGTCACACACTGTCAATCACAATGTGGGTTGATCTCTCAGAATAAAGATATGATCTTTGTTCTGCTCAGAATAAAGATATTATGATCTTTGTTCTGCTCAGAATAAAGATATGATCTTTGTTCTAGGGTTGATCTAAGGTTTGCAGAATGACAAGCGAAGTTACATGTCACTTAGCGAAGCTTATGTCAAATCCCATTCATTTTGTTTTCGAACTTCGAAAATGATAACAACGATGGCAACTTGAATCAGGGCCCAATTCGTGGTCGAAGGAAGTCCTAGGTTCAGAACATTTTAATTTAAAATGCAAGGACGAATATCATATTATGCTCTAGCAATTCCTCTTACCTTTGGGTTTTCCGTTTCTCTCCTTGAGTCCTAAATATAATTTTTTTGGTTATAATTCTTCTTTTTTTTCTTTAGGAATTTTGTTTTGAGACTCCAACCTTTAAGTAGTAAGTAAATAGTACAATAACTTACCGATTCCCAAACATCCAAAACAATATTATAATAATATTATCACAACAACATTATCACAACAAAACAATTGACCAGACCTTATGAAAAAAATAATATTTTACGAAGATTGTCCGTCACCGTGACACTATCTATAATTAGATACTAACTTAGATGATGTATTCTTAATCTAAGGCTTAGATAAAGAATCCTAAAGGATACTAATAGTCTTTGCGTGACAGTCTCTGCAAAATATTTTTTTTGCCGTTTTGTTACTACCCTATATAGGAAAAGCTATGAATAAAACAAGTTGATTAATAGCAGTTTTTGTCAATAATTGTAGATGTCCCTGTTTATTTGTTGTTTTCGTATTTTTTGAGATTCAAAATCGACTGTCCAATAACTATCCGGTGTCCAATAACTGACGGTTTACCCTACCTATATTTAAAAATACTGACTTCAACAACTAAAAAGTATAAAATAATACTTTTATAATGTACCTAGGTAGTAACTAATACTTAATCTGTGGTACCTAGTTACAATCAATGTTATTTTTGGAGTCAGTGTCAGCTAAAAGAACAACATCAAGTTTCTGGCTTGATACTCACCTTTGCTGACACCAACTTTAAATATAACATTAATTGTAACTACATTTTAAAAGTATTATTTTATACTTTTTAGTTGTTGAAGTCAGTTTTTTTAAACATAGTTTCTTTTCTATATATAACATAGCTTCTTACTTTTTAGTGTCTAAGTCAAAGTAAAAGATAAATCCGTTTGGGAGCTACGATGCTACAGACAGACGCCATATTTATAATTTTCATCTAACTCTCCTAAGTCATTCAGTCACTCGACAGTCAATAATAATTATAAATGTGAAATTAAAAAACTCCTAAGCTAGCCGTATTGAAACATGATTGAATTATACATACTTACTTACTTAGACATAAATCATCTAATAAAAAAATGTAAGTACCGTCAAATATGACTGTATCACCTCTGGATATTAGTGAAATATGTTCTTATCCTAAAAACTACAGGGCCCACTATGTAAAATTTATGGGAGCAAATGGCAGCTAGTTATTCTGCGTCGAATAAAAAAATAATATGTTGATTAAAAAAACTAAAAAACACGCTTTAACTACTTAGATAGGTAAGTATATAAAATTGAACTAAAAATAGAAAATAAATTTAAATTTAAAATTGTGAAAAAAAAAACATTTTATTGCATACCTATGTAGGTAATACATTCTGTGAATAAATGATTGATTGATTGATTGAAAGCGTGGGGTGATTAAATAATAATTCTTCTACCTACCTACTCCTGTCAGAATTATGTTTAATATTTAATACTTAATATCTTAATAGTTAGTTCGATTCCCGCAAAAATTGTTTCCAAGTTTAGTTAGGACAATGCAGGCTGATCATCGGATGAACATCTAAAAAATCAGCCCTGCGCCTGTTCTCTCGCCAGTTGTGCGGTTTAACCAATGGGTTATGAGAAGTTTTGTTAGTTGTAGATATACTGGATTTGGAGTGATGTGGAAGCACCTATGGAAATTGGTTAGTAAAACTACTTTTTGTTACATTATGTATTTTATTTATAAACTAGTGAGATTTAAAAAAGTGCAAATTAGGTAATGTCCAATAGGACAATAGTTACCTATTGTTGATTTCTCAGAAACTAGTCATTACAACTTTCTAGAACATGTTATATAACATAATCAAAGATTAATACATAATGCCTTACAACATTCACATTAGATGCTTTTGAAATTCCATGAGAAAATGGGACGAAATTACAAATGTTAAAGTGCTCAACTTAACAATAACTATAGAACAATTATGTTCTCTAATAACATTATGTATAATTAAATGCTTAATATTCATATTGTATTAACACACAAGACAACATAATTTTACATTTAGATACACTATTTGCCAAGGCCTTGTCTTTTATTGCGTACCCCATTATGAAGATTTTGTACATAAAGTAGTCATACAATTAGGCCAATAACAAATTCCACAGGAAGGATATACATTTTTACCTATAGTATTACTAAAACTAAGTTTGACTTGCAATTGATTTCTCTGGACTATAATTGTGTGTACTTGTAGACTACCTGCACATCCCACAACATTTACTTAACCGATTGTTTGTTACTACTTCTAACAAAAACAGTTTTTATTAATACTGAACAAAGTTGACTCAACAAATGAAACGAAAAGTTATACAAGATATATTCAAAAGACCTTATAACAATATGTTAAAATACTGTACTCGTAGTAAGACGACTACCTATGAACGAAATATTAAGTAAGGGCACAACTACTCAATTTAAATAATATCACTAAACCTGACTTCTATCACTATTATGACCTAGCGTATGTGGAAACGCGGCGGGCGCCGGACAGGCGTGGGGGGAGCTCGCCGCCTCGGCCCGTCTACTCGGACGAATCGACCTGAAACATTCACATTCTATGACACCTTCTACACGTCATACAAGTAGACAGCTACGACGATCGCGGAAAAAGGGTAGGAGGTAGGGACGACTGAACCTCTGCAGTTCACTCTACGCCCACGTACCTACAACTCCCACGTTAGAGGCGATTTCCGCGAGAGACAAGGATAGAGCACTATTTTTAGGTGTAAAAAAATATCGATCTTACTATGTGCGGGACGGGGGCGGCTAGAACCGCAGCTCGGCGTCGCCGCTGCCGCCGGCGTCCTCGTCGTCCAGGCCGCCCCCCGCGCCCTCCTCGTCCGCGCCGTTGGGCGTGTCGTCCCGCTCGTCCGCGCTACGGGGCGAGTCGTCCCCCTCGCCCGCGCTGTTGGGCGAGTCGTCCCCCTCGCCCGGGCAGCGCGGTGCGCCCTTGGTCCTCGAGCCCGCGCGCTCCACGCCGTGCGCGTCCACGCACCAGCACACGCCCAGCGCGCTGTGGCACTGCCGCGGCCGGTAGAACCCGCGCGCGTCACACGCCGGCACGTATGCGCCTGCGCATATTCACATTCATTAATTTCGTTCAAAATAATTAAGGTTCTATAGGTCTTAAAGTGAGCCGCTCAGAACGTTATATACCTACTTAGGTTCCAAGTAACTTTAGTAACAGGCGAATGTATAACTCTGGAGTTATACATTCGCCTGTTACTAAAGAGACATCTGCTAGTTTTTTAGACGCCATGTTAGGATCTTGTTTAGATTGATGACTTGTAATAATTACAAATCGATAACATTGTTAGGCCATACTCATGTAACACGTTGGCGCAGAGTCGAAGCGTCGTGTTTGTCTAATTTTCATATATATTTTTACAATATTAAGGTAAAAATTAGTGTCATGGAAATACGATAGACAGCGTCGGCGCGTCTTCGTTTGTAAACATATTTCTGTTATACAAATGTGTAGGTACGTTTATAATAAAAATGGTGTAGAAAATGCTGTAGCTAACAAAGTTGATGCCTTTACTCTGCGCGAATGTCGATGAAAATAATCAAAAAGGAAATACAGCAAGCAGTAGGTACCGGGTTGCGGCGCGGGGTGAGCGCGCGCGAGAGCGGCGCACGGCCGTAGTGCGCGGCGCAGGCAGCCGCACCAGGCCGCGCGCGACAGCGGTGCCCCCGCCGCCCCGCACGACGCCAGGAACGGCCGCAGGCAGCGTTCGCGCTCGTCGTGCCGCAGCGCCCACAGGTCAGCAGCCGACAGCGCGCCGTCCCCGCCCGCGTCCAGGTGCGCGAACATCCAGCGCACCTCCGCCCGGCAGCCGCGCGGCCAGCCCACCGCCGCCGGCGCCGCCCCGCCCGCCTCCTCCAGCAGCACCGAGAACCAGTCCAGAAGGCGGTCCGCCATCTCGTCCAGCGCGCACGCCGCGCCGGGGCGGCGGGGACGAGCGGGCGGCGGGCAGGGGCAGAAACCGCGGCAAGCGAGGCGCACGGGGGGCCGTGCGCGTCGCACGCAGTTGTGCAGGTCGAGGCGGCACAGCGACGAGTAGGTGCGGTTGTCGGAGCCGCACAGGAAGGCCGCGCGCGCCGCACCACCGCAGCCCGCGCAGCGCGCCCCGCCCCGCACCGCCCCCCGCCCCTCGCCCCGCGCCCGCCCGCGCGCCGCCGTCTCGTAGAACACGTCATCGTCGTCGCCCGCGCCGGCGCCGCCGCCGCCACGCTCGCCGGCGCCTAGAGTCTCCGCCACTATTACGTCCCTGCAATTTCGACAAATCCCAGTTAAGTACAGTGCATAGTACCTTATTAATAATTTGACTATAGTAAACATCACTTTTCCTTAAAATAGCAACTCGCTTAAGCCCTTTATCAGCTGTAGGTATAATAAATTTCCATTTTCTGAACCCTTCGGAATCGAAAAAGATGGCTTACATTGCTACGATGCACAAAAATGGGGACAGACGGAATTTGTCCTATTTGTGGAATTTTTCCAATTTGAGGCCGATTTCATTTTTGTCTTTGTTGTTGTTTTCTTATTACGACATAATATTTGCGATTTAAAAAAAATAACTAAGTACTTACTTATTTAGTATAAAATGAAAAAAAATAATACCAAAAAAAAAACTGACTATACACTAAGTAATATTTGATAAGATTATTTAAGTGGGCAAACAGACACAGTTGTTGGTGTCATCGACTCAGCAGTCGTATTTTAACTATTTTATATTATATATTAAAAAAAAATGTATCTTTGTCTGAAAAAAGGCTTTTATTATTTTTATTATTATTTAAGTAATTATTAAAAATAATGAAATAATTTTATTAGGTCCTTACATAATATGAAATTGGCGTTTTGTCGTACTGGCCACTTTGATCTTAAATATATCCTCTTTGGTTAGGAATTCCAAATTCAAATTTACTCATGCATTTGTGTTTTAAAAACCGTAATTCATTTGTTTTTTTGTCTTTTGTTTTTTTTTCTGCGTCACTCAATTCACAAAATGGAAAACTTTAAATGTAAAAAAATTTAAACGAGTATCTACGAGTTCCACCGTGGCACCAGTGCTGCAGAAACGGCTCGAAGGATTAATGAGGGGTGGTGTCGCAAAAGAAAACACGGTTCGTTTTTGGTTTCAACGCTTTCGTTCTCGAAATTTCGACCTGCAGACCCCGTGGACGGCCGGAGACCAATGTCGATAATGATAAATTGAAGGCTATTGTGGAAGCAGATCCATCGCAAACCACATCAGAGTTAGCTACAGGCTGCGGTGTTAGTGACAAAACCGTTTTAATCCACTTGAAGCAAATTGGGAAGGTGAAAAATCTTGAAAGGTGGGTACCCCATGAATTGAGTGAAGCAAACCGACAAACGCGCGTCGACTGCTGCGTTACATTGCTCAACCGGCACAATAATGAAGGAATTTTAAATCGGATCATTACATGTGATGAAAAGTGGATCCTGTGCGATAATCGTAAACGCTCATTGCAATGGCTGAACCCTGGTGAACCAGCAAAGTCTTCCCCTTGTATTTTAACATATTGTTATAAGGTCTTGCGAAAATTGACTCAAAAAAAGTTACTTGTAAGCGTTTGGTAGATTAGTGCCGGTGTCGTACACTATAGCTTTCTTAAATCTGGTCAGACGATTACGGCTGATGTCTTCTTGTCAGCAACTGGAAACCATCATGGAAAAGCTCGCCGTTAAACAACCGAGACTTGTCAATCGCTCTACGCCCCTGCTGCTTCAAGACAACGCTAGACCACACACGGCCCAACAGACGGCTACCAAATTAGAGGAGCTTCAATTGGAATGTCTAAGACATCCACCGTACTCTTCGGACCTTGCTTCAACAGATTACCATTTTTTTCGAAATTTGGATAACTTCTTGTAAGGAAAAAAATTCAATTCCGATGAGGCAGTCCAAACCGCTTTCAAAGATTTCATTGATTCCCGTCCGAATGGTTTTTTAAATAAAGGGATCAATGAACTACCTATAAGATGGCAAAAGTGTATAGATTGCAATGGATGTACCATTTCACTTTGATTAATAAAATATATTTTAATATGAAAAAATCGCCTTTATGTTCCTCCCATACAAAACGCCAATTTCATATGTAAGGACCTAATATAAAATTACTAAAATTTATAATAAATTGTACGTAGTTAAAAAAACTAAAAAAACACTCTTTAAGTAAGTATAAGTACAAAATTTAATTAAAAAGTAGATTTTTTTTGTATATTTAATTATTTTTTTTACTTTTTACCATTTATTATTTTTTTGTCGCAAGAATAACGAAAAGGCAAAAAACATTTCTAGAATGAGAAAAGGTAGTAGGTATATTCATATCCCAAAGTTAAAGGTTACCTTTAACTTTGTGATATGAATTTTTTTATTAATATGATTAGAGTAAAATAGCGAGGCGTGGGTTAGCAGTTATCCTCCGGCCTCGGGCGGTAAACCGCTATGCGTTAAGTCGAAGGCGTTAATGTAATAATAGCTTACCCTCGTCGCAGCACGTCCTTCTTGGTGGCGCAGAGCGCGGTGTAGGAGTCCCGCAGCAGACACACCTCGCGCTTCTTACACACCAGCGTGCGGCACAGCGGGTCTGAAACGTCACCCCCCCCCCCCTCAAATTAATAATTAGACTCTTGACAAGAGCAGAGAATAAATATAATATACGTCATCATCACACTGTACCTACGACACATGCTAATGAGAAGGAACGAGAAATATTGATCGATACTTTCTCTTATAAGTATTTTTTTACGGAAAACCCGCAGATAAGAGAAATTGCTAGAGGATATGATATTCGTCTACCCTGCATTTTAAATTATAATATTCTGAACATAGGACTTACTTCGGACCACGACTTAAGCTTTGAAAACAAAATGTATGGGATTTGAGTTTTGACACAAGCTTCGCTAAGTGATAAACGAATTCGCTTGTCATTTAGCAAACCTTATGTCAACTCCCATTCATTTTTGTTTTCGAACGTCAAGTGATAATACCGATGGCATCTGGAATAAGCCCTATTTTGACAGATTAAAAAAAAATCTTACTTTATTTCTAACATTACTTAATTATTGTAGATACTAGATACATTATAAAATAATTATTTTATGCTTTTTAGTTCTTGCATTCGGTTTTTTAAAACGTAGTTTCTTTTTTATTTTTAGTGTCTCTAAGTCAAAGTAAAAGATAAATCCGTTTTGTTGCTACGATGCTTAGCACGGGGCCAGATTGACGTGGTGTCAAGCGTAGGTATAAATGTCTAATAATTATAAATTTTGTCAATAACTATCTATGTTTTTTGTTCATATTTTTATAAAAATTTGCAATTATTTACAACATATCTAGTTTCAAAATATCTCTTTATATTATAGTAAAAGAAAAACAAAATTTTTAGAGTTTATTCGCTTAACTGTCCAATGACTGTCGGTTTACCTTATATGTACGTAGAGTATAATACTTACTGTGCGGGTCATAAGTGTACCGTCGCGGCCGGCGCCCCCCTCCCGCGGTCAGCACATCCTGAAATACAAATTTCACACAGGTCATCAGCACGTCAGGGACCTCTTATTTATATTATTTGTGAACCTCTTTCACAAACACAAATAATATAAATACCGTGCATTACCGTGCATTGTTTGTAGCACCTATTTACTCAATTAATAGGTACTTAGGTAGCTACTTTATACTTAGGCCCGTATTATTAAAGAAGTCGAACCCCACCTCACTTGAAAACCTATTTGACAGATAAAAGAACGTTTCTTTTAAAAATGAAGAACTTTACTTATGTTACATAAGTACCTACTTAATTTTTTCTTTTTTATAACATTAAAATTTTATTAAGATTATAAAAAAGAAAAATATTATACTTATTTTAATGTTTTTCTGTTATCTATAATATGAATATTACGGTATTAAAAGAAAAGAAATTAAAGTAATATTATGTAACATTAATAAAGCTGTTCCCTTTTAAAAGTGAAACGAAATGTTGTTTTATCTGTCAAATAGGTTCTCAAGTGAGGTTGAGTGGATTTGAGACTTCTTTATTAATACAGGCCTTAGAGATGAGGAATAAGAAGATAGGTACGTAAGTAGTGAACACGTCTGATGTGCAGGTCATCATATCACTCTCATCTAT
Source organism: Celastrina argiolus (assembly GCA_905187575.2). NCBI lineage: Eukaryota > Metazoa > Arthropoda > Insecta > Lepidoptera > Lycaenidae > Celastrina > Celastrina argiolus. The sequence continues at coordinate 184,164 of LR994581.1, read as the reverse complement.
AAATACTTACTGGGTATACCTACTCATGTATAGCCTATAGGTAATGTAGATATAGTACGTACACTACATGAGTGCAACTACCCAGTACATATACTTAAGTAAGTAGATACTTATTATAAGTAACTAATCCGTTCAGATCCAATTGAATATAACGTAAACAAAGGTATAGTAGATACCTCTTACTAATTTAATTGGTTCTACCATGCAATAAAGAAACACAACTACCTACGTTAAGTAATTTCGTCGAATTTAATCTCTTTATTGCCTATATAGGTACTTGCCTAGATTAAACTGGATGTAAACAGAGTAGGTACCTTGGCATGTCATCTACCCCACCTAAATTATAATGTGAGTAATAGCTAATTAACCTAATAAGTACCTACGTAATAATAAGTAGATACCTACTACCGAGACCAATAATAATACTTGGTCCATGGTATTAGGGCTACTAGGTAGGTACTTATGCCAAGTAGTAAGATAATAGTAGTTATGCAGTTCTCAAATATGGTCTATAGGTAATAGAATTTTAATCTAATTACTGAAGTACTTATCGTCGTCCGCGATACGCACAGTAGCGGATTGTATTTTAGTCCGGAGCTCGCCGCTTGACCCTGGTGAGAGGTTTCAAGGGCTTCCTCCCGCCTCCGCCAATAAAAATCTGCAGCCCTCAATGTAGAGAACTATGATATTGATAAAGCTATGCGTTTATTACATTGCTTTAAATATGGGCTAAGTAGGTAAGTACCTAATTATAGACTATAATATATAGGTAAGCTAGTTTAGTACCGAATACCAATTAAACACTTTATAAGCATTATCTTCCAAAATAAATAATTTAAGTAAGTACTTATTAGGTACAAAGTATTATGTAAAACATTTTGAGTCTGCGATTTGTTTTTCAGCGCAATAACATTTATTTACTTAAGTACCTATTCTTTGTAAATGCATACAATTCAGTTTTTCATCTAAGTATTATGTAGAGCAAAACATCTCAAGACAATGAACATAGTATAGTTATGTACTTATTTCATAGTACCTACTTAGATGTTGGCTTACCACGGGTACCTGAACGGAATAATCTGTGTAATAGGTACATAAAGGAGACTAGTCCCCGCGGGTACCAGCTGACCTATTCAGTTACCTTCTCTAGCAACATGCATTTGGCTCTCGGTCGAAAGTTGTATTGATAAACAATATTTGACGCCCTTCACCTAAACGCGGGACCTCTGCGTTCGGAACACGGTCCGCGGGGCTCACCGGGGCGTCGTCGAACTCGAAGTCCTGGTCCAGGCGGCGGTCGGCGGCGGCCAGCGCCAGCAGCGCGGCGCTCAGCAGCAGCAGCGCACCCGCGCGCATGTCGGCGGCTCGGCACGCAGCACGCGGCACAGCTCACAGTACCAGTAGCCCGCTTCGCTCGGCCACCCCGAGCGCACTGCCGCACCGCGCCGCCGCAGCGCGCACGGATGCGCCACGCGGCCGCCCTCGTTCGTGCCTACGACGACGCGAGCTCCCGAGGGCCGCGGCGGGCTCCGTGTGATCATAAATAATATCATACGAGTACAGTCCCGTGCACTAACATGGATACATCTACAAATTTGCAAAAATATGTCTACGTTTAATTTTTCAAAAATATCGTCACCATATTGTATTCAAAGCGATGTAACCAGCAAAGTGTTAAAAAATTATGAATACATTATGTTCATAATGAAGTAAACAGCAGTATTTCAGTGAATAGTATACACACTTAAATTCATAATTATGAACACGCGACAAACTTCAGTAGCAGTATCCATGTTAGTGCACGCGACTGTACATTTAGTAGAGACTTAGTAGAAACATACAGAAGTATCGGATAGTACTTACTTACCTTCCCGAGGATTTGCAATATTATTTTACAAACTGATTTCCCGTCGTAAGTGGGTAATTTTGCCAAAATTTTTTTGCTAAGCTTTGCTAAGTTTACGGTTATCGAGTGACAGTTGCCCTCGTTAATTAAACGAACAAAAGATTAATAACTCTTATTTTGGTTTAATAAAAGTATGCATATTATGATATTCACGTTCGCGCCTGATTGTAGAACTTCGCGGCACTAATGTAGAGTAGGGGACATAAATCTAAAAAGGAACTTAACTTACTGTGTCTAATGCTATAAAATATAATTTTATTATAAGTTTTGTAAGCTCTATAAAGAAGAAATGCTACTAATTACAACTACATATAACGGGGTCACTATAACGTTGGGATATGATTATACATACTACCTTTTCTCATTCTAGAAATGTATTTTTTTTTACAAAAATATTGATTGCTCTTTCGTTATTCTTGCGACAAAAAATAAGAAATGGTAAAAAGTAAAAAACATGTTCTTTACTTTTTGACAAAAAAAAAACATTTCCAAAATGAGGACAAGTAGTATAATCGTAAGTCAAAGTTATAGTGACTGTTCTTTTTACACACTGTAGGTATATTATATCTAATATTACGTTAGGACCTAATATAATACGCTACGGCGCTTCTGCTCGGCTTGTGCGGTCGCGGTGGGCGGGTGAGGGCCCGAGTCCCAACCGGTCTCCACCCCGCCCGCGGCCCGCGGCCCGCGCCCGCAGACGGGCCGGCGCGTCGCCGCGGCGCCTCCGCTCCGGAGATCAATGCTCAAGTTTGTACGGTCAACAATGTGTCGACTGTACCATAGATAATACAGTATATATAGAGATAGATTGGACACCGACAGAAGTAGTAATAAGTTTATTGTATAAGATTGAAGATGGTGTTTTTAACATGTGATGTAACGCCATCTAGTTGAACGCTACATAGTATTCCTGGAGGTCAGCTAGATGGCGTTTTGGAAAAAAACAACGGCATCTAGCGGACATAGAGGGATGGTAGGTCTATATTAAAAATGTTGTTACAAGAAATATTAAGAAGCAATAAAACAATTATTTTGTTTATATTTTTTTATTAATTTTTATTAAAAACTGAATTGATAATAAAATATACACACGTACGGTAAAAAAACATATCGACTATTACAATTTTATTTAATTATGCCCTTATTAATTAAATTTTAAATGACTAAAATGTAGTTTTCTAATTAAAGGACTATGTGCTCAATTGATACATCTTGGCAAGATTATATTTTTATACTATGGCGACGTTGCCCGAATGTATGGGATTCTCATGGTATTTTACGTTTAAACAAATATCTCGTTAGTGTAATAAAGCGGGTAAACATTGGGAATTTTCAAACACGCGCTTTGCTTATGCGCGTTTCGAGAACCAGGAGGTATGTTGAAGTGTACACATGCAAGCGCGCGCTTTTTCTTTATTAATATTATTGTCGACTAATTCCAAAATACATGCTTATTTATCTATTTATAGTGCACAGCGGCGGGTGGCGCATGCACATAAACATAACCGGGCACAAAATAACCCCTTCCATGCTCCCCGACCCACGCTCTTACGCAGGTAAGTTTTTTTTCCACATACCTAGATGGGCTGTGCCCTTGAATTGCTCATTTGTGGAGGTAGGTTAGGTTAGGCCCGAACCGTGTTATTTCTATCTGTTATCGGTGTTTACTTTACAACTACGACCCGTGCATGTTTACTGGATAGATTGATAGATTTATAGATTTTCGATTGACATTTGTTAAATAAAAGTATACCTACGTTAAATAATAATTACAATTAGTTTTTTTTAATATTCCCACAGGATTTTAATTAAGTAGGTTGCACCTTAGGAACACATTAGTATCAGTTCTATGTCTGTTGGTAGGTGGGGATGGAGCCCATACATTTTTGCCCATAGTCCTTTATTATTTAATTCTGAAATAATATTATAGTCATTTATATCAGATTTTTTAAAACGTAAAGGACATATTTATGAAAAGACACACAAGATCACCAAGAAACAAACATGAAAATAATAATTAAAAAATCTAAAAATCTCAAGCATTATTATAATAATAGCGGAATATTTGCCATTTATGTTGTAAAATCAGACGACTAACTATAATAGTTCTATTCAGAATGAAACGGGTACAATTTAACCAAAAGATATTATTAGGCTCAACACAGAGTCAAAGCGTCACAACTCACAGCGCGTGGCTCGCTCTATAATACAAAAATATCTATAATCATTATGTGTAACTTAATAATTGTTATAAAATAGAGATAAATATGCTTTGCTGATAAAAACTAAGAAATGTTGCTTCGACCCTGTTTCAATATAGGTTGAGCCTTTATATATAAAAAAAATCAATTGCCAAACAGCAAAAACATGCAAAATTAATATACTTCTAGAAATATAATAACAATAGTAACAATAGTATAATTAATATGTGTCTGGCCAATTAGGATGATTATTTTAATAGCTTAAATCAAAATAAAATTTCTTTATCATAATATGGTATCAAAATTTTTCAATTGTAATGTTAGTAAACACGCAAAATAGGAAAATTAATGAAATATTATAGATATCTCAAGCCCCCTGTAAAAGTGAAAATTTTAATGGATTTTTTTGTTAAAACAAATCTTTTGAATAATAAAATGTATAGCTTTAAATTTAAATGGTAAACCAAAATTTTAGCTACTTATGCATTAATAAAGTTGAGATAGACACAATTGAAGACATGAATCAATGAAAGTCCGACATATTCTAAAATGTTTAGGTGACAGTTTGAACTCAATTTTCTCAAAATCATAATTTTGCTGCATATCACCTTCATCCATTCATGTCTTCAATTACTAAAAACATTCTAAGGATTTTTCTTTCTAAGGACGTTTCTAAATATTACAATTTTGCATTTTTTTATAATATACCACGCAACGCACTCTTCATGCACTATATAACTACTGGACACTATTTCATTCATTGATGTAATCAAAAAATCTATTTCACATGCAAAAACAGGAGTTTGTTTATCACATTTCTGTGACAGTAAAAATTTCATTGATTGTAATGGTTTAAAAATAAATCTTTTTAACAATTTGCGCTAATCGAATGAGGCGAATTCATATAACACAGTAATAATACACAAATTACTTGCACTTTCTCCACTTTATTAGTTGTTAAGCATAAGACTTATTGAAATACACGACCGGTTTCGACTAAGTCATCATCAGGTGTAGGTAGATTTAAAATTTATAAATAATTCGTAAACATTCGGTAGAAAAAACTGCACAAAATTTTAAAAATTTCACTGCTGCCAACATTAATATTATCTGCACAATGTGTACGAATTATGTATAAATTTTAAATCTACCTACACCTGATGATGACTTAGTCGAAACCGGTCGTGTATTTTAATAAATCTTATGTTTAACATAGTTGTTAAACATAAGATTTATTGTATAAATGACTTGCACTTACTCCACTTTATACTAATAAAGTGGAGTAAGTGCAAGTCATTTATACAATAAATCTTATGTTTAACAACTCCACTTTATACTAATAAAGTGGAGTAAGTGCAAGTCATTTGTGTATTATTACTATGTACAATGTATTTCCATCAAGAACCTACAGTACATTAAATAAAATACGAATTCATATTATTAAGCAATAATGTTTTGTAAGCATTAACAAATTGCAGACATGTCGGATTGGTGTTACGGATTCCATTGCTTCTAATGCAACAAAAAAAGTTCTCAAGAGGGTCTTGATTAAAATTCCTTGTCAAAAGATTTCGAACTTTATACTTGTTATGAATATATGTCCACATTTCTGAGAATGTATTTATATTATGTATCCAGTTCTGGACCGATGGAACTTTTTCATATTTTTTGTATATGTACCATCTGGACTTTTTACAATTTTTTCAAAGGTTTAAAAGGATTTTAATATTGGTATAATCATTCCAAAACTTAAAGTGTGGAGAATTATTTTTGAGACACCCCTAGAGAACTTTAGCCGTATCATGGTACAAGTAGCCATTAAAAGAGTCAAATAGTTTGTCAAAAATTAACAGAAGATCTGCAGTGTCTTCACACACACTCCTCCGGTATAATTTTGTTTTCTGAAACAAGACAAAAAATATATTAAGAGTTGAATAAAAAAAATAACTTTTATAGTATTGTTGCATGTGCATTGTGCGTGCAAGCACTACAATACTAAGACCAGATTTCACCAAAAACAGGGCATTAGTAAACGGAAAGTTAGATGAGTGACGACGGACGACCGGAGTTTTAATACGCAATATTTACTGTAATCGTCTAAGGTAGTGCACTGACAAAAATAATCAGTTGATTTCGTAATCGGCCGTTTAGTCAAAAATGTAATACAACTAAGGGTGGAGTGCACCGACAGAAATAATCAGTTAATTTCGTTATCGGCCGTTTAGTCAAAAATGTAATACAACTAAATGAAACATAAGGCTACTACATTGAATTACATTTATATGTCTGACATTTTTATTTGGTTACGTAAGATTGAACACTACAAAATTTGTTGTCACTGCCTGTGTGTGTGTGTGCCTCACAAAAACTGAAATCCCATCAAAAACATAACTTGTTAAAAGTGCCAAGTCTCGCTACTTAGTTCGTCTAACATAAAAAATTGTAAGATTCATGTTATGCCAAGTCAGTCGGTCTAACAACATCTTATAGTGATCATATCAATATTATTAAAAATATTTCATAAATAAACAAAGTAAATTGACTTGGCAATTGCATGAAAACACAATGTAGGTACATATCAATCTCACAAGTGATACTTATTAAATCAGATTATTTATTGCGATTGCCAAGTCAAATCAAATCAAGTCAAATAGGCATGACGAAAGATTTTGAAATCCACTTTTGTAAAGTGGATACACATTTGCTAATTATGAAAAAACCTATATTTCGGTACAGCCATTTTTGTAATATATTCTCAATAGTGCGCCAAAACAGGGCGAAGTGTCAAGGCCTCGAATGTGACGTTACGCCTAGGTAAACGTCAGATGCTTAAGTAAACCATAGATGAAAGAGTAATAAATGACAGCAGCGATGGACCATGACAGTGATGTTTACCTAGACGTGACGTCATGCGCTGTAATTCTGTGTTACAGTCAAAATGGCCGATTGCACTATTTTAATGTTTTAATTTATTGAAAATCTTAATAATTGCAAATTTTTATATCAAAGTATATCGGTATTTCAAAACCGTTTTATATGTATTTTACACTGAAATCATTAAATCTTTGATTATTTGTTAATGTCGTCACGCCTATTGTGTTCTTGATCTTGTAAAATTATTTAAAACAAAAGATGTTTAATAATATTGATATCACTATATTATGATGTTGTTAGAGTCTAACAGTTAGACTGACCGATTAACCCCGACTTGGCACTTTTTATGTTATGTTTTTGATGGGATTATAATACTTTAAAGAAAATATTGTAACACTTACCTGATAAAAATCTCATAGCCGCAGAAACTCGTTGGCTGAAAACCTGCATATTTGGCCTTCATCTTAGGTACTTTTGCGGGATCTATGTGGTACTCTGTCAATTTATTTAATATTCTTATTTCGTCTTCTCCTGTCCACCTCTAATAACTTTCTTAAATGTTCCTATTTGGCTAATTTTTCTCTATTATTTTGCATAATATACTTTATGTTTTTTGTTATAAAGTAATTTCTTACACCTTTTGATAAATGTGGCGTGTCAAATAGTGGAAATATTTTTACCTTTTTTATTTCAAGGGCATTAGAATTGTATGCTTCATTTCTTTTTAAATATTTTTCCTTCGTTTGTTTTTGTAACATTTTTATTGTGCTCACATTTGAAGTAGCCTGGTCACATATAGTTGAAACTATAATTAATAACTCCAGCTTCACTCAATTTTTCAATAGTCATTTTTAATCCTGTTTTTAAATAAATTTTGTAACATTTTGTAACATTTTTTGTTTTATGTAACCTGAAAAAATGCAAAAAATTAGGAAAAACTATTTAAAATATTGCTAAATCTCTAAAAATTAACTCTACTAGTGATTAACAACCAACCTTGCATAGATTTATTTTTCTGTGACAATTTAGTAGTATGTACAATATCAGAAGTAGATGTTGAAGGTTCAGGGTACAGTGTTGTGTAAATTACATCTGCAGGGGGTTGCAATAAATTGAGTTGACCTTTTGCTTGTCTATTAACTGTAACAAAAACAAAATACTATGTTAGTATGTTCGGGAACTGTATAAAAATAATAACTTTTAAGACATTGATAGGTTTTGAATTATTTTAGCAATTTTTAGCTGTAATACATAAATAAAATAATTTTATTTTGACAGTCGAAAAATAATTAAGTTAACCCTGTTAAAACACAAAATACTTACATTCTAATTATAGTGTTGGAACAGAATTCCTAGTTAGCTGTTTGCTCTCTAAAACATAACTTATACATATTTTTTATTTTATTAAACATATTTTCAAAGTGTTTATTGCACAACTTGAATGTGTTATAAACATAAATATCTCCCTTTTCTCTAATTTCCTCACATAACTCGGCCTTCCATGCAGCAAATCTTTCTGGGTTATTTTGAGGTTTGGGGAAGCGATGCAGCGGCTCTGAAATAGTTCAGTATTTGTATTATTACAAAAAGTATAAATTAAAAAAAAAAAGATTATTTTCTGACAAATATTACAAAATTACAATATGTGGGAATCTCCATGTGAGTTAAAACTTGTGTTAGGCAAATCCCGCTCTTTCTATGAGACAATTTTTAATACACAATAATTATTAAGGTTTTATATATTTATACATATTTTTACATTTTTACTATTCTGTGCCTACGAGAGTAAACATGATATGCATGTGTGTGTGTGTGTGTGTGTAAATTAACATAAATATACATTTATGACATATACATAGATACACATACATACAATATATGACATCATATTTGGAATAATTCTGTATTATAATAATGTATACCATAATATTATTTTATATACGTTATATTTACAAAAATAATTAGTTATATTACTATTGACCAAAGCAGCAACGGGTCCATGACATAAAGCTATACAAAGAAGCTGGAGGTAGAAGGTGGCTGGAGTCTTATGGCTTGACAAAGCCAATGACAGGGAAGTTTGGAAAAAGTTGGGGGAGGCCTATACCCACAAAGGGGTCAATTATCCAGAATAATCTAGAAATGAGATGAAAAAAACATAATTATTACTAACATAATTTAATAAACTCCAAAATATAATACTAACACTAAATTTTAACAAAGGGAAATTGAATAAATGGCTTTTTTATTTATTTTATTTATTACTATTAAACTATTGTAACAATAGCTCAATTTCCCCATAACTCAGTAGTTCCAGCCAATTTGTTATAATAATTTTGAATTTACTGTATGAAACAGAATAAATAATATGTTTTATTCTATTGATTTTATTGTATAATATGATTGAACGCAAGGCAAATTGCTGTTTTGCAGATGTTGTACGGACAGGTGGTTTAAATATAAATACAACAAGGGTTTCTTTTATTTTACATATCTAGTTCTACTTTAGTACTTTTATGAACCTTTAATATTGTTTGCAGTATATAGTTTCCTTACTATTAATACATTGGCTTCTTTGTATAGCTGCTCTGTGTTATAGAAAATTTCTTAAGTATCGAAAGAGCCAAGTTAGTTTTCTAATGCGGGATGCAACACTTATGAGTTTTGGGTTCCAAGATAATTTATTGCTGATGATTACACCTAAATATTTTGTAGATTATACCCTTTCTAATTTTTGACACATACTGTTCAGGTAATTGTTACATCTATGAGCTGTTATATTAAAATTCCTGGGGGTTGGGTTGTTACATTAATAGAGAATGGGATATAATTAGTTTTATAAGCATTTAAAGTAAGTGACCTTATGTTTAGCCATTCAATATCTTTGTGTAGTCCATTTTCCGCACACCTTTAAACTTTAGACCAACTCGCAACTTCGCAAAATTACAGGCATTCACGAACTCGTAATATTATAAAATAATATAGGTATAACTGTTAACTATAAACCAGCATTATATGTAAAAGACAGTTACAGAAATATAAATCTGTGTCTGACAAAACAACGCTTTATAACACAGAATTTTTCCTAACTGCTATCAATTTAAGTGCTACGTATTATAAAGACCATTAAAGAATTTCAAGAGCAAATTAATAATTTCTGTTTACATTATTACAGTATCACATTGAATCGGCATGGAGTGTAGGGAATTACTACGTCTCTAGGATAAAAATATTTGTGAAGGTTTTTAAAGTTTATTTACTTACCTCCTTCTTCACATCCAAAGTAACAAGCCAAGTCTTCAGAAAAAATGTGCACGTCCAAGTCCATAAAACGAAGCCAGAGTCGATTGGTAAGGATTGGAAATCAGTGTCCGTAAGAAATAGTTGGCTATTTTATTTCAAATCGGAGGTCAAAAACAAGAAATAGGAACTATCCGATACCAGTAAACAAGCCGCAGGCTGATTATGTATCTCGCAACAGCAACTCGACAGGCGTAAATTGTGGAATATAGTTGTCAAACATTATTTTTGTATTACATAAAACCACAAGCGACGCGATCGTCAACAATCGATAGACTCGCCCTCTCCCGAACAATCGGTGAACTAAAAGTGCATAAATTCTCCATAGATCTACAAAAATCGGTATTACGTATGAGTGTGACAGCAGCATGAGAGCAAATAATTAGGAGTTGAGAAATGTCAAACGGCAACAAGCCTTAGAGGTTGTTGCTAAAGTTATAATCATTATTATACTATAAACAAACAGTTAAAAAAGTGTTCAAATGTAATATTATTTCATAATATAGATTTCGTCTATAATTTGAATTAGATATTTAAGACAGAATTAGAACGTTCGATGATAGTTTGTTTTATATTAGGTAGGATATTTCTTATTAGTATATAATTATCTCGATTTTATAGATTATTTCGATATGTCTCGTGCTTTTCTCATTGAAAGGGCAATAGAAACACAAAATAGACTAGACGAGAACATGCGCGTGAGACTTTTACGACGAAGATTAAGGACTGAGGCAAGACCTATGGAGCTTCCTGACTTTACTGCTCATTATAGGTTAACAAAAGAGTTGTTCAGTGAATTATGCACTGAACTTGAACCACTTTTGCCTCGAACTAGAAGGAAAACAAAAGTCTCCATAGAATGTAAAGTAAGTACCCAATAAAATTATCATATTCCTTAGTACTTTCTTTCACATTGTGCCTAGTCCTTGACATAAATTACTTATTAATTGCAGGTGTTAACAGTGCTGTCATTCTATGCAAGTGGCTCATATCAAAAACCTGTAGGTATGAGCTATCTGCATGGACTGAGTCAGGCCAGTGTCTCTAAGGCCGTAGCAGAAGTGACCATGGTATTAAACCACCCTACTATTTTAAGAAAGTATATAAAATTTCCTCAAACCAGACAAGAAAGGCAAACAATCGTGAATGGGTGAGTAATGGTTTGTAATTATGTATACACATTATTGAGTATTATATGAGAATTGCAAAACACATAGATTTTTGTTATCGGCAGGTTTTCAAACAAATTTGGCTTTCCTGGTGTTTTAGGGTGTATTGATGGCACACATGTTGCCCTAGTAAGGCCAACTGAACATGAAGAGAGATTTTTTAATAGGAAGCACTACCATTCCAGGAATGTTCAAATTGTAAGTTGGTAGGCTGATTATTTACTTTCTTGAGTCAGTATTTTTCCCAATAGGTCCTAATTATTCAATTATTTTTATTAACATATGATTAACATTAGTAACAAAACTAATTTTATGTTTTACTTTTTTACAGATTTGTGATAGTGATCTCAATATATTAAATATTGATGCATCTTTTGGTGGTGCTAGCCATGATGCATATATTTGGAGAAATTTAGAAATACAAAATCATTTGCAGCAGCTCCACCAAAATGGTGAAAGCACCTGGTTTCTTGGTATGTAATTTTGATATGTCTACATTTACACAGGTTATTGAATTTCCAGAAATATAGTTTGTACTAATATTAAAATAAAACAAATTGAAATACACAAAATATATTATAAATTAAATTTAAAATGTCCTGAATTATTACTGTATTTCATAAAATATAATTATTTTCTTTTAAGGTGACTCTGGATACCCCCTAAGACCATGGCTTCTAACACCAATTGTTAACGCACAAACTGGAAGTGAAGATGAGCACAAACATGCATTGCAGAACAAGAAACACTGTTGAAAGGTGTATTGGAGTATTGAAAGCCCGCTGGCGGTGTCTGTTGGCACATAGAGTGCTACATTACAACCACCATGTTGTGGCTAAGATTGTTAATGCATGTGCTGTATTGCACAACATCACTAACAGACACAGACTTCCTGTACCTGAATTACCCCTCAGTGATATTCAGACGGAAGCGGACTTCCTGGTGCCTCATCAGTCATACATTGAGGATGGTCAACAGCTTGAAAGTGGCAGGCAACAGCGACAACTTATTGTGCAGAGATTATGGCGTAATAGATAAGATGATTACAAAATGTAGTGGTTTCGGCTTGGTTTTTTTAAATTATTTTTCCTTTGTAAGAATATATTGATGTATCTATGGATACAAGTTTGTTGCCATTTCACATAATAACCACAAAGCCAATTTAGTATAGTATATATTGATAAAAATTATATGACTTAAAGATAAATTATAAAGTGTACCTATAAAGTTGTAACCTAGCATAGAGACAACTTACTCCCAGGGTGTGCAATAATTAATGAAATCATTAAGCTTACAATAACTTGTAGTGCACAATTTTCTTTTCAAAATTTCTATCTACTTTTTAAATTTATCTATAAAGAGATTTTGAATGTTTTCTAGGATTCTATTGTATAGGCATATACATTATACCTTTAAAAGATTTACTTACTTTGCTTAAGTCTAATAACTGTATATCTAATCTGTGCTTATTTCTAGTGTTTTACAATGGTTGTCGCTTTTCTTTTTGAAATAACTTATATTCATTTTTAAATTGTCTAAGATGTATTAAGAAGCGACGGTCAGAATACTTATTTCCTTAAACTTTTTACACTCTGGAATTCTCTATTAGTATACACTCTGGAATAACACATATTATATATACTACTTTTTACAGCTGCAAAGTGTAAAGAAAATATAGCGTTTATCTAGTTTTATGCAAAAATCAGTTTTTAGTATTACCTTTGTTAACATGTATTATCTATTTTAAATAAAAAAGAAAAAGGGAAAACAGAATTTATTATCAACTATTTCTAATACCTACACTTAGCACAATTATTAATTTTAATTACAAGCGTAGGTTGGGTTGTTTGTTACTAAAGTAAATTAATATATTTACTATAATAAATTAATATATAAACAAACAACCCTTAAAATACATAAATGGGCATACCTAACAACTATCAGTAGGTACTTGGACTTAACTACTCAGATTTACATGGCAAAATAGTAAAATGCTATCTATAATATAACGGGTGTAAAAAGCACAGCCACTATAACTATGGTATTTGATTATACCACCTTTTCTCGTGCTAGAAATGTATTTTGCGACAGAAAAATAAGAAATGGTAAAAAGTAAAAAAAAAATTTTTAGTTATTGACAAAAAATAATATTTAAAAATACATTTCCAAAATGAGAAAAGGCTGTATAATCGTATCTCAAAGTTATAGTGATTGTTCTCTTAACACTCTGTATATAAATAAAATACAAACAGCATTCACAATTAATATTGATCACATAATTGTATCTATCTTACCTAACATTATTGTTTACATAAAACATGCCAATATAATGAAGGTAAGTTAGAAGAAACTGTAAGTTAAATATGTCATTTTTTCAAAGTTTCTATCAACTTAGCCATGAGTTCATAATGCATCTTGGTACATTCTGAATTTGAGCGAGCAATCTCTGAATTTATCCGAGCAGTCTCGGAATTCATTCGGACACCCTCCGCTATTATCATTGCAGCATTGGCCAATTTTTCCTCTGCTGCTATACGTCTCGTTTCTAGTTCCACGACCCAAGCGGGATCCACTTTGGTCCGATCTGTAACATACATTATAACTATAATTACAACCATATACCACATATATAACATGGTGATTTTTAGATCTGGGGGCATGGTAGTACCCCCGCCAAGTTGAGCACGGTAGTACAATCTTTTCTCGAAGCACTTCAGGCCATTTTCGACCCCTTCTAACTTCGTTGTGCATAAAACTATAAGTTAAGACCACTATAAGATGTTGGACCAACCAACTTACCCCAACTTGGTATCACATGGATGTCATAAATTTTGACGGCAAAAGAACTTTTTACAAGTTTTGTTTTTGATGGGATATGAATTTACCTAATAGTAATTATAGAACATTGTTATTCTATTTTTATACATAGATAGTACATAGTAGTAGAGTACATAGATACCTAAATAACAAAATATTAAACAATTATAGCGTTTATCAATCAGTCAGTCATTTTGCACTAATATTTATAATTAAAAAGATGTTAAACTTACTTGACTTATTGGAGCTTCTATTAGACTTTGGATCGTGGAAGAGAGAACGCTTCGGAGGCTGTGAGGTACTGGCAGTTGCTATATCTAAAATGAATTATATTAGTTATCAATAAGTTTTAATTTCTAATTGTATATTTTGTTCCTTATGTAGCAAGTAGTACTATACCAGTTAGCTCTTCACATCCCACTGTTTTGTTAGTATCCGGCGTGTTGCATGTTGTATCTGTAAAAATTGCAATAATTATTGTATAAAAGTGATGTACACATTTTTCAATAATGTTTATAATTAGTTGCACAGTTTTACTTACATAATATTGTGTTTGTTTGCCCAGTTTTTGAAGGCGAACACAATTTTGCTTGTTCAGTATTTGCTGATTCTAAAAACAATATATATTTTTATTTATTATAATTAGATATATTATACATATATATAGGTACTTAATATATCTAAATATAATAAATAAATTTATTTATATATTTAAAGTATATTTGTATTATTAATGAGTTCATTATGTTATACCTGGCATGATATTTAATATAAGAATCTCCTCGGGCTGTTCCCTATCCTCTATTACAACCGGAGGTTCTTTTTGTGTTTCCTGCAAATAAACCAAGTTGATAATAATATATCATATAATTTGTTTGACAATAATAGTCACATTAATAATAATATAATACTGATTACTAACAAAAACAGGCACTTGGTGTTGAGTGTCTCCATACACGGCCGCATTCCCAATAAGACCCAAGACCTTCCTATCTGTTTCGGACAGATCTTCTTCTCTTGAAGGTCCAGCACCTGTGGCGAAAGCATCTCGCCGCCTCGCAGCAGCCCTTGATTTTGCTTTGTGCTTAATATCAGCCCAATACTGCATTTAAAGGATAAAAAAGTTGTAAGTAACAGGATTAAAACTACTCTATATTATTATAGTAGACAGAGTGCGCTGTAAAGAACTTTATGAAATAGATATCTTGATAGTAAATTCAATATCAAATATATATATAAAATAATAATATTTAATAAATGATACCTTACTTGAAATATATTGATATAAGTGTAACATGCATATAACAGTAATTAGTTCAATAAAAAAATTGTAAACATTCACTTGTTAGTCTCTTTCAATTAGTAACAACTAACAATAATGGTGTATTATAAAGAATATAGGTATTATATTATACTCACTCGTTTCCACCGTTGACCACTTTTATTGGCACCGGACCCATGAGAGTTAAGTTTTTGGGCAAGATTATTCCACTCTCTATCAATTGTCTCTTTTGATCTCGCTCCCAGACCAACACCTTTGACTAGTGAAGAATGACTAGCGAAGTGGTCCAACATCTCTTCTAGCTGTGAGTTAGACACTCTATGTTCCATTATATTCTAAAACAATTGTATTTATAATAAATTATACTAGAAGAAACAAAACAACCACAACCTAAACAAATCTTTTAATACTCACTTGTTGCCTTGTCGTAGACGAATAAGTATCGGAGAGCTTGTAATAGTGTGTTATTCCTTAACCACTTAATAAACTTTTTGTCACCACCGACCATTTTTTGTTAAGTTAAATTATTGTTCATATTATGAAGATACGAAGTAGAAGCCACTTGAAAATTCGGCGTCAAAATTTGATGAACACATTTTGTTTTTCGAAATCGCTATAAGCAACAATATTACACAATTCTGGAGCTTTACGTGTAAAGCGTTTTTAAAAACTAAATCATAAATGTTTCGTAACAAGTAATTTTTGTAAACAAAACACTTGACCCTCTATTAAAATAATTACTCTAATCTATGCACTTGACATCTCCTGACATGTTTACTTTATTAGTTCCACATGGAGCTACAAGATTGCTAGTGGCGTTTTTTTTATCGCAAAAAATGCATTTGACAGTTGGCGAACAACAGCCTAGCATCAACCGTACATAATACGAATTTTTTCAGCGATTAGCGGTCGATTGCGCGATGACTACGCGACGGTTTTTATCTGCTAAAAATCTGCTAATGATACATAATCATAAGTCAGTAATAAAAAGATACACTTTCACAACAAACGCAAGCAAGAACTTTTAAAAAGTGAAAATTTCCATCAACGGATTTAAACAATAATATACAAAGTGTTGCCCACGTGTTGTAAGTTGCAATTGTAAAAAAATGATTATTTTGTCACAACAATCTATGATTTTAAGCAGCTGTATGTATCTATTTAAAAATAACATAAAATTTTTCAAATTGTCTTTTATTAATTTAATCTAAATAAAATAATTATAATTCTTTAATAATGTAGTGACATCTAGTAGAATTTAAATGTAACAACGGAAAATAGTTGTATTGTATCGTTTGTAAGATAGCAGCACCATCCATACAAATATTTTTTTTAGAAACAATGTACTGAGTGTCACCCCCATGGACTGTACCGTACATCACGTTTCGCACGGTCACTTGTCAAATGTCAGCGTTACGTTGCCACGCGTTATTATGATTTACATTATATTTAACCAGTTCGCGTTAGGCAGCCAATCGGTTCGCGTGCTCTCATAACCATTTAACCATTTTAGTATAAGTTAAGTATTCAATAAACCAATTTAGCTTAACTTGTCTTTTACTCCTGTACGGACACCACCAAACCACCGCACAAACATAATTCACAAACAGCCCGTCTCCTGGCGTGGTCGGGTAAAATATACTGGATACATAAGTGAAGAAGACCATGTAATGAAATGGCGTCATTGAATCTAAGGGTCTGCTCACATCGAAACGAGACTCGGCGTTGCATTTAAGGACTATAATATTATGTTGTTTTATTTATCTCTTAGCTTCGGGAATCCATAAGAGATGGCGATATCTCTTAGCTTCGGGAATCCATAAGAGATGGCGATATCTCTTAGCTTCGGGAATCCATAAGAGATGGCGATATCTCTTAGCTTCGGGAATCCATAAGAGATGGCGATATCTCTTAGCTTCGGGAATCCATAAGAGATGGCGATATCTCTTAGCTTCGGGAATCCATAAGAGATGGCGATATCTCTTAGCTTCGGGAATCCATAAGAGATGGCGATATCTCTTAGCTTCGGGAATCCATAAGAGATGGCGATATCTCTTAGCTTCGGGAATCCATAAGAGATGGCGATATCTCTTTTCACTCAGTTTTTGTGTTTTATACCTGTATTATGTCTCTGTGTTCTCCGTGGTCTAGTGGTTCAGAGCTTCGCTCTCGACCCGCAGGTTGTGGGTTCGATTCCCGCGTTGGAACAACAAAAATGTTGTTTTCAAGATTGGTTAGGACAATGCAGGCTGATCACTTGATTGTCTGACAATAAAGATGATCCATGCGTCGGATGGGCATGTGAAAAGTCGGACCTGCGCCTGTTCTCTCGCCAGTCGTGTCGGTTTACCGTCCCACTGTTTTATGAGAGTAAAAGGAAGAGAGAGTCTTTGTGTAATGAGCACACACTTGGGCACTATAAAATAACTCCTCCGTAGCTGGCCTGGTTTCAATGAAAATGGCTTCTGAAAATGAAAATCTGACATAGTAATCGGTGAGGGGAGCCATTATTATTAAACGAAGAAAAAAAAAGATATTAAAAATAAACTTCTTTTCTTTCTTTCTTCTTTTCTATTATGTCTCTGTTAATGCAAAGTTTAAAGACATAGATCTATACGGTTAATAAGTTATGTTTCTATTATTCATTTAAAACAAAAATTAATTAAGATTTACTTTATTTAAATGTAATTAAGCCTACCTAAATGGATACGGGATACCCTATAAACAGAGATAACCTATAAACAGAAACTAATACCACAATCTGCAAGTTATGCATTTTCCCTCTACTAATAAAATGTACAATTAGGTTGACTGGAAGAGACCGCTGTAGGCAGTAAAACCGCCTTTTTGTTATTACTTATTGCTGTATTTGACTACTGTATGTTTTTTTTTAATAAACTATGCAATATTTTCTTTTTGCTTAAACTATAAAAGTCACGTGTCATACACCAACAAACACCGCCTAGCTTATCCAGCGTGTGAATATCTTCATTAGTGATTGACACCCCATCATAATATCAGTGACATGCGACAAGGGCGACAGGCGGGCCCGGCGGCTCAGTCCCTACTCACTCAATAGACAGCAGACAGAGTGGGGAGAAATAAAATAATCAGTCTTAGTCGCATGATGTGACGTGTAACATCTCGCATCTCACTCACCGTTATAACCCAGCCCCCCCGAACACACCCCGGCCCGGCTCCCAGACTTCTGCATCACAACACAACACATGCAAGGGAACGCGGGAGGTGAGATGTCACACGTCGCGATGGTTTATTTTGAACAATATAAATAAAATATAAATATTATGTACACGCGTGCGGTCGGAATGGCTAGAGGTTGGAGAGGTAGTGGCACTTGTCCACGGCGGGCGGCAGCGGCGCGGCGGCGGCGAGCGGCGGCGCCGCGCCCAGCACCGCGCCCGCCGCCGCGCGCGCCACCTGCCCGGGGCTGCCCGACACCGACACGTTCATCCTGCAAATTGTCGGAACTGAACACGGGCTCTCGCGACATACGCCATCGTAAATCATTATTGTACTCATACTGTCGGAGGTCACAGAATCCTCTCAAGGGTGGAGTGCACCGACAGTAAATGATCAGTTGATTTCGTAATCGACCGTTTATAGTCCTGGAGCCAGGTACATTTTCGGTCAATTACTTATGTCTTCTCGAGCGAAACTTCGTAAAATGCATAAGGGAGTTAACCTTAAGAGTTGACTTTTAATCGTTAGATAACGTTTCCTTATGTAACTTTGAAAGATTGTGTATGAATAAAACGGTCAAATCGACAGAAAAAAACCAACGCAACAGTGAACATGACACGAGACTCACTTGTTGATGTCCTCCGCCTCCGCCTCGCCCGACACCAGCGACTTCCAGAACTCGTGCACCTGCGACGGAGCACAATCATTACACGTATGGACGTAGGAAACGAACAATCTATATTTTATAACCTGCAGATTATATGCAGCATTTTGTAAGTCAAGTGATAACCGAGCTGTCACAAATATGCTTGAAACTATTCAATTGATTATTTTAAAAAACTAGTGATCGGTTAGTGTTTGAAAATAATCAACAGAATAGCCTTTTGCTTGCGTCGCTTAATTCGGAGCCCTATCCAGTATCCATTTATGTAACAAAAGCCACCGGCGCGCTCCGGGGTGGGGCGTACCTCATCCACGACTTTGTGCGCGAAGGCGGCGTCCTTGGCCTCGCCGTCGAAGGCGAAGCGGTTGACGGGCTTGCCGTCGGGCACCTTGTACAGGCGGAACCACTCCACCGTGGCGCGCAACAGGCCGGGGAACTGCGCCTCCACGTCGCCCACGTCCTGCAGGCGCTCGGCCGCCGGGTCGCGCACGTCGATGGCGATCAGCTTCCAGTCCGTCTCGCCCTCGTCGATGAGCGCGAGCGTGCCGAGGATCTTGACCGTCAGCACGTCCCCGCGCGCCGCCACGCGCTGGCCGATCTCCAGCACGTCGATGGGGTCGTTGTCCCCGCGCGCGCCCGTGCCCGCGTCCGTGTGGCCCGGGTCCTCCCACGTCTGCGGCAGCGCGCCGTAGTTCCAGATGTAGCCGTGGTGCGGGAACACGTTGCTCACGAAGCGCAGCGCGCCCTTCTTGGTGTCCTGCTTGATGGGGTTGAGCGGCTCAGCGAGGCTGATCTCCATCTTGGCGTTGGTCCAGCGCGGCACCTCCACCACCATGTGCGCGTGCCGCTGCGCGCGGTCCGCCCACAGCGGGATGTCGTGCAGCGGCGAGATCGGCCCCGACGCGTCCTCTGCGGAAATTTGTTCGGATATTAGAGTTTGTGATCTAATTGAGGGCACGTTATGAGAAACGAGACCGAGGAGGGTTCGGTAGCTATCAAAGCGTAGGAGGTTGACGTGACGAAACCTTAAAGGTTACGAAACGTGAAACTCTAAAAAAGTAAAAAGTATAAAATAATATTTTTTAATTGTAGTTACAAATAATGTTCTTTCTGAAGTTGGTGTCAGCGGGTGTGAGTTTGTAACGACCTAACTTGTATGTCAGCAAGTTTAGGATGTTTAAGTAGCTACAATGGCACTGCAGACCGAAAGGCACACACACACACACACACACAATATTTATAGCACCACCTTTTTGTGTCGAGGGTCAATTATAAATATGAAAGTGAGAAACTGCTACATTGCCATACTGAAACACTATATCATCCATATTTGTAAATCATAAAATGAAATGTTCATAATTTAAACAAAAATATTCATAGATTAAAAATTACAGGGCCAAAGTATGTAAAATTTTTTGGGGACCAAATGGCAGTTATTAATAAAGAATTAAGGAATTTAGATCGGATTATACTCAGTGTCATCGGTGTACATACATAAAAAAACAGCCGAATTGAGAATTTATTTTGAGACTGGTTAAACATTAGTAGGGTATAATATAATACAATATAAAAATGCAACATAAAATAAAAATATATAAATGTCTTTCAAGTTTGATGAAAATCATATTTTGTATAGGTATGTAATCAGAATAATAACAATAGCATGTATAATTTTATGGTGTGTAATTGACTATTGTTTTATTATTTTATTCTTATCGGCTTATAATATTTGAGTACACAATATTATATAATGCTTGTAATATGTTCTCATATAAGGTTTTTAATTTATTTCAGCATTCCATTGCGTGGTACAGTTAATTTAGTTCAATATGGTATTTTAGAGTGTTTGTAGAACTATAAAATATAATTATATAAAATGTTATGGTCCTCCGTCACTCATTACAGGGCATAGGGATCTAATCCTATACTTTATATAGATGACTTTATTCACTGTAACATACTGTTAATTCAAGTTATGGATTATTGTGTAACATTGAGGGTGAGAAGGTATTATTCATTCCCAATGTTGCCATTTGTAATACAAAAGTTATCTAAAGTGAAAATAAGTAATAATCGTAAATTTCTTGTAATCTTCTGAACTATTCAGGTAAAATGTTTCTATGCAAGATTAACAAAATTACAAAAGTATTTTGGAAACACAAAAAAAAGTATTTTTAAGCTACTATGCACTGAAGTTTGGTTTTGTTCATCCCCACTTTAACACTTTAAACAATATTAAAAGGTTAAGGTCAATAAATCAATTAACCTTGGCTATTTAAAAGTGTTTATACCAAAATATATAACTTGAACTTTGCTAACAATGGAAAAGTTATGCACAGCCAATTAAATATATTGTGTTAACAAGATTACTTCCAGGTACTTAAAATGTTACTTGAATGAGTATTTATTTTTATAGAATAACATCAAACATTTACAAGTGGCCAACACTCTAATGGTAGTTTGATTTATCCTCGAGTGGTATCAATGATCAAACATTATCAACAATCAGTTTATCATTTCCGCAATCCACCATTCGCACACCGCCTGCCACGTCATATCTGTTATTATGTTTGTACAATCTTAAACGACCACAACCTATGTTGATGTGCTCAAAGAATATATTAAATTAATATTAAATTATTTAACATAATTATAGGTCAAAACTATAGCAGTTTTAGTAAGAAGTTTATATAAAGTGTAATGTAGTGAAAGATGGGACAACTGTAATTTGCCACAATGTATTCGATAGCATAGCTACCAAAATACTCAATACCTACATACTTTCGTTTACATAAAACCAACGAGTGAGCTATGCAATAGTGGATAGTTTATACTTTTGTCATTGGAGATTAAAAGGAATCTTGAACTTTAACCTCTTCCATACTTTTATATAACATAAATATAATCACTGATCGACTACTGCATTCTTACCTCATGTGTATGTGGCAGGGTACTAGACAGGAAGTTTTAATTAAATATTTATCAATAAAAATAATAAAGTACTCACTGAAAAAGATCCGATATTCTGGTGAATACGGCGAACCTCTTTCTTCAGCTACATACATTTTGTTGTAAGATCTTAAAGGTTTAGCTGACGAAATAAGCCGTTTCGTGCCTATGTGGACCCCCACGCTTTTACACAGCTGTTTAGTAATAATTGACATTTTGAAGCGGCGAAGTCCGCATGTCAGCGATTATCATCATGGTAATCTGACGTGTGTCATAGTGACATTCCTTTTTTTTTCTCTTTATATAGGTACCATATTTTTTGTAGTATAGCATAGATCTTTTGCTAGTGTAAGTACGGTATAGAAATACCATAATTACAAAAGATGAATTTTAATAGAGATGGATGAGCCTTATTAAGAGCGTGCATTAAATTTACGACGAAGTTTCAGTTTTTCGGTGTTTTTGACTGCCCCTCACACGCATAAAATAACTAAATTAAATAAAACAATTAGAAATATATAAAGATAAACTCTTTATTTTGGACATACTTTTATAAAATTAAAGTTTTAAGTAGTACATTTGAGTAAATTTAAAGATTTCGGAACGCCGAATCGCAAAAATGCCGATTTTAGCTCACTTTGATAAAGAAAATAACAATTAAATCGTGTTAATATAGTTTAATTTCTATGTTTATAAAAGAGATTATAAAGTCCTTAAATGAAATATTGATAAAAAATTAAAAATATATGTATTGTTAACTGCATAAAAAATCTTTTAAAAATGACATAATTTACGTTTTTCAGTGCTGTATTTCTACTGGAAAAACTAAATTTCTTCGATGATATTATTTTTATAATTGATAATCATACTATTGGTAAGTTGACACTATTTTTTATTTAATTAAAAAACTATGTTTATCCCATTATTCAATTTTTTAAAAATTACTTGTTTTCAACCAAGCGCACGCATCGTGTAAATCGCGATCTATTTAGTACCCGCTGAGAATTCGTGAGGGGAGGTTGTGTCGCTCTGCCCTGGACTGTCAACGTATAAAGGTTCACCGACCTGGTCCGCTCATGGACTTATAGTGCGACTAAACAGAATTGACGCTTTGACGAGCATTAATATTTTTATGAGAAATGGGGGAAATTTACAGAGATTATAATATAATGTCGATTACAAAGTTCATAATATTTGTGGTTTGTATATTTAAAAATTATACTAATCATCATCAGCCCCTGTATGTCTGTCTGTAATATCACAGCCCCTAAATTAATCAAAAGATTTTGATGTCAATTTCTTTAATTGAAAGCTGTTGTGGTTTATATATTTAAAAATAATACTAATCATCATCAGCTCCTGTGTGTCTGTCTGTAATATCACAGCCCCTAAATTAATCAAAAGATTTTGATGTCAATTTCTTTTGTTGAGAGCTGATGTGGTTTGTATATTTTAAAATTATACTAATGATCATCAGCCCCTGTGTGTCTGTCTGTAATTTCACAGCCCCTAAATTAATCAAAAGATTTTGAAGTCAATTTCTTTAGTTGAAAGCTGATGTGGTGTATATACATATTTAAAAATTATACTAATCATCATCAGCCCCTGTATGTCTGTCTGTAATATCACAGCCCCTAAATTAATCAAAAAATTTTTATGTCAATTTCTTTAGTCGAAAGCTGATGTGGTTTATATATTTAAAAATAATACTAATCATCATCAGCCCCTGTATGTCTGTTTGTTATATCGCAGTTCCTAAATGATTGACAAATTTTGATGCGGTTTTTTTTAGTTGAAAGTTGGTGTGGTTCATATATTTAAAAATTATACTAATCATCATCAGCCCCTGTGTGTATGTCTGCTTTAATGTAACTGTCATCAATATAACCGAGTATCTGGGGGCACGGCAGTGCTTCTGTCAACTTGAGCACGGCCGTACCATCAATTTCTCGTAGCAGTTTAGGCCATTTTCAACTACCTATAACTTTGTTGTGGATTAAAAGAAGCCTGCATTTTTAGTTACTAGGTAAGCATTGTACAAACACAGTATATTTCAAATGTAATTCAATTTGAAACAGAAGTTACATAATTATAACTGGTCAAACTCCTTAGTTTTGTCACTGACTCAATCACTCACTGACCGATCATCAAAAGTATTAGGCACTTCTAGCAGACATAGAAGCTTCAAATTTGGAATACAAGTAGTGTTTAGTGTATAAATAAGGGAAAAACCTAAAAAAAATATTTCTGTAGAATTATCTAGACTAACTGCATAATTAAGGTTTAAAGAATTTATTCTCATAAAAGATACAATATCCACTTACATGAGAACAATATACAAATAGAATACTTATTTTAAAAAAAAAGGGTACAGTTCGAACTTTTACTTATTATAAGATTGCAAAAAATTTACGTTACTGTAGTTAAATAACAAATATCTAGTCAAGACTTTGAATATATTTAGACAATTTTTGTTTAAAGTTATTAAATGATTTTATATTTTTTATATGGTCGGGTATACTATTATAAAGTTGTGCTCCTTCAAAAGTAATGCTCTTTTTAGCATAGTTTGTACGTATTTTAGGTAAGACTAGCAAATTTGGCCTACGATTACTCCGGGTGCTTATATGTGATTTTACAACAAAAGATAATTCACTTTTAATTTTACCATCAATTATTTTTCTAATTAAAATACAAGTATTATAGATGTAAAGTTGTTTAATGTTCATAATATTAGTATCGTTATAAATTTTGGCTGTTGGTGTTAAATATGGGTATCGAAAAATTATTTTTATTATTTTGTTTTGTAGCCTTTGTAGTTTATTTAAATTAGTTTTATTAGCACTACCCCAAACTTCAGAGAGATATAGTAGGTGTGACTTAACGAGGGAGTTATAAATGTTAAACCGCAGTTTTATTGGTATACATTGGTTTATACTAACTAGTGAACCTATTAAAGTTGACAGCTTATTATAAATATATTTAATTTGGCATTTCCATGTCAGATTGCTATCCATTCTTAAGCCAAGGTATTTTTCACTGTGTTTTTGTTCAATCGGGGTGGTGTCTATGATTAGTGGGTCGTGAGTTTGGATGATTTTGTTTTTTGATTTAAATATAATGTAGCATGTTTTAGTAGCATTTATTGTAAGATAATTAACGTTGTAATGTCATTTCATTTCATTATCATCTAGTTCAATCACCTATTTACTGTAACTAGAGTGAATCGGGCAGAATTCGCTTCTGGCACTCGCCGGCCGCTACCGCGGCACGCTTTGCTCGGCTCGTGCGCAATCTTAAATGTCTCACCTAACCTAACCTAGCCATTTTTATTCTAGTTCAATCACCTATTTACTGTAACTAGAGTGAATCGGGCAGAATTCGCTTCTGGCACTCGCCGGCCGCTGCCGCGGCACGCTTCGCTCGGCTCGTGTGTAATCTTAAATGTCTCACATAACCTAACCTAGCCATTTTTATTCTAGTTCAATCGCCTATTTTTCTTAACTAGATAATCGGGCAGAATTACGTCAAAAGTAGTCGAATATTCATACAAAAAAACGAATTTTATTTTTTCCATAACTAAAAAACTACGAGTTTCCGCAAGTTTAAATTTTGGTTAGTGACTCCTTACATATAGCTCTATTCGCCATAAAAATTGCAGCCGCCAACTCAAGCGACCATAATGTACATTTTATCCAAATAATCTTTAATTTTATTTCATTTTCATTCAATAATCAGACGGTTGCAAAATGCTAGTATAGCTTACCTGTTTGTGCTTGGCTACCTAATAGTTGTGACAGGAAACAAATTTTCAGTGACAACATTTTTGTCACTGAAAAAAGCATGTCCATCCCGACTACCCACTAAAAATTAGTATTTTAGTACATTTTAGTGGGTAGTCGGAAGTGGGTCAGTAAAATATTTAGGGACAAACATTTCTGGACATCAAAGATGAAAAATAAATAACTTGGTATATTTTTATAAAAATTAGGTTGTTGAATTTTTCATTTTCATTACTTACTTATCCTAAATTATAAATGTGAAAGTTTGTTTGTTTGTTCGTGTGTTTGTTTGTTACTTTCTTTACGTCTCATCTACTGAACCAACCACCATGAAACTCTTTTCACACAATCATCGCGAAAGTTGTTCCCGACGGTTCGACAGTAACGCGGACTGAGCCGCGGGCGATTACTAGCATGTCGAGTATGTATAATTTGTATTCTATAACTTAAATACCATTTAATTTTATAGAAGTATTGAAATGGTAGGTAATATTAAAATTCATTAGGATCAAACTATCAATGTTACTCGCGCGCGCTACCTGCGGTCGACCTAGCGTTAACCCACAGATGCGTGTTGTTTTGCGTCTGTGTGAGTCGATATCGGCTCTCGCGGCGATTTCGACTTGATGAAATTTGATTGCGCGCTCTTAATGAAAAATACGGGATATTATTATTTGCTGATGATACGTCTCTTATTTTTAATATAAAACGGCAAAATATATGCTATGACGAAGTAAATAAATATGCTCTCTCAAAAATAGCACATTGGTTTAGTGTAAATAATCTTTTGCTTAATAATAGAAAAACAAAATGTATAAAATTCACATTGTGACGCAAACAGATACCAATGTACTATTAAAATATGAGGAATGTATGGAACTAGTGGATACTGCAGTATTCTTAGGTATAACGTTAGACTCAAAACTTCAGTGGGGCATCCTTATTACCTTTATTATATTAATATACTTACAGATATAACTAACAATTATTTTCTTATATTAAATTTCAGTATCACAAAAAGGTTGCGGACCTCTCGCATTCTTGTTCACGTTTCAACCTACCGTCTTTTCATATTATTATCCCACTTAAAATATCCTACATTATTATTAAAAGTTACTAAAACACTTATTTATATCGAGAAAAGTAAAAAGTACAGACCTAAAAATCACATTGTTTTAACTATATGTATTTGCGTTTATTGCATCTTAGCTATTTATCATGTTATTCGAGAACTATTACGCATACCTATCTTACTCGCACCTACTGTTTGCCAACTTACTTCCATCTCTCTTTTTCATTCGAATATACCGGACCTATTGTCTACGCACAGCAAAGATAACAGATTTTACGTAAGGAACTTACTTGTGCCAGTTAAAAACTTAAAATTACGTAGTGATTATTTATTTTATATTAGCGTATCCAGGTATTCAACTATAACCTTAAGCCATGGATTCGATCAACTTGAATAAATTAAGCATTTACTATCAAAATGTGCGTGGACTTCGTACTAAGTCTATTCAATTTTATCGCCAGTTGAACTTGAATTCCTATGACTTAATTATTCTTACTGAAACATGGTTAACAAACAACTTTCTAGATTGTGAACTTTTTAGTGACGATTATATAGTTTGGCGTCGAGACCGTGATTATAACACAACGGGTCAGGCGCGCGGTGGCGGGGTGTTGATAGCTGTTCGAAGGTATGTATCGGCTACGGCCAAACCTAGTTTTCACTCGATGGCTGAAGACCTTTGGATTACTATTAGCTTGCGTGGCAAACATATGAGTGGTTCCCAAACTATTAAACTACATATTTGTGTAGTATACATGTGTAAGCAAGGTCTTATTAGGTCATTTTCAGATCAGCTATATAATTTTCTCAATAAACTAAATGAATCGGTTTTAAAGTGTCCTCTTGACAATTTCTTAATTATCGGTGACTTCAACCTAAGTGGAATTACATGGGAATACGACAATTCACTTGACTGTTACCGTGCTTGTAATATTTTTACTCCCAATAGTGATGAATTTACATTATTAAATGAACTCCACTTACTATCAATTAATCAATATAATGGCATATATAACAAGCAAAATAAAATATTAGATCTTGTCCTATGTAATGACAATGTTTCTGTTCGTGAATGTTTTGATCCCCTTGTCCCACTGGACACCTATCACCCTGCTCTAAATATTGAAGTGTCCCTCTCTATTAAAACTTTCTTAAAATCAGCTGATATTAGCCGTTTTAACTTTAATCGAGGAGATTATGACAAAATAAATAATGAAATATCCTTGATTAACTGGTCTGGTGAGTTGAGTTACAGAAGCCTGGATGACGCGGTATCTTTCTTTTACGACACTATATATGAAATCCAGAAAAAATATATTCCACTTAAAAAAACTAGTCACGGTTCTTATCCAATCTGGTTCACTCCAGCACTTAAACGCCTTATTAGGCAGAAGTTCAAATACTTTCAGAAGTTTAAAGTTTATGGTAGGATTTCTGATCAATTAACTTTTAAATTATTACGCGATAGAATAAAAAAATTAGAAGGTGAATGTTACAACAACTACTTACAAAATACCGAGACAGCAATAGAAAAAAATCCTAAGCACTTTTGGAATTATATCAAGCACAGATCTAAGTCTAATATGCTCCCTAATAACTTAAAATTTAATGGAGTCACTGTCTCAACGGGCGAATCCATTTGTGAAGCATTCTCTCACCATTTTCAATCATCTTTTCTTGATACTTGTAATTACAGTGGTGATAATAATCATAATTCAGGATCCTTCCCCTCTTACTGTGCCGATCTTACTGAACCTATATCAAACATAAACTCAATCGACATTATGCTTGAATCTGTTAAATATCATCTCAAAAATTTAGATCCTAATAAATCTGCTGGACCAGATAATCTATCGCCCACGCTTCTGATTAAATGCTACGAATCTATGTCATTACCAATATTATTGCTGTTTACTAAATCCATTTCTACTTGCACAGTTCCTAATATTTGGAAATTGGCTTATATTACTCCTGTGCATAAAAAAGGACCTAAAACAGAAATCGTAAATTATAGACCAATTTCCAAATTGTGTACTGTAGCTAAGGTCTTAGAACGGATTATTTATAAACAAGTTTATGCATCTTTGTGCAATGTCTTCAGCCAATCTCAGCATGGTTTTTTATCAGGCAGGTCAACCGTTACGAATTTGGTGCTTTTGAATGACTTCTTAACACAGAACATGGATGAAAATAAACAAGTTGACGTAGTCTATACTGATTACAGTAAGGCATTTGACCGTATTGACCATAATATTTTAAAAATGAAACTTTACCATATAGGTATCAGAGGTGATCTTTTTAGGTGGTTCTGCTCTTACCTTGAAAACCGTTCTCAGGCAATAGTTGTTAACAATTATATGTCGAGTTGGGTTCCTATACCCAGTGGCGTCCCACAGGGATCCTTGTTAGGCCCTCTCCTGTTCATCATTTTCATCAACGACATCGATATCTGTTTTAAAAACTCTTACTTCCTTTACTTTGCCGATGACATGAAAATTTTTTACCCTATTTCATCATTAAAAGATTCTGATGCTCTTCAAGCTGACCTAACTCGTCTGGACCAGTACTGCGATGACAACCGTTTAGACCTCAACCCCAAGAAATGCCTACTAATCACTTACAGTAGAAAACCCAGCATCTTCCCGACTGCCTACAATCTCAAGGGTCTCGAAATTCAAAGAACGGACGTAGTGTGTGACTTGGGTGTTTACCATGACTCCAGGCTGATGTTTAATACACACATAGACCATATTATTGCCAAGGCTTCAAGATCCTTAGGTTTCATTATGAGACTAAGCTCCCCATTTAAAAACGCTAAGACCCTTAAAATATTGTACTGTACCTTTGTAAGAAGTCACTTAGAATACGCCTGTCAAATTTGGAATCCATACTATGATAAATACATTTCACAGATAGAAAATATTCAAAAGCGATTCATACGATATTTATGCTACCGACTCAAAATACATTATGACTCAAACCATTATATTACACTATGCAAACAATTCCATATACTACCTTTGTTAAATCGTCGCAATATTTATGATTTTATATTTATTTTAAAAATACTTAACAATGAAATTGATTGTGCGGACATTCTAAGTAAATTAAGCTTTTATGTACCAACTAGGCAGCGCAGGTTTAATCCGCCACTTGCTATTCCACGTTACAACTCCAACTACAGACGTAACTCTTTTCTGGTGCGAGCTAGCATCGAATTTAATAATGTTTGTCAAAGATTATCCTTTGATCCACACACATTGCGTAGCAAGAATGCGAGAGAGCAACTAAACCTCATGTTTTTTAACCGACTTCAGTAGGTCGTGTTTTGATCAACATGTCTTAGATTATATATTTCCTTGGTATAAAATATATGTGTTGTCTGTTACTATTTTTGTGTAGCGTAACTTATTCTAATGTTTATTTCGTTAACTTGTAATTAGAACATCAAGTGTCATGTTTGCACTTTTGTACTCTTTTTTACTAGGTAGGTAATTGTTTATTTCATTAACTTGTAATTAGAACATCAAGTGTCATGTTTGCACTTTTGTACTCTTTTTCACTAATAGTGAAAACCTGTTATTGGCTTCTCTTTTTTCTATCCGTATGCTATGTATTATAACACTGAAAAGCTGTTGGTTTTCTAATAATAAATAAATAAAATAAATAATAATCTTTGCCCCTTATTGCTAGGCTGGCCGACATACTCTTAGGCAATGTGTATCTAATTCTGATTTGTCTTAAGCGATGTGTATCTTATGCAAAAAGCATTGTTATGTGCCATAAATCCGATTTTTGCCAAAAATGCGATTTCAAATTTTGTTACTTTTTAAAAACTCAAGTAACCGAAATGGACAGTTTTCACAATTGAGTTTACGCTAAAATACTCTGATTTGTCTTGAGCAATGTGTATCTAATGCAAAAAGCATTGATATGTGCCATAAATCCAATTTTTGCCAAAAATCCGATTTCAAATTTTGTTACTTTTTAAAAACTCAAGTAACCAAAATATTATACAGTTTTCACAATTGAGTTTACGCTAAAATACTCTGATTTGTCTTGAGCAATGTGTTACATCTAATGCAAAAAGCATTGTTATGTGCCATAAATCCGATTTCTGCCAAGAATCCGATTTAAAATTTTGTTATTTTTTAAAAACTCAAGTAACCCAAATATACAGTTTTCACAATTGAGTTTACGCTAAAATACTCTGATTTGTCTTGAGCAATGTGTATCTAATGAAAAAGCATTTATATGTGCCGTAAATCCGATTTCTCCATAAATCCGATTTCAAATTTTGTTATTTTTTAAAAACTCAAGTAGCCGAAATGGACAGTTTTCACAATTGAGTTTACGCTAAAATACTGTGATTTGTCTTGAGCAATGTGTATCTAATGCAAAAAGCATTGTTATGTGCCATAAATCCAATTTTTGCCAAAAATCCGATTTCAAATTTTGTTACTTTAAAACTCAAGTAACCGAAATGGACAGTTTTCACAATTGAGTTTGCGCTAAAATACTCTGATTGGTCTTGAGCAATGTGTTACATCTAATGCAAAAAGCATTGTTATGTGCCATAAATCCGATTTCAAATTTTGTTACTTTTAAAAACTCAAGTAACCGAAATATACAGTTTTCACAATTAAATTTACGCTAAAATACTCTGATTTGTCTTGAGCAATGTGTATCTAATGCAAAAAGCATTGTTATGTGCCATAACTCCGATTTTTGCCAAGAATCCGATTTAAAATTTTGTTACTTTTTAAAAACTCAAGTAACCGAAATGGACAGTTTTCACAATTGAGTTTACTCTAAAATACTCTGATTTGTCTTGAGCAATGTGTATCTAATGCAAAAAGCATTGATATGTGCCGTAAATCCGATTTCTCCATAAATCCGATTTCAATTTTGTTACTTTTTAAAAACTCAAGTAGCCGAAATGGACAGTTTTCACAATTGAGTTTACGCTAAAATACTGTGATTTGTCTTGAGCCATGTGTGTCCGCCTTCGCAAAAAATGGGTCTTAAAAGTCTGAAATAAGAAAATAATTCAATTTGAAATCCAGAAATGCATAGGTACAAAAATGGTCAAGGTAGAGCCGTGGTCGCACCCGCTATTGGCATCGAGCCTTGAATTTTTTTTCTACCGTATTTCGGTGTGAACTAATGCTTAGATTTTATTATAATTATAATATTATAAGCAAGCAAGCAAGCAAGCAAGCAAGCAAGCAAGCAAGCAAGCAAGCAAGCAAGCAAGCAAGCAAGCAAGCAAGCAAGCAAGCAAGGCAAGCAAGCAAGCAAGCAAGCAAGCAAGCAAGCAAGCAAGCAAGCAAGCAAGCAAGCAAGCAAGCAAGCAAGCAAGCAAGCAAGCAAGCAAGCAAGCAAGCAAGCAAGCAAGCAAGCAAGCAAGCAAGCAAGCAAGCAAGCAAGCAAGCAAGCAAGCAAGCAAGCAAGCAAGCAAGCAAGCAAGCAAGCAAGCAAGCAAGCAAGCAAGCAAGCAAGCAAGCAAGCAAGCAAGCAAGCAAGCAAGCAAGCAAGCAAGCAAGCAAGCAAGCAAGCAAGCAAGCAAGCAAGCAAGCAAGCAAGCAAGCAAGCAAGCAAGCAGCAAGCAAGCAAGCAAGCAAGCAAGCAAGCAAGCAAGCAAGCAAGCAAGCAAGCAAGCAAGCAAGCAAGCAAGCAAGCAAGCAAGCAAGCAAGCAAGCAAGCAAGCAAGCAAGCAAGCAAGCAAGCAAGCAAGCAAGCAAGCAAGCAAGCAAGCAAGCAAGCAAGCAAGCAAGCAAGCAAGCAAGCAAGCAAGCGAGCAAGCAAGCAAGCAAGCAAGCAAGCAAGCAAGCAAGCAAGCAAGCAAGCAAGCAAGCAAGCAAGCAAGCAAGCAAGCAAGCAAGCAAGCAAGCAAGCAAGCAAGCAAGCAAGCAAGCAAGCAAGCAAGCAAGCAAGCAAGCAAGCAAGCAAGCAAGCAAGCAAGCAAGCAAGCAAGCAAGCAAGCAAGCAAGCAAGCAAGCAAGCAAGCAAGCAAGCAAGCAAGCAAGCAAGCAGCAAGCAAGCAAGCAAGCAAGCAAGCAAGCAAGCAAGCAAGCAAGCAAGCAAGCAAGCAAGCAAGCAAGCAAGCAAGCAAGCAAGCAAGCAAGCAAGCAAGCAAGCAAGCAAGCAAGCAAGCAAGCAAGCAAGCAAGCAAGCAAGCAAGCAAGCAAGCAAGCAAGCAAGCAAGCAAGCAAGCAAGCAAGCAAGCAAGCAAGCAAGCAAGCAAGCAAGCAAGCAAGCAAGCAAGCAAGCAAGCAAGCAAGCAAGCAAGCAAGCAAGCAAGCAAGCAAGCAAGCAAGCAAGCAAGCAAGCAAGCAAGCAAGCAAGCAAGCAAGCAAGCAAGCAAGCAAGCAAGCAAGCAAGCAAGCAAGCAAGCAAGCAAGCAAGCAAGCAAGCAAGCAAGCAAGCAAGCAAGCAAGCAAGCAAGCAAGCAAGCAAGCAAGCAAGCAAGCAAGCAAGCAAGCAAGCAAGCAAGCAAGCAAGCAAGCAAGCAAGCAAGCAAGCAAGCAAGCAAGCAAGCAAGCAAGCAAGCAAGCAAGCAAGCAAGCAAGCAAGCAAGCAAGCAAGCAAGCAAGCAAGCAAGCAAGCAAGCAAGCAAGCAAGCAAGCAAGCAAGCAAGCAAGCAAGCAAGCAAGCAAGCAAGCAAGCAAGCAAGCAAGCAAGCAAGCAAGCAAGCAAGCAAGCAAGCAAGCAAGCAAGCAAGCAAGCAAGCAAGCAAGCAAGCAAGCAAGCAAGCAAGCAAGCAAGCAAGCAAGCAAGCAAGCAAGCAAGCAAGCAAGCAAGCAAGCAAGCAAGCAAGCAAGCAAGCAAGCAAGCAAGCAAGCAAGCAAGCAAGCAAGCAAGCAAGCAAGCAAGCAAGCAAGCAAGCAAGCAAGCAAGCAAGCAAGCAAGCAAGCAAGCAAGCAAGCAAGCAAGCAAGCAAGCAAGCAAGCAAGCAAGCAAGCAAGCAAGCAAGCAAGCAAGCAAGCAAGCAAGCAAGCAAGCAAGCAAGCAAGCAAGCAAGCAAGCAAGCAAGCAAGCAAGCAAGCAAGCAAGCAAGCAAGCAAGCAAGCAAGCAAGCAAGCAAGCAAGCAAGCAAGCAAGCAAGCAAGCAAGCAAGCAAGCAAGCAAGCAAGCAAGCAAGCAAGCAAGCAAGCAAGCAAGCAAGCAAGCAAGCAAGCAAGCAAGCAAGCAAGCAAGCAAGCAAGCAAGCAAGCAAGCAAGCAAGCAAGCAAGCAAGCAAGCAAGCAAGCAAGCAAGCAAGCAAGCAAGCAAGCAAGCAAGCAAGCAAGCAAGCAAGCAAGCAAGCAAGCAAGCAAGCAAGCAAGCAAGCAAGCAAGCAAGCAAGCAAGCAAGCAAGCAAGCAAGCAAGCAAGCAAGCAAGCAAGCAAGCAAGCAAGCAAGCAAGCAAGCAAGCAAGCAAGCAAGCAAGCAAGCAAGCAAGCAAGCAAGCAAGCAAGCAAGCAAGCAAGCAAGCAAGCAAGCAAGCAAGCAAGCAAGCAAGCAAGCAAGCAAGCAAGCAAGCAAGCAAGCAAGCAAGCAAGCAAGCAAGCAAGCAAGCAAGCAAGCAAGCAAGCAAGCAAGCAAGCAAGCAAGCAAGCAAGCAAGCAAGCAAGCAAGCAAGCAAGCAAGCAAGCAAGCAAGCAAGCAAGCAAGCAAGCAAGCAAGCAAGCAAGCAAGCAAGCAAGCAAGCAAGCAAGCAAGCAAGCAAGCAAGCAAGCAAGCAAGCAAGCAAGCAAGCAAGCAAGCAAGCAAGCAAGCAAGCAAGCAAGCAAGCAAGCAAGCAAGCAAGCAAGCAAGCAAGCAAGCAAGCAAGCAAGCAAGCAAGCAAGCAAGCAAGCAAGCAAGCAAGCAAGCAAGCAAGCAAGCAAGCAAGCAAGCAAGCAAGCAAGCAAGCAAGCAAGCAAGCAAGCAAGCAAGCAAGCAAGCAAGCAAGCAAGCAAGCAAGCAAGCAAGCAAGCAAGCAAGCAAGCAAGCAAGCAAGCAAGCAAGCAAGCAAGCAAGCAAGCAAGCAAGCAAGCAAGCAAGCAAGCAAGCAAGCAAGCAAGCAAGCAAGCAAGCAAGCAAGCAAGCAAGCAAGCAAGCAAGCAAGCAAGCAAGCAAGCAAGCAAGCAAGCAAGCAAGCAAGCAAGCAAGCAAGCAAGCAAGCAAGCAAGCAAGCAAGCAAGCAAGCAAGCAAGCAAGCAAGCAAGCAAGCAAGCAAGCAAGCAAGCAAGCAAGCAAGCAAGCAAGCAAGCAAGCAAGCAAGCAAGCAAGCAAGCAAGCAAGCAAGCAAGCAAGCAAGCAAGCAAGCAAGCAAGCAAGCAAGCAAGCAAGCAAGCAAGCAAGCAAGCAAGCAAGCAAGCAAGCAAGCAAGCAAGCAAGCAAGCAAGCAAGCAAGCAAGCAAGCAAGCAAGCAAGCAAGCAAGCAAGCAAGCAAGCAAGCAAGCAAGCAAGTTCGGCGGCGGGGAGAAATCCCAACCACACCATTGGCGGAAAAGGTTGTGCTCCTCCGAAGAAGGGGCGCAACCGAAGAAGGTCTCATCCTCAAGCCCGACAGGACGAAAATATGGAGACCAATAATGGATAGCGGCCCCATAAAAGTACTTCAGACGAATCTGAATCATTGCGCCGGCGCTCAGGATCTTTTGTTCGATGCGCTGGTGCGATGGCAAATAGATGTGGCTATAGTGGCTGAGCCATATTACGTCCCGGCCCGCAGCACCTGGGTTGGTGACTTGACTGGCTCCGTCGCCATTCATGGAAAGGACAATGGCCCCCCACTTCACGTGAGGGAGAGAGGCCAAGGTTTCGTGGTAGTGGATCGGGGAGAGTACACGATCTTCGGCGTGTACTTCTCTCCGAACAAAACGCTCGCCGAATTCGAGGCTTTTCTGGGCGAGTTGCTGGCGGCAGTGTTAAGAGCGGCCTCGAGGCCTGCTCTTGTCGCCGGCGATTTTAATGCAAAGAGTACAGCATGGGGCTCTCCGGTGACCGACACTAGAGGAGATGCTGTGTTAGAGTGGGCCGTTCAGACCGGTCTGTCGATTTTAAACCGCGGGAGCGCACCCACATGCGTTCGGCCGCAGGGGAGTTCGATCGTCGACCTCTCCTTCGCCAGCCCCGCGGTTGGACGACTGGTCCAAGACTGGAGAGTGGAGGAGGACGTAGAGACGCTGTCGGACCACTTATACATCCGTTTTAGCGTCTCCCCCGCCAGTCCGATGCGAATGGAACCGCGTTCAACTGCAGGTGCCTTAGCATTCCCGCGCTGGGCACTCACCAAAATGGATCCGGAAGCGCTTAAAGAGGCGGTGGAGATGGAGGCCTGGACGCCAAAACCCGCGACAGTGAATGTTGACGAGGAGGCACGTTGGTTCCGGGAGGCCTTGTCCCGCGTATGCGATGCTGCCATGCCCCGCACTCGCGGCCCTGCATTGAAGAAGCAGGTGTATTGGTGGACGGACGCGATTGCGGAGCTACGGCGGCAGTGCGTAAGGGCACGCCGACCGTATCAGCGGCAAATCCGAAGAAGGACGCGACACGAGTCACTTGAAAGGCGACTCAGGGCCGAATACAGCGCTGCCAAGAGCGCTCTGCATCTGGGCATCCAGCAGGCTAAGGACGCTGCTCGCGAAGAAATGCTGGCGGAGCTGAACCGGGATCCATGGGGGCGCCCGTATCGAACGGTGCGCAACAAGATCGGCCATGGCCCGCCAGTTATTGAGGCGATGCCACCGGAACAGTTGCCAGTGGTCGTGTCGGCGCTTTTCCCGACTGTCGCGGATTCGGAGTCGCCAACCGACCTAGAGACGGCGCCGCTTGAGGAGATTCCACCTGTTTCGGAGGGAGAGCTTGACTCAGCCATCTTTAGGCTGAGCGAGCGAAAGACGGCGCCTGGCCCGGACGGAATTCCCGGAAGAGTTTGGGTGAAGGCGATGGGGCCGCTGAAAGAAAGAATGCGGGACCTTTTTGATGCGTGCCTGACACAGGCGAAATTCCCACAGCTGTGGAAAGAGGGCAAGCTTGTGCTCCTCAAGAAGGACGGCCGACCGGCTGACTCTCCATCGGCATATAGGCCGATAGTGCTGCTGGATGAGGCCGGTAAGCTCTTAGAGAGGGTGATCGCGTCTAGGGTGATCAAACACCTAGAGCACGATGGGCCAAACCTGTCCAGGGCCCAGTTCGGGTTCCGTGCGCAGCGCTCCACCGTAGACGCGATCATGGAGGTGAAGAAGTTTTGTGAGGAGCACACGGCGAACAGCGCAGTGGTGTTGGCGGTGTCTTTCGACATCGCCAATGCTTTTAACACGCTGCCTTTCACGGCGATAGAGGAGGGTCTTCGGCATCACTGCCTACCTCTATACCTGCGTCGTATCATTGGAGGTTATTTGAGAAAGAGGAAGATTGCGTGTGTGGGACGAGATGGAGTCGTCTTGCGTTTCGACACGTGGTGCGGTGTTCCACAGGGGTCTGTTCTTGGTCCACTCTTGTGGAACATCGGCTATGATCGCGTCCTGCGAGTGGTTCTTCTCCGCGGGCTGCGTCTCGTCTGTTATGCGGACGACACGCTTCTTCTAGCTCGCGGAGAATCGTTTGAAGAGGTGGTTCGCCTGGCGAGAGTGGGAGCATCTCAGGTGGTGGCGCGTATCGCGGCGCAGGGGGTGCGTGTGGCTGTCGAAAAGACGGAGGCCATGTTCTTTCATGGGCCCCGGAAGCGCCCCACCGCCGGTTTGTCCCTCCGCATCGGAGAAGTTGATGTGCCAATCGGTTCGGAGATGAAATACCTGGGTCTAGTTTTGGATCCCAGGTGGTCCTTTACACCTCATTTCCGCCGATTGGCACCGAAGTTGAAGAAGACGGCAGTGGCCCTCGGACGGCTCCTGCCCAACATCGGAGGTCCAGGGTCCACTTGCAGAAGGCTCTATACGGGGGTCCTTCAGTCCATGGCCCTCTATGGAGCCCCAGTCTGGTCGGAGCATATGAGCGCTCAAAACAGGGCGCTTTTGAGAAACCCGCAACGCACAATGGCATTGCGGATGATTCGCGGCTACCGCACAGTGGCTGGCGAGGCGGCGTTAGCGCTTGCAGGGTCTCCTCCATGGGACCTGGAAGCTCGTGTGCTGGCGGAAGTTTACCACCGCACAGCAGAGGTGAAGGAGAGAAGGGAAAGGGTACCGCCAGAACAGGCAGCCCGATGGCGCCGTCAGGCGCGCGTTATCCTAATGCGCACCTGGCATGACCAAATGGCGTCCCCAACTGCTGGTCGCAGAGTTGTGGCAGCAATCCGGCCTATCCTCGAACAGTGGATGGCATGTAGGAGTGCGCTAACTTACCGGATGGTGCAGATGTTGACCGGGCATGGATGCTTCGGCCATTACCTGCACCACATAGCCCGAAGAGAGCGCACACCCCAGTGCCACCATTGCCCGGAAGAAGACGATACGGCGCAGCACACGCTCGAGGCTTGTCCTGCTTGGGTAACCCAGCGAGCGGAGCTCTGCGCCGTACTTGGACTAGACCTAACTCTCCCGGCCATATTAACATCCATGGTCCGGTCGAGAGAAGCCTGGCAAGCAGTCTCCGACTTCTGTGAGTTCGTCATAACGCAGAAGGAGACTGCAGAGAGAGAAAGGGAAGTGGATGAAGCCGCTAATCCCTTGCGGAGAAGGCGAGGAGGGCGTAGGCGTGTGCAGCACGAGCGCCAACTCCCGCCCTAGTGGGTCTCGGGTGACGAATTGGGGAATTCGTCGCCCATTGCACGAGCCCGACCGGTCGTAGAGCGTCCCGTGTCTCGGACTGCTCTCCCGGTGAAAAGCGACGCTTAGTCGCGCGAAGGTTCTGCGTTGCGTAGGAACTGCTAACTGGGCCGCTGCTGTTATCGTCTTAGGCGGGTCCGGCGGCCCAGCAACATGCGGAGGAGGAGGCACCGATGAGTTTTAGTGCAGTATACCCGGGTGCGGCCCTTTACCCCGTACTCGGGGGAGTCTCACATATCCCGGTGGCCACTCCCCTCAACGTCATCGGGAATCTTTAAAACATTTCTCATCGTTAAAAAAAAAAAAAAAAAAAAAAAAAAAGGTTAGGTTAGGTTAGGTTAGGTTGGGGGCGATACCGGTTCCTCCTAGTTGGTGTCCCTGGGCAACGGCTGGGTGCCTCTCGTCGCGTCTTTTGCGGGGGGAGGCATTCAGACGGCTGAACGCCGGTCTATTCCTATTTTCTCATCTTTTTATAATCTTCTTCTCGTTTTTGTTATGTTTTGTTACTCTATCTTTTCCACATCTTCACTTCGCTATCTTTCGTTTTGTTTTAACTCTTCCGACGGTGAGCACACACGTTAAAAGCCCGCGACCCGGGGTGTCGGAGTTAGTAATGATGGCAGAACGTGATAGCATAAATAATCTCCGGGTGGGTCCCGGCAGCAATGCCGGGGAATCCCACACTTCCGCTTCGGCGGGAGTCAGGCCCGTGTATACGGAGGGGCCAACTAGCACGTTGAGGGAAGAGGCGGCCGCTGTGGCGGTGGCGAAGGAGAGTGGCGCGACTGCGCATGAAAGTCCGAAACCGGCGCACCTAACCGCGTCGAGGGCGGATTTATTGACGGACGAGGACGTGGACTTTTCCGTCTCGCAACCGAATGGGTTCGAGCGGATGGTCACGTTAATGAAGAAGAAGAAGGCTCGGGGTGACGTTGACTTGCCGCGCGTGCTCCTAACGCGCGATGTGAGAGTTCCGCCGCCTCGGGCGAGAGTAATGGATAAGACGAGTGAGGACTGTTTCTCGGACTCCAGCGATATGTCATGCGCATCGCTGGACTCCGAGGAGCTGCCCACAACCCCACCGGATTTTCTTCGCCTCAGAAAGAGGCGTAACACGGACTCAGACGATATGGCGCCGCCCTCTACTGGTGCGGTGCCTAAGACCAAAAAAGGACGTGGCCGGCCACCAACAACCGGCCAATACGTGGGCCTTGCGAAGGCGCAGGCGGAATTAAACGCCGAAAAGGAAAAGGCCATTCGGCTTCAGGCGGAGGCCGAATTGGCAACTAGCCTTATTCGGGCGGCTAGAGAGGATCGGGAGGCTCGGGTGTGTGGCCCGGCTCCCCCAACCCCAGGAGAGGACACAAACGCGGCACTCAGTGCTCTCGTTGAGAGGGCTTTGGAGTCGATTTCATTAGTCGCTTCGAAGTCTTCAAATTTGAAGGGGACCTTCCAGCGGTTTCTCAAGGAGGCGGTCGTCAACATCCGTACGGCCGTCGCCGAGATGAGGGGCCGCTGCGAGTCGGATGAGCTGCGGGCTTTGGAGAGCCAGAACGCGCGGCTCCAACAACAGGTCGACGACCTACGCGGCCAGTTGGAAGAGTTGCGGCGCCAGGCGGCCAAGCCCGCCGCCCCACAGGAAGACATCAAGCTGCTGTTGTCGGAGGTCTCTCGTTCAAATATCGAGACCTTCGGCAACATGCTGAATGCGCGGCTCGCGGGCCTCGAAGATAGGCTTCTGCCAGAGCCGAGAAGGAGGCCTCCATTGGCGGGAGATAGTGTCGATGTCATCGACGACACATCGGCGCCAACATTGGCATCAAAGGAGAAGGAGAAAAGGAAGACGTCGAAGCCAAGAAAAGCCGCGGCGCCCACATTTGCCGAAGTAGCGGCACCTGTAGCACCGGCCCCACAAACGGCCCAAGCTGCACCGGCGCCGCCGAAGGCCAGAAGAAAGAAGCGGCCAACAATGGCCGCAAGAGAAGCGGCGCAAGGAGGTGCGAAATCAACGCCCTCATCCGCCGAGGTCCCGCGAGAGAAAACGCGCAAGGCCGACCGGAGATGTCATGGGGCGGCTACAACATCTAAAGTCGCCCCCAAGAAGAAGAAAGCGAGGCTCCGCCCTCCTACTACCGCGGCAGTTGTCCTCACTCTGGACGAGAGGGCCGTGGCTAAGGGGGCGACCTACGCCAACTTGTTGAGAGAGGCTCGGCTGCGAATCGACCTGGGAGAGCTTCAGATCCCCAGGCTGGAGATCAGCAGCAGCCAAACCGGTGGTCGCATCCTCACCATAGCGGGTGAGGGTGCCCAGGAGAAGGCCGACGCGTTTGCGGCGCGTCTACGCGATGTTATTGGCCCGGAAGTGGCGAAGGTCAGTCGCCCGGTGAAGTGCGTGGAGTTGAGAGTCACCGGGCTGGACGACGCGACCGAGGCATCTGAGGTTGTCGAAGCGGTCGCCAAAGAAGGAAATTGCCCGGCCACCAATATTCGGTCGGGCAAAGTTGTTGTTGGACCCAGAGGCGACAGATCCCTCTGGATGTACGTCCCTATGGCGGCCGCCAAGAAGCTTCTGGGCTCTGGGCGGCTGCAGGTTGGCTGGGTCGGGGCGAAGGTGGTGCTGCTGGCCGCGAGGCCTAAGCGGTGCTACAAGTGCCTCGACACCGGCCACGTGGCGGCGCAGTGTAAGTGCACGGTGGACCTCAGTCGGAATTGTTTCCGCTGTGGGAAACCGGGGCACAAAGCGCCTGCCTGCGAGGCCGCTCCTTGCTGCCCGGTCTGCGAGGCCACGGGCAAGCCGAAGGAGCACGTGCTGGGAGGTAGCGGCTGTATCACAGCAGTAAAGCCGCCCCCCGGCACGAAGCGGAAGGCTCCCACAAAGAAGGCCCGGCAGAAAAAGCCGCAGGCCGGCGCAAGGGCACAACCTGCCCCCGCCATGGATGTGGTTGAAGCCTAG
This sequence comes from Celastrina argiolus, assembly GCA_905187575.2. NCBI lineage: Eukaryota > Metazoa > Arthropoda > Insecta > Lepidoptera > Lycaenidae > Celastrina > Celastrina argiolus. The sequence goes on along the minus strand of LR994581.1, from coordinate 142,253 downwards.
GCCTGTGGGCGGCGATCGGGGGTTCGACCGCTCACATGTGAGGGCCCCGAGTGTGAAGCTCCCTGGATGCCCGGGGAGTCCTCGGTGAAGGCAGTCGGCGGCATCCTATCTAGCCGCCGCACCGAAGAGAGCCGGACGCGGCAGCGCTTGTGGGTCGCGGAAGAATGCGTTTAGTTCCCGTGGCCCACAGTATGGCGCAGAAGGAGGCATGGGGGGGTTTTAGTCGGTAAACCCCGGCGCACACTACAGCGCCGGCGGGAGCCCGACATAACCCACCGCCTTCCCCCGGAGTCGGCGGGTATGCGTAACGCATTTCCCCTCCTCAAAAAAAAAAAAAAAAAGGTTAGGTTAGGTTTTTTTTTTTTTTTTTTTTTTTTTTTTTTTTATTTAGTGATATATGTTAGTTTTGCCCTGAAGGGGCTTATTTATCATGGCCACCGGTTGGTGGCTGTTGTCATCTTTTGGGATGTCATCTGCTTGACCGGGATGTCCTCGATGTCTTGAGTCTTCCCGGTGATGTCATCTTCTTCTATTGGTTCGACACCTCCCGATACCTCCCATTTGTTGGTGGTTGGTATCGGTCTGTGCCGGACTGAAGTTAGTGCTGTGTTGACATCCCATAATTTGGTGTTAGTTGTTAGTTGTCTTTCCGGTATTTCCTTGGTTCCCGTCGGACCCCGAAGGGCCTTTCGTGGATACCAAGGTTTGTTAAGTCAAGTCCGTGTGGTGTTGTTTTATGATGTTGATATTGCCACCGGTTGGTGGCTGGTGTCATTTTCCTTGTGGAGTTTGATGTTGTTGGTTAGGTTAGGTTAGGTATTTCCACCGGTTGGTGGCTGGTGTCATCTTTTGGGATGTCCTCTGCTTGACCGGGATGTCCTCGATGTCTTGAGTCTTCCCGGTGATTCTTCTTTTGGTTCGACACTTTCCGATACCTCCCGTTTGGTGAGTTTATTTCCCCCTCGATATCTTTTGGTGGTTAGATATTTGCTCGGTGTTTCTACCTCACGCGAGCTCGAGTAGGGTGGATGTTGATGGTTGGTATCGGTCTGTGCCGGACTGAAGTTGATGGTGTGTTGACATCCCAATTTTTGGTGTTGTTTGTTGGTTAGTCCGTGGGTTGCCACCGGTTGGTGGCTGATGTCGTCTTCTTGCCCGGGATGTCATCGCTGTCTTGATTCTTCCCGGGTGTTGGATGATGTTAGTTGTTGGTGCCACCGGTTGGTGGTTGATGTCCTCTGTTTTTAGGTGTTATGTCTTGTCCGGTGTGCCATCATGGATATTGGCCGGGACCATTTTGTTGATGGTTGTTTGGTCCCTGTTCTTGATTGCCATTTTTAGGTTGTAATCCATGATGGTCTTTGGTGTTGTGTTGAGAGCTCCTTTTATGAGTGAGCCCAGCGCGTCCTCTCCGTCGTCGGTGTAGTACACCAACTCCTTTGTGTGACGCGATAGGGCTACCACCGCGTGTGAAGCGCTGTCGTGTAGTTGGATTTTCCTCCCTTGGTGTTTGATGATGTAGACTCGTTCGTAGCACAATCCCTGAGCCTCGTGGATGGTGAGGATTTTGGAGTTTTCGCCGGTCCCGTACCCCTGTTCTTGTAGGGTTTTCTTTTCTAACTGGGTGTACGTTAGAATGAGGGTGTTCGACGAATCCTTTGGGATCTCCTCTCCTGTCTTAGGTCTCATTGACAGGGATTTGATGATGGTGCTTGAGGAGTAGATGCCTTTGTGGATTTTTTGTAGGGCGTACGCCACGTCCTTTGGGCATCTATGTGTACACAGGAGTTCTTGAGTCACATCTGTGAGGTGGTTAGGGCGGTAGTAATGGAGGGTGAATAGATTTTCACGATCTATGTAGGGGAGTTGGTTGATGTCCCCTATGAGGAGCAGGTTCTTGGCGTTGACTATACGCACAAGCATGACGATGGATCCGAAGTGGTTCATTAGTGCCTCGTCCACGAGGAGCCTGTTGCACTTTAGGCTTTCGAACCCCTTCTTTCCATTCGCCAAGACTGACGCTATTGTGCGTATTCTGGTCTTAGCCTCCTCCCCTGCTCTCTTTGTGATCCTCTCCATTAGGTCGTTTTTCGCCTCTATTGTTGTGGTCACAACTACATCTTCTTCTTTATTGAAGTTGGAGATTATCCATGTCGTCTTCCCACATCCCGGAACACCGTTGACCCAACTTATTTCCGGTATGCGCCAGTCGTCGAGGGGTTCTACTAGAGTCAAGGTTTCTGATACCTCTAGTATCTTGTCCTCTAGCCAAATTTCTGTCCCCTTGGTGGTGACTACGACTGGATCATGTGGTGGGGTATTATAGACTGGGTAACCTCTTCTCTTGGTCCTGTCCTCGTCGAGAAATACGATTCCTGATGTGGCGCTGTACGCCGCCATGTGTTTCCTCGTATCTTCTCCCCTTAACGCGGACGATGTGGTGTTGTTGTAGATCGCCGCGTCTTTTTCCTCTAGTTGTATTTTGAGGATTCCCTCCTTTTTCAGCTTGAACAGCTTCATAAGGTCCTCGCATTCCTTGGTTTTAATGACTTTACTGGCCTTTATTGTGGCTATGTATTCAAGGAACGCGTTGACCATGTGATCTTCAAGCCGTTCGGCTTTCCTGAGGGTGGGAGGTTTGACAAGACCAAGTTGCGCTTGTGTTGGTTTTGGTTTTTGGTGTTGTTTTGCTGGTGGTTTTGGAGCTCTGTGGAATCTTGAGAGCGCCTCTGCCTGGATGGTTGGGCTGTTGAAGGTGCCTGGTTTCAAGGGAGCTTCTTCTTCCAGGTATTCTTGGGGTTCCCTCCTGAATGAGAGGTTTTCCCTTGTAGCCAGCTGGTGGATGTGCTGGTCTACCCTGGTGCTGGAGGATGCTAGGTGTTTGTTCCTTATTTGTCCTTCCAGCATTACCGCTTCCCCTTGGTCCCTTTTTTCCTTTTCTTTTTCAGCCCAATTTTCGGCGCTTGATTTAGGAGGTGTTGTTGTTGTTGTTGAGGATCCTGGGAGTGGTGATCTCCCTTCTGATATTCCTGTTTGATGGTTTTCTTTCCATGTTGTTAAGGCTCTTATTTTTGACCTCAATTTGTAGATGATGTTCTTCTTGGATTTTGGGTTGAGGTTGGGATCAGCGTCTCCTGTTGTTGGTTGACTTGATGTTGATGGTGGTGGTATTTCTTGTGGTGATGGGGTGGTTGGTACGAGGAAGGTTAGGTCTTGGTTCCTTCCCTCGTACACTACCACTTCGTGCCTCTCAGATGCCTTGATGCAACCGAGGTAATCCGCCACTTCTCCTCTGTCGAAGTCAACCTCCATTTGGTCTACGCTGATGACTCTTGATCCGATGGTGGTGTTGGATTCTGCTAACTTGAGAAGGAAAGAGCACGCCTGAACGAATTGGGTCCCTCCGGGTGTCCGGTCGAATAGCAGCACTGTTTTGTTTTTAGTGCGTACTATCCGACAGTGTATCCCAGCGATCTCCGCTACGCCCAGTTCCTCGTATCTCTTCCTCTTCATGGTAGTCCTTGTTGTGCTTCCTTTTAGCAGTAGAGCCAGCCCTGGTGATATGGCGACTCTTTTTGTTCCAACACTGGAACAGTAGCTCAACCCGAGCTTCTCATAATTGTTGTTCATGAACAGGACCACCTTCCTTGTCCTTATTTGTGGTGCTCCACTTTCCCCTCCGCTTAGCCACCTTTCCATGTTAAAGTGGGGAGTCTCCTTCTGTGGTCTTTCTTGAAGTGGAGCACTAAGAGTGATTTGGGTGGTCTCTGTTGATGTTGGAGTTGTAGCGAGATCCTTGTGTCTCTGTCTCGCTATTGTGAAGATCTCTTGTATGTAGGTGAGGAACACTTGTTTTATTTGCTGGTTCTCCATATATGTTTGTATGTCCGCTTCCTGTAGATTTATGTTGAGGTGGTGTTCAACGTTATGTCTCTGGAGTAGGAAGCGTGGACAGTCGAAGATGATGTGCCACACCGTTTCTTGCACTTCTTGATCACACTCACATCCGGGGCTGTCCTTGATTTTGAACCGGTGAAGGTATTGTGCGAATGCACCGTGACCGGTTAGCGCCTGGATGTGGGTGGGTGATAGTTTTGTTGTTCTTACGAAACGGTATGACTTGTTGATGTTAGGTAGGAATCTCCTTGTTGTTTCTCCTGTTTCCGCGTTGGTGTACCTGTCCTGCCATTTGAGTATGGACTCTTGGCGAATCCTTCTCTTGATGTAGGACAGTGGGATTTGGTTGTAGTCCGGGGGGTCCTTCTGAGCGAGAGCAGCTTGTTTCGCTAGCTCATCAGCTCTCTCATTCCCCGGTGTCCCGACGTGTGCGCGTAGCCAGAAGAATCTGATTTTCCTACCTTGATCTTCTATTGTTTTGATATTTTCTTTGATGTCCGCCGCCAGTTGTAGAGTTGGTTTGGGGTTTCTTATCAACTCGAGGGAGGATCTGGAATCACTCAGGATGTTGACCTCTCTGTGGTTGTTCTCCTTCACCATCTCCACTGCTTTATGGAGAGCGAACATCTCCGATTGGAACACTGTGCAGTTTGGATCGAGTGATAGTTTGATGTTCTTTATTTCTTCACCGTTTTCCCACCATGTGACTGCCGCCCCTGTTTTGCCCTCTATTTTGCTTCCGTCTGTGTAGATTTGAGGGCCCACGATGCGGTGTTCTGCTATCGTTTGGGGTTGCATGTTTTCCAACTTCTCGAAGGTGGTTCTAGTGAAGTCGGATGGGTGGGGTAGGGTAAGGATGTCTGTGTGCTTTTGTAGATCCTTACCTGGTGGTATGTAATCACTCGATAGGCCCTTTTTGGTTTTGTAAAGGGCCGCTGCTTCCTGAACACGGATGTCCAGGGGCAGTACTCCTGCCAGTGTTAGTGTTGATGTTAGTGATGCTGTCCTGTATGCTTTGCAGATTTTTATTGCAAAGCTTCTTTGGATGGAGTCCAGCAAGTTTTTTACTGTGTTGAGCTCAGTGGCTGAGGCCCAAACACTAGCTGCGTAGAGGATGATCGGCTCTATTACCGATATGTAGATGGTTCTTATTATTTCTCCGTTGAGCCCCCAGGTCACCTTCGCCGAATGTGCTATCTGTTTGTAGATGTTAGCGGCTTTCTTGCACACGGATGTTAAGTGTGAAGTGAAGGTGAGTTTTCTGTTTATGGTGACTCCTAGAAGTTTTACTTCGTCCACGATGTTGATGTTGGTTCCGGACATGTGTAGTTGAGGTACTCGCAGCTTCAGCTTCCTTGTAAGCAGCATCGCATTTGTTTTGTGTGCTGCGAAATTCAGCTTATTCCGCTTCCCCCATTCTGATACTGTCCGGAGCGCGTGGTTCGCTTTTTCTTCTAGCTCCTCGATGTTGGTTTCGGAGAATAATAATGTGATGTCGTCGGCAAAAGCCTCGCATTGTACTTGACTGGAGTTGAGATCGTCAAGTAATGGGTCCAATATTATGTTCCAGAAGGTTGGTCCGCCGATTGATCCTTGGACACATCCTTTGTTGGTACCCTTCTCGCTCTTTTTGCCGACGTAGTTAACCTCTATTTTCCTGTCTTGTAGATAGGAACAGATCATCCTGTAGATGTTGGAGGGGCATCCCTTTTTGATGAGTTGGTGTTTTAGTGATGGCCACCACGCATTGTCGAACGCGCCTTCTATGTCCAGTGAGACTAGGAGTACAATCCTCTTCTTGTTTTGGACTTCTTCCTTGATTTGGTCCACTAGATTGTAGAGCGCGTCCTCTGTGCTTTTTTGTGGGATAAAGCCATATTGGTTCTTGTTGAGTGTGGGGAGTATATGCCATTGAACTCTACCTATCATTAGTTTCTCCACTATCTTCCCTAATATAGATAGTAATCCAATGGGTCTGTACGATTTTGGTTGTGTGTAATCTTCTTTCCCAGGTTTCCGAAGTATGACCACGTGTGCCCTTTTCCATTGTGTTGGGAAGTGTCCTAATCTTTGGCATCTGTTTGCCAGTTCCAGGAACACCTCCGGGGCGCACATTATGGCCTCGCTACAGATGTCCGATGTTAGACTGTCTGGACCCGGAGCTTTGTTTGGGTTTAGAGACGATAGGATTGTCTCTAGCTCCGCCATGATGAAGGGTGGGTCGTCTTCCTGTAGCTCTTCCTCTGGGTAGTATGATCTGAGTTGTTGGTGGTAGTGAGAGTCGTTCTCCTCTGTATCATCAGGGTAGAAGGTTTTGGCCAGGAGGTCCGCTGATTTCTGCGGTGATAGTGTGTTGCCTTGTTGGTCTCTTAGCAACACGCTCTCCTGGTTTCTATCTGTCTTCCTGATGATCCTGTAGATCCCGTCCCACATACTCTCTTTTTGTTGGGTCGCACAGAACTCCTTCCAACTTTTGGTTTGTGCCTCCTCCATTTCCTTTTTGTATTGTTGTTTAGTGGCTCGGTATTCGTCGATGACGTATTGCCTTCTTGTTTGTGCCGCATTCCGTATTCGTCTCTTTTTCCTGAGAACATCCTTTTGAAGGAGTTCGAGAGACTTGTTCCACCATTGCGGCACCGGTTTTCCTCGATGGTTACCTATTTTTGGGATTGCTGCTTCGCAAGCATCCTGGATGTTTTTTACATAGGTATTTGTAATGTCTTCCAAGGTTGTTGGTGTTTTTACTTTCCTTATTACATCCTTGTTGATGTTGTTTTCCACCAGAGAGTTTTTGAATGATGTACGGAACGCTGACCAGTTCGCCTTTTTGGTGTTGAACCTCCTAGTTGTCGACTTTGGGGAGGGTTTTGGTTTCCCCTCTAGTCTCACCCTGAAGGTTATGGCATTGTGGTCCGATGTTGTGGCGTCCCTGTTCACCATCCAGTCTTCAATCCTCGACAGCAACGGCAAGCTGCACGCTGTGACGTCCACTATACTAGTGCACATCTTGCCGTTTCTCTCCGTCTCGAAGGTTGGTGTGTCTCCAGTGTTGAGGATGTGGAAGTCCATTTCATCGAGGAAGGTGGAGTAGGTTTGTCCTCTTTGGTCTTCGGATGAACTACCCCACCAGTGGCTCCACGCGTTAACGTCACCTGCCACTATTGTATTTTTTGTTGTAATTTTTTGGAGTGTGTTCCTCACTCTGTTGATGTTATCGGTGATGTTTTTGTCTCCCTCGAAGTATACTGAAATTAATCCTAGCTCCAGGTTGGCCACTTTGATGGTTACCGCTGCCTCGGTCTCCGTGACCAGTTGTGGATCGTGTAACACCTCTAAGGTGTCACCGAATATCACGACAGCGGCTTTGTTTGGCCCCTCTCTATTTGTGGTACACTGGATGATCTGTGTACCTTGGTGTTGTTTGAGAGTACCTGCACTTCCTACATATGGCTCTTGTAGTAGGGCTATTGAGATGTTTTGTTCTGCGGCCAGCCTCATGAGTTCTAACGTGGCCGCTTTTGATCTCTGCAGGTTTGCCTGGATTATTTTCAGATGGTGTTGTTTGGAGGGAGATTGTGTCGTGCTCGACGTGTTGTCCTCCTCAGCACAGGTATGATATTCTCGACCGAGCTATAGTGTCCCATTTGTGTCTCACCATGCATTCATTGCTGAATGCTATGTGTGAGGTGTCTAGGGGAGATGATGGTTTTTGCTCGGTCTTACAGTTGTAACATGTTGGGAGTTTGTTTTCCTTCCTATCTCTGCAATTTTCCCAGTCATGGGTGTTACCGCCGCAGTAGCTGCAGCGACTTTTTTCCTCCTCACAGATCTTCTTAGTGTGCCCATACCCTAGGCATTTGGCACACTGGATGAGGGGTGATTGATCCTCCACTGGTCTTCTTTGGAGGTCAATGTATACTTTGCCCGTTTCTAGGAAATTCTTGTGAAGGATGGGGGTAACCTCCAATACCACGTGGCACTCTTGGGTGTTCCGTGCCCGTTTTCGGTATTTTACCCGTATTTGATTATCTTTTTCTCCGACGTTGTTGAACACCTGTTTGTTTTGTGCTTTAAGGTGTTCTATCAGTTCGTCGTCGGTGTGATAAGACAACACGTCTTTGATGAGAAGGAGAGGGTTATTAATTCTCGCTTTTTCCTGTTTTAGTTGATCACTGGTTTTTAGCCTCGCCGTGATCAGTTGGAGGTCTTCTTTTGTGTTACAGCTTAACACTATCTTCTGATTTTTCACCTTCCTCAGGTGATCGACCCTGGCCCCGGTTTTCTTTGGGTCTAGAACCGTTCTTATTATTTTGAGGGTCTTTTCGCTTGTGTTGGATGAATCCACAGAAGATATTATTATGCTGTGTTGTTCTCTTCTTTTTGGCGGTGGAGGTGGTCTCTTAACTGCGTTGGAGTAGGATGTTGGTTTTGGTTGGTTCTTTGCCAACTCCGCTAGAGCCATTTCCGCTTCAAGGCTTATTGATGGTTGGGGTGGTGATTCCATCTTCTCTTTCCTCATTGATTTAATTTCGGAGGTCACCATCTTTAGCCTTTCACTTATCGGCTCCAGCTGCTCCTTGAGCTCAGTTGATGTTGATGTTGTCGGAGCCCTTGTTGATTTCAAGGCAGATTCCACCTCCTCCAACTTAGAAGCTATGTTGGTAATTTGGGATGTTATTTGCTCTGGTATGATTGGTTGAGTAATTGTGTCCAGGTTTGTTTTGGATTTTAGGTCCTGGAGTTCCTTTCTGTTTTCCTTGTGGAGTTTGATGTTATTGTCCTCCATTTTCTTTATTTGTTTGTCCAGATCCTCCAGTTTGAGCTTTAAGTTTTTGAACTCTGGCTGGAGGTCCTGTTGTGGTTGTTGTGGGTCTTGTCCGGTTTTGTTAGCCATTTCTGTTGTTATTTTGGCTAACGTTTTTATGTTGGTGTCCATTATGGGTGCCAGCCTGTGGGTTTCTTTGATTTGTCGGTGTGGCTCTTGTGTTTCAAACTCTAGCCACTTCCGAATGTCCTGGGATTCCTTCAGGCTGGCATCCAATGTTTCCCTTAATTTTGAAATCTCATTGGTGAGGTTTAGTATTTGTTTATTGTGAGCCCTTTCCGTTCTCACCAGCTCCTGCGCGTGGCGGCTCCTTTCTTTCTCCAGGTTGTATTTGTGCCTGGACCTGGAGTCGGAAAGGGAGAGCACCGTCTCGTACAGGGATTGGAGTGCATCTATTGCAATTAGTTTGCACTCCTTCTTCATATTCCCTGCTTGCTCCAGTGCTTCCTTTCCTTTTTGCAGCATGGTGTTCGCTGCTTTGTTGGCCGCGTCCATCTCTATTCCCAGTCCGCGTCCTGTGGTGAAGAGCAGGCTTTTCCGGGAGGTTCTAATGCGGGAGACCTCTGAGCACACGGAGGATTCGGATAGTTCCGAAAGCTCATCTTCGTCGTCCGTGTGTATAGGGCGGGGTGGTAGTTCCGCCTGTTCCCACATTTGCACCTTTTCCAGGGACTCTTTAGCCTGATCTTGCTGGCTTTTTTGGTCTTCTTGATGGGTTTGAGAGGATGATGTTGGTTGTGGTGCTGATGCTGGTGACAGTTTTGCAACCGTTTTGGAGAGGACTCTCTCTCGTAGGGATCTGGTAGTTGTTTTCCCAGTTTGTGTAGTTGTTGTTTGGCTCGTAGTTCCAGTCGTCTCTTGTTTCGCCTTTGTAGATTGGGCCGAGTGGAAGGTGTTTCCTGATTTCGACGACATTCTGTGTTTTGGTTTGGGACGACGGTGCGCTGATTAGCCCTGTTTAGGTTAGGAAGGGATAGGAATTGGTTTAAGGATTTTTGGTTTTTGGGTGGTTGGAATTTGGGGTTTCTGGTGGGGCCAAGTTGTAGAGCTCCTTCTCCTGATTCTAACGAGCCCTTACTTGGGGGGTGTGGGAGCTCAGACTACAGAGATATAGCCCGAGGGGAAATTTACCTGAGGGGGAGAGGGGGGGGGGGGGGGGTTTAGGTTTCGTAGGAATGAGTTTGGGATGAGTTTTGGAAAAAATTTTTGGGGGGGTTGTATTTTGGGATAGGGGATGATTTCGGAAAATCGGTTGGGGCCAAGTTGTAGGGCTTCTCCTTCCGATTCTAACGAGCCCTTACTTGGGGGGTCTGGGAGCTCTGGCTACTGAGATATAGCCCGAGGGGAAATTTACCTGAGGGGGGGAGGGGGGAGGGGGGGAGGTTTCGTGAGAATGCGTTTGGGATAGGTTTTGGAAAAAATTTTTGGAGGGTTGTATTTTGGGATAGGGGATGATTTTGGAAAATCTGTTGGGGCCAAAATGTAGAGCTCCTTCTCCCGGTTCTAGGGAGCCCTCGCTCGGGACTGTAGGTGTTAAAACGGCCGAGATATGGCCTTAGGGGAAATTTTCCGAGGGGGGAGGGGGGGAGGGGGGGAGGTTTCGTGGGGGTGACAATGGAGGGGTCTAAAATATTTTGTTTAGGGGGTGGGGGTGGGTATTATATGAGGGGTGGGGGTGTTATTATAGGGTGGGGGTGGGTATTATAAGAGGGGTAGGGTAGTTAAGTTGGTATGGAGGGTAAGTGGTAAGGATGGGTGACCGCTGATGATGTTAGTTGCAGCCGCTATGAATGTGACGTCAGAGTGACGTCACAGAGGGGAGAATTTTGAGGGGGTGAATTTGGGGTTGGGGTTGGGGTCTTTGGAAAGGGCTCCAAGCGCTGATTTTAGGGATACCCCACACTTAGTATCTCCCGTTCGCCCTTTGAGTACGCTGTGTACGGAGTAGGTGGTACCTTGATGATGAGGTGGTGGCCGCCTGAGGTGTCTTCAATGGTTCTTCGGAGCACCTTCGGATCGCCAGCTGTCTTCAGCTTACACGTGCCGGCCCAGTTTGACCTGAGTTTGAGGTTACACGTGTAACGACCGCGTGTATTTTGGGGTTTTTCGGAGCTTAATAACTCCTATATACCTTCACGGATCTGATGGTGGAATATATCGCTGGATAGCTCTCGGCGGGGCGCAGCCGGTGGTGTAATTTGTTAATTGGGGACTTACTCGGTTTATAAGGTATTCCAGTTCAAAGTTGAGGTCTTATAACTCTGGAACCCGACCTCCGATTTTGTTGTCTCCAATAATCCTTGTTCTCCGTACACTTATTTATCACTTTTTGCACTTTTAATTGATGTAAAATAATTTTAAATAATTTTTAAATAATTTTAACGCGGAGCGATATGTGTATAGGTGCGATGTTGAACGCGTACTGGGGGTTAGGTTAGGTTAGGTTAGGTTAGGTTAGGTTAGGTTAGGTTAGGTTAGGTTGGGGGTCTGCCAGTTCGTCCACGTTCGTGCCCCTGGGCAACGTGTGGGCGCTCCACTCCGCTCTTTACACGGGGTGAGGAGCTCACGCGGCTGAAGGCTGGTTCTATCTTTTCTCCTCTATTATTTTCATCACCTTTTTATATAACGCTCTTGTTTTTGTTCAGTTATATTTTGGTTTTCTATCTTTTCACCTACTTTATTTCATCTTCTACTATCTTTCCATTTTTGTTAACTCTTCTTTACAACAGTGTGTGTTTGTATTGTATTTTTCTGTGAATGTTTGCGTGATGGATGGACCTGTGGGTCCCTAACTCTAAGCTGGTGACGTCCGGCGATGGGGTGCATGGCGAGCAGGCGGCTACGCACCGAGGATGTGGGGCAGAATCACCCCTAAAACTGATCAACTATGGAAACAAACAACCAGGAAACTATTCCCAGGGTGGGTCCTCTTAGGAGGGAATCCCACACTCTCGCCCCGGCGAGAGATAGCCCCGTGTATACTGGGGGGGCACCAGTTGTTTTGGTGGAGAAGCTGGAGTTGAAGGGAAAAGACGAAAGAGACCTTGGCAATGTTTTAACGGCGAACGACCTGCATGACGATTTGGTTGTGATGACTACGGCGAGCGAAGGAGAGGGAAGATCGCGGTCAGCGACACCTTCATCCAGTGGCTCTGGGTTTTTCCGCAGACCCCTCAGAAGCGGAGTCGAGGATGAGAGTGGCAGCGAGAGTGCCGCCTCACTATTAGATAGGGAAAAGGAGAGGGAAAGAGAAAGGTTCCTACGCAAGAGGCGCGGAATGCCGGACAGCCCTGAAAAGGACAAAGTGACCCGAAAGTCCACGTCAAAACGTGGAAGGGGAAGACCCCCCACTACAGGAGAGTACGTCGGTCTGGCTAAGGCTAAGAGGGACCTTCTGGACGAGACACAGAGGGCCTTGGAGCTCGAGGCAGAACGAGAAATTATGGACATGGCGAAGAGGATCCCACAGCAACGGTTACACCGGCTGTCGGATGCCTCTGAAAACTCGGATGTGACAATGGTGGCAGATGAGACTACCGCAGCGTCTCTCGGCGCGGTAATTACAGCGAGCTTAGGGACCATCGCCAACGTGACCCAAAGATCCAAAAATCTGAAGGGAACGTCTGTCGCAGCTCTCAAAAAAGCGACCAAAGCCATACAGGAGGCATGTGTGGCCTTGCTCAGCCGCTCGGCTACGGAAGAAACGAGGGCCCTGGCGGCGGAAAACACACGCCTCTCCAAGGACCTCGAATCCTTGAAGATGGAGTTGGATACCGTCAAGCGCAAGCTGGCCGAAACCCAACCACAGTCCGCTCCCACAATCAAGGAGCCGAATGTGGAAGAATTGCTGCAGCGAGCAGTGCGCGAGGCGGTTTCTTTGACGAGCGCCCGGATGGACGCTCGGTTGGAGAGCCTGGAGGCCCGACTGCTGCCAGAGCCGCGCCTACGTCCTCCCCTAGCCGCGGATGGAAAGAGGGATCGTGCGGCCCCTGCAAGTACACCTGCAGGACCGTCACTGATGGAGATGGATAAGAGGACGCCTCCGCCGGCGCCGTCGGTATCAACTTTGATGCCCCCGACGAACCCCGGCTCAGCGCCGAAAAAAGGGAAGAGGACAAAGAAGTCTGCCGCGGCTAGTGAAGCGGCAGCCGCGAGACGCGACGCTCCGACATCAGTGACGACAGCGCAACCTGCAGCCACATCCGAATGGACGCAGGTGGTGAAGAAGGGAAAGGGTCCTGCAAAGAAGGGAGAAGAGGGAAAGAAGGCCCCTAAAAAGAGAAGGGGCAATAGGCTCCGCGCTCCCAAGTCGGCGGCAGTTGTGGTGACGCTGCAACCAGAGGCAGAGAGTCGGGGCGTCTCGTATGATAAGGTCCTCGCCAAGGCTAAGCAGGAGTTGGACATAACCGCGCTTGATATCCCGGCGGTAAAATTCAGGCGGGCCGTGACTGGGGCTCGGATGTACGAGGTCTCGGGCTCTGCCTGCAAAGAGAAGGCCGACGCTCTTGCGAGCAAACTCCGAGAAATACTGGGGGGCGAGGACGTCCGTATCTCTCGGCCACAAAAGTGCGCGGAGCTCCGCATAACGGGCCTGGACGACACAGCCTCCGCGGCAGAGATAGCGGCCGCCATTGCTAGACCGGGCGGCTGCACAGTTGATGAGGTGAAGGTGGGCGAGATTCGCCTAGACCGGAGGGGTTGTGGCACGGCGTGGGTCAAATGCCCCGTCGATGCCGCTAAGCAAGTGACGGCGCCGAACACCAAAGTCTACGTCGGCTGGGTCGTGGTACGCGTGTCGCTGTTGTCCGCGCGCCCTATGCGCTGCTTCCGCTGCCACGAAGTTGGCCACACGCGAGCGACCTGTTCCAGCGACACCGACCGCGGCGAGCTCTGCTTCCGCTGTGGCCAGTCTGGCCACTCGTCGCGACAATGCGGAAACCCGCCTCACTGCGCGTTGTGCGCGGCAGGCGGCAAACCGGCGGACCACAGCGTGGGTAGTAAGCCCTGCCCCAAGGCTGCCCCGAAGGAAAGGAAAGGCTCTAAAAAGAGCCGGGTGCCCACGAACGCTGCCACACAACCTACGGTGGCGTCAGGCTCCGGAGCGGCCCCGATGGAAGCCCAATAACGGACACCCAACGTTTCCTTCAGGGCAACCTAAACCACTGCGCTCATGCGCAAGATCTCTGGGATCAGGTTAGGCTGGAGTGGGGGATAGATGTCGCCGTTGTCGCGGAACCATATCGCGTTCTGCCCAGGGGTGACTGGATCGGGGACGCTGACTCGTCGGTCGCTGTGGTTCTTGGCCCAAATGTAGTGCCTCCATTCTCCGGGGACACAATCAGAGGCCGTGGTTTTGTAGTGGTCATCTTGGGGTCTTTCACTGTCGTGGGGGTTTACTTCTCCCCAAACAAGCCTCTGGCCGAGTTCGAGGCATTCCTGCTCCGGCTGACCGCCTTCGTGGAGGGTGCGTCTCGTCCCGTAATCGTCGCCGGAGACTTCAACGCGAAGTCAACGCTATGGGGTTCTCCGGCGTCGGATGCGAGGGGTCGCGCGGTCGTTGACTGGCTGACGACCAATGGCCTAGTCGTGGCAAATCGGGGTAGTGTTGGCACCTGCGTCAGGCACCAAGGTGAGTCCATTGTGGACCTCACCCTCGTTAGTGCATCCGTCGCTAGTCGTGTCTCTGATTGGAGAGTTTTACGGGACTCTGAGACCCTCTCGGACCACAGGTACATCCGCTTCGACGTCTCTGCTCACTCGTCGGAGCTGTATCGCCCCATTCCATCTGGCGGTGGTCCGAGATGGTCCCTGAAGAAACTGGACCGCGGCTTATTGGAGGAGGCCGCAATTGTGGCGTCGTGGGCTCCTCTCCCAGCTGGAGGAAATATAGAGGAATGGGTAGAGTGGTTAATAGAGGCGCTGCACAACATCTGCGACGCCTCTATGCCTCGCGCTGGTCCTTTCAGAAGCCAGCGTCAAACATATTGGTGGCGTCCAGAACTTGGCAATCTCCGGCGTGCCTGTGTAGTGGCCCGACGCCGCTTCACAAGATATAGAAGACGGCGCAACCGTACTGAAGACGAAGAGGCCGCCATCTACGACGGCTACCGCACAGCACGTCATGACTTGCGCGACGCTATCCGTGCAGCGAAGAAAGAAGCCTGGGATGAGTGGCTGGAGACGCTGGAACAGGATCCGTGGGGCAAACCCTACAAATGGGTGAGGCAGAAGCTTCGCCCCGCTGCCCCGCCACTTACCCAGAGTCTACAACCGGATCTCCGCTGCAGAGTGTTATCGGCCCTATTTCCATCTAGGGCCGAGTGGTCTCCACCATCTATGGGTGGCCCCACGGAGGAACCCGAAGTCACGGAGGAAGTGCCGCCCGTTACTGCAGGAGAACTGGCAGCGGCAGTAGTTAAAATGGGCGCAAAAAACACTGCTCCCGGCCTCGACGGCATTCCCGGCAAGGTCTGGATGTTGGCGCTGAAGCACATGGAAGGGCATGTACTCACCGTTTTGACCGGATGCCTGGTCCAGGGTAGAGTACCGCGGCGCTGGAAGACCGGCAAACTCGTGCTGCTGAAAAAGAATGGCAGACCAGAGGACCAGCCGTCCGCTTACCGGCCTATAGTGTTGATCGACGAGATCTGCAAGACGCTGGAGCGGGTGATAGTGGCGCGTCTCACTCGCCACCTCGAGAACGTCGGCCCAAACCTGAGCGCAGCTCAGTACGGTTTCAGATCTTGTCGATCAACCATAGACGCGGTCGCGAGACTGAGAGGAATAACGGACGAGGAAGTCCGCCAGGGCAGGGTAGTTCTGGCTGTATCATTGGACATCACCAACGCCTTTAACTCCCTACCCTGGGAGACCATAAAAGAGGGACTCAGGTACCACCGCGTGCCGAGGTATTTACGCAACGTCATCAGCGACTACCTTTCGGCACGCTCGGTGCAGTACCCTACCGGACGGGACTGGGAGGAGCAGGAAGTGGTCTGCGGCGTCCCACAGGGGTCGGCTCTCGGTCCGACCCTGTGGGACATTGGATTTGACTTTGTGCTGCGCGGCGCCAACTTACCTGGAGTGGAGCTGATCGCGTACGCCGACGACACTTTGGTCGTCTGTCGAGGCGGAAACCACCGCGAAGCAGCTATCCTCGCGACAGCGGCGGTCGCGCAAGTTGTTCGGCGGATTCAGACGCTGGGCCTGACGGTGGCGCTCAATAAATCCGAGGCCCTGATGTTCCACGGTCCAAGAAAGGCGCCTCCGCCCGGCCTAGCAGTCATTGTAAGCGGAACAAGGATTGACGTGGCGTCTTCCATGACGTATCTCGGCCTGGTCCTCGATGGGCGATGGACTTTCAGGGACCATTTTCGTCGCCTATCAGAAAAGGTCAGCAAGTCAGCGGGGGCCCTAGCGTCACTCCTCCCGAACCTCGGAGGTCCCAGTTTAAGTTGTCGGCGGCTGTATTTAGGAGTGGTGCGCTCAATGGCGATGTATGGTGCACCAATATGGGCCGAAGGTTTGTCGTCCCAGAACCGACTCGCCCTTGGAAGACTCCAGAGGATGATGGCGACGCGGGCAGTGCGTGGCTACCGCACCATATCGAAGGATGCGGCATGCCTGCTCGCCGGGAGCGTCCCATGGGACCTGGACGCTCGTGCCCTCGCCGACGTTTACTGGCGTGGCGCTGAGATACGCGCGGGGGGCAGCAACCCCCTTCCGGACGCCGTACGTCGGTGGAGGGACCAGGCAAAGGAGAGGAGTATTGAGCTGTGGGAAGAAAGGCTACAAGAGCCTCAAGTCAGCGCTAACTTGGTGCTGGCCATCCGCCCAGTACTAAGAGAGTGGCTGACTCGGAAGACCGGCGCGCTCTCCTTCCGGCTCACACAGGTGTTGACCGGACACGGCTGTTTCGGTCAATACCTGTGCAAGATCGCGCAGAGAGAGAACGACACGCGATGTCACCAGTGCGACAACGACACGGACACGGCCGAGCACACTATCGCGGCGTGTCCCTCCTGGAGTGGACAACGGGCGGCACTCACTGCTGCCATAGGACCGGACCTCTCGCTGCCAGCACTATTTCGTGCAATGCTGAGCAGTGAGCAAAGATGGAAGGCGCTGGAGGACTTCAGCAGTGAGGTCATCTGCGCTAAAGAGGAGGCCGAGCGCATTAGAGAGAGGGAGGCGCTCGACCCTCATCGGAGAAGCCGGCCAAGGCGAAGACGGGCCAGTCAAGATGGCCATAGTGTCCCGCCTTAGCGGAAGAACTCGGGGTGACGGCGTGGGGACGCCGTCACTCATTGCACCGAGTTCCCGAGTTTGGTCGCGATGCACAGCGTACTCTTCGTGCATCGCGACACCAGAGTGTTAGGCCTACGCAAGCCCTGGAAGGGCCTCTGTTCGGCCTTAGGAGCCTCCAAGCGCTCCACAGAAGAGGGGCCTGCTATTAGCACGCAGGCGCACGCTCGTCGGATCGCGGAGTAAGCTCGCGCGTTCCCGTGGTCCGGCATAGCGGTACGATGGAAGAGTACCGACGGGTTTTAGTGGGTAGGGCTGTGGCCAATTCACCATCTTCTCGGCCGCAGCGAGCCCCACATACCCTTGGGGGGTCCCCGTTCTCCTTGGGATGCGTAAAGGCATTCCCCGTCGCAAAAAAAAAAAAAAAAAAAAAAAAAAAAAGGTTAGGTTAGGTTGGACTTTCCAGAGGCACCTTAAGGAGGCGGCTGGCACCATAAGGACGGCCTTCAACGAGGTTAGGAACCGCTCCTCCACAGAGGAAGTAAGGAGTCTGGAGGCCCGAAATGCGCGGCTGGAAGAGGAAGTGGCGCAGATGCGCCGCGAGCTCGACGAGTTGCGTAGACTCGCCCCAGGTCCTCCCAAAGAAGACGACATGCGCCAGCTGTTGTCGGAGGTTTCTCGATCCAACATTGAGACCTTCGGCAACATGCTAAACGCAAGGCTTGCCGGGTTAGAGGACAGACTCCTCCCCGAGCCCCGAAGAAGACCTCCGCTGGCTTCGGACACTCCGGTGCCGGCGTCGATTCCGGAAAGAAAGGCACCGAAGCAGAAAAAGGCGACGGCGCCCACTTTCGCCGAAGTTGCGGCACCCACTGCTCCGGCCCCAGAAGTGGCTCGGCCCATACCGGCGCCGCCTAAGGCGAAGAAGAAGAAGCGGCAGACAATGGCCGCCAGAGAAGCAGCCGGGGAGGATGCGAATGCAACGCCCTCCCCCGCAGAGGCACCGTGGACCACCGTCGGCCCGCGCAAGGCCAAAAAGAAGAAAGGTGCGGCCAAAACACCAAAGGCCGCACCGAAGAAGAAGATGACGAGGCTCCGCCCTCCCACAACTGCAGCCGTCGCCCTCACCTTGGAGGCGGGGGCAGTAGAGCAGGGGGCGACCTACGCGAACCTCCTCC
Organism: Celastrina argiolus; assembly: GCA_905187575.2. NCBI lineage: Eukaryota > Metazoa > Arthropoda > Insecta > Lepidoptera > Lycaenidae > Celastrina > Celastrina argiolus. Next base: position 124,109 of record LR994581.1, on the reverse strand, counting down.
GTGAGGCCAGAATGAGAGTCAGTCTGGGTGAATTGGGAATCCCCGGGCTGACGATTCGTAGTAGTCGGACCGGTGGTCGCATCCTCACAATCGCTGGTGAGGGTGCAAATGAGAAGGCCGACGCCTTCGCAGCTCAGCTGCGGGACGTCATAGGCCCAGAAGTGGCGAAGGTCGGTCGCCCGGTGAAGTGCGCGGAGTTGCGGGTCACCGGGCTGGATGACGCAACCGAGGCGGCGGAGGTGGTTGAGGCGGTCGCTCGGGAAGGAGATTGCCCGGCTATTAACATCCGGTCGGGCAAAGTAGTGGTGGGACCCAGAGGCGACAGAACGCTCTGGCTCTACGTCCCCATGGCAGCCGCCAAGAAGCTTCTTGGCTCTGGGCGGCTGCAAGTAGGCTGGGTCACGGCGAAGGTGACACTGCTGGCCGCGAGGCCTAAGCGGTGTTACCGTTGCCTAGACACCGGCCACCTGGCGGCGCAATGCAAGTGCTCGGTGGACCTCAGCAGGAATTGTTTCCGCTGTGGAAAGCCGGGGCACAAGGCGCCTGCCTGCGAGGCGGCACCCAACTGCCCGGTCTGCGAGGCCGCGGGCAAGGAAAAGGGGCACGTGCTGGGGAATAGCGGCTGCATAACAGCATCGAAGCCGGACCCCAGCACGAAGCGAAAGAGGAAGGCCCCATCGAAAAAGGCCCGGCACAAAAAGCCGGAGGCCTCAAGCAGGGCGGTTCTGCCCGCCCCTGCAATGGATGTGGAGGCCTAGACCCGTGGGCGGCGATCGGGGGATCGACCGCTCACTTGTGAGGGTCCCGAGCGTGAAGCTCCCTGGATGCCCGGGGAGCCCTCGGTGAAGGCAGGCGGCGGCATTTTATCTAGCCGCCGCACCGGAGAGAGCCGGACGCGGCAGCGCTTGTGGGTCGCGGAAGTAATGCAACCAGTTCCCGTGGCTCACAGTATGGCGCAGAAGGTGGCATGGAGGGGTTTTAGTCGGTAAACCTCGGCGCACTCTACACGCGCCGAGGGAGTCCGACATACCCCGCCGCCTTCCCCCGGAGTCGGTGGGGATACGTAAAGTATTTCCCCTCCTAAAAAAAAAAAAAAAAAAAAAAAAAAAAAAAAAAAAAAAAAAAAAAAAGGTTAGGTTAGGTTGGGGGCGATTCCGCTTACCGCCCCATCGTGTTGCTGGACGAAGTGTGCAAGATCCTCGAACGAATCCTGGTTGCGCGTCTCGTCAAGCACCTGGAGAGCGTGGGACCGAACCTGAGCGAAAACCAGTTTGGGTTTCGTTCGAGCAGATCTACGATAGGGGCGGTCGCTCGGCTGAGGGACATGGTGGAAGATGAGACGTCCCGGGGTGGGGTAGTGTTGGCAGTGTCACTGGATATCTCCAACGCCTTCAACTCCCTGCCCTGGGCAGTCATAAAGGACGGCTTAAAACATCACGGCGTTCCGAGATACATGCTCAACACCATCAGCAGCTACCTCTCGGAACGCTCCGTGCAGTTCCCCACCCAAGATGGCTGGGAGGAACAGGAGGTGAATCGTGGTGTTCCGCAGGGGTCGGCTCTCGGTCCGACACTGTGGAACGTCGGGTATGACCCGGTGCTTCGAGGCGCAAATCTTCGCGGCGCAGAGGTCATCTGCTACGCTGACGACACTCTGGTCGTCAGTCGTGGCAGGACCTACCGCGAAGTGGCAATTCTGGCGACTGCATCGGTCGCACATGTTGTTAGTCGGATACGCGCGCTGGGCCTCAATGTCGCTCTCGAGAAGTCCGAGGCCCTATGCTTTCACGGGCCGAGGAACTCGCCGCCGCCGGATTTGGCCGTCGTGGTCAGCGGGACCCGGATAAACGTCGCTCCATCTCTGACGTATCTGGGCCTAGTTTTGGACAGCAGGTGGTCCTTCAAAGATCACTTTCGTCGGCTCACTGAAAAGGTCTCCAAGTCTGCGGGAGGTCTTGCTTCGCTCCTTCCGAATCTTGGGGGACCGAGCATCGGGTGTCGGCGTTTGTATATGGGGGTGATCAGGTCGATGGTCATGTATGGCGCGCCGATCTGGGCCGACTGTCTCTCACCCCATAACCGGATGTTGTTGGGAAGATCCCAGAGGGTGATGGCGACGCGAGCAGTGCGCGGGTATCGCACCATCTCTAAGGATGCTGCGTGTCTGCTCGCTGGAAGCCTACCCTGGGACTTGGACGCGCGAGTTCTCGCCGACGTATACTGGCGTTGCGCAACGGTCCGCGCAGAGGGCAGCAACCCACTACCGGACGCCGTACGTCGGTGGAGGAACTCGGCGGAAGAGAGGGCAACGGAGCTGTGGGCAGGGCGGCTTGAAGAGCCAATTGTAAGCGTGGCCCTGGTAACGGCGATCCGCCCCGTGTTCAGGGAATGGATTAAGCGGAGGCACGGCGCATTGTCCTTCCGCCTCACACAGATACTGACCGGGCATGGCTGCTTCGGCCGGTATCTGTGCGAGATAGCAGGAAGTGAGAATACCGCAGTATGTCACCACTGCGAGGAGGAACGGGACACTGCTGAACACACAGTGTCAGCCTGCCCGGCGTGGACGACGCAACGCGCGGCACTTACAGCCGCCATCGGAGAGGACACAGCGCTCCCAGCACTCGTAAGTGCCATGCTGGAGAGCGAGGATAAGTGGAGGGCGGTCGAGGTGTTCGCCGATGAGGTCGTCTCGGCCAAAGAAGAGGCCGAACGAATGAGGGAGCGAGAGGCGCTCGACCTCGAGAGCGGAAGACGGCCAAGGCGTAGACGTCGGGCCAATTATAATGACCCGTACGTCCCGCCATAAACCGGGAACTCGGGGCGGCGGCTTGAGGAGGCCGTCGCCCATTGCACCGAGTCCTCGAGAGAGTCGTGATGCGCATTGTACTCCTGCGCATCGCGACACCAGTAGTCGGTAGGCCCATGCAAGCCCTTAGGGGCCTCTGTTCGGCCTGAGGGGCGCATAAAAAGCGCCCCCACAGAGACGGGCCTGCAGGTCCCACAACGCAGGCAACCGTCGGCAGAGTCGCGGAAGTCCCACGATGTCCCCGTGGCTCTGCCAACGGCGGTACTGTAGCGGAGTATCGCCGAGTTTTAGTGGGTAGGGCTGCGTCCATTCACCATCTCTTCGGGCGCAGCGAGCCCCACATATCCGCGGGTGGAATCCTCAATCCCCCGCGGAATGCGGCAACAGCATTTCTCGGCGTTAAAAAAAAAAAAAAAAAAAAAAAAAAAAAAAAAAAAAAGGTTGGGGGCGATACCGGTTCCTCCTCGTGGTGTCCCTGGGCAACGGCTGAGTGCCTTTCGTCGCGTCTTTTGCGGGGGAAGGCATTCAGACGGCTGAACGCCGGTCTTTCTCTATCTTTCAACGTCTCTCTTATAACTTTCTTCGTGTTTTTATTATGTTTTATGTTATTCTGTCTTTCACCACCTTTCTTCTCTGTCTTTCTTGTTTTGGTTTACTCTTCTGACGGTGAGCACACACGCTAAAAGCCCGCGACCCGGGGTGTCGGTGATAGTCATGATGGAAAAGCGTATTAGTACAAATAATCTCCGGGTGGGTCCCGGCAGCAATGCTGGGGAATCCCACACCTCTGCTTCGGCGGGGGTCAGGCCCGTGTATACGGAGGGGCCAACTAGTGCGTTGAGGGAGGAGACGGTCGTGGAGACGACAGAAAAGGAGAGAGGCGCTATGGCGCAAACGAGTCTGAAACCGGTGCACCTAACCGCACCAGGGGCAGACCTTTTAACCGACGAGGACGTCGATTTCAGCATTTCGCAGCCGAACGGTTTCGAGCGAATGCTGAAACTGATGAAAAAGAAGAAAGCTCGGGGTGATGCGGACCTGCCGCGTGTTTTATTGACGCGCGATGTGAGGATGACGCCCCCTCGAGCGAGTACATCTATGGAAAGAGACGAAAGTGAGGACTGTCTCTCGGACTCCAGCGATATGTCTTGTGTGTCGCTGGACTCTGAAGGGCTGCCCACAAACCCGGACTTGACACGCCGAAAACGGCGCAGCACGGACGAAGACATGGGGCCGCCCTCGACAGGCGCGGTTCCGAAGGTGAAGAGGGGACGTGGCCGGCCTCCTACAACTGGCCAGTACGTCGGTCTCGCCAAGGCGCAGGCGGACCTCAATAAGGAGAAGGCAGAGGCCATTCGGCTCCAAGCTGAGGCAGAATTGGCAGCTGATATGCTTCGGGCGGCAAGGGAGGCGCGGGTTCCAGGCCCGGCTCCCCCCGTCCTGACTCCCGGAGAAGACAGGACGAGCGTGGCGCTCCACGAATGCGTCGAGAGGTCCTTGGAGTCCATCGCGATGGTGGCTTCCAGGTCCTCCAACCTGAAGGGGACCTTCCAACGGTTCCTCAAAGAGGCGGTCAGCAATATTCGCGTGGCTGTCAGCGAAATGAGGGGCCGTTGTGAAACAGATGAGCTGCGGGCTCTAGAGAGCCAGAACGCGCGGCTCCAAAAGCAGGTCGACGAGCTTCGTCGTGAGCTGGAGGAGTTGCGGCGCCAGGCGACCAAGCCCGCCGCTCCACAAGAAGACGTGAGGAAGCTGTTGTCGGAGGTCTCGCGCCTCAATATCGAGACCTTCGGCAACATGCTGAATTCTCGGCTCGCGGGACTGGAGGATAGGCTCCTGCCCGAGCCTCGAAGACGACCTCCGTTGGCGTCGGACAGTGTCAACGCTATCAACGACACACCGGCGCCAATGCCAGCACCAGAGGCACGCAAGGCACCAAAGCCGAAAAAGGCAGCGGCGCCAAGTTACGCCGAAGCAGCGGCCCCAATCCCGCCGGCCCCACAAGAGGCCCGTGCGACACCGGCGCCGCCGCAGAAGAAGAAGATAAAGCGCCCAACAATGGCCGCCAGAGAAGCGCGAAATCGTGGGGAGGCGAACACAGCGCCCGCTCCCGCAGAGGCCCCGAGGACTCCTGTAGGTCTGCGAAAGGCCCAGAAGAAGAAAGAGGCGGCTAAGACAACGAAAGCCGCCCCTAAGAAGAAGAATGTGGCGAGACTTCGCCCTCCGACCACTGCGGCCGTCGCCCTCACATTGGAGACGGGGGCCGTAGCAAAAGGGGCGACCTACGCAAATCTGTTGCGGGAGGCGAGGCTGAGGATCGACCTGGGGGAACTCCAAATCCCCAGGCTGACGATCAGTAAAAGCCAAACCGGCGGGCGCATCCTCACGGTAGCGGGTGAGGGTGCCCAGGAGAAGGCGGACGTACTCGCGGCGCGTTTGCGCGAGGTGATTGAGCCAGATGTGGCGAGGGTCAGTCGCCCGGTGAGGTGCGCAGAGTTGCGGGTCACCGGGCTGGACGACGCGACCGAGGCGGCAGAAGTCGTCGAGGCGGTCGCCAGAGAAGGGAATTGCCCGGCCACCAATATCCGGTCGGGCAAAGTCGTAGTGGGACCCAGAGGTGATAGATCCCTCTGGCTCTATGTCCCCATGGCGGCCGCCAAGAAGCTTGTGGGCTCTGGGCGGTTGCAGGTCGGCTGGGTCGTGGCGAAGGTGGTGCTGCTGGCCGCGAGGCCTAAGCGGTGCTACAGATGCCTCGACACCGGCCACGTGGCGGCGCTGTGTAAGTGCCCGGTTGACCTCAGTCGGAACTGTTTCCGCTGTGGGAAGCCGGGGCACAAGGCGCCCACCTGCGAGTCTGCTCCAAGCTGCCCGGTCTGCGAGGCCGCGGGCAAGGCAAAGGAGCACGTGCTGGGTGGTAGCGGCTGTATTACAGCGAAGCCGCCTCCCAGCACGAAATCGAAGCGAAAGGCTCCGTCCAAAAAGGCCCGGCACAAAAAGCCGGCCACGGTCGCGAGGGTGGTTCTGCCCGCCCCCGCCATGGACGTTGAAGCCTAGACCCGTGGGCGGCGATCGGGGGATCGGCCGCTCACATGTTAGGGTCCCGAGCGTGAAGCTCCCTGGGTGCCCGGGGAGCCCTCGGTGAAGGCAGGCGGCGGCATGGTATCTGGCCGCCGCACCGAAGAGAGCCGGACGCGGCAGCGCTTGTGGGTCGCGGAAGAATGTGATAGTACCCGTGGCCCACAGTATGGCGCAGAAGGTGGCATGGAGGGGTTTTAGTCGGTAAACCTCGGCGCACTCTACACGCGCCGAGGGAGTCCGACATACCCCGCCGCCTTCCCCCGGAGTCGGTGGGGATACGTAACGTATTTCCCCTCCCTAAAAAAAAAAAAAAAAAAAAAAAAAGGTTAGGTTAGGTTGGGGGTCTGCCAGTTCGTCCACGTTCGTGCCCCTGGGCAACGTGTGGGTGCTCCACTCCGCTCCTTACACGGAGTGAGGAGCTCACACGGCTGAAGGCTGGTTCTTTCTTTCTTTTCTTCTCTATCATTTCACCATCTTTTTACATAACACTCTTGTTTTTGTATACTTTGTTTTGATTTTATCTATCTTTTCACCAACTTTATTTCATCTCCTACTGTCTTTCTATTTTCTTTACCTCTTCTATACAACAGTGTGTGTTTGTATTTAATATCTCTGTGAGTGTTTGTGTGATGGATGGACCCTTGGGTCCCTAACCCTAAGCTGGTGACGTCCGGCGATGGGGTGCATGGCGAGCAGGCGGCTACGCACCGAGGATGTGGGGCAGAATCACCCCTAAAACTGATCAATTATGGAAGTAAACAATATGGAAACTAATCCCAGGGTGGGTCCTCTTAGGAGGGAATCCCACACTCTCGCTTCGGCGGGAGATAGCCCCTTGTATACTGGGGGGGCACCAGTTGTTTTGGTGGAGAAGCTGGAGTTTAAGAAGAGTGAAAAAAGGGACCTAGGCAATGTTTTAACGGATAACGAGAGGCAATACGAATTGGATTTGCTAACAGCGAGTGAGGGAGAGGGCGGATCACGGGTGGCGACGCCCGCGTCCGCGAGTAAATTCTACGGAATTTCGGACGGCGAGAGCGACGAAGAGATTATCGCTACTCAGGAAAGTGAAAAGGAGAAGGGAATGGAAGAGAGGAGACGACAATATCGCAAAAGACGCGGTAGTGAAGTCGAAGAAGAGGATTCTGACAAGGATAAGGGCAGGGTCACCCCTAAGGCCAGTAAGCGCGGCAGGGGCAGACCACCCACCACCGGACAATACGTCGGCCTACTTAAAGCCAAGGTCGCTCTACAGAAGGCTCAACGCGCCGACGAACGTAGGGCCATCCAGGCCGATGTAGAGCGCGAAATCTCGGAGATGGCAGAGAAGCTACCACAGCAACGGTCACACCGGCTGTCGGTAGCTTCCAATTACACGGATATGTCGATGTCGGATAGGGAAGAGGAGGTTACTTCGGCTTTCCTGGGCTCCACTATCATCAAGAGCTTAGAGGTCATCCAGAGTGTGGCTAAAAAGTCGAAGAACCTCAGCGGACCTATGGTGAAACACCTCAAGGACTCTACAAAGAGTATCCAGGAGGCGTGTTCGGAATTGCTGAACCGCACGGCCTCTGCCGAAAACAAAGCTCTGGTGGCGGCAAACAAGCGCCTCACCAAAGAGCTCGACGAGATGAGAGACGAGCTTGCAGCAGTGAAACGCGAGCTCGCCAAGGTTCGTCCGCAGGCCCTCTCCGCGGCGCCTGCGTTGGAAGAAATGTTGAACAAGGCGGTGCGGGAGGCGATCTCAATCTCAAGCGCCCGATTAGACGCACGGCTGGAGTGCTTGGAAGCGCGGTTATTACCCGAGCCACGTCTTCGACCACCCCTTGCCATGGACAAGAAGACGGAGGAAGTCCAAGACACTCCTACAGCGGTGTCAAATAGTAAGAAGAGGAACACTGACCCGGAACCTGCGGTCTCGACTCTGTCACCTCCGCTCAACCCAGGCCCGGCTCAGAAGAAGAGGAAAGTGAAAATGACAGCTGCTGCCAAAGAAGCAGCAGCCGCAAGGCGCGACGGTGCCCCATCTTCGGCAGCAACGGGAGGTCCTGGTCAGGAATGGACCGACGTAGTGAAGAGGAAGGGAAAGACGCAAAAGAAGGAAGAGGAAAGGAAAAAGGAGCCTAGAAAGAAGAAGGAAAAGAGGACCAAACTCCGCGCTCCCAAATCGTCGGCCGTGACCATCACACTGCGTCCGGAAGCCGAGAAGCGGGGCGTCTCTTATCCGGACGTCCTCGCGGTGGCCAAACAGCGTCTCGACTGGGCAGCGCTGGACATTCCGGCGGTTAAGTTTAGGGTGGCGGCCACCGGGGCCCGAATGTACGAAATCCCGGGGGCCGGCCGTGACAAGGCCGCGATTCTGGCCGAAAAGTTGAAGGAGGTCATGGAGGAGGGGGATGTCCGTATCTCCGTTCCCCAGAAGTGCGCCGAGCTACGCATTCAGGGCTTGGACGACACTGCCACCGCAGCGGAAGTAGCGCAGGCCATCGCAACACCTGGTGGCTGCGCCGTCGGCGACATAAGGGTCGGCGTAATTAAGAGGGATCGCAAGGGCCGCGGCGCGACTTGGGTCAAATGTCCGGTCGAAGCAGCGAAGAAGGTGACGGCGCCTAACATGAAGGTGTACGTGGGGTGGACCGTGGTGCGCGTGGTGCTCCTATCCACGCGTCCCATGCGCTGCTATAAGTGTCACGAGACCGGACATACCCGAGCGACATGTCCAAACGAGGTCGATCGCGGCGAGCTCTGCTTCCGCTGCGGCCAACCAGACCACTCAGCTGTGCAGTGTCAAAACGCACCTCACTGTGCGTTGTGCGCGGCAAGTGGCAAACCAGCGGAGCATAGTGTCGGCAGCAAGACCTGCGGAAGACCGGCACCAAAAGCGAGCAACTCCAAACGGGGTAAAACGGTCCAGAAGCCTGCCACACCAACTACGGCGGGCCCTGGAAATAGTAGAGAGGCCCCGATGGAAGCCTCATAACGGCTACTCACCGCTTCCTGCAGGGCAACCTGAACCACTGCGCCCAGGCGCAGGATCTTTTGGTTCAGAAGATGGCGCAGTGGTCAGTAGACATCGCGCTCGTTTCGGAGCCGTACCGCGTACTCCCCAGAAGCGACTGGATCGGAGACGCTGACTCCTCGGTTGTTGTGGTTTTTGGCCCCAAATTCGTGCCTCCATCATCAAGGGACACGACTAGGGCCCAAGGGTTTGTTGTCGCCAAAACGGGGGCCCTTACGATAGTGGGGGTCTACTTCTCCCCGAACAGGCCTCTGGTCGACTTCGAGGCCTTCTTGTTGCGGCTGACTCCGATCGTGGGCGATGTGTCAGGTCCTGTAGTCGTCGCCGGGGACTTCAACGCAAAGTCAACACTTTGGGGTTCCCCGGCGACGGATGCAAGAGGTCGCGCAATGGCAAATTGGTTGGCATCGACGGGCCTGGTAGTTGTGAATCGCGGTGCCGTTGGCACCTGCGTCCGACAACGGGGCGAGTCGATCGTTGATTTGACGATGGCAAGCTCCAACTTCGCACGTCGAATCAAAGATTGGCGAGTTATTGAAGACGTAGAGACCCTTTCGGACCACCGGTACATCCGGTTCGATATGACTGCACATCCTACGGAATTAGGTCGCACCATGCCTCCCGGCGGCGGTCCGAGATGGTCCCTTAAAAGGTTGGACAAGGGTCTTCTAGAAGAAGCATCAATTGTCGCGTCCTGTATCCCTCTTCCCTCCGATGACGTGGAGGAGTGCGCAGAGTGGCTAAATGAGGCGTTGCTCAACATCTGCGACGCCTCCATGCCGCGCGCCGGGCCCTTTAAACCTCGGCGCCAAGCTTACTGGTGGCGTCCTGAAATGCGGCAACTGGAACGGGAATGTGCAGTGGCCCGCCGCCGCTTCTCGCGCTGTAGAAGGAGACGCAACAGGGTGCCGCAAGAAGAGACGGAGATGTATGACGCGTACCGCACAGCGCGCCGGGCCCTCCGCGACAGCATCATAGAGGCTAAGGCGGAGGCGTGGAAGGAATGGCTGCAGGCTCTGGATGATGACCCGTGGGGCAAACCCTATAAATGGGTTCGACAAAAACTGCGCCCGGCTGCACCGCCAATCACTCAGTGTCTCCAACCGGAGCTCCGACACAGAGTCGTAAGGACCCTCTTTCCTTCAGGGGGCGAGTGGAGTCCACTCGTGACGGCTCACCGGGAGGAGACACTTGAGATCGGAGATGAAATAATACCGCCTGTAACACCTGCGGAATTGGCGATGGCAGTCCACCGGATGGGATTAAAGAACACGGCGCCTGGCCTGGACGGCATCCCTGGTCGCGTGTGGGTGTTGTCAATGAAGGAGATGGAGTCGCGGGTGCTCACCGTATTGACCAACTGTTTGGTCCAGGGTCGAGTGCCCCGACGATGGAAGACCGGCAAGCTTGTGTTGCTGCGAAAGGCTGGGCGTCCGGAGGACCAACCATCCGCCTACCGCCCCATCGTGTTGCTGGACGAGGTGTGCAAGATACTAGAGCGAGTCCTGGTTGCGCGTCTAGTCAAGCATCTGGAGAACATAGGGCCGAACCTGAGCGAAAATCAGTTCGGGTTTCGATCGGGTAGAGCCACGATAGGGGCGGTCGGTCGGTTGAGGGACATAGTAGAAGAGGAAACGTCCCGAGGTGGGGTAGTGTTGGCAGTGTCACTGGATATCTCCAACGCCTTCAACTCCCTGCCCTGGGCAGTAATAAAGGACGGCTTGAAACATCACGGCGTTCCGAAATACATGCTCAACACCATCAGCAGCTACCTCTCGGACCGCTCCGTGCAGTTCCCCACCCAAGACGGCTGGGAGGAACAGGAGGTGAATCGTGGTGTTCCGCAGGGGTCGGCTCTCGGTCCGACACTGTGGAACGTCGGGTATGACCCGGTGCTTAGAGGCGCAAATCTTCGCGGCGCAGAGGTCATCTGCTACGCTGACGACACTCTGGTCGTCAGTCGTGGCAGGACCTACCGCGAAGTGGCAATTCTGGCGACTGCATCGGTCGCGCATGTTGTTAGTCGGATACGCGCGCTGGGCCTTAATGTCGCTCTCGAGAAGTCCGAGGCCCTATGCTTTCACGGGCCGAGGAACTCGCCGCCGCCGGATTCGGCCGTCGTGGTCAGCGGGACCCGGATAAACGTCGCCCCATCTCTGACGTATCTGGGCCTGGTTTTGGACAGCAGGTGGTCCTTCAAAGATCACTTTCGTCGGCTCACTGAGAAGGTCTCCAAGTCAGCGGGAGGTCTTGCTTCACTCCTTCCGAATCTTGGGGGACCGAGCATCGGGTGTCGGCGTTTGTATATGGGGGTGATCAGGTCGATGGTCATGTACGGCGCGCCGATCTGGGCCGACCGTCTCTCACCCCATAACCGGATGTTGTTGGGAAGATCCCAGAGGGTGATGGCGACGCGAGCAGTGCGCGGGTATCGCACCATCTCTAAGGATGCTGCGTGTCTGCTCGCGGGAAGCCTACCCTGGGACTTGGACGCGCGAGTTCTCGCCGACGTATACTGGCGTTGCGCAACGGTCCGCGCAGAGGGCAGCAACCCACTACCGGACGCCGTACGTCGGTGGAGGAACTCGGCGGAAGAGAGGGCAACGGAGCTGTGGGCAGGGCGGCTTGAAGAGCCAACTGTAAGCGTGGCCCTGGTGACGGCGATTCGCCCCGTGTTTAGGGCGTGGATTAAGCGGAGACACGGCGCATTGTCCTTCCGCCTCACACAGATACTGACCGGGCATGGCTGCTTCGGCCGGTATCTGTGCGAGATAGCAGGAAGTGAGAGTACCGCAGTATGTCACCACTGCGAGGAGGAACGGGACACTGCTGAACACACAGTGTCAGCCTGCCCGGCGTGGACGACGCAACGCGCGGCTCTTACAGCCGCCATCGGAGAGGACACAGCGCTCCCAGCACTCATAAGTGCCATGCTGGAGAGCGAGGAGAAGTGGACGGCGGTCGAGGTGTTCGCAGATGAGGTCGTCTCGGCCAAAGAAGAGGCCGAACGAACGAGGGAGCGAGAGGCGCTTGACCTCCAGAGCGGAAGACGGCCAAGGCGTAGACGTCGGGCCAACCATAATGACCCGTACGTCCCGCCATAAACCGGGAACTCGGGGCGGCGGCTTGAGGAGGCCGTCGCCCATTGCACCGAGTCCTCGAGAGAGTCGTGATGCGCATTGTACTCCTGCGCATAGCGACACCAGAAGTTGGTAGGCCCATGCAAGCCCTTAGGGGCCTCTGTTCGGCCTGAGGGGCGCATAAAAAGCGCTCCCACAGAGACGGGCCTGCAAGTCCTACAACGCAGGCAACCGTCGGCAGAGTCGCGGAAGTCCCACGATGTCCCCGTGGCTCTGCCAACGGCGGTACTGTAGCGGAGTATCGCCGAGTTTTAGTGGGTAGGGCTGCGTCCACTCACCATCTCTTCGGGCGCAGCGAGCCCCACATATCCGCGGGTGGAATCCTCAATCCCCCGCGGAATGCGGCAACAGCATTTCTCGGCGTAAAAAAAAAAAAAAAAAAAAAAAAAAAGGTTAGGTTAGGTTGGGGGCGATACCGGTTCCTCCACGTTGGTGTCCCTGGGCAACGTCTGGGTGCCCCACTTCGTGCCTTTTGCGGGTGAGGTGTCCAGACGGCTGAACGCCGGTCTTTGTCTATCTTTTCACCACCTTTTTATATAGTCTTCTTGAGTTTTTATTTTTCTTTGTTTATTCTGTCTTTCAACACCTTTTCTACGTCTATCTTCACTTATTATTTAATCCTTCTTTACAACAGCGTGTGTTGTGTGAGAATAAGTGTGTGTGTGTTTGCGTGACGGATGGACCCGTGGGTCCCTAACCCTAAACTGGTAGCGTCCGGTGATGGGGTGCATGGCGAGCAGGCGGCTACGCACCGAGGATGTGGGGCAGAATCACCCCCAAATATGATCAATCATGGAATCGAACAACAAGGAAACTATTCCCAGGGTGGGTCCTCTTAGGAGGGAATCCCACACTCTCGCCTCGGCGGGAGATAGCCCCGTGTATACTGGGGGGGCACCAGTTGTTTTGGTGGAAAGGTTGGAGATGACTACAAATGATGACTCAGGCAAGGCTCTAATGAACAACGATAGGCAACTGGAGAGGATGTCTGATTCGGACTGTTCGCAGTCCACGATGAGGACCGCGGCGAGCTCTCGCGCGTCATCGCGCGATGGAGCTATAAAACGAAGGTTTATGAACTCTGGGTCGGGCTCGGATGATGGAGGCTCAGAGAGATCGTATAGATCGGAAAGTCGGAGTAGGAAGTTCGCCCTTGCTAAACGGGGTCGCGGACGCCCACCTACGACCGGGGAGTACGTCGGAAGAGCGGCGGCTAAACGAGAGCTGCTGGACCTGGAGCGCGAAGATCTGCAGCTCCAGGCCGAGAAAGAAGTCGCTGCGGCTCTTCAAAGAGCATTGCGGAGGGACGAGCAAGAAGCCAAGAGACAGGCTGAAAAGGCGACGCTTGATGGCCTCCCGGCCGCCACCAAACTTAAAACGGTTGGCGAGCAGGGCTTGGAGCTCATCAAGATGGTCCGCACAAAAAGCGGAAACATGAAGGGTACATTTATAAAAGCCCTCAGAGAAGGTGAAGCTAAGATAGAGGAGTCGGTTCGCGGTCTTGCCTCGCTCAAGGAGAACACGTTACAGTTAGAGGCTGAAAATATGCGCCTCAAGGAGGAGATTGCTTCGCTACGGGAGAAGGCGAGCCAGGCGCCGCTGGCGCCATCAAAACCGCCTCCCCCAGCAAACAGAACGACAGAATCTGGAGCCCCAGCACATCAAGGCGGCCCAGACATACTCACCGTTGCAGGACTGCGGGCCATGTTCGAAGAGTTCTCTAGCTCTATTATGGAAAGAACCTCGAACATGGTCAACGCTCGGATTGCGTTTGTGGAAGATAGACTGCTGCCCGCTAAGCGGCTCCGCCCGCCACTGGCAGCAGATAAACGAAGGGACGATGCTGTTGGCACCATGGACATCACAGAAGAACGGCCAGTTCCTCCAATGGCTGGTCCTTCCAGAGAGTCTTCAGCTCCGTCGGCCAAATCTTCTGCGGCTGCAACTCCATCTGTGGCTGCACCTGAAAACAAAGAGAAGGTTAAAAAGAAGAAGAAGGCAAATAATGGAAAGGAAAAGGAGAAGCCGGCAGAACAACAGCTGGCGCCAACGGCAGCCGCCGCTCCCGGCCCCTCGTCTACTGAGGAAGGCTGGAATGTGGTGGCACGCAGGAAGGGAAAGGGAAAAGGAAAGCAGGACAGGACAAACACGGACGTGTCCAAGACTCGGCCAAAGGAGGCTTCTAAAAGCTCCCAAAAGCCTAAGGACAAGAAAAGGAGAAGGAGGAACACAGCTCCCGCAACTGCCGCGGTGATAATAACTCTGCAGCATGATGCGGTCGAGCGAGGGATGACGTACAGGGATGTTATCTGCAAGGCCCGTCAAGAGATTGACTTGGCAACCCTGGGTTTGCAAGACGGCGTCCGAGTACGTCAGGCGGCCACTGGAGCGCGAATAATGGAGCTCCCCACCGAAGCGACCAGCGAAATGGCTGACCGATTGGCGGAAAAGCTGCGGGGCGTACTGGCCGGTGCTGCGAGGGTCTCCAGGCCCGTCCGATGCACGGACATTCGTGTGTCTGGTCTTGACGACACGGTTACCAAGGAGGCCGTGCTGGCGGCAATCGTGACTAAGACTGGCTGCTCCCTCGAACACCTAAAGGGAGGGGAAGTGCGTGAGGGTCCAGGTGGAACCGGAACCGTCTGGGTGCAGTGTCCCGTGGCTGCCGCTAACACCTTGGTAGCTGCGGGCCGCTTGCTGGTTGGCTGGAGTTCGGCGCGCGTCCAGCCCTTGGAACGGAGGGCCATGAAATGTTTCCGCTGCCTTGAGATAGGTCACACAGGGCAGCGATGCACATCGGACGTTGACAGGAGTCAGCTGTGCTTCCGGTGCGGTCAAGCCGGGCACAAATCTTCGTTTTGTTCTGCGAAACCTAACTGCGTTGTCTGTTCGGCGGCGGGTAGGAACGCGAATCACACGGCAGGCGGAAAAGGTTGTGCTCCTCCGAAGAAGGGGCGAAATCGAAGGAAACCCAACCTTCAAGCGGCGGGTCGGCCTCAAGCCCGACAAGAAGTAGCAATGGACGTCAACAATGGATCGTAGGCCTATACAGATTCTACAGGCGAATTTGAACCACTGTGCCGGTGCCCAGGATCTGTTCTTCCAGGTTCTGACACAGTGGCAGATAGACGTGGCTGTAGTGGCCGAACCGTACTACGTCCCAACCCGTAACACCTGGGTGGGAGACTTGTCGGGCTCTGTAACCATTCATGGCTGTGACACTGGCCCCTCGCTTCGATTACGGGAGAGAGGCCGTGGATTCGTGGCGGTGGATCGAGGGGAGTACGCTATCTTCGGCGTGTACTTCTCCCCGAACAAAACCCTCGCCCAATTCGAGGAATTCTTGGGTGAATTGCAGGCGGCAGTTTTGAGAGCGGCCCCGAGGCCCGTTCTTGTCGCCGGCGACTTCAACGCCAAACACGCAGCCTGGGGATCGTCAGTGACCGACGCCCGAGGTGATGCAGTGTTGGAGTGGGCTGTTTTGACCAGGCTCTCGCTTTTAAACCGGGGGGATGCACCTACCTGCGTACGGCATCAGGGGAGCTCGATTATCGATCTCTCCTTCGCCAGCCCCTCGGTTGGAGAACTGGTCCGTGACTGGAGAGTGGAAGAGGTAGAGACACTCTCCGATCATCTTTATATTCGGTACAGTGTCTCCCCTTTCAGAGTCACCCCAGCGGAACCGCGTTATACAGCGGATACCCAGGAGTTCCCTCGGTGGACGATGTCCAAACTGGACATGGATGCTCTCAAGGAGGCAGCTGAAGTGGAGGCCTGGACTCCAAGGCCTGAGGATCCCGTTGGCGTGAACGAAGAGGCGCTCTGGTTTCGCAGGGCGCTCACTCGAATTTGTGACGCGGCCATGCCCCGGACGCAGCGCCATCCTCCACGGAGGCAGGTTTACTGGTGGTCGGAGGTAATAGCGGAGCTTCGACATCAATGTGTGAGGGCGCGCCGGCCTTATCAGCGGCACAGACGGAGAAGGTCGCCAGATGACCCGCTGGTGGTGCGTCTTAGGGAGGAATATAGCGCTGCCAAGAGTGCCCTAAGTTTGGCCATAAAAATGGCCAAGGACAGCGCCAGGGAAGAGATGTTGGCGGAGCTAGACCGGGACCCGTGGGGGCGTCCATATCGGATGGTCCGAAAGAAGTTCAGTCGTGGTCCACCGGTTGTGGAAATCCTGCCTCCGGAGCAGCTCCCATTGATTGTGTCTACACTGTTCCCGACCATGGCTGACACTGAAACACTGGTCGATGACAGCGAGCCCTTAGGGCAGGTGACGCCTGTCTCGGAAGTCGAACTTACCGCGGCCATCCTCAGGCTCAGCGAAAGGAGCAAGACGGCCCCGGGCCCGGACGGAATTCCCGGTAGGATCTGGGTTAAGTCTTTGGGTCCACTGAAAGAAAGGCTCCGGGAGCATTTCAGTGCCTGTCTGGCTCAAGGCGATTTCCCGGAATGTTGGAAAGAAGGGAAGCTCGTGCTTCTTCGGAAGGAGGGCCGGCCTATCGACTCTCCATCGGCGTATAGGCCCATCGTCCTTCTGGACGAGGCGGGCAAGCTGTTGGAACGAGTGATTGCGTCAAGAGTTGTTCGTCATCTGGAGCAGGAAGGTCCAAATTTGTCGAATGCTCAATTTGGCTTCCGGGCACAACGGTCGACAATTGACGCAATCCTTGAGGTGAAGGAGTTTACAGAGGAAGGGACTGCAAATGGTGGCGCGGTAATGGCAATGTCTCTGGATATTGCCAACGCATTTAATACGTTGCCCTTCGAATCGACCGAGGAGGGCCTCCGCCACCATCAGATTCCCAAGTATTTGGTGAAAATAATTGGAGGATACTTACGTCGCCGTACCATAGTCTGCATCGGAAGAGATGGAGTAGTGACCCGGTTCTCTACTTGGTGCGGTGTTCCACAGGGGTCTGTTCTTGGTCCGCTCCTGTGGAACATTGGATACGATAGGGTTTTGCGAGTTGCGCTTCTTCGGGGTCTGCGTATCGTATGCTACGCGGACGATACCCTGTTGCTTGCTCGAGGAAAGACGATGGAAGAGGCCATCCGCCTGGTGAAAGTTGGTGCAAACCAAATGGTGGCGCGAATTGAGAGGCAGGGGTTGAGAGTGGCGTTAGAAAAGACGGAGGCTATTCTCTTCCTCGGCCCTCGACAGCGGTCCCCAGCGAACGTGACAGTCCGGATTGGCGACGTGAACGTCCAAATCGGGAAGGAGTTAAAATACTTGGGTCTCCTCCTAGACTCAAGATGGACGTTCACCGAACATTTCCGTCGGCTGGCGCCTAAATTGAAGAAAACAGCTGCGGCCCTAGGTAGCCTCCTGCCCAACATTGGGGGACCAGGGTCCAGCTGCCGGCGGCTATATACAGGGGTCTTAAGATCTATGGCCCTGTATGGCGCCCCTGTATGGGCAGAAGGATTGAGCACCCAAAATAGAGCGCTCCTGCGAGGTCCACAGCGTGCAATGGCGCTGCGCATGATCCGCGGCTACCGCACTGTGGCTGCCGATGCGGCTTTCGCCCTTGCCGGAACCCCGCCGTGGGATATCGAGGCTCGTGGTCTGTCGGAGATTTACTTCCGCACGGCGGAGTACAAGAGAAGAGGGGAACGGGTGTCACCCGAACTGACAGCCCGATGGCGCCGCCAGGCGCGCATAATTACAATGCGCGCATGGGATGACAGACTGGCGTCCCCAACAGCCGGACTCAGAACAGTGGCGGCAATTAGGCCCCACCTGCAAGAATGGTCGGCGCACTGGAGAGGCACTCTCACGTTCCGGGTGGTGCAGGTGTTGACGGGTCATGGGTGTTTTGGCCATTACCTGCACCATACGGCCAGGCGAGAACCAACACCAGTGTGCCACCACTGCAATCACGGAGATGACACTGCGCAGCACACGCTAGAAGATTGCCCTGCTTGGGCGGAGCAACGAGCGGTGCTGTGCGCCAATATTGGATTTGACTTTTCGCTCCCGGCTATTATCACAGCAATAGTCCGGTCGAGCGAGTCCTGGACTGCGATGGCGACCTTCTGTGACGACGTCATATCACAGAAGGAAGCCGCCGAACGGGCGAGAGAGGCGGACGTAGCCGCAGACCCCGTTCGAAGAAGGCGAGGAGGGCGCAGGCGCGCTATACACGAGCGCCAGCTCCCGCCTTAAACAGGACTCGGGCGACGAATCGGGGAATTCGCCGCCCATTGCACGAGTCCCTTCCGGTAGTAGAGCGCCCGGTGCCTCGGGCCGCTCTCCCGAAGTTCATGGCAGATGACATTTTGCCACGCGAATGATTCTGCTGTTGCGCATGCAGATGCCGCTACCTGGGCCGCTGCAGTTATCGCCTCAGGCGGGTCCGGCGGCCCAGCAACAAGCGGAGGAGGAGGCACCGATGGGTTTTAGTGCGGTAACCCCGGGTGCGCTCCTCACCGCGTAGGTTGTGAGGAGCTCACACGGCTGAAGGCTGGCTCTATTTATTTATCTTTTCTTCTCTATCATTTCATCACCTTTTTATGTAACACTCTTGTTTTTGTACCCTTATATTTTGGTTTTCTATCTTTTCACCTACTTTATTTCATCTTTTACTATCTTTCCGTTTTTAGTTAACTCTTCTCTACAATAGTGTGTGTTTGCGTGTATTTGTCAGTGTGTGTTTGATGATGGATGGACCTGTAGGTCCCCAACCCTACGCCGGTGACGTCCGGTTACGGGGTGCATGGCGAGCGGGTGGCTACGCAGTAAGGACGTGGGCCAGAATCTGCCCTTAAACGATCAAACATGGAAGCAAACAATATGGAAACTAATCCCAGGGTGGGTCCTCTTAGGAGGGAATCCCACACTCTCGCTTCGGCGGGAGTTAGCCCCTTGTATACTGGGGGGGCACCAGTTGTTTTGGTGGAGAAGCTGGAGTTGAAGAAGAGTGGAAAAAGTGACCTAGGCAATGTTATAACGGCTAAAGAGATTGACAACTTACGCACGAATACGGATATCGAGAGGCAATATGAATTGGATTTGTTGACAGCGAGTGAGGGAGAGGGCGGATCACGGGTGGCGACGCCCGCGTCCGCTAGTAAATTCTACGGAATTTCGGATGGCGAGAGCGACGAAGAGATTATCGCTACTCAGGAAAGTGAGAAGGAAATGGAAGAGAGGAGGAGACAATATCGCAAGAGACGCGGTAGTGAAGTCGATGAAGAGGATTCCGACAAGGACAAGGGCAGGGTAACCCCGAAGGCCAGTAAGCGCGGCAGGGGCAGACCACCCACCACCGGACAATACGTCGGCCTACTTAAGGCCAAGGTCGCTCTTCAGAAGGCTCAACGCGCCGAAGAACGTAGGTCCATCCAGGCCGATGTAGAGCGCGAAATCTCGGAGATGGCAGAGAAGCTTCCACAGCAACGGTCACACCGGCTGTCGGTAGCTTCCAACTACACGGATATGTCGATGTCGGATAGGGAAGAGGAGGTTACTTCGGCTTTCCTAGGCTCCACTATCATCAAGAGCCTAGAGGTCATCCAGAGTGTGGCTAAAAAGTCGAAGAACCTCAGCGGACCTATGGTGAAACACCTCAAGGACTCTACAAAGAGTATCCAGGAGGCGTGTTCGGAATTGCTGAACCGCACGGCCTCTGTCGAAAATAAAGCTCTGGTGGCGGCAAACAAGCGCCTCACCAAAGAGCTCGATGAAATGAGAGACGAGCTTGCAGCGGTGAAACGCGAGCTCGCCAAGGTGCGTCCGCAGGCCGCCTCCACGGCGCCTGCTTTGGAAGAAATGTTACAGAAGGCGGTGCGGGAGGCGATCTCTATCTCAAGCGCCCAATTAGACGCACGGCTGGAGTGCTTGGAAGCGCGGCTATTACCCGAGCCGCGTCTTCGACCACCCCTTGCCATGGACAAGAAGACGGAGGAAGCCCAAGACACTCCTACAGCGGTGTCGAATAGTAAGAAGAGGAACACTGATCCGGAACCTGCGGTCTCGACTCTGTCACCTCCGCTCAACCCAGGCCCGGCTCAGAAGAAGAGGAAAGTAAAAAAGACTGCTGCTGCCAATGAAGCAGCAGCCGCAAGGCGCGACGGTGCCCCATCTTTGGCAGCAACAGGAGGTCCTGGTCAGGAATGGACCGAGGTAGTGAAGAGGAAAGGAAAGACACAAAAGAAAAAAGAGGAAGGGAAAAAGGAGCCTAGAAAGAAGAGGGAAAAGAGGACCAAACTCCGCGCTCCCAAGTCGTCGGCCGTGACCATCACACTGCGTCCGGAAGCCGAGAAGCGGGGCGTCTCTTATCCGGACGTCCTCGCGGTGGCCAAACAGCGTCTCGACTGGGCAGCGCTGGACATTCCGGCGGTTAAGTTTAGGGTGGCGGCCACCGGGGCCCGAATGTACGAAATCCCGGGCGCCGGCCGTGACAAGGCCGCGATTTTGGCCGAAAAGTTAAAGGAGGTCATGGAGGAGGGGGATGTCCGTATCTCCGTTCCCCAGAAGTGCGCCGAGCTGCGCATTCAGGGCTTGGATGACACTGCCACCGCAGCGGAAGTAGCGCAGGCCATCGCAACACCTGGTGGCTGCGCCGTCGGTGACATAAGGGTCGGCGTAATTAAGAGGGATCGCAAGGGCCGCGGCGCGACTTGGGTCAAGTGTCCGGTCGAAGCAGCGAAGAAGGTGACGGCGCCCAACATGAAGGTGTACGTGGGGTGGACCGTGGTGCGCGTGGTGCTCCTATCCACGCGTCCCATGCGCTGCTATAAGTGTCACGAGACCGGACACACCCGAGCGACATGTCCAAACGAGGTCGATCGCGGCGAGCTCTGCTTCCGCTGCGGCCAACCAGACCACTCAGCTGCGCAGTGTCAAAACGCACCTCACTGTGCGTTGTGCGCAGCAAGTGGCAAACCAGCGGAGCACAGTGTCGGCAGCAAGACCTGCGGAAGACCGGCACCAAAAGAGAGCAACTCCAAACGGGGTAAAACGGTCCAGAAGTCTGCCACACCAACTACGGCGGGCCCTGGAACTAGTAGAGAGGCCCCGATGGAAGCCTCATAACGGCTACTCACCGCTTCCTGCAGGGCAACCTGAACCACTGCGCCCAGGCGCAGGATCTTTTGGTTCAGAAGATGGCGCAGTGGTCAGTAGACATCGCGCTCGTGTCGGAGCCGTACCGCGTACTCCCCAGAAACGACTGGATCGGAGACGCTGACTCCTCGGTTGTTGTGGTTTTTGGCCCCAAATTCGTGCCTCCATCATCAAGGGACACGACCAGGGCCCAAGGGTTTGTTGTTGCTAAAACGGGGACCCTTACGATAGTTGGGGTCTACTTCTCCCCGAACAGGCCTCTGGTCGACTTCGAGGCCTTCTTGTTGCGGCTGACTCCGTACGTGGGCGATGTGTCAGGTCCTGTAGTCGTCGCCGGGGACTTCAACGCAAAGTCAACACTTTGGGGTTGCCCGGCGACGGATGCAAGAGGTCGCGCAATGGCAAATTGGTTGGCATCGACGGGCCTAGTAGTGGTGAATCGCGGTGCCGTTGGCACCTGCGTCCGACAACAGGGCGAGTCGATCATTGATTTGACGCTGGCAAGCTCCAATTTCGCACGTCGAATCAATGATTGGCGAGTCATTGAAGACGTGGAGACCCTCTCGGACCACCGATACATCCGGTTCGACGTGACTGCACATGCGACGGAATTAGGTCGCACCATGCCTCCCGGCGGCGGTCCGAGATGGTCCCTAAAAAGGCTGGACAAGGGTCTTCTAGAAGAGGCAGCAATTGTCGCGTCCTGTGCCCCTCTTCCCTCCGATGACGTAGAGGAGTGCGCGGATTGGCTTAATGAGGCGTTGCTCAACATCTGCGACGCCTCCATGCCACGCGCCGGGCCCTTTAAACCTCGGCGCCAAGCATACTGGTGGCGTCCTGAAATGCGGCAGCTGGAACGGGAATGTGCAGTGGCCCGCCGCCGCTTCTCGCACTGTAGAAGGAGACGCAACAGGGTGCCGCAAGAAGAGACGGAGGTTTATGACGCGTACCGCACAGCGCGCCAGGCCCTCCGCGACAGCATCATAGAGGCTAAGGCGGAGGCGTGGAAGGAATGGCTGCAGGCTCTGGATGATGACCCGTGGGGCAAACCCTATAAATGGGTTCGACAAAAATTGCGCCCGGCTGCACCGCCAATCACTCAGTGTCTCCAACCGGAGCTCCGACACAGAGTCGTCAGGACCCTCTTTCCTTCAGGGGGCGAGTGGAGTCCACTCGTGACGGCTCACCGGGAGGAGACACTTGAGATCGGAGAGGAAATAATACCGCCTGTTACACCTGCGGAATTGGCGATGGCAGTCCACCGGATGGGACTTAAGAACACGGCGCCTGGCCTGGACGGCATCCCTGGTCGCGTCTGGGTGTTGTCAATGAAGGAGATGGAGTCGCGGGTGCTCACCGTATTGACCAACTGTTTGGTCCAGGGTCGAGTGCCCCGACGATGGAAGACCGGCAAGCTGGTATTGTTGCGAAAGGCTGGGCGTCCGGAGGACCAACCGTCCGCTTACCGCCCCATCGTGTTGCTGGACGAAGTGTGCAAGATCCTCGAACGAATCCTGGTTGCGCGTCTCGTCAAGCACCTGGAGAGCGTGGGACCAAACCTGAGCGAAAACCAGTTTGGGTTTCGTTCGAGCAGATCTACGATAGGGGCGGTCGCTCGGCTGAGGGACATGGTGGAAGATGAGACGTCCCGGGGTGGGGTAGTGTTGGCAGTGTCACTGGATATCTCCAACGCCTTCAACTCCCTGCCCTGGGCAGTCATAAAGGACGGCTTAAAACATCACGGCGTTCCGAGATACATGCTCAACACCATCAGCAGCTACCTCTCGGAACGCTCCGTGCAGTTCCCCACCCAAGATGGCTGGGAGGAACAGGAGGTGAATCGTGGTGTTCCGCAGGGGTCGGCTCTCGGTCCGACACTGTGGAACGTCGGGTATGACCCGGTGCTTCGAGGCGCAAATCTTCGCGGCGCAGAGGTCATCTGCTACGCTGACGACACTCTGGTCGTCAGTCGTGGCAGGACCTACCGCGAAGTGGCAATTCTGGCGACTGCATCGGTCGCACATGTTGTTAGTCGGATACGCGCGCTGGGCCTCAATGTCGCTCTCGAGAAGTCCGAGGCCCTATGCTTTCACGGGCCGAGGAACTCGCCGCCGCCGGATTTGGCCGTCGTGGTCAGCGGGACCCGGATAAACGTCGCTCCATCTCTGACGTATCTGGGCCTAGTTTTGGACAGCAGGTGGTCCTTCAAAGATCACTTTCGTCGGCTCACTGAAAAGGTCTCCAAGTCTGCGGGAGGTCTTGCTTCGCTCCTTCCGAATCTTGGGGGACCGAGCATCGGGTGTCGGCGTTTGTATATGGGGGTGATCAGGTCGATGGTCATGTATGGCGCGCCGATCTGGGCCGACTGTCTCTCACCCCATAACCGGATGTTGTTGGGAAGATCCCAGAGGGTGATGGCGACGCGAGCAGTGCGCGGGTATCGCACCATCTCTAAGGATGCTGCGTGTCTGCTCGCGGGAAGCCTACCCTGGGACTTGGACGCGCGAGTTCTCGCCGACGTATACTGGCGCTGCGCAACGGTCCGCGCAGAGGGCAGCAACCCACTACCGGACGCCGTACGTCGGTGGAGGAACTCGGCGGAAGAGAGGGCAACGGAGCTGTGGGCAGGGCGGCTTGAAGAGCCAATCGTAAGCGTGGCCCTGGTAACGGCGATCCGCCCCGTGTTCAGGGAATGGATTAAGCGGAGGCACGGCGCATTGTCCTTCCGCCTCACACAGATACTGACCGGGCATGGCTGCTTCGGCCGGTATCTGTGCGAGATAGCAGGAAGTGAGAATACCGCAGTATGTCACCACTGCGAGGAGGAACGGGACACTGCTGAACACACAGTGTCAGCCTGCCCGGCGTGGACGACGCAACGCGCGGCACTTACAGCCGCCATCGGAGAGGACACAGCGCTCCCAGCACTCGTAAGTGCCATGCTGGAGAGCGAGGATAAGTGGAGGGCGGTCGAGGTGTTCGCCGATGAGGTCGTCTCGGCCAAAGAAGAGGCCGAACGAATGAGGGAGCGAGAGGCGCTCGACCTCGAGAGCGGAAGACGGCCAAGGCGTAGACGTCGGGCCAATTATAATGACCCGTACGTCCCGCCATAAACCGGGAACTCGGGGCGGCGGCTTGAGGAGGCCGTCGCCCATTGCACCGAGTCCTCGAGAGAGTCGTGATGCGCATTGTACTCCTGCGCATCGCGACACCAGCAGTCGGTAGGCCCATGCAAGCCCTTAGGGGCCTCTGTTCGGCCTGAGGGGCGCATAAAAAGCGCCCCCACAGAGACGGGCCTGCAAGTCCCACAACGCAGGCAACCGTCGGCAGAGTCGCGGAAGTCCCACGATGTCCCCGTGGCTCTGCCAACGGCGGTACTGTAGCGGAGTATCGCCGAGTTTTAGTGGGTAGGGCTGCGTCCATTCTCCATCTCTTCGGGCGCAGCGAGCCCCACATATCCGCGGGTGGAATCCTCAATCCCCCGCGGAATGCGGCAACAGCATTTCTCGGCGTTAAAAAAAAAAAAAAAAAAAAAAAAAAAAAAGGTTAGGTTAGGTTGGGGGTCTGCCAGTTCGTCCACGTTCGTGCCCCTGGGCAACGTGTGGGTGCTCCACTCCGCTCTTTACACGGGGTGAGGAGCTCACACGGCTGAAGGCTGGTTCTTTCTTTTCTTCTCTATCATTTCACCATCTTTTTACATAACACTCTTGTTTTTGAAATATTTTATTTGGTTTTGCTGTCTTTTCAACACCTTTATTTTCATCTCCTACTGTCTTTCATTTTTATTTACCTCTTCTCTACTGTATTGTGTGTTTGTCTGAATATTTCTGTGAGTGTTTGCGTGATGGATGGACCCGAGGGTCCCTAACCCTAAGCTGGTGACGTCCGGCGATGGGGTGCATGGCGAGCAGGTGGCTACGCACCGAGGATGTGGGGCAGAATCACCCCGTAAAATGATCAACTATGGAAGAAACGCATGTGAAAAAATCTCCCAGGGTGGGTCCTGGCGGCGACGCCGGGGAATCCCACACTCCCGCTTCGGCGGGGGGTCGGGCCAAGTATACTGGGGGCCCTCAACATGCTGTGGAGGAGAAGGTGGTCGCAGTGGCGACGGGAGGAGAGAGAGAAGGAGAGAGGACAGAAAAACACAACGACCTAAGGCTTGAAAGGATACCGATAGTGCAAGTGGAAAGGATTGTTGGTCTGGAAGACGGTTCGCGGGCGGCAACTCCCGTAACCATAGGAAGCAAGTTCTTCGACCTTGAAGGAGGAACTTCGGAAGATTATGAGAGCGGCACCGACACCGCCCTCTCATATAATCGAGACGAAGCAGAAAAGGAAAAGAGTAGACAGAAGTACCGCAAGAGGCGCGTGAGTGAATTAGAAGAAGATACAGATTCTGAGAAAGGAAAGAGAGTGGCTACCCCGAACAGCTCCAAACGTGGGAGAGGCAGGCCACCAACTACCGGAATGTACGCGGGCTTGGCCAAGGCCAAGAAAGACTACCTCGACATCCAGCGGGAGTCCATCAGGCTCGAGGCCGAACGCCAATTCCTGGAAGAGACAAAGAGGCTCCAACAGACACGCTCCCAACGTCTATCGGAGTCCTCAAATTTATCGGACGCGACAATGTTGGAGGAAGACGTGGTCACGACGGCGAAGCTAGGCTCCCAAATCACAGAGAGCCTGGACTCGATCGTCAGAGTGGCCAAAACGTCAAAGAATTTGAGCGGACCGTATGTAAAGGCCCTTAAAGATGCGGTATCCGTCGTTAGGGAGTCATGTGCGGCCCTTCTCGGGCGATCGACATCCGAGGAAACAAGAGCCCTTCAGCTGGCAAATGCCCGCCTCTCTAGGGAGCTCGCGGAGATGAAGGAAGAGCTCGCGACAGTCAGACGCGAGCTTCAAAACGTAAGACCACAGACTGCCCCTACGGCCCCCTCGCTCAATGTAGAAGAAATGTTGGAGCGGGCGGTCCGAGAGGCGGTCTCATTGTCCAGCGCACGGCTCGACGCTCGGCTAGAGTCGTTGGAGGCCCGGCTTCTTCCAGAGCCGCGGATGCGTCCTCCACTCGCGTCGGATAGGACCGAGACAGCCCAAGGCATACAAGTACCGGCGCTGAGGGCCACAATGAAGAAGACACCGGAACCAGAAGTAGCGGTATCTACTTTGTCGCCCCCACTCAACCCAGGGCCGGCTAAGAAAGGAAAGAAGGCGAAAAAGTCTGCAGCCGCCGTAGAAGCAGCTGCCGCAAGGCGCGATGCCGTGGACACTCCAACAGCCCCGAGACCATCAGAAGAGTGGGTTCAGGTGGTAAAGAAGAAAGGCAAGGGACAGAGAAAGGAAGAGAGAAATGACAAAATAGTTTCTAAAGGAAAGAAGAAAAAGAATAGAAAGAGTGGTAGCTTGCGGGCCCCTAAATCAGCAGCCGTAGTGATTACGCTGCAGCCGGGCGCGGCAGACCGTGGCGTCTCGTATAAAGACGTCATGGAGAAGGCCAAGCGCAGTATAGACATTACGGCTTTGGAAATTCCGGCCGTCAAAAGTAAGACAGCCGTGACCGGGGCTCGCTTGCTTGAAGTATCGGGAGAGGCGTGCAAAGAGAAGGCGGATGCCCTCGCTGAAAAACTAAAAGAGGTCCTAGGGGAGGATGCCCGAGTATCCAGACCACAAAAGTGCGTCGAACTGCGCGTCTCTGGGCTTGACGACACGGCCACCGCGACCGAAATCGCGGAAGCCATCGCCAGGCCTGGCAACTGCGCAGTTGCTGATATAAAAGTTGGCGAAATCCGGTTCGATAGGAGAGGACGCGGAGCAGCTTGGGCAAAATGCCCGGTCGACGCGGCCAAGAGAGTGACGGCACCGAACACCAAGGTGTACGTCGGGTGGACGGTGGCGCGCGTGACGTTGTTGTCCGCTCGCCGAATACGCTGCTATCAGTGCCACGAAGAGGGACACGCCCGGGCAACATGCCCCCGCGAGACAGATCGCAGCGGACTCTGCTTCCGCTGCGGCCAACCGGGTCACCCTGCTGCGCAGTGTGAAAACGCACCACATTGTGCGTTGTGCGCAGAGAAGGGTAAGCCGGCAGACCACAGCGTAGGCAGTAAGGTCTGTGGCAAGCCAGCACCGAAAGAGGCAGGCTCTAAAAAGAGCCGAGCGCCACAGAAGCCCGCCATACCAACGACGACGGCTTCTGAAGCTGGAGTGGCCCCGATGGAAGCCGCATAACGGCGTCCCTTCGCTTTCTGCAGGGCAATTTGAACCACTGCGCTCGGGCGCAGGATCTCCTGGATCAAGCTATAGCGCAGTGGTCAATCGACGTTGTCGTAGTGTCGGAGCCATACCGAGTCCCACAAAGAAGTGACTGGGTGGGAGACGTGGACTCCACGGCCGCGTTGTTTTTCGGCCCCAAAGTCGTGCCTCCATCTTCGGCAAACACGACTCAAGGCCTTGGTTTTGTTGCAGTCAACCTGGGGGCCCTCACCGTGGTGGGGGTTTATTTCTCCCCGAATAAGCCTCTGGCCGACTTTGAGGCCTTTCTGACGCGGCTGACCGTTCCTGTCAGCGGAGCGTCCGGTATTGCGATTGTCGCCGGGGATTTCAATGCGAAATCAACGTTGTGGGGTTCTCCGGCGACGGACGCTAGAGGTCGCGCGGTCGAGGACTGGTTGGCGTCCACCAATCTCGTCGTCGTTAACCGTGGTTCGGTGGGCACTTGTGTGCGTCGACAGGGCGAGTCCATCGTGGACCTGACCCTCGTCAGCTCGGCTGCTGCTGGTCGTGTCACAAACTGGCGGGTGGAAGAGGAGACCGAGATCCTCTCCGATCATAGACTCATCCGTTTCGACGTATCTACTCGCATGTCGGAACTGGGCCGCACAACATCATCTGGCGGCGGCCCAAAATGGTCTTTGAAACGGTTGGATCGAGATCTTCTGGAGGAAGCGGCAGTTGTTGCATCATGGGCACAGCTCCCGTCAGAGGACCCCACGGAGTGCGCGGAATGGTTGGATGAGGCAATGCGCAGCGTCTGCGACGCCTCTATGCCGCGGGCGGGACCGTTCAAACCGCGGCGCCAAACGTACTGGTGGCGCCCGGAGCTAAAACAACTTCAGCGAGATTGTACGGCGGTCCGTCGCCGTTACAAGAGGTATCGCAGACGACGCAACAGAGTCCAGCAGGAGGAAGACACCCTGTATGACGCGTACCATCTGGCGTGCCGTGCGCTCCGTGACGCCATATTACAGGCCAAAACGGAGGCGTGGCATGAGTGGCTGAATACGCTCGAAGACGACCCGTGGGGCAAGCCGTACAAGTGGGTGCGACAGAAGCTGCGCCCGGCCGCCCCGCCACTAACGCAGAATCTCCAACCGGACCTTCGCAACAGGGTTCTCTCGGCCCTATTTCCATCCGGGGCCGAGCCGAGTCCATCTTCAGTGACTCACCGGGAAGAGATCTCTGCAGTGGAAGAAGAGATACCGCCCGTTACGTCAGCGGAATTGGCGGTGGCGGTCCACAAGATGGGCCTCAAAAATACGGCACCCGGACTCGACGGCATACCGGGACGCGCCTGGATTCTCGCGATGAAGGAGATGGAGCCGCGTGTGCTCGCCGTTTTGACCAACTGTTTGGTCCAGGGTCGAATACCGCGGCGATGGAAGACGGGAAAGCTGGTGCTGCTCCGTAAAGCTGGTCGTCCGGAGGACCAGCCGTCAGCTTACCGCCCTATTGTGCTTCTGGATGAGGTCTGCAAGATGCTAGAGAGAGTTCTTGCGGCGCGTCTCGTCCAACATCTAGAGCGCGTCGGGCCAAACCTGAGCGATAACCAGTACGGGTTTCGCTCAGGTCGAGACACAATAGGAGCGGTCGCGCGACTGCGGGACATAGTTGAGGATGAGGTGTCCCGGGGTGGGGTAGTTCTGGCTGTGTCGCTGGACATTTCCAACGCCTTTAACTCCCTGCCCTGGGCAACCATTAAAGAGGGGCTGATACGGCATGGCGTTCCTGGATACCTCCGAAACGTCATTGGGGATTACCTATCGGACCGTCACGTGCAATATCCTACCCAGGGCGGCTGGGAGGAGAGAGAAGTGGTATGCGGTGTTCCACAGGGGTCGGCTCTCGGTCCGACCCTGTGGAACATCGGTTACAATTCTGTGCTTACCGGTGCTAATCTTCCCGGAGTTGAAGTGGTGTGTTACGCGGATGACACCCTCGTCGTCAGTCGCGGCAGGACCCACCGGGATGCACTGGTCCTCGCAACGGCAGCGGTTGCACATGTCGTCCGGCGTATTCGCGCGCTGGGCCTAGCGGTGGCTTTAGAAAAGTCCGAGGCCCTCTTCTTCCACGGGCCGAGGAAATCTCCGCCGCCTGGGCTAGCTGTGGTGGTGGGCGGGACTAGGATCAACGTCTTACCATCTATGACGTACCTGGGTCTCGTCCTCGACGGCAGGTGGACCTTCCGGGACCATTTCCGCCGTCTCTCGTTGAAGGTGATGAAGTCGGCTGGAGCTCTGGCCTCGCTGCTTCCAAACCTGGGGGGCCCAAGCCTCAGCTGCCGGAGACTGTACATGGGCGTCGTACGCTCCATGGTCATGTACGGCGCCCCAATATGGGCCGACCAACTGCTGCCCCAAAATCGGCTGGTGATTGGCAGACTCCAGAGAGTGATGGCTACGCGAGCAGTGCGTGGCTACCGCACGATCTCCAAAGATGCGGCCTGCCTGCTCGCGGGAAGCGTCCCCTGGGACATAGACGCCCAGTCTCTCGCCGGCGTGTACTGGCGCTGCGCTGCGGTTCGCGCGGAGGGCGGCAACCCTCTTCCAGACGTTGTCCGCCGGTGGAGAGACTCAGCCCGAGAGAGGGCGATAGAAATGTGGGAGGAGCGGCTGCAGGAGCCGCAAGTCAGTGTGGACCTGGTGCTGGCCATCCGCCCAGTGCTGAGGGAGTGGATTAGTAGGAAGTCGAGCGCCCTCTCATTCCGCCTCACACAGGTGCTGACCGGGCACGGGTGCTTCGGTCGGTACCTGTGCGAGATCGCCGGGAGAGAGGAGACAACACGCTGCCACCACTGTGACGCGGATAGGGACACGGCCGAACACACTGTTTCGGTCTGTCCCTCTTGGATTAGACAACGGGCGGCCCTCACGGCCGCCATTGGATTAGACCTCTCGCTGCCAGTATTGGTGTCCTCCATGCTGAGCGGCGAGCAAGAGTGGAAGGCGGTGGAAGACTTCGTAGAAGAGGTAGTCTCCGCGAAGGAGGAGGCCGAGCGTATCAGAGAGAGGGAGACGCTCGACCTCCGACGAAGAAGTCGGCCCAGGCAACGTAGAGTCAACAATGACAACGTTCCGCCTTAACCGGGGAGCTCGGGGCGGCGGTATGGGGATACCGCTGCCCATTGCACCGAGCCTCCGAGTGGGTCGTGATGCGCATCATGCACCTGCGCATCGCGACACCAGTGCAGAGGGATGGCCTAAGCAAGCCCCCCAAGTGGGGCCTCTGTTCGGCCTGGGGGGCAAGTAAACGCCCCCACAGAGACGGGTCTGCTCCACACTGGCAGACGTCCGCTAATGGAGTCGCGGTTGGTCTGTCGTTCCCGCGGCTCCGCAACAGCGGGGTGAATGGCGCATCGTTGGGTTTTAGTGTAGTAAACCCGGGTGCGGTCCTTTACCCCGTGCCCGGGGAGTCTCACATATCCCGGTGGCCCGTCCCCAGCGTCATCGGGAATCTATAAAAGATTTCCCAACGTTAAAAAAAAAAAAAAAAAAAAAAAAAAAGGTTAGGTTAGGTTGGGGGTCTGCCAGTTCGTCCACGTTCGTGCCCCTGGGCAACGTGTGGGTGCTCCACTCCGCTCTTTACACGGGGTGAGGAGCTCACACGGCTGAAGACTGGCTCTGTCTATCTTTTCTCTTCTATTCTTTCACCACCTTTTTATTTAAAACTCTTGTTTTTGTTCAGTTATATTTTGGTTTTCTATCTTTTCACCCACTTTATTTCATCTTCTACTATCTTTCCATTTTCGTTAACTCTTCTTTACAACAGTGTGTGTTTGTATTGTATTTTTCTGTGAGTGTTTGCGTGATGGATGGACCCGAGGGTCCCTAACCCTAAGCTGGTGACGTCCGGCGATGGGGTGCATGGCGAGCAGGCGGCTACGCACCGAGGATGTGGGGCAGAATCACCCCTAAAATTGATCAACCATGGAAGGAAGCAATGTGAAAAAATCTCCCAGGGTGGGTCCCGGCGGCGACGCCGGGGAATCCCACACTCCCGCTTCGGCGGGGGGTCGGGCCAGGTATACTGGGGGCCCTACACATGCTGTTGAGGAGAAGGAGGTCGCGGTGGCGACGGAAGGAGAGAGAGAAGGAGAAAGGACAGATAAACACGACAACATAAGGCTTGAAAGGATACCGATAGTGCAAGTAGAAAGGATTGTTGGTTTGGAGGGCGGTTCGCGGGCGGCAACTCCCGTAACCGTAGGAAGCAAGTTCTTCGACTTTGAAGGAGGAACTTCGGACGATTATGAGAGCGGCACCGACACCGCCGTCTCACATAATTATGAAGAAGAGGAGAAAGAAAAGAATAGGCAGAAGTACCGCAAGAGGCGAGTGAGTGAGTTAGAGGAAGAGACAGACTCCGAGAAAGGAAAGAGAGTGGCTACCCCGAACAGCTCCAAACGGGGGAGGGGCAGGCCACCAACTACCGGTATGTACGCGGGCTTGGCCAAGGCCAAGAAGGACTACCTAGACATCCAACGGGAGTCCATCAGGGTCGAGGCCGAGCGCCAATTCCTGGAAGAGACTAAGAGGCTCCAACAGACACGCTCTCAACGTCTGTCGGAGTCCTCAAATTTATCGGACGCGACAATGCTGGAGGAAGACGTGGTCACGACGGCGAAACTGGGCTCCCAAATCACAGAGGGCCTGGACTCGATCATCAGAGTGGCCAAAACGTCGAAGAATTTGAGTGGACCGTATGTAAAGGCCCTTAAAGATGCGGTATCCGTCATTAGGGAGTCATGTGCGGCCCTTCTTGGGCGATCGACATCGGAGGAGACAAGAGCCCTACAGCTGGCAAACACTCGCCTCTCTAGGGAGCTCGCGGAGTTGAAGGATGAGCTCACGAATGTTAAGCGTGAGCTCGTATATTTGAAACCACAGACTGCCCCTACGGCCCCCTCGCTCAATGTAGAAGAAATGTTGGAGCGGGCGGTCCGGGAGGCGGTCTCACTATCCAGCGCACGGCTCGACGCCCGGCTAGAGTCGTTGGAGGCCCGGCTTCTTCCAGAGCCGCGGATACGTCCTCCACTCGCGTCGGATAGGAACGAGACAGCCCAAAGCGTACAAATACCGGCGCCGAGGGCCACAAAGAAGAAGACACCGGAACCGGAAGTAGCGGTATCTACTTTGTCGCCCCCACTCAACCCTGGGCCGGCTAAGAAGAAAGGAAAGGCGAAAAAGTCTGCGGCTGCCGTAGAAGCCGCTGCCGCAAGGCGCGACGCGGCAGATGCTCCACCGGCGGCGAGACCATCTCCCACAGAAGAATGGGCACAGGTGGTAAAGAGAAAAGGCAAGACACAGAGGAAGGAAGAAAGGAAAGACGGAACAGTGTCCAAGGGGAAGGGAAAAAAGAAAAGGAAGAGTGGAAGCTTGCGAGCCCCAAAGTCAGCAGCCGTTGTGATTACGCTGCAACCTGGCGCAGTAGACCGTGGCGTCTCGTATAAAGACGTCATGGAAAGGGCTAAGCGCAGCATTGATATAACGGCTCTGGAGATTCCGGCCGTCAAAAGTAAGACGGCCGTGACCGGGGCTCGCTTGCTCGAGGTTTCGGGAATGGCCTGTAAAGATAAGGCGGATGCTCTAGCTGCAAAGTTAAAGGAGGTCCTAGGGGAAGATGCCCGAGTATCCAGACCCCAGAAGTGTGTCGAACTGCGCATATTCGGATTGGACGACACGGCCACCGCGGCCGAAATCGCGGAAGCCATCGCCAGGCCTGGCAATTGTACAACGGATGACATAAAAGTTGGCGAAATCCGGCGTGATAGGAGAGGTCGCGGCGCGGCATGGGTAAAATGCCCGGTCGATGCAGCCAAGAGGGTGACGGCACCGAACACCAAGGTGTACGTCGGGTGGACCGTGGTGCGCGTGACGCTCTTATCCGCGCGCCGAATACGGTGCTACCAATGTCACGAGGAGGGGCACGCTCGGGCAACATGCCCCCGCGAGACAGATCGCAGCGGACTCTGCTTCCGCTGCGGCCAACCAGGTCACCCTGCTGCGCAGTGTGAAAACGCACCACATTGTGCGTTGTGCGCAGAGAAAGGTAAGCCGGCAGACCACAGCGTAGGCAGTAAGGTCTGTGGCAAGCCAGCGCCGAAGGAGGGAGTCTCTAAAAAGAGCCAAAAGCCACAGAAGCCCGCCTTACCAACGACGGAGGCTTCGGAAGCAGGAGTGGCCCCGATGGAAGCCGCATAACGGCGTCCCTTCGCTTTCTGCAGGGCAATTTGAACCACTGCGCTCGGGCGCAGGATCTCCTGGATCAAGCTGTAGCGCAGTGGTCAATCGACGTCGTTGTGGTCTCTGAGCCGTACCGCGTCCCGCAAAAGAATGACTGGGTGGGAGATGTGAGCGCAGCGGTCGCGCTGGTTTTTGGTCCCAAAGTCGTGCCACCGTCCTTGGCAAATACGACCATAGGCCCTGGTTTTGTTGCAGTCAGCCTGGGGGCCCTCACCGTGGTGGGGGTTTATTTCTCCCCTAATAAGCCTTTGGCCGACTTTGAGGCCTTTCTGACGCAGCTCACCGCACCCGTGGGCGGAGCGTCCGGTATTGTGATTGTCGCCGGAGACTTCAACGCAAAATCAACGTTGTGGGGCTCTCCGGCGACAGACGCTAGAGGTCGCGCGGTCGAGGACTGGTTGGCGTCCACCGATCTCGTCGTCGCTAACCGTGGTTCGGTAGGCACTTGTGTGCGTCGACAGGGCGAGTCCCCCGAGTCGAAACCGCGGCGCCAAACGTACTGGTGGCGCCCGGAGCTGAAACAACTACAGCGAGATTGCACGGCGGTCCGTCGCCGTTACAAGAGGTATCGCCGACGACGCAACAGAGTCCAGCAGGAGGAAGACGCCCTGTACGACGCGTACCGTCTGGCGTGCTGCGCGCTCCGTGACGCCATATTACAGGCTAAAACGGAAGCGTGGCAGGAGTGGCTGAATACGCTCGAAGACGATCCGTGGGGCAAGCCGTACAAGTGGGTGCGACAGAAGCTGCGCCCGGCCGCCCCGCCACTAACGCAGAATCTCCAACCGGACCTTCGCAACAGAGTCCTCTCGGCCCTATTTCCATCCGGGGCCGAGCCGAGTCCATCTTCAGTGACTCACCGGGAAGAGATCTCTGCAGTGGAAGAGGAGATACCGCCCGTCTCATCGGCGG
Source organism: Celastrina argiolus (assembly GCA_905187575.2). Classification (NCBI taxonomy): domain Eukaryota; kingdom Metazoa; phylum Arthropoda; class Insecta; order Lepidoptera; family Lycaenidae; genus Celastrina; species Celastrina argiolus. Next base: position 89,557 of record LR994581.1, on the reverse strand, counting down.
AATTGGCGGTGGCGGTCCACAAAATGGGCCTCAAGAATACGGCACCTGGACTCGACGGCATACCGGGACGCGCCTGGTCTCTCGCGATGAAGGAGATGGAGCCGCGGGTACTCACCGCTTTGACCAACTGTTTGGTCCAGGGTCGAGTGCCGCGGCGCTGGAAGATGGGAAAATTGGTGCTGCTTCGGAAAGCCGGTCGCCCGGAGGACCAGCCGTCGGCGTACCGCCCCATTGTGCTCCTTGATGAAATTTGTAAGATTTTGGAGAGAGTTCTTGTGGCGCGTCTCGTCCGGCATCTAGAGAGCGTCGGGCCGAACCTGAGCGAGAACCAATACGGGTTTCGCTCAGGCCGAGACACAATGGGAGCGGTCGCTCGACTGCGGGACACTGTAGAGGACGAATTGTCCCGGGGCGGGGTAGTACTGGCTGTATCGCTGGATATTTCCAACGCCTTTAACTCCCTCCCCTGGTCAACTATTAAAGAGGGCCTAATACGACACGGCGTTCCGAGATACCTTCGCAACATCATCAGCGACTATCTCTCGGAACGCTTTGTGAAATATCCTACCCAAGACGGCTGGGAGGAGAGAGAAGTGGTCTGCGGTGTTCCACAGGGGTCGGCTGACGACGACGACCCTCTTCCTGACGTTGTCCGCCGGTGGAGAGACTCTGCCCGAGAGAGGGCGGTCGAATTGTGGGAGGAGCGGCTGCAGGAGCCGCAAGTCAGTGTGGACCTGGTGCTGGCCATCCGCCCAGTGCTGAGGGAGTGGCTTAACAGGAAGACGGGCGCCCTCTCATTCCGCCTCACACAGGTGCTGACAGGGCACGGGTGCTTCGGTCGGTACCTGTGCGAGATCGCCGGGAGAGAGGAGACAACACGCTGCCACCACTGTGACGCGGACAGGGACACGGCCGAACACACTGTTTCGGTCTGTCCCTCTTGGATTAGACAACGGGCGGCCCTCACGGCCGCCATTGGATTTGACCTCTCGCTGCCAGTATTGGTGTCCTCCATGCTGAGCGGCGAGCAAGAGTGGAAGGCGGTGGAAGACTTCGTCGAGGAAGTAGTCTCCGCAAAGGAGGAGGCCGAGCGTATTAGAGAGAGGGAGACGCTCGACCCCCGACGAAGAAGTCGGCCCAGGCGACGAAGAGTCATTAATGACAACGTTCCGCCTTAGCCGGGGAGCTCGGGGCGGCGGTATGGGGATACCGTTGCCCATTGCACCGAGCCTCCGAGTGGGTCGTGATGCGCACCATGCACCTGCGCATCGCGACACCAGTGTAGAGGGATGGCCTAAGCAAGCCCCCCAAGTGGGGCCTCTGTTCGGCCTGGGGGGCAAGTAAACGCCCCCACGGAGACGGGTCTGCTCGCACTGGCAGACGTCCGCTAATGGAGTCGCGGTTGGTCTATCGTTCCCGCGGCTCCGTAACAGCGGGGTGAATGGCGCATCGTTGGGTTTTAGTGTAGTAAACCCGGGTGCGGCCCTTTACCCCCGTGCCCGGGGAGTCTCACATATCCCGGTGGCCCGTCCCCAGCGTCATCGGGAATCTATAAAAGATTTCCCAACGTAAAAAAAAAAAAAAAAAAAAAAAAAAAAAAAAAAAAACAAAAAAAAAAAAAAAAAAAAAAAAAAAAAAAAAAAAAAAGGTTAGGTTAGGTTCAGGTGGTGGCGCGTATCGCGGCGCAGGGGGTGCGTGTGGCTGTCGAAAAGACGGAGGCCATGTTCTTTCATGGGCCCCGGAAGCGCCCCACCGCCGGTTTGTCCCTCCGCATCGGAGAAGTTGATGTGCCAATCGGTTCGGAGATGAAATACCTGGGTCTGGTTTTGGATCCCAGGTGGTCCTTTACACCTCATTTCCGCCGATTGGCACCGAAGTTGAAGAAGACGGCAGTGGCCCTCGGACGTCTCCTGCCCAACATCGGAGGTCCAGGGTCCACTTGCAGAAGGCTCTATACGGGGGTCCTTCAGTCCATGGCCCTCTATGGAGCCCCAGTCTGGTCGGAGCATATGAGCGCTCAAAACAGGGCGCTTTTGAGAAACCCGCAGCGCACAATGGCATTGCGGATGATTCGCGGCTACCGCACAGTGGCCGGCGAGGCGGCGTTAGAGCTTGCAGGGTCTCCTCCATGGGACCTGGAAGCTCGTGTGCTGGCGGAAGTTTATCACCGCACAGCAGAGGTGAAGGAGAGAGGGGAAAGGGTGCCGCCAGAACAGGCAGCCCGATGGCGCCGCCAGGCGCGCATCATCCTAATGCGCACCTGGCATGACCAAATGGCGTCCCCAACTGCTGGTCGCAGAGTTGTGACAGCAATCCGGCCTATCCTCGAACAGTGGATGGCATGTAGGAGTGCGCTTACTTACCGGATGGTGCAGATGTTGACCGGGCATGGATGCTTCGGCCATTACCTGCACCACATAGCCGGAAGAGAGCGCACACCCCAGTGCCACCATTGCCCGGAAGAAGACGATACGGCGCAGCACACGCTCGAGGCTTGTCCTGCTTGGGTAACCCAGCGAGCGGAGCTCTGCGCCGTACTTGGACTAGACCTAACTCTCCCGGCCATATTAACATCCATGGTCCGGTCGAGAGAAGCCTGGCAAGCAGTCTCCGACTTCTGTGAGTTCGTCATAACGCAGAAGGAGACTGCAGAGAGAGAAAGGGAAGTGGATGAAGCCGCTGATCCCTTGCGGAGAAGGCGAGGAGGGCGTAGGCGTGTGCAGCACGAGCGCCAACTCCCGCCCTAGTGGGTCTCGGGTGACGGATTGGGGAATTCGTCGCCCATTGCACGAGCCCGACCGGTCGTAGAGCGTCCCGTGTCTCGGACTGCTCTCCCGGTGAAAAGCGACGCTTAGTCGCGCGAAGGTTCTGCGTTGCGTAGGAACTGCTAACTGGGCCGCTGCTGTTATCGCCACAGGCGGGTCCGGCGGCCCAGCAACAAGCGGAGGAGGAGGCACCGATGGGTTTTAGTGCGGTAACCCCGGGTGCGCTCCTCACCGCGTCGCCCGGGCGAGTCCCACATATCCCGGTGGCTACTCCCCTCACGCCGCCGGGAATTCATAAAGAATTTCCCATCGTTAAAAAAAAAAAAAAAAAAAAAAGGTTGCCCGGTCTCGGCGCTCGACCCTCATCGGAGTAGCCGGCCAAGGCGAAGACGGGCCAATCAAGATGGCCATAGTGTCCCGCCTTAGCGGAAGAACTCGGGGTGACGACGTGGGGACGTCGTCACTCATTGCACCGAGTTCCCGAGTTGGTCGCGATGCACAGCGTACTCTTCGTGCATCGCGACATCAGAGAGTTAGGCCTACGCAAGCCCTGGAAGGGCCTCTGTTCGGCCTTAGGAGCCCCGAAGTGCTCCAGAGAAGAGGGGCCTGCTATTAGCACGCAGGCGCACGCTCGTCGGGTCGCGGAGTAAGCTCGCGCGTTCCCGTGGTCCGGCATAGCGGTACGTGGAAGAGTACCGACGGGTTTTAGTGGGTAGGGCTGCGGCCAATTCACATCTTCTCGGCCGCAGCGAGCCCCACATACCCTTGGGGGGTCCCCGTTCTCCTTGGGATGCGTAAGTGCATTCCCCGTCGCAAAAAAAAAAAAAAAAAAAAAAAAAAAAAAAAAAAAAAAAAAAAAAAAAAAAAAAAAAAAAAAAGGTTGCCCGGTCTGGGGGCGATACCGGTTCCTCCTCGTTGGTGTCCCTGGGCAACGGCTGAGTGCCTTTCGTCGCGCCTTTTGCGGGGGGAGGCATTCAGACGGCTGAACGCCGGTCTTTCCTGTCTTTCTTGTCTTTTTATTAACTTTCTTCTAGTGTTCGTTTTGTTTTTTGTAATTCTTTCTCTTCACCGTCTTTTCTACTCTGTCTTTCCGTTTATTTTATCTCTTCCGGAGATAGTGAGCTGGCACTAGAACTAGCCCGCGACTCGGGATGTCGGAGTTTTATGGTCATGGAAAAGCGTAGTTTGAAAAATATTCCCCGGGTGGGTCCCGGCAGCAATGCTGGGGAATCCCACACTCCCTCTTTCGAGGGAGAGGCAAGAGGGAGTCTGCTCCACGTATACGGGGGGGGCACAACCTGCGTTGACGGAGGTGGTCGCTGCGGCGACGCGTAGAGAGAGAGGCGCGATAGCGCAAACAGGGTCGAAACCGGCGCACCTAACCGCGCCGGGGGCGGACCTTCTAACAGACGAAGATGTCGACTTCAGTGTGTCGCAGCCTAATGGGTATACGCGCATGCTGGAGTTGATGAGGAAGAAGAAGATACGGGGTGATGCTGACTTGCCGCGCGTGTTACTCACGCGCGATGTGATCATGCCACCCAAGATATCGGACAGGAACATGAGCGAGGACTGTTTCTCGGACTCCAGTGACATGTCCTGTTTGTCACTGGACTCCGAGGGGCTGCCCGCAACACCGGACAGGACACGCCGTAAGCGGCGAAACTCGGACGATGACATGGGACCGCCCCTCTCTAAGGGAGCGGTGTCCAAGAAGAAGAAAGGGCGAGGGCGCCCGCCGACGACCGGCCAATATGTCGGATTGGCAAAGGCGCAGGCGGCCCTGAACAAAGAGAAAGAAGAGGCCCTTCGGCTGCAGGCTGAAGCGGAATTGGCGGAGTCATTGAAGACGGTAAGGGAGGCGCGGGTGTTTGGCCCGGCTCCCCCCGTCCAACTACCGGCCATAGATGATGAGGAGCGGTCGACCGCCGAATTGGCGCGGAAAGTGGAGAGCTCGTTGGAGGCCATCGTTATGGTCGCCACGAGATCGCTTAACCTGAAGGGGACTTTCCAGAGGCACCTTAAGGAGGCGGCTGGCACCATAAGGACGGCCTTCAACGAGGTTAGGAACCGCTCCTCCACAGAGGAAGTAAGGAGTCTGGAGGCCCGAAATGCGCGGCTGGAAGAGGAAGTGGCGCAGATGCGCCGCGAGCTCGACGAGTTGCGTAGACTCGCCCCAGGTCCTCCCAAAGAAGACCACATGCGCCAGCTGTTGTCGGAGGTTTCTCGATCCAACATTGAGACCTTCGGCAACATGCTAAACGCAAGGCTTGCCGGGTTAGAGGACAGACTCCTCCCCGAGCCCCGAAGAAGACCTCCGCTGGCTTCGGACACTCCGGTGCCGGCGTCGATTCCGGAAAGAAAGGCACCGAAGCAGAAAAAGGCGACGGCGCCCACTTTCGCCGAAGTTGCGGCACCCACTGCTCCGGCCCCAGAAGTGGCTCGGCCCATACCGGCGCCGCCTAAGGCGAAGAAGAAGAAGCGGCAGACAATGGCCGCCAGAGAAGCAGCCGGGGAGGATGCGAATGCAACGCCCTCCCCCGCAGAGGCACCGTGGACCACCGTCGGCCCGCGCAAGGCCAAAAAGAAGAAAGGTGCGGCCAAAACACCAAAGGCCGCACCGAAGAAGAAGATGACGAGGCTCCGCCCTCCCACAACTGCAGCCGTCGCCCTCACCTTGGAGGCGGGGGCAGTAGAGCAGGGGGCGACCTACGCGAACCTCCTCCGTGAGGCCAGAATGAGAGTCAGTCTGGGTGAATTGGGAATCCCCGGGCTGACGATTCGTAGTAGTCGGACCGGTGGTCGCATCCTCACAATCGCTGGTGAGGGTGCAAATGAGAAGGCCGACGCCTTCGCAGCTCAGCTGCGGGACGTCATAGGCCCAGAAGTGGCGAAAGTCAGTCGCCCGGTGAAGTGCGCGGAGTTGCGGGTCACCGGGCTGGACGACGCAACCGAGGCGGCGGAGGTGGTTGAGGCGGTCGCTCGGGAAGGAGATTGCCCGGCTATTAACATCCGGTCGGGCAAAGTAGTGGTGGGACCCAGAGGCGACAGAACGCTCTGGCTCTACGTCCCCATGGCAGCCGCCAAGAAGCTTCTTGGCTCTGGGCGGCTGCAAGTAGGCTGGGTCACGGCGAAGGTGACACTGCTGGCCGCAAGGCCTAAGCGGTGTTACCGTTGTTTAGACACCGGCCACCTGGCGGCGCAGTGCAAGTGCACGGTGGACCTCAGCCGGAATTGTTTCCGCTGTGGGAAGCCGGGGCACAAGGCGCCTGCCTGCGAGGCGGCACCCAACTGCCCGGTCTGCGAGGCCGCGGGCAAAGAAAAGGGGCACGTGCTGGGGAATAGCGGCTGCATAACAGCATCAAAGCCGGGCCCCGGCACGAAGCGAAAGAGGAAGGCCCCATCGAAAAAGGCCCGGCACAAAAAGCCGGAGGCCTCAAGCAGGGCGGTTCTGCCCGCCCCTGCAATGGATGTGGAGGCCTAGACCCGTGGGCGGCGATCGGGGGATCGACCGCTCACTTGTGAGGGTCCCGAGCGTGAAGCTCCCTGGATGCCCGGGGAGCCCTCGGTGAAGGCAGGCGGCGGCATTTTATCTAGCCGCCGCACCGGAGAGAGCCGGACGCGGCAGCGCTTGTGGGTCGCGGAAGTAATGCAACCAGTTCCCGTGGCTCACAGTATGGCGCAGAAGGTGGCATGGAGGGGTTTTAGTCGGTAAACCTCGGCGCACTCACACGCAGGTTGCCCGGTCTGCGAGGCCGCGGGCAAGCCAAAGGAGCACGTGCTGGGGAGCAGCGGCTGTATTACAGCGAAGCCCGCCCCCAGCACGAAGAAACGGAAGCGCAAGGCTCCCACTAAGAAGGCCCGGCAGAAAAAGCCGCAGGCTATGGATGTGGTAGAAGCCTAGGCCCGTGGGCGGCGATCGGGGGATCGACCGCTCACATGTTAGGGCCCCGAGTGTGAAGCTCCCTGGGTGCCCGGGGAGCCCTCGGTAGAAGGCAGGCGGCGGCATTGTATCTGGCCGCCGCACCGAAGAGAGCCGGACGCGGCAGCGCTTGTGGGTCGCGGAAGAATGTTATAGTACCCGTGGCCCACAGTATGGCGCAGAAGGTGGCATGGAGGGGTTTTAGTCGGTAAACCTCGGCGCACTCTACACGCACCGAGGGAGTCCGACATACCCCGCCGCCTTCCCCCGGAGTCGGTTTTTAGGGAGGGGAAATACGTAACGTATTTCCCCTCCCTAAAAAAAAAAAAAAAAAAAAAAAAGGTTAGGTTAGGTTAGGTTAGGTTAGGTTAGGTTAGGTTAGGTTAGGTTAGGTTAGGTTAGGTTAGGTTAGGTTAGGTTAGGTTAGGTTGGGGGCGAAGCCGGTCCCTCCTCGTGGTGTCCCTGGGCAACGTCTGAGTGCCCCACGTCGTGTCCTTTGCGGCGTGAGGCATTCAGACGGCTGAACGCCGGTTCTTTCTTTCTTCCTCTCTACTCTGTCTTTCAACTCCTGTTTAATTAGTACTCTTCTTTGCCTCGTTTATTTTGGTTTTATCTGTCTTCAACACCTTTATTTCTTCTCTGACTATCTTTCGTTTTTGTTAATTCTTGGTGATAGGTGAGCTCACACCTGAAAAAAGAGACCGCGACCCGGGGTGTCGAAGTAAATGTATGAATGGCAACTTTTAAAAATGTTATACCTCAGGAGGGTACCGTAACCGGAGAATCCCTCGGCGGGCCGTCAGGTCCGTCCAGCCCCACGTACTCTGAGGGGGGCAAAAACTTGCTTGACAACACGAAGATCTCCGGGGACATCAATGTCCCCAAACCCGAAGACTTAATGCATGATATACGGATTCCGATTGTGCAACTGGAGAGGATGTCTGATTCGGACTGTTCGCAGTCCACGATGAGGACCGCGGCGAGCTCTCGCGCGTCATCGCGCGATGGAGCAACAAAACGGAGGCTTACGAACTCTGGGTCGGGCTCGGATGATGGAGGCTCAGAGAGATCGTATAGATCGGAAAATCGGAGTAGGAAGTTCACCCTTGCCAAACGGGGTCGCGGACGCCCACCTACGACCGGGGAGTACGTCGGAATAGCGGCGGCTAAACGAGAGCTGCTGGACCTGGAGCGCGAAGATCTGCAGCTCCAGGCCGAGAAAGAAGTTGCTGCGGCTCTTCAAAGAGCGCTGCGGCGAGATGAAGCAGAGGCCAAAAAACAGGCTGAACGCGCGACCCTCGACGCTCTCCCGGCCGCCACCAAACTAAAAACTGTTGGTGAGCAGGGCTTGGAGCTGATTAAAATGGTACGGATGAGGAGTGGCAACCTCAAGGGAACCTTCACTAAGGCCCTGAGAGAAGGCGAGACAAAGGTGGAAGAGTCAGTACGCGGCCTTGCCTCACTCCGGGAGGATACTTTAAAATTGGAGGCTGAAAACATTCGCCTCAAGGAGGAGATTGCACAACTGCGGGAGAAGGCGAGTCAGGCACAAAAGTTGTCATCAAGACCGCCTCTCCTAGCAAACAACACGACTGAGTCTGGAGCACCAACACATCAGGGTAGCCCAGACATACTTACCGTAGCCGGACTGCGGGCCATGTTCGAGGAGTTCTCCAGCTCAATCATGGAGAGAACCTCGAACATGGTCAACGCTCGCATTGCGTTTATGGAGGATCGACTGCTGCCCGCTAAGCGGCTCCGCCCGCCACTGGCAGCAGACAAGCGAAAAGATGACACTGTTGGCGCCATGGACCTCGCAGAGGATTGTCCTATTCTTCCGCTGGCTGGACCTTCAGCTCCGACAGCAATATCTTCTGTGGCTGCTACACCTGCCGCACCTGAAACAGAAAAGGGAAAGATTATAAAGAAGAAGAAGACTAAGAAGACAAAGAAACAGGAAAAGGAAAAGGAGAAGCCGGCAGAGCAACAGTCGGCCCCGACGGCAGATGCTGCTCCCGGCCCCTCAACTACCGAGGAAGGCTGGAATGTAGTGACTCGCAGAAAGGGAAAGAGTAAAGGAATAAAGGAGACAAACCCGGACTTGACAAAGGCAAGGCCAAAGGAGGCTTCCAAAACCTCCCTAAAGCCGAAGCCCAAGAAGAGGAACAGGAAGCGGAGGAACACAGCTCCCGCGACTGCTGCAGTCGTAATAACACTGCAACATGAAGCGCTGGAGCGTGGTGCTACTTACGGCGATGCTATTGTAAAAGCCCGCCAAGAGATTAACTTGGCTGAACTGGGTCTAAGTGATGGCGTCAGAGTAAGGCAGGCGGCAACAGGGGCTCGTATTATGGAGCTCCCCATAGACGCGACGAGTGAAATGGCTGATCGTTTTGCCGAAAAGTTGCGGGGCGTTCTCGCTGGCATGGCCAAAGTCGCTAGGCCGGTCAGATGCTCGGATGTGCGCATATCCGGCCTCGACGACTCAGTCACGCGCGACGCCGTTCTGTCGGCAGTTGTAGAAAGGACAGGTTGCTCTCCGGAACATGTAAAGGGAGGCGACGTCCGCGAGGGCCCGGGTGGAACGGGAACCATGTGGGTTAAGTGTCCTGTGGCTGCCGCTAACACCTTGGTGGCTGCAGGTCGCTTGCTAGTGGGTTGGAGCTCGGCGCGCATTCAGCCTCTGGAGCCTAGAGCTATGAAGTGCTACCGTTGCCTTGAAATCGGTCACACAGGGCAGCGGTGCACTTCCGAGGTCGACAGAAGCCAACTGTGCTTCAGATGTGGCCAAGCTGGGCATAGGTCGTCTTTTTGCACGTCCAAGCCACATTGTGCAGTATGCTCGGCGGCGGGGAGAAATCCCAACCACACCATTGGCGGCAAAGGTTGCGCTCCTCCGAAGAAGGGGCGTAACCGAAGGAGATCTAATCCGGCGGGTCGGCCTCAAGCCCGACAGGAGATGGAAACAGATACCAATAATGGATAACGGGCCCATAAAGGTATTACAGACAAACCTGAACCATTGTGCCGGCGCACAGGATCTTTTATTCCATGCGCTGGTGCGATGGCAGATTGACGTGGTCATAGCGGCTGAACCCTACTACGTCCCAGCCCGCAACACCTGGGTTGGAGACCTTACGGGCTCTGTCGCCATTTTCGGAAGTGACACTGGTCCCCTACTTCACGTGAGGGAAAGAGGTCAAGGATTTGTTGCTGTGGATCGGGGAGAGTACACAATCTTCGGCGTGTACTTCTCTCCGAACAAATCACTTGCTGAATTCGAGGCCTTTCTGGGCGAATTGCTGGCGGCAGTGTTGAGAGCGGCCCCGAGGCCCGCTCTTGTCGCCGGCGACTTTAATGCAAAGAACGTAGCATGGGGCTCTCCGGTGACCGACCCTAGAGGAGACGCCGTTCTGGAGTGGACTGTTCTGACCGGTCTGTCGATTTTAAACCGCGGGAACGCACCGACATGCGTTCGGCCGCAGGGGAGTTCAATCGTCGACCTCTCCTTCGCCAGTCCCGCGGTTGGACGGCTGGTCCAGGATTGGAGGGTGATTGAGGACGAGGAGACGCTGTCGGACCACTTGTATATCCGTTTCAGTGTTTCCCCCTCCCGCGCAACGAGAAGTGTCGCGCGACCGTCGGATAGTGCGCCAGTGTTTCCACGCTGGGCACTGACCGGAATGAACCCAGTTGCGCTTAAAGAAGCTGCGGAGGTCGAGGCCTGGACTCCAAAACCCACGGCTCCTGTTGACGTGAATGAGGAGGCTCGCTGGTTCCGGGAGGCCTTGTCCCGCATATGTGATGCAGCGATGCCTCGCGTTCACGGCCCTCCATCGAAAAAGGAGGTGTATTGGTGGACGGACGCGATTGCGGAGCTCCGGAGGCAGTGCGTAAGGGCACGCCGACCGTACCAGCGGCAGATGCGCAGGAGGACACGGGATGAGCCGCTTGAAAGACGACTCAGAGGAGAATACAGCGCCGCCAAGAACGCTTTGCACCTGGCTATTCGACAGGCAAAAGATGCAGCTCGGGAGGAAATGCTGGCGGAGCTGGATCGGGACCCATGGGGGCGCCCATACCGAGTAGTGCGCAACAAGATCGGTCGCGGCCCGCCAGCCATTAAGGCGATGCCTGCGGAACAGCTGCCGGTGATCGTGGCGGCGCTGTTTCCGACTTTGGCTGTTTCGGAATCGCCAACCGATTTGGAGGAGGCGCCACTGGAGGAAATTCCGCCTGTTTCGGAGGGTGAGCTCGACTCTGCCATCCTTAGGCTGAGCGAGAGAAAGACTGCGCCCGGCCCGGACGGCATTCCCGGGCGGGTTTGGGTTAAGTCCATGGGCCCGCTTAAGGACAGAATGCGGGAGCTGTTCGACGCGTGTCTGAAACAGGCGGAATTCCCACAGATGTGGAAGGAGGGGAAGTTGGTGCTTCTTAAAAAGGATGGTCGTCCGGCCGACTCCCCATCAGCATACAGGCCGATAGTGCTGCTAGACGAGGCCGGAAAACTTTTGGAGAGGGTGATCGCGGCTAGGGTGACCAAACATCTTGAGCGAGAGGGACCAAACCTGTCCGCGGCCCAATTCGGGTTCCGCGCACAGCGCTCCACCGTAGACGCGATCATGGAGGTAAAAGAGTTCTGCGAGGAACAGACGACGAACGGCGCGGTAGTGTTGGCGGTGTCTTTTGACATCGCCAACGCTTTTAACACCTTGCCATTCACGGCAATCGAGGATGGTCTCAGGCATCATGGCGTACCTTTGTACCTGCGCCGAATAATTGGAGGATACTTGAGAAGGAGGACGGTGGTCTGTGTGAATCGTGACGGAGTGCTTTTGAGGTCTCTCACATGGTGCGGTGTTCCACAGGGGTCTGTTCTTGGTCCACTCTTGTGGAACATCGGCTATGATCGCGTCCTGCGAGTGGCTCTTCTCCGCGGGCTGCGTCTGGTCTGTTATGCGGACGACACGCTTCTTCTAGCTCGCGGAGAATCGTTTGAAGAGGTGATTCGCCTGGCGAGAGTGGGAGCATCTCAGGTGGTGGCGCGTATTGCGGCGCAGGGGGTGCGTGTGGCTGTTGAAAAGACGGAGGCCATGTTCTTTCATGGGCCCCGGAAGCGCCCCACCGCCGGTTTGTCCCTCCGCATCGGAGAAGTTGATGTGCCAATCGGTTCGGAGATGAAATACCTGGGTCTGGTTTTGGATCCCAGGTGGTCCTTTACACCTCATTTCCGCCGATTGGCACCGAAGTTGAAGAAGACGGCAGTGGCCCTCGGACGGCTCCTGCCCAACATCGGAGGTCCAGGGTCCACTTGCAGAAGGCTCTATACGGGGGTCCTTCAATCAATGGCCCTCTATGGAGCCCCAGTCTGGGCGGACGATTTGAGTGCCTCAAATAGAGCGCTCTTGAAAGACCCGCAGCGCATGATGGCGCTAAGAATGATTAGGGGCTACCGCACGGTAGCAGGTGATGCAGCCTTAGCGCTGGCAGGGTCCCCTCCGTGGGACTTGGAGGCTCGTGTTCTGTCGGAGGTGTACCACCGAACGGCAGAGGTGAAGAAACGTGGAGAAAGGGTGCCACCAGATCAGGCATCCCGATGGCGCCGCCAGGCCCACATAATACTAATGCGCACCTGGCAGGACCGCATGGCGTCTCCAACGGCTGGCCGCAACATCGTGGCAGCCATACGGCCCATATTGCAACAGTGGCTGCAGCACTGCAGAGGCGCTCTAACTTTCCGGGTGGTGCAGATGCTGACAGGGCACGGGTGTTTCGGGCACTATCTGCACCACACGGCAAGGAGAGAGCTTACGCCCCAGTGCCACCACTGCCCGGACCCAGACGACACGGCGCAGCATACGCTCCTGACCTGCCCATCTTGGGCGGCCCAGCGAGCAGAGCTTTGTGCCACAATCGGCCTTGACCTCACCCTCCCGGCCATACTTACAGCCATGGTCCGGTCGAGGGAAGCATGGGAAGCCGTCGTTGCCTTCTGCGAGACCGTAATATCGCAGAAGGAGACGGCTGAAAGGGAGCGAGAGGCGGATGAAGCCGCCGATCCCGTAAGAAGGAGGCGTGGAGGGCGCAGGCGCGCTATACATGAGCGCCAGCTCCCGCCTTAGAGGGTCTCGGGCGACGGACTGGGGAGTTCGTCGCCCATTGCACGAGCCCGACCGGTCGTAGAGCGTCCGGTGCCTCGGACTGCTCTCCCGGTGTTAGCGACTATTGTCGCGAGATGTGTCTGCGTTGCTGTAGATGCCGCTAACTGGGCCGCTGCAGTTATCGCCACAGGCGGGTCCGGCGGCCCAGCAACAAGCGGAGGAGGAGGCACCGATGGGTTTTAGTGCGGTAACCCCGGGTGCGCTCCTCACCGCGCCACCCGGGCGAGTCCCACATATCCCGGTGGCTACTCCCCTCACGCCGCCGGGAATTCATAAAGAATTTCCCATCGTTAAAAAAAAAAAAAAAAAAAAAAAAAAAAAAAAAAAGGTTAGGTTAGGTTGGGGGCGGTACCGGTTCCTCCTCGTTGGTGTCCCTGGGCAACGGCTGAGTGCCTTTCGTCGCGCCTTTTGCGGGGGGAGGCATTCAGACGGCTGAACGCCGGTCTTTCCTGTCTTTCTTGTCTTTTTATTAACTTTCTTCTAGTGTTCGTTTTGTTTTTGTTATTCTTTCTCTTCACCGTCTTTTCTACTCTGTCTTTCCGTTTATTTTATCTCTTCCGGAGATAGTGAGCTGGCACTAGAACTAGCCCGCGACTCGGGATGTCGGAGTTTTTGGTCATGGAAAAGCGTAGTTTGAAAAATATTCCCCGGGTGGGTCCCGGCAGCAATGCTGGGGAATCCCACACTCCCTCGAAAGAGGGAGTCTGCTCCACGTATACGGGGGGGGCACAACCTGCGTTGACGGAGGTGGTCGCTGCGGCGACGCGTAGAGAGAGAGGCGCGATAGCGCAAACAGGGTCGAAACCGGCGCACCTAACCGCGCCGGGGGCGGACCTTCTAACAGACGAAGATGTCGACTTCAGTGTGTCGCAGCCTAATGGGTATACGCGCATGCTGGAGTTGATGAGGAAGAAGAAGATACGGGGTGATGCTGACTTGCCGCGCGTGTTACTCACGCGCGATGTGATCATGCCACCCAAGATATCGGACAGGAACATAAGCGAGGACTGTTTCTCGGACTCCAGTGACATGTCCTGTTTGTCACTGGACTCCGAGGGGCTGCCCGCAACACCGGACAGGACACGCCGTAAGCGGCGAAACTCGGACGATGACATGGGACCGCCCCTCTCTAAGGGAGCGGTGTCCAAGAAGAAGAAAGGGCGAGGGCGCCCGCCGACGACCGGCCAATATGTCGGATTGGCAAAGGCGCAGGCGGCCCTGAACAAAGAGAAAGAAGAGGCCCTTCGGCTGCAGGCTGAAGCGGAATTGGCGGAGTCATTGAAGACGGTAAGGGAGGCGCGGGTGTTTGGCCCGGCTCCCCCCGTCCAACTACCGGCCATAGATGATGAGGAGCGGTCGACCGCCGAATTGGCGCGGAAAGTGGAGAGCTCGTTGGAGGCCATCGTTATGGTCGCCACGAGATCGCTTAACCTGAAGGGGACTTTCCAGAGGCACCTTAAGGAGGCGGCTGGCACCATAAGGACGGCCTTCAACGAGGTTAGGAACCGCTCCTCCACAGAGGAAGTAAGGAGTCTGGAGGCCCGAAATGCGCGGCTGGAAGAGGAAGTGGCGCAGATGCGCCGCGAGCTCGACGAGTTGCGTAGACTCGCCCCAGGTCCTCCCAAAGAAGACGACATGCGCCAGCTGTTGTCGGAGGTTTCTCGATCCAACATTGAGACCTTCGGCAACATGCTAAACGCAAGGCTTGCCGGGTTAGAGGACAGACTCCTCCCCGAGCCCCGAAGAAGACCTCCGCTGGCTTCGGACACTCCGGTGCCGGCGTCGATTCCGGAAAGAAAGGCACCGAAGCAGAAAAAGGCGACGGCGCCCACTTTTGCCGAAGTTGCGGCACCCACTGCTCCGGCCCCAGAAGTGGCTCGGCCCATACCGGCGCCGCCTAAGGCGAAGAAGAAGAAGCGGCAGACAATGGCCGCCAGAGAAGCAGCCGGGGAGGATGCGAATGCAACGCCCTCCCCCGCAGAGGCACCGTGGACCACCGTCGGCCCGCGCAAGGCCAAAAAGAAGAAAGGTGCGGCCAAAACACCAAAGGCCGCACCGAAGAAGAAGATGACGAGGCTCCGCCCTCCCACAACTGCAGCCGTCGCCCTCACCTTGGAGGCGGGGGCAGTAGAGCAGGGGGCGACCTACGCGAACCTCCTCCGTGAGGCCAGAATGAGAGTCAGTCTGGGTGAATTGGGAATCCCCGGGCTGACGATTCGTAGTAGTCGGACCGGTGGTCGCATCCTCACAATCGCTGGTGAGGGTGCAAATGAGAAGGCCGACGCCTTCGCAGCTCAGCTGCGGGACGTCATAGGCCCAGAAGTGGCGAAAGTCAGTCGCCCGGTGAAGTGCGCGGAGTTGCGGGTCACCGGGCTGGATGACGCAACCGAGGCGGCGGAGGTGGTTGAGGCGGTCGCTCGGGAAGGAGATTGCCCGGCTATTAACATCCGGTCGGGCAAAGTAGTGGTGGGACCCAGAGGCGACAGAACGCTCTGGCTCTACGTCCCCATGGCAGCCGCCAAGAAGCTTCTTGGCTCTGGGCGGCTGCAAGTAGGCTGGGTCACGGCGAAGGTGACACTGCTGGCCGCGAGGCCTAAGCGGTGTTACCGTTGCCTAGACACCGGCCACCTGGCGGCGCAATGCAAGTGCTCGGTGGACCTCAGCAGGAATTGTTTCCGCTGTGGAAAGCCGGGGCACAAGGCGCCTGCCTGCGAGGCGGCACCCAACTGCCCGGTCTGCGAGGCCGCGGGCAAGGAAAAGGGGCACGTGCTGGGGAATAGCGGCTGCATAACAGCATCGAAGCCGGACCCCAGCACGAAGCGAAAGAGGAAGGCCCCATCGAAAAAGGCCCGGCACAAAAAGCCGGAGGCCTCAAGCAGGGCGGTTCTGCCCGCCCCTGCAATGGATGTGGAGGCCTAGACCCGTGGGCGGCGATCGGGGGATCGACCGCTCACTTGTGAGGGTCCCGAGCGTGAAGCTCCCTGGATGCCCGGGGAGCCCTCGGTGAAGGCAGGCGGCGGCATTTTATCTAGCCGCCGCACCGGAGAGAGCCGGACGCGGCAGCGCTTGTGGGTCGCGGAAGTAATGCAACCAGTTCCCGTGGCTCACAGTATGGCGCAGAAGGTGGCATGGAGGGGTTTTAGTCGGTAAACCTCGGCGCACTCTACACGCGCCGAGGGAGTCCGACATACCCCGCCGCCTTCCCCCGGAGTCGGTGGGGATACGTAAAGTATTTCCCCTCCTAAAAAAAAAAAAAAAAAAAAAAGGTTAGGTTAGGTTAGGTTAGGTTAGGTTGGGGGCGATACCGGTTCCTCCTCGTTGGTGTCCCTGGGCAACGGCTGAGTGCCTTTCGTCGCGTCTTTTGCGGGGGAAGGCATTCAGACGGCTGAACGCCGGTCTTTCTGTATCCTTCAACGTCTGTCTTATAACTTTCTTCGTGTTTTATTATGTTTTATGTTATTCTATCTTTCACCACCTTTCTTCTCTGTCTTTCTTGTTTTGTTTTACTCTTCTGACGGTGAGCACACACGGTAAAAGCCCGCGACCCGGGGTGTCGGAGTTAGATATGATGGAGAAACGTATTTTGAAAAATTCTCCCCGGGTGGGTCCCGGCAGCGATGCTGGGGAATCCCACCCCTCCGCTTCGGCGGAGGGCTGCCGCATGTATACGGGGGCGGCACAAACTGCGTTGGGGGAAGAGGAGGTCGCTGCGGCGACGAGTTGTGGAGGAGGCGCTTCAGAGCGTGCGAGACCGAAACCGGCGCACCTAACCGCGCCGGAGACGGATAAGCTCACGGACGAGGAAATAGATTTCTCGCAGCCGGTTCCCGATGGGAGACGCCGGTTGCTCGAGTTATTCAAGAAGAAGGCACTAAGAGGGGACGCTGATCTGCCGCGCGTGATGCTCACGCGTGCGCTGATTCCCGATCCTCCAAATCTCGGACTTGACAGCGAGGACTGTCTCTCGGACTCCAGTGACATGTCTTGTTTGTCACTGGACTCCGAGGGGCTGCCCGCACTACCGGAAAGGACACGACGTAAGAGGCGTAGTTCTGAAGACGACATGGGCCCGCCCCTCAGTAAAGCGGGTCCCAAATCGAAGAGAGGACGAGGCCGCCCGCCGACGACTGGCCAGTATGTTGGCCTGGCGAAGGCGCAAGCGGCCCTTAACAAGGAAAAAGAGGAGGCCCTTCGGCTTCAGGCTGAAGTTGAAGTGGCGAACGCGGTGAGGACGGCAAGGGAGGCGCGGGTGTCTGGCCCGGCTCCGCCTGTTCCCGCATGCTCGGTTGAGGACGCAGAGCGGTCGACCGCCGAATTGGCGCGTAAGGTGGAAAGCTCGCTGGAGGCCATCGTCACGGTCGCCACTAGGTCGTCGAACCTGAAGGGTACCTACCAAAGGTTCCTGAAGGAGGCGGCCGCGACCATCAGGATGGCCTTCACTGAAGTGAGGGGCCGCTCTGCAAATGAAGAGATTAGGAGGCTGGAGGCGCAGAACGCGCGACTGGAGGAGGAAGTGGCGCAGATGCGTCGCGAGCTCGATGTGTTGCGCAAACGTGTCCCAGGTCCTCCCCAAAAAGAAGAGGAAATGCGCCAGCTGTTGTCGGAGGTCTCTCGCTCCAACATAGAGACCTTCGGCAACATGCTGAACGCGAGACTGGCCGGGTTGGAGGACCGACTCCTCCCCGCGCCTCGGATGAGACCACCGCTGGCGGCGGATGGTGCTGGCACGTCTGCCGAGCTCCCGCCGCCGGCGAAGAAGAAGGCGTCGAAGCCCAAGAAGACGACGGCGCCTACTTACGCGGAGACGACAGCGTCGGTTGCAGCGCCCCCCAAAGAGGCATCTGCAACGGCAACGGCCCCAAAGGCCAAGAAGAAGAAGAAGCGGCAAACTATGGCGGCTAAAGAGGCGGCGCAAGTGGGCGCCAACACAACGCCCTCTCCAGCTGAGGCCCCGTGGACCACTGTGAGTTCGAGAAAGGGCGGAAAGAAGAAGAAGGGTGCGGCCACTACAACTAAGGTCGTGCCCAAGAAGAAGAAGACGAGGCTCCGCCCTCCGAACACTGCGGCCGTCGCCCTCACGTTGGAGGCGGGGGCACAAGAAAAGGGGGCGTCGTACGCTAACGTCCTGCGAGAGGCTCGGTCAAAGGTCGGCCTGGGGGAGTTTGACATCCCCAGGCTCGTCCATAAGAGGGCCCACACCGGCTCGGTCCTCCTCCTGATTGATGGGGAGGGGGCCGGTGAGAAGGCGAGTAAGTTTGCAGCTCGGCTGCGTGATGTTCTGAGCCCGGAGGTTGTTAGGGTCAGCTGCCCAGTGAAGTGCGCGGAGATGCGGGTCACTGGGCTGGACGATGCGACTGAAGCCGTGGATGTCGTGGCGGCAGTTGCGCGCGAAGGAGGATGCCCGGCAACCAACATCAGGTCGGGCCGAGTTGTCGCTGGCCCTAGAGGGAGATCCCTGTGGCTCAGCGTACCAGTGGTGGCCGCTCAGAAGCTTCTGGGCTCTGGGCGGTTACAGATTGGCTGGTTTGAGGCAAAGGTGGCGCTGCTGACCGCGAGGCCGAAGCGGTGCTTCCGCTGCCTCGATACCGGCCACATGGCGGCGCATTGCACGTGCCCGGTGGACCTCAGTCGGAGCTGCTTCCGCTGTGGAAAGCCTGGGCACAAGGCGCTCGCCTGTGAGGAGGCTCCGTGCTGTCCAGTCTGCGCGGCAGTGGACAAGCCCAAGGGGCACGTGCTGGGGAGTGACGGCTGTATTACAGTCAAAAAGCCGTCCCCCGGCACGAAAAAGAAGAGAAGGGCGCCAGCCAAAAAGGGGCGGCACAAAAAGCCGCACCCTGTTGCCGACAGGGCGATTCCGCTCGTCCCGGTCGAAGAGGCAATGGAAGCCTAGGCCCGTGGGCGGCGATCGGGGGATCGACCGCTCACAAGATGGGTCCCGAGTGAAAGGCTCCCCTAGATGCCCGGGGAGCCCTCGGTGAGGTAGGCGGCGGCATCTCAACAGGCCGCCGCATTTTGAGTAGAGCCGGACGCGGCAAGCGCTATGGGCTGCGGAAGTAATATTCTCAGTTCCCGCGGCCCACAAACAGCGCAGAAGGCGGGCATGGGGGGTTTTAGTCGGTAAACCTCGGCGCACTCACACGCGCTGAGGGAGTCCGACATACCCCGCCGCCTTCCCCCGGAGTCGGTGGGGATGCGTAACGCATTTCCCCCCTTAAAAAAAAAAAAAAAAAAAAAAAAAAAAAAAAAAAAAAAAAAGGTTAGGTTAGGTTAGGTTAGGTTAGGTTAGGTTAGGTTAGGTTTTTTTTTTTTTTTTTTTTTTTTTTTTTTTTTTTTTTTTTTTTTTCTAACGCCCCTAACATTGTCAGGGCTTGTTCATTTTCTTATTCTTTTTTGGCATTCTATTTTTTTTTTTTTTTTTTTTTTTGATTTCTTTTATTTATTATCTTTTAGTTTATCTTTCACTTATGTTACTACTTTCTGATACAATAATTGTTCTTATTTGTATTATTTTTACTACTTTTTACATTTTCCTTATTTAACAAACATTTTTATATTCCAATATACATATTACAATTTAGTTTAATAAAAAATAATAACAATAAAAAATTTAAAACAATATCCATTAATTATACATAAAATTTCAATAAAATTTAAAACAATATCAATTTAATTAGCAATAAAATAAAACAATAGAATTAAAACAATACAATTAATATTACAAAAAAATTTAAAATGTCAAATAATAATAAAATCCCATACAATACAATATAATTTCCTAAGCCTAATATCACAGTATTTTTATATCACAGTTTAACTATCGACTACACACCCGAGCCATTCCTTTTGTTCACCGTTTCCACAATTTTGGTGCAATATTTAAGGAATGGCTCCCTACTTTTTCCCCCCAGAATGCTAGGCAGTACCTCACCAGTCATCGTTATGCCCAATTTTTGCTCAATATCATACCTATTGTTTGCAAAAATCGGGCACTCGAGTAATAGGTGAGGAACCGACTCCGCAACTCCGGGCTGACAGAGGCACGACGGGTCCTCCTTCAATTTGAATCTATTCAAATAGAAGGAGAAACCGCCGTGACCCGTCAGTGCTTGTGTGGTGTGGTGTGTAATGTCTATCTTCCTTACTATTCTGTACGCCGCGGCAGCATTGGGGAAGAAGAGTTTTGTGACGCCGGCTGTCCCTCCCGACACATACCTCCGGTCCCATTCCGCAATCGTCTCCTGCCTAAGGATACGCTTGACGAATGAGACCGGACATAGGTCGTAATCGTGTTTCCTCTTCGACCCCAGAGCGGCTTCCTTAGCGAGTTGGTCTACCCTTTCATTCCCCCTAAGCCCCGCGTGCGCCTTAATCCAAAACAGGGAAACCTCCCGCCTCTGCAATGCAGCTTTTCGGAGGGCTCCCCTAGTTTGCACGGCAAGGGGATGGGGGGAACCAAGTGTGACCGCCTGAAGGGCCGCTCTGGAGTCGCTGAGGATACCAACCTTCGTCACTCCACTCTTGCAGGCGATGGTGACAGCTCTATGGAGCGCCAAGAGTTCGGCCTGGTAAACGGTGCAATACGTCGGCAACGCAAGCTTGACGGTTTTGGTCTCGGCCTCACCTTTCCATACGGAAAGTGCGGCTCCGACCTTACCCTCAATCTTGCTGCCGTCCGTATATATCCGCTGTTCGTGGTTGACAACCACGTCAGGATAGGTGTCCTCGTCTACCAGTCCGAATCTTAACTCCACCTGCTCAGCTGGATGAGGGTCCTGGATCGCTGGAGCCATTCGCTCCACCTCCCTGTCTCTGAGCACCGGGTGTGACACCCCCTTCTTGATCTCATAAAGCCTCGATGCTTCGAGGATTCTGAGGTCAAGGGGGAGTATCCCAGCCAGCAACATGGCAGAGTTCAGGGAGACGGTGCGATATGCTCTGCAGATCTTTTGGGCGAAACCCCGTTGGACGGTGTTAAGCCTCTTTTGGACCCCCATCTTTTCCGCTGTTTGCGCCCATGCTGCCGCCGCGTACAGAATAGTAGGCTCTACGACGGCAATATATATAAGTTTTATCACTTGGGGGTTAAGCCCCCAACCTACTCTGGCGGTTCTTGCCAGCGCCTTATACCTAGCGATTGCCTTCTGGCAGATATTGCCGACGTGTATGTTAAATGTGAGTGCTGCGTCTATAGTTAGGCCTAAGATTTTTACACTTTCATTGTACTGTATATCCACACCCCCCATCTTTAAGCGTGGTATGTCATACTTTAGCTTTTTAGTGCTAAGTAGTGCAAGCGTTTTGTGGGGGGCGAATTTCAATTTATTTAGTTCGCCCCACTTTTGAACTTTCTCCAGCACCCTGTTTGCTTGCATCTCAATGTCCAGCGCCGTCTTCCCGTCAAACACCATTACTACGTCGTCGGCGAATGCCTGGCAAAATACCTCATTCTCCTCTATCATCCACAGCAGGGGGTCCAACAAGAGGTCCCACAGGAGAGGTCCACCGATGGATCCCTGTACGCACCCCTTGTTGGTCCCCCTGCTCACTTCCACACCCGCATACCTTACATTCACACTTCTCTCACTCAGGTAGCTGCTGATCACTCGTCTCAGGCCCACCGGACACCCAACCTCCGCCAACCTCACCTTTATGGCTGGCCACCAAGCACTATCAAAGGCCCCCTCTATGTCCAGCGAGACCACAACAGAAATCTTTTTCTCCTCCCTCTTCCTTCTGATGTGGTTCACTAGTCTATAGAGGGCGTCTTCGGTGCTCCTTTGGGGCATAAAGCCATATTGGTGGGGGCTTAATTTGGGCAGCAGGTGAAACCTGAGCCGAGCTACCAGCATCTTTTCGAAGATTTTGCCAAGAACAGGTAGGAGGCCGATCGGGCGATAGGCTTTTGGTACCCTGTATGATTCCTTGTCCGGCTTCCTCAGTACTACCACTGTTGCCTGCTTCCACTGTTTGGGGAAGCAGGCAAGAGCGATACACCGGTTCAGCAGGGCAAGGAACCATTCAGGGTTACATTCTACAGCGTGCTGGCAGATGTCGGCCGTGAAACCGTCCACCCCGGGGGCCTTTTTGGGGTTGAAGGACCTTACGGCTCTCTTCAACTCCTCCATGATGAAAGGAGGGTCGTCCGGGCCCGTCGGCGCTTCGGTGTCTAAGGACTCCGCGCGCCGACGCGTCCGTCGATGTTCCTCACTATCATCACTTTCCTGGTCCGCGGGGTAGAAGGTGCCGGCTAACAGTTCTGCAGAGCTTCGGGCGTCGAGGGTTTCACCGTCCCTGGTTAGGGGCAGATCCTCCTCCCTCCCGGTCGCTCTGTTCATCACCCTGTAGGTGCCCTCCCAAACGCCCTCCCTATCCTGTTTTTGGCAAAAATTCTTCCAACTTTCAACTTGCGCATCTTTCACCGCCTTTTCATACTTCTCTTTTTCTTCCAGGTACACTTCGACTACGCGGTTTCTGCGATCTGGCGCTGCATTCCTGATCCTGCGTCGCCTTGTGGACACCTGCTTCTTCATCTGCGCGAGCTCATCATTCCACCACGACAAGGTGAATTTCTGAGTGTGCTTCTTGGCTGGCATAGTGTCTCTGCATGTCTGTGTGATCGCTTGTGTGTATCTGTCTACCGTGTCTTCTATCTGTTGTGTGCTGTGTATTGAGTCTATGTCGTGTGCAGTCAATTGTCTGTCTGACATCAACTGGGTCAATTTCTCACGAAATTGACTCCAGTTTGCCTTGCGTGTGTTAAATATGCGTGTGGTTCGTATTATGTTCGTGCCTGTGGATTTCTGTTGTCTGATGCCAAAGGATATGCCGTTGTGGTCAGAGCTCGTGAGACCCTCCTCCACTCTCCAGCTGTCCACTCGGTTCAACAGATCATTAGAGCATGCCGTCACATCCACGTAGCTAGCGTACCTTTTCCCCCCTCTGACGGTGTCGAAAGTCGGGATGTCCCCTACATTGAGTACATGCATACCCAATGCTTCCAGTACAGCAGACACTTCCCTTCCTCGCGGGTCTTCCGTGTCGCCACCCCACCACGGGCTTTTTGCATTAGCGTCACCTCCCAAGACCATCCTATCGGTTCCCAGCTCTCTTCCTATCCGCATAAGATGGTCCAGGTAGGGCTCTACTGGCTTATCGGGCTCGAAGTAAAAGGAAACTACAACAATCTCCCAAGCTTTGGTTTTTAAGGTGGCCACGACTACGTTGTTGTTGGTGAGGCGGGTGTGTTGAATGACGTCTATAGCGTCGTCAAACACCACAACTGCCGCCTTTACTACACCGCCACCTTCCCCATCGCTTTGGTAGATTCTTACACCGTTGTAGGTCCTCATACTCCGTGCCCCGCCTATGTAGGGCTCTTGCAGTAACGCTACGCATGCCTTACGCTTGGTGGCCTCGAGCAGAAGCTCCTTTGTGGCGACCTGGCTCCGCTGAAGGTTTGCCTGTAGAAATCTGTACTGGAAGTCGCCCGGGACAACCTTAGCAATACGCCACCGCCGACCGCGCTATGGCGTCCCACCTCTTTCTCTCCGGGCATTCATCATCGAAAGCGTTGTGCTCTCCACTGCCTTTCTTCGCCTTGGTGCAATTAATGCACTTCGGCGTTTCTCCTCGCAGCCACTGATCGCATTCAGTCTTCTTATGAAGACCTGCGCAGTGGCTGCATCTGTCCTCTTCCTCTCGACACACCCTCTTTGTATGCCCATACCCAAGGCAGCGGGAGCACTGCACCAACGGGCTCTGGTCAAACACCCTGACCCTGCCCAGTCCTATATGGGCATGGCCCGCTCTCATACATCTCATCCATACCTGTGGGTTCACCCTAGCCACTACGTGGTTTTGGAGGGGGTTTCTTGCTTTCTTCACAAACATTACCTCTAACTTACATTCCTCCTCCCGAAGACCCTCAAGGATGTTCGCGTTCTGATTTTTGAACGCTGTTATAAAGCATTCAGTATCGCGCTTTAGAACATCCCTGAAGATCAACAGGGGATCCTTGTTTTTTATCTCTTCCACTCTTAGTTCCTCATTCTTTCCTAACCTTTCCATCACCTTTTTCCTTTCCTCCTCATTCACACATCCGACGACGACCTTTCTATTCCTCACCTTTCTTACTCTCTCTACCTTCACCCATCCATCCTTCGCATCTATTGTCCTTCGTATCTTTTCTAATACTTCCTCTCCAGTTTCTTGCTCATCCCTAGAGGACACCACGACTGACTGCAGAGCCCTTGCTTCAGGGAGTGCTTCATGAGCTCCTCTAGAAGCAACGCTCGCGTATGTCTCACCCTTGGTGACTGTCGTGTTGCTCTCCAGGAGTGAGGTCAACTTTTCCATTTTTTCCTTACTTTCTTCCACAGTCTTTCTATTCCCTTCCATACATCTTCTTAGTTCTTCCATATTTCTCATTACATCCTTCATTTCTCTTTGCATGTCTATATTATTTTCTACTAGTAACTTATTGTTTATTTTCAGATTTTCGACGAGGTCATCACTGGTAGCAGTCGTCGGCGTCGTGGGGGTCAGGGTGGGGTGTAAAGGGTCCCTCCCCTGCACCCCACTTTGCCCTGTCTTTGCTAAGGTGAGTTCCTCGTCCATGTCCTTTATGATTTTGTAGAGCCTGTCCAACATCGCTGTCACTACTTCTTTAATTTCATTTTTTGTATTTCGCGATGCATTTATGTGCATCTTTGCCTTTGTTAGGCAGGCTCTACCTTCATCCGTTCTACTTCTATAACTAATCGAGGGGCTTGCCTCTTTGTCGGTTATGTGCCTCTTTTTTGGTTTTGTTTTAGCTGCTACGGTTTGCTGACTTGTCGGTGTTGTGTTCGGTGGGGAGACGGCGATGGTGAGTGCTTCTATTTTATCTACGCTTTTCCTTACTGCTGATGTTACTGGTTGAGACAGTGATTTGATGTTCTCTGTATTTTTATTTGCAGATGGCGAGATGGTGAATGTGTTTCCTGACATTTTTTGGGGAGTGTGGAACATTTTTAGGGACTTCAGTTCGAGTTTGCGTCAGAAATGTAGTTGTAAAAGAAAATAAATAAATTGTAATGAATAAAATGTAATAAATAGAGTGTCCTGTTAAATTATGATAATAATGATAATAATAGTATTGTCAAATAAATTAATTGTCAAACCTAATCCTAAACTAACCCAACAGTTGTCCTAAAAATAGAAACAACTGGTCAATAATTTACTAAACTAAACTAAACTAATCTAACAGTTGTCCTAAAAATAGAATCAACTGGTCAATAAAAGTACAGTACTACAAGTCTAACAGCTGTTCTAAAAATAGAATCAGCCGGGTCAATAAAAGTACAATACTAATCTAACAGTTGCTCCAATAGGGAGGCAATCTGGTCCTAATGTACTCCTACTACTATATATATATTATTTATAAATAATTGTTATGTTTTGGGTTCCCTATGCACTAGGTTCCCCGTGTAGTCGTACTGGTGTGAACAGATCAGTCTTTATAAAACTATATTATATACTTATTCTAGCAGCTGCACCAAAAATGATGCAACTGGTCCTTATAATTACGGCTGCTTAACAGGTAAGTTACTTTTTATTTATATATTTAGTCTAAGCTCTTTTTCAGGTACCTGCGTTGCTGCGGCGGTCTTCTTACTTAATCTTTCTTTCTTCCAGGTTTTCTCTTTTCCAGGTTCTTCTTTCTTGTTTTCTTTTAGGTGCTGCTGGCTGCTCTGGTCCTGTTCTGTACTTCGGCGAAAACCGCGTTCCGCTCCGACTTCCAGGTGCCGAGTTAGGTATCTTGGTGTCCCGCACTCTTGAAAAACCAAGATGGCGGCTGCTTATCCAGATTCCTCCAGGTGGGTCCTCTGGCCGAAGGTGCGGGTATGCCAGAGAAGAAAACCGCGTCGCGCTACCACTTCTAGAAGCCGAGTTATTACCGTTTTTAGTTTTCCAATATGGCTGCCAATATGGCCGCCGATATTTTCTTTTATTTATTGCTCCTAGGTCGTTTCACGTAGCTGGGTCGTGTTTGGGCTTGTTCTGCTTGGTTTTTCTCCGGCTTCCTGTTGCTCCTGCTAATTTCCGGATATAAGCTCCAGAAGGTCGATGGTCTTGGATGACCACCAAAATCTCCTCGTAGGTAGCCCTTGTGACGGCTAGTGTACTGGTGAAAGCCGCTTCGCTCTAGCACCTCCGGGGGCCGAGATATTTCTTTTTTTGTCGGGCGTTTGACAGTTGTCGAGCTGTCAAAGTGCAACTTTAAACATGGATATCTCGGCAACCGCTGGCCCTAGAGTGGTCGTTTTTGGGCTTGTTGTGGTGGTCTTGCCTTCCTCTATTTAGTTCTGGTCTTTGTTTGGGGTGAAAATTTTTTGGAAAATTTTCCGACTTTTCTTGGAAAACTGCGGTTTTTTCTGTTTGGGCGGGTAGTCGGTTCTGCGTCGTGCCGAGACTCGAAAACCGCTCTTCTCTACGGCTCTTGGTTCCCGAGTAATTGAACTTTTAATTTCTTCAAGATGGCCGCCCAAACGTCAAAGTTGTTTTTATCGGCTTGTTTCTCCGCCGGTTTTTGTTTGTTCTGACCGCGGTTTCCTTCTATGGGGAGTTACCTTATGTCGGGCTTTTGATGGGGGGGGAGTTTGGGGGGGTTGCAATCCCCAAAAATTTTGTCCTTATTTTGGGCTGGGTGGCTGCTCCTGCTCGCCACCTTTCAGGAGAGCTATCGCTCGTTTCTGTAGTCCTTTTCGTTCAGGAGTTATAAACGTGCAAAGTTTTCACAAAATGGCGGACAAAATGGCCGCCAAACGTTTTTTCGTTATAACTCCTGAAGTTTCTCTCCGATTTTATCGTGTAAGGTGTCAGGAGATAGGTCTCACCTTTGGCTATCGATTTATTGTGGTCCAGATCCCGTCGCTCCTGGCTATCCCGAGTTATTCCAGAAAAACACTGTTTTGCCTATATCTCCGGTGTCCGATGTCCTAGAGCGATGTTCCTTGGGTCGTTCGTTGGGCGCTGGTTTCAACTGTTTTACTGGATATATTGGTACCAATTTTGGTGTTGCCAACAGTGAAAATTTTTTGTTTTTCTGGAATATCGGTTTTTTCGGCCTGGTGGAAAGTTTATGTATGGGCGACTTACTTTTTGGACTTTGGTCGTATAGCTGGTGTGGTGGAGCTAATTTACACGCTATTAGAATCCACGCGTCTCTGCAGGATCAGATGTGAGACCTATTTAAAATTCTAATTTTCTAATGTGTATAACTCACCCCCCTTATACGGAAAAATTTTTCTTTTTCCGGATTTATTGTCCGTTTTTAGGTAGCTTCTTATCACACTACACTTCAGTGTCGCTATCACTTTCTTTCGCCCACCTCGTGGGGACGCTAAAAACTAAAACACAAGGTCAAACACACTTATACTAGATCTATAATTCTAATTTTCACTAGACACTAAAAGGTCACTATCCTGCACAATGTCCACTTTGTTCTATAAAAATCCACTGTCAACTTTCAGTTTTATTTCACTTTTAAGTTTTTAATTTTTTCCTGTTTTAGTTTTTGTCACTTTTTTGCACTTTTTCGATTTGTTTAAGGCCTTCCACTATTACCGGCGTGTGGGCGGCACCGAGACGCATCTCCTGGTGGTTGAATTTTGAAAATCGGACTACTTTTTACCACTTTTTTCGATTTTTCTTTGAGGAGCGTTACGAAAAACATGCGTCCCGGACGGCGGATGGCCTGAAACTGGTTAGGTTAGGTTAGGTTAGGTTAGGTTAGGTTAGGTTAGGTTAGGTTAGGTTAGGTTAGGTTAGGTTAGGTTAGGTTAGGTTAGGTTAGGTTAGGTTAGGTTAGGTTAGGTTAGGTTAGGTTGGGGGCGAAGCCGGTTCCTCCACGTTGGTGTCCCTGGGCAACGTCTGGCTGCTCCACTTCGTCGTTTTTTGCGGGGTGGGGAACTCAGACGGCTAATCGCCGGTTCTATCTTTCTTCTTCACTATCTTTCACCGCCTGTTTAGTAAGTTGTCTTCTTTTGCATTGTTTTATTTGGTTATCTCTATTTTTCACCATCTTTGTTTTCTCTTCTGCTATCTTTCCATTTTTGTTTACTCTTGTGACGAGTGAGCTGCACTTTAACTAGCCCGCGACCCGGGGTGTCGGTGCATTGAATGATGAATCGTAATGTCGAAAGTATTCTCCGGGTGGGTCCCGACAATGTCGGGGAATCCCACACCCTGTCCTCGGACAGGGTCTGGCCCTTGTATACGGAGGGGCCAAACATTACGCAGAGTCTGGAGGAGACCGTGGATACGGTGAATGAGGTGAGAAGAGCGGAGGAAGGCGCGAAGTTATGCGCGAGTCTGAATCCGGTGCCCCTAACCGCACCGGAGGCAGAAGTAATGATGATGAAAACCAACGACTCTAGGCTATCGAAACGGATTCCGATCGTGCAACTCGAAAGGATGTTGGACTCGGACTGTTCGTTGCGTACTGCAACTAGCTCTCGTGCGTCTTCGCGTGATCGAGCAGGTAGTGTAGCGGGGAAGCGGAGACTGTCAGACTCCGATTCAGGCTCGGACGATAGAGGATCGGTGCGGTCTGCTTATTCGGACGTACGTCGTAGAAAGGATACTCCCGCCAAGAGAGGACGAGGGCGTCCCACTAAAACTGGAGACTATGACGGAATGGCAGCGGCCAAACGCGAGCTGCTAGAGCTGGAGTACGAAGATCTGAGGCTCCAAGCTGAAAAGGAGGTAGTCGCAGCACTCGTCAGAGCGCAGAAACGTGACGAAGAGGCGGCGAGAAAGCAAGCGGCGCGTGCGACCCTTGATGCACTCCCGGCCGCCACCAAACTTAAAACGGTTGGTGAGCAAGGCTTGGAGCTCATCAAGATGGTCCGTATGAAGAGTGGTAACCTCAAGGGTACCTTTACAAAGGCCCTCAAAGAAGGTGAGGCGAAGGTTGAAGAGTCGGTTCACGGCCTCGCATCTCTCAAGGAGAACACACTACAGTTAGAGGCTGAAAACATGCGCCTTAAGGAAGAAATTGCTCAGCTGCGGGAGAAGGCGAGTCGGGCACAGAAGGTGCCATCAAGACCGCCTCCCTCAGCAAACAATATCGCAGAGTCTGGAGTCGCTGCACATCAAGATGGCCCAGACCTACTTACCGTTGCGGGTCTGCGGGCCATGTTTGAAGAGTTCTCCAGTTCTATTATGGAGAGAACCTCGAACATGGTCAATGCTCGGATTGAGTTTTTGCAGGATCGTCTGTTGCCAGCTAAGCGGCTCCGTCCGCCACTGGCTGCGGATAAAAGGAGGGATGACGTGATGGATTCTTTTGAGGAGTGTCCAGCTCTCCCAGTGGCTAGACCTTCTAGAGTGACCCTAGCTCCGGCGGTGAAATCTTCTGCGGCTGCAACACCATCTGCAGCTGCTGCACCTGAAACAGAAAAAGAAATGGTTAAGCAAAAGAAGAAGGCTAAGAAGGGAAAGAAGGAAAAAGAAAAGGAAAAGCCGGCAGAACAACAGCCGGCCCCAACAACAGATGCTGCTCCCGGCCCCTCGTCTACTGAGGAAGGCTGGAATATAGTGGCTCGCAGGAAGGGAAAGGGAAAAGGAAATCAGGATAAGAATAACCCGGACGTGACTAAGGTTCGGCCAAAGGAAGCCTCTAAAAACCACCAAAAGCCGAAGCATAAGAAAAGGACAAGACGGAGGAACACGGCTCCCGTTACTGCTGCGGTTATTATCACGCTGCAGCACGACGCGGTGGAGCGTGGTGCTACTTACGGGGACGTAATCGTCAAAGCCCGTCAAGAAATTAACTTGGCGGATTTGGGCCTGAATGAGGGCGTCCGTGTGAGGCAGGCGGCAACGGGGGCTCGTATAATGGAGCTCCCTACCGATGCGACGAGTGAGATGGCGGATCGCTTCGCTGAAAAGCTGCGGGG
Source organism: Celastrina argiolus (assembly GCA_905187575.2). Classification (NCBI taxonomy): domain Eukaryota; kingdom Metazoa; phylum Arthropoda; class Insecta; order Lepidoptera; family Lycaenidae; genus Celastrina; species Celastrina argiolus. The sequence continues at coordinate 59,766 of LR994581.1, read as the reverse complement.
TGTTCTCGCCGGCACGGCCAAAGTTACCCGGCCCGTCAAATGTTCGGATGTGCGAGTATCCGGCCTTGATGATTCGGTCACGCGTGACGCCGTTCTGTCGGCAATTGTGGCAAAGACGGTTTGCTCTCCAGACCATGTAAAGGGGGGCGAAATCCGCGTAGGCCCAGGAGGTACGGGAACCATGTGGGTGAAGTGTCCTGTGGCTGCCGCCAACATATTGGTGGCTGCAGGCCGCCTACTCGTGGGTTGGAGTTCGGCGCGCGTTCAGGCCCTGGAGCCCCGGGTCATGAAGTGCTACCGCTGTCTTGAAATCGGTCACACAGGGCGGCGGTGCACTTCCGAAGTTGACAGAAGCCAGTTGTGCTTCCGATGTGGGCAAGCTGGGCATAAGTCCTCATTTTGCACGGCCAAGCCACATTGTGCGGTGTGTTCGGCGGCGGGAAGAAACCCCAACCACACAATTGGCGGCAAAGGTTGTGCTCCTCCGAAGAAGGGGCGCAACAGAAGAAGACCAAATCTTCGTTCGGCGGGTCGGCCTGAAGTCCGACAAGATGTGGAAATGGCGACCAATAATGGATAACAGGCCTATTCAAATTATCCAGGCGAACCTTAACCACTGCGCCGGCGCACAGGACCTTTTTTTCGATGCGCTGGCGCGATGGCAGATCGACGTCGCCATAGTGGCCGAGCCCTACTATGTCCCAGCCCGCAACACCTGGGTTGGAGACCTGGCGGGCTTGGTGGCCGTCCACGGGTGTGATACTGGGCCCCCACTTCATGTGAGGGAGAGAGGCCATGGTTTTGTGGCAGTGGATCGGGGAGAGTATACAATCTTCGGTGTTTACTTCTCTCCAAACAGAACATTTGCCGACTTTGAGGCGTCTCTGAGTGAGTTACTGGCGGCAGTTTTAAGAGCGGCCCCGAGACCTGCTCTTGTCGCCGGCGACTTCAACGCGAAGAACACAGCATGGGGCTCTCCGGTGACCGATGCCAGAGGAGATGCCGTGCTGGAGTGGGCCGTTCAGACCGGTCTGTCGCTTTTAAACCGCGGGGACGCACCGACATGCGTTCGGCCACAGGGGAGTTCGATAGTTGACCTCTCCTTCGCCAGCCCCGCGGTTGGTCGGCTGGTTCAAGATTGGAGGGTGTTGGAGGAAGTAGAGACGCTGTCGGACCATCTATATATACGATTCAGCGTCTCCCGCTCTAGTCCAATGCGAACGGTCCCACGCTCGCCTGAAAGTGCCACAATGTTCCCGCGCTGGGCACTGACAGGAATGAACCCGGAAGCCCTGAAGGAGGCGGCTGAGGTAGAAGCATGGGCACCAAAACCAGCGGCTCCAGTCGATGTGAACGAAGAGGCACGTTGGTTCCGGGAGGCCTTGTCCCGCATTTGCGACGCGTCCATGCCTCGCAGTCGCGGCCCTTCATCGAAGAAGCAGGTTTACTGGTGGACGGACGCGATTGCGGAGCTTCGGCGGCAGTGCGTGAGGGCACGCCGACCGTACCAACGTCAAATGCGCAGGAGAGCAAGGAACGAGCAGCTTGAGACGCAACTCAGAGCCGCGTACAGCGCTGCCAAGAGCGCTCTCCATGTGGCCATCCAGCAAGCAAAGGATGCTGCTAGGGAAGAAATGCTGGCGGAACTGAATCGGGATCCGTGGGGGCGCCCATATCGAATGGTGCGCAATAAGTTCGGCCGTGGTCCGCCAGTCATTGAGACGATGTCTCCTGAGCAGCTGCCGAGGATCGTTGCGGCGTTGTTTCCGTCTGTGGAAGTTCCGGAGTCGTCTACCGATATCGAAGAAACGCCGCTGGCGGAGATTCCGCCTGTTTCGGAGGGAGAACTCGACTCCGCCATCCTTAGGCTGAGCGAGCGGAAGACTGCGCCCGGCCCAGACGGTATCCCTGGACGGGTTTGGGTGAAGTCCATGGGGCCACTTAAGGACAGAGTGCGGGAGCTGTTTGACGCGTGCCTGAAACAGGCGGAATTCCCACAGCTGTGGAAGGAGGGAAAGCTGGTGCTCCTCAAAAAGGACGGCCGCCCGGCTGACTCGCCGTCGGCATATAGGCCGATAGTGCTGCTGGATGAGGCTGGCAAGCTTTTGGAGAGGGTGATCGCGTCCAGGGTGAACAAACACTTAGAGCAGGAAGGTCCATCTCTGTCCGGGGTCCAATTTGGATTCCGTGCACAGCGCTCCACCATAGACGCGATTACGGAAGTAAAAGTGTTCTGCGAAGAGCAGACGGTGAATGGCGCAGTTGTGCTGGCGGTGTCTTTTGACATCGCCAACGCTTTTAACACCTTGCCTTTCGAGGCAATTGAAGAAGGTCTTCGGCACCATTGCTTGCCTTGGTATCTGCGTCGAATAATCGGAGGTTACCTGAGAGGGAGGACGGTAGTCTGTATCGGTCGTGACGGAGTCGTTGTTCGGTCTTCTACATGGTGCGGTGTTCCACAGGGGTCTGTTCTTGGCCCACTCCTGTGGAACATCGGATATGATCGCGTCCTACGAGCGGCTCTTCTCCGCGGGCTGCGTCTGGTGTGCTATGCAGACGACACACTTCTTCTAGCCCGCGGTAAATCTTTTGAGGAGGCAGTTCGCCTGGCGAGAGTGGGAGCGACGCAGGTGGTGGCACGGATCACGGCGCAGGGGTTGCGCGTGGCTGTCGATAAGACGGAGGCCATGTTCTTTCATGGGCCCCGGAAGCGCCCCACTGCCGGTTTGTCCCTCCGCATCGGAGAAGTTGATGTGCCAATCGGTTCGGAGATGAAATACCTGGGTCTGGTTTTGGATCCCAGGTGGTCCTTTACACCTCATTTCCGCCGATTGGCACCGAAGTTGAAGAAGACGGCAGTGGCCCTCGGACGGCTCCTGCCCAACATCGGAGGTCCAGGGTCCACTTGCAGAAGGCTCTATACGGGGGTCCTTCAGTCCATGGCCCTCTATGGAGCCCCAGTCTGGTCGGAGCATATGAGCGCTCAAAACAAGGCGCTTTTGAGAAACCCGCAACGCACAATGGCACTGCGGATGATTCGCGGCTACCGCACAGTGGCTGGCGAGGCGGCGTTAGCGCTTGCAGGGTCTCCTCCATGGGACCTGGAAGCTCGTGTGCTGGCGGAAGTTTACCACCGCACAGCAGAGGTGAAGGAGAGAGGGGAAAGGGTACCGCCAGAACAGGCAGCCCGATGGCGCCGTCAGGCGCGCGTTATCCTAATGCGCACCTGGCATGACCAAATGGCGTCCCCAACTGCTGGTCGCAGAGTTGTGGCAGCAATCCGGCCTATCCTCGAACAGTGGATGGCACAGTGTAGGAGTGCGCTAACTTACCGGATGGTGCAGATGTTGACCGGGCATGGATGCTTCGGCCATTACCTGCACCACATAGCCGGAAGAGAGCGCACACCCCAGTGCCACCATTGCCCGGAAGAAGACGATACGGCGCAGCACACGCTCGAGGCTTGTCCTGCTTGGGTAACCCAGCGAGCGGAGCTCGGCGCCGTACTTGGACTAGACCTGACTCTCCCGGCCATATTAACATCCATGGTCCGGTCGAGAGAAGCCTGGCAAGCAGTCTCCGACTTCTGCGAGTCCGTCATAACGCAGAAGGAGACTGCAGAGAGAGAAAGGGAGGCTGATGAAGCTGCTGATCCCCTACGGAGAAGGCGAGGAGGGCGAAGACGTGCTCAACATGAACGTCAACTCCCGCCCTAGTGGGTCTCGGGTGACGGATTGGGGAATTCGTCGCCCATTGCACGAGCCCGACCGGTTGTAGAACGTCCCGTGCCTTGGATTGTTCTCCCGGTGAAGACGCGACGCAATGTCGCGCGAAGGTCCTGCGTTGCGATAGGAACTGCTAACTGGGCCGCTGCTGTTATCGTCTCAGGCGGGTCCGGCGGCCCAGCAACATGCAGAGGAGGAGGCACCGATGAGTTTTAGTGCAGTATACCCGGGTGCGGCCCTTTACCCCGCTCTCGGGGGAGTCTCACATATCCCGGTGGCCACTCCCCTCAACGTCATCGGGAATCTTTAAAAGATTTCTCATCGTAAAAGAAAAAAAAAAAGGTTAGGTTAGGTTAGGTTAGGTTAGGTTAGGTTAGGTTAGGTTAGGTTAGGTTAGGTTAGGTTAGGTTAGGTTAGGTTAGGTTAGGTTAGGTTAGGTTAGGTTAGGTTAGGTTAGGTTAGGTTAGGTTAGGTTAGGTTTTTTTTTTTTTTTTTTTTTTTTATTGGACCCATGTAAATTGTGGGTCCCACTTGTTCCCCCTATCGTAAACAGGGACAATTGCTTTCTTATCTATTTTACTATGACATTTTTATTTAAAGTTTTACATTTGTTATTTGATTACGATTTATTTGTCTACCTTCCATCTAATTTCTTATTTATTTATTTTTGACTATACATACTTATACAACTTTTTATTTACTTCAGTTCCTATTCGTTTTATTTTCCATACATTTCTATTTCTCTTTTATTTGTGCTTTAAATCTACGCGCCCAGCGCCGAGTCTCCCATCGGTTCTTATTGTGACTCTTTATTTACAACAATGTAGTGACATCAATTTTGTGGTCTGCCACACCACTGCCACCGGCCCACGCCAACCCCAATCCACATCACGTCTCAGCATCGCTTACATTTATGATGATTTTTTGTCTCTATTACAATTAAACTTAATTTTTACACTTTTTGGGATATGTTTTTACACGTTATATTATATAATTTTAATTTTTTACTTAATATTTGACATACTGCTACATATTTATGCTTTAAATGATTACATATGACTCATATATTTATACATTATTATACTTTATTACTTATCTATTTTAACTATTTACTTATTACATTTGTCATGTATGTTTTTGTGCTGAATTACAATTCTGTATATATACGTGTTAAATTACATTCACTCTTATACTACACATATTTTATATATATTATATTTCTATTCATTCTTCTTTCTTGATTTCATACCTTTTTACTTTGCCATATATGCTGTTGTTATGCATCACCATAACCATATATATGCGAAGTGGTTTTTTTTTTTTTTTTTTTTTTTTTTTTTTTTTTTTTTTTTTTTTTTTTTTTTTTTTTTTTTTTTTTTTATTAATACACGTTTTGCATATGGGAATATCAAATACATTTTGACGTCACCAATGCTTGCTACTATTTTACATTCACACTATTCATAACACAATATAAATACGTACATACTTATATATACCAATACTATATATTTATACATTTCTATTATTTATATATACATTCATATTCATGCTATACTTCCTACTAGGGTTGCATTGGATGCAACAAAAACACTTTTATTAACACCCAATGCTTACTACATTTACCTTATTATATATATTCTTTATTACGTTAATACTTCTATTATATACTTATATTATTTATATATCATATTATTAATTGAGTGCTATTGTTACGTGTGTGGATCGTCACTGGCGTAAGCCACCGCCGCTCGCGCTATGGCATCCCATCGACGCCGAATAGGACACTCCGCGCTAAACGCGTTGTGGTCTTGCTTTCCTATATCTGTCCCCTCTTTCCTACAATTTATACACCATGCCGTTAGTCCTTCTTTTAAGCTTGTACACTGTGATTGGTGGTGCTCCCCGGTGCAGTGGCTGCACCTCTCCCCTTCGCTGCTGTTACAGTGTCGCCTTCCGTGTCCGTACCCTAAACAGCGCGAGCACTGTATTAGGGGGGACTGGTCGGCGACGCGGATGCGTTGGATGTCTATATAGACGTGCCCCGCCTTTGTGAGGCACAGCCACAGCCCCGGGGACACGGTCAACACCACGTGTTCTGTGTCAACGTCCTTACCTTTCCTTCTATATTTAACGCTCATCCTATCTTCCTTTCCACCAAGTAGCGGCTGTATGAGGTGCTCATTCTGGGACCGAATTGCCCCGAGGATATCCTCGTTGGAATTCGTCTTGAGCACCCCATACAGCACCACTTGGGGATCCTTATTTTCCATTTTCTCTACATTCAAATTTGTATTACCCTTCTCTATTTTCCTTTTAATTTTTTCCCTGTCCTCTTTGTTACTAAAACCTAAAATGACTTTTCTCCCCTTTCCTTTCCTGATTCTGTCTATTTTTATTCCTTCTTTTTTCGCGTCTATAATTTTTCCTAGTCCTGTTATTATTTCCGCTCCCGTCATAAAATCTTCCTTGTCCGTGATAGCTAAAGAGTGGAGGGTTATGCACCTCGGCTCCGGTGGTGTGGCCTGAGGGGCCCCACCACCACTGACCGCACTCGCATATGACACGAGTTGCGGTTCTGCCGTAGCCCTAACCCCCCTCCACTCTTCAGCTACCCTTTCCAACTGTACTATATTTTCCTTAGCTACTTCCTCATTCTTCTCTCTGATCTCTTCCACTCTACCTATCACTTCCGCTCTGATCCCCTTGCATTCATCTACCATGTCCCTATTTGATTTCTTTACATCCTCGAATTTTTCCTCTAACTCTTTTCTTAATTCCTGGAACATTTCCCTTAACATACTTTTACATCCACATTCCTTGTTTTCTTGGCCCCCCTGTCCCATCCCTACTGTGCTCTGTTTTCCTACTTCGCTACTATCTAAACTCATTCTTTTTCTATTTATAACCGCTATTTTTCCAATCTTTTTAGTGATGCTTGTAATGTTTTCCGTTAATCCTACTTTAATTTCGCTTTTTAAATTTTTTGATTGGTTTAATAAATACAGGCTTTGCCTAACCATCTTCGCTGTCTCTGCCAGAAGGGCGTCCATCTGTCCGGCTGGGTCATGTGGGAGGGGGTCCATTTCAATGTCTTTTTCCGGGGTACTTCCCCTACTACTACCTATGCTGCTATTTCTTGTGTTTCCTCCTGGCTCCAGTCTCCTTTTTGTTACGTTTTTGGCTAGAGTGTTGGGAGGTAATTTGGGAGTATGTATAGTGGCCATTTTAATCTCTAGAAACTTATTTATGTATTTAAATTTAGTTTAGAATAACTTGTATATATTAAATTATTAGGGGGAATGTGTCAAAAACTTTAAAATAAAATAATAAATAGTGTATATAATAAAATTTGTCCAATTAAACTAAATAAAATAGAGTTGTCTAAAAAACTAGCCTAGCAGTTGTCCTTAATAAAGGAGCAACTGGTCAAGAATATTTTTAACCTCAATAAAAGTCTATGTCCTATATGATCTTATTCTACTTGCAGCTGCCCTAATAAGGAACAGCTGGTCTTGTATATTCTAAAATAAGTACAATAATTATTAAAAGAAGTCGTACCTAATACTGGTCAATGTAAATGTAAAAGAACTTAACTAAAAACTTAACACTAGCAGCTGTGCCAAAAATGACACCGCTGGTCTTGGTCCTACTTAATTAAAATCGGCTTACGCCTCGTACTTATTTAATAGTATCCGCTTAAGTAACCCACCCCAAATGGAGTGTTAGTTGTATTTTTAAGTAAGGTTATTAATAATTTGATATTTAATATCTATCCAAGTCCCTATAACTGTTAATAATCGATCGCGATTTATTTTACGAGTTTATGTTTATTTATATTTTACTTATATTTTTGTTTCCATTTATATTTTCGACCGAGTTAATTCTATTTATTGTGTATTTTAAGTTTATTTATTATATTTTGTAAGTTTTTTGCACTAAATTAGCCTATTTTCCGCGAATCAACTAGTTTTACAATTTTAATGACACGCCTGTCGGTTTTTAAAAGCAACGTAATGCTATTTTTCTGTTTTATTTTTACGATTTAAACCTAATATTGCGTTCCTGTGAATTTATAAAAGCAATCTCACTCTTGAGTTTTTAATGAATTTTTCTACCTAGTCTTACGTTTTTTGTTATAACTTTTTTAAATGATGGTAAAGATGCCGAAAGAGTATATTATATTATGTGTTATTAAATTTCCTAACGTTTTTTACTAATTTCCGATCCTATATTAATCTATTTTAAGAAATAATCCTATGGTTTTGAATTTAATAAAGCGCCTGTTGAAATTCAAAAGCAACACCAGCCAGCCGCTCGGTATCCTCGGCCTATCTCCAAGTCGATCTTGGGGGCGTGTCGGGGGCGTGTCAGGGCTGCGTCGTGTTTGAAATTTAATATTTCTACAAACGAGCTTTATTATTACCTGATGGAATTATGTGTTTTATTATTAATTATATATGTGTTTTATTTAAATATTATTTATTATTATTATTCACCCGTATTTAAGTTATTTTGACTACTAAAAATTTTTGAAATCTATTTATTTGTGGTTATTGTTTATTTAATTCTAAATATTTTTACTATTAATTTTATTTACTATGTATTTATTTATTTATTTATTCTTAATTTATGTTAAATATGTTGTTTTACTTAGGTTTTTATTATTGTAGGAATTTAGTTTTTATGTTATTTATGTACTCTATTTATATGTATTTATTGTTTATTTACTTTGTTACTATTTAATTACAATGATATTTATGAATTATTATTATTTTGTAATTTAAATTTCTAAGTTAAGATTTAATATTATTTGTTTAAAAACTTTGTCATTTGCAGCCCTGAAATCGCTTCGGCATTGACCTACTTTTGTGTTCCAAGGGGGCGTGTCGTGGGCGGGTTGTTTACTCCGAGTGTAAGAATCTTCGCTCGCGTCCCTATTCTGGTTCGGGGCTTCGGATTTCTGTTTTATTATTAATAGTTTTTATGTATTGTTTTACTGTTTTTGGACTAATTATAGTTTATATTATATATTATTTATAGGTGAATTAAAGTTTAGAATAAATGTTGTAGTTATTTTAGGTATTTAATTTTATTTAAGGAAGCTATGAGTGATATTTACTGTTTTAATATAGAATTTATATTTTAATGTACTTAGTATGTTTATATGTATATTTATTGAGTATAATTTGATTTAAAATAATTTTTAATTCCAGCTTTTAATTTTAATTTTAGTAAGCGATAACGTTTTCTGCGATATGGGCCTCCACCATGAATACGGACACGGGGCGGGCCTATCAGGTGTTATGATGGCGTCGAGTGTCTCGTCCGCGAATGACACGTTTTAGGGGCGGGGCCTATTAGATGTTGTGATCGCGTTGGCTGTATTATCTATAATGGGCGGGGCGTTATGCTAGGGCTGTGTAGGGTTGTACTATGGGATTATTTTTTATCGTTTTTTATCGATGAATGGAATGAAATTAATTAATTTTTGTTGGTATTTAGAGTTATTTTTGGTTTATATTGTGTGTTTGATCTGAATTATGTCCGAAACAAGTTTGTTGTGTTATTAATAGTGTTGTGGTTTTATATTTTAAGGATTTTATGATTCTAGTTTTATATTATTTACTATGTTTTGATATGTTTTTACTATTACTTAATTGTTTTATTTATTTATATTAATTATTTATATGAATTTTCTAGATTTATGATTTCAACATGGGGGGTTTTTAATTAAAATTTAGTTTTAAGAATTACTTTATAAGGGAAAACCGGTGTTTACTTTTATTAAATTGTTTGTTTGTATTTATTACTATTAAATTCAAGTTTAAATAAGTTGTCTTAAAAATTATTAATTTTAATTTATCGATAGAACTTTTACTTTCCCAACCCTAGTTTAACGTTACTCCGCCCATTTCGTGACGTCGGTTAGGTTAGGTTAGGTTAGGTTAGGTTAGGTTAGGTTAGGTTAGGTTAGGTTAGGTTAGGTTAGGTTAGGTTAGGTTAGGTTAGGTTAGGTTAGGTTAGGTTAGGTTAGGTTAGGTTAGGTTAGGTTAGGTTAGGTTAGGTTAGGTTAGGTTAGGTTAGGTTAGGTTAGGTTAGGTTAGGTTAGGTTAGGTTAGGTTAGGTTAGGTTAGGTTAGGTTAGGTTAGGTTAGGTTAGGTTAGGTTAGGTTAGGTTTCCTCCTAGTTGGTGTCCCTGGGCAACGGCTGTGTGCCTTTCGTCGCGTCTTTTGCGGGGGGAGGCATACAGACGGCTGAACGCCGGTCTTTTCCTATTTTCTCGTCTGTTTATAATCTTCTTCTTGTTTTTGTTTTGTTTATTTACTCTATCCTTTCAACATCTTTTCTACGCTATCTTTTTCATTTTTGTTAACTTCTTCCGACGGTGAGCACACACGTTAAAAGCCCGCGACCCGGGGTGTCGGTGATAGTCATGATGGAAAAGCGTATTAGTACAAATAATCTCCGGGTGGGTCCCGGCAGCAATGCTGGGGAATCCCACACTCCTGCTTCGGCGGGGGTCAGGCCCGTGTATACGGAGGGGCCAACTTCTACGTTGAGGGAAGTGGTGGTCGCTGTGGCGACGGTAAGAGAGGAAGGCGCGTTGGCGCAAGCAGGGGCGCAGCCGGTGCACCTAACCGCACCGGTAGCGGACTTGCTCACGGACGAGGACGTCGACTTCAGCGTGTCGCAGCCCAATGGGTTTGAGCGCATGCTGAAGTTAATGAAGAAGAAGAAGGCTCGAGGCGATGCTGACTTGCCGCGCGTCTTGTTAACGCGCGATGTGCGCATATCGTCCTTGAGCCCAAGACCTGGAAAAGACGCAAGTGAGGACTGTCTCTCGGACTCCAGCGATGTGTCGTACGCATCGATGGACTCCGAGAGCCTGCCCACAACCCCACCGGATTTTCTTCGCATGCGAAAGCGGCGTAACACGGACTCAGACGACATGGCGCCGCCTTCTACTGGTGCGGTGCCAAAGACAAAGAAAGGACGTGGCCGGCCACCAACAACCGGCCAATACGTGGGCCTTGCGAAGGCGCAGGCGGAATTGAACGCCGAAAAGGAAAAGGCCATTCGGCTTCAAGCGGAGGCTGAGTTGGCCACAAGCCTTATTCGGGCGGCAAGGGAGGACAGGGAGGCTCGGGTGTGTGGCCCGGCTCCCCCTACCCCACTTTCTGGAGAAGACACAAACGCGGCACTCAGTGCTCGCGTTGAGAGGGCTTTGGAGTCGATTTCATTAGTCGCTTCAAAGTCCTCAAATCTGAAGGGGACATTCCAGCGGTTCCTCAAGGAGGCGGTCCTCAACATCCGCACGGCCGTTTCTGAGATGAGGGGCCGCTGTGAAACAGATGAGCTGCGGGCTTTGGAAAGCCAGAACGCGCGGCTCCAACAGCAGGTCGATGATCTTCGTCGTGAGCTGGAGGAGTTGCGGCGCCAGGCGACCAAGCCCGCCGCCCCACAAGAAGACTGGAAAAAGCTGTTGTCGGAGGTCTCGCGCTCCAATATCGAGACCTTCGGCAACATGCTGAATGCGCGGCTCGCAGGGCTGGAAGACCGGCTCTTGCCGGAGCCGAGAAGACGACCTCCGTTGGCGTCGGATAGTGTCGATGTCATCGATGACACACCGGCGCCAGCGCCAGCACCGGAGAAGAGGAAGGCGCCGAAGTCTATAAAAACTGCGGCGCCCACATTTGCCGAAGTAGCGGCCCCGATAGCGCCGGCCCCTCAAACGGCCCAAGCTGCACCCGCTCCGCCAAAGACGGCACGAAGGAAGAAGCGGCCTTCAATGGCTGCCAGAGAGGCGCGAGGAGGGGCGAACATTACGCCCTCTCCAGCAGAGGCTCCGCGGAGGACGGTGGATCCGCAGAAGACGAAGAAGAAGGGGGCGGCCAGTTCAGCTAAGGCCGCTCCGAAGAAGAAAAAGACGAGGCTCCGCCCTCCGACAACTGCGGCCGTCGTTCTCACTTTAGAGGCGGGGGCCTTGGCAAAGGGGGCGACCTACGCTAATTTGTTGCGTGAGGCTCGGCAGAGGATCGACCTGGGGGAGTTCCAGATCCCCAGGTTGACGATTGGCAAGAGCCAAACTGGCGGTCGCATCCTCACCATTTCGGGTGAGGGCGCCAACGAGAAGGCGGACGCATTTGCGGCGCGCCTACGAGAGGTGATTGGCCCGGAAGTGGCAAAAGTCAGTCGCCCGGTGAAGTGTGTGGAGTTGAGAGTCACCGGGCTGGACGACGCGACCGAGGCAGCTGAGGTTGTCGAGGCGGTCGCCAAAGAAGGAAATTGCCCGACCACCAACATCCGGTCGGGCAAAGTCGTTGTTGGACCCAGGGGCGATCGTTCCCTCTGGCTGTACGTCCCAATGGCGGCCGCCAAGAAGCTTCTGAGCTTGGGGCGGCTGCAGATCGGCTGGGTCGTGGCGAAAGTGACACTGCTGGCCGCGAGGCCTAAGCGGTGTTACAAATGCCTCGACACCGGCCACCTGGCGGCGCAGTGCAAGTGCACGGTGGACCTCAGCCGGAATTGTTTCCGCTGTGGGAAGCCGGGGCACAAGGCGCCCGCCTGCGAGGCCGCTCCTTGCTGCCCGGTCTGCGAGGCCGCGGGCAAGCCGAAGGAGCACGTGCTGGGTGGTAGCGGCTGTATTACAGTGAAGCCGCCTCCCAGCACGAAATCGAAGAGAAAGGCTCCTTCCAAGAAAGCCCGGCACAAAAAGCCGGAGGCCACAAGCAGGGCGGTTCTGCCCGCCCCTGCAATGGAAGTGGAGGCCTAGACCCGTGGGCGGCGATCGGGGGATCGACCGCTCACTTGTGAGGGTCCCGAGAGAAAGGCTCCCTGGGTGCCCGGGGAGTCCTCGGTGAAGGCAGGCGGCGGCATTTTATCTGGCCGCCGCACCGTAGAGAGCCGGACGCGGCAGCGCTTGTGGGTCGCGGAAGAATGTTACAGTACCCGTGGCCCACAGTATGGCGCAGAAGGTGGCATGGAGGGGTTTTAGTCGGTAAACCTCGGCGCACTCTACACGCGCCGAGGGAGTCCGACATACCCCGCCGCCTTCCCCCGGAGTCGGTGGGGATACGTAACGTATTTCCCCTCCCTAAAAAAAAAAAAAAAAAAAAAAAAAAGGTTAGGTTAGGTTAGGTTAGGTTAGGTTAGGTTAGGTTAGGTTAGGTTAGGTTAGGTTAGGTTAGGTTAGGTTAGGTTAGGTTAGGTTAGGTTAGGTTAGGTTAGGTTAGGTTAGGTTAGGTTAGGTTAGGTTAGGTTAGGTTAGGTTAGGTTAGGTTTTTTTTTTTTTTTTTTTAAATGGACCCATGTAAAAGGTGGGCCCGACTTGTTCCCCCTATCAGAGACAGGGACAATTATTTGCTATTTTTTTATTTTTACATTATTGTTTGTGTTTTATGTTTTACATTTTTAATATTTATTTACTTAACAATTTGTTTCTAAACTTATTTTTATTTTACATTTTTTGTTCGTTTTATTTCTTACTAGGTACATTGTTTCTAACAATTTTCGTATACATTTTTATTTACTTAGACATGTTGCATTACTTATATTATTATAAACTGTTTTGTGTTCTTATTTCTATTACATTTCTTTCATATATTATTATTCGTATAGTATTATATTACATTTTTATTTGCTTGGTTTCGCTACATTATTTCTCATAATTCTATGTTCTTTATTTATTTCATTTCATCTTTTGTACATTTTTGCAGTATTATATTCTTGTTCATTGTTGCATCTATATTCATATTACTATTACATTCATTTATTACATATTTGTATTGTTTTATATATAAATAAATTTCGTATTTGTTATGAGCTAATCATTATAAAATTTTTTAGTTACATTCTTTGTTGCTGTTACTGTCACATATTATGCTTCAGCGCAAAGCCCCCCGCCGGTTGCTATTGCTACATTTTATTTACATAATAATATGCTTCAATTGTGGTTTGCCACCACCGCCATGAACCACACTAACACCAATTAACATTACTGATTTATAGATTTTGATACATATTTTATATTTAGATACATTATATTTATATATATTATTTTATTACTATATTAACTTAATTACTAAATTTGTTATTGCTTAAGCCATATATGCTCTGCTATTTTGTTTACAAATAACCATATATATGCCAAGTCAGTCCTTTTATCTTTCTATTCTCTCTCTTTTTTTTTTTTTTTTTTTTTTTTTTTTTTTTTTTTTTTTTTTTTTTTTTTTTTTTTTTTTTTTTTTTTTTTTTTTTTTTTTTTTAATACATATAAATGTGCCATACATACAATTTTATTTGCTAGTTTTGCATTAGGTTTCCTAAAAACATTTTAGGAAGAATCCAATGCTTATTACAGAATACTATTAATATTATATTACATATTATTACATATTTGATATATATATTATTGTCTATTTATTGTCTATTTTTATTTATTCGGTGCTAGTGTAGGCCACGGTTGCGCGTGCGATGGCATCCCATCTACGCCGTACGGGGCAGTTTGCGCTGAATGCATTGTGGTCAGTGTTTTCTGCTTGCTCTTTAGTACAGTTAATGCAACATGCCTTTTTGCCCTCTTTTAGATCCTCACACTGGGACTGATGGTGCGCCCCGGAGCAGTGGCCGCACTTCTCTCCGCTGTTATTATTACAGTGCCGCCTCCCATGTCCGTACCCTAAACAGCGCGAGCACTGTATTAGGGGGGACTGGTCGACAACACGAATGCGCTGCATATCCACATATAAGTGGCCCGCCTTTGTGAAGCACTGCCACAGCCCCGGTGACACAGTCAACACCACGTGCTCAGTTGAATCATCCTTTCCTTTCTTTCTATATTTTATTGCCATTCTATCTTCCTTCCCGCCAAGCAGTGGTTGCATGATGTGCTCATTTTGAGTCCGGATTGAACTGAGGATATCCTCGTCGGTATTCGATTTGAGCACACCATACATCACTACTTGCGGGTCCTTATTTGCCATCTTTTCTACTTCAAAGTTACTATTACTATTTTCTATCTTGTTTTTAATTTTGTCCCTGTCTTCTTTATTACTAAATCCTATAATTACTTTCCTCCCTTTTCCCTTTCTAATTCTGTCTATTTTAATTCCTTCCTTTCTTGCTTCTATTATTTTACCCAATTCGTCTACTATCTCCGACCCTGACTTGACGTCCTCTTTATCCGTGATAGCCAAAGAGTGGAGAGTCACGTGCCTCGGTTCCGGTGTTGGGGTCTGGGCCCCTACACCGGTGACCACACTCGCGTACGACGCGGGTTGCGGTTCCACCGTAGTCCTAACCCCCCTCCACTCTTTGAGTGCCACGTCTAAATTTTCTTTGCTATCCTTCACCATATCCTTACACGCTGTATTAATTAACCCTACATACTGTTCTAAGTTTGTCCTTAGAGCGTCCGTCTCCTCCATTATCTGCTCATTTACTTTTATCGTTTTACTAAGTTTACTATTTATTACATCATTCATTGCATCAAATTTATTATTCATTTCCTGCTTCAATTCCTTAAACATATTCATTATTTCACTCTTACATCCACAGTCCATATTCATTTGTGTATAATTTTCCCTATCCGTTCCTGTACCATTTCTATTGTCGCCCATAATTTTCCTACTCATAGCTGTTATTTTTCCTATTTTACTAGTCATCTTTCCTATGTTATTTGTTAAACCAGTCTTTATTTCCCCTTTTAGGTTTTTAGACTGGTTTACCAAATCCATACTTTTCCTCGTTAGTTTTGCCGTTTCTGCCAAGAGAGCAAATATATCTGCAGTGGGCCCAGTGAGTGCTGGGTCCACTGCATATATACCTGGGTTGTCCTTGTCAGGGGAGCTTCCTCTGCTACTAATACTACTGTAACTAGTATTGCCTCCTAGGTCTAATTTTCGTTGGGGTATGTTTTTGGCAGGGTCTTTAAAATTGGGAGTGTGTATCATTGCCATTTTGGCTTAAAAGAGGATGTAGTTATTTTATAAAAAGAAACTTTTAATAAGAGGGGGAATGTGTCAGTAGTATATAAATTGTCTATAAAAAATATGTCTAAAAACTTGTATATAATAAAATATTTGTCTATTAAGAATTAGGGTTTATACTAAGAGTTGCTCTCAATAGAGAGACAATGGTCAGCTAAAATATATGTCAATAATAAGTGTCTAAGTTTTGTGTATAATAAAGTAAAATAAAATTTATCTATCAAACTACAGTTAAAATTGTCCAATAATATTATTAGATTTGCCCTCAATAGAGAGGCACTAGTCAGTTAAAATATTGCTTCAATAAAAGCCTTTTTGTCCTTTAGTATAACCCCTAAACTAAACTAGCAGTTGCCCTAATAAGGGACAGACTGGTCAATGTATATACTAACTAAATTTAAAACTTATCTCTAACAACTACGCCAAAAATGACGCGGTTGGTCCTAGTGCTAGTGACTAAATAGTTCGGCTTTTCGCCTCGTTTTAATGTCCTAATATTACCGTAAGTAACCCACCCCAATCTAGAATGTTATTTAAGTTTTAGTTTTAAGTTTAGTATTTAATGAAGTTCCTTTCTGTTTTTAATAGCAATAACACTCGCGTGTTTTCGATTTATTTTCCGATTTAATTTTGTATTTTTACCTATATCTTTGTTATGTGAATGAAAAGTTGCCGAAAAAGTATTATATATTACGTGTTATTAAATTTCCTAACGTTTTTTACTAATTTTCGATCCTATATTAATCTATTTTAAGAAATAATCCTATGGTTTTGAATTTAATAAAGCGCCTGTTGAAATTTAAAAGCAACACCAGCTAGCCGCTCGGTGTCCTCGGCCTATCTCCAAGTCGATCTTGGGGGCGTGTCGGGGGCGTGTCAGGGCTGCGTCGTGTTTAAAATTTAATGTTTCTAAAAATGAACTGTATTATTACCTGATGGGATTTAGTGTTTTATAATGAATTATAAATGTGTTTAATTTAAATGTTGTCTATTATTATTATTTACCCGT
This sequence comes from Celastrina argiolus, assembly GCA_905187575.2. Lineage (NCBI taxonomy): Eukaryota > Metazoa > Arthropoda > Insecta > Lepidoptera > Lycaenidae > Celastrina > Celastrina argiolus. The sequence continues at coordinate 43,043 of LR994581.1, read as the reverse complement.
ATTTAAATTATTTTGTCTACTGAAAAGTTTTAAGATCTATTTATTTAATATTGTTATTTATTGAAATCTAGTAATTTTACTGTTAATTTTATTTGCTATGTATTTATTTATTTATTTGTTCTATATTTATGTTTTATTTGTTAATTACTTAGGTTTTATGTTACTAGAATTATTTAATTATTTTTTTTTTTTACTATTTATATACTCTAATTTATATATTATTAATGTTTATTCACGTTATTACTATTTAATTACAATGGTGTTAATGAATTTATATTATTTTCTTATTTAAGTATTTTAGTTAAAATTTAATATTATTAATTTAAAACTATGTCATTTGCAGCCCTGAAATCGCTTCGGCGTTGACCTACTTTTGTGTTCCAAGGGGGCGTGTCGTGGGCGGGTTGTTTACTCCGAGTGTCTTATCTTAGATCGCGGCCTTATTCTGGTTCGGGACTTCGGTTTTCTATTTTATTATTACGTAATATTTGTATGTATTGGGTGTTTTTTAGCCTGACGTTAATTTGTATTATCTATTTATTTATAATGGATTAAAGTTAAATATAGATATTATGGTTATTTTATACGTTTTAAATTGTTTAACGAAATTTAATAGCTATTTTTATTATTTTAATATGAAATTTGTATTTTTATGTATTTAGTTTGTTTATGTGTATGTTTATTAGTTATAATCCGATTTTTAATAATTTTAATTCCAATAGTTAATTTAAATTTTTAAAAGCGATATCGATTTTTGCGATATGGGCCTCCAACATGAATACGGACGCGGGGCGTGGCCTATCTGGTGTTATGATAGTGTCGAGTTTCTTGAACACGAATGACACGTTTTAGGGGCGGGGCCTATTAGATGTTGTGATCGCGTTGGCTGTATTTCAATTATGGGCGGGGCGTTGTGCTAGGACTATGCTAGGGCTGTATAGGGATGTACTATGGTATTATTTTCTATCGTATCTATCGATAAATGGAATGAAACTTTTAAGTTTTAATTAGTATTTTAGGCTTAATTTAGTATGTAATGTATGTTTGATCTGAATTACGTCCGAAACTAGTTTGTTCTGTTATTTAAATTATAATATATGTTTTATATTTAGGGATTTTATTATTCTATTTTTATATTATTTTACTATGTTTTACTATATATTTACTATTATTTATTTATTTTAGTTTTTGTATTAATGAATTATATGAATTTTATGTATTTATGATTTAACCAAAGCGGTTTTTTAATTAAAGTTTAATTTTTTGAATTACTTTTAAAAGGGGGGACCGGTATTTACTTTTATTATGTTGTTATATCGTTTTTTACTACTATTTTAACCAAGTTAAAATGTATTGTCTACAAAATATTAATTTTATATTGTCGATAAAAATTTTACTTTCCCAACACTAGTTTACGTTACTCCGCCTATTTCGTGACGTCACCTAAAAAGTTTGTTTTTTGCTTGTAATTCCTTAACTGTTTGAGTTTTATTCCTGAGATTTCTGGGGTGGGTTCCTTCCGGTTTAGTCCTTGCTGTGGTCTACCTGAAATTTCTCCTAAACCTATGTCACAAAAGTTATACACAAATTTCAGATTTATGGGGCGTTCCCGGTGGGCGTTCCCGTCGCTTTTGCTGTCACGAACAAATACACTTTTATAAATTAAAAACCTTAATTCTAGCTTATCTATTAACTTTTTTGGTGTGGGCTTTTTGTACTTTATAGCTTGTCTAATCTACTTTTATGTTCTAATTTTCTTCTATTTTTAACTATTAAACTTTTCTAATTATTTACAATTTACTACTTGTGTGTCTATTTTTCTAAAACTATTTTGCTTATTTTATCTACTTAACTAATTTTTTCTATGTTTCCAGATGCTGCCGCTGACCCGTAGTGGTGGCCCGATGGTCTCCAGCGAATCCGGACTTCCTAGGATGAAGTCCAGATTTTTTCGTTTTTATTTATTTTCTCCGGAACCCTTCACCGGATCAGCTCCAAATTTTTTGCCTGGTAACTCCTCGTCACTGCCCACACTATACACTAATAAGATCACTATGTCATCGATCTTGTTTAAGAGTTATTGAATTTTGAAAATTTTTGAATTTTTAATATGTCTATATCTTCGAAACTATATGTCCAAATTAAATTCTGCTACCTATCCTGTGTTCCTGTAAAAGTTCCGCTTCCTGCTATGTACTTGCTTTCCCCCCCTCTCTGTTCCGAGCGCCCCCGCCCCTGGGCCTCCTTTCGGTTTTTTGCCTATATCTCGGAGGTCCTTGGTCCTAAAAATCCAGGACTTGGTCACAAGTAGGGTGGGATAATGTCGCTTCTTTATATAATTAAAAAAGGGGGGGTCGTCGCGACAAAACGAGTGCCGCACGCGTTCCAAGTTTAAAAAGTGTCAAATTTCACTGTTTTTCGTCCGTAACTTTTTTCTCACTGCTTTTAAAAATGCGCGGTTTCCACTGAACTGTTGCTGGTATTTTTCCGCACACTTTGACGTATCTCACGACTGTTTCACACAATTTTTGCCACTTAAACCGAATTAAATGCACTTTCGTGGACTTAGACGTTTGAAAGCGCGCGCTGGGAGCGTGTTGCCTCGACCACGGTCGCAGCGGAACTGGGGGTTAGGTTAGGTTTTTTTTTTTTTTTTTTTTTTTTTTTTTTTTTTTTTTTTTTTTTTTTTTTTTTTTTTTTTTTCTATTGCCCCTAACATTGTCAGGGCTTGTTCATTTTCTTATTCTTTTTTGGCATTCTATTTTTTGATTTCTTTTATTTATTTTCTTTTACTTTTTTTTTTTCATTTATGTTACTACTTTTCTGATACAATAATTGTTCTTTTTTCTATTATTTTTCCTTATAATATAATTTACATTTTCCTTATTTAACAAACATTTTTATATTCCAATATACATATTACAATTTAGTTTAATAAAAAATAAAAACAATAAAAATTTAAAACAATATCCATTAATTATACATAAATTTCAATAAAATTTAAAACAATATCAATTTAATTACCAGTAAAATAAAACACAATACAATTAAAACAATCAATTAATAATACAAAAATTTTAAATGTCAAACAATAATAAAATCACATACATTACAATACAATTTCCTAAGCCTAATATCACAGTATTTTTATATCACAGTTTAACTACATACTACACACCCGAGCCATTCCTTTTGTTCACCGTTTCCACAATTTTGGTGCAATATTTAAGGAATGGCTCCCTACTTTTGCCCCCCAGAATGCTAGGCAGCTCCTCACCAGTCATCTTTATGCCCAATTTTTGCTCAATATCGTACCTATTGTTTGCAAAAATCGGGCATTCGAGTAATAGGTGAGGAACTGACTCCGCAACTCCGGGCTGACAGAGGCACGACGGGTCCTCCTTCAACTTGAATCTATTCAAATAGAAGGAGAAACCGCCGTGACCCGTCAGTGCTTGTGTGGTGTGGTGTGTAATGTCTATGTTCCTAACTATTCTGTACGCAGCGGCAGCACTGGGGAAAAAGAGTTTTGTGACTCCGGCTGTCCCTCCCGACACATACCTCCGGTCCCACTCAGCAATCGTCTCCTGCCTAAGGATACGCCTGACGAATGAGACCGGACATAGGTCGTAGTCGTGTTTCCTCTTCGACCCCAGAGCGGCTTCCTTGGCGAGTTGGTCTACCCTTTCATTCCCCCTAAGCCCCGCGTGCGCCTTAATCCAAAACAGGGAAACCTCCCGCCTCTGCAATGCAGCTTTTCGGAGGGTTCCCCTAGTTTGCACGGCAAGGGGATGGGGGGAACCAAGAGTGACCGCCTGAAGGGCCGCTCTGGAGTCGCTGAGGATACCAACCTTCGTCACTCCACTCTTGCAGGCGATGGTGACAGCTCTATGGAGCGCCAAGAGTTCGGCCTGGTACACGGTGCAATACGTCGGCAACGCAAGCTTGACGGTTTTGGTCTCGGTCTCACCTTTCCATACGGAAAGTGCGGCTCCGACCTTACCGTCAATCTTGCTGCCGTCCGTATATATCCGCTGTTCGTGGTTGCTAACCACGTCAGGATAGGTGTCCTCGTCTACCAGTCCGAATCTTAACTCCACCTGCTCAGCTGGATGAGGGTCCTGGATCGCTGGAGCCATTCGCTCCACCTCCCTGTCTCTGAGCACCGGATGTGACACTCCCCTCTTGACCTCATAAAGCCTCGATGCTTCGAGGATTCTGAGGTCAAGAGGAAGTATCCCAGCCAGCAGCATGGCAGAGTTCAGGGAGACGGTGCGATATGCTCTGCAGATCTTTTGGGCGAAACCCCGTTGGACGGTGTTAAGCCTCTTTTGGACCCCCATCTTTTCCGCTGTTTGCGCCCATGCTGCCGCCGCGTACAGAATAGTAGGCTCTACGACGGCAATATATATAAGTTTAATGATTTGAGGGTTAAGCCCCCAACCTACTCTGGCGGTTCTTGCCAGCGCCTTATATCTGTTAATTGCCTTCTGGCAGATGTTGCCGACGTGCGAGTTAAATGTCAGTCCTGTGTCGATTGTGAGGCCTAGGATTTTTACGCTCTGATTGTATTGTATGTCCACACCCCCCATCTTTAAGCGTGGTATGTCATACTTAAGCTTTTTTGTGCTCAGTAGTGCTAGCGTTTTGTGGGGGGCGAATTTCAGTTTGTTTACTTCGCCCCATTTTTGGACTTTCTCCAGCACCCTGTTCGCTTGCATCTCAATGTCCAGCGCCGTCTTCCCGTCAAACACCATTACTACGTCGTCGGCGAATGCCTGACAAAAGACCTCATTTTCCTCTATCATCCACAGCAGGGGGTCCAACAAGAGGTCCCACAGGAGAGGTCCACCAATGGATCCCTGTACGCACCCCTTGTTGGTCTCCCTACACACTTCCACACCCGCATACCTTACACTCACACTTCTCTCACTCAGGTAGCTGCTGATCACTCGTCTCAGTCCCACCGGACACCCAACCTCCGCCAACCTCACCTTTATAGCTGGCCACCAAGCACTGTCAAAGGCCCCCTCTATGTCCAGCGAAACCACAACAGAAATCTTCTTCTCCTCCCTCTTCTTTCTGATGTGGTTCACTAGTCTATAGAGGGCGTCTTCGGTGCTCCTTTGGGGCATAAAGCCATATTGGTGGGGGCTTAATTTGGGTAGCAGGTGAAACCTGAGCCGAGCAACTAGCATCTTTTCGAAGATTTTGCCAAGAACAGGTAGGAGGCCGATCGGGCGATAGGCTTTTGGTACCCTGTATGATTCCTTGTCCGGCTTCCTCAGTACTACCACTGTTGCCTGCTTCCACTGTTTGGGGAAGCAGGCAAGAGCGATACACCGGTTCAGCAGGGCAAGGAACCATTCAGGGTTACATTCTACAGCGTGCTGGCAGATGTCGGCCGTGAAACCGTCCACCCCGGGGGCCTTTTTGGGGTTGAAGGACCTTACGGCTCTCTTCAACTCCTCCATGATGAAAGGAGGGTCGTCCGGGCCCGTCGGCGCTTCGGTGTCTAAGGACTCCGCGCGCCGACGCGTCCGTCGATGTTCCTCACTATCATCACTTTCCTGGTCCGCGGGGTAGAAGGTGCCGGCCAACAGTTCTGCAGAGCTTCGGGCGTCGAGGGTTTCACCGTCCCTGGTTAGGGGCAGATCCTCCTCCCTCCCGGTTGCTCTGTTCATCACCCTGTAGATGCCCTCCCAAACGCCCTCCCTATCCTGTTTTTGGCAAAAATTCTTCCAACTTTCAACTTGCGCATCTTTCACCGCCTTTTCATACTTCTCTTTTTCTTCCAGGTACACTTCGACTACGCGGTTTCTGCGATCTGGCGCTGCATTCCTGATCCTGCGTCGCCTTGTGGACACCTGCTTCTTCATCTGCGCGAGCTCATCATTCCACCACGACAAGGTGAATTTCTGAGTGTGCTTCTTGGCTGGCATAGTGTCTCTGCATGTCTGTGTGATCGCTTGTGTGTATCTGTCTACCGTGTCCTCTATCTGTTGTGTGCTGTGTATTGAGTCTATGTCGTGTGCAGTCAATTGTCTGTCTGACATCAACTGGGTCAATTTCTCACGAAATTGACTCCAGTTTGCCTTGCGTGTGTTGAATATGCGTGTGGTTCGTATTATGTTTGTGCCTGTGGATTTCTGTTGTCTGATGCCAAAGGATATGCCGTTGTGGTCAGAGCTCGTGAGACCCTCCTCCACTCTCCAGCTGTCCACCCGGTTCAACAGATCATTAGAGCATGCCGTCACATCCACGTAGCTAGCGTACCTTTTCCCCCCTCTGACGGTGTCGAAAGTCGGGATGTCCCCTACATTGAGTATATGCATACCCAATGCTTCCAGTACAGCAGACACTTCCCTTCCTCGCGGGTCTTCCGTGTCGCCACCCCACCACGGGCTTTTAGCGTTGGCGTCACCTCCCAAGACCATCCTATCGGTTCCCAGCTCTCTTCCTATCCGCATAAGATGGTCCAGGTAGGGCTCTACTGGCTTATCGGGCTCGAAGTAGAAGGAGACTACAACAATCTCCCAAGCTTTGGTTTTTAAGGTGGCCACGACTACGTTGTTGTTGGTGAGGCGGGTGTGTTGAATGACGTCTATAGTGTCGTCAAACACCACAACTGCCGCCTTTACTACACCGCCACCTTCCCCATCGCTTTGGTAGATTCTTACACCGTTGTAGGTCCTCATACTCCGTGTCCCGCCTATGTAGGGCTCTTGCAGTAACGCTACGCATGCCTTACGCTTGGTGGCCTCGAGCAGAAGCTCCTTTGTGGCGACCTGGCTCCGCTGAAGGTTCGCCTGTAGAAATCGGTACTGGAAGTCGCCCGGGGCAACCTTAGCAATACGCCACCGCCGACCGAGCTATGGCGTCCCACCTCTTTCTCTCCGGGCATTCATCATCGAAAGCGTTGTGCTCTCCACTGCCTTTCTTCGCCTTGGTGCAATTAATGCACTTCGGCGTTTCTCCTCGCAGCCACTGATCGCATTCAGTCTTCTTATGAAGACCTGCGCAGTGGCTGCATCTGTCCTCTTCCTCTCGACACACCCTCTTAGTATGACCATACCCAAGGCAGCGGGAGCACTGCACCAACGGGCTCTGATCAAACACCCTGACCCTGCCCAGTCCTATATGGGCATGGCCCGCATTCATACATCTCCTCCATACCTGTGGGTTCACCCTAGCCACTACGTGGTTTTGGAGGGGGTTCCTTGCTTTCTTCACAAACATTACCTCTAACTTACATTCCTCCTCCCGAAGACCCTCAAGGATGTTCGCGTTCTGATTTTTGAACGCTGTTGTAAAGCATTCAGTATCGCGCTTTAGAACATCCCTGAAGATCAACAGGGGATCCTTGTTTTTTATCTCTTCCACTCTTAGTTCCTCATTCTTTCCTAACCTTTCCATCACCTTTTTCCTTTCTTCCTCATTCACACAGCCGACGACGACCTTTCTATTCCTCACCTTTCTTACTCTCTCTACCTTCACCCATCCATCCTTCGCATCTATCGTCCTTCGTATCTTTTCTAATACTTCCTCTCCAGTCTCTTGCTCATCCCTGGAGGACACCACGACTGACTGCAGAGCCCTTGCTTCAGGGAGTCCTTCATGAACTCCTCTGGATGCAATGCTCGCGTACGTCTCACCTCTGGTGACTGTCGTGTTGCTCTCCAGGAGTGAGGTCAGCTTTTCCATTCTTTCCTTGTTTTCTTCCACAACCTTTCTGTTCTCTTCCATACATCTCCAAAATTTTTCCATATCTCTCTTTACATCATTCATTTCTTTTTGCATGTCCTTTTTACACTCTACTAATAATTTATTATTCTGTTTCAGGTTCTCGAGAAACTCATCGTTTGGTGTACTCTTTGACGTCGGCGATTTAAGGGGGGGATGTAAAGGGTCCCTCCCCTGTGCCTCGCCTTGTCCTATCTTTGCTGAGGTAAGTTCCCTGTCCATATCTTTTATGAGTTGGTAGAGCCTGTCTAACATCGCTATTACTCCGTCTTTTATCTCTGTTTTTATATTGCGAGATGCGTTAATATGCATCTTAGCCTTTGTTAGGCAGGATCTACCCTCCTCCATTCTACTTCTGTAACTCATCGAGGGGCTTGCCTCTTTGTCAATTATGTTCCTCTTATTTGTTTTTGTTTTAGGTGCTACGGTTTGCTGACTTATCGGTGTTGTGTTCGACGGGGAGACGGCGATGGTAAGTGCTTCTATTTTGTCTACGCTTTTCCTTACTGCCGACGTTACAGGTTGAGATAGTGATTTAATATTCTCTGTATTTTTATTCTCAGATGGCGAGATGGTGAAGGTGTTTCCTGACATTTTTTGGGGAGTGTGGAACATTTTTAGGGACTCTAGTTCGAGTTTGAGTCAGAATCTAGCTTCAATTTGGAGATGTAATTATAAGAAAATAAATAAAACGTTATAATAAAATGTGTAAAATAGAATGTCCTGTTAAAATTGTAATAATAATGTCAAATAAATTAAATGTCAAACCTAATCCTAAACTAACCTAGCAGTTGTTCTGAAAGTAGAAACAACTGGTCAATAATTTGCTAATTAAACTACTCTAACAGATGTGCTAAAAATAGCAACAGCTGGTCAATAATTTACTAAGCTAAACTAGTCTAACAGTTGTCCTAAAAATAGGATCAACTGGTCAATAAAAGTACAGTACTACAAGTCTAAGAGCTGCTCTAAAAATAGAGACAGCTGGTCAATAAAAGTACAATACTAAACTAATCTAACAGTTGCTCCAATAGGGAGGCAATCTGGTCCTAATGTACACCTACTACTATATATATATTATTTATAAATAATTGTTGTGTTTTGGGTTCCCTATGCACTAGGTTCCCCGTGTAGTCGTATTGGTGTAATCAGGTCAGTCTAAATAGAACTATATTATATACTTATTCTAGCAGCTGCACCAAAAATGATGCAACTGGTCCTTATTCTAACAGCTGCACCAAAAATGATGCAACTGGTCCTTGTGATTACGGCTATTTCACAGGTAAGTTAATTTTTATTTATATTTTTAGTGTCTAAGCTCTTTTTCAGGTACCTGCGTTGCTGCGGCGGTCTTCTTTCTTAATCTTTCTTTCTTTCAGGTTTTCTCTTTTCAGGTTCTTCTTTCTTGTTTTTCTTTCAGGTGCTGCTGTCTACTCTGGTCCTGTTCTGTATTCCAGCGAAAACCGCGTTCCGCTCCGACTTCCAGGTGCAGAGTTAGGTGTCTTGGTATCCCGAACTCTTGAAAAACCAAGATGGCGGCTGCCTATCCTGATTCCTCTGGTTGGGTCCTCTGGCCGAAGGTGCGGGTATGCCAGAGAAGAAAACCGCGTCGCGCTACCTCTTCTAGAAGCTGAGCTATTGCCGTTTTTAATTTTTCAAAATGGCTGCCAATATGGCCGCCGATATTTTCTTTTATTCACTGCTTTTTGGTCGTTTCACGTAACTGGGTCGTGTTTGGGCTTATTCTTCTTGGTTTTTCTCTGACTTCCTGTTACTCCTGCTAATTTCCGGATATCAGCTCCAGAAGGTCGATGGTCTTGGATGACCACCAAAATCTCCTCGTGGGTAGCCCTTGTGACGGCTAGTGTGCTGGTGAAAGCCGCTTCGCTCTAGCACCCCCGGAGGCCGAGATATTTCAGTTTTTGTCGGGCGTTTGACAGTTGTCGAACTGTCAAATTGCAACTTTAGACGTAGATATCTCGACAACCGCTGGCCCTAGAGTGGTCGTTTTTGGGCTTGTTATGGTGGTCTTTTCTTCCTCTATCTAGTTCCGGTCTCTGTTTATGGTGAAAATTTTTCGGAAAATTTTCCGACTTTTCCCGGAAAAATGCAGTTTTTTCTATTTGGGCGGGTGGTTGGTTCTTCGTCGTGGCCGGACTCGAAAACCGCTCTTCTCTACGGTTCCTGGTTCCCGAGCTATTCACCTTTTAATTTTTCCAAAATGGCCGCCCAAACGTCAAAGTTGTTTTTATCGGCTTGTTTCTCCGCCGGTTTTTGTTTGATTTGACCGCGGTTTCCTTCTATGGGGGGTTACCCTATGTCGGCCTTTCGATGGGGGGGGAGTTTAGGGGGGTTGCAACCCCCAAAAATTTTGTCCTGATTTTAGGCTGAGTGGCTGCTCCTGCTTGCCACCTTTCAAACGAGCTATCGCTCGTTTCTGTCGTCCTATTAGTTCAGGAGTTATAACCGTGCAAAGTTTTCACAAAATGGCGGACAAAATGGCCGCCAAACGTTTTTTCGTTATAACTCCCGAAGTTTTCGTCCGATTCTTTCGTGCAAGGTGTCAGGAGGTAGGTCTCACCTTTGGCTATCGACTTATTTTTGTCTGGATCCCGTCGCTCCTGGCTATCCCGAGTTATTCCAGAAAAACACTGTTTTGCCTATATCTCCGGTGTCCGATGTCCTAAAGAGATGTTCCTTGGGTCATTGGTTAGGCGCTGGCTTCAACTGTATTCCTGGATATATTAGTACCGATTTTGGTGTTGCCAACAGTGAAAATTTTCTGTTTTTCTGGAATATCGGTTTTTTCGGCCTGGTGGAAAGTTTATGTATGGGAGACTTACTTTTTGGACTTTGGTCGTATAGCTGGTGTGGTGTAGCTAATTTACACGCTATTAGAATCCACGCGTCTCTGCACGGTCTGATGTGAGACCTATTTAAAATTCAAATTTTTTAATTTGCATAACTCACCCCCCTTACACGGAAAAATTTTTCTTTTTCCGGATTTATTGTCCGTTTTGAAGTAGCTTCTTATCACACTACACTCCAGTGTCGCTATCACTTTCTTTCGCCCACCTCGTGGGGACGCTTAAAACTAAAACACAAGGTCAAACACACTTATACTAGGTCTATAATTCTAATTTTCACTAGGCACTAAAAGGTCACTATCCTGCACAATGTCCACTTGGTTTTATAAAAATCCACTGTCAACTTTCAGTTTTATTTCACTTTTAAATTTAAAATTTTTTCCTGTTTTAGTTTTTAGCACTTTTTTCCACTTTTTTGATTTGTTTTAGGCCTTCCACTATTACCGGCGTGTGGGCGGCACCGAGACGCATCTCCTGGTGGTTTAATTTTGAAAATCGGACTACTTTTTACCACTTTTTTCGATTTTTCTTTGAGGAGCGTTACGAAAAACATGCGTCCCGGACGGCGGATGGCCTGAAACTGGGTTAGGTTAGGTTAGGTTAGGTTAGGTTAGGTTAGGTTAGGTTAGGTTAGGTTAGGTTAGGTTAGGTTAGGTTAGGTTAGGTTAGGTTAGGTTAGGTTAGGTTAGGTTAGGTTAGGTTAGGTTAGGTTAGGTTAGGTTAGGTTAGGTTAGGTTAGGTTAGGTTAGGTTAGGTTAGGTTAGGTTAGGTTAGGTTAGGTTAGGTTAGGTTAGGTTAGGTTAGGTTAGGTTAGGTTAGGTTAGGTTAGGTTAGGTTAGGTTAGGTTAGGTTAGGTTAGGTTAGGTTAGGTTAGGTTAGGTTAGGTTAGGTTAGGTTAGGTTAGGTTAGGTTAGGTTAGGTTAGGTTAGGTTAGGTTAGGTTAGGTTAGGTTAGGTTAGGTTAGGTTAGGTTAGGTTAGGTTAGGTTAGGTTAGGTTAGGTTAGGTTAGGTTAGGTTAGGTTAGGTTAGGTTAGGTTAGGTTAGGTTAGGTTAGGTTAGGTTAGGTTAGGTTAGGTTAGGTTAGGTTAGGTTAGGTTAGGTTAGGTTTTTTTTTTTTTTTTTTTTTTTTTTTTTTTTTTTTTTTTTTTGGGACCCATGTAAAATGTGGGTCCTACTTGTTCCCCCTATCATAGACAAGGCCAATTCTTTACTTTATTAATTTTTACTTTCCTTATCGTAGGTAGTATTATGTTTTATATTTATTTGCAATTACTATCTTTTATTCATGTTTTATTATTTCAATTTTATTTATTTATTTACTATTATTTATTTACAATATTTCAAATTTTTTACTTCTATTCCTTACTATCACATGTGCGCCCAGCGCAGAATCCTCCTTAAGCTGCCATTGCTAATCCTTATTACAGTATAATTTTTACCAATTTGTGGTCTGCCACACCACCGTCGCCGGCCCACGCCAGCTACTCCACAACACACTTACATTGCATACACTATTGTTTTATTTCCAAATTATTCATTTTTACAGTTTTTACTTTTGCTATACACTTTATTTCTAAATTTTTACATTATTATAATATGTTTTATCTATATAATTTGCTACTAACTTGTCATTTTTTATTTTTACTAACAGGTATTATACATTTCGTTTTTTTTTATACTACATTTATTTTTGTTCATACATAATATCTTTTATCTTTACGACCTAATTATATTTTAATTCCAACTGAGTGGATTACAACTTGTTTAATATTTATACTATTGGTACTTTCATCTGGTTGCTATTGCATTGTTGTTTTTATCCATTATTTTGTATGTCGACATTTGGTATTTTACTTACTATATTATATTTTTACGTATATATACTTGAATTCTTACATATGCTATTATATTAATTATTTGTTACTATATATCTAATATCTTATTATAGTTCCATATTAATTTTTACCTTATGCCATATATGCTATTGTTATGTATTAGCATAACCATATATATGCAAAGTTTTTTTTTTTTTTTTTTTTTTTTTTTTTTTTTTTTTTTTTTTTTTTTTTTTTTTTTTTTTCGTAACTTGCATTATATATTACATAAATTACTTTATTAAGTACATTAACATATAATTTTTTACTTGGTTGCATTGGGAACAACAAAGTAATTTTGTTGAAACCCAATGCTTACATACATTACTATATTATACATAGATTACTTATTACATATTATATTTACTTGTTTAAATCTTACATATACTCTAATACTATACATAATTATTTATTACATATTTTATTTTTCTTATACATATTTATTTAACTTATATATATATGAATTTATCTTACATATTACATTCTATATTCTCTGTATTTATTGCTTGTATGCTGTGTATGCTATGTGTGTGCGGATCGTCGCTGGCGTAGGCCACCGACGCCCGTGCTATTGCATCCCACCTTCGCCTAACGGGGCACTCTGCGCTAAACGCATTGTGACATGCTTTACTCTTTTCTATCCCTTCTCTCCTGCAATTTATGCACCATGCTACTTGGTCATCATTCACACAATCAGACTGGTGGTGCTCTCCAGAGCAGTGGCAGCACCTCTCTCCATCTTCGTGTTCACAGTGCCGCCTTCCGTGTCCGTACCCTAAACAGAGCGAGCACTGTATTAGGGGGGACTGGTCGGCGACGCGGATACGCTGCATGTCTATATAGACATGCCCCGCTTTCGTGAGGCACTGCCACAGCCCCGGGGACACGGTCAGTACCACATGCTCCGTCTCATCATCCTTCCCTTTCTTTCTATACTTAACATTCATCCTATCTTCCTTTCCGCCCAGCAGTGACTGTATGAGGTGCCCATTTTGGGACCGAATTGCACCGAGGATATCCTCGTTGGAATTCGCCTTGAGCACCCCATACAGCACCACTTGGGGATCCTTGTTCACCATTCTTTCAACCTTTAGTTTAGTACTGCTTTTTTCAATCTTTCTTTTCACTTTCTCTCTGTCCTCTTTCTTACTAAATCCTAATATGACCTTTCTTCCTTTCCCTTTTCTAATTCTGTCTACTTTTATTCCTTCCTTTTTCGCATCTATAATATCGCCTATTCCTGCTATTATTTCCGTGCCTGACATTATGTCCTCTTTGTCCGTGACGGCTAGGGAGTGGAGGGTCACGCACCTAGGCTTTGATGGCGAGGTTTGAAGACCCTCGCCACTCACCACACTCGCATATGTAGCGGGTTGTGGTTCGGCCGTAGCCCTAACCCCCCCCCACTCCTTAGCCGTCCTTTCCAAAATTTCCTTGCTTTCTCTATTTGCCTGTTTTATCTCTTCTACTCTATTTACTACCTCTGCTTTTATCCCCTTGCATTCTTCTATCATCTCCCTGTTCGTCCTCTTTATGTCCTCAAACTTGCTATTAAATTCGTGTCTTAAGTTGTCAAATAATTCTAATATTAAATTCCTATTGTCATTTACACTTTCTGCATTACTCTGAGCTGGTTCAATCTTATTTTTATCTAAATATACTATTTTCTTTACCTGGTTTAGTATCCCATTTAAATTATTTAATAATCCTGATTTAATGTCACTTTTTAAATTTCTAGACTGGCTTATTAATTTCAAACTATCCTCGGTCATTGTGCACATGTCAGTCAGAAGGACTTCCAAAGGTTCGGGCTCCAAATAGCGGCCCACTTGCATGGTGTCCGTTATGGTGCCCGAGGGACACTTTTCTGGGGTGCTACCCCTACTGCTTATACTATTGACGCTTCCTATGCTACCTCTATTTTTCGCGCCCTTGGGGTTCTTTAGCTTAGGGGTATGTACCATGGCCATATTGGTCTTACTTTAATTAAATTAATTTAAAATTATATATAAAAACTGATAGGGGGAATGTGTCAATAAAATTGTAAAATTAATGTCTCAATAGAGTATTAGATATACTTAAATAACCTAACAGTTGCCCTTAATAAAGAGGCAACTGGTCAAAAATATTTAATACTTCAATAAAAGTTTCGTGTCCTGTATAACCTATAACTAACAGCCACCCTAATAAGGGACAGCTGGTCCTGTAAAAACTAAAATGGAGTCAAAGTATATATAAAGTCTAAAAACAAAGCTTTAAGAGCTATCGGCTAAGTCAAGTGACCCCAGTAGAGGGACAATGGTCAATTGAATGTTGCTTTAGTAAAAGCTTTTTGTCCTCTAATATAATCTAAAAACTAACAGTTGCCCTAATAGGGGACAAACTGGTCAATGTATATTCTAACACCTAATTAATTAAAACCTTAAATCTAACAACTACGCCAAAAATGACGTAGTTTGTCTTAGTTCTAATGACTAATAGTTCGGCTTTACGCCTCGTTTTAATGTTCCACTGTCGGTTTAGGTAACCCACCTCAAAAAGAAAAGTAATTTAAGTTTTTAGTTCTAAGTTTAATATTTAATAAGGTTCCTTCCAGTTTTTAATAGCAATCACACTCGCGTGTTTTCGCTTTATTTTACTGTTTAATTTTGTATTTTTATTTATAACTTTGTTATTTGACTAAAAAGATGCCGAAAATGTATTATATATTATGTATTATTAAATTTATTAACGTTTTCTACTAATTTCCGATCCTATAATTGTCTATTTTAAGAAATAACCCTATGGTTTTGAATTTAATAAAGCGCCTGTTGAAATGTAAAAGCAACACGCCAGCCGCTCGGTGTCCTCGGCTTATCTCCAAGTGCGATCTTAGGGGCGTGTCGGGGGCGTGTCAGGGCTGCGTCGTGTTTGAAATTTAATATTTCTAACAAATGAGCTTTACTATTACCTGATGGGATTGAGTGTTTTATTATTATTTATTTATGTGTTTTATTTAAATGTTATTTATTATTATTATTTACCCCTTTTTAAGTTATTTTGTCTACTAAAAATTTTTGAAATCTATTTATTTAATGTGGTTGTTTATTTAATTCTAAGTACTTTTACTGTTAATTTTATTTACTATGTATTATTTATTTATTTATTATATATTTATGTTTTATTTGTTATTTACTTAGGTTTTATATTACTATAGAAATTTAAATTTTTTGCTATTTATGTACTCTATTTTATATGTATTTATTGTTTATTTATTTTAGTTACTATTTAATTACAATGATATTAATGAATTATTATTATTTTCTAGTTTAAGTTTCTAAGTTAAATTTTAATTTTATTTATTTTAAAAACTATGTCATTTGCAGCCCTGAAAACGCTTCGGCATTGACCTACTTTTGTGTTCCAAGGGGGCGTGTCGTGGGCGGGTTGTTTACTCCGAGTGTCTTGTCTTCGCTCGCGTCCCTATTCTGGTTCGGGGCTCCGGATTTCTGTTTTATTGTTTAAAATTTTTATGCATTGTTTTACTGTTTTTAGACTAATTATAGTTTATATTATTTATTATTTATAGATGAATTAAAGTTTAGGATAAATGTTGTAGTTATTTTAAGTATTTTAATTTATTTGAGAAATTTTGAGTGATATTTACTATTTTAATATGAAATTTGTATTTTAATGCATTTAGTTTATTTATGTTTGTATTTATTAAGTATAGCCCGATTTTTAATAATTTTAATTCCGACTTTTAATTTTGATTTTAATAAACGATATCGTTTTTTGCGATATGGGGCTCCACCATGAATACGGACACGGGGCGGGGCCTATCTGGTGTAATGACGGCGTCTAGTTTCTTGTCCACGAATGACACGTATAAGGGGCGGGGCCTATCTGATATTGAGGTCGCGTTGGTTATATTAACTATTGTGGGCGGGGCGTTAGCTAGGGCTGTGTAGGGATGTACTATGGGATTATTTTCTATCGTATTTATCGATAAATGAAATGAAACTTTTAAGTTTTAATTAGTATTTTAGGCTTAATTTAATAAGTATTGTATGTTTGATCTGAATTACGTCCGAAACTAGTTTGTTCTGTTATTTAAATTATGATATATGTTTTATATTTAGGGATTTTATTATTCTATTTTTATATTATTTTACTATGTTTTTCTATATGTTAACTATTATTTATTTGTTTTAGTTTTTGTATTAATGAATTATATGAATTTTATGTATTTATGTTTTTAACCAAGGAGGTTTTTTAAATAAAAGTTTAATTTTTTGATTTACTTTTAAAAGGGGGGCCGGTATTTACTTTTATTAATTTATTATATCGTTTTTTACTACTATTTTAACCAAGTTAAAATGTATTGTCTACAAAATATTAATTTTATATTGTCGATAAAACTTTTACTTTCCCAACACTAGTTTGCGTTACTCCGCCTATTTCGTGACGTCACCTAAAAAGTTTGTTTTTTGCTTGTAATTCCTTAACTGTTTGAGTTTTATTCCTGAAATTTCTGGGGTGGGTTCCTTCCGGTTTAGTCCTTGCTGTGGTCTACCTGAAATTTCTCCTAAACCTATGTCACAAAAGTTATACACAAATTTCAGATTTATGGGGCGTTCCCGGTGGGCGTTCCCGTCGCTTTTGCTGTCACGAACAAATACACTTTTATAAAATAAAAACCTTAATTCTAGCTTATCTATTAACTTTTTTGGTGTGGGCTTTTTTGTACTTTATAGCTTGTCTATTCTACTTTTGTGTTCTAATTTTCTTATACTTTTATCTATTAAACTTTTCTAATTATTTACAATATACTACTTGGATGTCTATTTTTCTAAAACTATTTTACTTATTTTATCCACTTAACTAATTTTTCCTGTGTTTCCAGATGGTGCCGCTGACCCGTAGTGGTGGCCCGGTGATCTCCAGCGAATCTGAACTTCCTAGGATGAAGTCCAGATTTTTCCGTTTTTATTTATTTTCTCCGGAACCCTTCACCGGATCAGCTCCAAATTTTTTGTCTGGTAACTCCTCGTCACTGCCCACACTGTTCACTACTAAAAACACTGGGTCCTCGATCTCGTTTAAGAGTTATCGAATTTCGAAAAATTTTGAATTTTTAATATGTCTATAACTTCGAAACTAAATGTCCAAATTAAATTCTGCTGCCTGTTCTGTGTTCCTGTAAATGTTCCGCTTCCTGCTATGTACTTACTTTTCCCCCCTCTCTATTCCGAGCGCCCCCGCCCCTGGGCCTTCTCTCGGTTTTTTGCCTATATCTCGGAGGTCCTTGGTCCTAAAAATCCAGGACTTGGTCACAAGTAGGGTGGGGTAATGTCGCTTCTTTATGTAATTAAAAAAGGGGGGGTCGTCGCGACAAAACGAGTGCCGCACGCGTTCTAAGTTTAAAAAGTGTCAATTTTCACTGTTTTTCTTCCGTAACTTTTTTCACACTGATTTTAAAAATGCGCGGTTTCCACTGAACTGTTGCTGGTATTTTTCCGCACACTTTGACGTATCTCACGACTGTTTCACACAATTTTTGCCACTTAAACCGAATTTAATGCACTTTCGTGGACTTAGACGTTTGAAAGCGCGCGCTGGGAGCGTGTTGCCTCGACCACGGTCGCAGCGGAACTTGGTTAGGTTAGGTTAGGTTAGGTTAGGTTAGGTTAGGTTAGGTTAGGTTAGGTTAGGTTAGGTTAGGTTAGGTTAGGTTAGGTTAGGTTAGGTTAGGTTAGGTTAGGTTAGGTTAGGTTAGGTTAGGTTAGGTTAGGTTAGGTTAGGTTAGGTTAGGTTAGGTTAGGTTAGGTTAGGTTAGGTTAGGTTAGGTTAGGTTAGGTTAGGTTAGGTTAGGTTAGGTTAGGTTAGGTTAGGTTAGGTTAGGTTAGGTTAGGTTAGGTTAGGTTAGGTTAGGTTAGGTTAGGTTAGGTTAGGTTAGGTTAGGTTAGGTTAGGTTAGGTTAGGTTAGGTTAGGTTAGGTTAGGTTAGGTTAGGTTAGGTTAGGTTAGGTTAGGTTAGGTTAGGTTAGGTTAGGTTAGGTTAGGTTAGGTTAGGTTAGGTTAGGTTAGGTTAGGTTAGGTTAGGTTAGGTTAGGTTAGGTTAGGTTAGGTTAGGTTAGGTTAGGTTAGGTTAGGTTAGGTTAGGTTAGGTTAGGTTAGGTTAGGTTAGGTTAGGTTAGGTTAGGTTAGGTTTTTTTTTTTTTTTTTTTTTTTTTTTTTTTTTTTTTTATAATAATGGACCCATGTAAAATGTGGGTCCTACTTGTTCCCCCTATCATAAACAGGGACAATTGTTTACTTTATTAATTTTTACTTTCTTTATCGTAGGTAGTATGTTTATGTTTTATATTTATTTGCAATTTCTATATTTTATTCATGTTTTATTATTTCAATTTTATTTATTTATTTACTATTATTTATTTACAATATTTCAAATTTTTTACTTCTATTCCTTACTATCACATGTGCGCCCAGCGCGGAATCCTCCTTAAGCTGCCATTGCTAATCCTTATTACAGTATAATTTTTACCAATTTGTGGTCTGCCACACCACCGTCGCCGGCCCACGCCAGCTACCCCACAACACACTTACATTGCATACACTATTGTTTTATTTCCAAATTATTCATTTTTACAGGTTTTACTTTTGCTATACACTTTATTTCTAAATTTTGTTACATTATTATAATATGTTTTATCAATATAATTTGCTACTAACTTGTCATTTTTTATTTTTACTAACAGGTATTATACATTTCGTTTATTTTTGTAATACATTTATTTTTGTTCATACATATCTTTTATCTTTACGACCTAATTATTATTGCATTGTTGTTTTTTATCTATTCTTTTGTATGTCGACATTTTGTATTTTACTTACTATGTTATATTTTTACGTATATATACTTGAGTTCTTACATATGCTATTATATTAATTATTTGTTACTATATATTTAAATATCTTATTATAGTTTCATATTAATTTTTTACTTATGCCATATATGCTGTCGTTATGTATTAGCATAACCATATATATGCAAAGTTTTTTTTTTTTTTTTTTTTTTTTTTTTTTTTTTTTTTTTTTTTTTTTTTTTTTTTTTTTTTTTTTTTTTTTTTTTTTTTTTCCTATGTTGCATTTTAAATTACATACATTACTTATTAAATACATTAACATATATTTTTACTTGGTTGCATTGGGAACAACAAAGTAATTTTGTTGAAACCCAATGCTTACATACATTACTATATTACTATACATAGGTTACTTATTACATATTATATTTGCTTATTTAAATCTTACATATACTCTATTACCTATTACTATACATATTTATTATTTATTACATATTATACATTTACTTATACATATTTATCTAACTTATATATATATATGTATATATAAATTATCTTACATATTACATTCTATATTCTCTGTGTTTATTGCTTGTATGCTGTGTACGCTATGTGTGTGCGGGTTGTCGCTGGCGTAGGCCACCGATGCCCGTGCTATTGCATCCCACCTTCGCCTAACGGGGCACTCCGCGCTAAACGCATTGTGACATGCTTTACTCTTTTCTATCCCTTCTCTCCTGCAATTAATGCACCATGCTACCTGGTCATCATTCACACAATCAGACTGGTGGTGCTCTCCGGAGCAGTGGCAGCACCTCTCTCCATCTTCGTGCTCACAGTGCCGCCTTCCATGTCCGTACCCTAAACAGAGCGAGCACTGTATTAGGGGGGACTGGTCGGCGACGCGGACACGCTGCATGTCTATATAGACATGCCCCGCTTTCGTGAGGCACTGCCACAGCCCCGGGGACACGGTCAGTACGACATGCTCCGTCTCCTCATCCTTCCCTTTCTTTCTATACTTAACATTCATCCTGTCTTCCTTTCCGCCCAGCAGTGACTGTATGAGGTGCCCATTTTGGGACCGAATTGCACCGAGGATATCCTCGTTGGAATTCGCCTTGAGCACCCCATACAGCACTACTTGGGGATCCTTGTTCACCATTCTTTCAACCTTTAGTTTAGTACTGCTTTTTTCAATCTTTCTTTTCACTTTCTCTCTGTCCTCTTTCTTACTAAATCCTAATATTACCTTTCTTCCTTTCCCTTTTCTAATTCTGTCTACTTTTATTCCTTCCTTTTTCGCATCTATAATATCGCCTATTCCTGCTATTATTTCCGTGCCTGACATTATGTCCTCTTTGTCCGTGACGGCTAGGGAGTGGAGGGTCACGCATCTAGGCTTTGATGGCGAGGTTTGAAGACCCTCGCCACTCACCACACTCGCATATGTAGCGGGTTGTGGTTCGGCCGTAGCCCTAACCCCCCCCCACTCCTTAGCCGTCCTTTCCAAAATTTCCTTGCTTTCTCTATTTGCCTGTTTTATCTCTTCTACTCTATTTACTACCTCTGCTTTTATCCCCTTACATTCTTCTATCATCTCCCTATTTGTCTTCTTTATGTCCTCAAACTTGCTATTAAATTCTTGTCTTAAGTTGTCAAATAATTCTAGTATTAAATTCCTATTTTCATTTACACTGTCTACATTACTTTGAGCTGGTTCATTCTTATTTTTATCTAAATATACTATCTTCTTTACCTGAATTAATATCCCATTTAAATTATTTAGTAATCCTGATTTTATGTCACTTTTTAAATTTCTAGACTGGCTTATTAGTTTCAAACTATCCTCGGTCATTGTGCACATGTCAGTCAGAAGGACTTCCAAAGGTTCGGGCTCTAGATAGCGGCCCATTTGCATGGTGTCCGCTATGGTGCCCGAGGGACACTTTTCTGGGGTGCTACCCCTACTATGTATGCTGTTGACGCTACCTATGCTACCTCTATTTTTCGCGCCCTTGGGGTTCTTTAGCTTAGGGGTATGTACCATAGCCATTTTGGTCTTATTTCAATAAAATTAAATTAAAATTATAATTATACAAAAACTGATAGGGGGAATGTGTCAATAAAATTGTAAAATTAATGGCTCAATAGAGTATTAGATATACTTAAAATACTAACCTAACAGTTGCCCTTAATAAAGAGGCAACTGGTCAAAAATATTTAATACTTCAATAAAAAGTTTTGTCCTGTATAACCTATAACTAACAGCCACCCTAATAAGGGACAGCTGGTCCTATAAAAAAAACTAAAATGGAGTCAAAGTATATTTAAAGTCTAAAACAAAGCCTTAAGTCAAGTGACCCCAGTAGAGGGACAATGGTCAGTTGGTTGTTGCTTTAGTAAAAGCCTTTTGTCCTCTAATATAATCTAAAACTAACAGTAGCTCCAATAGGGGACAGACTGGTCAATGTATATTCTAACACCTAATTAATTAAAACCTTAAATCTAACAACTACGCCAAAAATGACGTAGTTTGTCCTAGTTCTAATGACTAATAGTTCGGCTTTACGCCTCGTTTTAATGTTCCAATGTCGGTGTAGGTAACCCACCTCAAAAAGAAAAGTAATTTAAGTTTTTAGTTCTAAGTTTAATATTTAATAAGGTTCCTTCCAGTTTTTAATAGCAATGACACTCGCGTGTTTTCGCTTTATTTTACTGTTTAATTTTGTATTTTTATTTATAACTTTGTTATTTGACTAAAAAGATACCGAAAATGTATTATATATTACGTATTATTAAATTTACTAACGTTTTCTTCTAATTTCCGATCCTATAATTGTCTATTTTAAGAAATAACCCTATGGTTTTGAATTTAATAAAGCGCCTGTTGAAATGTAAAAGCAACACGCCAGCCGCTCGGTGTCCTCGGCTTATCTCCAAGTGCGATCTTAGGGGCGTGTCGGGGGCGTGTCAGGGCTGCGTCGTGTTTGAAATTTAATATTTCTAACAAATGAGCTTTACTATTACCTGATGGGATTGAGTGTTTTATTATTATTTATTTATGTGTTTTATTTAAATGTTATTTATTATTATTATTTACCCGTTTTTAAGTTATTTTGTCTACTGAAAATTTTGAAATCTATTTATTTAGTGTTGTTGTTTATTTAATTCTAAGTACTTTTACTGTTAATTTTATTTACTATGTATTTATTTATTTATTTATTATATATTTATGTTTTATTTGTTATTTACTTAGGTTTTATATTACTATAGAAATTTAAATTTTTCGCTATTTATGTACTCTATTTTATATGTATTTATTGTTTATTTACTTTATTACTATTTAGTTACAATGATATTAATGAATTATTATTATTTCCTAGTTTAAGTTTCTAAGTTAAAATTAAATATTATTTGTTTAAAAACTATGTCATTTGCAGCCCTGAAAACGCTTCGGCATTGACCTACTTTTGTGTTCCAAGGGGGCGTGTCGTGGGCGGGTTGTTTACTCCGAGTGTCTTTTCTTGGCTCGCGTCCCTATTCTGGTTCGGGGCTTTGGATTTTTATTATATTATTAAGAATTTTTATGTATTGTTTTACTGTTTTTAGACTAATTATAGTTATATTATATATTATTTATAGATGGATTAAAGATTAGGATAAATGTTGTAATTATTTTAAGTATTTTAGTTTATTTAAGAAAACTATGTGTGATATTTACTATTTTAATATGAAATTTGTATTTTAACGTGTTTATTATGTTTATATGTGTTTTTATTGAGTATAATCAGATTTTTAATAATTTTAATTCCACCTTTTACTTTTGATTTTAAAAAACGATATCGATTTTTGCGATATGGGGCTCCACCATGAATACGGACACGGGGCGTGGCCTATCTGGTGTTACGATAGTGTCGACTGTCTTGAACACGAATGACACGTTTTAGGGGCGGGGCCTATCTGATGTTGTAATCGCGTTGGCTGTACTATCTATTGTGGGCGGGGCGTTGTGCTAGGGCAATGCTAGGGCTGTATAGGGGTGTATTATGGATTATTTTTTATCGTATTTATCGATAAATAAAATGAAATTTTTAAGTTTTAGTTAGTATTTTAGGCTTAATTTTAATTTGTATTGTATGTTTGGTTTAATTTAAGTCCGAAACTAGTTTGTAATGTTATTTATAATATGAGAATGTTTTATATCTAAAAATTTATAATTCTATTTTTTATATTATTTACTATGTTTGAGTTATATATTTACTGTTATTTATTTGTATTAGTTATTTGTATTAATAAATTATATGATTTTTATATATTTATGATTTAACAAGGGGGGTTTTGAATTAAAATTTACTTTTGAGAATTTCTTTTTAAGGGAAACACGGTATTTACTTTCTGGAATTGTTCTTACGTTATTTATTACTCTTATTTTAGGTTAAAAAGTATTATCTTCAAAAAATATTAATTTATATTATCGATAAAAGTTTTATGTTCCCAGCCCTAGTTTCACGTTACTCCGCCTATTTTGTGACGTCACCTAAAAAGTTTGTTTTTTGTTTATAGTTTGATAACCGTTTTAGTTTTAACACTGGGATTTCTGGGGTGGGTTCCTTCCGGTTCTCTTCACAAACTACTAAGCCTGAAAACAAATATTAGTCCTTGCTTCCGCAGTTATTCTGCTTTTTGTGGTATTTTTGGGGCGTTCCCAGTGGGCGGAGCCCACTTACGTGTTCCTATACAATTTAATTCAAATAAATTTTTCAAATTCAATTTCTGGCTAAAATACTAATTCTAAAAATCTCGGACCTTTACTGATTTGTGGCTACACTCTTCTACTATTATGTTTACAATTTTTCTTAATTTATGCTTAAACACTTTACTAGTTATTAACAAATTTCTGTGACTAAGTCTATTTTTCTGCTGTTTTCTAAATACAAATTTAATTAAAACTACGACTTAACTTTATTTTCTTCTCTTCCTGCTTTTTGGCGTCGACCCGTGGGGACGGTCCGGTGCTCCCCCAAAAATCTAGACTTCGTAGGTTGAAGTCTAGATTTTTAGGTTTTTCTTTGTTTTCTCAGGATCTATCCACCGGATCGCCGCCAAACTTTCCACAATTATCCTCTACACTGTTCCTCACACTATACAATTTTAAACTGTCACTGTCACCGATCTTGTTCACGAGTTATGAATTTTCTAAGTTTTTGCACTTTTTAAATCTTCTATATCTTCCTAACTGCTGGTCCGATTTGAATTTTGTAAAGGGGGCTGGTAAGCCCTGGTCGTTCCGCTGCCTGGTATGTATTTGGTTTTCACCCCCCGGCCTTCCCCGCGCCCCACCCCTGGAGCCTCCTCCGGTGTTTTTGGGTATAACTCCCGAATCCTCCACCAGAAAAATCTGGGATTTTGTGTCGTGTAGGGGGGGTCTTCTGCGCGTGTTGTGGTTCTAAAAAACCGGGGGGTCGTCGCGACAAAACGCGCGCCGCACGCGTCCAAAGTTGTAAACTCGGGGTTTTTGCCGGTTTTTCGTCAATATCTCCGTTTTCCGAGGTCCAATTTTCGTGCGGTTTCCACCGTCACACTCGTCTTCTCTTCCCGCGTAATTTGATGTATTGCACTTGTATCTCCGACACTTTTTACTGCACTGACTCAATTTTCACTATTTTAACGTGCGGAGCGCGGTGTTACGGACTCGTGGGCGCGTGCTGCCTCGACCACGGTCGCAGCGGAACTCGGTTAGGTTAGGTTAGGTTAGGTTAGGTTAGGTTAGGTTAGGTTAGGTTAGGTTAGGTTAGGTTAGGTTAGGTTAGGTTAGGTTAGGTTAGGTTAGGTTAGGTTAGGTTAGGTTAGGTTAGGTTAGGTTAGGTTAGGTTAGGTTAGGTTAGGTTAGGTTAGGTTAGGTTAGGTTAGGTTAGGTTAGGTTAGGT
The DNA here is from genome assembly GCA_905187575.2 of Celastrina argiolus. Taxonomy (NCBI): domain Eukaryota; kingdom Metazoa; phylum Arthropoda; class Insecta; order Lepidoptera; family Lycaenidae; genus Celastrina; species Celastrina argiolus. The sequence goes on along the minus strand of LR994581.1, from coordinate 17,779 downwards.
TAGGTTAGGTTAGGTTAGGTTAGGTTAGGTTAGGTTAGGTTAGGTTAGGTTAGGTTAGGTTAGGTTAGGTTAGGTTAGGTTAGGTTAGGTTAGGTTAGGTTAGGTTAGGTTAGGTTAGGTTAGGTTAGGTTAGGTTAGGTTAGGTTAGGTTAGGTTAGGTTAGGTTAGGTTAGGTTAGGTTAGGTTAGGTTAGGTTAGGTTAGGTTAGGTTAGGTTAGGTTAGGTTAGGTTAGGTTAGGTTAGGTTAGGTTAGGTTAGGTTAGGTTAGGTTAGGTTAGGTTAGGTTAGGTTAGGTTAGGTTAGGTTAGGTTAGGTTAGGTTAGGTTAGGTTAGGTTAGGTTAGGTTAGGTTAGGTTAGGTTAGGTTAGGTTAGGTTAGGTTAGGTTAGGTTAGGTTAGGTTAGGTTAGGTTAGGTTAGGTTAGGTTAGGTTAGGTTAGGTTAGGTTAGGTTAGGTTAGGTTAGGTTAGGTTAGGTTAGGTTAGGTTAGGTTAGGTTAGGTTAGGTTAGGTTAGGTTAGGTTAGGTTAGGTTAGGTTAGGTTAGGTTAGGTTAGGTTAGGTTAGGTTAGGTTAGGTTAGGTTAGGTTAGGTTAGGTTAGGTTAGGTTAGGTTAGGTTAGGTTAGGTTAGGTTAGGTTAGGTTAGGTTAGGTTAGGTTAGGTTAGGTTAGGTTAGGTTAGGTTAGGTTAGGTTAGGTTAGGTTAGGTTAGGTTAGGTTAGGTTAGGTTAGGTTAGGTTAGGTTAGGTTAGGTTAGGTTAGGTTAGGTTAGGTTAGGTTAGGTTAGGTTAGGTTAGGTTAGGTTAGGTTAGGTTAGGTTAGGTTAGGTTAGGTTAGGTTAGGTTAGGTTAGGTTAGGTTAGGTTAGGTTAGGTTAGGTTAGGTTAGGTTAGGTTAGGTTAGGTTAGGTTAGGTTAGGTTAGGTTAGGTTAGGTTAGGTTAGGTTAGGTTAGGTTAGGTTAGGTTAGGTTAGGTTAGGTTAGGTTAGGTTAGGTTAGGTTAGGTTAGGTTAGGTTAGGTTAGGTTAGGTTAGGTTAGGTTAGGTTAGGTTAGGTTAGGTTAGGTTAGGTTAGGTTAGGTTAGGTTAGGTTAGGTTAGGTTAGGTTAGGTTAGGTTAGGTTAGGTTAGGTTAGGTTAGGTTAGGTTAGGTTAGGTTAGGTTAGGTTAGGTTAGGTTAGGTTAGGTTAGGTTAGGTTAGGTTAGGTTAGGTTAGGTTAGGTTAGGTTAGGTTAGGTTAGGTTAGGTTAGGTTAGGTTAGGTTAGGTTTTTTTTTTTTTTTTTTTTTTTTTTTTTTTTTTTTTTTTTTTTTTTTTTTTTTTTTTTTTCCACAGGCCTAGATGGCCCGTGCCCTTGGATTGCTCATTTTTTATTTATTAATTGTTAATATTCGCTCCATTGTTTATTATTTAACATTTTGTAGCCCAGAGGGGGCTACGTACAACATTTAACAATATTGCCCTGAAGGGGCTGCATGGTTAGTATTAGTGATATATGTTAGTTTTGCCCTGAAGGGGCTTATTTATCATGGCCACCGGTTTGTGGCTGTTGTCATCTTTTGGGATGTCATCTGCTTGACCGGGATGTCCTCGATGTCTTGAGTCTTCCCGGTGATGTCATCTTCTTCTATTGGTTCGACACCTCCCGATACCTCCCATTTGTTGGTGGTTGGTATCGGTCTGTGCCGGACTGAAGTTAATGCTGTGTTGACATCCCATAGTTTGGTGTTAGTTGTTTGTTGTCTTTCCGGTATTTCCTTGGTTCCCGTCGGACCCCGAAGGGCCTTTCGTGGATACCAAGGTTTGTTAAGTCGAGTCCGTGTGATTGCCACCGGTTGGTGGCTGGTGTCATCTTCTTGCCCGGGATGTCATCGCTGTCTTGATTCTTCCCGGGTGTTTGAGTGGTGTTGTTGATGTTGCCACCGGTTGGTGGTTGATGTCCTCTTTTGTTTAAGGTGTTGTCTTGTCCGGTGTGCCATCATGGATATTGGCCGGGACCATTTTGTTGATGGTGGTCTGGTCCCTGTTTTTGATCGCCATTTGAAGATTGTAGTCCATGATGGTCTTTGGTGTTTTATTTAGAGCTCCTTTTATTAGGGTGCCTAACGCGTCATCTCCGTCGTCAGTGTAGTACACTAGCTCCTTTGTGTGACGCGATAGGGCTACCACTGCGTGTGAAGCGCTGTCATGTAGTTGGATTTTCCTCCCCTGGTGTTTGACGATGTAAACTCGTTCGTAACACAATCCCTGTGCCTCGTGGATGGTGAGGATTTTCGAGTCTTCGCCGGTCCCGTACCCTTGTTCTCGTAGGGCTTTCTTTTCTAATTGAGTATACGTTAGAATTAGGGTTTTCGGCGAGTCCTTAGGGATCTCCTCTCCTGTCTTTGGTCTCATTGACAGGGATTTTATGATGGAACTTGAGGAGTAGATGCCTTTGTGGATTTTTTGAAGGGCGTATGCCACGTCTTTTGGGCATCTATGTGTACACAGAAGTTCTTGAGTTACATCTGTGAGGTGATTTGGGCGGTAGTAATGGAGGGTGAATAGATTCTCGCGATCTATGTAGGGGAGTTGGTTTATGTCCCCTATGAGGAGCAGGTTCTTGGCGTTGACTATACGCATAAGCATGACAATGGATCCGAAGTGGTTCATTAGTGCCTCATCCACGAGGAGCCTGTTGCACTTTAGGCTTTCGAACCCCTTCTTTCCATTCGCCAAGACTGACGCTATTGTGCGTATTCTAGTCTTAGCCTCCTCTCCTGCTCTCTTTGTGATCCGCTCCATTAAGTCGTTTTTCGCCTCTATTGTTGTGGTCACAACTACATCTTCTTCTTTATTGAAGTTGGAGATTATCCATGTCGTCTTCCCACATCCCGGAACACCGTGGTTAGGTTAGGTTAGGTTAGGTTAGGTTAGGTTAGGTTAGGTTAGGTTAGGTTAGGTTAGGTTAGGTTAGGTTAGGTTAGGTTAGGTTAGGTTAGGTTAGGTTAGGTTAGGTTAGGTTAGGTTAGGTTAGGTTAGGTTAGGTTAGGTTAGGTTAGGTTAGGTTAGGTTAGGTTAGGTTAGGTTAGGTTAGGTTAGGTTAGGTTAGGTTAGGTTAGGTTAGGTTAGGTTAGGTTAGGTTAGGTTAGGTTAGGTTAGGTTAGGTTAGGTTAGGTTAGGTTAGGTTAGGTTAGGTTAGGTTAGGTTAGGTTAGGTTAGGTTAGGTTAGGTTAGGTTAGGTTAGGTTAGGTTAGGTTAGGTTAGGTTAGGTTAGGTTAGGTTAGGTTAGGTTAGGTTAGGTTAGGTTAGGTTAGGTTAGGTTAGGTTAGGTTAGGTTAGGTTAGGTTAGGTTAGGTTAGGTTAGGTTAGGTTAGGTTAGGTTAGGTTAGGTTAGGTTAGGTTAGGTTAGGTTAGGTTAGGTTAGGTTAGGTTAGGTTAGGTTAGGTTAGGTTAGGTTAGGTTAGGTTAGGTTAGGTTAGGTTAGGTTAGGTTAGGTTAGGTTAGGTTAGGTTAGGTTAGGTTAGGTTAGGTTAGGTTAGGTTAGGTTAGGTTAGGTTAGGTTAGGTTAGGTTAGGTTAGGTTAGGTTAGGTTAGGTTAGGTTAGGTTAGGTTAGGTTAGGTTAGGTTAGGTTAGGTTAGGTTAGGTTAGGTTAGGTTAGGTTAGGTTAGGTTAGGTTAGGTTAGGTTAGGTTAGGTTAGGTTAGGTTAGGTTAGGTTAGGTTAGGTTAGGTTAGGTTAGGTTAGGTTAGGTTAGGTTAGGTTAGGTTAGGTTAGGTTAGGTTAGGTTAGGTTAGGTTAGGTTAGGTTAGGTTAGGTTAGGTTAGGTTAGGTTAGGTTAGGTTAGGTTAGGTTAGGTTAGGTTAGGTTAGGTTAGGTTAGGTTAGGTTAGGTTAGGTTAGGTTAGGTTAGGTTAGGTTAGGTTAGGTTAGGTTAGGTTAGGTTAGGTTAGGTTAGGTTAGGTTAGGTTAGGTTAGGTTAGGTTAGGTTAGGTTAGGTTAGGTTAGGTTAGGTTAGGTTAGGTTAGGTTAGGTTAGGTTAGGTTAGGTTAGGTTAGGTTAGGTTAGGTTAGGTTAGGTTAGGTTAGGTTAGGTTAGGTTAGGTTAGGTTAGGTTAGGTTAGGTTAGGTTAGGTTAGGTTAGGTTAGGTTAGGTTAGGTTAGGTTAGGTTAGGTTAGGTTAGGTTAGGTTAGGTTAGGTTAGGTTAGGTTAGGTTAGGTTAGGTTAGGTTAGGTTAGGTTAGGTTAGGTTAGGTTAGGTTAGGTTAGGTTAGGTTAGGTTAGGTTAGGTTAGGTTAGGTTAGGTTAGGTTAGGTTAGGTTTTTTTTTTTTTTTTTTTTTTTTTTTTTTTTTTTTTTTTTTTTTTTTTCATTCGTCCCCCTATCATAAATAAGGTCCTTTCTTGCGCTTCATCAATTATTCGTCCGTATTACAAATTTTTAATAGGTTGCCTGTTAGGCATTTACAATGTTTGATTTACATAATCTAAATTTCCTTTTAATCTAAAGTGTTTCATATATTCATATTCATTTAATTTCACACATTCATATTTCGTCCATCCATCCACACAATAAATTAGTCAAAAGTTCTTTATTTTCAGTTCCTTTTTTTTTTTTTTTTTTTTTCATTTTTTCATTTTTTTTTTTTTTTTTTTTTTTTTTTTTTTTTTTTTTTCAATTTCCTAATTACAACATCGAATTAACATTAATTTTCTATTGTAGTATTATTTTTACATTTTGATTACATTACTGCCGTTTCTTTTATTTACAATAATACATACACTTTCCCAGAACTTCAAGAACTTTTTCTTATTTGCTTTCGACAACAGATGAGACATATTCCCCACCTCCATTGCTGCGCCCAATTCCTGCTCGAAATCATATCGATTTCTTGCAAAAATTGGGCACTCGAACAGTAGGTGTGGAATTGTCTCATCCGTCTCGTTGTCACAAGGACACGTTGGGTCCTCCTTGCGCTTGAAACGATGCAAGTATGAGGAGAACCCACCGTGTCCTGTCATAATCTGTGTAGTGTGTCTGTTTGGACTAGTGTTACTTAATACTTTGTACGCCGTGCGGACACTTGGCAGGAAGAGCCTTGTGACTGAGGCTGTGCTCTCGGAGACGTATCTCCTGTCCCACTCGTCTAGCGTCCCTCTCCGGAGGTCTCGCCTTACGAATGAGACAGGACACGCGTCATAGTCCGGCTTCTTCTTTGACCCCAGGGCAGCCTCCTTGGCTAACTGGTCCGCTCTCTCATTTCCCTGCATCCCCGCGTGCGCTTTGATCCAAAATAGGGATATTTCCCTATTTTGGGTCCGTGCGTCCATCAGGTTTAGCCTGGTTTGGACGGCGAGGGGATGGAGGGAACCGAGAGTGACCGCCTGGAGTGCCGACCTGGAGTCACTGAAGACGCCGACTGAGGGGCGTTTGCTCTTCAAGGCCTCGCATACCGCCCGGTTGAGGGCCAGGAGCTCGGCCTGGTAAACGGTGCAGTAGGACGAGAGGGCAAGTTTGATGGCTTTCGTCTCTGCATCGCCATCCCACAGGGATAGCGCTGCTCCGACTTTGCCATCAATCTTGCTCCCGTCCGTGTAGATACGTAGGTCAAAAGAACCCACGTCATCCACACTATCCCCACCGTCTACCAGTCCGAACACCAATTCCCTCTCTCGGGCAGGATGCGGTGCCTCAAGTATGCTGGCCATCCGCTCGATCTCCCTGTCTCCCACCCCCGGAAGGGACAGCCCCTTCTTGACCTCATAAAGTGCCGCGACTTCGCGCACTCTGAGGTCAAGGGGGAGCATCCCAGCCAGGATGAGTGCAGAGTTCAGGGAGACCGTTCGGTAGGCCTTGCATATCTTCTGAGCAAACCCCCTCTGTACTGTCCCAAAGCTCTTCCTTATCCCGATCTTGTGCGCTGCTTGTGCCCACGCTGGTGCCGCATAAAGGACCGTAGGTTCTATGACCGCATTATAAATGGTCCTTATAACCTCCGGACTGAGTCCCCAGCTCACTTTTGCAGTTCTGGCCAACAACTTATATCTACCATACGCTTTCTTACATACTTCACTTACATGCCGATTGAACGTGAGCCCCTTGTCGATGATGAGACCTAGCACCTTTATTTCGTCGGACATGCCAATATCGGCCTCGCCCATGCGCAGTCGTGGTACGTCGAACTTCAGCTTCCGGGTAACCAGCATCGCACACGTCTTGTGCGGTGCGAACCTCAGCTTCTGTTCGACGCCCCACTCCAGCACCTTGGCGAGTACGGCATTGGCACGCCCCTCGATTTCCAGTGCGGTCTCACCGTCGAACACGAGGACCACGTCATCAGCAAACGCCTGACAATACACTCTTTCATCCATCATCTTCCATAAGAGCGGATCCAGCAAGAGGTTCCACAGGATCGGTCCCCCGATCGAGCCCTGTACGCAACCCTTGCTGGTCCCCCTTTTCACTTCCTGACCAGAATATCTAACACTCACGCATCTTTCACTCAAGTAGCTGCTGATGACCCGCCTCAAGCCCCCCGGGCACCCCGCCGCAGCCAACCGCACCTTTATGGCCGGCCACCAAGCACTATCGAAGGCACCCTCTATGTCCAGCGATACCACAGCAGTCAGCCTTCTTTCCTCCCTCTTCTTCCTGATGTGGTTCACCAGAGCATAGAGCGCGTCTTCGGTGCCCTTTTGGGGCATAAAGCCATATTGGCGCGGATTGATGCCGGGGAGCACGTGGTGCTTAAGTCGGGCGACCAGCATCTTCTCGTAAATCTTGCCAAAGACGGGAAGAAGGCCGATGGGTCTGTAGGATTTGGGGACACTGTATGATTCCTTGCCCGGCTTCCGAAGCACCACTACCGTCGCCTCCTTCCACTTTTTGGGAAAGTAGGCTAGGGCGAGGCACTTGTTCAGCAGCGCAAGGAACCATTCAGGGTCACAACCCACAGCGTGAGAGCAGATGTCTGCGGTGAAACCATCCGACCCGGGAGCCTTCTTAGGATTGAAGGACCTTACGGCCTTATTCAATTCCTCGACGATGAAAGGGGGCTCACTCTCCGTTTCCGACGTCGCGCAGTCCAAGGACTCCGCCTGACGTCGTACGCGGCGATGACACTCGATTTCATCGTCTTCCAGGTCTTCCGGGTAGAAGGTCTCAGCCAGCCACTCAGCCGAGCTTGCGGCATCGAGGGGGTTCCCTCCCCTAACCAGGGGGAGATCCTCCTCTCTACCGCTCGCTCTACTCATCACCCTGTAGATCCCCTCCCAAACCCCCTCCCTATCCTGCCTCTGGCAAAACTCCTTCCAACTCCTTTCTTGCGCATCCTTCGCCGCATTCTCATACATCTCTTTCATTTCCAGGTACTGCGCGACTACGTGATCTCTCCGGACTGGCGCTGCGTTCCGTATTCTGCGTTTCCTTGTGGCCACCTGTTTTTTCATCTCCGCGAGTTCCTCTGTCCACCATGGCATAGTTAGTGTTTGTGTGTGTTTTTTGTTTGGTATGGTGTTTTGACATGCTTGTGTGATTGCCTCCGTGTATTTGTCTAGTGTATCATCTATTTGTTGTGTGCTTTGTATTGTGTCAACGCTCTGTAGAGTTAATTGTCTGTCTTGCATTAGCTGGGGGAGTTTATTATTAAACTCCACCCAGTTTGCTTTGCGTGTGTTATAAATGCGTGTTGTTCGTTTTATGTCTGTGCCTGTTGATTTGTGTTGTCTGATGTTGAACACTATGCCATTATGGTCTGAGCTTGTAAGCCCGACTTCGACTGACCAGTTAACCACTCGGTTCAGCAGGTCCCTGGAGCACGCCGTCACATCAACGTAGCTGCAACACGGTTAGGTTAGGTTAGGTTAGGTTAGGTTAGGTTAGGTTAGGTTAGGTTAGGTTAGGTTAGGTTAGGTTAGGTTAGGTTAGGTTAGGTTAGGTTAGGTTAGGTTAGGTTAGGTTAGGTTAGGTTAGGTTAGGTTAGGTTAGGTTAGGTTAGGTTAGGTTAGGTTAGGTTAGGTTAGGTTAGGTTAGGTTAGGTTAGGTTAGGTTAGGTTAGGTTAGGTTAGGTTAGGTTAGGTTAGGTTAGGTTAGGTTAGGTTAGGTTAGGTTAGGTTAGGTTAGGTTAGGTTAGGTTAGGTTAGGTTAGGTTAGGTTAGGTTAGGTTAGGTTAGGTTAGGTTAGGTTAGGTTAGGTTAGGTTAGGTTAGGTTAGGTTAGGTTAGGTTAGGTTAGGTTAGGTTAGGTTAGGTTAGGTTAGGTTAGGTTAGGTTAGGTTAGGTTAGGTTAGGTTAGGTTAGGTTAGGTTAGGTTAGGTTAGGTTAGGTTAGGTTAGGTTAGGTTAGGTTAGGTTAGGTTAGGTTAGGTTAGGTTAGGTTAGGTTAGGTTAGGTTAGGTTAGGTTAGGTTAGGTTAGGTTAGGTTAGGTTAGGTTAGGTTAGGTTATGTTTTTTTTTTTTTTTTTTTTTTTTTTTTTTTTTTTTTTTTTTTTATGGACCCATGTAAAATGTGGGCCCGACTTGTTCCCCCTATCGTAGGACAAGGACAATTATTAACTCTTTTATTGTTACAAGATTTTTTGGATAATTTTTGGAAACTATAATATTGCATTCTTTTTTCTCACTGCAATTCTTAACATTTTCTTACATTTCGTTATTACATTTCTCTCATCATTACATCACATTTTCGTCTCAAATGCGCCCAGCGCGAGGCCCCCTATTAGGTTGCCATTGCTATATATTATTGCACAATAATTACATCAATTTGTGGTCTGCCACACCATCGCTACCGATCCATTATTAATTCAGTACACCGTTCCACTTTACACACATCACTCTTAATTACATTTCACATTATTATATATATAATCTTTTTATTTATTATTCATACATATTATTATACTGCTTACATATCATTACTTATAAGTACTACATACATTACTTCTTTATTACATCTAGATTTTTTACATTTCTTGTACTTATGCTATATATGCTTATCATATATATGCAAAGTTTGCATCTTTTTTTTTTTTTTTTTTTTTTTTTTTTTTTTTTTTTTTTTTTTTTTTTTTTTTTTTTTTTTTTTTTTTTTTTTTTTTTTTTTTCATATTATATATCTTTTATTATATATGCTTTATTATTATTTTCATATTATATATATCTTCTTTTCACATTATTATTGTTTTCATATTATATATATCTTCATTATTATATAAGCTTATATTTAGGGTTACATTGGGATGCATTGGGTTCGACAAAACATTTTTGCTCCCCCAATGCTTACTACAATTGTTATACATCTATTACATACTATTTTTATTACATATTATTACATATTATTTATTTATATATTTTATACATTTCATACATAGTGTGTGTTCAGTAGTTTACGTTTCTGTACTGGTGTAGGCCACCGTAGCACGTGCTATGGCATCCCACCTTCGCCTAACAGGGCACGTCGCGCTGAACGCATTGTGGTCCGTACTTTCTACTCCTTCCTTATTACAATTAATACAACATGCTTTCTCTCCTGCTTTCAGGCTTTCGCACTGGTGCTGGTGGTGTGCACCGGAGCAGTGGCTACACTTCTCTTCCCCTCCGTTGTTGCAATGTCGCCTCCCATGTCCGTACCCTAAACAGCGCGAACACTGTATTAGGGGGGACTGGTCGGCGACACGGATGCGCTGCATGTCTACGTAAATGTAGCCCGCCTTGGTAAGAGATTGCCACAGCCCCGGCGACACCGTCAGCACCACATGCTCAGTCTGACTGTCTTTCCCCTTCTTCCTATATTTTACTACCATCCTATCCTCCTTTCCTCCAAGCAGTGGTTGTATGAGGTGCTTATTTTGGGTACGAATTGCTTCGAGGATGTCCTCGTCGGAATTGGCCTTGAGCACCCCATACATCACTACTTGGGGGTCCTTGTTTTCCATTTTCTCAACTTTAAAATTACATTCCCTGTCTTCTAACTTACTTTTAATTTTGTCCCTATCTTCCCTGTTTCTAAAGCCTATAATAACTTTCCTGTCTTTTCCTTTTCTAATCCTATCAACCTTTATTCCCTCTTTTCTAGCTTCTATGATTTTACTCACTCCTTCTACTATCTCCGCTCCTGACATTTTGTTCTCCTTATCTGTGACAGCCAAAGAGTGGAGGGTCACGCACCTCGGCTCCGGTGGCGAGGTCTGAAGGTCCCCACCACCGCTGACCACACTCGCGTATGATGCCTGCTGTGGTTCAGCCGTAGCCCTAACCCCCCCCCACTCTTTGAGTGCCGCATCTAAGGTAACTTTGTTTTCCTCTATCATGTCCTTACACGTTTGGTTTGTTATTTCTATGCATTCTTTTAAATTTGACTCAGTATTATTACATTCCTTTATTATCTGCGTATTTTGTTTTCTCATTTCATCAATTTTACTATTTGTTTCTTTAAATCTACTGTTCATATCCTTTTTCAACTCCTTAAACATTTCTAGTATCATACTCCTACAACCGCATTCCTTATTTGTTTCAATTTCCTGACCCGTTCCTATTTTACACTGTACTCCTACTTCACTACTTTCCTTATCCTTACTTTTGTTTTTATTTACTGTTACTCTTTCACTGCTAATACTCATTCTTCCTCTATTTATTTCTACTATTTTACCTATTTTATTTGTTATGTCTGTAATATTTTCTGTGAGTCCGTTCTTTATCTCGCTTTTTAAGTTTCTAGATTGATTTAATAATGTCATACTATTTCTTACTATGTTTACAGTTTCAGCCAGAAGGGCGTCCACTTGGTCTGCGGGGGTTTGTATACAATTTTTGGCCAGAGGGGCTATTTCGGGAGAGTAATACACTTCCGGGTTGCTTGCCGGCTCCCGGAATAACTGTTTTGATATTTGTTGTGCAGTAGGTGTAACATCTATTGGGTGGTAACATGTCTGAAACTCATGTTCTATCACCTCCCCTACATCCTCGTTAAACAATTCACTTTCACTTTCCAAATAATCCATAAACGGGTCCCTACGTTTGTATCCTACTATGTCATTTTTATGTGTCGGCTCTATTTTCTTTCTTATTTTGGTTTTAACTTTAGGAGTATGTACTGTGGTCATTTTATAGGCTTCTTAGGAATTTACAATTTTTATTTATATTAAGGGGGAACGTGTCAAACTGTATGTAAAATTATGTTATAATAATTTAAATTTGTATATATAAAATTACGTCTGTATAAGTAAGTTTGTCCACTAATTAAACTAGCAACCGCTCTTAATAAAGAGACGGCTGGTCTCTAAAAGTACCTAATATGTGTATATAATAAAATGTAAAAGGGGATATATATAAGATGTAAATGACCTCAATAAAAGTCTTGTCCTAGTGTAGTATTAGAATATCCCTAGTAATAAAACTTATACCTAACAACTGCGCCAAAAATGACGCAGCTGGTCCTCGACTAGTCTAATATTCCTTACGTGTAGTCAATATAAATATCAAGAGAACTTAAACTTATAACTAGCAGCTGTGCCAAAAATGACACCGCTGGTCTTACTTAATAATAATCGGCTTACGCCTCGTACCTATTTATTAGTGTCCGCTTAAGTAACCCACCCCAATTGGAGTGTTAGTTGTATATTTGGTTAAGTTATTAATAGTTTATTATATATTTAAGTCCCTGTAACTGTTAAATGGTCGTGTCGCAAGTTATTTTAAAAGTTTATGTTTATTTATGTATACTATTTTACTTATATTTTTGTTCCTATTTATATTTTCGACCGGGTTTATTCTATTTATTATGTATTTTAAATTTATTTATTATATTTTGCAAGTTTTCTGCACAAAATTAGCCTATTTTCCGCGAATCAACTAAGTTTTATAATTTTAATGACACGCCTGTTGGTTTTTAAAAGCAACGATATTCTACTATTCTGTTATATTATTACGATTTTAAGCCTAATATTATGTTCCTGTGAATTTATAAAAGCAATCTCACTCTTGAGTTTTTAATGAATTTTTCTATCTAGTCTTATGTTTTTAGTTATAACTTTTTTATATGAATACAAAGATGCCGAAAGAGTATGTTATATTATGTGTTATTAAATTTCCTATCGTTTTCTATGTATTTCCAACCTTATATCACTCTATTTTCAGAAAAAACCCTACGCTTTTGAATAAAATAATGCGCCTGTTGAAACGCAAAAGCAATACGCCGGCCGCTCGGTGTCCTCGGCTTATCTCCAAGTTCGATCTTGGGGGCGTGTCGGGGGCGTGTCAGGGCTGCGTCGTGTTTTAAATTTAATATTTCTACAAATGAGCTTTTTTATTACCTGATGGGATTTAGTGTTTTGTTTTAATTATATAAGTGTTTTATTTTAATGTTATTTATTATTATTATATACCCGTTTTTAAGTTATTTTGTCTACTAACAATTTTGAAAATCTATTTATTTAATGTTGTTGTTTATTAAGTTATAAGTACTTTACCGTTAATTTTATTTACTATGTATTTATTTATTTATTCGTTATATGTTTATGTTTTATTTGTTATTTACTTAGATTTTATATTACTATAGAAATTAAAATTTTTTGCTATTTATGTACTATTTTATATGTATTTATTGTTTATTTACTATTTTGTTACAATGATATTAATGAATTACTGTAATTATCTAGTTTAAGTTTCTAAGTTAAAATTTTAATATTATTTATTTAAAAACTATGTCATTTGCAGCCCTGAAATCGCTTCGGCATTGACCTACTTTTGTGTTCCAAGGGGGCGTGTCGTGGGCGGGTTGTTTACTCCGAGTGTAAGAATCTTCGCTCGCGTCCCTATTCTGGTTCGGGGCTTTGGATTTCTGTTTAATTATTACGTAATATTTAAATGATTTGGGTGTTTTTAGCCTGAAATTAATTTATATTATTTATTTATTTATAACGTTTTGGGGGTAAGTATAAGTGTAATGGTTATTTTACGTGTTTTATTTATTTAATGAAGTTTACTGACTATATTTACTATGTTTAATATGAAATTTATATTTTAATGTATTTAGTTTGTTTATGTATGTATTATTTAAGTATATTCTGATTTCTAATAATTTTAATTCCGACTTTTAATTCTAATTTTAATAAGCGATATCGTTTTTTGCGATATGGGGCTCCACCATGAATACGGACACGGGGCGGGGCCTATATGTTGTTATGACGGAGTCGAGTTCCTTGTCCACGAATGACACGTATTAGGGGCGGGGCCTATCTGATGTTGTAATCGCGTTGGCTGTATTATCTATTGTGGGCGGGGCGTTGTGCTAGAACAATGCTAGGGCTGTATAGGGGTGTATTATGGATTATTTTTTATCGTATTTATCGATAAATGTAATGAAATTTTTAAGTTTTAGTTAGTATTTTAAGCTTAATTTTAGTTAGTATTGTATGTTTGGTTTAAGTTAAGTCCGAAACTAGTTTGTTATGTTATTTATAATATGGAAATGTTTTGTATTTTAAAAATTTTTAATTCTATTTTTTATATTATTTACTATGTTTGGGTTATATATTTACTATTATTTGTTTGTATTGGTTATTTGTATTGATAAGTTGTATGAATTTTTATAATTAAGATTTAATCAAAGGGGAATTTTATGCTAATGTAAATTAAGTGAAATTTTAAAGATTACGTTAAAAAGAACACGGTATTTTAGGTATATTACTTAATTATTTTGTTATTAATTACTATTAATTGCAAGTGTAATTGTATAATCTTTAGTAAATTTATTTAATTTTATCGATAAGAAACTGTAATGTTCACAACCCTAGTTTTGCTATACTCCGCCCACTTCGTGACGTCACGTAAAAGTTTTGTTTTTTGTTATTAACTTTTTACTAGGTTCGCGTATAATCCTGGGAGTTTTGGGGTGGGTACCTTTTGGTTCACTTCACACTGTATTAAGCCTGGAATAAATTTATATTATAAAACTTCGCAGTTATCCTGCTTTGTCGTTATTTGGGGGCGTTCCCAGCGGGCGGAGCCCACTTACGTGTTCAGATTAAAACAAATTCTTAAAATTCTATTTCTAACTAAAGTACTGCTTTTAAAAATCACGGACCTTTACTAATTAATGCCTAAACTCTTCTACTATGCTTGTACACAATTTCCTTAATTTATACTTTAATACTTTACTAATTATTGGCAATTTTCTGTGACTAAGTCTATTTTTCTACTGTTTCCAAATTACAATTTTAATTAAAACTACAACTTAACTTTATTTTCTTCTCTTCCTACTTCTGGCGTCGACCCGTGGGGACGGTCCGGTGCTCCCCCAAAAATCTAGACCTCATAGGTTGAAGTCTAGATTCTTAGGTTTTTCTTCTTTTTCTCAGGATCTGTCCACCGGATCGCCGCCAAACTTTCCACGATTGTTCTCTGCACTGTTCCTCACACTGTAAAATTTTAAACTGTCACTGTCACCGATCTTGTTTCCGAGTTATAAATTTTCTAAGTTTTTACACTTTTTTAATCTTCTATATTTCCGAAACTGCTGGTCCGATTTTAATTCTGTAAAGGGGGCTGGTAAGCCCTGGTTGTTCCGCTGCTGGGTATGTAGTTGGTTTTTTCCCCCCGGCCTTCCCCGCGCCCTCCCCCTGGAGCCTCCTCCGATGTTTTCAGGTGTAACTCCCGAATCCTTCACCAGAAAAATCTGGGATTTTGTGTCGTGTAGGGGGGGTCTTCTGCGCGTATTGTGGTAATAAAAAACCGGGGGGTAGTCGCGACAAAACGCGCGCCGCACGCGTCCGAAGTTGTAAACTCGGCGTTTTTGCCGGTTTTTCGTCAATTTCTCCACTTTCTTTAGTCCAATATTCGTGCGGTTTTCACCGTCACACTCGTCTCCTTTTTCCGCGTAATTTGGTATATTGCACTTGTATCTCCGACACTTTTCACTACACTATCTTGATTTTTCACTGTTTTAACGTGCGGAGCGCGGTGTTTCGGACTCGTGGGCGCGTGCTGCCTCGACCACGGTCGCAGCGGAACTGGTTAGGTTAGGTTAGGTTAGGTTAGGTTAGGTTAGGTTAGGTTAGGTTAGGTTAGGTTAGGTTAGGTTAGGTTAGGTTAGGTTAGGTTAGGTTAGGTTAGGTTAGGTTAGGTTAGGTTAGGTTAGGTTAGGTTAGGTTAGGTTAGGTTAGGTTAGGTTAGGTTAGGTTAGGTTAGGTTAGGTTAGGTTAGGTTAGGTTAGGTTAGGTTAGGTTAGGTTAGGTTAGGTTAGGTTAGGTTAGGTTAGGTTAGGTTAGGTTAGGTTAGGTTAGGTTAGGTTAGGTTAGGTTAGGTTAGGTTAGGTTAGGTTAGGTTAGGTTAGGTTAGGTTAGGTTAGGTTAGGTTAGGTTAGGTTAGGTTAGGTTAGGTTAGGTTAGGTTAGGTTAGGTTAGGTTAGGTTAGGTTAGGTTAGGTTAGGTTAGGTTAGGTTAGGTTAGGTTAGGTTAGGTTAGGTTAGGTTAGGTTAGGTTAGGTTAGGTTAGGTTAGGTTAGGTTAGGTTAGGTTAGGTTAGGTTAGGTTAGGTTAGGTTAGGTTAGGTTAGGTTAGGTTAGGTTAGGTTAGGTTAGGTTAGGTTAGGTTAGGTTAGGTTAGGTTAGGTTAGGTTAGGTTAGGTTAGGTTAGGTTAGGTTAGGTTAGGTTAGGTTAGGTTAGGTTAGGTTAGGTTAGGTTAGGTTAGGTTAGGTTAGGTTAGGTTAGGTTAGGTTAGGTTAGGTTAGGTTAGGTTAGGTTAGGTTAGGTTAGGTTAGGTTAGGTTAGGTTAGGTTAGGTTAGGTTAGGTTAGGTTAGGTTAGGTTAGGTTAGGTTAGGTTAGGTTAGGTTAGGTTAGGTTAGGTTAGGTTAGGTTAGGTTAGGTTAGGTTAGGTTAGGTTAGGTTAGGTTAGGTTAGGTTAGGTTAGGTTAGGTTAGGTTAGGTTAGGTTAGGTTAGGTTAGGTTAGGTTAGGTTAGGTTAGGTTAGGTTAGGTTAGGTTAGGTTAGGTTAGGTTAGGTTAGGTTAGGTTAGGTTAGGTTAGGTTAGGTTAGGTTAGGTTAGGTTAGGTTAGGTTAGGTTAGGTTAGGTTAGGTTAGGTTAGGTTAGGTTAGGTTAGGTTAGGTTAGGTTAGGTTAGGTTAGGTTAGGTTAGGTTTTTTTTTTTTTTTTTTTTTTTTTTTTTTTTTTTTTTTTTTTTTTTTTTTTTTTTTTTGTGCTGCACTTCCCTGATTTTGATTCGAGGGGTTTCTTTTTCTTTTCGTTTAATGTCTTTTTTCTTATTAATTACAAGCATCGTCCTCCTTTCTGTCTTACATTGCGTTTTACATTTATACCTATACTATCTATTATATCCCAATACATTATCATTCTTGTTTCTTTTATTTACATGTTTCACTACACTTACACAAAATTCTAGCAGTACTTCTCTACTTTTCCTATTCTTACAAATTATGCCTAAATTCTCTTTCTTCAGTTCAGTGTCCAATTTATGCTGCAACTCATATCGTTTACCAGCATAAATCGGACACTCCACCAGCAGGTGAGGTATATCTTCTTCTTTAGCGGGATCACATGCACACGATGGGCTCTCTTTACATTTGAATCTGTACAGGTAGCTAGAGAGCCCACCGTGCCCAGTGAGCGCCTGCGTTAGCTCCCTGCTGGGGGCAACTTTCTTAACCAATTTATGTGCCGCGAATACATCCTCCATAAAAAGTTTTGTTATCGCTGCGGTTTCGCCCTCCCGGTATCTCCGATCCCACTCGCGAAGGGTGTCCTGGCGGATCTCTCTCTTCGCGAATGATACCGGACACAGGTCGAAGTGTGGCTTGGTCTTCAATTTAATCGCTGCGTCCTTGGCCAACAGGTCGGCCCTCTCGTTCCCTTCCAGCCCGACGTGTGCCTTGACCCAGAAGAGTAAAATTTCTCGATTCTGGCTCAAGGCACGCGCCATACCGTCTTTGGTTTCGAGGGCTAACCTGTTTGTGGTACCAGCGCTGCACACGGTCTCGATCGCCGCCCTCGAATCACTATATATACCAATTCTTCGGTCCGGTAGTTCGAGGGCGATTTTCGTTGCCCTGTTCAGCGCTAGTAGCTCTGCCTGGTACACTGTACAATGGTCAGCAAGCTTGAGCTTATGGTTTCGCATCTCCATGCCATCCTTCCAGACGGTCACGGCAGCGCCCACCTTACCCTCAAGCTTGCTACCGTCCGTGTATATTTTAACGTCTGCATCAGTTGCGTCTACTTGTTCTTGGTCTACCAGGCAGGTGTATTTATGTGTGGTGTTGGTGCATGGGTGTGGCGTGTTTATGTATTGTTCCACCATCTCGATCTCCAAGTCCCGGAAACCGCTCTCCACTGTGCCCTTACGGGCTAGGTAGAGTCGCGCTGCTTCCTGAACTCGGAGGTCGAGTGGTAGAATGCCGGTTATTGCTAAGGCCGAGTGCAACGAAACGGTTCTGTACGCATAGCAGATTTTTTGTGCAAATCCCCGTTGTATTGCGTTCAACTGCTTCCTTGCACTCAGCTTTTTTGCCGAGTCTGCCCACGCACAGGCCGCATATGTGATAATCGGCTCTACGGCCGCTGTATAGATTAAGCGTGATACGTTGGCCTTCAACCCCCAACTGACTCTAGCCGCTCGCGAGAGCTGTGAGTGTAACTCTACAGCTCTGCGGCAGACATTGTCTATGTGGGGGTTGAAGGTCAACTTATCGTCTATGGTCAAACCTAGTAATTTTATGCTGCGGGCCATCTCTATGGGCACTCCTCCCATACTTAATCTCGGGGTGTCGTACTTGAGTCTGCGAGTGATGACCATGGCTTGCGTCTTG